>OZ017738.1:498326927-499799427 GCA_963969285.1 Odontomyia ornata
TTTATTAGTTTATGTGAAGTCATGAAACATTATAAAAATGTGTTTCTCTTTCAGTTACGAGACGAAAATAAATTGATGTAAGATTTGTGTCTATGAACAAAATGCAGAAATTTATAAGTATATAGTTCTTAACTATATAGAAATTATTCTAACTACTTTCAGTGAAAATATTTTACGGAATTGAATCAGTAAAATGAAAATATTAGAATTATAAGAACAAACAAAAATACACACTTGTCTGTATATTGGTGCTAATTTTCACTTGATGTAGACACACCCGCTTTTTCCATTTATTTTTGCGACAAATAACTTACTTCGATTGCAACTCATTTTGCTTTAATTATTTAATTAATAACTCTTTTTTTAAATTACTTTTTTTTATGGAATTGTTTGCAGCTACATATAAATGAGTTGCATATTATGAATAATATTTTTTCTGTAAAATTATTAGAGAAGAAAAATATTAGAAGAAGGTGGACTCGACGTGTGCACTAATTCTCCTCAGGCCATCACTCTTAGATACACACCGGTGATGGTGACCACCATGCTCAGAGGTGAGGGAGTTAATTTTTGATTTTTCTACTTATGCAAACTCAATATGTTTTTGTATCTGCAAGTTATATTCAAGGTAAATTTCTCTTGTAAGTACTTGTATTAGCTAAACTTTTTTAATTGGATCATTTCACCCTTTTCACATCAACTTAATGTAAATCTATACGACAAATTTGCTCTACATTGAAGTTGATCTAACGTCGCGCGGATATCGATCACTCTTTCGGATGGCTCCGATAGCTTTTTAAATTACTTTTTTTTATGGAATTGTTTGCAGCTACATATAAATGAGTTGCATATTTTGAATAATAATTTTTCTGAAAAATTATTAGAGGAGAAAAATGTTAGAAGAAGGTGGTTTCGACGTGTGCACTAATTCTCCTCAGGCCATCACTCTTAGATACATTTCCTTGAATATAACTTGCAGATACAAAAACATATTGAGTTTGCATAAGTAGAAAAATTAAAAATTAACTCCCTCACCTCTGAGCATGGTGGTCGCCATCACCGGTGTGTATCTAAGACTGATGGCCTGAGGAGAACTAGTGCACACGTCGAAACCACCTTCTTCTAACATTTTTCTTCTCTAATAATTTTTCAGAAAAATTATTATTCAAAATATGCAACTCATTTATATGTAGCTGCAAACAATTCCATAAAAAAAAAGTAGTTTAAAAAGCTATCGGAGCCATCCGAAAGAGTGATCGATATCCGCGCGACGTTAGATAAGCTTCAATGTAGAGCAAATTTGTCGTATAGATTTACATTAAGTTGATGTGAAAAGGGTGAAATTATCCAATTAAAAAAGTTTAGCTAATACAACTCTTTTTTTGTTTTAATAACCACAAGGGTACTTATCCAGTCATCCTCCGACAAGCGCTCGTTGTTGGAACGTGTAAGCGCCTGTAACTCATTTAACACAATTAACGCAATTATAAAATAGTTGCAAAAAGAATAGTATTGAACGCGACTAAAACTTTAAATTGATCATTAAAGTGATTATTTATGCAAATATTTATTCTATCTAAGACTACTGTCGAACTATTCGCCGAAATAGGTATGCCACTTGTCAATCAATTGCCCTCAGAATTGCGCATTTCAATCATGAGTGACGAGATTTTTGTGTATTTGCACATTTTTCAATCCACTTGCGTCATCTTGAGAGTAGTTGTTAGTAAGAAAGATAGTTTTTGGAACAGATGATGAAGTATTGTAGAAACAAGAACGATCAATTTAATTGTGAAATGATTTCCTTTTGTAGCTTATACCTGCTCTTCCTTTTTCAAACTTGGATATTCATGAACTTTCTTTTCAACAGAGGAAATCACTCACAAGAACAGCTAGACAATTTGTTTTCACCATTGAATTTTTAATTGGAACACACGAAGAAGTTCAACGATGGGAATCGCGTGTGAACGAGCTTCCTCCGACGCTTTTAAAAGTGGAAACACGTTCTCCACGGTGTTAACGATAGCCCCGTACTCAGGAAATCGTTAAAAATACTTACGTGTCCGTACGAATTCCGCTGTGAAGAAGGAAATTCACCCTTTTTGCGTGGTTTTGCCATTCAAACTTTATTGTCTTCAAGGTGCACTTATTTTGCGCTGCTCCAGCTTGTACTCGCGCTCACTTCTCGTTACTAATGACCTTTAGAACTCGATTTTCGTGATTATATTTTAACAAAAATATAGATAAATTCGTGTTTACTGTTAAGTTCATTTAAATTCCATAGAAATTTGTTTTATTTTTATTTGATTACAGATAACAACAACAAAATCTGCATGTCAATTTATAGAGATTTATATTTACCTGGGACAATTAAACGAGAAAAACCTAGGCACGCTAAACAGCTTCGCGTCCACGCACAATCAAGCGCATTATTTCACTCCTCTCGCATCCTATACCGCTCGTTGTATCAAATCGAGGCCCGCTTCATATCAAGCCGTTTACCGCCTCCCTTGATAAGCCTCTTCATGGCAGTAACGGTAGATTATAATAAACATAACCATTCGAGCAGCCCCGTGGTGGTCAGGAGTGGCTGCCACCCCGTGGAAACTGCTTAGTTTGTTATTTCACAAGATTCTAAAGATAATACAAGATTAAAATTAACTACATCCATCAAGTTTCCATCCTTCACGTAGAGATGAGTGGTTCACTTCAGCCACATTAACATATTTAGGTTTGACACTCCCCTTGTAATGCAACGACCTTCTCCGGAGAAAGTAACGGTTGCTTTTTGTAGGATGTTTGCGTTCATCTCAAGCGTCCGTGTCCGCTAACTTTAAGGAGATAAAAAAATTTTGAATTACTATAGAGTAGCTTAATTGACACAGCATAGAGCATTTCTAAAGATAATAAAAATTGATCGGTACATCTTGTAGAGTAGAGTATGCGTGATAAATATTTTGTAGTGTAGCTTCGTAGCTCGACAAAAACTCACCTCATATGATCTCGTAAATAGCTAGTCGACAAGCACGCGTTAGCGGTCGTTAAGCGAAGCTGGTCAGCTGAGCTCGCTGACAATTGTGCCATATAATCAGCATCCGTGTCCTACATGGACTTTAGAATAATTAAAATCAAAAAAAGATTCTTCTTCCAACTATCTAGCAATTGCTTCGCTAAATTGTTTCGCAATGTTGTTGCCATTTTATTAGTAGTTTTTTTATTTTTTACTTCGAAAAAACTATTTATCGATAATGGTAGTGATGGTAGTCGTGAGTTTTATTTCGGGTTAGTAATAATAATATTAATAAGTTGCGTATAAAATTATTCCGCACTATCGCGTTGTTATTATTATGAAATGGCCCTCGGGCAGTTTGCATAGGTGGGCTGCTCGATTACTAGACTATCGATGCAAGAGGTGCGTTACTATACAATTCAAGCCAAGTGGTAGCCGACGTGGATGACATCAACATTTTGTTTCGGCCATTAAAAATCAGCAAAGAACTTTTCCTGAAACTAGACAGTGAAGCAAAACTAGCAGGACTACAAATCAATGAGAACAAAAAAAAAGCTCATGACGCAGTCAAGGAAAAATAACTCAAAAACCCCGAATATCAGGAGGTGAAGTGTGATTTTGTGGCATTTAATCATATTTGGAAGAAGAAACGCATTTCTTGTAGATATTATTGTAGAATGGTGTATTGTGTTGAGAAAATAAAGGCAAAAAATAGCTCATTTTTATGACAACTATTTCATTTAAAATGTTTCCGAAGTCACATAATTTGAGAGCGGTTGTGGCGATGATATTTTGACATGTGCTCACGAAAGCCAGTCAGCCCGCTCGGGCCCTAAATATTCCTACTTTATTCGGTTTTCTCTCGAATCAATGACAGGTTAACATACGGCATATGCGAAATGGCCATCGCTTTCAAATGAAGTTGTGGGAATCAAAAACTACTTGTGCAAGGAAGTTTCTTTGAGGTCAAAGTCAAATCTTTAGGCTTTATTTTCTAGGAAACCAAGAACTTTTCACACAAATGTCCAGTATAAGCAAGATTCCTTAAACCGACCTGGATTGAACGTTATCCAAATTGCGCGCCACACCCCTTGTATTCTTACCGGAAAACTAAGCTCCAAGAACATAAATCTGTGAAAAGAACTGTGCAATGCTATAAGTGTGAAACATCTTGCTCCTCATTTGTGTCAGCAAAGAAAAAGCAAAGAGGAATGACAAAAAAATCGGGAGGCAATGCCCATAGAACTTAAAATGTTTTATCATTGGTGGTAAGTGGACACTTGGCTCCCATACTACTGGCAAAATAGATGTTGCATGACTTTGTTGTCCTTTTGTATTCCTAAGTTACGGCCATTATACCAAGGCAGCAGCATTTTATACAACAATATTACGCAACTTTATTGTGTTGCTCAAATTGTAGCTCAGCCTAAATATGGGCGCCAAATTTTAGTAACGTTTGTAGTTTTCAAAATTAAGTCGTTTTTTCAATTCGAGACTGTGTCTGAAATAAAATTTCGGTTATAGTGAATGAAGAATTACACCTGGTTTGTGAATATCAACATTTTAAGCAGTGATTTTGTAAAACGCAGTGAGGAACTCAATTAAAAGTCGTACTGTGCATCAATGCTGAAAGACGATTGGTTGTCTATATGAAAATTTTTTCTTTCCCAAAAAAACATAATATTTTATTCATATTCGATACTTTCCCTCCATTTAATAGTATTTTCTGAAAGGAAATCATATTTACTATTGCATAAGCATTTGTTTACTTACATGTGACAACCAATCAGATTCCTCTCAATGGACATGAATCGATATGTTTTTTATTCTGACGGTGTCCCAATCATATATCACATATATAGACGGGCCGATAAAATATCCTCCGAATTCGAGTTCACGAGACCAACAATTCCAATGGAGATATTTATTTGCTAGATTCGTTGAAGCTGGTCGAGCTGAGACGGAGCAATCTAGGTATTGATGGCTGAATGACAATGTCTATATTACTCGTTTCTATTTTCAGTTCTTGTGTTTTTCGTTACTTAGTTTTTGAGTTTCAGCTCATTATTGCTACATTCAATGTTCTTGTTTATTTGTGTTATGAATTAGGGATAGTCCAGGTATATGTTATGTTTATTTTATTAGGTTTAGAGATAAAGTTAAACGCATAAGTTAGGAATATTGTGATGGAATTTTTTAGTGTAAGATAACATTTTTGCTTGAATTTTATTAGAATTAGATTATAACATATTAGGTGTAGGATAAAAGCTAACTGTTGCGTTAGAATAATTATAAATAATTTTGAATAGTGTTGGTTGGTTTTTTCTCCTTTTCCCAATCGAATCATAAAATATGTAAAAATCTTAATTAATTTAAATTTGCTATAGTTTTTTTTCAAATGTGTTTAACCGATAACGTATAAATTTAGACAGCCATTTGGGCCATTAAGTTTTCATATTATTATTATGATTTTGCTTTATATTCTTTTAAAATTTATTACGATTAGTATTGAACAAGGCGCTTTTGACCTTGAATTTGATTAGATCCCCCTCAACGACCTTGGAAAGGAGGTCGCATGGGTAGTTGCAAAAAGACGAGTAGTTAGGCAGGCGGTCGCAGGGATTTTTGCGAGAACCTTGACGAATGGATATCCACTCAATTTGATCTTGTTCTTTGCAGGAAATTAACCAGTCGACTGCAATATTTAATTTAAGCACAGAAGTTTTCAAGTATCATTGTAGTATATTTTCATGAAAATAACAAATTAATTCAAAAAATTCTCGCAAAGACGAGAATTTCACTCCAATAATTATCTCTGACTGCAACCACCTAATAAGATCTAAGTCTCGCGTTTTCTTTTTCTGAATGTGTCAAGCTAGCAGTCGCGTTGACAACCTTTTTGTCATTACATTTAAGTTAGTTTTTTTGGATTAGATTGTTTAGTTTTTGGAGATAAGTGGCAAGATGCAGTAGGCTAAGGAAAAAAATTGTTATGCAAAATCGTTTCTCTAAATTGTTCGTCTGTTTCGCTTCGAAAAGACTATCGACATTCAGGTTTGGCTTATGAATGAAATTCATGAAATCTTAATTTCTTCTCTTGTATAATCCAACAGTTCTAGGCCTTATGGTACTAAAAAGACTCTGTATGATGTCTTACATTTGAAGCGAAACTGCACGGATCAGGATATTAGGAATGCATTTTTAAAATTGTCAAAGGAGGTACGTTAAGAGTTGAATTCGTTTGCTATGTGTGCATGGAAATTAGTTTGCACTATTTTGGGACGTGATTTAACTTGCCAACGTCACTATCTTTTGTCGTCACTACGTTCAGTCGACATATTATGGCAAAGTATAATTGGCCTCCGCTGCAAATGATACGTAATTTTGGATAACATCTCCATCAGCGAATACTTTCCTGGTGAATAAATGAACATACTTAAAATGAAAAGTTGACCTGTATGATAACCTTTAGCTTTAGTCTATGAACAGGAACTGGTTTTAATGAAATGCCAGTACACAGCTCTTAATTTTTCAAATATTTTAGCAGCGCCGATATATATGGAAGCTTTGAGCAAAAAAATAGTCATTCTCTATCTAGGTGTTACTCTTAGCTTCCGTTTGTTATTTCTCAAGTGAGTAAAGTTTGAGGATGCGCATATCCATTTTAAAGTATCCCCTCTTTCAATTCTAAAGTTATTAGAACGATCTTTCGGCTCCTATTTACTCGATTAACTTAGAAGACACTATATAACTTGCAAACAACAAGCTCTTTATATTAGATGATATTAGTTCAATTTCATTCAGATGAAAATACCTTCTTAAAAATTAATTTTTTAGCGGTGTACAATTTAAGTTTCAGAATATTATCTTCTCTGTACTTCTAATGACTAAGCCTCGTAATTTTTATGTTTTTTCTGCTAATTCAGCAACTCTTCAAGCCGAAAAAGCTTCAATTGGACTTCTAAGTTGAACAAAATTTCGATCATATTTATAATTTTACAATTATTCAACAAAAGAAACAAAAACATCAAAGCTCAGGCAATGGAGAAGTTTCTCGTTATTGCTCGAAAAAAGTCTAAATTCTTAAATGTTTTATTTTCATTTTTCCGCTCGGAAAATTTCGAAATAATGAAATTACTTACAGGTGTTAACTTATGTTTGAATGGATTTTATTAACAGATGTTATATGAAGAGGACTTCAAGAGAATGTGTTCAGATAGGTTTAAGTTTATTCTATATTCACTACAATCATTCAATAATATATAGACCTAAAACTCAGCTCCTCAGCAACGGTCTGTAAGTTTTACATATAGTTTTGTAGGAACACTTTAAATTTCTAATCTTAAACTTAAAATTTATTTTTCTTCTTGATTTTCCATCGGGCCTCGCTGTTTTTGATTTGAGAGTGCTTTGCGGTTGCCTCTAGCCATCTTCAGCTCATTCTGAAATTAAAGTTTCAAAAGAAGTTTAATCGGGAGTACCAGAAGCAATGTCCCCCTTCTGATGATGGCAACTCTTGCTCAATGGTTCCTAATGACAGGAATCTAACTAAAGATGAAGTAGATGTATATTTGCCGAAGTTAGAGAAGCTGACGTTAGAAACGATTGAGAAAGTCGTTCCCAAGATTAAACATGGACACAATATGGAGGAACTATTGTAAGGTTGAAAAGATTGAAAAGCCTTCTTCTCACACGCGCCAACAATATATATCGACGATTTTTGGACTAAAACCATCCCTCATTGGCTTTGTTGAAATGACACCTGAAGAATCTCCGGAACTTAATCCGTTCATACCTCAGGGGTGAAGTCAGCAATCCATGGGCGGAAAAATTGAGGGGTATTAGCCCACAGGACCCAGATGGCGTTTTCGCGAAAGTGAATAGCATATTCTGCAAGAAGTCTCGAGTGAAGGTATCGAATCTTGAAGTCACTAGTGATGAGATAAATCTTCTCGTTAAGGCTGGTATCGAAATTGATAGTACGACTCCGGATAGAAATGGAAAAAGGATTATTTGTGAAGGATTGGATAAACTTGCCCTGCTTGGAACACATTTTGAATTGGTTCATCTACCAAACCCTGAGAGAGGGAATGAAATATTTTCAGAGGTCGTTGAAGCAAAAGTTTCCGACTTCAAATCAAGCTTGAACGGGCAATCAATTCTTCATTTCAATGAAACATTAACATCTGACCTCATACCGAGCTTGAATCTTATTGATTATTTTGTCAGCTATGAAGACTTCTGTTTCATATTTCGCAGGATAAACAACAAGAAATCATGTGGTACTGATTGTATTCCAAATGTAGTTCCTCCGACATTTGCCTGAGGTTGCTATTAGGAATTATTGCATATTCTTCAACAACATGTTGAGCAATTCATATTTCCCAAATGAGTGGAAAAAGGCTAAGGTATTTCCGATCTTGAAGAAAGGAAAACAATCTTCATGCCCTAAAAGCTATCGCCCAATCAGCTTGCTGCCTAACATCAGCAAGGTGTTTAAAGTGATACTCAACAGAGCATTAAACGCCCACATTGAGGAATATGAGTTGATGCCGAATTGCCAATTTGGTTTTCGTGCCAGGCATTCGACCACACATGCAATAACGAAAGTAACCTCAGACATCTGTTGGAAACTAAATGATAGACAATACGTTAGAGCATGTCTCGTTGATATAGAGAAAGCCTTCGATACGGTGTGGTTAGATGGACTAGTTTTTAAACTCCTTCAGGACAAGTTCCCCAGACACCTTGTCGCAATGATGTGCAATATGTTATACGGGAAATCGTTTGTTGTAACTGATCTAACAACAATGCGCGAATTCAAGGTCTTGAATGGTCTACAGCAGGGAAAGGTTACTGCGCCTCTGCTCTTCTCAATATTCATTCGCAAGCTATTGAATGGCTTTGATTTTAACGTCTCGCCAACGCGATCATTGGTAGCGTTTGCTGATGATGTGATCATCTATATAGCAGACCGAAAAGCTACAATAGTTCAGAGCAATCTCCAAAAAATGTGCAATGATGTGCAGCTGTAGACTGACTATTGGCGAATGAAAATCAATGCGCAGAAGTGTAAAACAATCTTGTTTCGGACAACGCTGCAGGGGGTCAGTCAAGACCTGAAACGTAATTGGAAAGATTTCCACATCATGGCTGGCGAGGGTAGTTCAGAACGAGTTCCACATAAATCCTGTGTTCGATACCTCGGTGTTCATCTCGATCAGTATTTGTACTATACTGAACATGTCAAAATCATGCTCGGTAAGGCACTAAAAGTAGTCATGGGCGTACGAAAACTCTTTCATTCCAAATACATTGATCAAAAGGTCAAAATTATCTGTTACAAGACCCTGGTTGGACCAGTTTTGACATATGGATGTCAGATCTGGTACAACCAGAGTGCTAGTACTATGGAAAAATTAAGAGTTTTCGAAAGGAAACATAAACAGACTAACGGTCATGTCAGAAGGGTTTTGTACCCAACGTACGAAATGCAGTCACCAGCAACGAATAAAGGCAAGAAATATGTCAAAGAGATGTGCATTTTTATAAGAAAATCCATTGCTTCTGTACTTTCAACGGTCGTCACTTTGTTGCAAACTAATAAAAATCACTCAAATCATGAATTTCCTAAAAAATTATATTATTGATCTTTTTTGAAAACTTCAAGAAGATCAAATCAAAACTGCAGTATCTGATTCAATGGAAATTCCATAAAATACCAAAATCGTGTGTTATTGTTGTTGTATTTGGAGAATTTTCAAATGGCTATAACTTCCGTGAATATGACTGGATTTTCATCAAACTTGCAGAGTATTAGGGCCTTATGTAAAGCTACTTAAACATCGGTTTTCATTGAATTTAAGGGTATCCATATGATTTTATTGGGGAAAATGTGAAATTCGATTTTCATACTATTATTAACAAAGTTGAGCGAATTTTGACTTCGATCGAATTTTTCGATCTGTTGATCTAAATTCTCTTAAATTTTTCATCAAGGTCAACACTAACTGCTGCCCAATTGATTCGCTTGTATACAATGAAAAGTTGAGGATCTGAAATCTCAAGTTTCACACTTTTTTCACTCTTAAGATCAACTCAACCAAAAAATGATTAAACTCTGCGTCAAAAAATGCACACTTGAAATTTCTCTAATGGTGGAACAGATTTACCCAATAGGCCGAAATGATAAAAAAGTCAATAATGGATGAGCTTCGGCGGAAAGTGGGCCCTTTCGAGGCAATCAATATGAAATACATATTTGATTGAACCCAGTTAGAAAGAACCGTACCATAGCCATAAGATACAATATTTCTCCATGAGGGGTGCTTCGCATTGAAGTCACCTCCCATGGCATTGAAGTCACCTACCATGGCATAGGAATCGAACTTTTTGCTCAGAGTAAACACTGCTTCCAAGTCCCTTACCGGATATCCATGCCTAACATAGATTCCCACAAAAGCAAAGGTAAACTCTCCCAACATGAGGCTTGTTATATGTGCTCAATGCATTTCAGACTTGGAAGTGGTGCCTTTGAACTTTCAGGTAATCTTTGTGAGCCATAGCAACTCCAAGAATTCCCTCTTGGTATTCACGCCTGATGGTCTCGTATTTTCCCAGATGCACTGTGTCTTAATTTGAGTCTTGTTTTCGATATAAACAAGGAATATTCTTGAACAGAATTCTTTTTATAGCGTGTTGCTAGTGAACATACGTTGAGGATAGAGAGTTTAATAGAACGCATCACAACAAAATACTTAAATACGCAGCTTTTTTTTTCAATAGGATTAGTGATTTTTTTGTAGCGGGGAATTAATGAGTCCACTTTTCGAAAAAGGGTGAACAGGTCACAATCGAAAAATTGTCGGCAGTTAGTGCTCAAAACCGTATTTCAGTGATTATACGACTGCTGCGGTTGCTGTATGAACTGCTGTTTAGATTGACGTACGGGCTGGTATGTAGGCTGCTTTTTTGCACCTTGCATAAAAGTAGAGTACGAGGCCCCTTCTCGTACTGTATTTTTGATAGAGGAGGTGATTAACTCCCTCCTCTCTTCCTTTTCCTTTTGGAGATTCTTGCTTCTCTCCTCAACTTTTTTAGCTTTAGGACCTTCTCTGAAGTTTGCAGGTTATCACTTAACATTGTAGTTGACGCAGAAGATTTCCTCCTTTTCCTCGTCCTTATCGCATTTAACACAGGGAACCTCAAGTCAAGTTTTCAGCAATTGAAGTATTGAGATGCTTTATTTTTTTGTACGCGCTTCCATTGTATCTTTTGATGCAATAAACTAATATCCATTTTTTTCTTCACTTAAAAGTCCGGTTTGAACTGGACTAAGAAGGAGGCAAATGCCCTTTTTCCCTTCCTGGAGGTTATCGTCGAGAATCTCCTCCTCGATGACCTTTCAGCTCAGCTACGACTCAGTCTTGTCATACAACTTTCTCACTCCTAGGAGTGCGTAAGTATAGCAAGCCAGTTCAGGAAATTAAGTAGACTGGTGTGATCCTCTGCTGTTTTTGGGTGGAGCGAAGTTCGCGCTGAACTGTTCACTTTTACATTAAACTCCGGCTCCTTTGCTGCGTTCCGAATACATTCCCTCTTAACGCTATCCCTGAAAGCCTTCAGGTCAAGCCTTTAGCAAACTATAGGAGACACCCTCTCTTTTTTAGCCATGCCATGCTTGGCTGCTGTGCTTGTGCTTTCTCTCCTTTTTCCCTCTCGTCCACTTTCTTCTTTTTATTTGGCCTATCGCTCGCGTAAAACTTGCAGAAGCTGTTATTGCAACCTTTTTTTTAGTTGGGAAAATCCCTTTCGCTTTCTTCGAAGGTCTAAGATACCTTTGAAGTAAGCTCCTGCGTCAGAGACGACATTGGCCTCTTTCTTCCCTTTAGTTTGACGATCGTCCAGCAATTGCATTTTACAAACAAGTCCAAAATAAATTGCTCCTTGATATTCCCCCCAAGCCTTTGGCATAAACGCTGCAAATGTTCTTCAAGCTTTCCGCTTGAAGTTCGATTTAGCTGTGGAAAGTTGCCATATTTCATTATTTTCCTCCATGCCCGCAGATTCCAAGACAGAATTTGGAATACTGTCACGGGGTAGTGAGTGGAACAACACCCCTCTAACTGTTTAATTGAAAAACAAAACCTATTAAAAAAATCAAAAAAGGATTTAAAGCAAATAATTGCAAGACTCAAAATAAATGTAAAAACAAAAGCTTTTTGCCGCCTAAAATTATCTAAGCCAAGCTCCTCTTTTCACGTTTCCACACACGACCAAGCACGTTTGGGCATCTTCACACTTGGCCAAGCATGTCTGGCCTCCAAAAATACTTGATCTTGCTCCACCTCGCTACCTAGCTTCGACACCGCACAATCGCTCTACCTGATATTTCCGTCCTCCTCGATTTCTGCCTCAACTTCGCTCGCTTCGTATCCCCTGCACATCCATCCTCATCGACTGCTCGGCTCGAACTACAATATCTATCTCTTCTGAAGATTAGCCTACAGGATCCGTCTTTTTCTATGTGATGGGTGGGGTAGACAGGTATGTAAGGTAGGGTTGCGTCAGGTAAAGGGTAAATGGATTTTAAAGTTCTTTTTAGGGTTTTGTACTAAAATAAAAAAACCCTATTGCAATCACGACCTGTGTCCGTCCGTGCGCCCGTCTATCCGTCAGTCTGTATGTCATAGCACTTTTTCTCCTAAACTATAGAAGCTACAGCAATGAAACTTTGTGGAAAGGTCAGAAGTGGTGACTTCTTAAAAGTTAATACATGAAAAATGTGTTTCCTCCCTCGCGAATGAATATCTGTGATCTAAAAAATCTGAAAAATTTATCAAGGGAGATATTTATGAGTATAACAATAACAAATACCTCAGAAGTCAAAATTCGTTCAACTTTGTTAATAATAGTATGATCTTAGAATTTCATATTTTCTCCAATAAAATCGTCTTTGACATTTTTCTTGATTTTATCCGTTGCTGGTGACTACATTTTGATAGTTGAGTACAAAACCCTTCTGACATGAGCGTAGGTCTGTCTACCCAACTTGTTTATTTTTTGTATGTCCGAGTCATCCCTTTTTCGTTTTCTTTCAAGTGTGAGGTCAAGTAAGGAAAATATTGGGTCGGAGTTGGTTACAAGTTTCTAGTTGATTATGTGCCCATCCGTTTTTGTATGTTTGTATATTTCTAGCTTTTCTAGTCTTTGTCCTTTATTTTGTTTTATTTCGTGTTGGAGTTAGAGATGGCTGTTTGTGGTAGAAAAACCGGTTCTTCGGTTTTCCAGTATTTTTATCTTCGGTTTAACCGGGCGATTTTTCACAGCCAAAAAAGCCGGTTATTGGAAATAGCAACTTTTTTAAATAAAAAAAATCGAATCAATTTACATGCATATTTTATAGTCCATTGATTAACTTTAGGTATGAATTGTTTTTCGATTTTTTATTCATCAAAATGAACTGAAAGATATTTCGTCTTTGTTTTAAAAATAAGAGACTAACCTATTGAAATCCAAGCCAACAGCTTACTGTTAAGCTAAGTCATCACAGTATACGAATGAAAGATCCTTCAGTATAGTCCCATTTATTGTGTATCATGTGGGGCTTCATTTCGCACTTCGAGTCATCCGCATTGAAATGGAACAAACACCTAATATCAAGAATTAATTAAATGTAGAAATTTGCTCTGGTGACTATGGTCATTAATCCTCCGATAGGGTTGGCGAACAAATTGTTTTCCGGTTTTTGTATTCATTTGTATCCGGCTTTTTGTTCGGGGTTGGAAATTTAAAAGAACAAACCGGTTTAAACCGGCGGGAAAAATTTCCGGAAAAACCCCGGGTTGTTTAACCAAAAAACCGGGTTTCGGTTAAACCGTGGGGGTTTTTCCCATCCGTAGTTGAACTTCTCAGCAATTTTTTGTATGAGCACTTCTTCCAAAGATTGCATGGACACTTCAGCTATTATCAACGAGATTGGGTGTCTCATGCTTAAACCGTCTTCGGTAATTGATACATAGTATTAGCGTATTAACTCTTATGAGGTTTATTAACTGTTCCGTAAATTGTTGGCTGTGATTCAGTAAGATTTTTTCTTTCAACTTACTTAATGTTTCGTCTACAGTTATGGAGGCGTAGAGGTTAGTTATAATCAATAATAGGAGTCGACGGTTATTTGTCAACGTTAGAGAAGCGGTTGATATGGCCAGATCGCGGTTATTTTTTAAAGTGTGATTGTCATCGAGATGTATGGTATCGGCCAGTATCGTTGTCGCACGCCGTGCCAGCTTGTATGCAGGTGCTGGGCGGGAGTTTACAACTGGTTGGATGGGAATAATAGATATGTGTAACTTTAGCTAAGCTTTGAGGGGAGGTATGGAGGGACTAGGATTGAGGTAGCGATGTTGTATCAAAATGACAATGACGTCGACGACCTCCCAAGTCCGCATCAATAACCAACTCACCGATGCCTTTGACACAAATATCGGACTAAAGCAGGGAGATGGGCTGGCCTCATTGCTATTCTATCTAGAAGACCAGCTGCATACACAGGAAAAAAAAGCTCCAAGTATGCAAATCTGTGATGACCTGTGTTATGCTATGGGTGTGAAACATGGACCCTAACCCAAGCATCTGCAAATATATTGAGCGCCGGTTCCTGAGGCGAATAACCGGAGCGAAGCTAAACGGGGACCAATGGCGAATTCGATACAACAATGAGCTGTATGAAATTTTTGACGAACCGGAGGTCGCAACGATTCTAAGACTGCGGAAGCTACAATGGGCCTGGCCACATGAATCGTATAGACGAACAACGGATTCCCAAAAAGGTATTCGTTGGGAGAACTGAAGGCCGGAGACCAGTGGGGAAACCGAGGAAACGCTGGTTTGACCCGGTGGACGAAGACAGTTCATCGCTGCTCGGATTTTGAAATTGGAGGACAGGTGGAGGCGCTATTTGCAGGAGCCGAAGCCCCGAGGGGGGCTGTAGTACTAAAAAGAAGAAGAAGTGATGTCGTATATCTTTAAATATGTTTGTAGGATCTTTATTTATTTTATATTTGTTAGCATTAATGAAATCTTTAGTTTTCTGTACGTAGTCCGGTGTGTTAAAAATTACTGTAGGGTATCCTTTGTCAGCTTTGGCCGCTGTTGGCCGGTTATTATTTTGTTTTCTCTCTATGTCTTTGATGTTTTTTAATCCTCATGGTGATTATTTTTATTTAGGCTGGAACGTATTTTTTGCAATATGTCTACTGCGGTGTGTGTAGCGTGCAGTTGCTGGTCATGCTGGTCATGCTGGTCATGTGGTAATTTGTTGGTAGCTAATTCAGTGGCAATTATTAGTTGCTCTATGTATTTGTTATGATCTGTTTGAGCGCCATATTAAGCAGCGTTATTACTTGTGTTGTAAATATTGTGTTCGATAAGTTGATTCTGCGTGAATACAATGTGTTGTTCGTAGATGTGGTTATTGTATTTGATTGGTTCGTCAATTTGTCTAAATTTTTCCGCCATCATCGCGTATTTCATTTTATTCGTGCTTCTATTTCTTGTCTTATGTTGTCATAAAGTTCTATACATAATTGTCAGTTTCTACCAAATTAGTTAACTGTAGCTATAATTTTAATTGTTGTTTGTTAATTTCGTTCATTGTTATGTACAGTGACATACATCATTTCATTTCTTTTCCGTATAATTTCCGCGCCGGATTGTGTTTGTCGTGCAGCGATTGTCTTTCTTTTATTTCGTTTGCAACATCTAGATATGACGTTGCTTTGTAAACACTGCTTGCTGAACCAGGTATTTGCTAAAGTTTGATGGAGTCTGAAGGTGTGTTTAAAAAAAGATCTCAACAATTTTACCTGGCTGGATATGTTGTAATCAATTGTTTTTTTATTTACTGTCTTACTGTTTTTGATTCGAGAACGTGTTTTGGCTGTCTCTAGCCATCTTCAGCTTGTTCTAACGATTAGTCTGCAGGCTCCATCTTTTTATATGTGATAAGTGAGGTAGAGAGGCAATTAGGATAGGATTGGGTCAGGGAAAGAATTTTTAAAGTTTTCTATCTTTTGTATGACTGGCTATCAGTGTTGTCTCCCTTGTTGTATGCAATCTGTATATACTGTATGTTGAGTCCGCGTACTTATGCATAGACTTATTCGACGCGGGAGGGTCAGGAAAAGCTGATCGCCATAAAATGTTCCTTCATGGAGCTTACATGGAGTTACCACGAATATAATTCCTGGATACAAAAACTAACGTGAGTTTGCATGAAATAAAAATTAAAAACGCATTCTCCCACATTGTATCCACATTGTATGGACTTATCAGTCGATGCAAACCCATGACCGGATACCTGATGAAAATATGAGTGCACCTCGAAACCACCTTCCCAATAAATAAAATTTTTCAAGTGAGAATTTAAACGCAAATTTACAATTTTTCATTTTCAACCCGAATAAAAAAAAACGTTGTCATTAATATCAACTATCGGAGTTGATCCGAAACAAATCAAATCTTCCCGCGTCGAATAAGTCGATGCACAAGTTCGTAGACTCGACATACGGTTTATATAGATTTTATATACCAATGGAAAAGCCGATCAACATAAAACAAGGAATAAATTTCTGAACAGTAACAGCCTCATCATTTTAGACCGGCCATCAACAAGTCCGAACTTAACTCATATCGAGCACGTGTTAGCAACAGTAAACAAATCATCGTAGTAAGAAATTTCATAATCATGGATTCGTTTGAAGCGGTGAATGCCAGAAACGTAATAAAAATGTCGAATCATCTACAAGAAGTGAAGAAAGAGAAGGGAGTTTCCACAGGTTACTGATATTTTTTTGTGATTTATTATTTTTATGTAGTGAAACATTTGCTTGAATAAAGATTAAAATACTCTGCTGATCATCCCAAGACTTTATTATCCTTACACCCTTTCCAATACAGCATCGACTTATCTTTTGCTTCCCTGGATTACCATTGATATTGGTAAAAAACTTATTCAAGGCAAAAGAGTACTCGTAATATCGAAAATTTCATGACAAATTGGTGTTTTCTAAATAAGCTCTGAGTGTTTCTAATGATATGCCCATAGCTGTATATGTTACACTTTCATTCCTTGTTGAGTTTTTTTTTCTGTATTCTCCTAGATAAATTGCATATCTACAAGATTTAAGACACCAAAGTAAAGTAATCAACTCGGTAGCCTGTTACATACTCAAAAAACCCATAAACTAGAATGTACTTCAGTTACTTCTCTTTTTACCTTAACTAACCCTGTGCCAAATATTGGGGCATGATATAAATCAGATTTCTTTTTTCCCTGAGTTTCATTATTTGAATGCTAAGCAATAGAAATTTTTGAAAATTGGCGTTTTTATTTTCTCTCCTCGAAAAAACCGAATCAATCCTACATAAAATAATAAACTAACAGCTTGCTCAACGGTTCATTTATGCGCGCATTCAAACCCTATTTTTTGGGTTGTCTTTCGATTTATAATGGGCGAAGCTTCCAAACAATTCCAAATATTGATGTTATAAGCCACTATCCCTACCAAAGTTTTTATGTTTTGTAATTTCTTGAAGACAAATAACGGAAAACCATTCATGTATAAGTTAATGATGATGTTAGATACACACAAACGTCTTTCTAATTAACCTCATACATTCCTACAATATATTATGTGCTCGACTATCTTTATTTAATTTTCTGCTACTTTTCTTATTCTTCAGATTGGGCTTTCGGATTCCCTCAACACTTTTTTAGTTTTTTCTATTCATAGAATCCGTTGATTAATTTGTGGATATTTTTTAAAGATATTTATTAGTTTCTTTTCGTACATTTTTCCAGTGTTTTGGAACATAGTTTGGGTTATTTTATCACTTTTTCCCTCCTCCGTCGCATCTTTCAGTTATTGTTACTGTTGTTGAATCACATTCCTGTGTGGGCTGTTGCAAGCCATGATACTCACCATATCGCAGATATCTACGGTGGTAGAGCTTCCTTGGTCCCAAGGAGAAACCTGTCGACTAGCACCGTCTGGCCGTGTCAGTCTACCTGAGCATGCAAGATACTCAGAATACAAGGGATGAAATTCAAGAGCTGATATTTTATTAATTAAAATTCTGCATTCAAAAACATAAAACAAGTTGAGTAAGCAGGACTACGCTCTTGCGATAAAGGCTTTTTATTCAATTTATAAAATGTAGAATTTTTATTCGCTTTTATCATAAACAATTCAAACTAGTAGGAGAGTGTTTCTGCCAGAAGTGTTTTGTAAACCAATTAGTAATTCAACCAACGTCTCTTGAATATCTAAACTTGACTCATATACAGATACCATAAATTGAGTTCGAAAAACTAAAATATGGTTATGATGTATTGGGTTCTTCGATAATTCCTGTCGTCAATTGCATATTTCATGTCGTGAACTGTAGATTTCATGTAATAGTGATTGCGTGGCTTATATTATTATATACTATTTTAAAGATTAGACTTTAGACTATCTTCAGTCAATAACTGAGCGTCATTAGGAAACAACAAGTTGATTAAAAATAAACTTGAAAATGGACAATCAAAGAGAGCATCATCGGTATATTTTATTATTTTACTTCCGAAAGGGCAAAAATGCGGTACAAGCTCGATAGCAATTGTATGAAGTTTATAACCGGCGTATGACAACTCGAGAGATAGTAGAGAAGCTCGACATACAGTACAGTTTTAAGTAATGTTCAAACGATGGTGAAATGACTTTGTCAGAACACCTACTATATTATGAGACCTCTGTACCGCATACATTCTAATAAAGAAAAATTATATTTAATTATAATTTTGCATTTACATCAGCTCGGTTACGAAAACAAACTGGATGTTTGAGTTCCTCACGAATTAAAGGAAATCCACCTCACCAAATGCATTAACATGTGCGACTCTGCTGAATCGTAACCAAAACGACTCATTTCTAAAATGAATCATAATGGGTGATGAAAAATGGATTGTTTATGATAACGTAGTCCGAAAACGATCATGCACCAAGCAAGATGAGCCCCCACAATCGACATCCAAAGCCAATCTTCACCAAAAGAAGATTATGCTTTCTGTGTGGTGGAATTACAATGGTATAGTCTACTTTGAGTTGCTTCCAAGAAACCAGAATATTGTTTTGAATGTCTACTGTCGTCAACTATCGAAATTGAATGAAAAAATCAAGAAAAAACGCCCTGAACTGGCCAATCGCAAAGGCGTGATGTTCTATCATGATAATGCTAGACCCCACATGTCTTTGCTAACCCGTCAAAAATTAATGGAGGTCAATTGGGAACTGATGCCACAGCCACTCTATTGCCCTGACATAGTTTTGCGCCCTTCAAAATCATTTGAATGGTAAAACTTACGAGTTGGACCAGTTCTTCGCTTCTAACAACCAACGCTTCTTCGAACGGAATTTTTCAACTTACCAAAAGATGGCAAAAGGCCATTGAACAAAATGGTCAATATATCATTGATTAGTGTTTGTTATTAATATAAATAAATTTACTTTGAAAAACATGAAAAAAAACGACATTAACCTTTGGCATGTCTGGTGATAAAATGTTACACGGTACGCCTGGTGGATCTGTCAGACCCAGGTTTTCAACTTGAGTTTTTCTATAAAATGTATTATGATAGATATCCTTTTGCATTAATAAGTAAGCTAAATAAGTAAACAAGAGGTAATAATAAATAGCATATTGAAATTAATAAACTTCATGTATGCATAAAGGATTTTTCAATAAGAGGTGTTATTTTGAAAAGCCCGCTATTTCGGTAGATGTCACTTTTGAAGCTGTCATTTTTTGAGATTTGACAAGTAGAAACTACGCCATTAATAAAAATGGAACGATACACGCTTGAACAACGCATTGAAATTACTACAATTCACTATAAAAATGGAGAAAATTTGGCAGAGACGGTTTGTGAAACTCGAACATTTTTGGGTCGTCGTGAAGCACCTTGTCGGACCGCAATACAGAAATTGGTGGAAAAATTCGAGCTGTTGAGACAACTTAGTGATATGAAGAATAAAACCCGTGCACGTCACCCAAGAACAGCCGAGAATATTGCTGCTGTAGCCGAAAGTGTTAAGAAAACCCAGGATTGTCCATTCCTTGTCGTTCTTTGGAATTCGGCATACAACAAACCTCATTACACCGTATTATGCATAAAGATTTGGGTCTTAAGGCTTATAAAGTTCAGTTAACACAAGAACTCAACCCGGTCGATCATCAAGAACGTCGTGTCTTTGCTGATTGGGTCCTTGAAATGCATGAAAATGATCCGGAATTCCATCGAAAAATCATCTTGAGTGATGAGGCTCATTTCCACCTCGGTGGCTTCGTCAACAAGCAAAATTGTCGCATCTGGGGCTCGGAAAACCCAAGAGTTATTGTTGAAAAGCCTCTCTATCCTCAACGTGTGACTGTCTGGTGCGGTTTATGGTCCGACGGAGTCATTGGACCTTACTTTTTCGAAAATGAGGCTGGAGCAACAGTTACGGTGAATGAATTGCGCTATCGAGAGATGATTAATGATTTTTTATGGCCGGAATTGGATGGTATTGATCTGGACAACGTTTACTTTCAACAAGATGGCGCTACGTCTCACACAAGCAACGAAACCAATGATCTTTTACGGGAAAAGTTTCCGGACCGTGTTATCTCTCGAAGAGGTGATCGCAATTGGCCAACGAGATCTTGTGATTTAACATCTTGCGACTTCTTCCTTTGGTTCCACGTGAAAGAGAAGGTCTACGCTAACAGCCCAGCGGCGATTCAAAACCTCAAAGATGGAATTCGTAAGGCCATCGATGACATAGGGCAGCCACTTTGCGATTTGGTTATGGAAAATTTCTTGAAAAGGATATGGTCCTGTAAGCGTGGTCGTGGTAGTCATTTGTCTGATGTTATTTTCCACTATTAACGGCATACCCTCCTCTTTATAATGAAATAAACATCCGATCATTTATATTAAAAATGTGGCATTTTTCTTTTGATATCAAAATAACACCTCTCATTGGAAAACCCTGTATTTAAATCAATCATAATAAACATTTTTCAACAATAAATAGACAATAAAAATTAAATAACAAGTTATTTCTATCAAACTTGAATAGATTTTTATCAGACTTGAGACACAAATATGACACATGCAAAGGAGTATAATTAAAGATAAAATAATCAGTCCGGATCATTTATATCAATATTTTCTTGAGACTTAATTTGGTAGCATTTTGCGCGTTGAAAAAGAAATGATCAAGACAAATGTGATTGTTACATGTTTGACAAACGTATTGAGTTATCCGATCTTTTTTAGCTGGGCAAACGTGGCGACTACGTTTTATTCCTGGAGTAAATTTTTTCAATGGTGGGACATCTTGTTCATCAATACGAACAGCTATTCTCTTGCGAAGCTCTACAGAAAGGCGGCTTTTGTTTTTTCTTGATTGCAAATGTGGTTCAATAAGTGTAAGAGACCCTTTTATAAAACTTCTTCGGTTACTCTTGTTTTCTGGACAGTTGAGCATTTGGATGATTTTAGCATTTATTCCAGCAGCGTTGAGTATCCAAAAAATTAATGTCAGCGGCCATCTCTTTAAGTTTCATGATATGTACGTCATAAGATCGTATAAGCTTATCGACATTGTCTACTCCACTTCTGCTTTGCGCCAGTAGCAAGATCAATTTCCATTTGGTGATGGAGAGATAAAGGCACGAATACATTTTTTCGTAGCTTCGAAACATAAGAAAGACACTAAGGTCAAATTTTGTTGAAATACAAATTGGACGAATATTTTGCGGTTTCTGGCTTTGAACTTTTCAGGTATATAATGTTTTATTAAATTTTATCATACCAACAGAAATAGCTTGTGATGATTGAGCAAATATTCATAAGTAGGATAACTCGTGATAAAATTATCCATTGTCACGTTCCGGCCTGATTGGGAAATCGAACGCAGTAGACGGTCAATTACGTCATGTGGATTATTGCTCACTTTATACTGTCCTTTTGGCTGATTTCCTACATATATTTCTAAATTCAACGACTAGTATGTCGTGGAATCTACAAGCGCAAATATCTTGGTTTCAAATTTGCCAGATTTACTTGCTAAATATTGACGGAATTTGCAACGTCTTCGAAATGCCACAAGCTCTTCATCTATGGTCGGATTCTCATAAGGAGTGTAATGCAATTGGCAATTAGTGACAAAATCATCAAACAGCTTTCGAAAAGGTGCTAGTCTATCCTGTGCTAATCTGTCACCACGTGAATCAGCATCATCAAACCTCAAATGATTGACAATAAAAGAAAATCTTCGTGGGCTCATTGTCATGGGAAAAAGAGCAATGCCTATTTCATCATTGCACCAAATATCTTGTAAATTTTGTCTGCCAGATTTGTACAATCCTGATAGGTAAAGTAAACCGATTGTAGCCTCTAGTTTTCAATCATAGAAACATCTACGTAAGTAGATTCGTTCGAAGTATTATTAGCTCGCGTCTTTTGAATCCTTTGATTTATTTGGAATAATGAATTTAACCACATACTTGTATATTCGTTCACAAACTGATCAAAACATTCTCGCCGAGTTTTAGCATGTTTAGCCTGAGCACTTACCCTGGACTGCCATTCAATATATTTTCACACCGTGTTCTAATGTTCGCTCTACTTGGAGTCTCAGACCATGTGGTTCCGTCTTTACCTTTATATACGCTTCCTCCACATTCTGTCACTAGCGAAGACAACGGTTCATCCATTTCAGAATCTGAAGATTAGACGTCATCATCAGTCGACGCTAATTCTGCCTCAGAATCAGTCTCTTCGATCTCTTGAGCGAGGGGATCAAACTCGTATTCTTCTGCACTGGAATCAAATACAATATCGTCCTCACTCGGTTCAAGTAAATTTTTTAGTATGTCCTCATCTCCCAATGGTTTATTCATGTTGGATCTAAAAAAATGAATAAATTTTTAACTTAATAATATATAAGAACGAATAAAGAAAACCTTGCGTAATAATGTCACGCCGTATGTGTGTTGGAGCTGCATACAATTGTCATGAGCTCTTTCACGTCGGGAAAGAGTGCGGACTGAGGAAATGGGTGATGGATTAATGATTTCTAGTAGGAAGCTACCTAGAACGGCAACAGACACAATGCCAGATCGCATCATTCGATACTAAAATTTTATTTTCTGCGTCAATATTTTTATATTTTCTTATTTGTTTCCAATAGTGAAGCTGTCAATTCCTTGTCCTAAAGTTCTTTATTCATATTGAATCAAAAATATGAATAAATGGCTATAGGGGTTTCCAATAAGAGGTGTTATTTTGAATAGATCTTGTGATTTAACACCTTGCGACTTCTTCCTTTGGGGCCACGTGAAACAGAAGGGCTACGCCAACAGCCCAGCGTCGATTCAAAACCTCAAAGATGGAATTCGTGAGGCTGTCGAGGACATAGGGCAGTCACTTTGCGATTTGGTTATGGAAAATTTTATGAAAAGGATATGGTCCTGTAAGCGTGTCATGGTGGTCATTTGCCTGATGTTATTTTCCACTATTAACGGCATACCTTCCTCTTTATAATGAAATAAATATCCGATCATTCATATTAAAAATGGCATTTTTCTTTTGATATCAAAATAACACCTCTTATTGGAAAACCCTATACTATTCTGCAGAAGGAGAGATAAAGATATACTTACGTAAAAAACCCATGCCGTATGCCTGGTGAGGTCTGTGGGACCCGCGAGCAATTTAAACTAACTTTTCTACGTTGAAAGCGTATGGTGGACAAAAAAAGAGGGTGATACATATTGAGCGGTTTGTAAAGTCCAGCTACATACATAATTCAAATTTCAATGAGCTACAACGTTTTAATTACCCGTGTGGTTCTGACAGACCCTACCAGGCATGCGGAGGGTTAATTATCGCTCAATCCAATATTTCAATTGCCACCAACTTGTTTTCAGTATATTGAACTCATTGTTTGAGTTGTCATGATAACATGTCAAAGTTATAAACTATTTTTGAAATTTTCATCCGAATGTCTGCAAAAATACTTGTAGTGTTTAAATCCTGTGCAATCGTGAATATCCACAGCATCAGGTACAGTTGTTGTAATTTTTAAATTTTCAATCGACTATAATTTTGTTATTTATGACTTGGTTGTTGTGAAATTTTCAAGAATGCACCTGTTACTAGGAAATCTAGTAAAAGTTTCCCATGAATTTTTTGAGATTTTTTGAATCATAAGTGTCCAAAAATTGCTCGTATACGAGCATTTCTGCCCTCTTTATATGTTTATTTTCCAGAAATAATAGGCTTCCTTGAATCTGCACTAACAGCATACAATGTAAATTTGCTGATGAAGTGCTGTGGTCAGTTCAGTTCAGTGTGTTATAGAAATGACATCGTGCGATTTAAAAAGTGATCGTGAAACCCCCTTAAAAGAGTTATGAGTGTTGTTTATGTTATAGTTTGTGCATTATATCATCGATTAGGACGTCGAAAATGTATTTGCATTAGCGAACAAACATTTTATCTCATATTTATTTTGTTCTCGGATATAAATAGGGTGGTTTGGTCTCAAACCACCATGACTGTATTCGACATTCATTGTCTTTTCGTGTTTGTATTGTATACTTAATTTTCAAATATGCCGCGATTGGTAAACGAATTTGATAGCATGAATATTTTATTGGAGGATATACCTGCAGATGGTGAGAGCATCTACAGCTCAGAAGCGGACGTAGATGATCAGGATGAATCAACTCTAGTGTTAGTGCATACTATTTTCCTCCATTTTCGACCTCCTGTGAAAGAGCCAAAGTGGAAAAAAATTATCGTATGCAACCACCTGGTGAGTTCACCAATTGCGGCGAGATACCGGATCATATTATTCAACAGAGTTGATTACACATACACAGCTCTTTCGCTTGTTTTGGACAAACGATTTAGTTGAAACTATTTGTTTTCAAACCAATTTTAAATGCCCCTCAAAACGGAATTTGCTTTACACATACAACGCCAGAAGAGATCGAAGTTTTTCTTGCAATAAATTTGATGATGGGTGTGAAGAAGCTGCCTAGTTACAAAGATTATTGGTCTTCTGCCCTGATCTGCACGATGAATATATAAGCTCTTCGATGACATTAAACAGATTTAGATGGCTTCTTACCAATTTGTATTTAAATGATAATCACCTCTCTCCAAAAAGGAACGATGTTGGCTATGATAAGTTGTACAAAGTTCGCCCTCTCCTAGACAAACTGAAGAGCAATTTAAAAAAAAAAAACTACAAAACGACAGAAAAAGTTGCTTTTGACGAGAGTATGGTCAAATTTAAGACAGAAGCTATCTCAAACAATGCATGCCAAAAGATCTGTCAAACGAGGCAATAAAATTTGGATGATGTGTGCCGAGTCGGGATATTGTCTGGACTTCGATATACGAGTATATATCGGCAAACAAGGTGATAGTGTAGAAACTGCCCTAGGAGGGAAAATTGTTAGACATTTTAGTGAAGATTTGAAGTTTAAAAATCACAAACTTTTTTTCGACAACTATTTCAACAGTTATCCTCTACAGATCGACTTACTCCAAGACAAAATATTGACTTATGGTATAGTCAATCAAAAGCGCAAGTTCTTACCTAAACTTAAAGAAGACGAAAGCCAAATACGAGGAGAATGTGATTATCGAATTAGCGATACGGGAACCGGAGTTTTAAAATGGAAAGACAAAAGGTCAGTTTTTATACTATCCAATTATATAAATCCAAGAAATTCGGGCAAATTTACTCGAAGGGAACGAACCGAAGAAAATGAAGTATCTTGTCCTGAAGCACTGATACAGTACAACAATAAGATGAATTTCGTTGATAAATTTGACCAACTAAAGACTGCTTATGCCATTGACAGAAAGTCTCATAAATGGTGGCATCGATTTTTTTTCACTTTCTTGGCTGGGCTGTAGTCAACTCTTTTTTGGTTTATAAAAAAGTCCAGAGGCTTCATCGCCCTGAAATGGATAAGCAGACCACAAAGGATTTTTGGGGAGATATGTTTATCAATGTATTCTATACCAAAAAAAGTCCAGCACGTACTGTCTGGCAGTGCAGCACTTGCAAAGTGCCTCTCTGCATCAAAAAAGATAAACCATGTTTCAAAACTATCGTCGAATGTAAGAGTTCTAATTTCTGATAATAAAGCCTACAAAAACAATTCTGCATGTTAAAATCATTGTTGAAAGCGTTCTTGAGTTATACGCAGTTGAGTATTTCCGAGGGTTAAGGTGTAAATTTTTGAAATATAAGAACCCAGTTTAGAAAGTCTCATTAAATCGATTACAATATAGTAGAATCAAAAGTTGTGAACAAAACACTTTTAAAAGAAATCGTTCTTATTTGCAAAACGCGCCTTGCGTTGATTGATAAAATTTACCCTCTGGCTACTGCTGGTTAGAATTTAGCAACTATTAAACTTGACTGTCGTACTTACTGGCCGTTCTTTACTCCTGGAACCCATATTGTGATTTACTGACTTCTTTGACAGTTTTCTTAGTTTGTTATAGGAATTCTCTCTGTTTTTCCAACGTGTACAGTTTCATGTGCTCATTTGTTGCTAACCCTTTCAACATGGCTAACTGTTTCTAATTTCACAATCTAACATTTGTAAAGACCACTATCTCATCAAATAATTCTCATAGCCCTGTTTTTGTATGAATTTGCAATCCTCCCTTTCCTTTAGCAATTTGCATAAAAACCAGCTATTCAATATTCAACTACGGTGCATATCGTTTAAGCTTCAAAAAGTTCATGCTAGACATTAATTTGCTAAAGATTGTCAAAACAATTTAATTCAAGAACGTACACACTAAGTGGACAAACAATCAAACTGCCACTTCAGTATATTTCGATGTCACAATCAATTTGTTTTGTTTCTATATCGTTGCACACGCATCAAATCGAGATATAGACAAAATTATTCAAGGCTTGTGATACTGCTGGCAATAAATCAGTTGCACTATCTTTAAAACAATTCAGAAATGAAATATAAATTATTCATTTAAATAATACAATGTGCTCGTTTAATATATAGAATTCTTATTTTCGTATGTAATCATTACAGAACCATCCTGACATTAAGGGGGCTGCAGGAACAGGAGTTGAGCATGAAAAATTTATTGATATACTAAATGCCTATCAGATTCTAAGCAAAAAAGAATCTCGTGCCCAATATGATGTAAATTTGAATTCGTTTGAGCAGCAATCAACATTTGGCGATGCATCATCCAACGATGGAAGGCCAAATTACATGCGGTAAGTAATAGTTTATTCTTGTACTCATACATGCTTCTGATGATACATTTTTAATGTGAATATTATCAGTCTTCAATATGTTTTTCAGATTCTTCTACGTTTATGTTCGCAAAAGTGATAAAATATGTAATTTCTTTTGAATACTTGCCGTATACCGTCGTTTGAAGTATGCGTATACATTGATAGCCTCTAAATTTTATAAATTTATTATCAAACTCTACAATCATCCTCCAACTCGTAAAAATGATGCCACTTTAATATATAATTTTTTAATACCATTATAAATCTACAAATCGTTGCTCTAACAGTGGAAACGGATCATAAAAAAATCACAAACCATAATTGAAAATAATATCAGGTTAAACTCCTACCAGCATCGGATTAATTACCAGTATTTGATTTCTTTATGCCGATTTGTATACAGGTACCAGATTAAAATTAAGCGGATGATCCGCAGCTTCTTTCAACTAGCAAAATGATGGCCGGAAAGGTGTTCATGTACATCGGGTGAACCGGTAATATTAGACCCAACCAAATTGAAAATAAAAATGCTGCTCTCGCAGTGCAATCTATCTTAAATGATAAATTATGCCTCGAGCTTTGAAAGCTAAAACGATAATTACATAATTGGCGAGATAAAAAGCAAGTGCTGTGTGATAGAATCTGTATTACAATTACATTTTATTCGCGAGTTTACATTATGCATTGAAAAGAATTCAATTGAAATGAGTCAGCAAATAATCATTGCTGACATAAGATCTTAAATTAAAATGATTGGAAACAATTGGGTGATCTCGCGTTATTAATGATCGAAGAATGAAAGAAGCTAAAATTAGCGCACACAAATCGTATACATTTCCCATACGTTTCATTCAAAAACTTATAATGTTACGATTTGCCTTACTGAGCCTTGCACGCGGTTCATTTACATAAAAGTATTTTTAGGTAATGCTAAAGGGTGAAAAAACGGATGTTCGAAAATACAATAAAGTATGTCATCGGTGAAAATAATACATCCGTTATAATGTAGATCGCACTGATTGTTGACTCAATGAGTTAAATCAGAATTGCATATAAAGTTGTATGAATTTAACGACAACCTGGAAATAACGGACTGTAATTTTCATATTAAACGCCATGTGGAAATTTTCCGGCTTCCATGACACAAATATCGGTCATCAGTCCATGATTTACAACAAAGACTGCAATAATCTTTGTTTGGAATACCTCCAACAATCAGGGACAACGTTCGAAGATATTAATTTGCGCGATAAAAAATAACCAAAAACACTTTCAGTCGACATTTTTATGAAAGTCTTGAAGGCAAGAGAAAGTATCCTGCCATTAAATTGAATACGGGCTGGCATATGAAACAATTACAGTGGCCTTTGGGGGGTTTCGTGTATTTGTAGTTCAAGATTATGTAAATGATCATATAGTAGAATGGGTAATACAATTGGTAACGAAAGGTCATTCGATAATAAAAAATGCAAGAAAACAATTAAGGCAAAATTTTGAAGTAATTGACCTTATCGAACATCACGCTGAAATGGGATTCGATGAGATTTAATATCTTTCGACCAACCAATAGTGCTTAGAGGTTATTATCTATGCTTGTTTTTGCTGAACGTGTACCTATCCTAGCAGAAAGGCATAGTAAGAAATCATAAAAAAGAGCAGGCAAAGAAGACAAAATGCAAGTATGCTTTAGAATTATTAACTGGTGAGCAAGTGTGAAAGATTGGGCCGACTAGATGCGAACTGATTTTTAATGGAAAACATCCAATTTTATTCAGAACAATCAATTGGTGATGCTAGATTTGTGGGGCGTTGATTGGTGTATTGTGCCAATCAATATTATTGGCAACCTATGCGTTATGTCTTCTTTTGGTGGGAATCCACGTAAACCACGTCCACTCTCTGATACGAGATAACAAAACCTCGATAATTTGAGGCCGAAACCCGAATTCCAATCCAGGCTATTGGTGAATGGCCTATCAAGCAAATAGAGGGGTTTCCTCTAGAGTAATTTCTCTAAAAGCCTTTTCGATTTTGCAAACCATTCCTCTAGTCGGCGTGGTTCATATGCTTTCTATTGATCGTTCGACCCATTTTACATCAATCAACTTAATGTTAATCTATTCGTTTATATGCTTTTATTGTAACGCAACGCAAGGTTGCGTTATCATGTTTTGGATAGCTCCGATAGCGGAAAATCACTTTATAAAAATTCTTTGTCCGTAGCTATTTGCTGTTGTCCTCCTATAATTTACCCGTGCGTTACAATTACAGCTCAGTATGGAGCACATAAAGTTACAAATTTACATTAAGTCAATGTAAAAAAGGTCAAGTGATCAATAAAAAGTTTGGCACATACAAGTTGCTTGCAGGAGAAATTTAGGCTGAATATAACTCGTAGTTGCAAAAACATAAGAAGAATAAATTGGAATGATTCTCACATCTTTATGCTTGGTCGGCGTCATCCGTATATGTCTATAGTGTGATGCCCTGAAGATAATTGTAGTACACTCATCGAAACCACCTTCAACTAACATTTTTCTTCTTGAATAAATTATGAAATAAAAAAATATTAATGCAACTCTAAAAATAACAACGACCAAAAAAAATTTCACAAAGTAAAGTGGTTCATAATTAATTTCTCTTCCAAAATAATACTTTTAAAAGCAGCCACATACCTTTTATTATATAGTTCAGTACAGTTCATCTCCCTAAGCGGCTGCGTCTATTTAAGAGTCGTAAATCTTGCCTGTATTCACAACTAAGAACGGGAATTGTTGCAGAGTTCTGTTCACAATCACAAATTTTAAATGACAGAATTTCTTGCTCATGATCGCGAATTTAGGCCTAACAGCGCTCACCAAATTGTCGAATTTATATCGATACGGACACACTGCTCCTGCCTAAAAACATTACATTGAAGAAGAAGAGGAAAGAAAATACAAAAAGATCTCCCTTCCTAAGAAACTAGTGGTTGTTTTTATTTTTATTTTAATTAATTTAATTAAAATTGTAACATAATTGTGGTGCTACACACTCCTTGTCTAATTGAAATTGATATCTTACATCACTTACCTTAACCTAGTATTCGCTTCTGCTCCTATTTGAATTATTTTCTCACTGTCTCTTCGGGAGAAACTTTGCTTTGTCTTTCAGTCCTTTTATTAATTATTCATTTGCTTAAACCTCACGATATAAACAAACTGCACTAAGTACCTATCACGTAATATACTTTTTTTTTGCTATAGCACTAAAGCCTCTTTCGGGCCATCGCTTAGAGGTTGAGTATCTACTTATTTTCGTCGAATGTATCGGCACTTGACACCTTGTATGGCCAGCACCACTCTTTGGCTGTTGATCCATCCATCGAACTGCGATACCTTCTGACTTGAAAACAGTATGCTTCGTAACTGAACAAGTTTATAGTTCTTTCGAAGAATCACCCGAAAAAATCTCATTGTCACAAACTAAATTCGAACCAGGGACCTTCGCCTTACGCAGTGACCACTGTAACCCCTACACCACGCGGACTGTGCGTTTAGACGGTACAATATAATGTATACAAATGTATATATAGATAGTATTGATCGTATTGTACTGTACCAAATAATGCTTTGTTTTGGTATCACAGCCAAATTAGTCCGTCTTATCAAAATTACAAAGACGTCGACAACCTGTCAAGTCCGCATCAATAATCAAGTCACCGGCGCTGTTGACACAAATATCGTACTAAAGTAGGGGGACGGGCTGGTCCCATTGCTATTCAATTTGGCTCTAGAATATGTCATCAAAAAGCTACCTGTCGATACAACAGGTTCGTTATTATACAAGTCGAGCCAAGTGGCAGCCTATGCGGACGACATCAATATTTTGTCACGGTCGTTAACAACCGCCAAAGAACTATCTGAAACTCGACAGCGAAGCATAACTAGTAGGGCTTCAAATCAATGAGAATAAAACAAAGCTCATGACTCAGTCGAGGAAAAATACCTCAAATGCCCAAAATATTATATTAGGCGAATACAATATAAAAAATGTGGACGAATTTGTATATTTAAGTGCCAAAATAATGAAAACCGGTAATGAGAGGGACGAAATGCGCCGAAGAATGCAGCTAATAAATAAAATATTTTCTTCAGTTTTGACGATGTTGAAGACCAGCTGCATACACAGAAAAACAAAGCTCCAAGTATACAAATCTGTGAAAAGACCTGTGCTATGCTATGGGTGTGAAACATGGACCCTAACCCAAGCATCCGCAAACATATTGAACGCCTTCGAAGGACGGGTCCTGTGTCGACTAATTGGGGCGAAGCTAGGGGCCAATGGCGAATTCGACACAATCATGACCTGTATGAAATATTTGACGAGCTGAAACTATATAGCTAGGAATAAAAGTGAAATGCAAATCGTCATATTTAAGAATTTAATTTTTTGTTTTGTCTTCTCCTTTATAAATACTCAATTTAAGATATGAATATACAGTCAGCCAATTAGTTATTCGTATACCTGAGAAATAAGCCTTTATGTATAGCTATGTGACAACAACAAAAAGAAGAACATATGCCGAAAAAGTGGAGCCAATCAATTATATTCCCTATCCACAAGAAACCTGATAAGTTACAGTGCGAAAATTATAGAGGCATATCACTACTTTGTACGGCGTACAAAATATTTTCCAAAATCTTAGAAAATAAAATCGGAGTATACATTTTAGAGCAGGTATATCAACAATAGACCAATTGTTCACAGTCAAGCAGGTACTTGAAAAATGCTGGGAGTTCAACATAGGCCTACACCAAATTTTCGTTGACTTTAAGAAGCATGAGACAGTATTGATCGTAACGAACTACACCAAATAATGCTTTGCTTTGGCATCCCATCCAAATTAGTCCGTCTTACCAAAATGACAATAAAGTCGACGACCTGGGAGGTCGTCGACGTCGTCCGCATCATTAACGAACTCACCGATGCCTTTGACACAAACATCGGCCTAAAACAGGGAGATGGGCTGGCCCCATTGCTATTCAATTTGGCTCTGGAGTACGTCATAAGAAAGCTACCTGCCGGTACACGAGGCACATTGCTATACAAGTCGAGCCAACTAGTAGCTTATGCGGACGAAACAAACATTTTGTCACGGTCATTAACAACCGCCAAAGAACTTTTCTCAGCGACAGCGAAGCAAAACTAGTAGGGCTACAAATCAACGAAAATAAAACAAAGCTCATGACGCAGTCGAGGAAAAATACCTCAAATACACAAAATATCACACTTGGCGAATACAATATCGAAAATGTTAGCGAATTTGTGTATTTAGGTCCAAAATAACGAAAACGGACAATGAAAGAGACGAAATACGCCGAAGAAAACAGCTCGCAAATAAAATATTTTATTCAGTTTTGACGATCTTGAAGACCAGCTGCATACGCAGGAGAACAAAGCTCCAAGTATACAAATCTGTGATAAGACCTGTATTATGCTATGGGTGTAAAACATGGACCCTAACCCAAGCATCCGCAAATATATTAACGCCTTTGAGTGACGGGTCCTGAGGCGAATAATCGGAGCGAAGCTAGACGGGGACCAATGGCGAATTCGATACAACCATGACCTGTATGAAATTTTTGACGAACCGGATATCTCAACGATAATAAGACTGCGGAAGGTGCAATGGGCTGGCCACATGAATCGTATGGACGCAGAACGGATACCCAAGAAGGTATTCGTTGGGAGAACTGAAGGCCGGAGACCAGTGGAGAAACCGAGGAAACGCTGGTCTGACTCGGTCGACGAAGACAGTTTATCGCTGCTTGGATTTCAGAATTGGAGGACGCGGTCAATGGACCGAGACAGTTGGAGGCGCTATTTGCAGGAAGCGGAGGCCCGAGAAGGGCTGTAGTGCTAAGAAGAAGAAGAAAAAGTAGTAATCTCAATGATATTATAAAACTAAATAACTGGCTTCAGGAATTCACGTCGCTTTGATGTTCGTACAAAATTAAAAGCTCACGATAAATTAAAACCCTCAGAAATAACGAATATTTGGTATGAAGCTCTTTGTTCTTAATAACGCTTTGAAGTCTATTAGGAACAGAATCTATCAACTTTTAGGCGTATTCAGCAGAAACATTAGCCGATTTGTATTTCAGTTTACTTATAAGAAGTTTTTTATTAGCAATTGTATGTTTTCGAATGCGTTTATCAAGTTCGCTCCAAAAATTCTCGATCGGATTAAGATCGGGTGATGGTGCTGGAGTTTCTATGACTGATGATGAAGTATTCTTTTGCAAATATTAAGCACTGCTTTCCATTCTTCTCCGATATGGTTTTTTTCTGGTCACTCGTCCGTTATAACCACCTCTCTTCGGTACTCTCCGTATACTCCGAATACATTCACTTTGCTGAATGCTGTTACACTGTATTTAGGGTTTTCACGAATTCCTCGATCCATCCGACGACTCTGCTCAATCAACAAAAACATGGGTTTCTTACTTTTGTTGTCCGCAACATGGTTTTCGCTTTTAAATTGCTTACTTATATATAGATTTGTAGAATGACTTTTATTAAGTATGTTCGCAATTTTCAGTAAAGATTTGCTTTATGAATCGCAACAGGAGTGTTTTTTGATTTACGTCCCATTTTTTCTTTTTTCGTAAATGTTCATCCGAACGCACTCAATCGGCAACTGAACTTCTTTGCGGCATGCATAGAACTGCGTTACCAAATTAGGTTGTTTGTTATGAATCAAAAAATAACTGTAAAATGCGTTGTACTGGGACACTGAGAACTGTAATCAAGTGACATACATTTTGAGGTTTTGATATACTTCGAAAATTGTTTCTCTAGCCAACTGGAGATATGCTAAAATATATTACAATGCAACATTTTTTAGAAAATCAGTGTAAAAAATTGAATTATCTACAGAACTTAAGGTATGTTGGGCTCTGTACAAATATCCAAGTGATTCACTGTATATTAGAAGATTGATAAAATGACAAACTATAGAGAAAAAATGAACAGAACAAAAGAAAAGCATTTCTATTTCGAAAAATCTTTAGAAAACCCGACACACTGTATGCAGGAGGCTTAAATTTTGAATTTTTATCGTACAAATAGTAAAACTATGCTCTGCGTATCGGGCGTGAAGGTCACCAAATATTTGGGTAGAAATACACGCGTGTGACCTCTTTTTGTATGGATATCCTCAAAAAGCGATAATGGAGGGCAGACAGCGGAGTTCTCATCGAGATTTTGGTTTTGATCAACCGAGTTGATCACGAAAAAGGTTAATAATTTGCCGTTCCCCGTTGATTTTCGAAGGTTGGCAGAACTGTCGAAACGGATCGCATTTACCTAATTTATGGGCTAAATTGGACTAGCTCCTAAACCGGTGCAACCTGTTGGCCTTATACATTACGTCAGCCTATTTACAAGTCTTGATACCGAAAAGTCAGGAACTATTTGGCGCTTCAGCTGGGGCTCTTTCAATTTAGGAAAATAGAATTCGCCCTGCAAAATGCTCCCTTTAGCAAAGACTAATCAACGATATGCTGGGGCCGCAAATAAAGCAGATTGTGTTTGTTAGTTTGTAGATGCCATGGTTATGGCGGCAGTCGTCAAATAACTCCCGCAGATTCTTTGCCAAATCTCTCGTCTGCGGAATAAAATGAGGTTGCGAGTCTTTTAGAAAACATATGAATTCGAGATGTTTCGAAGAATAAATACTGCTAACATACTTTTCACACTCAGACCGAAAGATGTGCACAGAAAAGGTAGCTTCGCATGAATAAATTAAACATTAAACCTTTACAGCTTTTAAAAAACTATGTTCTAACAACAATCGTCAGTCCAGAGATGAATTAAACATAGCGAAAACATTATTACAGAGAAAGAGAGGAATCAGCATCCAGTTGCGTAAAACTATAAAAAGGGCCGAGGAGCACTGGCTATTTTACTTACGGTAAAATAAATTTTGCGCCTCTAGAAACAAAATAATTATAAGACTTTGTACAAACTGTCATCAGATCCTCGATAGGTGACGCAGAATGGATTTGATTGCTCATGATGATCAGGCTAGGGTGTCGTCCTATCGATTTCCCTCTTTAGCAATCTATTCTTTTCCATCATCGATAGAAAAAGGGATTTGTTACGAAAAAAATAAAATCAGACATGTTTCAGCTAGAGAGCTTATGTTGTATAATTAAAAATTTCGAATGTAAATGGAACTTGCTTGTCAAAAGCTTCTGCCACAAAACATGTCATCATGTATTGCAGTCGCCGAGTGACTTTAAAGACAGTCATCTTGAGCAGCTATACTGATTAATAAAAATAAGGCTGCGGGAGTTAAAAAAAAGAATAGAACCAGATTTAACGATCATATAAACGTTCTCTATTTTTCAAGTTATTGGTGAAACCCTTAAAGATAAGCTGGCCTGGTTAAATGCAGTAGAAGGGGAGTGATGAACCCTTTTAGAATAAGTAAAATAAGTAAAATCTATCATCGCCAATTAAAGTAGTCCTTAATTGTTTGTACAACCTTTTTTATAGGCGAAAAACAACGAACAAAAGGTTCTACTGCGAGTGATACGCTATGAAAGAATGATAGGTTTTACAATGCGTTTTCTGACTTGTTCCTAATTTTCCATGCAAGATGAATAGTTATGAAAATGATCGCATTTTTAAGATTTCTGATTTTCAAGATTTTAAGTTATCAAGTAACACCAAACACTCAATTAAAATATTAAGTGCAGCAGTTGAAAATTTTTGAAATTCAAATCGTTATCGTAAGCCTCGCGTCAAAAAATATACACACAAAAAAAACTCGTTTCTCTTGCATCCTATAATTTTGTTTGCTCTTATGTGAATTGGCATCCTAGAATTTTTTTGTGTTTTTGTTTTTATAACTGGAAAAAGCGAATCAACTAGTTCACTACTGTACTCTCCGATAAATTTATTCGTTGCATCATATAACTTCGGGAAGCACTTTCGGAATTTGTCTCAAATAAAGCCCAACAAAACCTTTATAATTTGATGTTGGATGAATTCAATCGACTTAAAACAATGTCCTTTCGTATGACTTCAAATTAGCAATTCGCTGAAGGTCCAGTGTCGCATTCCACTGGACTTTTAGCTATTCCCAAAATGAGAGAGGGCAATACCGCGTCACCGACAAAACCTGGCCGTGGGAGACAATAACCTTGAAAGTGTGGAAAATTTTATTTATCTTGGAGCCAACCTGAATAGAAGAGGCGTCCAGTAAGACGAGATTGGACGCCGCATATACGCCGCAAATAAAGCTTTTTACTCTGTAGTTCCCATTCTAAGGTCCAGAGTTGTGCACAGGCAAAATGAGCTCTGTACTTACAAATCACTCGTCAAACCTGTGTTGTTACATGGAGGTGAAACATGGGCCCTGGTGAGCGAACCCGAAAAGGCGATATCTACAAAAATTACATATTCATTTTAATTGGGAAACCATTATTATACTATTTTAATTTGCTTCCATTTTGTTGCAATATCACTAACCATTGACTGAATGAAATCTTAAAGATATTTTTAATTACTAATTTTATCTGGAAATTAGAAGATCCGATTAAAAGTGTAGTGTCTGATTCGATAGAAAGCTCGAACCGTAGAAAACCGTACATTGAGAGCAATTTATTTCCGTAAATGCGATTTAACTTTTTTGAAACTTCTAGACTATAAGGACCTTTCCTTGAACTACTTTCATTTAAATGTAAAGGTACCCGTATGAATTTACAGAAAAAATGTTATATTTACAAATTCTACTATTATTAACAAAGTTAAGTGAATTTTAACTTCTACGGTATTTTACCTACCACCATGAATTTTTCACTTTTAAAATTTATGTTTTCATCAAGAGCTACTGGCCTGTACCTTAAATGCTGAAATTGGGGAAAAATAACCTAAATTAACTCAATATTCGCGTTTAAAACGGCTGCCATTTTGTTTTACGATAACTAATATCACTCATTGAACAGATTCTCAAAGAAACTTTCACGCAAATCCTAACAAGCCCGTAGTGTCCGAGTCGATTGAAAGCACATATTGCTCAATAGCCAAGCATTGTTGTTGTTGTAATATTGAAAATTTAAACCACCATAACATCGTTAAATACTATCCGATTCTTCTGAATTTTTTAGTTAATTAGACTTATAATTGGCAATATAAAGAGTGGTCCAACCATACTGCACGATGTTAATTGTGAGTCACACCTTATCGTCAAGTTTTTCGCCCAACTTAATTTGGCATTTCTTTGTTTCAGTGTTTGACAAATTCAACCATGGAGAGGTACACAATTGAGCAGCGCGTTAAGGTTATTGAAGCCTTTTACAAAAATGGGCGTTCAAATCAAAATGCATTTTCGTGCACTTCGTGATTTTTCTGGTCAGCATAATCGACCAAATGTGTCCACAATCGGGAGAATAGTGTGCAAATTTCAGCAAACCGGGTCTGTAGAAAATGTGAAATCACCTGTGCAGTTCGTTCTGCGGAAAAAATTGCTGTTGTTCGCAATACTGTGGCAGAAGAGCCGTCAACCTCGACTCTTCGTCGGGCCCAACAATTGAACATCTGACGAACATCACTGATGCGACTTTTGGATAAAGATTTGAACTTACACGCTTGCAAGGTTCAATTGACTCAAGAGCTGAAGCCTACTGACCATTTCAAGCGTCGGCACTACGCCGAATAGTTGGTTGAACAGACAGAAGGGAATAGTGACTTTACAAAGAAAATCATCTTCAGCGACGAGGCACACTTTCACCTCAGTGGATTCGTTAACAAGCAGAATTGCCGCATTCGGGCAAATGAGAATCCACAAGTGATTGTTGAAAAGCCGATGTATCCTCAAAGAGTGACTGTTTGGTGCGGTTTATGTGCTGACGGCGGGCATCGGGCCGTACTTCTTCGAAAATGAAGACGACCAAGCAGTTACCGTGAATGGTGTTCGCTATTGCGAGATGATAATGGACTTTTTGTGGCCAGAAATCGAGGTTATGGACCTGGACGATATGTGGTTCGAACAGAATTGTGCCACTTGCCACACAGCCAACGAAACAATGGCTCTTTCGCGCGAGAAATTCAATGGCCGTGTTATTCCACGTTGTGGCGATGTTAATTGGCCGCCACGATTATGTGATTTGACACCGTTGGATGATTTCTTTCTCTGGGGATATTTAAAAGAAAAAGTGTACGTCAAGAAGCCAAGAATGATTCAAGAGCTAAAGGATGAGATAATTCAGCACATTAACGACATTGAACCTCAATTATGTCTCAGAGTCATTGAAAATATGGACCATCGGATAGAAGTATGCCACCGTAGCCGTGGCGAACATTTGGGCGATATTTTGTTTCACACATAATTGCCATCAATCTTTCTTGTATAATAAAAAGTATTAACATAATTCTCTGAAAACTTTTTGTTTTATCTACAATTAACATCGTGCGTTTTAGTTGGACCTCTCTTTATGTGTTAAAGCTGACCTGGGCAATGGATACTCTGGCCTCCTGAATTTAGTGCAATAGTTGTGAGTTTACCTTTTTTCTATATTTTTGTACGATTGCACTTAATTAAAAATAATTTATAAATAATAATAATAATAACAGTAATAATAGAAATAAGAACAATTAAAGTAATACTAAGATATGTAAACATCATTAGACCCTAAGTAATAAGAGGCTAAGTAATTAGATCCAATTAAAATAAGCAAAACAATATTAGGACATATAGGCAGGTAATAAAATCCTCTAGTAATTAAGCCTTAAGCAATTAGACCTTAGGCAATTAGAGTAATTAAACCTTAAGCAATTAAAACTTTGGCAATTAAAACTTGGTTTGTCCTAGTATAAACTTCAGAAAATAACTGACACTGAAGGAGGGAGCAAATTATGTCGGAATATATATATATATATATATATATATATATATATATATATATATATATATATATATATATATGTAAAAAAGAAAAACAAATAGCGTTTTCATGGAAATGATAAAAATTAAGGATAGTTTAGAAGCGTTAAACATGGGAAAATACACACAATACGTACACTACTTTAATTACACTGTTCAAGTTGCTTTCAGGAGAGTCCGCTTGGTGACGCTAGATTTATATAATCTAGCTAATAATAACGCTGTTTCTTAATAAAGATTTAATACCTACGCCGTTTTACGGTTTTTAGTAAAGTGCGATTTTTTTATTTGTCGGATTTCAAAGTAATTAACATGAAGGAGCTAATCACGTCTAGATTTCTCAGGAACTGCTTGATCACAGGTTTACAGCTATGACGGCCTTTAATGCTGAGCTCCCACAAATAAAAATATTGCATTTCACTAAAACTCGTTTAGCTTAGTTGATTCCCCTGGAGCCAATTGTTAGATTATTGTATTTATTCCAAGTTCCACCGAGAGTTTGTGAATGGTCTGAACGCACTAAAGCACGCAAAAGTTCAAGACTCTGTATCGTGAGTACCTTCTTGAAACGCGATGTCCTATTATATACGAGTACAGGTTAAAATCAAAAAGTAGTAGGACATCGGTACAAATCCTTTGTAGTCCTCGAAATAGCACCCTTGTGCTTCGGCACAACGCGTATAACGCGATTCCCACTGCGCGTACTTCTTCTGGAACTCGCTTTCCGAGAGCTCCTTGAGAGATGCCGTCACGTCCCCTTGGACGTATTTTATGGAGCTGGATCGCTTTCCCTTGAGATCCCGCTTCAGCCAAGGAAAGATGGAGATGTCCGGCTGCGCCAAATCAGGATACATGGGAGGTGAGGCAACGTGATAATCCTATGCATGGCCAGAAACTCCCTCAGAAGCAGCGCGCTGTGGCATGGCGATCACCTTTCGCAAATCCATGGTAATAATTTTTTGGTAGCTGCCGTACAAAATCCTTGACTCATCAACAGTCAGACGTATGTTTGTGTGCCGATCGGAGTTCAGAAGCACCTTTACTTTTGACACATTTTCATTAATCCTTGAAGTTGACAGCTTATGCCACTCCAACACTATTGACAGTATCCCCGTAAGATTCTTAATCATTCCAAGGGCCTCCGTCGCGGTTTTCCCGAGTTTGACGCAGAAATTGATGTCGTAGCGCTGCTGCTCAAGATTTTTCACCATCTTGGATCGCGACTACACTTCTCAACAGAGGTTAACGGAAATCGACGTGCTTACTCTCCGCTTGCCCGCAGGCGACTGGAAAAAATGTCGGTCTCTTCGGAAATATAATAATAATAAGTAAGTTACGTAAGTGACTGAAACAGAGTGGAAGATCTTTGGCTTGTATTTCCAGGGTCTAATTTTCACTCACTATCCAAGACTGAGATTGATTTTTTATTACGGTTAGAGTAAATTGTACTCGGCCCACTTAAAACAATAGTTTTTGGAAAACATAAAAATTTTTTCTCTTTGCCTTCCTTGAAATGCGTCCTTTTGCATACTCGTCCTTTCCTCACTAAGTAGTCATGCGTGTACTAAGCTTCCCGGCTATTTTCTTCTTAATATGTAGTATTATATTTCAGCGACCTCATTGGCTTATATTGGTCAATTTACTATTTACAAAACCCGTGAGCAATTACCTTGAACCTTTGAGCTCTGTCCATTCTACTTACCATGAATCAGAGACCATAACTCATCACACTTTTGCTTTTCCTTATTGTGTGCTATTTCTTTCATAACACTTCCTTTCTAACCATGATGACATTTATTTATCATTTGTTGAAGGAAGGAAGAAGAAAGGGTTTCGGATTTTGTTTCATTTTTTGACATTTCAATACCGACTTTGTGAAAGGGCCCACAATTTTAATTTTAAAAGCATTTATACCTCAACTTCAAAGTAGTCTTCATTATAAACTGATATATTAAATTAAAAATTAAGCAAATGGCTGAAATTTTACCTTTTTATATTTTCTTTACTTCTTTTTTGTAATTTTACAAACCCTGGTGCACTATCGATGATGATCTCCTATTTAAGAGAGCTAATATGAATTTTCAGACTTATGGAGCCTAAATTCGTAACTTTACTACAACTTTGCAGAATAGATCTGTAACGTTTATACTGTGTTGTAATTGTCAATTTTAACATTTCCCTTTGAATAAACTTAAATATAATAGAAATTACTCAAATCTCTAGAATATTTAAACAGAAAAAAAATTTAAACTAAATATTCTTGGAACATTTTAGGTATGGTGACTTATCCCCGACACCTGATCCAAATCCAGGCCCATATTACGGGGTTAAAGGTTTGTCAAAAATTTCAAACATGAACATTGCCATCGTTCTTGTAGGAATTGCTATCCTAGGAACACTTATTCAATTTTTATTGATTCGGTATGTTAAACGTTTCAATTCATTTATCTTTTTGTACTCTTTCACTTTGCATTTCAGCCATTCCTCTACGTTACGAAGGGATGCCCTAGATGAATTTTCCAAAGACGCTGGACAAAAGCACGCTCATGCACGCGCTGAAGCTGAAAAAAATGGTAACCAAAAACAGTTGGAGCGTCTAGCTGAAAAATGGATACAAAATAATAGTCGATAGCATATACTCGTACTCTACCTCTTCTCTGGTCGTGATGTCGTCCTACAGAGTATGTTTGTAAATATTTTTGTAGATGAGGAACTTTTAAAGAAAATATACATATAAACGCATAAATTCAACAGATTAAATTTACATTTATTTTATCCATAACTTAATCAAGGTACAACCTTTTTTGTATTTTGTCTTTTGTTGTGCTGAGACATGCTCGACACGTATTTTTCTAATTTTTATTTGATTTTTTGAATCATTTTGATTTATTAATAATTGACTTTGTGACATTTACATTAATTGAAACTACTAACAAATTTATCCTAATCGAATGTTGCAATCGAACAATATCATCAGACACTTAAAATCTAAATAACACATTTAATATTTTCAAGTTTCTTTCACGAGCACCCTGGCGGCAACATGTGGTGGGGCGGGTGTTAGTATTTGCTTACCGTCATCATCCACAAAGGACGAATAGGGTAGTTTGAAAACTTCATGGAAGTTGAGTTTCTCTAATACACGTGCTGAAAAATGACTAGTGCACAGCACATGATAAACTGTGATCTTATGATCCTTCAAATAATCAATGGTACGTTCAATTAATCTGCCCGCAATACCCAGTCCTCGATAATTAGTGTCAACGGATAGGATTTTGCCATCTAATACTGAATCAACGTCCGGATACAAATCGAAAATGTTGAATTTGCTATCGATAAAATCCATTAGACTGAGAATTTTTCGGAATTTCTTATGTTGACAGTCATCAGCGAGCTTATGTTGGGTGTCTGTTGGTGGCTGGAAGGAAATTGAAATGTTAAAATTGTTTTATATTATTCGCTGGGCAGAGGGCTTACCATTTTCTTGATAACTCCATTCAGAAGTACTCCTATGATTTTATTGTCGGAGTTCACAGCCTTGAATGAACAGTTCTCAGGAATGCATTTCAATGAGTAAGCCTCCAGCTCCATGCATTCCCCCAGATCAAGTGCTGTGTTGAGCGGTTCGTCCTGTAATAAAAAGATAACATTCGTTTCAAAGAGAACGCAGCAAATCGTGTTTTTTAATGTAAATGAAAGTAGATCCATTCACACTTTTTTCTATGAACTGGGACAAACAGAAATATAAGCAAAGTAGTCCTATAGGGTACATCAGTCAGTGTTCAATTATGGACTAAAGAAATTAAATTATTTCGAAAAATAAAATATCTTCAAATTATCCCCACAGGTCCTATACCTCTTATTCTTAAGTAATGGAATACTGGAATGAATGAGAGAAAGAAAAATTAAATTTCTACGATTCGATTTTTTGAATTTAATTGAACCTTGTAGTCAATCTAAAGTTCTTATCATTATATTATTTTAAATACAATATTGGAGATTTTCTATGATTAATGATTGAAGACAAATCGATTGAAACTCACTTAGTCATTGTAGAAGTAAATAAGACAAAACTCATCTTAAAAGCACATTAGAATTGTCTATTACTTCATGAACAAAACATCCGTGTTAGATACACGCAATACTATAAATAATTAACTTTAAATATCGATGCAAACTGTTACCGAAAACAGCTCCTGGGAATTTGATAGAAAATCATATTCTTCAGTTTTCATTCCCAAGCCATTGATTGCTGCACAAGTTATTTACGCAACAACTATACATATTGCCTCAAGATAATGAGATATTCCACCTATCTCTAAGCGAACGCCCAGAAGGGGCTGAAGTGCTTAAAAAAAATAACGCCATTATAAAATGTTTAATATTATAATACCCGCCCGTATTCTGTTGCCAAGAAGATATAAATTTCATTTTCATACAAATTCTAAACAAGTTCTCATGTCAGACTATTGCCAACGTAGCCGTTTAACTGGTGTAAGTTTGTTCTTGTGACGAAAAACATCCGGTTACGGCTATTTTCAAGCCAAGGCCACTTAAGTAAATATATGGTTGGCTAAATATTTTTTTTATTAAAAGGTCGCCATCAATTTTTCTATTTTACCGAATTCTCTCAGCTTCTTAATTTAATCCTTTTCCAATGTTATAAACCGGCTCCCTACAAACTTTTTCTCCTTGCGGAATCTGACATTTTCGAGAAGTGAAATGCAGGTGCAGCGAAATACATAAAAATGCCAACCGCCTCTCATTGGCCCCAACCAGCGACTCCCCACTGTGCTGGTCTAAAACGTTTACAGACTTCATTTTCATTTATAATAAGCAGAAATGTAAAGATTCTGATTGGGTTTGAAAATGCATACTAAAATAAAGGCTATGCTCACTCCATAAAAAATTCTCAAGGACAGATTTTCTACGCTCAGAATATATGCAAAAATACTATTTTATATTTCTAAGTGAAGGGGAGACAAGCTGATAATATACATTTATTACTGACTTGATATTCCCGCTTCCAGTTCTTTTAGAACGTCATTCATGGTTAGACACTGATTTCAAAGGTCACCTTTTTATTTCTCGCCAAGGACAGTTTAATTTGTGCAGTTTGTCAGAAACGCTAGAATAGTCTGCTTCAAAAAGCTCTTCCATTTTTTTCCAAATCTTTTCGTTAGCTCCTTTGTGAGCCATCGATATCTAGGATTGAACATTGTTGTGCATGTTCTGTTGATGCCTTAGTCGTTTTTGTTCTGATTTACTTCATAAGGAAAGTTTTCAAATGCAAATTTTTGTAGCAGAATCGATCCCTACGATTATAAGGCTGGTGCTTGATTCATTGAAATATCTAACTTACCTACTGTGCATATTACCATTAGTTTGTTATTGTCAACACCGATAAATATTAGAAAAATACGTAAACACTTTTATCATCCGTAAAATTATTGCATATATGAAAAACGGAGTCACAAGAGTTTAGATTTTGAATATAAATATGTTTCGAACAGCGGACGATTTCATTTCTCTGCTCTAAAAGTTAAGATTCTGGGTTCGAATCGAGATCTGATATTTTTACAGGGAACGAAATGCTTGCTGATGTAGCATATCTTGTATTTCCTAAAAGTTTTTGTATCCTTAAAATAATGTTAACGGCTATCTGACAAGAGTAAGAGGGTTCATCGAGAGTGTGGCCTAGTATCGAGAAAATCGCGTAGGAATTTGTAATAAGTTGTTCGTTGATAATTTTACCGTCTGTTGACTTGAAATATATAAAGATAGAAAAATAGACGGTAATATTATCAACGAACAACTTATTACAAATTCCTACGTGATTTTCTCAGTACTAGACTACACTCTACGACGAAAACGGAATGAAACAGAAACGGACATCCAACAATTCAAAAAGCAACAACCTAATATCCCTCTGCCTGACCTAATTTAGTAACTGACCTAATTTAGTACTACCGGCTTGACCCATCCTATGACTATATAAAGTCATTCCCTTCAGCACATCCTTAAGACACTGAAGATGAATCAAAGGAGTCGAAACGCTTCTACTCACAAAACAAAGCAAGGCCCGATGGCTTTTCAAGAAAAAAGGAAAAAAATAGTAGGAGAAATTACCTAAACATACAGACATCACGAATGAGTGGCGATTTGAGCTTCGAAATCCACATAGACAATGTACGCACAATGAACGATCCCAAAATCATCCAACCACACGCATCAAATTAAAGTTTCGCCTTACAGAGCCATGATCCACCAGATAAACGCCACGCCACTAAACATGGCAGCTAATGAGAAGGAAATATAGCATATACTCCAAACTAAAAGGTTTAATATTTTTAGATCCTCAAAAATTGGAAGGATTGCGGATAAAATTTGAAGAGCCCAACAGCAAAAAGAGCGTTCAACGTTACTTGACCCTGACTCCGGAAAGCAGCCACTTACCACGAAGAAGTCACCAACAACTAGCAAGTTGAGTAGATAGGAGAGTGCTCCTACCAGAAAGGCTTGGTAAGATCCTAGAGTTCGATACAAAGTTTTTGACAGCATGAATCGATGACTTGAATTATTCATTCAATGTTTGTATAAGAAATTGTTCAAATTTATCCAAAAGATGCCGAGTTTCTTTCATAAACACATAAAAACCGCCATTTTTCCAGCTTAAATAATTTTTCTTAATGTACGGCCAATGGAACATATTCAAATAAAGCACTATTCCTTCAGTTTTCATGAAATCCCAAAGAAAGTAAGAGTGCCTAGGTCGATTTGAAATATGTATCAATCATCAACACGTGTTATTGTTGTAATAATTCCATACAATTGAATTGGCTTTAACTCGCTTGTTTATGATCTGACTTTCATGAAATTTTGTGAACATAAGAACCTTAGATCAATTTACATAGTTGAAAAAGTTTAAGAAGTTTAAGGATATTTTTGTAATTTTATGGGGAAAACCGTAAAATTTACAAATCATACTATTCTTAACAAAATTTTGTGAATTTTGATTCTTGAGGTATTTGTTGCCATTGTACTCACAAAGACCTACCTCCGTGATTTTTTTCAGATTTTTGAGTCAAAGTTGTCCAATCGTGAGGGAGAGTGGGGAACACATTTTTTGTACATTTTGGTTCTCCCTAGACCGCCTGATGCACAAAATTACTTTTCGTTTCAGCCTCCAAAAGTTCTAATCAAGATCATTCATTTGATACGCCACTCGACTACCTTTGAAAAAAAAATGTAAGGGCCACTCTTAAAATCCTTCAAAGATTTTGAAATGTTTGATAAGATCTAAACTTTTGAGAGACTACCACTTCTGATTTTTCACACAGTTTAAGCTTTGTAGCTGTTATAGTTTTTGAGGAAACTTACTGTGACGCACGGACAGATGAACAGGCGTATGGACAGACCGAACGCAAAACTAATGGGTCTTTATAAAAAAAATTTTAACAAAGCCCTAAAAAGGAGGCTAAAGCAACACAAGTCAATGAATCATCGAATCAAGCGGCAAAAATCAACTGAAATCAATCTTTAGATCGATACAGGATAAATTTTACTATCCTATTTAAGTGATGTCCCTTTATGTAGGAAAGAACATTGTTACGTGCATTTTTTGATTTAATATATAGATAGAATACCTAAGTAAAAGCCAACTGCCGAAGAAGATCGAATAATCAACCCAGAAAGTCCGCAAACATAAACGGAAGGGTTTCGTTTATATCTTCCACAAAGCCGTTAAGTACGATTGCATGAGCACAATTAACGCCTGTTTACTTAGGGCTAAAAGGAAAGCAATTAACGTACATGACGTCAACGCAGGAACTGTCAAAAGCTGTTTAATTGTTCCTATTATGAAGTCATGCATCCGCTTTTGGGCCTGTGAGAGGGACAATCTCTAGTTACTTTGGCAGCTCGTTAGGTATCGAAATTTAAACCCGCTGATTTCCAAAAATGTTTTTGATAAAACAAAGCAAAATGTCCTTTCCGGCATGAACATTTAAAGTTAAGCTTGAAGGGGCTAATTACAAAAAAAAAATCTGGAGAATAAGGTGCACCTCTTAACATAAATACTGACCATCAGCATGACTTGCAATAGAACTATTCATTTTTTTATCCATATTTTCTAGGCTTCATTTATGGAATTTTTTTTTCAAATTTAACAGATGCTAGTTTACATTGAATTTGCCAATATGATTCAGCACCATTTATTTAAAATATCAACGATAAATGTTTTATAATATTTCTGTTTAACATACCTTAAGAAACAAATGTAAATCGAGTCTCGAATCGAATTCGCATTCATAAAGCTCAATAGATTCTGATAGTATTCATCTACCGATATATACAAGGGAGTATAATGGACATCAATATTTCAATTTCGTAGCTAACGTATCCATAGACTTAATAATCACTGATAAGATAAAATAACGAAAGAATGTTGATTCAAACTGATGAATGCGGCCAGCGAGGACACTGTACAAGGACATTAAAGCGTTCAGATTGCTGGTCAACATTTTATTGCTTCGAATATTCATTACCATAGAGAGATGTAATAGAATCAACATATATCACGTGATGTCCCAGATTGGGCTTTGTTCTCCAAGAGTACCTATCCGATTATCATGGATCTGGTATATCGTTCGTTAGTTTACGAGTATGATTCTCTGCAGAGGTTTGTTTATAAAGCTTTCTCATTGCTTTGTCGGTTTTTATCCTGAACACATCCTTTGCGCTCTATCCTTTAACACGCGCTTGCCATTTCATACAAAAAACGTCCTTGAAAAGGATCACAGGGTTTAACGTTGTTCCTTGACGTTGGATTTTCGAAAGATTCCCCGTCGTAGTGCGTATTTCTTCTTTTTACATACCGTTTTCAGCGTTGTGCCATCTTCAGTATTTTTCATAGTTCATCATTTTCCATTATGAAAATACATACTCGTAGATATAACTCGCAAGCATTTTTCCAGTGCTCAAACGATTAAAAGATGAGCTAAGAAGAATGAATTCTTCGGACGTACTATAAGCCCGTTCAGTTATGATACGTACTGGTTTAATATCAGAACGTATCGCAGCTGGGTGGACGGAACAACGGCCAAAGCGTGGTACTGACCATATCACCTTCCCAAGTGCTGATACATACGATCAAGATAATGAGATACTCTATCTCCAAGCGAATGCCCAAAAGGGGCTGAGCAAAAAGCAAAAATAAGAAGAATTATTAAGTGTTCTGTTTAGCACCAGAGTATAAAAAATATGGTTCAAACTTAGAGAAGTGCTTTGATCACATACGGCTATGCTGAACATCAACCTTGGTCTCGTACAGCTCATGAACATTTTTCATTATCGATAATTACTGTTCTTTACATGTTACACCTTATATAATCAGAATGGTGCTGAAGTATGCAAGGCTGTCAGGTTTGAAAAAGTCTTCCAAAGATAAGAATCTGCATATTATGGAATAATAAACAAAGTAGTCACTATATAATTTCACTAAAATATGTCTCAGGACTTTTTTTTGCATTATTTACATTGTAGAATGTTCAGAATGTAACTATAATTACTCCAGTTCTAGTCTTTAATAACCTACCAAGGACTTCATTTAAGAGTATGTCGCACTATGAAAATTCACATCTGTTTGCCGCCTCACTATTCTAGTTCTAGAAATGGAAGGTAAGGAACGATAAGTTATCTAAATTTATAGAGAATAATAACGTTCACTAACAAATTTATTCAAAAGAATGTAATTATCCGTGCCGCTATCTTACTGCATTTTTAATCTTACCTATTACGGGCATATGCCACTAACGCAAGTCTGCACTCATTTTATAATAAACATATTGCCCATTTGCACATTTAATTATACAAGCAACACAAGATTGTAAGGTAATATATACTCATTACTTAATGATTTCATTCGAGCAGAATTAGTATTTAAATTTTGTCAGCATTTATCATTAAGCAATTATATAATTATTATGCCAAATACATAATTTTATGTAAATGCAAAACATAGTTACACGATATTAACTGAAATTATCGTGTTAATCATTGAAAATTAGATTCAACTGATTTTTGTTTAGTACCCTGATGTGCTCAAGGCATTAATTGTTAATTTAGTAAATGATTTATTGTGGTTTACTACAATTATTCGGTGAGAAATTTTTGGATTGGTGTGATAAATTTTCTAAGGACTTTCTAAGCTTTGAAGAACTTAAGGCCCTATTATTCATTAAATGCAAATAAAGGATTCAGAATTTATAGCTAAAGAAAAATTGAAAGAATTGTTGAAAAAGGCAAGTTGACTTGGGTTTACGAGTATGGTCTCAAACGCAACATTTCTCGAAGGCAATGAGTGAACTCAGGTTCAGATGTTCACTTGAAGTAAGTACCGCAAATGCTGGGAGGGTATAAAGCTCCGATAAAAACATTCCCATAGAGTATTTATAGATTGTTTCGGAAGAGGGTACAATGTAATAGAAACAAAAATTGATATTTCTAATTTGAGAACGCCGAAGAAAAATTAACATTTTTAAAATGCTTGAGTAATTTAGATATATAAGTGAGACCTCACGCAATATTGCGAGTAAATGAATACGACCTTTTATAATAACAACCACCCTGAGCTTTTAAAAAACTTATGATTATCCTTAAATTCACAGATCATATTTCGGTGAAGAAGGAGGAGCCAAGAGACTGCATTGTTTTTGCAAGCGCCGGGTATTCGCATAAGAACTGCAGCGCTGTTTCCTCCTCTCCGCGTCTACGATTCCGTCAGAAATGGTTGCAATGGATACCAATCCACGCCGCAGGCCTACCAAATGAACAATGCCTACTTAAGACAGACACCGTTCTGTGGAGGGGATCCTTTCCAAGTTTAAGAAGCTTCCTGGTGCGACTGCTGTCAAAACTTTATCGCGTCCTTTCAGTGTTTTCGTTTGATGACCAGCCATTGGAATACCATTCGGACAACTACGAGATGCTCCCGGTTGAAGCGCACCTGCTTTTACCACTTCATCTGCCTCACAATTTCTCTTAATATACCTATGACTAATTTAAGAATAAAGCGCTTGAGCTTTTGGTAGAAATTATCAGCTAAAAATGAATGAGCCAAGCTTAAAATAATAGTTTTGACCTCTAGATAAACGTACCACGGACGAGTTGATATAAACCTCAGTTAAATTCATAAAGACGGCTTCACAATATCTTGATTCAATCGTGACCTAAGCATTCGTCTGTTGTAAAATTTGCCACTGACTTCCAACATGTTTAGATCTCCAACAATAGTACAAATCCGTCCCACAAAGATTTATTTCCAAATCAAAGTTCGATGATCAATTACCGATATAAAAGTTTGTTATTTTCAGTGCGTCCGACTTCAATAATGCTAAGATATCCTTAATTCAGAAAAACACTACATTCGTCTTTAAACAATTAAATCCCAGATATTTCCAGTAATCAAGCTCCGAAGCCTTAGCGAGGTTGGCGCGGTTACGTTGCAACCTGGAAGCAACACCCACACCTATTGGCAGGCTTCAAACACAAACGATCGTTTCATTATTACAACAACAGTAGCAAGTTCGAAAATTGTGAAGTGCGCGAGATCTTGAAAGAGTATGGCATAAACCAAAGATTGACCGTCCCGTATACAACGAAACAGAATAGAAAAGTGTAATGAAAGAACAGGACAGTCGTAAAAATGGCTCGCCCATTCGTCAGAACTTGTGACAAAGGTAGGTTACTTTCTTAACAAAGTGGAGAAATTGCCAATTAATGACAACATGCTGTATGAGCTCTGCTTTGGTCAGAAACTGAGAATTAAAACCCTACTCGTTGTGAGTTCAAAAATATATGTTCACAATACAATAGCCCCTAAAATAAATAAAGAATTAAAAATGGTCTTTAGCAAGCACTATTTATTTGCTTTTCTGCCAAATACCGATATTTCGGGGACTGATTGTCTCCTTCATTAGTGACAATATTCTGAAGCTATGTCCTTTTTATGTTGGCTTTTATAACAAAAGTTTTGTTCAGGCCGATACAAGGTAATTAATTTAGCAGTCTTTTTTAGCAATGGTTATTCCATGGGTAATTAAGGTGATTAACCTAAAGGATTTTACAGAAAACTAGCTTCTTACACTTACAAAATTATCTTATGCGAATTACACATCAAGTCACTGTAGCCGTTGCCAATATCCGTGTTCATCCTTTTTTCTACAGGCGTTCGCAATATATAGAAATATAAAAAAGTGCTCGTTAAGGAACATCGATGATCACGTTTTTGTACAGAAGAGACGCAAAATGAATGCAAAGGCAGTGGTATCTGGTTGGCTATGATTGGAATGAGCGTTACCGAATTTATGTTCCTGAAAAGGAAGATATTGGTATTTCACGCGGCATCATCCTTCACGAGAATGTCGGAAACTGTGATGAGGATATAGAATGATCTATTTAGAGAAAATTCAAGAGGTTAAGGGATCCATCAGACTACGACTATATAGTCGCACTTCTGTCGCAAGTTACATATGGTTAAATGGAAGCCCGCACACTGCGATTTTCGACAATTTTGTCCAGGTCGGCAATCGCAGGAATTTGCGATTTTCTTAAAACCAGTTTAGTAGGTAGTTTTTGTGATACTCGCGCAGGCGCACATCATTTGGACATTTGTCGCTGACGTGCACGGTAGTTTCTTGCATAGCGCATAAATGAGTTAGCGCATGTGTTCTTGGCAAAGACATACCTTCAAATGATCTTATTAGTTCTGCGCATGCCTGAAGTTCCTTTGCAAATCTTGTCGCAGTGTGTTCGTATTTGCGTCTAAAAATCGCTGGTTACGACAAGAAAATCGCAATGTGGCCGAACCCTTAGGTGGACAAGAAGAAAGCTGTCTCTGTGCCTAGATCTGACTCTGATGTGGACCCAACAGATTCTGACGATGATTTCAGTGACGGTTGCAAGTCAAACCGTGAAGCTAAAGGCCAATCTAAGACACTGAGGTAGTCAAATCAAGAATGGAATCCTCCCGGCTGACTGAAAGACTACGCCAAATTTGTAGAAGTTTTTCTCATGGAAAATAAGCCAAATACCTTGAATGAAGCTATCCAATGCGCGGATATTGATGAATAAAAATCAGCTATGACATCAAAATCAACTTAATGTACAAGGCGGTGTCACGGGATATGATTGAACTCTCTCATGGAAGGAAGACTATAATCAAAAATTAGGTCTATCGTCTCAAATACATACAATTCTGACGGTAGTATTTATAAGTACCCCGTGAGAGTCAATACTAAGGACCTAGTATTGACTATGACAATTCCTTCAGTACGGTTGTTCGTTTAGAAGTGGCTCGGTCACTATTGTCCATTGCAGCTGCTGAAAAGATGGTTCTGTGGCAGTTTAACATCTCTACCACACCAGTAGGGAAATCAGGTTAAATTTCTCTTGTAACATAATTCGTAGTAACAAAAACATGTTCAGTTCGCATAAGTTGGAAAAATAAAAACAATTATCTCACCTCTGAGCTTGGTGGTCGCTATCACCCGTGTGTACCTAATACGAGTGATGGCCCGATGAGAATTAGTACACACTTCGAAATCACCTTCTTCTAACATTTTTCTTCTCTAATAATTTTTCCGAAAAAATTATTAAAATATGCAACTCAATCATGTAGCTACAAAAGATTTTCATAAGTGTAATACCTTTATTTTTCGAATATTAAGGAATCTTTAAAATGAACGACGCATTCATTAGAGGAAACGGCTTCGACCAGATTTCTTTTTTTAAGCATATTTAAAAAAATAATTTGGCTTTCATAAGTTCACTATTTTTCGTCGCTAGCTAGGAAAATCATCTTCAAAACGATGGGTCAATCATTGGTTTAGGTAAAGTATTAATAAAGATATGGCATACTGACAAAATATAATAAATATGACGATTATTGGTGATGGAACAACATGCATAAATAAAAAAATATACTGTTCCGTTTCTCATAATGATCTTTTTCATCCTTTCTCTTTCCCATATTGCGTGGTTTTATATATATGTTAAGGTAGCTCAGCGCGGGCAGAGGTGTCTTCATCAAAGAACCCTCACCGATTGAAGCTAGCCGAACCCTCTGCGGCGTAGCAAATTCAAGAAATTTTCAAGAAGAAAACCTCAAAGTTTGATTTGTTTTTTCATATTCAGACAAAGCTAGCATAAAATTTTTAGAATAATTATATAATTTTTATCACGAACAAAAAGTAAGATCTAAAATTTTAGGGACTGACATCAAATAAATAATTAATGATAAATAAAATGCTCCATAAATACTGGCGAAAGAGTGGGCTAAAATGCTGGTTATCAGCTTAAACAATTTTGATAAATAATTTTGTGAACAGAGATTTTCAAACATCTGAGTCAAAATACTAAAATGAACTTGTTAAAAACTAACAAAATATGTTTTTACGAAATTCACATTTGAATCAATATATTTATTAATCAACGACACAAGTACAACAAATAATAACAATAATAATAAACGTTTGAAAATAAAATGTCAAAATATTGAAGGACGGAACAAGAAAAATTTCTATGGTTGGATAAAAACACATCAAACTTCAAAAAAACAATTGGGTTAAAAAATATTGTAGGAGTTCAAGTAAAATCAAACTACCTCACTGTAACATTTTTAAATCATTTACTTTAAGGCGCAGGAAATATTTCAGTTTCAGATGCTACTTTATATATATATATATATATATATATATATATATATATATATATATATATATAAAATATATATATATATATATATATATATATATATATATATATATATATATATATATATATATATATATATATATATATATATATATATATATATATATATATGAAGAAAACTCATCATTTTATTTTAAGGCAGCTCAAAGCATATTATGTTAAGATGCTTTAATTTTTCACTTAAGAAAAACACTTTGAATTTTTTTTTAAGGCGCAGCCCCCAGTAAAACTGCAAATTTGGGTAAACTTTACAGCCGTTCACCTCAGAAACGTTACGAAAATTTTTTTGGCTAGAAGTCAGAATGAACCTTTGGCTATTGAAGTAACATATTACATTTTGCAAAAAGTTTGTTGCAAAAGTTATTAAATTCAAACAAAATAGCATATTTTCGCTAAAAAATGTAGTAAATCTCGGGAACTGCTTAACGTACCGAGTTGATTTCAGCTCCGTTTGTTTGATCTAAATTATTTACATCGAATTAACTCATTAAAAATTTAAAAAAGTTTTTTCCCAAAAATTTCCCAGAACAAAATGTTGAAATTTGGTACAATTCAATGTGCATGGATGATATTTGTTCAGTGTGTGCAAATTACACATTTTGTTCAACGAATTTTTTTGCAAAATCTTTTTTAAATTTTTAATTAGTTAATTCAATGAAAATAATTTAGACCTAACAAACATAGCTTAAATCAACTTGGTACGTTAAGTAGTTTCCGAGATTTACTACATTTTTTAACGAAAACATGCTTTTTTGTTTGAATTTAATAACTTTTGCAACAGACTTTTTGCAAAATGTAATGAGTTGATTCAATAGCCAAAGGTTCATTCTGACTTCTAGCTAAAAAATTTTTGCAAATATTCGTAACGTTTCTGAGGTGAACGATTGTAAAGTTTACCCAAATTTGCAGTTTCAGTGGGGGCTGCGCCTTAAACAATTTTGGTTAAAATTTTTTGAACAGAGATATTCAAACATTTGAGTCAAAATATTAAAATGAATTTGTTAAAGACTTATAAAATAAGTTTTTACGAAATTCACATTTGAATCAATTTATTTATTTTCAACGACACGATTGCAAAAAATAATAATAATAATAATAATAATAAATATTTGAAAATAAAATGTCAGCACATTGAAAGACGGAACAAGAAAAATTTTCATTGCTAGATAAAAACATTTCAAACTTCAAAAATCACTTAGGTTAAAAAATATTGTAGGAGTTCAAGTAACACCAAACCACCTCACTGCAACATTTTTAAGTGGTTTACTTTAAGGTGCAGTAAACATTTCAGTTTCAGATGCTACTTATATATGTATATATATGAAGAAAACTCATCATTTAATTTTAAGGCAGCTCAAAGCAGATTATTTTAAGTCGCTCTAATTTTTCACTTAAGAAAAACACTTTGAACGTTTTATTTTAAACACCGAGGAATTAAATTTAAAAATTCTTTAAAAATTTTTATACATCACCAAAAAAATCTTACTTGAAACGATATACTACACAAGTAAAGGTTATATTTACATGAAGTGTTGATGGCTCTGTTCTAGATCCAACTGAAGAATGAGCAAACATTTAATTATAGTTTATTTAATTTTGATTAAATATGGCAAATTAAGTGGACGAATAAAAAATTTAATAGTTCAATTGTTGTTTAAATACTCCACAGAATTCTGTTTCAGAAATAATTTAAAAGATGTTGCCCCGGTATCTTGAAATAAAACGTCTAAATGTTTGAAGAACCGTGGAACTCGAAATAATAATTACAATGAACATTTGAAAATAAAACACCATAAGGCCGAAAAGATTTTTAAAATGGGTCAAAAATTTAAAAAAAGCCGGAAAAGTGCGAGTTGGACTCGCGAGAAGAGAGCACCATATAAAAAAGAATGTATGGCTCCGTATTGCAGTGGAAAATTGCTAAATATATTGTCAATCGTTGAATTCTTTTTCGTCCCATATTTTTGAATACTTGAACTAAGACCGATTGATTGAAGGTACTCTGATATTTCATTTTTATGATTTGTCCTTAATGTTAATATTTAAGTCAAAATGAGTTTTTGTTTTTTTTATTGTCTCATAATCTTTTTTCAATAGTCATAGTATTTTCAATGCATCCAAGTGCAATTTTTGGAAGAAAGTTTAGTGATTTAACATATATACGATTAAGAATTGAACACCAAGTTCTTTGAATTACAAGTTCTTTATAATATTACCAAATTTACGAGGCTATTTTAAGATCGTAGACATCTCAAAGGTTTTACTACAATCTATGAGTAAATAATAATTGCCTGTATTTTTTTTTTTTTGAAAATTTATTGTTGCATACTTTCAGGGAAAGAAGGAGATGATGCTCAATTTTCATCTATTTCTTAAATAACTTTAAAACTGTTTATTTTAAAATTATATAGAAAAATATATTTGCGGCTCTTACAACAAGATTTCTCATTTGATAAGTAACCTGGTAAACTTTGAAAAACTTCTTTTATCCCCTTCGTTGCCATAAAGTGAACCCGATTGTCAACATTCATTTATTTACGTTACACGTACCTATTTGGCTCACAGAAATATGTGTACAAGCTTGAACTTAATCGACCCATTCGATTCGGAGTAAATTGAATGTAACTTATGCCCGAGTGGAAATCAGTTTAGGCATGCCTAAATGGGCATATTGCCCTTATGCGGAAAAAGTGGGGCTTGTCTAAGTTAGGCATGCCTAATGCGGGCCTAATGGGAGAGTAATTAGGCGTGCCTAACTTAAGCAATTTTGGAAAATTTGCGTTTTATTGCAACAGGGAGATTGAAAAACATATTCAAATGAAAATTTTGCAATTGAAAGTGAGATTAGGAATTGTTCACATTTCGTCAGTTTGGTCATGCCTGATTCGGGCCTAATGGGGCATGTCTAAGTTAGGCATTCCTAATGCGAGCCTAATTAGGCATGCCTAAGCTTGTTCAGTTTAGGATTTGTTTAGGCAAACCTTATTAGGCCCTAATGCCAAAAGTAATGCATTACCCCATCAATTCCTAAACACCACGCCTTTAGACGCTGATGGGGCTTTCCGCATTAGGGCGTAATAGGGTTTTCCTAAACAATTTCTCAACAGATTAAAAATGTAAGCAACACTAAAATTTCTTAGTAAGAACTTAGCACTGCACGAATATTCGCTAAAAACGATAGTTTTACGAACATTTATCAAAAACGGTAGTTTTACGAACATTCGTCAAAACGATAGTTTTACGAAAATTTGCCAAAACAGTAGTTTTACGAACATTCGTCAAAAACAATAGTTATACGAACATTCATCAAAAACAATCGTTTGACGAAAATTTGTTAAAGACGATAGTTTTACGAACACTCGTCAAAAAGGCAATCATCTTCTCCACTTTACAATTAAATTTTCAATTAAGGCTGTGAAGAAGTTGACTAAACAGTCCCTAACTTAGGTGGTGATGACGCTTACCTAAACTGTTCCTAAACATAGACACTTTTAGTGTAAAAAACAAACAAACCTTAAATTCTTGGTAAAAGTTTAAATATTTATAATTTTCTTTACTTGCTTGCCTAAACGATTCCTAATTTAGGCGGTGCTGGGGCTTGCCTAAACTGCCCCTACTTTAGGCAGTGATGGGGCTTCCCAAAACAGTTCCTAAACAGGAAATTTCTTGTTGGGTAAAATCGAAACAAAATAAAATTTCTTGATAATAAATTGCGATTATACGTAGAAGATGAGAATTTATAGCCTTAAATACTTTTAACTTTGGATGTGATGAGGAGTTGACCACTTTTTCCAAAGTAACGCATGCCTAATGGGGCCCTAACGCGGCATGCCTAAATTGAATCAAACTATTTCACGGCATATAGTTTGCACTCTAACCCAAGCATCCGCAAATATATTGAACGCCTTTGAGGGACGGGTCCTGAGGCGAATAATCGGAGCGAAGCTAGCCGGAGACCAATGGCGAATTCGATACAACCATGAGCTGTATGAAATTTTTGACGAACCGGAGGTCTCAACGATTAGAAGGCTGCGGAAGCTGCAATCGCCTGGCCACATGAATCGTATGGACGAACAACGGATACCCAAGAAGGTATTCGTTGGGAGAACTGAAGGCCGGAGACCAGTGGGGAAACCGAGGAAACGCAGGTCTGACTCGGTTCACGAAGACAGTTCATCGCTGCTCGGGTTTCAAAATTGGAGGACGCAGTCAATGGACCGAGACAGTTGGAGGTGCTATTTGCAGGAAGCGAAGGCCCGAGAGGGGCTGTAGCGTAAGAAGAATATAATTTCCACCAGAGCCGTGTTGTTGAGGTTATATATATATATATATATATATATATATATATATATATATATATATATATATATATATATATATACATATATATATACATATATATATAGTAACATGTACAAATAATTCTGCGAGCTACTGTCGCAATTGTTTTCACAACCATTAAGAACATCAACAAAATGAATTTACTCGAAACCACGAGAATCCACCAAGAATGATCAACATCTGAAAAACATTCGCCAATGTACGAGAAATGGATTGAAACACTAGGGACCCTATATAAAGGCGAGCTGAATGAATGGAGGATCATTAGAACCGCGATAATAAAAACTGCGATAGTGTGGAGTGCAAATTGGAAAGCGATATTGATCGAGTAATAGTAAAGTGATTTTCGTGATGGATAAGACAGTTAAAGTGAAAAATTTATAGACAAAGTGAAAATTAAAATTAGTGAAAGTGTTAAATAAATGATTATGCATTTATTAGTAAATAAACTCTTTTAACTTAATTTAAAATACATTGCGTTTACACTTTCCCGGAACATTAAAATTATTGGCCGCGAACCAGAACACGAGACAATATATATGGTGATTCATAACAAGTGTACGCATGTGAATGGGCCTTAACTCTTACTTATCACCAACTTCAGGTCCATATATTGACAGATTATGACAGTTTGGCCTTTTACAATTTTAACCATGGCATCATACACATCAGCCGAACGTTTTATTATTGTTAAAACTTTTTAAAAAAATAATGAATAGCCAGTGCAAACATTTCGCGCTCTACGTGAAATCGAATAATTTCACGAAATGGACCCATAAATTGGCCGGCGAGATCGTGTGATTTGACTCCTTGTGACTTCTTCCTTTGGGGATTTCTGAAGGATCGTGTTTACGCTGATGCTTCCCAGACTACTGAAGCATTAAAAAACAATATTCGAACCAACATACGCCTAATAACACCGGAATTGTGCGAAAATGTCATCGAAAATTACAATCATCGTTTGATAGTCTGTAAAGCAGCACGAGGTGCACATATGCCCGAAGTAATGTTTCATATTTAATTATAAGGGACCAAATTTTCATAATAAATAAACATTATAGCTCAATCTTCACAAAAACTATGTTTTTTTTCGACAAAAATGTGTACACTTGTTCTGAATCACCCTTTATATATATATATATATATATATATATATATATATATATATATATATATATATATATATATGGTTAAGAAAAGACTAAGGGAGCGTAGACCTGTAGTTCTGCTTTGATGAGCTCAGTATCTTAGGGCATTTTTGACCCTATTGGCGATATACTGAAGAAGACAGTTACTCAGAGTTTTTTTTTTTTGAATGCGTCGTATTATATTGAATTTTTTGAATCTCTGAGAGCTGAACATGATTTTGGACTAGATGTTTATTAAGGATTAGTTCACTTTATTTTGCGTGTTGCTACTAAGGTGAAATGTAAATTATCATATTATTAAATTACTTTAGATAAGGAATATTGTCCGTTAAAGTAGATTAATCTAAGAGTCATTGTAAATATTTATGGAATTCAACAAAGAAATTTTTAATTTGTAGAATTGAAAAGTACGGATTTTCTTGAAAAATGTGGAAACTGATAAGTATTTTGTGAAGTGAAGAGAATAGTAAGTATTATGAACAAACTTAAGTCTGATGTGTTGATTTTGCTAAGAAAGTTGTTTGTATTTAGGAACAGTTTGGGCAAACCCCATCATCGCCTAAATTAGGAAGTGTTTAGGCAAGCCGAATCACTGCCTAAATTAGGGACTATTTAGGCAAGTGCCATCAGTGCCTAAATTCGGATCTGTTTAGGCAAGCCCCATCAAAGTCTAAATTAGGAACTGTTAAGCAAATCACTGCCTAATTTAGGCAGTGATGGGGTAATGCGTTACGTTCGACATTAGAACCAAATGTGGAATCCGTATTAGGCCCAATGCCCGTTTAGGCATGACTAATTGGGGCCTAATGACTGTCTGAATTGAATTTCTATTCAGGTGGAAACACAGCAACACGAGTGATCCTATAAGGGTTCCGTTTTTACATGACGAAAAACTCATGTTCTCAAGGTAAAAAGATTTTGTTTCATACTGTTTAGTATAATATTGAATTCTTTAAGTTGAGATTTAAGCAAATCGAGCAAGCAGGAGAGTGCTTCGACCAAAAGGGCTGTGCAACCATCCTAGGGTTTGAAGCAAGTTTTCTGGTGGCATAAATCAATGACTTGAATTATTTATTCAATAAACTACTTCCATAACAAATCTTTCAAAGTTATCCCAAAGATGCTGAGTTTCTTTCATAAGCACATAACAGCCGGCAATTTGTTCCAGCTTTAATAATTTTTCTGAATGCTTGGCCAATTGAACATATTCACATTAAACACTTTCCCTCAAATTTTCATGAAAATCCGAAGAAAATTAGAGTGCCTAGGTCGATTTGAAATATTTGTCAACTATTAACGCGTTATTGTTATTGCATTTCCATACAATTGGAATGGCTGTAACTTACTTGATTTTGATCTAATTTCCATAAAATTTTCTAGGCACAAGGATGTTATATAACTACATAAATAAATAAATTTTAAGTAGTTTAAGAGTAATTTTTGACTTTATGCGAGAAAACGTAAAATTGGCAAATCATACCATTGTTTACACAGTTAAGCGAATTTTAATTACTGAGATAATTATTTATTGCCTTTGTACAAGGGTAGTCTTAAAAATACCTGACCTGACTTGTGAATACAGGTAGTTTTAAGAAAACAATTACTGCGATTGACAATACCACCTTTCAACAACTTAATGTGAAAAATTCATAACGGTACGTTTAATATTATTTTTTTACAGACACCCAAAGTGAACGCTCTTAGTGAATTTGTAAATATGGAAAAAATCGGGCATCTTTATGTGATACAATACTTTCATTTGAAAAGTCTAAGTCCAACCCATATCAAAGCCAAGTTGAATTCTATCCTAGGGAAATCTGCTCCTTGGTCTACAACTGTCAAATATTGGGTAGCTGAGTTTAAGTGAGGTCGTACGAGCTGCCAAGATGAACACCGCAGTGGTCAATCAAGTGAGGTCACTACGTCAGAAAATGTGAAGAAAATCCACAAAATGGTATTGGATGACCGTCGACTAAAAGTGCGCGAGATAGCAGACATGGCAGGCATTTCAAAAAGTGCTGTGCATCGCATTTTGACCGCAAATTTGGGCATGAGAAAGCTATGCGCAAAATGGGTGCTGCGTTTGCTCACAATTGAGCACAAACAGAAACGTGAGGATGTTTCCATCGAGTGTTTGACAATGTTTCGCAGCAATAAAGCCGAGTTTTGGCGTCGATTCATAACCGTGGACAAAACATGGGTCCATCATTTTACACCTGAGACCAAGGACCAGTCAAAGCAGTGGACTGAAAACGGAAAACCGGCTCCAAAGAAAGCAAAGACAGTTCAGTCAGCTGGCAAGGTCATGGCATCCCTTTTCTCGGATGCGCGTGGAATAATATTTATTGATTATCTCGGAAAAGGAAAAACAATCAACGGCGCATATTATGCGGCCTTATTGCAGGGTTTGAGTGATGAAATCAAGAAAAAACGGCCCCATCAGACGAAAAAGAAAGTTGTTTCATCACGACAACGCACCAGTCCACACGCGCGTCGTTGCGATGGCTAAAATCAATGAGTTGAAGCTCGAATTGCTTCCACACGCATCCTATTCGTCAGATCTGACTTCCTCGGGTTATTTCCTTTTTCCGAATTTGAAAAGAATGCCTCGGCGGCAAAAGATTTGCCAACAATGAAGAGGTAGAGCCTGCGGTTAATAGTTTTTTTGAGGAGCTTGACGGTTCCTACTATAAAGCGGGTATCGAAGCTATTGGACATAGTGTTGTTGAATGTGTTGAAAAATAAGAAAAATATTCGCGATTTTTTTACTGTTTTCTTTGTCGGGTCGGGTACTTTTGGGACCGCCCTCGTACTTATTAAGACCTACCTCCTCGATTTTTTTCAGATTTTCAGCTTAAAGGTGTCCAATCGCGATGGGGACACAACTTTTTCATAAATTTCGCCTCCCCTTGGACATCAAACTACTTATTTGTTTCAGATTCTAAAAGTTCTAATCATGGCATTTCATTTGATATCCCCACTCAACTGCATTATAAATAAATTACTTATGGAATTGCTTGCAGCTACATAAATGAGTTGCATATTTTTAATAATAATTTTTCTGAAAAATTATTAGAGAAGAAAAATGTTAGAAGAAGGTGGTTTCGACGGTGGTGGTCGCCATCATCGGTGTGAATCTAAGAGTGATGGCCTGAGGAGAATTAGTGCACACGTCGAAACCACCTTCTTCTAACATTTTTCTTCTATAATAATTTTTCAGAAAAATTATTATTCAAAATATGCAACTCATTTATGTAGCTGCAAGCAATTCCATAAGTAATTTAAAAAGCTATCGGAGCCATCCGAAAGAGTGATCAATACCCGCACGACGTTAGAAAAGCTACAATGTAGAGCAAATTTGTCGTATACGAGTAGATTTACATTAAGTTGATGTGAAAAGGGTGAAATGATCCAATCAAAGTTTAGCTTATAAATTAAATTTAAGGGCCAATTCAGCATGAGCCTCCCCTTAAAAATTTTGTAATGTTTGATAAGACCTATATTTTTGAGAGACTTTTAGCCTTTCCAAAAAGTTTGAGCATTCTTGCTTCTACAGTTTCTGAGTAAATCGATAGACGGACAGACATGGCGCGAAGCTTGTAGATCTTTGTAAAAAAAATTTTACAAAGTTCTAAAAACAACGTAATATCCTCTGGTGGCGCTAAATTAATTATTTTGTGCGAAAGTAATATTGAGGGCGAAGGCAGGTAATAATTGAAGACTATAATAGCAAGCGTGGAAAGTACATTGAACATTTTTTATCGAGAATGGGAATGAATATAAAAACCCTCCGAAGTTGATATAAATTGCTTTAAATTCTTCAGAATAATTCAAGACAAAACAAAATGAAACATCATTCTCATCGAAAGAATTTAAATGTAATCACTTTCAAACCGCCCAATCGTAATTGATTCTGACAAAATAATGACTGGACATCATATACGACAACTTTTCAGAAAATATGGCCTTAGAATCACAATAAACTGCATCTAAGAGGGTCATTTACACGTAAAATCACATTAAAAATCTCATTAAAGTCACTTTACACTTAATCACTTTATGAGTTGAATACCGTTCAAATTTAATTTTATATCTTTTGATAACATCGTTAAAAGCTTTATCTCTCTTAACTCGTGTAAATTTCAATAATAATCTAAATTTTAAAAATATGTATGTTCTGTTGGCAGGAAAGAATAATTCTACTCAATTGATTTCTTTCCCAAAAGGCATATTTTATTTGCTTCTTGATATAAACATTTTGGGATTGATATGAGTATCTAATGACTCTTAAATTATATAATTTATATGAGAGTATCGCTGTTTGTATCAATAATTTTTACAGAAACAATTTTGATATTTAAAACAAAAATGAACTTCAGTATCAAATGATAAAACTATGAAAGTAATTTAATTTGGTACTCAATAAATCTTTGTGGCTGTATTAGAATCAATTTAATATTTACAGTGCAATCTCCATAAAGTACAAAAATTTTACGAATGCAAAATATGAAATATGTATCAACCAAGACACGCCCAAAATTTCAGTAGTGAATTAAATTCCAGCATCAGTACTCGTATCTTATCTTTTCATTAGCAAACATCTCATTCACACTCGATAAAATATAGTAAAGTATGCAATATAAATACCTTGAAGAAAAATGTTTTCAAAAAGTCCAGAACTTCCTGTGAGTCCTTAACGGTTATCTGTTCAATTTTATAGTCATCTTTAATGCTCAGCGATTCCGACATTTTCTGCGATAGCCTGGCCACCGGCTGTAGATCGGAAAGCTATTTTGGAAAAATTTAGAAAAGGAAAATAAATATTATTATGCACTGCGTTCCATACATTTCGAGAAGAGCGATTAAGATTTTTCAGAAGCATTTTTGCGAGCTTCACACAAAAATAAACAAAAAAGATTATGGAAAGCAAATGGGGTGCGAAAATGTTAATGAAAATTGATTTGGAACTTACTGTGTATCGCGATTCCAGAATCGGATCATTGCGAACGAATGACCGCGTCGATTTCATGTCGATGGTGGTATGCGTCTGGAACTCCATTTTGGGGGTCTAGTTTATTTATTTGATTATTTCAAATTTCTGAGTCTTTGGGTAAGGTTGAAGATCAACAAAGGAACGGCTCCAATAAGGAATTTGATCGTTCTAATGAAAATGAAACACTGACCGAACAAGCGAACAAATAAACGGATAGTTCAGTACTGCCTTAACGGAACAGAAAAACTAATAAATCGTCGCGAGCACTTTGGCCGTACTATGCAGAATATCATTAAGTTGTAACAATTGAAAAGTCGTTAGTTTTCTGATCAGATCGTCGGTTGTTGCGCTGCAGACAGATCAGAGCCAGCGTTGTTCCACTCGGCGTAGATGATGATTATGAAGTCCTTCCAGGTGTCTTGAGTTTATTTATGCACTCGCAAATAATTAACTATTCACCACGAAATAATTATAGGCTTCACTACAATACGTAATTAATGCGCCTTTCACTTCTGGAACAACACGCCGTATTCTGGCCACCGCACGAATTGTATTTTAATTTCTATTTTCAATGAATTTATCTCTTTGTTGTAGTTCCGACCAATCCGCACCGCCACAGCAGAGCTAGTATCCCTCAATTTGCATTGGTTGCAAATGCTGTGCAAAGGAAGTTCAACTGGACCGTCCAAGAAATGTTAAACAGTTAGCAAGTATCTTAGAGTGCACCGCGAGAGCACAAACCAACAGCGCGATTCAAGACCAAAGATTAGTTGCCGAAGAACCGCGCTCCTGCTTTATATATAAGTTTCACCGGTGACTCGGGTGAGCCTCAACTCCATGGACTTTGCGAGTCAGAAGGCATTCGAGTCGCCTCGCAGATTCAACGCGATAACACGGGGAGCCGCGCAACTGACCCCACCTCGCAGTCTCCCTGCCTGCTGTCTGCGGCCAGCCAGCCACCTTGCAGCCAAGCCAAACAAACTACTTTTCACATTTTTTCGCATACGTGCGATTTTCTGCCTCTCCTCATTTCGCTAAAATTCGCGTTTTTATATGCGCCTGCGACCAATGTTTACGATTCTTCTGTTGATGTACTTGGGGCGGATGCCCGTCACAGTCCAGTTACAGTCCCAGCGCCACCGCCAGTGCCCAACGAGCGGCCCCGCAGTGCGATCTTAATGTTCTTAAGATTATTGTAAACACAGAATCACCGCAATGGATTCAGATCGCATCAATCCGCGAATCAATCAATTGGCGGATTCACTTAGAACAATCTCGCGCCCAGATAGCAACCAAATTTGCGGGTAGTAAGTACGATAGATTTTTTCTCACATCACGCGGCACCTGAGCTGCCAGTTTGAGTTTGTCGTTGAGAATATTTAAAAACTTTGATCCAGATTTAGATCGTGTAGGTTTTTGCTGGATGCGTTCCGATTTCTTTTTATCTCGCGAATTTATTCAGTCATCACGGATAGCAAAAACCTTCCATTGTTTTTTTTAAACACAGGTCCCATTCGGACGTGGACTTAATAACTTAAGAAAGAATTGATGTGACACATTAGTCTGATTCCAGATTGGACATGACACCTGGCTGAGGGTTGATGGTGAATACTAATTAACTCGTAGCTTATATCGATTCCTTTTTTGTAGAAGAATTTAAAGAATTTATCTTTGGGCACACTGTGTGGCTGGGAACATTCCCACTAGCGTTGCTTTTGGGACAGAGTCTGTTAAGGATTATTAGAAAACAAATAAGTGGGACTGTTTTTTATTCCGTAAACACAAATAATAATTTGCCAACTTGATGATTGAACTTTATGTTCACCGCAGATGGAGTTAAACTTATGATAAAATGTATTTTTATCTGAAGGTGTTTTATACTAAATTTCGCGACAGACAAGGATGCCACAATATATCAGCAGAAAAATATATCAAATCTCGATTAGCAGACGAAGAAACAAATCGGAAGAGCCAATTCATCGTCAAACAGGTTATTAAAATTATGATTTCAAATGATGGATCGGCTACAAAAACTTAGCCATATCAGATAGCAACAAATTTAAATTTCAAGTGACATTTAACTGCTTTTATTCATAATGTTTTTATACGTAGCATACCAGTGAACACTACACATAAAAGCAATATCGAGTCTAATTGAAAATTACTCCACTTAATTAACTAAAACATGACTAACAAAACAAAACAAATGTTCGCTATCTCATTAAATCAACACCGATTCCATGCGCGTCATCAGTACTTACCGAATTTCGCGAAAAAAAAACCAATCGGAAATTATAACAAAGATCATTAAGACAAGATATAATCGTTGTATCATAAAAATCTGGTTCGAACCAGATCTCCATCGTTTACCACAAACATATTTTCCGTCGTTCGGGGAACACCATTTGCATAATCATAAATTATATGCGAAAATTTAATTTGCATATTTTTGAATAGTTATTGTGAATCACGAGTGAACCACGTTCAAATTTAATTTAATGCTAGAAAGCCCCACAAAATCCAAAAAGATGCTTCAAAATTGATTGGAAATTGTTTTGTAAATTTCCGCCTTAGATTCGGACAATAATCGTTGAAGGCTCCAGGAGCGGCAACATTGTTGGCACGCGCCCGCCAAAACACTTCCTATCGACCACTCAGAACAACATGTGCAAAACAGATCTTTAAACAAATTTTTCCGAAAATAGATGCCAACAAAAATGTGGGCGGATTGTCGCTACTTCAGATACAGATACATTCGAGCTGTTACCTAACCAACGTTCGACCATTCAAATTGCCCCCAAAAGAGCGCCCACAAACGCCGATCTATGCATCCATAGATGCGGACGCAAACGCAACAAACCGCGCGATTACGAGCGTCACAACGGAGCTAATCTCCCATGATCCCACCTGACTATGAACAAATACTAATCGCCGTCGTTCGTCTCTAAGCATCAATTGCATGATTGATCGACTATGTGCGCTGCAGATTGCAAGCGCAAGTATCTTTTCCGCGCCGCCAAGTAGATACCTATCAAACATCTACGGATTCGGAAACAACTTTCGGATTAGCCAGGGGAGCTGACATTGGCGCTACGATTTGGAACGTGCTGCGACCGAGAACCTGTAGCGCGTTCGCTATTTTCGTTCGCCAATTTTATAAATAGTCGCGGTGGCGGTAACCGCGAGGGCATCCGAGCGATCGATTTCCGATCGATCACCCATATAAGAGCGATTATCTGTTCCGGTGGGAAAGGAACGGCAAGCTGGGTGCAGCTACGAGCACAGACAGATAATACGCAGCAGCGTCTGAAGCATTTCCACGTCGTAATCCTATTCGCATCGTCAAAGGTGTTAAGAATTCCGAAATGATCAACTTAATTATTTGTTTACGCATGAACTTGGAAAGTTCCGAAGATACGTCACGTGAATGCCGAAAACATTTCCAAGAATTTGTTTACAGGAAAATATTCAAAATAAAGACCGTTTTTGCCTTGACCACGACATTGCTTTTCAAGCATCATTCACAACACACGATAATAGCTGTTCGAGTTCTGAGAACCTTGAAAGGAAGCGATTTCGATTAATCCATTTCGCATCGCGGATTATGAGTCAAACAGGTGTTTCCCGCGGCATCGTAAACATAACTTAGATAGTAACTGGTATTTGCTTACGTATGCGGTGGCGCGATTCAAATCTTCTCAGGTTTTATCCATTGACGATCTTTGGCTTTCTCCTATGTTAAGATGAGCTGCGAAATTCACGCGGAAACTACACGTTGGCGCGCACTTTGCAAGAAAATCTCATTGAGGTGGTTAAACCTTGGTGCAACACTGGTTCTAGGCGCCTAACGGTCGTTAATGAATACGTTTCAACGCTGAAATCCATTGGACAAATTGATTATAGGAAAGTTAAATGCTTTCTTGACATTTTAATAATACAATGTACCGTGATTAATGGGCCGTCAATCCCACTGGGCTTCGAATGTGTTTTTTATAAATTAACAAGTTTTCATACGCTTATGGCATGAACATGCAAATTGGAACTTTTCTTCTTTCATTTGCAGTCGAAAGTTGTTTGTTACGTGCTTGGTTGTAAAATTTGCGAGTTTGAATTCTTTCTTTATGTGTGTAATATGAGCGCAAAAAAGCTTTTAACGATCATTCTCAATGACTTTGCATCGCTCGATAATTTATTCGTGGATTATTATTTTGAGTTTTTTAGTTTTATTCAGATGTACTACGGCACTACATTTTGAAAACACATTAGCGAACATGAAAATGCCTGATACCTATGAATAACAGAAATTTTTCAACAATGAACAGAATTTCAAGCTAAATTTGATCAATTAGGGTAATGCCTTATTAATTTGACACTGAGGATGGGAGCTTTCATTTTTTCTCGAAATATGTACATATAGACCAGGAGCTTGCGACAGGTTGAGGTCTTCGATTGCATACAGCATGCCATTTACAGGGATGATTACGCTCAAACAATAAAGATAAAAGTGTTTCTGACCGCTACACGCTTTTCGGTCATAATAAAAATAGTGTTTGTATTTGTGAAAGGCTTTTCTTTTTTTGTGTAGTATGATATTACCTGCTTTTCTAATAAAATACGGTTAAAACTAATTAAAGGTACAGCACTTAGTAGCATGCAATTCGCAACAATTCACAGGACTCGAAATGTCACGACAACCTGTTTAAGAAATTTTCAAATTTCCATGTTTTCAAATTGCATGCCCATGCATAGTTTTGAAATTTCAGTTTTAAAAACCCAGCCGGCAAATCAGCATGCACCCCTCGTCAGCCCAAGTATCAAAATTTCCCGGAAAAGCTTGCAAAATTTTTATACCAATTTTGAATTGGTGCAAAAATTTAGCATCCGAGATTTTTTGTCACAAACACACATTTGTTTATTTTAGTCCACAGTCAATGAAGGATTTCACCTCAAAATTTTTTGAACCGTTATCGATTTGCATGAGAATTTCTGAGTAGTTAGAAGATGTTTCAAGTATCAAAAGTGACATAGTGCCGACTTGTGTTGGAACTGCGAAATCTGCCTACGCAAGGTACAAAGGCCACACTGATTGCACGCTTGCCTGACGCGATTGGGTCGGAAGGCGTGCATCTGTTTTCGGGTGAGTCCTCAGATGCGGAATAAGGCGCAGGAGGTGGAGAATAGAAACACCAAAATCAAAGGAACCCGAAAATGCGCTGATGCAAATGTTGATGTTGATGCAGCAAGAGCAGCGGCAACAGTCTTCCAGTTTAACTGCGAGGCTAAATGAACAATCAGCGAAGCTAAATGAACAGTCATCCAGTTTAACTACGAAGCTAGATGAACAATCAGCGAAGCTAAATGAACAGTCATCCAGTTAAAGTGCGAAGCTAGATGAACAATCAGCGAAGCCAAATGAACAATCAACGAAGCTGGACCAACAAGCGATCGAAATCAAGGCAGATTTGCAAAAAACAGTCTACCGAAATAAAAGGGGAGCTCAGTAGTCTGAATAAACAAATTAAATGCGTCGAAGAAAAGGGCAGCCAGGTCGAGGAGAGGATCAACCATGAGATGGAAAAAGTGAAAATGGAATTGGAAGCAGCGAAGGCAGTAGCAGCCATCTCAACAACCCCGCTTATAACCACATCGCAAAGCACATCCAGAAATGTGAAAGCACCAATATTCGACGGGCAAACGGTCTGGAGTATTTACAAAACCCAGTTTGAAGCCGTCGCTAGGACAAATCACTGGAATGAGCAGGAATGAGGAACTGCATTAATTCTTGCTCTAAGAAGCCCAGCTGCCGAGCTTTTGCAGACTATCCCCATCGAGTTGCACTCAAACTCAGCTGCTATAATGAATGCGCTTGACATGCGTTATGGAGACGATCATCTGAAGCAGATTTATTGGTCACAGCTACGGCGTCGGATGCAGAAGTCTGACAAAACCTTACAGCAGCTAGCCCAAGACATTGAGTGATTGGCACTTTTGGCTTACCCAGCTTACCACCCGGCACATCGAGATGACGCAGCAACAGAAGCATTCATCAGCGCATTAAAGGACCAGGAATTACAACAAACCGTGCGTCTAGCTCAAAAGCAAATGGTTAAGGACGCATCGGCTTATAGTCTGAACTTTGAGGCATTGAAAAATGTGACTCGTACCACTGCCCGGGCTCACGAGGAAATGGCAGACGAGTGCAGGTGTGAGCGCATGGAAATTGAGCGAAAGCTGCGGGTAAATGGTGCGCCTAGATGCTGGAATTGTGGAGAGAAGGCACACATGCAAAGAGACTGCAAGAAGCGAAGAAAACCGAGCTACTGTCCAGGGTGTGCAGATAGGAGGAGAGCCAGACCGAGTCAAGAGCCCAGAATGGAAGCCCTTCAAACTGAGGGTTCGGGAAACATGGAAGAGCCAACTTCGTGGGACAGAGGTTGGCTAGGCAGATCGACGTCCCCAGCACTACCATCACCGTGTCAAGACTACATCGTCTAGAAGCAGACTTATGCCTTCCGGATCAAGTTAACGGAGAACGTTGCACCATAACAATCGACACTGGTGCAACCCGATAGATTATCTGACCAGACCTAGTGAGGCAACAACAACTTCACAACGGCAAGATTTTCTCACTACGGACAGCTACGGGATAATCTGCACCTGTCCATGGAGAGGTCAACCTCCAGATACAGTTGGGAGACCTAGCGTTCCGGCATAATTTCTGGTCTCGAACATTATGGATGACTGCATTCTCGGAATGGACTTTCTGCGACCACATGGAATCACGTTGGATTTGGGCGAACGGGTATTGAAATGGCGGAACATTGAAGTTTGATGGAGGATTCCAGCGTCCAAGTTCCCAAGATGAATGTAGTAGTGTGTACCGACACTTATGTACCGAAATCTTCCGAGAGCATTGTATGGGCCAAGCTTGATGGTGATTCTGGAGACCACTGATCTTATCTGATAAAGCCAACGAACACGTCGGCATTGTGCAGTTTGATTGTAGGACGATGCGTTGTAAGATCTATAAGGAACGGATACGTGCCGATTAGAGTCCTTAACACCGCAGACTCAACCACAAGCATCAAAGCGGGAGAAGCCATCGGCAGCCGCCAGCTTGTTTCCACCATCACCTCTTTGGAAGCTACGCACCACAATCATTGGAAGACAACAGACACAGACAAAGCCCGCAAATATTGCAACATTGAAGCAGATCAAATTACCAGTGCAGCTATTCACCAAGTACAGTGACATCTTCTCAACAAGCCCGGATGACCAAGGTCGAACGACTATGGTAACTCACGTCATAGATACACAGGGAGCCAAGTCGAGTCAACAAGCAACGAGACGTCTTCCTATAGCCAAACAAGGAGAAGTGAGCGCACTGATCTCGGACATGGAAAAACAAGGTGTTATCGAGCCTTCTGTCAGTTCGTGGGGCACGCCAGTAGTTCTAGTAAAGAAAAAGGATGGTAGCAATCGTTTTTGTATCGACTATAGGCAGCTTAACGACGTCACTAAGAAAGATAGTTACCCGCTCCCACGCATCGATGACATCATGAACACTTTAGCCGACGCAAAATGGTTTTCTACACTCGATCCTAAGAGTGGCTACTGGCGACAAAAAGGACCAAGAGAAGACCGCATTTTCAGTTGGGACCGGATTGTGGCAATTTGTGGTGATGCCATTTGGGCTTTGCAATGCTCTAGCCACCTTCGAACGCCTGATAGAATACGTGCTACGAGACCTAACCTGGAAGACCCGCTTGGTGTACCTAGATGACATCATTGTTATCGGGAGAACGTTCGAAGATCATGTGCGAAACTTAAAAGAGGTGTTAACTTCAAAAACCCTGAGGGACAAGTCGCGAGATGGATCGAAAGATTGCAGTCATACGACTACAAAATTGTTCATCGGAAGGGCGGAGTTCATGGAAATGCTGACGCCCTATCTCGTCGTCCATGTCCAGCTAACTGCAAGTATTGCCAACGGATTGAGGAAAAAGAGCCGTCCGTTGATCTGCGAGTGACAACGGCCGAATTTGATGAAGGTTGGTCACCGGAGGAGACTTGAAATGCCCAGCTAGCCGATGAAGACAGCGGATCATTACTCATATGGAAAGAGTCAACCGGGCGACCTGAAGGACGTTTCGATGCATTGCGCAACCCTGAAAAGTTATTGGGCACAATGAGGGTGGCGTACTCAAGCGGAAATGGGAAATGGCGGATGCCAGCTCCTATAGGATGGAAAGTATACTTCACAAAAGCCGAATCTACGATGTGGTTAAGGAAATGCATGAAGGATCCTCGGGAGGCCACCTTGGTGTTAACAAGACCTTAGCGGAATTGCGGGAAATGTTTTACTGGTTCCACGTTCGAGAAGACGTAGAGTTTTGATGTCGTAGGTGTACAATTTGCAATTCCGTCAAAGGTCCAAAGCAACGACTGAGATGACAAATACAAAACTATAACGTGGGGGTACCGTTTGAAAGGATTGCTGTTGAAAGACTATTCGTCTGCCGGCTGATATAAAGTTCGGAACACCCCCTGAGAAACCTCAAACGATCTCGGAGTTCGCAAGTGAACTAAGGCAACGGTTGAACCAGATACATCGGACAGTGTAAAAACACCTCGAATCGGCTACTGACCGCATGAAGACCAGGTATGATCTAAAGGCAAATTCCCCTGGCTTCCAGCAAGATGACTTGGTGTGGCTATATAACCCACAACACGGCAGAAGGATAGGTCTCCGAAGTTGCAGCATAATTGGGAGGGACCATACCGTGTTACAAAGCGAATAAATAACGTCGTATATACAGCAAAACTGTAAGCCGAGAGCCAAAATGAAAATCGTCCACCTGGACCGTCTTGCCACATATTACCTCCAGGCAGACTTAACTACAATTGGCGACACGTCTTTTCGGGGCGAAAGGAACTGAAGTGGGGCCAGTGTTACATGTCCAAACAATTCTGCAGGCTACTGTTGCAATAGTTGTCGCAACTTTTAAGAACACCATGATCAATATTGATTGAAAAGTAAACGAATGTACTCGAAAGCACAACGACAGTATTATAACTTAACTCGTGTTTCCGTTTAAATGAATCCCACAAATTGAGGGCCAACCGGGATTGGGTTCGCGAGTGTTTTCATTGTAACGAGTACGGGCACATTGCGTCTGCCTGTAAAAAACATTCACCATTGGAGCCGCCTAAAAGACATTTGAACACCTTACAGTTAATGGACAAGAAGGTGTTAAAAGTCATTGTAATCAAAGGCGTCGAGGTCAAATTGATTATAGGGTCAGGACGACTGCGACAATGTACTTGGACTGCGACATGGTACTTGGAGCACCGAAGTTGGACACAGCAACAGCTCCATTTTACGGAGTCGAAACTGCTTGATTCCGAACACTGGGCAGTTTCAAAGTGGCTGTCACTCTTGACGAGCACCGCGTTACTCTTCGATTCCATGTCGTTGCAGATGAGATTCTGGCCAATCACGTTTTGTTGGGTGGTGGATTGTCAGAAATCGTTGAAATTTATATTAAAAACCGAAAGGTCGTACTTTCTAAACTCCATACCGACGAAGAAAATGACGTTAGGAGCGTACTAAACACCATCGTACATAATGACGATTGGCCAGAGGGCGTGAAAAGCATCCACGATGCAACAATATAGACGAAGTGAAGAAGCTCATTCAACAGTATTCACTGGCGCATGAAAGATGTACCCTCATTGAAATGAAGATACGTCCTAGACGGTTATCAGCTGAATAACGCGGGATAGTCAACAAGACCGTGGAATAGCTGATAAAGGAAGGCTTTGTTCGTCCTAGCATTTCTGAATATGCTAGTCCTATTGCGTTGACGAAAAAGAAAAATGGTAGTACAAGAATTTGCGTCAACTATCGGTTACTAAATCAAAAGGTGGTTCGAGACCGATTCCGACTGCCGATTATTGACAATCTGCTGGGCGACTTGCAGAGCTTGAGGGTGTTCAGTGTATTCGATTTGGAGAACGGATTCTATCATGTTCCAGTCGAAGAGGGCAGCATCAAGTACACGTCTTTTATAACGCCAGATGGGTAGTTTGGGTTCTTGCGGGTTCCATTTGGCTTCTACGGTGCACCAGCGGTCTTTCAAAGACACATAAGAGCCGTGTTCAGAGATCTTTTGACCGACGCGACGATGTTTGCATACCTTGACGACATCATCATTCCTGCTAGAAGCGAAGCTGAAGGCTGCGCAAAGCTTGGACGAGTTATGGAGGCAGCTAGTAAGTACAACGTTCATTTTATTTGGAAAAAATGTAAACGTAAAAGTTGAATACCTTGGAAATATTGTCGAGGATAGGACTGTCAAGCCAAACCATGGCACGACGCTAGCCGTTGAACACGTTAGTCAGCCAAAGACAGCGAAAGATGTGCAGAGCTTGTTGGGCTTAGTAGACTATTTCCGGAAGTTTATCAGGGACTTTGCTCTGATTGCTTGCCTATTATCGGACTTATTGAAAGACAAAGTTCCTTTCGAATTTGGAACTGACCAATTACGCGCTTTTAACGAGTTAAAAGCTACTTTGACCAAGGCCCCAGTTCCTAAACTCTTTCGTGTTGGAGCTGAGACAGAACTTCACACCGACGCTTCTATGTACGGGCTAGGCCCCATTCTTCTGCAACGCGATCACAAGGATTGAAACTTGCGTCCGATGCATTACGCCAGTTGGAAAACGACGCCAGCAGAAAAAAGCATACGAGTTGTGAATTGGAGATACTGGCAGTTGTCAAGTCACTCAAGAAGTTCCGAGTGTATCTTTTGGGAAACCCGGTGGAGATTGTGACAGACTGTCAAGCCTTGGCTCTAACAATGGGGAAGAAGGAACGCATGTACGAGTAGCAAGATGGGCATTGTTAATTGATGAAAATAAACATACGTTCGAACATGAACCAGGTCATCAATGAAGCACGCCGACGCTCTTAGTCGTAGCCCAGCATCGGTCTTTTTGAGAAGAGGGGACCAACGAGCTTTAACTGAGTGAGCTCAACGCGCACAGACAGACGATCCCGAGTTGGAGAAAATAATCGTAGGACGAGGTACTGACGACGCTTACGTAGTGCAGCATGGTATCGTTTACAAAAACGATGGCGGAGCCTTGCGATTAGTCGTTCCAAAGGCAATAAGATACGACGTGATCAGACGAGCCCACAAACGCGGTCACTTCGGGCTGAAAAAAGTTGAGCACCTGCTGAAATCGAACTTCTGGTTCCCACAAATGCAACCGCGTATCAAGAAGTCTATCGAAAATTGCGTGACGTGTATCCTGGCAGAAACGAAAAAGGGAAAAGGAGAGGGATTTGACAAAGGCAATCGTTCGCTGGACACGTACCACATCAATCATTAAGGACCGATGCCTTCAACGAAGAAAAATTATAAACAAATTTTTGCGGTTACCGACGGCTTCACGAAGTTCGTATGGGTATATCCTACAAAGTCGCCAGCAGTTGAAGAGGTCATTACTAGACTTAAAAACCAGGCGACGGTTTTTGGAAATCCCCGACGGATCATTTCAAACCGAGATTCAGCGTTTACCTCAAATATCTTCAGGGGTAACGGACAAATCTAGTGAATGAATGGGATCACTGTTCCAGTACTAACGAAACTTCCTATTGACAATCCCGCCGAGTGGTTTAGACGTGTCGGGAGGCTGCAGCAATACGTCAACTCATCGTATAGATGGCATATTAAAACGACGAATTCCATATTTATCACTTAGAGAGACTGAAACGGAGGAATAACCACTGGCTGACTAACTAAACTATATAATAAACTAATTTCGATCTAAATTCTATGTGCACCTAAAAACCAATTAAATCTATTTCAAAATATATTCACTTTATAACAAATTAAATTCACTGTAATATATACTCACTTAATACCAGAAATTACCCACTATAAGACGACAATTCTAACCTGTAATCAAATAACAGTTCACCTGTAATCCCATATTCGCCTTTTCCCCTCAATCTTTTTTAAATTGGTTTAGCTGCCTTCGGTTATGTTATTAATCTGAAAATCAATGCCACTTTTGTGACTTCAGATGACCTCGTGCACGGAATTTAAGACAAGCTTACAGTACCTTCAACTTGGCCATATTGGCAAAGGGTAAGATAATATAAATCTGTAAAATTCTACCAGTCAACGAAAAATAATTCTAAAATTTAAGACATTTTACAAACAGCACTCACTTATTAAACTATTCATCATTAATAATTCTACTTTTGTGTTAATTTTGTAAATTTTTATATCTTCAGTAAAAAATATCATCATACTTCTTCTTCTTTGTAGCCCTACAGCGCCTTTTGGGCCTTCGCTTAGAGATAGTTAGAGTATCTCATTATCATGATCTCCTGTAACGGCACTCCACAAGGTGATATGATCATTATCACGCTCTGGCCGTGTGTCCGCCCACCCAGCTGCGATACGTTCTGATTTTTCAACCAGCACGTATCATAACTGAACAGGCTTATAGTCCGTCCGAAGAACCACTCAAATTAAATCTCGTTGACGCCAACGAAACTTGAACCAGAGACCTTCAGCTTACGGGCTTAATGCTATAATCACCAAGCCACGCGGACTACCCATATCATCATACTACAAGTATCGATATAAGAGTTGTGCGATTTTTAGTATTGCTAGACACTTCACCTATCAATTCGATCTTTGTTACGATCATAATGTTTTTTTGATTCCCAATATTTTATTATCAATTCTATTTAAACTATATTAAATCTCTACAATAACTATTCTAGGCAACAAACTTCCCACGTCTACTGGTTTCCCTAATACTTACCTAACTATTCTCTTTTTTTTTCGTTGCATTTCAAACTATCGTTAAAACTTTAATACATTGCAGATCGGCGGAATTAGTGCTACGACCAAGCATAGCTACCACTGAACTACTTTGCAGACGCCCATGATCCCCGAATACCCATCAATGGTCATCCTTCATCGCCACTTCAATGCGTTATACATCCGCGGTACCGGTGCTAGGACCAAGCACGGCTACCGCTGAGTCACCATGCACTTGTCCATGATCCTCAAATACAATCAATGGCCATACGTCGTCACCAAATCAATACATTTCACATCGGTGCTATGACCAAGGACTAATGTGCATGCACCAACAATCGCATTCATTTCAAATCAGTGAAATCAGTTCTAGCACGTAACAACGAAGTGAGCTCCTAGTCGCCCCTCGTGCATTCTCTTCTCATCACAATCCATCAAATGGCAACCAGCCGCCACCACCAAAAATGCATACTAGGCAACCATTCCCCAAAAAACTGCCTTACTAATATTCCTAATAAAGATTCGGCCAAAATGTGATAATTTTGTCGAAAATTTACATTCCCGCTAGAGTAAATTTTTACTTCAAGCAGATTGTTGCGCAAATGTAGAGTTACTGTTCGCCCGGAGTGTAAACGGTTCTGCTTTTTTGTTGCTTCTGAAAATTTTTAGCCACCAGTAAAGAAGTTTCACCTCAAAAACAAAGAGACTAATTTTGAAATGAACATTGCAAATTGTATCCAAAACAACTTACAGGTTGTTAAAGGGACCTTTGCTTTTGGTGAATACACGAGTCCGTATTTGAAGCTAAATATTGGGAAACGAATACATTTTTCGGAAAATATTTACAAAAGAGTTTTCAAAGTACTTAAAAGATATTTTAAATAAGCTCCAGGTAGAGTCTTTAGCATTAAAACTAAATGAGTCATGATGAAAATAAGACGTGATTTTAGTAGGGTTTTGTAAAATTATTTTACAAAACCCTAAAAAGAGAATTGACCTGTGAACATCAAATAAACAAAATAATTGGCTACATCTGGTTTTCTATTATTAAAACAAATTTAATTGAACAACTTTAATTCGCGTCATTCAAAAAATTATGAAATTTATAGACTGTTGGCATTTTTGTTCAAATGGTTAAAATTTTAACCGTAGGTTTACGGATGTTTCTTATACAACATGTTCGTATATCTACGAACATCCGTCAAATTGACGGATTAAAGAAAGCGTGTTTTTCTTTCAAAAGATAGAACAAAGGATTTATTCAATATAAAAATGAGATGATGTATTATAATCAAATCTGTCAAGGTGTTTAATATTTTATAATTAAAATAAATGTTTACATTTTACTTATTTATTCAATTAATTTTTGCAAGCATATATTATTGTTTGTATACATTTTCCACAAACATTCTTCATACTACAAATACATATATAACTACTTCAATTTTTAGTGTAATAACTGATTTAGCATGACTTGCGGACTATAGCCCTACTTGTTGACAGAAGATTGATGGTTGATTCAGTTTCTTTTGTTTTCGCCAATATGTTCCCTAGCCAATTGAAATTTGAAGGTTTTCCTGGACATTTTCGAACTTGAACATTTTTTGTATAATATCTATGACTTTATAAGTGCCAAATCTAAAATATAATAAAAAGTATGAAGAGGCCACCGTTAGGATCCTGCTTTTATACTTTTTTGCGCACCATTTGATCGACTATATCTACTCCAGATTTGGTCTTATTATAAAATTCGATTATTTCCGGAACACGTTTGGAATCATTATTAATTTTTGCAAACATGTATTTTGAACTTATTAGCAATACTTTTACTTTTCACTTGCTTTAGTAAATAGTCAGCACCCAATTATTTGACTTATAGTGCAGTAAAGAAAAAAGGGTTAGTTTATCTTTCTAGTCTTTTGCAGATTTTGTTCACTATTTTTTGTTTGCTCGGACGGTCTCCCCTAAAGTTGTATTTTCTGCATATAATGTATTTACAAGTGGTATACTGGTGAAGAAATTATCTGTAGTTGTTTTTTCCTTGGCATAAATACGGTTCGGCAGTTTTAAAACAACAAATTGCCCTAACAGTTTCAAAGATCGGATTTCGTCTTGACCCAAATATGGAAAACCATTTATAATATACTAAGTTTTGACATCGGTTGCCAACCAGAATTTCATTCCAAATTGAGGATTATTTGGCATATATTACGTAAAACAGCATCGAGCTTTTGTAGCAAAAAGCTGCTCTTCAATGGAAATATTCTCATGAGGCTTATAGCAGGCTTGACTATTGTCGATAAATTTATCCCATGCCTCGGATATCAGGGCAAAGTTATCTGTGTGTAACGGTGAAATTCCTGTGTCTTCTTATCAAATCATATAAATCGAAGAATTTCGGCCATTGCTCATATAAAGAAAAGAGGGCCCCATTTCTTGGACCATAGATAGGATGTTTTCAATGACCTTGCTTTGTTAGCTCCGCCTGCATATAAAATTGCAATGAAGGCATACAATTTTGCTGTGGAAATCATCCAATTCTTTTTCAAGATGCACTGTGCTTCTGCTACTGTACAAGTTCTAATGTTTTGGAGCATGTTACCGATGGTAAACTAGAACGCATTGTAGTAATCGAGCAGTCACCCAAGCAGACTGCTCGAAAACCTTCCTAACCCTTAACCGAAATTAATTGCAGGTTCAAACAAAAGAAAAAAAAGAAAGATTTCATTTCTTCCATTCATAATTGTAATTTATAAAATTGTTTTTTCTTATTGTTAAACGTAATTTTATATCAACGTACCTTTATATCAAATTTAAACGTTACTCTTCAATCGTATTCGTCATGAAATTTAAGTTTTATTGCTATTTGGTATCTTTTTCATTTTCTTTTTACTTCGATTAATTTTTGTTTTCGAGCAGTTACAATATCAAACTGCTCGAAAACCCTCTTATCTCCTTCCAAAATTTCAAATTATAGCAACCAAGAACTGAGCAACTTGCACAGTTGGGGGAGCGGTGTCGATGATAGGGAGACGTATGTCATGTCACGTCACTTTCACGCGGTCACCAATTACAACACTCAACCAATCAAATGCCGTCTTTTGCAGAGTTGGTGCCAATAGTGTATTTGGGTGATGTCACTGAGCGGCCATTCTGCCGCCTGACTTTTCGTTACTTTTTGGACGAAATAGCAACCCTTTGGTTAGAGATTTTGGGAATCAGATAGAAGTGCAAGTGGCGAACTTGTGGAGGAAATCAATGCAATTACTCAGATCGAAATTTATATGCATTTAGTTGGGGTTGGCGTCATTTCGAACGAGGTGGTCATCTTCGTCATCCGTGGATGTGAGGTTAGTTATAGTCTAGTTATTGTCTGGTGTCAGTGAGTTCGGGCAATTTGAATTGATTCGTCTCCCTTAATTTGTTTGCACCACGCAGCTCACGTGAACCGTATAGTGTTTGAGGTGCATGAGCTTGAGCATTGTGCTGTGGCGGCGAACTAGACAACAATTGGTCTGCCTCCAGAGTTGATCATCAGCATTACGATGATAAAGCAGCAAAGCCTAAAGGATCTGTTGATTGATTTTACTTGTAAATTAACGATTGGAACACGGGCGAGGTGCCAGCAAGTTTGTAGTGAGGAGGAATTTAACGAGTCAAATACAGAAGACACTGTAGCAAAAGATTTGGAAAATCTGTTTGCTGAGGATGACAAAAAGAACGATATTGAAGATATTTTCGGTGACGGTTCTTACAACCCGGAAATCGAACAGATTTTGCGCGCAATTGAAAATTCGATAGTACCAGGTGAATGTGTTGCAAAGGCATCGAGTGTCATCAAATCAAAAACTACATAAGATGCTCCTGCTGGTACAGGTAAAAAAAGGAAACGATACAAATTAACTCCAGTGAGCTGTGATCTGAGACAAAGTTTATGGCCTTGCAAGCTCTACATGCAGAAACAAAGACTACGCGATATTTTGGGACAATTGGCTGAAGTAGATATCCGTCAGCATGAAATTGTTCGTTTTCGGTTCGAGCAGCTATTCGAGGAGGATAGTGAAGATGAATTCGTCCCGTACAGTCCTAGTTTAGAATTAAATGAAATTTTAATGTCGAGTTGTATGAAATGCATCGCGCCTGTAATCGTTAATTATTTGATGCATCCCCTACAGGAGGGTCTCATAGCGAACCGATACATCTTCAAAAAGTTAGCAAAGAAACTTGCCCATAACATAGTCCTAATAGATCAGTATGCAGATGAGGAGTTCATAAAAGAACGTATTGACGAATTTTTCTCTGCTGGTCACCGAAAAGAGAATCTTATGGGCATTGAAAGAATCTAACGCACGAAATTTCAGTATTTTAGTTTAAGACTCAAGTGTATAACTAATTTAGCATTAACGCGCATAAATCAGTTTTTCAATGAATCGACTAACACAATTTCAAAATTATTTTATAAATCCAACGACCCAATCCACTCATGAATTTTTATCTGAGTAAATCTACAAATGTAAATTAATGAAAATCTGCAAATTTCTAATCTGATTTTCATACAATTTTAACAGTTTTTGTGTTTCTTTTGATAAGACGTAAATAATTGATATAAACTACTAGATCAACTCACAATTCTATTTAATAAACTAATTTCCCCCAATAAATTTAATGAAGGAGGGGCCGCCATATTAGTCGAACACAATAAAAATCATCAAAGAGCTAGATTAGGTATAAAATTTAACAATTCTTGATTTATAAATAAACAACGACTCCCCAACCGCTCATAACTCGTATTAGACAAACAAAATAAACCCGAAAAACACAAACCAGGAGCAATTATTAAAGTATACGACCCCGAAATACCCCAATATGTTAAAGTCATTAAACCTCTTAAAACAATACCCAAAGGAGCAACAGAAGAATAAGCAATTAAAGACTTTAAATCAACTTGTCGTAAACAAATTAATCTAACTAAAACACCCCCGACTGAACTGATACTAATTCAAACAAAATTAAATTTTAAACATAAAAACTGCAAAAATAAAAAAAAATCGAAGAAGTCCGTAACCCCCTAACTTTAACGAAATTCCAGCTAAAATTATGGAACCCGTAACAGGAGCTTCAACATAAGCCTTAGGTAATCGAGAATGAACTATATCTATATGGGCATTATAAGTAAAAAGGCTAAAACTATACAAAAATAAAATAATTTAAATTCAAAAAAAACTATTATTAACTAAATAAAAATCTATAGTAACAAAAGGAAAAAAAAATACCCATTAATATGGGCAAAGAGGCAAACAAAAAATAGGTATTTTAACATTGCAGAACCCTAAAAGAATTATAATAATCATTACCATGAGAACGAATTATGCTTACTGAAACAGATAGAGTAAAAATATTTAATTGTGAGGGATTACAGTGTATTATCATACTTACATGAAGGCTACTTCTGCGTACTCAGTAAAGGAAACTGTATTTAAGACGTATTTAATTTTAAAATTTATTGATTGTAGATATATTTATTGATTGTAGATAGATTGGGTTTTTTGATGGATAGATTATGTATAGATGAACTAATGAATTGATTAAAGTTAAAAATAAAAAAATTATGAATTAAATTTAAAAAAACAACTGAAATTGTGTTGTGATAGATAGGAAATTATGTTTGTACAATTTTTTAATGAAAATTGAAGTAATAATGATGGGTTGCTAAATTTGAACGCCGGTATTTTCATTTTGTTCTTTGGCCGGGTACAGGACCCGGAAGTGTGGAAGGCTTTTCGCACCAATAAAATGAGCCAGTCATCGGGCGCGCTCCAAATGTAATTTAGTTGCAGGGACTCTTGCGGGTTGGGTGGCCTCCAGTTTGTGCCCTTTTTATGACATGGGGCTATGTGATTTGATCGCATAACTCTATGACATAAATTGGTCATCGTTATATTTCTTTTCTGATGGGAGGGCTCATGCAACGAATGTTTGCATGCGTTTTCCACTCAGAAGGGAAATATGTGACCACTGCAACATTTTTTGGATCTTGATCCGGTTGGGCGGGTGCGTGGGGGCACCACAACCATCCGGTTCCCCTAAGTCCGTCTGTTTTGGCTTGTTTCGACTTGTTCTTTGAACAAGCAATTCCGTCCTTTTGTAGTTACCTACATTATTTCGACTTCGGTCGACCTGTTTCCGAGACCCAAGAATTCGTGAATGCGAAATTCTTTTGTAGTGAGTCCTTGTGCTGGGGAAATGAACCCGCCCCACGACACCGCAATGCTAGCCTGCCAGCGCATTCACGCGTCCCCAGACAAGGGCATTCTCGGCGGATATTAACATCTTCTTTCGCCGAGGCAGCAGACCATCGCTGCAGTCCTTAACGGACTATTATACCCCCTTTTCACTACAGCATTCGAAACTTCATCTCAAAAAATATTCTTTTTGGCATAACCAGTAGGTCCAGTCACGTTACTGAAAACGATGTTGGATGATGGTTTGCGACTTGAGTCTCCAATTTGCCTTTTTTACCAGATTGTACCGTCAACCGCAACTTTTGTGCCACTTCCTTGTTGAGATATTTCAGAAGTGCTTGCATACGAGTATCTCTCCGATGCAGAATCAGAAATAATGTGCATTATTTTCCTTCCACGACCTAAACTTTGAATGATTTCTGCTTGACTCTCTGAAGGTTCCTCTGTGTCTAGCTTGGGAGTATGCGTATCGTCTTCACTTTCCGCTGATACGATTTCGTTTCTTCAGAACTGGTACCAGAACAATCTTCCCTTAGGCTGATAATTTTTTGTAGCACCCTGCGATCTCTTCTTGAATTGCTCATGATGACTGATAATACATGATTGATCAGTACTTACAAGACGTTATATTTTTTCTACTCTTCTTATTCTCGAAAAAATGTTCACTTTGCCTGCAACTCACTAACTGTAACAATGCAATTTAGCGCAATCTCGGGTGTATGACATAGGTTTATATGCAAGAATTTTTGCACTGTTATGACTGTGGTAAGTACCAGGTCTTCATATTATGTTTATACCTGAGTTTTTGAGCGATAATCCTTCTGATAATTATGTATCATGTAGACAAGAATTAAAAACGATCTAAGTTGCAGGTTTTCCTGAAAACATAAAATTTTCCTACAAGCATAATTCCAAAATTTTCGTGAAATTTTATTACTTTTATTTGTGTTGATATTGAGCTCAATGTATTGGGAAATTGCTACGTTGGGTTATGATTTAAATTTAGAAATGGTGATAAATTTGAAACTGCTTCTAAGTTTATTACTAAGAATATCATAATGACAAAATAAAACATATATTAGGTCTAATTATACAAAGGGAGCACCCGTCAATTTGACGGGTAGCCGGAAAAATAGGTATACATTCTCCAGATTTATGAAATTCAACAGCCTAAAGAAAAACCGCATTTAGCATATACAGATTCATATCATTCTATTCATGATCATCAACATAAATTTATATAATTAATATTAATGGTTTTTTGGTATTTTGCACATAAAATCAGAAATCCGTCAAATTGACGGGTCCCATAAACCTAGTGTTAAATGCACATCCACTACCTACTCCAATGATAAAAATTGAAACATTGAGCTGCTAGTTTATTCTTCATGTTAAGTAAGCATTAAATTGTTTGGTGCGGCAACGAATCTGCCAACCGCATAATGAGGTAGACATTACATCATTAAATATGGGAAGGAAAGCAACTGCTTTTACTGTAGTGCCGCATAATCTTTCTTTGAAGTTGGTGTACTTGTATGATGTTAGATGAAAAATTACAAATGAAATGGTGGTAAAACATAACTACGTGATCTCATCATGAAGTTAAGATTTTTGACAATCTAATATACAAAAAAGCATCATTCGAGAACTCTTCATTGAGTAGAGAAACTAAAGGCTGGAGCTTCGTTAGAGTAAGGCCCTAACATTTGACTTGCGTTGAAAAAATTGCCATTTGCGGAAAAGGGTTATCATATATTTATTTCGTATTTACCAAAAATTCAATTGAAATTGTGGCACCGCATTCGGTTTTCCCAGCTGGGCGAGACATTCAGCATCCAACAATAGTGTCTCAAGGTGCAGTGAATGCAACAATCTCTTTCCTTCTTCCCATGCATAGAAAGACCACTCATATTCACATGTTGTACTTTGTGCTAGGTTGGATTCCACCAGCAACTTCCATTTGATTCGCCTCGTATCAAAACTGGTTCTATGTCATTGACATTGGCTCCGAGTTATGATAAGGGTCAGCGGTTGCATTTTGAATGCGCTTATGGACCAAGCCAACGAGCGAGCACGCCGGCTTACTCACCTCAACGGTGCTGCACATGTGCAAGCCAGCAGCAGCGAAAACGGTAATCGTAACAATGACTATCGCGTTTTAGCCGTTTCCGTCGTCAGTGATTGAAACGGGTCAACAATCTTTTTGACTCGAACCGCTCAAATGGCATTGCATGCAAATAGTTATACATTGTTGCAACTGGCAGCGAGCGGCATTTATGCAAAATGTATTATGCAAATTTTTTGCAATGCAAAACCGCCAAACTCTGAATACAGTAAAGATCAGGTTGTTTAAGATCAACGCGATAATAGTGGTCAGGCATTGGAGCAGAGGCCACTGGCAATATGAATAATGACTATTGATCAGCGTTCGACCCCAATTCTGGTACGTTCTATTCTTGTCCAACGCTACGCCTATCGCCTAATCAATGTTCAGTTCAATCATTTCAGAATCGTGATCGCAAACATCGCCGATCACATTACCGCGTCAGCTATTGTTAATTTATGTTTCAATAAATAGGGAAATGCTGAATAAAATTTGCACCACGTAGGTGTGAAGGTTTCGTTGCATTCTGCCCGATTGATACATGCAGGCAGAAAGCAACAATGCATCGGTGTAAGTGCATGGTAATGACATGTTATTAGCCGCCCGCGTGCCATTGCTGAAGGAAACAAAGAAAAGAGTGCACGAGATTTGAATATTTGGATAAACATATGTTCTAATTAGCAGAGTGGAGGTGAGTGTAATTCCCATGGGCATTTCCAGAACATTCAAACGGATGTTCAAATCTAGCTGCGATAGTTAATTCAGCATTGATTGATTGGACACATATAAATTATTTTAGTTTACAAATTTCTGTCGGTGAAAAATATTCTTCATTCTTTTTCAAAATGTAGGTGAACGAGTATGTTCCAAAAATTACACAGCCCAATCGAATTAATTCTTTCCAAAAATCAAGCATAAATTATATTTTCATTAATACGAAATCTCTGGAAAATTACAGAATTTCGAATAATAAGACCGTGTAACTTACAACTCCGGAAGTTTAGTATGGGCTGATGATACCAAAATACCCTGAAGATACAAAAATTTAAAAACCACTATGACGAACGAAACTTATTTCAGCATCGCAGTTCACGTTCCCATCGATGAATTGGCAATTCAATCTACGTGGGATTGGTCAGGTATCGAATATTTTATTGGACAATAAATTAAACTTATTCCTTGCATGCGGGTAAGATCCAATATTACCAAATTCGACACTTCACATGGTGCATCTACACCATTCCAATACGCGAGATACAGAACCATACCATGGGCTTATTAAAAACTGCACTTAGTCTCAGACTTTTAGGCGCGATAAATGACGTCAAGCCTACGCAGCTTGTTTAAATCGGGCTATTTTGGAATTGCTTACCGTCGGTCATATTTAAAGTTATTGGCTTTCTGCTGTACATTTTAATTCAATTCAATCGTACCTTTAACCCCGATTTCGCACCTTTATTTTAGGGGAGACAGGGCCACACTTTTTTCAAGACTTTCATTTAGGTTGTCGATTAGATTGTATCTAAGGTAGACGAGTATGTATGTTCGTATGACAATTGGTGTTAAGTCAGGTATATTGAACTTTGATAGATATAATCATCAGCGAGTAATAAAGGTACTATGGCTAGAAAATAATATTCAGCCATTTACCAAACATTTGCTTTCGTCATAGGAGTATCCAATTGACGGAAAAAATAATAGACACAATGGTTCCTACAATGCTCAAAGTTTCAGAATTCTAAAAAAAGGTCTTTCTGTAATACCACTTCTATAAATAAATGCTATCTGACTGCACTTTGCGATAATGCGTCAGTTGGCTTTAATCAGATTTTATATATTGTATCTCGAACTGCGAATAAGAAGTTACGTGGGCGGTCCCAAAAGTACCCGACCCGACAAAGAAAACAGTTAAAGAATTGCGAAGATGTTTCTTATTTTTCAACATATTCTCCTTTCAGCTCGTAGGAACCGTCAAGCTCCTCAAAATAGCTACTAACCGCAGACTCTACTTCTTCATTGTTAGCAAATCTTTTGCCGCCGAGCTATTTTTCATATTCGGAAAAAAGATCTGGCGAATAGAGTGCGTGAGGAAGCAATTCGAGCTTCAACTCATTGATTTTAGCCATCGCAATGACCCACGTGTGGACTGGTGCGTTGTCTTAATGAAACAACACTTTCTTTTTTGTCAGATGGGGCCGTTTTTTCTTGATTTCATCACTCAAACGCTGCAATAAGGCTGCATAATATGTGTTGATTGTTTTTCCTTTTTCGAGATAATCAATAAATATTATTCCACGCGCATCCCAGAAAACGGATGCTATGACCTTGCCAGCTGACTGAACTGTCTTTGTTTTCTTTTGAGCCGGTTTTCCCTTTTCAGTCCACTGCTTTGACTGTTCTTTGGTCTCAGGTGTAAAATGATGGACCCATGTTTTGTCCATGGTTATGAATCGACGCAAAAACTCGGCTTTGTTGCTGCGAAACATTGTCAAACACACGATGGAAACATCCTCACGTTGCTGTTTGTGCTCTATTGTGAGCAAACGCGGCACCCATCTTGCGCACAGCGATGCACAGCACTTTTTGAACTGCTTGCCATGTCTGCTATCTCACGCACTTTTAGTCAACGGTCATCCAATACCATTTTGTGGACTTTCTTCACATTTTCTGACGTAGTGACCTCACTTGGTAGCTCGTACGACCTCGCTTAAACTCAGCTATCCAATATTTGACCGTTTTAAACGAAGGAGCAGACTTCCCCAGAGTATAATCCAACTCGGCTTTGATATCGGTTGGACTTAGACCTTTCAAATGAAAGTATTGTATTACATAACGATGCTCGATTTTTTCCATATTTACAAATTCACTGAGAGCGTTCACTTTGAACGTCTGTAAAAAATTAATAATAAACGTATCGTTACGAATTTTTTACATTATGTTGTTGAAACGTAGTATTGTCAATCGCATTAATTGTTATTTTAAAACTACCTGTATTAATAAGTCAGGTCGGTTACTTTTGGGTTACCCTCGTAGTTCAGGCTGGTTAAAATAATAGAAACAAAGGAGATTCTCAGTTAACGTCGATAGCTTCTACGTAAAGTCTAGCCTTATTCTAGTAATAGATTCGATGTTTGTTATAAGTTAATACATTTTATGTATTGTACTATCAGTATTAATTTAAAGAAAAATTTAAAGCGACATAGTGGTAACTTTGCTATAATGGGTCGTGCAGTTCATTGTACGAATACTGAACGCGAGTTGATTAAAAACCAGCAAAAAGACGGAAAAACAACGGATGAGATATCCAAAATTATCAAGTATTCAAAGAAAAAATGTACACAGGTATCCATTTTGCCCCACACCGGTAACTAGGTTCAGAAAACGTAAAACAATACCCCGTTTCGACAATTTACTTGCGCAACATTGCAAAAGAAACCCATTTGCTTCTTCAAATGGGCTTAAAAAGGAAGTTGACGCACAAATCACGAGTCGTATCTAAGATCTCGGTCATCAGAAGGAAATATTTTTGGAAGATCCCCCAGAAAAGTTCCATATTTTACCAAACGAAATATTCAAAAACAAGTTGGGTAGACAGACCTACGCTCATGTCAGAAGGGTTTTGTACTCAACTTACAAAATGCAGTCACCAGCAACGAATAAAATCAAGCTGAACGAATTTTGACTGCTGAGGTATATTGCTAAATCCCTTTTAAATAATAAACCAAAATATAAAAAAAAATTAAATAAATGAAGGTGAGGAACCCGATGGGTCATCCTCGCAGCAAAAAGGAATTATTGAAAGAAAATAGGGACAGCAATAGGTTACATGGTGGTAACCTGAAATTTAGTTTATTACCTCATCCGGTAGCTCACCTGCGATGGCGTGGGGTTATAGTTAAAGAAGTAAGAAGGATCCACCTTTTAAAGGGACCGTAACACTGGAAGCACATTACTCCTTCTGAGCACTCACGCTCACTCACTCACAACCCTTAAAAAAAAATTTTAAATAAAAGAATCATAATTATCTTCTATTTTTCTTTTCAGAATTTTCCATATAAAATTTACAAATTGTACAGCCTAATTTTTAGATAGCGCTATACACATTGAATAGAATTATGCCTAAACAAAAGTTACGTTAAATGAATATATAAAACTGAAGTTGACAATAAAATGATTCGTAATCATCCATGAATGATAGTATCGTGTATTATTTTATTTATTTATTTCATGTTCATGCATTTTCATCATTTCCATATTATGTTATTGCGAAAATTCAGTTTCTTAGTTTTGTTACAATAATATTCATTTCCTTTTTATTTTCTTGAGTTAATATAAACATGAAAGTGAGTTTGTGCACTTCGATTTTTGATCCATTCATAAATACTCTCTTTGTTATTTTTTTTACAAAACTCCTTAGAAATAAGAACGTAAAAAAAATATTTGTATTGGAAATTATTTAGGAAAGCAGCGAAGCCGTCTTCGTAAAAACGCTCTCGATAATTATGTTTTTAATTCTTTAGCATTTATTAATATTAATAAAAGCTTACACTCAAAAAAAAAAGTAGAACAAACTGATTTACAAATGCTGGGAATATCACTACTAACTGGAACTTGACTTAAACAGAAAACGCCCTTCAAGCAAGTTCAAGGAAGCTAACTAATGGCTACAATCAAATCCTAATACATAAACATGAATTTGTGGTGTCCATTTCGTATGCGTTCAAAAGATGCTCACTCTTGATCATTGTCAATTTACATTCGTTTTCGCAATAAGCCCATAAAGTTATCAATCATACTTAAAAACGGTTTACGAGTCCAATTAACTGCTTAAGCAAAAAATGAGATCGCGCTTATGCTTTCCGAAAGGGGGCGGGATGCAAACAAAGAATTTGCATAGATTAAATAAACTGAACATTTCACCAAATGCGATTTTTTTCATTCGGAATCAACGGGAAAGTGTGGAAATTTCGATCTTTAATTACCTGGGTATTGTCCGTATTGCGATAAGGATCATAATGCATGATATGATGTTTGTATAGGGCCAAAACAGGAAAGTCAACACAAAATTTTGTATTGATTTAATGACGTGCCTAATTTCGACGAATGCTTACTATCGACGTTCAATATGAGACTACAGATGCTTAGCCGGACAATTTTAATTACGAAATAAACTGCCCTTGGTCCAAATCTGACTCATCTCAAGTATGGTTCAATATTTCATACTGATTGTGAGGTATCTTCCTTGAAACGTAAACGAAAAATATGTTGCGCCGCATGCTCTGACTTCTCCCGCCACCGCAAAAGGCAACATAAGCATTGTTATGAACCACACCAAATCTTGGGTTAATTTGGATGCAAATTATTGCAATTGATCGCAAACAATGCACTCGCCAAAACATATACAAATGATTCTCTTCGTCGTCCAAGAGCTCAGCAAGATCAATTCGTCCTTCGTCTTCGTCACCATTTACACTCCGTTGCGAAACCCCCCTTGGCCAACAGTACTCCAACATATGAACAAAACAGTAATGTAATAAGCCAATTTTTATCCATGGCCCTCATTTAAACGAAGTTCTGATCGAGGACTTTTCAGAAAACTTTCAACTCCGAGAATAACAATTCGAATGTAAAAATAATTTTTTTATGGTGGGCACATCACATTTCTATATCCACACTCACGACTATCGATACAGACGCAAAGTAGACATCGACGACGAATGAGCTGCCATTAACATCTCACCGAAATTCAAGACTCCTAAAATCCTGCACTTAAACAAACTGCAACTTAGTCAATAGAAACTCCAAGCCATTCAGAAACAATCCGCACAGCGTAAAATTCGACTAACTTATGCGAGCAAAAACTGACTAAAAAATCCCAATTTCAGCTTTTCTCGAGCTCGGCGTACAAGCGCTTTTCTCGGGTGTCTTCAATGAACTTCCCTTTCTGTACGTAGGCCATCCGCGTCGTCAGTGGCGCTCACAAATTTACACAGGGGTGTAGTCATTGTATGTTATGGGGTGGGCGCCTGAAGCTATTGAAAATTTAAGCGGGAAAATCAAATGGATTTCAATGGCAATTGATATCTTTAAATAATATAAAAGGAGAAAATATAGATAATGGTTATGTATTATTATGGAAAGATAACTAATTGAGTTAATGATATGCGATAAAGATAATATAATACGAAATAATGAACATATGATATAAAGGCAAGATATAATTATAATACAGGGGGGTGATAAGCTATGAATATAGAATAAAGGTACGGTAATAATATAAGATAATCACACACGGTATGGTAATCATGATTACATTAAATAAAAATAATGCAAAACGATGAGGATTATAAAACGGTATGATAGCGATACTATAAAGATATATGATACGAGATGATAGCGATACGATAACGCAATAAAAATATGATAGCTATATATGATATAAAGTACGATAATTATAAACGACGAAACTACGATAATGCTATATATATACAAAGGAAAATATACTCGATCCCTAAACCTAACTTAAGGCTAATCAATTTTTACCCGATTGTGAACTTCAGCGTTCCGATGACGTAACAGGTATTTTTTATTGTTATACTCATAAATATCACCCTTGATAATTTTTTTCAAATTTTTTAGATCACAGGTGTCCATTCGCTAGGGAGGAAACACATTTTTCATGTATTTCCCCCCTGTGCCCCCACTGAAGCAAGTCAGTTTAAGAACTGTTTTGAAAAGCTTTCATAAAGAACTTTCATTTGATACTCGTATCGACTATCTTTGATGAAATTTTTTTCAAGGGCCACTGCTGTACGGTAATCATCGATTCATGGCCAATTTTTTCGAATCATAGAATGGTTACAAAGCCCTTTTGCCAGCAGCTCTCTCCTGCCTGTTTGACTTGTTTTACCTATGAGTATTAATTGTGGGTAGTCATCTTCAATCATTCATTAAATTGAATCGAGTGTTGAAAGCATGCACCTTAAACGTTTAAGTTGGGGAACAATAGCTCAAAATTATTCAATCTTTGCATTTAAAACAGCCACTACTTTGTTTTACGATTACTGATACCACTAGCTGAACCAATTCCTACCTACCTATCATTCCTGTAATTTTCATGCGAATCCTAGCAAAGTTGTAGTGTCTGAGTCGGTAAAAAGCGCATATGGTTTCATAGCCATATATTTCCATAGTAATGCAGCGCATATTGTTCCATAGTAATACAGAAAAATTCAAATGGCTATAACTTCGTTAAATACCGTTTGATCTTTATGAAACTTACAGGACAGATCAATCTTATAAATTGTCACCTGTGTGTTTTAAGGAATTTAAGGGTACCGTTAAGATTTTATTCAAGAAAACATAAAATCGATAAATCATACTATCACTAACAAAGTTGAGTGAATTTCGACTTCTCACGTATTTGTTGTTGTACTCATAAAGACCTACATTCAGGATTTCTTTCAGATTTTTCGGATGAAAGGTGTCCAATAGCGAGGGAGGGTACGCGAAAAGTTCGTACATTTCTCCTTCCCCTGCTTCCCTCGGTACCGATAAGGCAATTTTAAGACTTGTTTTGAAAAGATCTCATTAAGACCTTTCCAATGACACCCTACTCGACTTTCAATAGTGAAAAAAAAATTTTAAAGGGTCACCCCCTTAAACCCCTTTGAAAAATTTTTCCACCCCAAAACTTTCAAGAAGTCACCACTTCTGACCTTTCCACAAAGTTTCATTGCTGTAGCTTCTATAGTTTCGGAGAAAAAGTGCTGTGACATACAGGCGGACGGACAGGATAATAGGGTTTTGCATTTTAGTAAAAAACCCTAAAAACAAAGCACCAACGACAAAATACTAAGCGAATCTAATGCATTCACCCGTCGCTCAAAGGCGTTCAATATATTTGCGGATGCTTGGGTCAGGGTCCATATTTCACACATATAGCATAACACAGGTCTTATCAAAGATTTGTATACTTGGAGCTTTGTTTTCCTGTGTATGCGCAGCTGGTCTTCAAGATCGTAAAAATATTACAAACATTACAACATTACATTATTTGGTACAGTGTGTTATGATCAATACTGTCGTATGCTTGCTTTAAATCAACGAAAGTTTGTTGCACGTCAATATTGAACTCCCAGCATTTTCTCAAGTACCTGCTTGATAGTGAAAAATTGGTCTATTGTTGATTTACCTGCTCTAAAACCACCTTGATACTCTCCAATAATACGGTTGGCGTATGATCCGATTTTATTTTCTAAAATCTTTGAAAATATTTTGTACGCCGTACAAAGTAGTGATATGCCACTATAGTTTCCGCGCTGAAGCTTGTCACCTTTATTGTGGATAGGGAATATAATTGATTGGCTTCACTTGTTTGCCATATATTCTCGTAGCCAAATGTGCTGGAAGACTTTGTGAATAGCTTTATGAACACTGCTGCCACCATATTTTATGAGCTCCACTGGAATCTCATCAATGCCCGGCGCTTTATTATTCTTTTGGGGTTTGATGGTGGATGAAACTTCATCCAGAGTTTGTGGGCCAATGAAAGCTTTCCATAGACATCTATAGGCTCCGATATGCTGGAGCTGTGTGGAGGATTAAAGAGGATCTTTAAGTATGATGCCCATCTTTCCTTAATCTTGGTTTCACGACAGAGCGTGGTTTTGGGCTAAACCAGGTTTCAGGCTTTTCACTATCTGTATGCTTGCCTTGTGTTGTTACACGGCTGATTTACGTATATACTTCTCAATTGGTCATCATAGTATTTTCTTTCGTCAATTCTAATTATCTTATTCGCTACACTTCTAAGATTTCCTTAGTGTTCTCATTTTGTCCTGGTTTTTCTACCTAGGTAATCTTTGCAAACCTGATTCTTTTCGTCGAACGCATTCTGGCACTTATCATCGAAACAATCATTTCTCTTGCGCCAGGCTTGATGTCCAATCGTCTGTTCTGCCACGGTCCTAATAACCGCTTTCGCTTCCATCCAGAGCTCGTCACTTGTCTTTAGCGATGCGTCTGATAGGATGGGAGCCAGCTGGTTGTCAAAGGTCTCCGTGAAATTTTTGGCCACAGACACTGTTTGGAGCCTTTTGATGTCAAATTTTTGAAGAGAACTGTTCTTCGCTGAATACACCTTTGACATACAACATCGATAGGCCAATTTGATCAAGTGATGATACAATTAACAATTAGCTCCTCAGTATGTACGGACGTTAAGTATGCTCGAGGCCCAACATTGTTGCATCAGAACATAATCGATCTGGTTTTTTGTGTTGCTATCCTGTGATACCCATTTAATTTCATGAATGCGTCGAACGTATGACTAAATTTCTGCTACATGCCAAGTGAATCAGGTACTGGCCGTTGTCATTTGTTTCATCGTGGAAGCTGTTTCATCATGGAGGCTGTATCATCCAATCGTTCCCCGATGAGATAGCTCATTGCAAACCTTAGAGTTGAAATCACTCAGAACTATTTTTGTGTCGTTTATAGGCAATGAGTTGACTAGTATTTCCAGGTGATTGGAGAACGTTTTCTTCCTATCTTCATCCTTTTCTTCGGTCGGGGCGTGAGCAGTTATCAGCCAGATTTTGAAGACTTTCGCTTTTATACGGATCACGCACAACCATTCGTTTATTGCCTTGAAATCAATAACGTGCGATTCAAACTCCATATCCACGATGAAGGCCACTTCAAACTCTCGTTTTCCAGTAGGCTTCCCTCTTTTGAATACTGTGTGCGGTCTGATGTCTTGAATATCATTTCCAGTCTAGTTCGTTCCCTAGATTGCCAGTATTTTAATTTATTTAGACTGGCCTGTTGTAAAAGGCCCTCAACAGCGCTAGGGTAATTGAGTGATCTAACATTCCAGGATCCAATTCCATAGTCATTTTTCAGGTTGCGAGGTCGTTGCCGTAAGTCCAATCCATTCTGAGACCTTTCTGCAGGTTTCGAAACATTGTAGGGTTTTACAAGGACTGGGAGCTAGCCCGTCGCCCAACCTCCATTCCTGTGGCATGGTTATTACTTCAATTCCGTTATTAGGCACGGAAAACACGCCTTCACTCTCTTACGTCCCCACAAAGGTGGTGTAAGTAGGATTTAGTAGCAGAGCTGTAGATGTATTTATTTACAGTTATTAGCATTTAATGTTCCATTATTGGGGAAAAAGGCTTGTTGAGGGTCCTTTAAATTAGGTGTGTTTTGTTTCAATTGACATAATTTTTAGGAAGTAGTAAAGTTAACAGTGCGGAGGCTCGTGTTGCATTTTTAAAAGTAATGTGGTTGGGAATTAATTGTGATCCAATTCACAGGAACTAGGAAATCTAATAATGCGTAATGAGTTTGTTGCTTCTCATCGGTTGCTGCAACCTTAAGGGAAGCAAATTTTTCAGATATCAGAGAGGAAATTCAATTAGTTGAATCCCTAAGCCGATACATTTTTTAGAAAACTTTTTAGTAAAGAAATTTGACTTAATTGCGGTATGTATATAGATGTTGAAATTTTTTCACTATACTGTGGCACTATTTGGCGCCAAGAACTGCTACACTCGGTTGATGGATCGAAATAATTGGAGGTGCTGCACGCCGATGACAACGTTTTGACCAAAAGTTTATGAAGAAGATGCTTGATGTCCAAAACTGAAAATTTTATTTTTGCTTTAAGTACGAGTACGTTCTTAATTTTTATTTTATTATATATCATCACATTATTTTTAACAGCCACTGCTTATTTTAATTCCAAAATGTTGAAATATAGAAATAAGTTACATTTAAAAAAAAATTTAATACAGTTTTGCCAGGTATGGGGACAAAAAAACGATGTCCAAAGCTGTTAATTATTCGGTCAAACATGTCAATTTCACGGTTGAGTTTCAAGCGCTAAATTCGATGGGTACCGATTATGGTCACTTGAGCAAGAGTATTCTATCTCTATATGTGGACCTGTAAAGTGTTTCTTGATGATAAATAACATTTCGAAAGGACAGCGTAAGTCTCAATCGATTTGACCTAAAGTAATATATGCCTCGAACATTTACAACAATCTTCTTGAGTCCCAACCTTTCAGATTTTCTTTCGATAGCTATTAGAGTCAATTATTTCAAATAGATTGGCCCTTGAAAATCTGAATCTTACCTCATAGCTTGACAACAGCTCAACAGATAATTCCACATATGTATGTCGCTGCAAATAATTTTAATTTGGCTTTATCCTATCCACGAATTTAAAACAGTGCTATATGTCAGCATAATCGACCACATTAGTGTGCATTGTGTTCTGTATAAATGTTGATTCCTTGAATATTGTAAGCTGCAAATGTTGCATTCCAGTTGGATAATGTTAAGCACGACTTTTTTATTTGAGCATGATATATTCAAGACTGGTCTTCTCCCCTTTTTATTCCCCGATGTCCGAAATCGCTTTAATACTGCAAGTGATGCGATAAGCGTACAATTTTCGTTACAAAAATTGAGGCCCTAAAGAGTCTCCTCCTTCAGTGACATCCAATGTTACGAAAATCAGAAGGTATTTAAAAAAGTATATTCAAAGATATATTCCGTAGCTTGTACAATTCAAACTTGCAAAAGGTCTTGAACCAGAAAAAATGTTGAAGTAGCAGGAGAATGCTCTTGCTAGAGGGGTTTTGTAAGCCAATGAGGATTTTTTAATTGAGTTCGTCAAAATGAAATGAGGTTATCATGTACTGAAATTTGCCGTAAACTTGTATGCGCTTTACAGAGCTCGTCACGATAATCATTCACGAGTTTCCTAACATTATTTTACACATTTTTGAACCCAAGTACGCTTTTAATATCAGGTTTCCAGAAAGCCATATTTTCACGATATAAGTTTTTGCTGCTATCTTTTTAAACTTGATTAAACTGGTCCAACTGAATATGAACAGTTTTTGAAACATATAATTATCCTCTTTTGATTTTATAAACAAAAATTTTAAATTCACTCAGCATAATTTTATGAACATTGTTGTCCAAATTTGGCTTCGGAGCCTTACATGCATGCTTTTCTCAGATTTGTTGGTTCAAAGGTGTCCAATAGCGAGAGATATGGAAAAATTGTTCAGATGCAAGTATTTTGACTCTCCTGCTTCGCCCGATGTTAAAAATTCTTGTTAAGACCTTTTATTTGATACATATGTTGATTATCTTTGGTATAAACTATTTTTTAAATGCGCTGGCCTCCCTCTAAGACCTTACAAAATTTTTTAATACCGAAATTTTGTAGGTGTAACGAAATTTGTATTTTCTGTGAAGTACAGATGGACGGACGGACAACCCACGATTTAAGTTACGATTTGTAATATTACAAAAAAATTTACAAAGCCCGAAAAACGAAATATAACATCAGAAATCACAATTTATCTGAGTATGCACATCTATATGTATGCAGAGGCTGAACAACATGTACATATACATTTGTAAAGCAAGAAAGCATCAGTTCAGTTACATTTTTTGGGGAAACATAAGATCAACAATAAATATTTTTATATCAAAAAGCTATTCCCTCTCTTAGCACCGAAATAAATAATTTTTTTTTGTGTTTTTCGCCAGATATTTTAAAATTTATCTCAAACAAGTCTAAATAACATTTGAGCTCAGAGCCTTGAACCAAAATTAATGACATATATTTGGTACTTCGTCAGTGTAATCAAGTAGCCGTTAAAAAAAGATTGACTCTTTGTAAATTTTGTAGTTAAGCTTTATAAATCGAAGCAAAAATTTAAACGAAGAAAATAAATGTGTGCGCCATTCACCCCCTTTTTTAGCTTAGACATCCGTAATGTCAATGTCAGGTTCGACTTGTTTTTATTAAGAAAAGATAAAATTTTTTCTAGAATGTTCACAAGATTTATTGATGATTCTGTTCTGACTAAATGTTAGCACTTAAGTTCTCCTTTCACTTATTTTGAAAACCCTCAATCCTTTTATATCTGTCTGTTCGAATCAGCGAATTTATTTTTTGTATCAACCACCCGGCATAGTTTTTTTCCATAATTGCCAGTTTGCTCTTTACGGCGGTAGCCTTCCATTCTTGTTGGATTCTAGTTTTTACGCATTTGCACAAACATATACACATGTAACGTAGTCTGTTATTCTTTGTTTCTCTGTATGCTTACCAGTCTTTTCCAGAAATGTGTTTATTGAGGAATATACTTGAAAACATCGGTTTCATATAAGCTCTAATCACAATCACTGGATTTTGTCAGTGGTAAAGTTATTCATATAAACATTTTTCAGGTCTAGACGATTTCCATAAAAAATTTCGACTAAAGATCAAGTGGGTGTGTTGGGCAGATATACTAGCTATCTATGAGTATATACACATGTCAGCGCACACATAAACGTCATCTTCAACACAGACGGGAGTAACTAATAAGTTTCTTCGAATTAAGTAACCTTAAACAACTGAACTTAAGGTAAATCACAACACTGAAACTCGCACTCTTTGAGAAATACTTGAAAATCCTTGACGTTTCCATTGACATTTCTACAGATGCGCATCCCACTTTTGAAAATAGGCATCCCAGACTTTTTCCAAGACTAGTTTTTCAGACTTTTGTAATCTAATGTTTCTTTTTTGAAATTATTGCACAACTGCAGACCGCAACATTGTTGTCCCTGCAGATGGAATCACACGTCGGCCATTTTGATTGAATCATTCCAAATCAGGTTTTTTTGTGCAACCTTTGCTTTTTAAATAACACTGCAGCTCACTCATTTGTGTGGTATGTGTCTGGAGGTAAAATTGCGAAATACATTATATCAAAAGTAAAGAAATTATAGACTTATCTGGATGGATATTTGCACGGTATTCAATCTTTGACGGTGCTAGTTGCGTTGTTTTGAGATTCTAACGAAGAATAGAAAGTGCGACTTCAGCTCACCAGACAGAATTAGATAATGTAAAAAATATCTATGGAAAGACTGCATTTTATACGGTTCTCATACAAAGGCTTGGAAATCTAGACAAACTTCGATTTATAATATCAGGGACAACATCTTTGTACTAAAAAATTCATTATTTTGTAGATTTTCTCAGCTAGTGGAGGCACAGAGTAGGAAATCTGCAAGATGCGCATTTCAAGTAAGCCTTGAGATGTACACCTTAGTAGGGTAAAAATGCGGTAGTCTAGCATTTGTTTTGGACAGACATAGATAACTCATAAAAATAAAAAATGTTTTCTATTCAAGGCCCAGTGAGGTCTATCACACTCATTCTAATTATAACACAAAATATATCATGATAACATTGATGACTCTAGATGACATTAAGAAGTCTAAAAATAGAATGGTTAGTTTAAAAAAAATGCCGTCTCAATCATAGAAATTTCTTAAAATATAACTCCATGGGGTGCATTCCAAGTACATACTTCTCCATTAAAAACTCGTTCCACAGTTTCTGCATTTAATATATGCGACTTCTTCACGTCAACATTGTCAATAAAGTAGCCGAGAATTTATGACGGGTTTTAACAATTCCTTTGCTGCGGAAACCCGATTTCAAGACTTGTGAACCAAATAAAGCTTAACTGGCAATAAAATCAATTAATTTAAACCCGAACCCGTTCTTGTGCAATATTGCAAACAAAACCAATCTTTTCTAATTTCTTGTCCCATAAATCTCATATGTCGATGAAACCGCTAAAATGCTCACAACGTAAACCAAAATGATTGTTTCCATAATATGTCTATCTGCATATCCAAATGAATTTCTATTAATACACCTACAAATTTGCGTTCTGTTTTTATCAAATTCTTTATCAAAACTGTCACCGTTATTATTTTCGAATGTGTTTTCAAAAAGGGTATTCCCTCTTTCAGTAAATGGCTGTAAAAAGTTCACATTGAATCGACTTTCAAATTTCGGTGGAATTTTGATTTGCGAATAAACCCCGAATTTGAATAAAATTCAGGTTTTCAAAAATTAAATCATTTCATCTTCGTTTGGTTTAAACACGTGACACATACAGGGCAATGCGTGAATGCCCTTGAATTAAAAGCTTGACACTATTTTAGATGTTTTTTTTGTATTTATAATAGCATTAGTTTTCATAAGTAAAAGTATGACAGAGCTGGAGTGCAAAAGATTAATTTATTTGGGAAATCAATTCAAATGGAAAAGAGTTATTGTAATTTTCCGTTTGCGAAAATTTGAAGAAATTCAGCTTTTATGAGTGAAGAATTTGCATAACCTTAAAGAGTACAATTTCGAAGATAAAGGAAGCCCTAAATTGGGAATAGAGATATCCAATTTATAATCATAAATTAAATTGTTTTTTACTTTACATGTTCACGAATTCAAAGGGACGAAGATGAATACTCGTTAATTACTTTGCAGGGACTATGTTTTGGTTACAATGAAATTTTCTTTGCAAAACACCTTTTCGGGATGAATACCAATAACTGAAAATAGTCTTTCCGTCGTTTCCTGTCATCCCTTATGTTTATAGACTTACACAGTTCAGTGATTTGCTATCTTCAATGTCTAGACTCGAAAACGTGTCTCAACTAAGAAGAAACCGTACCGAAATAACACACAGTATAACCCTTTCGGAAGAAAAAACAAATATTCAGAAAATGATCTGTTGTAAACCAATTGTGCTCAGAAGCACTACGTAAGCCTCGCCGAAGCGGTTCGTAATCAATGGTTTGAATCATCTTCATAGGACCACTAGTTTTGAGTTGTTCCAGGGGCTTACATTGTGAATTCTGCTGCACAAGGGTTGGCAGAACTGTAGGAGTGAGATTTTCGACAATGGGCGAGGAAAGTAGCAACGTGGCAATTGCTAGTAAAAAGAGAACGCAATAAGTGCTACGGGTGCTTGGCGTTAAGCCCGAAGATCCATCGCGTTATTTTTGGAGCCGTAATTGGAACGTCGCAGGACGCAGTTCAGGCATTCAGAACTGGTCGGTAGGGCGTCCGGAATTCGTGCAATGATTAGTATCGTTAGACACCTTGCTCAAGGGAATTATCAGAAGAGCGTGGAGTAGTAGATAAACACAAAGCTGATTTGGCAGAAATTTTTTTGGAGATCTAACCCCCCTTTTAGTACCAGGGAAATGGAACCGGCACCGGGGTTTTCAACTGCCAGATATTCGTCAGGAGTTTAACTCAAAAAGGACAACCTCCATCTATTTGTCGACACGCGACTGGCGTTTTTGTAGGAGAATGGACCCCCTCCCCCTCCCCGAACGTAACCAAACTATATAAGTTGTAACGCAAGTAATCCTGACCCGAACATCCATTACGTTGAATTTTGGGTTTTTGATGATACAAAGTAAAGTCCCCCAAACATGAGGATTTTTTATTTTGAGTAGTTAAAATTAAAAACAACTCCGCCGGAGACGGTCTCAAGCCCGTTTGAGAAAGGAGGAGGAAACCCCCGGTTGCTCCAACCCACAGCTTCCATGATTCCTTGCCTTCACCCCGCAATTAAATGGTAGTAAATGTTTTCGGGGTCGCACTGGCTTTACTGGCTCCCCAATAATGGAATATAAAATGCCGAGAAATGCTAATAACTGTAAATACATCTACAGCTCTGCTACTAAATCCAACTTACACCACCTTTGTTGGGACGTAAGAAGGCGAAGGCGAGTCTTCCGCTACTGATAACGGAATTGAAGTCTTAACTATGCCGTCGGGATGGAGGTTGGGCGACGGTTTAACTCTCCCACCCTGGAAAACCCTACAATGTTTCGAAACCTGCAGAAAGGCCTCGGAATGGACTGGAGTCGCGACAACGACCTCGCAAACAGTACAAGGACTATGGAATTGGACCCTGGATCCTGGTCAAATCAGTCAATTACCCTGGCGCCATTTAGGAACTTTTAAAACAGGCCAGTCAAAATAAATTAAAAGTACTGGTAATCCAGGGAACGAACTGAACTGGAAATGGTATTCAAGACATGAGATCGCGCACAATATTCAAAAGTGGGAAGCCTACTGGAAAACGAGAATTGGGAGTGGCCTCTTTTGTGGATAGGGAGTTCAAATCCCGTGTTATTGATTTTAAGGCAGTCAATGAACGGTTGTGCGTGATCCATATAAAAGTGAAATTCTTCAAAATCTGGCTGATAAATGCTCACGCCCGACCGAAAAAAAGGACGAAGAAATGAAGAAAACATTCAACAATCATCTGGAAAGACTAGTGAAGTCATTGCCTACAAACGACACAAAAATAATTCTGAGGTTGGCAATGAGCTATCTCATCGGGGAACGATTGGAGGATATAGCCCGCACGATGAAACAACTGACAACGGCCAGCGCCTGGTTAACTTCGCATGTAGCAGAAATCTAATCATACGTTTAATTTACTTCTCACATCGACGCATTCATAAAATGAAATGGGTATCACCGGATGGCAGCACACAAAACAAGATCGACTACAACAACGTTGGGCCCCGAGCATACTTCACGTCCGTACATACCGAGGACCTAATGGTAACTTAGATCATTACTTGATCAAATTCACCTAACATATCAATGTTGTATGCCAAAGACTAGCCCGCTACAAAAATTTGACATCGAAAGACTCTTAAACGACGTCTGTGGCCAAATATTTCACGGAGACTCTCGAAAAAGAGCTGGCTCCCGTCTCATCAGACGCATCGCTAAAGGCAAGCGACAAGCTCTGAACGGAAGTGAACACACAATAGGACATCATGCCAAGTGGCAGACCACACAATTGGACATCAAGCCCAGTGCAAACAAGATAAATGATTGGTTCAATGATAAGTGCCTGAATGCTTTAGACAAAAAGAATCAGGCGCACAAAGATTACGTTGGTAGGAAAACTAGGACAAAGAGAAAACACTATGAGAATCTCAGAAGAGAAAACACTATGATGACCAATTGAAAAGCACTGATGTAAGTCTAGCGAGCAACAACACAAAACAAGCATACAAAGTAGTGAAAAGCCTGAAACGTTGTTATCAGCCCAAAAACGTTGTTATCAGCCCAAAATCACATTGGCATTATCATCGCTGATGAAACCAAGATCAAGGAAAGATGGGCATCATATTCCGAGAACCTCCTTAATCCTCCGCACAGCTCCAGAACATCGGAGCCTATATATGTTTCCGGAGAGCTTTTATTGGCCCCATCAACTCTGGATGCAATTTGTACTACATTCAAAACCCAAACGAATAATAAAGCGCCGAGCATCAATGAAATTCCAATGGAGCTCATCAAATATGGTCGCAGCAGTGTTCATAAAGCTACTCACAAAGTTACCCAGCGCATTTGGCAGCAAAAACATATGCCAAAAGAGTGGAGTCAAACAATCATATTCCCCATCTACAAAAAGGTGACAAGCTACAGCGCGAAAACTATAGGGGCATATCACTACTTTGTATGGTGAACAAAATATATTCAAAGATCTTAGAAAATAAAATCAGATCATACGCCAACAGTATTACTGGGGAGTATCAAGGTGGCTTTAGAGCAGGTAGATCGACAATAGACCAATTATTCACAGTCAAGCAGGTACTTGAGAAATGCTGGGAGGTCAACATAGACGTTCACCAAATTTTTGTTGACTTTAAGCAAGCATACGACAGTATTGATCGTAACGTACTGTACCAAATAATGCTTTGCTTTGCCATCCCAGCCAAATTTGTCAGTCTTACCAAAATGACAATGACGTCGACGACCTCCCAAGTTCGCATCAATAACCAACTCGCCGGCGCCTTTGACACAAATATCGGACTAAAGCAGTAAGATGGGCTGGCCCCATTGCCATTCAATTTGGCTCTGGAGGATGTCTTAAGAAAGCTACCTATTGATACACGAGGTACATTACCATACAAGTCGAGCCAAGTGCTCGCCTATGCGGATAACATCAACATTTTGTCACGGTCATTAACAATTGCTAAAGGACTTTTCCTGAAAGTTGACAGCGGAGTAAAATTAGTGGGGCTACAAATCAATGAAAATAAAGCTCATGACACAGTCGAGGAAAATGCTTTAAGTACACAAAATATCACACTTGGCGAATATAGTATTGAAAATGTGAGCGAATTCGTGTATCGAGGTGCCAAAATAATGAGAACCGGTAATGAAAGGGACGAAATACTAAGACCTACTGCATACACAGAAAAACAAAGCTCTAAGTATAAAAATCTGTGATAAGACCTATGTTATGCTGTGGGTGTGAAACATGGACCCTGACCAAAGCATCCACAAATATATTGAACACGTTTGAGCGACGGGTCTTGAGGCGAATAATCAGAGCGAAGCTAGACGGGGACCAATGGCAAATTCGATACAACCATGGGCTGTATGAAAATTTTGACGAGTCGGGGGTCCCAACGATTGTAAGACTGCGGGAGCTGCAATGGGCTGGCCACATGAATCATATGGATGAACAACGGATACCCAAAAAGGTATTCGTTGCGGGAAATGAAGGCCGGAGACCAGTGGGGAAACCGAGGAAACTCTGATCTAACTCCGCCGACGAAGACTGTTCATCACTGCTCGAAATTGCAGGACGCGGTCAATGGACCAAGACAGTTGTGGGCGCTATTTGCAGGAAGCGAAAGCCCGAGAGAGGCTGTAGTACTACGAAGAAGAAGAAGAAAATGAATGAATATTATTCCAAATATTAGGGTTTTGTACTAAAATACAAAACCCTATTGAAATCGGTACCTGTGCATCTGTCCGTCCGTCTGTATGTCACTGCTGTTTTTATCCGAAAGTATAGAAGCTACAGCTATGAAACTTTGTGGAAAGGTCGGAAGTTATGACTTGTAGAAAGTTTTGAGTTGAAAAAAAAATGTCAATGAGTGTTAAGGGGGCCTCCCCGTATAGGGAAGTCCAAAGTTTCCTTAAAAGGCGGTCAAATGAGATGTCATATGAACGGTCTCAATGATATCTTTTCAAAACAGGTCTTAAAACTACTTTACCAGGTCGAGGAGGGCACGAGATGGGGAAATGCACGAAATTTGGGCGTACCCCCCATCGCGATTGGACACCTTTCACCCGTAACATAAAAAAATTATGAGTAGACCTTTATGACCACAACAACAACAAATACGTCAGAAGTCGAAATTCAGTCAACTTTTTTAGTAATAGTTTGATTTATTAATTTTGCACTTGCTTGGATAAAATCGTAAGGGCACTCTTAAATTCAATGAAATTCACAATAATTTTCTGTATAATTGAATAAAGTTATGGGGGTTTAAGTTTTGTTGTATTATAACAAAAAATATACATGGCTTTGGAAAAATATGAACTTTTAATCGACTCGGACACTATGGGTTTGCTAGGACTTGCATGAAAATTTCAGGAATTATTTGTATAATGAATATCTTTGAGCATTTGTTTAACGGGTCACAACCGTCATCGTAAAAAATGGCGGCCTTTTTAAGGGAGAATATTGCATAAAACTGTGCAGTATTCTCACTTCGCTGGCATTTCGTGACGTAATACACCGTCGGGCTGCACTAAATCAGTGTTACCATATCCTAAATTTTAATTGGCAGATTTAAAATTTTTTTTTAAGAAGTATTGAATGAAAAAAATTCTAAATAGTAATAAAAGTTAAATCTCATGAAGAATATAATTAAAGGGAAACGTTTAAATTTACTATAAGGAAAATTGATATCAAATTACATTTAATAATTATGAGAAAGAAAACTATTTCACAAATCATGATTATGAATGCAAATAATTAAATATTTGCATTCATAATCATAATATTATTTTGAATAGGCGGTAGGAAGGTTTTTTAGCAGTTTTCTTGTGTGACTGCTCGATTACTACCAACTGTGTTTACAAATTTCGTTATATCCCATATATATATATATATATATATATATATATATATATATATATATATATATATAGATATAGATATATATATATATATATATATATATAAATATATATATATATATATAAATATATATATACATATATATAGATATATATATATATATATATATATATATATATATATATATATATATATATATATATATATATATATACGAGCATATATATATATATATATATATATATATATATATATATATATAAATATATATATAAACATATATATATATATATATACATATATATATATATATATATATATATATATATATATATATATATATATATATATATATATATAAGTGGTGGTAATAAAAATAGAGCCACTTATGTAAACTTAAATCTAATTGAATAATTTTTCCTGAATAAAATGTTAAAAGATAAAATATGGTTAATACATAAGTTTATTTCATATAAAACAATTTTTAATTCGCTTTACGAAACAAAACAATTACTTTCGCAAAATAAATACAAAACAAAATAAAATCTTGGTCACAAAAATAGAACAAATAGAAAGAATTCCTGGTTATATGAAACAATTACTATCAAATTTGTTTTGAAAAAGGGTTCCATTTAACTTGCAACTCTCGAATCATACTGATACTTGGTTGCTCTACCTTTATTGTTGATCACTGCCTCACAACATCTTAGTATAGACTCCATTAATTTTTGACACCGTTCTGTTGATATTGCGGACTACTCTTTTTGGATTATTTCCCATAATTGTGATTTATTTTGGATATTGTACCTCCCTACGGAATTTTTCAGATCATTCTATAAATTCTCAATCGGATTAAGATCCGGCGATTGAGACATGACAATAAAGAAATTTTATTGTGTTTGAAAAATGTTCTCGCTTTACCCGAACTATGTTTCGGGTCATTTCTAGCCGAAAGATCCATTTTAAATGCATATTATCCTCAGCAAAGGGTAACATCACACTCTCGAGAATGTTGACATATCCCTCTTGGTTCAAGTTTTCCTTAATCCAGTAAATTGGACCAATTCCATACCCTGAAAATGTCCACCATAACTTTATATTACCACCTCCATGCTTCACGGCATTTTTTGTTTATTTTGGAGCTAATTCTACATTCGATGGTCTTCGAACATAACGTCTACCATCAAAACCAATTAAATTTATTTTGGTCTCATCGCTCCATAACAAGTTACTACATTTCTTAATATCATCTTGACCGCTCCAATTTTTGTGGCATTTCGCAAATTCCAACCTCTTTCTGATATTATCTTTTTCTTAAGAGAGGGACACTTCCAGCAGCTCTCCCATTCAAATTATTTCCGTGTAACCTCAGTCTAATTGTGCGTACACTTATTTCCAAATTCAATTCAGATTTAATTTCATTAGAAGACTTGAAAGGATCAGACTTCGAAGTAAGAATAATACGCCGATCTGTTTTTGGGGTCGTTTTCCTTGTTGGCCCACGATTTTCTTTTCTTGATGAAGGTTTAAGGGCCTTTTGCACCATCTTTCTGGAACACCCAATAATCTCAGCAATATTTCGCTGTGATTTACCTTCATCTCGCAAAGTTATTATCATTATTCTTTCGCTAGATGTACCGTGCGGTCCACGACCCATTTTTACTAAATTTTCTGTTTAATGGATATACATTAACTCACTATTGTAAATAAGTAACAACTTTACCTTTACTTGAACTTAAAAAAATATAAATTACCAACTTTTTTGCCGGTCCAACACTTCCACTAATTATGGCTCTATTAATATGTCCAGACTGACTTTGCCCTGACAGATCAACTTAGTGTAGTTGACAAAGAACTGAATAAGGTTTGCCGGTAGTTCCCCTTATTTTAGATTTGTTATGCATTTCTGCGTTTTCACAATAGATGGCGAAGATAAAGCTACTTATGTTTTGGCATAAAATTGAGTTGATGTTTTGAAATCAATGTGGCTCTATTTTTCTGACCACCACTGTATATATATGTATATATATATATATATATATATATATATATATATATATATATAAATATATATAGATATATATATTTATATACATATATATATATATATATATATATATATATATATATATATATACATATATATATATGTATATATATATATATATATATATATATATATATATATATATATATATATATATATACGAGGTCTGTTCAAAAAGTACCCGGAATTTTCGTTTTTTCAAAAAAATATTTATATATTTATATATATCAATGTGGTCCCCTTCAAAGTAGTCCCCCCAGATATTATACATGTCCTTGAGCACTCTCAGCGATTCGGCATTTATTTTTTCAATCGAGGAAAAACGCCGACCTTTCATGGGCCTCTTCAACTTTGGGAACAGGAAAAAGTCACACGGAGCCATATCTGGTGAATATGGAGGTTGGGGTATGACTACGGTATTGTTTTTGGCCAAAAAATTACGAACAAGCAACGACGAGTGAGCAGGTGCGTTATCGTGGTGCAAAAGCCATGAATTCTTTTTCCATAAATCGGGGCGTTTTTTTCGGGTTGCTTCACGCAAACGTCGCATAACTTCATAACCTTGTGGTAAGAACTCTTGATGCACTATGCATCTTATAATCGAAGAAAACAGTAAGCAAAACCTTGACATTTGATCGAACTTGACGTGCTTTTTTCGCTCTGACGTTGAATGCTTCCAGGTGGCCGATTGTGCTTTGGTTTCGACATCATAACCGTACACCCATGTTTCGTCACCAGTTATGACCCTTTCAAGCAAACTTGGATCGTCGTTGACGTCATTTAACACCTCCTGAGCGATGTTCATGCGATTGTTTTTTTGGTAAAAATTCAGCAGTTTAAGCAAAAATCGCCGAGCTCATAAAAACACGTCGAACCTTAGCGACTGCCACAGACAAAGTAAACAGTGAATATGGCTGAAAATCTTATTATACTTTAGGGGTATGTATACTAAAACAATAAAAAAAAATTTTGACAATCGGACTCTCCAGACCCGCGAAATTTAAAAATTCCAGGTACTTTTTGAACAGACCTCGTGTATATATATATATATATATATATATATATATATATATATATATATATATATATATATAAATATATATGTATGTATATACACTTGCCAGAAAAAGTATCCGTACATGCAAGATAACAAAGTTGTCATTGTATTAAAAAGGACATGTCCACTTAATTTAAATGCATTCTTATATAATATTATAAAATCTACGCTTCTGCATGATTCCCAGTATGCTACATAATATTTACTATTTAAAAAGTCTTGAACCTCAAACAAAATCAATATATGGCACCACAATAGACCAGAAAAAGTATCCGTACAGAACAAACCCGGGGATTCCCCATATCATCATCATCGCATAGACATATCCAGATGCATATTAATATTTTAGGTCCGATAATAGCTGGCACAACACACTCCTCTGTCCAGTATGTGGGGAAAACATTTAATACAACTGGTTCGATTATGTCAAAGACTCGTTGTGTTTGACCCTCCATACTGACTGAACGCAAAAAAAAGAAACGTTTTGCAGGCAGTTAAGAAGAATTCTCGAGTAAATGCTTCCCAAAATTGTTGCAAATATAGAAGACTATTTTGGCAAGGTTCTCCACGAAGATACCATACGAAAAATTCTAAAGAGAGATGGATATCACTCACGCATAGCACGTAACAAGCCATACATTTCGGAAGTGAACAAGAAGAATTGTGTGAATTCCGCAAAAAATATATAAACAAGCCACCAGAGTTTTGGGAACAGGTCTTATTCTCTGACGAAAACAAATTTTGCATATTTGGCATTAAAGGAAAAAGTTAGTGTGGCGGATGAGCGTTACTGCCCTCGAAAAAGAAAGTCTCGTACCAACTGTGAAACATGGTGGAGATGGTGTGATGGTCTGGGGGTGTATGGCGGCAGAAGGAGTTGGCCAACTTATGTTTATAGAATCAACTATGGATCAATACGGTTACCTTAATATTTTGAAGGTGAATTTGAAGCAAAGCGTTCAGCAGTTGAGGCTTGGTGACGATTTCTGGTTCCAGCAAGATAATGATACCAAGCACACAGCACACAATGTGAAGCTTTCGTTGCTCTACAACACAATATATCAACTGTGTTAGCCGCCCCAATCCCCAGACCTAAATCCATTGAGCATTTTTGGGACTTGTTGGAGCGCAGGATCCGTCAGCACGGCATATCCTCGAAGGAAATGCTGAAAAATGTCATCGTCAATGAATGGGTCAAAATGACCAGGCAGGACATAGCCAAATTGGTTCACTCCATGCCAAATCGACTTAAGGAGGTCCTTAAAAGAAAAGGTTATTCCGATAAGCTATTAAGCCCTGATATGTAATAAAATATTTGAATATTTCCAATTAATATTGTCATGTACGGATACTTTTTCTAGTTCAGTTAAGTGCGGCTTTTTTGTTTTTATTTTGTAAAATCTAGTTTTCATAGGATTCCACAGGAAAAATTTATCGAAAAGATAGTTTCATCAGTAAGTAAATTTTGTTGCTTGGATATTGAAATGTAGCAGCCTTCCTTAGCATGATTTTCCCAATATGTTGCTTTCTTTTGATGTTGTACGGATACTTTTTCTAGCAAGTGTATATACATATATATATATATATATATATATATATATATATATATATATATATATATATATATATATATATATATATATATATTATATATATATATATATATATATATATATATATATATATATATATATATATATATATATATATGTATACATATATATATTTATATAATTATATAAGATCTTCTCTGCAAAAGGAAAATAACTCTCGAGAGCTTAAAACTTAAGAAGTTCGCATAATACCCAACGTAAACTGTTTCTCTTCACTGAATATGCATAATTATTGTAAAATATTGACGCGATGACATGTAAATACCTTTTTTCGAGCTCATCCACCCTTTCGAACGATCATTGTGTTTGTTCATTTGTCTCAGATGTAAATTGATGGACCGGTGTTTCAGTAGTGATTACAAGTCGATGCAAAAACTCGATTTTTAAACCAAGTTGTTGACGCTGCTTTTCTTTGAGTAATCGGAAATTTTATCGTGTACGCCGCTTTCTTAAGGTAAAACTTCCAGATAAAGTGTGGTCTACAGCACTTCATGTCCACCATTTCTGATGTGTTCTCATTTGGTTTCTTAGGTCGTACAGTCTGGTTTGAAGGCGGCCAACAAATATTTATGAAGGAATCGGCCAACACATCCAAAGAAGGATCATGTTTCGATTGAATATTGATAGGGCGAATTTCTTTGCGTGTGTACTTACAAATTCACTTTTCAGTCTTCAATGTTAATGGCTTCAATTCAAATACTAAACAACGTAGTATTGTAAAATTTGTAATTGAAGGTTGTTGGTGTTACCAACCATGAATATTCTTTGCAAATATATATCGTTATATTGACATCAGGTAGACCACATTGAGAATATCCTTGCATAAATCCCACGAACGTTAGCTTGGCTGTAACCGTACGGACAATAAGCTGGAGATTTATGCGCTGCTCTGTCGCTTAACAGATGATTTATTTACATATGTACATATGTATTTGTTTAATCATCATTGAATCACTTGACAGTTCAACTCAGTTCACGTGAGCTGCCTTTTGCAGCCAAAGAAAAACTTAAACTCATTATTTGCTTTGTTGTTATACCACAGAAATAGTGGCTAGTTAAATAAGCTTTTTATTAGTAACTATTTCCGGGTCAAGAACGCAACGCGGTGCATCCGCAAACGATGATCTATTTTCCTCATATGTGTATCGTTGATTTGCATCAACATCTTGTTTCCATGAAGAGCGATTCGGAATGGTGCTGCTTTGTATTTTAACAACTAAAACTTGATTAAATCGGTCTTTTCTGTAGAAATTTATTCCCGCAGTACACATTCAACCATAATAATTTGCTGGGTGATTGAAGTGCATTAAATGTGCAGTTTGCAATTGCATTTCTATGCATCAAATAAACTGAATAATTAATAGCTTTTACATTAATACCTTTCTCACCTTGGTGTATTTGATCAGTAATTGTGCGATTTTTTCGTCTTTTCGCAGATATGTTTTGAAGATGTATTTTTAATTCCTTCAATTCGACGTTTGCAATCATTAAATATGGCGATTAATGCAGAGACGCAATTAAGCGGTTTTTCAGCGGCGTGGGTTAGTTGCAAGAAAAGATTCAAGCAACATTCGTTTTTTGCAATTTAGAATAACTTCAAAGGTTAATCACTTGTGTGTCGATAAAATAATGATAAATTATTCTTGAAAATAATGCCGCTGCTTTTTTTTCAGGATAACTTGATTCGGCAATTCGTTGTTAATCTTTTTCATTATCAGCGTAATCCGCAAACCCTGGTCTAATTAATGGGGCATAGTTATGGCACAGTTATGGCCTGGTTTGCATTTATGTTCGGCTTAGGCTCTTTGGAATATCCTCGGCTCTGGTTGAGATAAAAATGAAATTTGGAGCTAAAAATAATCTAATTAAGAGGTTGAACTTTGAAAAATATTTTCGTTAGTAAAGGCTGCATCACAGGACTGTTGGTGTTGGGGTTTCCTGTTCTAGTGGCTCTGATGAATGTAGAACGACCTCAGTGCAACAAAGTTTATTGCTGTCGTAATAGTAAAATGAAATGGACTCGAAAGCATTTACACACTTGCTCAGTGACTATTAATGTTAATTTTGAAATATTTATTGGCTGTTATTTGAATTCAATACCAATTAATACAAACTTTAAGACAAATAATTAAATAGTTTTTCAGGCAGTGGCAAAGGCTCCACTGTGGTTTGCCATTTTTCATAAAAGCACGGTAATAGCCAAGGAGATCAAAATGAATTATTCCCGAGCTGTTCGCTTGATTAAAAATTCTTAGCAGTTGATTGGTGGTTCAATAATCCTCTAAGGTCGCAGCATTTAAATTTAATTGCATCCATTGCACATTTGAAAGCCGCGACTCAGGCCATCGAATGTGACTTTACCGGTAGTGGGTATCTGCATCTGAAATCGTTTTGAACGGATCCAACTCCGTGGCCTAGTGTGCGATATCGTTGGAATAAGAATTAGAATTAATTCAATAATAAAACTTATTTTATATGGTTATTAGCTGTACGCGGCGCAACGCTGTGTGCGGCGACTTTCATTTTTCGCATTCCTACGCTGGTTTTGGTCGCAAACCCCAGTTCCGTCTCCTGGAGCTGCAGCAAGCGTGCAACGTTTCGCAAAAGTATTTTCCATTTTTCATGTTAGTAATAATGCGCTTGTTGAGATGAATTTGACCGGCCATTATGTATTCTGACGTGACAGTTTTGTAGCTGCAGCTGTGCAATTTCAATTATACATGCAAATTGCAGCTAATAAATTTCTTCGCCACCTAATACTGCAACTAAATGCGGAGCTTGGCTCAGCCGCGGTTGAATAGATTGTTTGGAGGCTTATGTTAAATCAAGGCATAAAATCCGATTGTGATAGCTAGATCTAATTGTTTAGTTGCACTACAAGTGTGCGCCTATAAATCATACTGACTTTGTTTTCCCGAGAACATACGTACACGAGGTTTGATCCTAGTTTCATTCACAAAAGCCCGCGCGCGGCTATGATTCAATTGTCTTTTTTATGTAACAATCGTTCAAAGACAAGCTTGAAATGTCAACCCTCGGAAGTTGTTTCGCTGAATGTTATCGATACCTTGCTCCGCTTTCGTCATCCGTTAAGACTATATAATGTGGATATGAAGACTTCGATATATTCGATATGAAGACTTCGATATATTCGATATAAAGTACATAATTGTAATCAACCGAACTTACTTTTAACCCAGAAGTTAAAAGCGACAATAAAGTGCAAAAAGTTTAATTAGATAGGAGGACTTAAGGATCAAAACTAATTTCATCACGCAATCTTGAGACAGTGCCATGTTCTTATAAAACTACATCTTTGGAACCATTAGCGGTCGAAGTCTAACATGGAAAGAAATTCGGGTTTTCAAAAGTTGCACTGGTGTACGTACTCAAAAATATCAGGACGATATGCTTATGTAATTCAGGCCAAATTAGTCACCAGAAAAACCCTGTAGCTTATTCTAAAGCTGATGTCAAATGAATTGCATTTAATTCTCCAAATTCGGATCAGAATTACTATCACGCACTTCTGAGTAGAGTATGTTTTCATTTTGTAATCCGCACTTGATTTTTCATAAATGATTACGTTTTTGAGAAAATTAACTGAAAACTTATTTTTAAGTCGCAGTAGGGAAACTTCGAATTATTTTTTTCGTTCACTAATTACAAGGGGCGTTCCAAAATAAACGAGACTGAGGTAAAATAGAAACTACAGGAGCTTTGTTCTGATAAATTCGAGTTTATTTATGCAACATAGTCTCCTCCGGTCTCGATACACTGTTTTGCGCGATCCAAAAGCTTTTCGAAAGAGTGTTTCAGGTCATTGACCAGAATGTCCTTCAGGATGTCGGTACAAGCCTTTTCGATGCCCTCTACGGACGCAAAGCGTTTTCCTTTCATGGCCAAATGCAATTTTCTGAATAGGTAGAAGTTACCGGGAGCCACATCAGGCGAAAAAGGTGAGTGATTGATGGTTAAAATGCGATTTCTTGTCAAAAAATCAGTCACAAGAGTGGATCTATGAGATGGTGCATTATCTTGCAATAAGTGCCAGCTTCCTCCTTCGCGATAGAAAATTGCATTGACGGCTTGGCCCGTTGGCATGAGCTCCTTGTGGACAATTTCCTTGGAATCGTAAAAATAAATTAGCATTGACTTGATTTCTCCAAACGCGATTTTTCGGGTGGTGGCTCGTGTGGGGCCTTCTATTCGGCACTTTGACGCTTGGTTTGGGGTCCATATTGGAAACACCACGTTTCATCATCAGTTACAATGCTGTAAAGGAAGTTCTCGTCTTTTTTCACCTCTTTAATGATGTCTTTCGAATGTTGAATTCTGAGCAATTTTTCGTCATCAGTTAACTTGTGTGGAACAAAGCATGCGCAAATCTTCGTAAGCCCAAATGATCGGTTAAAATGCGATAAAGCGATATTCAACTCTGAGATCATGAATTTCAACGATGTTTTTGGCACATTTTTGATAAATTCACGCACAATTTCGATGGAGTTTTCGGTGATCACTGATTTTGGGTGGCCCGTATGTTCATCGTCATTTATGTCCTCAAAACCATCTCTGAAACTCTGGCACAAGATGGATAATCATCGCCATAAACTTTTTTCATCAAGTCAAATGTTTTGGTAAACGTTTTACCGATTTTAAAACGAAATTTGATATTAGCTCTTTGTTCGAAACTCGATTTCGTACCGATGGCACAAACATACTTCGCTTCCACTGAACCGAATGTCACCAAACTTCACTAGAAGTCAGGGAAGGATGTAACTTTCCAACGCGCATTTTATAGATGGCGCCAGCAAAAAAATTTTTATGACAAAAGTCTCGTTTATTTTGGAAGGTACCTTGTAATTCGATAACCAGTAAAATTATATTATTGTTTTTTATGCTAGTTCAAATTCAAGCCAAAAATTTCAAATGCAACTGGTCTTCAAGATCGTCAAAACTGAATAAAATATTTTATTTACGAGCGGTATTCTTCGGTGTATTTCGTCTCTTTCATTACCCGTTTTCGCCCAAATTTTCGATACTTCGCTAAGTGTAATATTTTGTGTGTTTGAGGTATTTTTCCTCGACTGCGTCATGAGCTTTGTTTTATTCTCATTGATTTGAAGCCCTATTTAATTTGCTTCACTGTCGAGTTTCAGAAATTGTTCTTTGGCAGTTGTTAATTACCGTGACAAAATGTTGATGTCGTCCGCATAGGCTACTACTTGGCTTGACTTGTACAGTAATGTACCTCGCGTATCGACAGGTAGCTTTCTTAAGACGTACTCCAGAGTCAAATTGAATAGCAATGGAGCCAGCCCATCTTCCTGCTTGAGTCCGATATTTGTGTCAAAAGCATCAGTGAGTTGGTTATTGATGCGGACTTGGGAGGTTGTCGACGTCATTGTCATTTTGGTAAGACAGACTAATTTGGCTGGAATAGCAAAGCAAAGCATTATTTGGTACAATCCGTTAGGATCAATACTGTCGTATGCTTGCTTACAGTCAACGAAAATTTGGTGTACGTCTATGTTGAACTCCCAGCATTTTTCAAGTACCTGCTTGACTATGAACAATTTGTCAATTGTCGATCTACCTGCTCTAAAACCAACTTGATACTCCCCAATAATATTGTTTTCATATGGCCCAATTTTATTTCCTAAGATCTTTGAAAATATTTTGTACGCCGTACAAAGTAGTGATATGCCTATATCATTTTCGCATTGTAGCTTGTCACCTTTTTTGTAGATAGGGAATATAATCGATTGGCTCCACTCGTTCGGCATATGTTCTTGTTGCCAAATGTGCTGGATGACTTTGTGAATAGATTTATGATTTGCCACCATATTTGATGAGCTCCATTGGAATCTCATCGATGCTCGGCGCTATATTAATCTTGTGGGCTTTTGCGATGGAACAAACTTCATCTAGAGTTGGTGGAGCCAATAGAAGGTCTCCGCAGACATCTATAGGCTCCGATGTGCTGGAACCTTGCGGAAGATTAAGGAGGTTCTTGAAATATGATGCCCATCTTTCTATAATCTTGGTTTCATCAGCGATGATATTGCCGATGTCATCACGACAGAGAGTGGTTTTTGGCTGATAGTCACGTTTTAGGCTTTTCGCGACTTTTTATGCTTGTCTTGTGTTGTTGCTCACTAGACTTACGGGTATACTTCTCAATTGGTCGTCATAGTATTTTCTTTTCTTAGTTCTAATTATCTTATTCGCTAATCTTCTGAGACTTTCATAGTGTTCTCCCTTCGTCCTGGTTTTCCGACCTACGTACTTCTCGCACGCCTGATTCTCTTTGTCTAACGAATTCTGGCATTCATCATCGAACCAATCATTTCTTTTGCGCAGGGCTTGATGTCTGATTGTGTGTTCTGCCAGGGTCTGGATAACCGCCTGCACTTCCATCCAGACCTCGTCGCTTGTTTTCAGCGATAATGTTTGCACTTATCTCAAGCCTCCGTGTCCGCTAACTTTAATGAGATAAATTACTATAGAGTAGCTTAATTGACACATAAGAGAACATTTCTAAAGATAATTAAAAATTGATCGGTACGTCTCTTAGAGTAAAGTACGCGTAATAAATTTTTTGTAGTGTAGCTTCGAGGCTCGACAAGAACCCGCCTCATATGATAGCGCAAATGCTAATCGATAAGCATGCGTACCCGGTCGTTAAGCGAAGCTAATCAGCTTAGCTCGGTGTTGTTTATAGCTCGCTGACACTTGTAGCAGACAATTGACACCCGTGTCCCACACGGATTTTCAGAGAAAAAAAGAGAAGATCATTTATTAAAGAGCATTAGGGCCAGGACATTTTCTTGTTTTAAGCCCTAATTCCATTTTGAAGCTGTCCATTAGTTCACCGTTTACCTTGACCTGGGACTTTGATTTTAGTATCGTGACCTTGACTATGCGGACTAGTTTTATTGGGAAGTCAGAGTCACACATTATTTTGTACAGTGTATTCCTGTTGACACTGTCATATGATTATTTGAAGTCAACAAAAATTTGGTGTACGTCAGCGTAATATTCCTAGCACTGTTCAAGCACGTGCCTAAGTGAGAATATTTGGTCTGATGAAGACCATTCACTTCGAAAACCTCCCTGATACTCTCCTAGAATAATTTAATACTACGGCTTGAGTTTTCTTTTTATAATTTAGGAAAGCACTTTATAAGACGTACACAGTGGAGCGATGCCTCTATAATTTTCAGAACTTAACTTGTCCCCTTTCTTGTGCACAGAATATACTATACTTTTTGGCTAGTCTTCTGGTAATTGCTCCTCTGGTGAATGCTGCTTAGATAGTTTTTTGCCTGCCAGTATTTCACCTCTGGTTGTTGGCGTAAAGTAGACCTTATGTTCTGATTCTGTAATGCTCATAGTTTCAGTAATTGTTGGGGATTCTGTGAATAACTTGTGGAAATACTCGTATTGTTCTTGATTTTGACCGATCTGTTTTTGATTTGGACCGAGTGTCAGTGTAGCAAAATACCTAGGACTGAAATTCGACAATAGACTTACATGGGCTGACCATATAGGTGACAAGGGACAACATTCTTTAGATATTCTATCCTCTTTTACCCCATCTTAAGCTCCGAAAAACAACGTTGAAAATAAACTCCTCATCTAACAACAAATTATAAGACCTTCTCTTCTCCACTGTTGTATAGCCTTCTGTCAGACTTCAAAATCTAACAAAAAAACACTTCAAACTATGCAAAACAAGGCCCTTAGGAGAATCTTTAGAGCCCCCGGATACATTAGGAAGATTAACATTCACGAAGACCTAAAACCAGACACAATTGATAAATATATACTCAACCGTGCACTTAAACCATTCGACAGGATAAATGAACAAGGTGCACTCTAAGCCCCTTAAGATCAACAAATAATGAGCAGAGAATCACCTACCCTAGTATCAGATAAATTACTTTCTAATATAGAAAACTAGTTGATGATAGGCCAGTTGGGTACAACGATACCCACAAATAGGAATGGAGCAAAAGTGCTCAAGCAAGCAAAATAGCAGAAATTTATCAAAGCTAGCCGACATGGGTATCAAATGAAAGGTCTTGATGAGAGCTTTTCAAAACACACTATTTTTATGCTTCGAAGGGCACACAGGGTGCTCATGAGCACAACCACAACAAATGCCTTAGAAATCAAAATTCGCTGAACTTTGTTGATAATAGTATGATCTTCGAATTTAACATTTTCCCCAATAAAATCGTGTAGGTATCCTTAAACTTAAAAAATTTGATATTTAAGTAGTCTTTCAAAACGTCCTGATTCTCTGTTAGTTTGATGAAAATTGAACCATTTGAAATTACTTCAATTACAACATCAATAACATATGATTTTAGTATTTTATGGACTTTCCATCGAATCAGAAACTGCAGTTTTGATTTGATTTGATTTGAAATAGCGAAACAATGGATTTTCCTTTAAACGTGCACATCTCTTTGACATGTTTCTTGACTTGGGATTTTGTATGTTATGTGTGCTTGACAACTAAATTGCTTGTGTATTCATAACATCAAACCAATCAAATAAAAAATCTTAATTTTGAAGAATATAGGAATGCGTAGAAAATAGTGAATAACAAAACAAGCGCATTGCATGCATTTATTTAACAAAAGAGAGACTGTTTTGAAGATGTCTTTGGCAATTGTAGCAGTTTGCTTAGAAAATCATTATTTTGAGCTTTTGTTGTTTCTTTTATGTCATTCTAATAATATGGTGTTAAAATAAATTCTAGGAGTATTTATAATGGATTAAAACCGTTTGTAGTCTCTTTCTTTTACAAGAGGATGTAGTAGTAATCGAGCAGTCACACAAGCACAATGCTCGAAAACCTTCCTAACACTTATCCGAAATTTTAACTGCAGTTTTGGAAAAATTTCATTATTTCCATTCATATTTATAAATTATAAAATAATTTTTTTTTATTATTGTTATTATATGTAAATTTTATATCCTTTTCCTTTGTGTTAAATTTAAACGTTTCGTTTTAATTATATTCTTTATGATATTTGACTTTTCACTATTATTTAAAATTTTTTTCATTTTTCTTTTCTTCTGTTAATTTAAAAAAATTAAAATCTGCAAATAATTGATTTAGTGCATTCCATCCGCGTATTGCGTTGCCGAATGTAATCTAACTCGGCTGAGCGAGCAGCTGGAGTCGATGTACCGTTGCGACACAGGGAAATGAAGAAAGATTTGGACGGATCGTGGAGTCTGGTTTGAGATCGGGAGCGAGCACGTCGGAGGAATTCGCGCGGTTGTGTATGCCAGTCCCGAGCCACGAACAAGAAGAATTAGTGAAAGTTAAGCTTGCGACATCCATCGGAGTGGAACTGGTGACAGTGATCCATTATATCATGCTCAAAAGCAATGATTATTCCAATCAAATTGCTTTAAAAATGTCAACGGAGGCATTCCGACTTAGTTTAATTAAAACGGCTCTACCCTCTCTAAAAGCCTATCATTAGTGATCATGTCAGTGTAAATTTGCAATATTTAATTATTATTAGAAAAATTTTGTGTGTACTGCTGTTATAAAGCACCGTGTCAACATTGATAACAAAGCATTTGGTTGATGTAGTATCCAACGGCATTTTAAGTGCATACGCATTCTAAAGATCGAGGAAATTTCATCGATTGATAATGGAGCCCGCTATCATGCGTACGTCATATGTTCGGATTACCTAAACAAGCCTTTACTACCGCGTGGTCGGATTCGTCCACAATTTGGCAACAATTGTCGACATCATCAAAGTCGTTGTCGCCGTTGCAATTTTTGATTTCAGTTATATCCCAATGATCGTTTTACCGCCAGGCTATTTGTGTTGATTGCAAATTTTTTTTATATTCTAAAATAGTACAATTTGCGAGCAAAGTTATTACTAACAACAAATTAAGATACGGATAACGGTTATTGAAGAAGAAGTCGAGTAGCTGGAAATGCCCGAAGGAGATAAAGTTGAGGATGTAAATGAAATAAAGGGTTTTCCAATAAGAGATGTTATTTTGAATAGCCCGTTATTTCGGTAGATGTCACTTTTGAAGCTGTCATTTTTTAACATTTGAAGAAACTACGCCATTAATATAAATGGAACGATACACGCTTCAACGATGCATTGAAATTATTAAAATTCACTATCAAAATTGTGAAAATTTGGCATAGACGGTTCGTAAAACTCGAACATTTTTGGGTCGTTGTGAAGCACCTTGTCGGAACGCAATACAGACATTGGTGGAAAATTCAAGCTGTTGGGACAACTTAGTGATGTGAAGAATAAAACCCGTACACGTCGCTCAAGAACAGCCGAGAATATTGTTGGTGTAGCCGAAAGTGTTGAAGAAAACCCAGGTTTGTCCACTTTCAACAAGACGGAGCTACGTGCCACACAAGCAACGAAACCATTGATCTTTTACGGGAAAAGTTTCCGGACCGTGTTATCTCTGGAATAGGTGATCACAATTGGCCAACGAGATCTTGCGACTTCTTCCTTTGGGGCCACGTAAAAGAGAAGGTCTATGCCAATAGTTCAGCGTCGATTCAAGACCTCAAAGATGGAATTCGTGAGGCTATCGAGGACATAGGGCAGTCACTTTGCGATTTGGTTATGGAAAATTTCATGAAAAGGATATGGTCCTGTAAGCGTGGCCGTGGGTCATTTGCCTGATGTTGTTTTTCACTATTAACGGCATACCTTCCTTTTTATAACGAAATAAACATTTGATCATTTATATTAAAAAATGGCATTTTTCTTTTGATATCAAAATAACACCTCTTATTGGAAAACCCTGTACATACCCAATTCACTACAATGCCCCTCTCACTACAATGAACTATCTTAAATATTTTGATATTCAGATCCTTGTCGTGGCAGGTCGGTAATTCTTTATATGCCTTGAATGTGGAACTCCCAGTGTTGCAAGAATTATGGACCACACTCTAAACACATTTCTTACAAACTTAAAAGCTAAGCCAGGATTTTTTTGACATATTACCCATATCATATCCTTAACTTTAACTCTAAGTAGTCTAAAGTTTCGGATTTCTTTCTCAGGCATGCACTTAATTTAGCAACCTCTATTTAATTTTTGTCTGTCTTGTAAACTCACTTCTTGAGCACTGTGCTGTAGTCGGGTCTGATTGATATTTCTAATTTTCATCCTAGTTAGAATCTATTCCACGCATGTTAAGTCTTTGTTTCAAAATATCAGCTTTTTAGTGTCAATAGATACTGTGCGTCAAAAAGCTTACAAAAACCTGAAAACTTTAAGCGTTATTGACATGGCGTCTTTCAACTACCATGCCGATTTATCTCCCGCATATCAATCGGTATTTCTGAACCCCTGCCCATTTTCTTAAGAAAAAGAAGTTCGTTATGCTATATTGTAAGCCCCGCTTCCCTAAAAATTAGCCCTCTTTAATAAATCTGTCAAAAACATCGCGTCTACCTTAAGAATATAGACTCTATGTAAACTGTTTGTATGGAAAATTAGAAATGAAATAGTTCTCTAACTGGGAGAGGCCCGTGATATTGATAGTAGAACAGAAAACCCGCCACAAATGTGCTGCCGGTAGATATGGAAACCAATATTATTCATTGTTTTGAAAATCGTTCCGTTATTCAAGTTGCAAATTCCTCTTAAAGTCATTTATAAGAGATGTACTATATGAACGAGTAAACATTTTTTTGATTCACAATATACTCGTATGTTCATCTCAACCTGAAGCTCCTCAAATTTATTAAGTGATATTAAATTGAAAAGTTTATTACGAACCAACATGTAGAAGTAATTTAGAAAGATTTTAATGATTTTTTTCACTGTAGTATCTTTTATTGTTGTTTTTAACTTTTCGACGATTTCCTACATCCTGTGCATTAACGGACTTTGAGCCTGTTTTTCCTCTTATGTTCAAATGTGAAATGTTACTATATAATAAATATAAGAATAAATGACGGTCTAAGGAAATCACTTACGTAGCAAAGCTGCCTCATCCTCTTCAGGGTTAATAGCGAATGTATCCGGGGTGAATGTTTCACAGAACATTCTGTGCAATTACTCAACAGCTGAAGGAATCGAGCAGTGGAACTCGACCATTGAAATTTAGTGTCGATGCTCAGTAAGAACAGATCTAACCGGAACTGAAAAAACAATAAAAAATCGCGGCCTGGAATAAGACCATGCTCTCTAAACAATTCCATAACGACCAAATGGTGAACAGGTGACGGTAATTAAAGAATGTTTAACCACACTCAGTACAATTTTATTAAGGTCTTAATTGTATCATGGGAATAACCGAAATTGATCTTGGAATCGCGGAAAGTGTTGAAAGTTGTGCGTCCTTGGCCGTTGCGTTGCCTGAACTGGTCGATCCGGAGCGACGCTTTTGTTAGAAGTTAGACTGATTGATTACTCGTATATTCAATGAATTATGCACGATCAGATACAGTACGGCGGTTGACGCATCTGGATCTTGGAATTCACGGAATAATATTGACAACCTGTGCTTTGAAGCAGAGCAAAAGATAAATCTTTGAGTTTATTCCAATGCAATCCGGAAATCTGAATTAAATCCAAATATAAATGCAATGGGCAATCGCGATCAAGCCAATAGACTCGTATACTTTATGGCCTGGAGATATACTCGTAGAGCTAATGATAATCGTCTTACGGCGCTCGCAAGTGCAAATTGGTAGGCAGAAAATAAAATGTACATTTGAAGATTATGGGTTCATTTAAATGGTAATTGTGCTAAGCGGCGGAATAATTTTACCCGTGCTCGACAGGCAGTTACAATTTTTAAACGGTTTATTGGCAATTCGAATCGAAACATCAAGTGGGGGGCTAAAGTTTCTTCTTTGATTAATACTGTTAAATTAATGATATTTTAAGTGGGAAGAAAAGATGTGACAAAAAATGTTCTGATTTATTCAGTATTTATAGGAACTACTAACTAGACCTTGCCTCACCTTTCACTTGATATTATCAATATTTTGCGACTCATCTATGCCAGTTTAACGACCCCCGCCTGATTTAATGCCTAAATAAAATCCAGGTGGACTTTCACTCATTCCGGACATTCACTCATTATATTTTTAATCTTTTTATCGAAAGCTCTATTTTAAAGGCATAAAATTGTATTGTGTGGACTTGACCTTCAGTGTGGTCCTAGTTTCTAGTGATACTTTCTCAAGGTAAAGTGATAATTTATGTATGTTATATTAGATGCCTCTGTTATTAGGCACCTCAGATCCGCTGCTTTCAGCTGTTGTTTATCGACGACGATGCTGACGAAAATACAATATTTAAATAAAATTATGTGCATATCACATAGTAATTTATGGTGCTTTCAAATAACTCACGGCAGACTAAGAGCCTCGGAATCTCTCGCATATGTTCCACAGGAAATAGAGATGATTGAAATCCTCACCTTTTTATAAGATGAGTTTGATAGTGATGTTTTCAGCTCATGATTTTAATTAATTAAATAAAAACTGCCACCTTATCCAAAAATGCTCAAGCAAAATTATGTTGCACGAAAAAAAGATGTATTGGTATGTCTAAAAAGTATTGAGCGTTTGTTTGTCATTTTTCGATTGAATGTTCCTTTTATTTAAAATGGATTTTATTTAAGTACATATTGTCCATTATTATCTATGACCTTTTACTATTTTTTGGGTAGAGCCATTATTCCATCTGTGTAGAACTTCTGTGGTTTATCGGCGAAAAACTTGGCCAAGTGATTTTCACAGTCCCTTTTTGAAGTGAATTTCTTTTCATTGTGGAAGTTTTGCAGAGACCGAAACAAATGGTGGTCTGATGGTGCAAGGTCTTGACTATACGGTGGTTGCATCAAAACTTCCCAGGCAAGTTCTGTCAATTTTTGTCGGGTCATGATGGAAGACAACGCCTTTCTATTGATCAATCCTGGCCGTTTTCTGAATTGCTTGTTGCAATCTGATTGATTGCAAACAGTACAGAGCCGAGTTGAGTGTTTGGCTAGGTTCTAGCCCCACATGATAAACAATTCCCTTCCAATCCCACCATACACACAGCATAACCTTATTTGGTGTCAATCCTGTCTTGGAAGTCGTTTGTGACGATTCACCTTTTTTTGACCATGATCTTTTTCAAACAACATTCTCGTATCTTACCCATTTTTCATCGGCCGTAATGATTTGCTTCAAAAATGGCTCGATTTCGTTGCCGTTTATTAGCATTTCGCAAATGCAAATTTGGTGTTAATTCATGCGGCACCCAAACATCGAGCTTCTTTGTGTATCTAGCCTTACGCAAATGGTTCAAAACTGTTTAGTGATGGATATTCAGTTCCTTAGCAATGTCATGGCTGCTTATATGTCGGTCTTCTTCAATTTTTTGTAAGATTTCATCGACTTTTTCAGTGATTGGTGGACCTGAGTGAGGTGCATCTTTGACATCAAATTTCCAGAACGAAAGCGAGCGAACAATCTCTTGGCTGTGGCTTTTGATAAAGTATCTTGACTGTAGACATCACAATTTTTTTCACGAGCTTGCGATGCATTCTCACATTGATCGTAGTGATATTGTAAAATACATACAACGATTTTTTTCAGAAATTTCACTCATTTTTAAATGAATACAACTTTTGACACGAATGATGAAATACAAAACTGTCCGTATGAAAATTGTAGATTGGAATGTCACCGTTCTAAGGAAAACGGAGACTTGCTCTATTCGTGACACATCTGCGGGGTCATCTAGCAGAATCGAAAAATTCTCCGCTTTTCTTATCTCGTCCATGATTTTTGACAAGTTTGTAGTCACTATCAGATAGAGTATTTTATTTTGACTTTCATGGTGGAGCCATCTGTATCCATCTCTCTGCAACCAGGAACTCAGTTGGCTACTGAAAATTTTCAGTAACGCCGTTCTATTCTCCATCATCTATTTCAAGTGGGCCCACGAAAACGTTTGTACAACGTTCACTTTTCCCAGGTTTGCCAGTGCTTCGCTGCAATTGAAATATAGAACACTTAAGGAATGGTTCTTCATCCACTCTGACCCATGCTTCTAGTTTGAAAATCCATCATTGACCCAGGCTTGTTTTGATTTCAGAGTATGCGAGTCAAAATTAGCGATCAATTGCCGTTCACACGCTTCAGTATAGACGTTGCAAAAGCCGCAATTGCTTTTGTTAAGTTCGAGCGGCGGATAGTTTTTTTACACCCTTTAAAATTGGTGTTGTTGTTGTCGTTGTTGCTGTTGCTGTCTTGATTTTGACTATCATTATCTGTAGCTCGAGGAGACTCGGTTTTTGAGGATGATGAGGCTTTTTTTCGATCTGCTGCTGGTCATCATCTACGCAATCCTCTTTTTTCCTTTCCATCAGTCGCACGACAAATCTTTTGCACTTTGTATAGCATGCAAACTCGTTTCATTTTTCTCTTGCAATTTCTCACTCAGGAATAATTCACAAGCACACACGACACGACCGAATAGAAGAATAAAACGAACATAAACAAGATTCAAGATCTTTATTTGGTGATTTTTGATTTTTGACATATATACAATTCATCAATAGCTTAACCTAACAATATACATGCGGGTTGTGCCTTTAGGGCTTTTCCCGGAGCTCAATAAGAATTTACTTCAATTACATTACAATATTAATTTTTTGGTAAAAGAAAACTTTGGAATGTTGACACCCACAAGATGATCAAACATTAGCAGATTAACAAGTTGGGTAAACAGACCTACGCTCATGTCAGAAGGGTTTTGTATTCAATTTACAAAATACAGTCACCAGATCGAATAAAACCAAGAAACATGTCAAAGACAATTTTATTGGAGAAAATATGAAATTCGAAGATCATACTATTATTAACAAAGTTGAACGAATTTAGACTTCTGAGGTTTTGTTATTGTTATACTCATAAATATCTCCCTTGATAATTATTTCAGATGTCCATTCGCAAGGGAGGAAACACATTTTTCAAGACCTTTCATTTGATACCCATATCGGCTACCTTCAATGAAATTTTTTTTTCGGGGGGTCACTCCCCTATATGGGGAGACCCCCCTTAAATATCTTATAAAATTTTTTTGTAGTTGAAATTTGAAAAGAGCACCACTTTACACCTACATACAAAATGTCATGTTTCTAGCTAAAGTAGTTCCCGAGAAAAACTGCTGTGACACACGGACGGACGGACGGACAGACAGACAGACGGACAGACAGGCCGCGATTTTAGAAGGGTTTTGTAAAATTATTTTACAAAACCCTAAAAAAGAAGTGTGTAAAAATCATTTGCTCTAACAACTAGTTTTAAAAATTAATTTCTTTAAAATTAAGTACATTATTTCCTTAAGACTACTTTGAAAACTACTCATTCACTGCGTCCATCGAGCGGTTGTCCGTCGCTCTCCTAACAACTTCCGCCTTGTGTTCCTTGGCTCTCCCAATTCCCGCTTCCGCCAGATTTTCTGCATACGATTTTAGCGGCTCCATTCCTGTCCCTAGTACAGCACCTCGTTGGAGTAAGACCGTCCGTCCTCCTTTCTGTATAGGCCTGTGCAATTCTGAAGGACTTTTCGCTCCACTAATCCTATCTTGCCCCAGTTTGTTTTCGGAGCTCCAATCCATATCATCACCGCATATGTGATGATCGGACGAATCAAGGTTTTAAACCTTGACTCGCTGGCTCGCTGCTGATTGTTTCCTGAAAAATCAATGCAGGGTCGAAGGCTTTCTTCACGTCGATCAGGCAAGCTACAACAAGCTTATTGTTGCGCCAGCTTCTCGTTATGTAAGCTTGGAACACGGCCATAGTATTCACCGTGGAGAGCTTCTTTGAAGCCAAATTGTTTTCCCGGCACATTCTTGCCCCGGCAGAAAATTGTAGGATGCCTTCAAATATTACCCTTTCAAAAAGCTTACCAATATTTGAAAGCATCGAAATCGGACGAGTATCGACTACGGCAGTACTGCCCGACTTCTTGGGTCTTGCGAATATTTTTGCACGTTTCCATTGCTGAGGGAAGGAGCAAATGCTAATGTATTTATTCAGAATGATCGCGAAGAGAAAAAAGAAAAAATGGGGAAGCCTTTTAAGCATATAATTGGAGATTCTATCAGCCCCTGCTGTTTTTTTGGAATTTCACTTCAGTGCCAACAAAGTAAGTCTCTCAGGACTGACAAACAAATCATGGCCAGTAGGTGCGTCGAAGGGATTTGAAACGGAGAACAGGGTCAAGAACAATTGATCATTGTCTCTGTCAAAATCTGTTGTGGTGCTGTTCACTAGCGAAGTAACGGAAGAGTCCTCACTTGCTTTCTCTCCTTGAAGAACTTTCGCAAAATACTCTGTGTTCTCATCTTTTCCATTTTAACGCTATTATTTTGTAGCGTTTAAATGAAAAAGATGAAAATACAGGATATTTTCGCAAAATGTTTTGCCAATAGAATCAGTGATGGCTTTGTCATCCATGAGCATGGATCAATCATAAGTGAGGACCCCGGCAAGCCTTTTTCTGCTAGTTATCCTATTGATATGAGGAAACATACAGGAAGATTTTTGAGATGAGCGTATCCAGGGTTAAATTTATGCAAGCAACTCCCTCATCAATTTCAAGAATGGAAAGATGTTTCGATATATTGCCCGATATTCCCTTCAATTTCCCGTCAAGGTCAGTACTTACTGCTGCTCAATCGATTCGCTTGTATGGAATGAAAAGTTGAGGATCTGCAACCTCAAGTTTCACACCCTTTTCACTCTTAGGGTCAGCTCAACGAAAAGATGGTCAAACTCGGCATCAAGAACCCCACGCTCGAAATCCCTCCAACTGTGGGAGAGATTTACTAGATTGGCAGACGCAATGAAGAAGTCAATAATAGACGAGCTTCCGTGGAGGTTAGGCTCTTTCGGGGCAATCAGTATGAGATCCATATTTACTTGAACCCAGTTAGAGATAGCTGTTCCATAGCCATCAGATACAATATCTCCCCAAGACGGATGCTTTGCATTAAAATCACCTCCCATGGCAACGAACATAAACATAAAAAAACTCAGGCACATATAGTACACCCACATGGCTACATAGGTACAGCCGTCGTTAACATAAATGTGGCTTATATGTGCACGTACACCATGCGCATGCTCCGAGCGCACTTATTTCCCGCATGAAATTTAAAATGTATTAATCGACAAAGTTGACGATCTATGGTGTTTGATTATTTCGAGTGGATAATTTTCCTACTCGGAATTTTTCGAGTGGGTCTAGCTATCCACTCAATCCACCTGAGTACACTAACCGATTACAAAATGATTATAATCCTCTGACCATAAGAAATGGGTTAACAAAATTTATGGACAGTGGTAATATTGACGGAAAATATTTTATTGGACGTATGTGTAATTTTTTTAATAATACCGTTCAGTACAGAGAAAAGTTTATTCATCAATACAATGAATTCAAAACCTAGACTAGAATCCAATTAAAACAAATTTCGACATGGGCTAACATACAGCAGACATATCAACAGTTATTAGTGCAGATGCATACAGTGGGTACGACTTTAAGTGAAGACAAGTTATTTGACAAAGTATACTACGTGTCAAATTACGTGAACCCTAATGTCCGAAAGTAGTCCGCGTGGCGCAGTGGTTCGAGCACTAAGCCCGTAAGCCGAAGGTCTCTGGTTCGAGTATCGTTGGCGTCAACGAGATTTAGTTTAAAATCAGAACGTATCGCAGCTGGGTGGACGCACACACGACCCAAGCGTGATAATGATCATATCACCTTGTGGAGTGCCGATAGATACGATTATGACAATGAGATACTCTAACTATCTCTAAGCGAAGGCCCGAAAGGGGCTGTAGTGCTAGGAAATAAAATGTCCTAAAGAGAAGAGAGGAGACGAATAAAGCACCAAACAACGATAGATGGAGTTCTTCAAAAATTTTAAAGAAAGCGGAATATCACTCAAGAACATACGCACCTACAGAATGAGTATTTTCGTTGATGAATACATTATGGACATCAGAAATATTAACTTAAAGTGAAACTTTGCGTGCAATGCTCATTGTAAATTTTAATATGGACGGCTATGAAAACTTTTATGATACTCGTATTCACAATCATAATCCAGAATTACAGAAAAAGTGCCACACCGGTGGTAAATATGATTTTAAAAATAACTAAAACTATATTGAGTAATTTAGATTTGTTTGTTGTCGAATTTAAATACATCGACACCTTAAGACCCCTTGCACTTACACTCCTCCCCGCGAACGCCTATCATCAACGTCGTCAGTGGTACCTAAAAGTGTAGGTACCGACGCTTAAGATCTTCTACGGCAAAATATTAAGCTTTCGCTACTTAATATACTCGAATTGCTTAATCATATATTTTTAATAACAAAACAAGTAATTAAAATTTATCAAACAAAGCAGAAATTAAAATTTATCTGAAATTTATTCGTTCCGAATTAATTCAACGCTGTTTTGAATAATTCTTGCATTATTACAAATCACTGCTATGAGTATCACTTGAAACCAAGAATTGTGTAACTGCATTGAACAAGGAAACTCCCGCAGCGGATTTACACATGATAACAATTCAACCGTTTCTAATTACGACGGAATAGTGTCCTTGGTGTCATAAATATTGCATCTTATGAATTTTTCAAATCAGCTCATTACGGAAATTTGCGCCACTGCGAATTGAAGGAGTTCTAGCTCAAAGCCGAAACTGCTCCTCACATTCACTGCACCGCTCGCCGACACAATACTGGCACTTATGAATACAGCATGCATTTGAATATGTAAAATATTTGGGGGCATAAATATGCATGAGTAATCGCACCCAGACACAATGTTGGGGCTTTAAAGCAGCGCTTTCGAGGTGAAGATGCGATAAATTCAGATTTCGCGCTTTGGTGCATCCTTCACTAATAAGCTCACTTGATTGATGATTTTCCACATTACCAATTCAAATGACACGCAATCATCCGCGCATCAGTTGAGGTGCCCCAGATTTCGCGACCGGGGACTAATTAGGCCGCTTCAATAGGTAACATCTAATTGTCGATGTCAGGAGTGTAACATCACCACCTGTACACATCCGAATTGAATTTTGCCAAGCATGAATTCCCAATTTTCCGCTCGACATGTCAACAGCATTAGCCGCATTACTGGCAGAGCAGAGCAGCTCCCGGGACAGGAGCCGCAGGAAGTCCCCAGCAAATTACATGTCGATCGGAAATATTGGAGCAGTGCTCGGGGAACTGGAAATCAAATTAAGTTGTTAGAGAATATCCAGCTCGCAATAATGGGCGGTGAGGATATCCCATAAAGGACACACAAATAGCATTTCCGATGATAGCAATCACTAAATCGAAACGTAATCCCGATGCTCCCCATACGTTCATGTGTGTGGTGTGAGTGCGAGTATGTGATGTGCTGCCGGCCACGTTGTTGTTGTTGCTGGCTGGCAACCAGCTGCCGAGTGCTGCTGGATGGACCCGGCGTATGTTTTTTCTCGATTGCTCTGTTTCACTCTTTGTGCGCTCTGAAGCGCCGAACTCCACCTTCCGCATGATTCCAATTGACCTATTTCCGTGACGGAACAGCAAGCACTTGTTAAATCAAATAAATTGAAATTCCCCCATACAACATTGTGTCTATTCAATAAAATGTTTCTCCCGAGCTTGCCACCTTGCCTGCCTCGCCTGCGCCCCGCTCAGCGCCAGCTCGCTGCCATGAGATCCGGCTCCTTTTAGATGCTCTGTGCTCGCTGTTACTGCTCCGTACTGAGCCCCGGCTGGATTCAATTGGATTGAATTGGATTTGGATCCCCAATCCCTCAATCCTCAACTTGCTCGTCGTAAATACTTCAATCCTCTAACAAACTAGACTTAACAGATTTCCCATACATGCCAGGGACCCGGCACGACTCGGAGGTGGTAAAACGATGTATCACGTGTGTAACGTTTCGCTACATCTCCCGTGTTTGCATCTACAGAGGGTCATTAAAAAATCATCCAAATGGAATGGATTGGATGTTTTCCTGTTACTGAATCGGAGTGACAAGTTCTGCTGCTCGGCAGAGGGAGGATAAAAGGATTTTCCAGGTCGGAAATTATGGCAATATGATGATGCACTTTAAGAATCCAAGTGCATGCAGCAGCGCTAAAAAAGCGCCAGCTATACTTTGAGCTGAACAGTAAATAGGTCAACAGGATTAAAAATTTAATTTTGGGACGGTGCTGACATTTTTAAAGGAGATTTCTGTTTGTCCAAGCAAAATCTAATCATTTCATTTCCGCTTTGGACGATTTCTAGTGGCACGTTCTGTACGTAGATGGAATTGAGTTGGGCGCAAAGGAGTTTTCAAGCTCCAAGTCAATCTTTTTTCCCACAGAGCTATTTGTTTCAAAAGCTACACATGCACAAGCACTAGCAAACAAAGTTTTACTGATGAAATTCCTCCCGGTCTACATATTGAATTCGTATCTAGGATATTCGTTCACGTACATCTCCTTGTGTACATTCAGAGCGAGCCGAACAAGCCAACGTATCTATCTGTTCATGCATAATGTATATATTCGCAGGATAACTGTTCGTTTTCTGTGTTTGCAACATTCAAATGGATTTTACCTAAAGGATATGTGACATGGCATTGCATTGATTTGATCGTTTGCCAAGTCAGTCAGTTGATAACGAGCAGAAAATGGAATTGGAAATTCAAACAAGCAAAATGGAAATTTATGCTCGACTTAAAGGACATCTGAGTTTCTGCGAATGTATGTAACTGGTTCATTGGACATTCCGGACTCGGAATTCAGGAGTAAGCTGTTGCTGACAGAGTTGGACGACTTTTGTATGTCGGTCAAATTTAATGTGATAATGGAGTTTATGCTCAACTTGGAAATTTCTATGATATGCTGAAAAAGGATGCGAGAGTAATGAAGGTAATTTGCAGTTCAGCACAAGATGCATTAATCTATAATTTAATAGTATTTGGAAGAGTTATAGACTCTTCTCGCCTATTGACTAGGTAGATTTCCTCTCTTTCGATTTGATTCCACTGTTGAAATTTGTGACCCTCTGCACTCTAGCACCTACACTTATCTGACTACTGACTGCTAAACGAAATCTTGACATACATTTAGCATTATGAGCCAAAAAACTGCGAAGATGACGGAATCAGTAATGAGATGTGAGAAATGAATTCCTTGATTAGCATAAATTTTAACAGCTCGATACTTTGATGTCCCGGCCAACAAAGCCGTTTCAATAAATATCACTTCTCGATGCCTGAAATGCAATGCCCACGGAAGTTTTATATCTTCTTTTTAGTTCTGTAATTTTTGGAAGTTAGCTTTCGTTACGTGGGATCTGGCGAGGGCTTTGAGTGAAAAAAATGATACCGTGTGCTGCTATTGTACATACATTCAGAGTATATAAATCCATGGTGCGCCTGCTGCAACTGTTACTCATTTTAAGGGGTTTGTACTAAAATACAAAACCCTATTGCAATCACGACCTGTGTCCGTCTGTCCGTCCGTCCGTCCGTCAGTCTGTATGTCACAGCACTTTTTCTCCGAAACTATAGAGGCTACAGCCTTGAAACTTTGTGGAAAGGTCAGAAGTGGTGACTTCTTGAAAGTTCAAGGGTGAAAAAATTTTTCAAAGGGGTTTAAGGGGGTCTCCCCATATAGGGAGGTGACCCCTCAAAAAAAAATTTTCACCATTGGTAGTCGAGTAGGGTGTCATTGGAAAGGTCTTAATGAGATCTTTTCAAAACACTGAGGGGGGCAGGGGACTGGGGAAATGTACGAACTTTTCGCGTTCCCCCCCCCCCCCCCCGATTGGACACCTTCCATCCGAAAAATCTGGAAAAAATCATGAATGTAGGCCTTAATGAGTACAACAACAAAAAATACATGAGAAGTCGAAATTCGCTCAACTTTGTTAGTAATAGTATGATTTGTCGATTTTATGTTTTCTTGAATAAAATCTAAATGGTACCCTTAAATTCAATAAAATTTAGATGACTATTTATAAGATTGATCTTTTCTGAAAGTTTCATAGAGATCGGATAGTATTTAACGAAGTTATAGCGATTTGAATTTTCCTGTATTGCTATGGAACAATGTGCCCTGTATTACTATCCGCTTTTTACCGTGTTAGACACTACAGCTTTGCTAGGATTTGCATGACAATTTCAGGAATGATAGGTATCATGGAGATGAGTACATACAATTGAAAAAAGTCGAAGAGGCAGGAGAGAGCTCCTAGCAAAAGGGCTTTGTAACCATTCTAGGATTCGAAAAAATAGGCCATGAATCGATGATTACAGTACAGAGGAGTGGCCCCTGAAAAAAATTGCATGAAAGGTAGCCGATATGAGTATCAAATGAAAGTTCTCTATGAGAGCTTTTCAAAACAGTTCTTAAACTGACAGTTTTTGCTGTAGTGGGGGCACAAGGGGGAAATACATGAAAAATGTGTTTCCGCCCTCGCGACGGGACACCCGTGATCTAAAAAACCTGAAAAAAATTATCAAGCGAGATATTTATGGGTATAACTTTAACAAATACCCCAGAAGTCAAAATTCTTTCAACTTTGTTAATAATAGTATGATCCTCGAACATGACGTGTTTCTTGGTTTTATTCGTTGCTGGTTACTGCATTTTGTAAGTTGAGTACAAAACCCTTCTGATATGAGCATAGGTCTATCTACCCAACTTGTTTCTTTCTTTTTTTTAGCACTACAGCCCCTCTCGGGCCTTCGCTTAGAGATAGTTAGAGTATCTCATTTTCATGACCGTATTGATTTTTTTCGGAAGTTGGTTTGCTCAGTACCATGCTCCCATGTGGTCTGCTCAGCTATGATATGATCTGATTAAATCAGTACATATGAGTGAACACTCGTAGTCTGTTTGAAAAATCCCCTGAACCAAATCACGTTGTTCACCAACGAGATTTGAGCTTGGGACCTTCGGCTTATGCGTCTCATGCTCTGACCACTAGACCACACAGATACCTTACCCGACCATTTTCAAAGAAAAAAGTGTTACGAGGCTGCATCCTTATATGGGAAGACCTATGCTAATATCATTTGAACATTTTTTCGATTAACTAACTTTAAAAAGACCACCACTTCTGACACTTTCACAAAATTCGACAATTCCTGAGAAGATAGTGGAAAGCTTATTTATGTCGTCATTGGATTCCTGGATATAAGGGGATTGATGTAGTGGCAGAAGTTAATCAATTTGCTAAAGAAGCTGTCAAGAGGGGCACTTTTGTGCATACACTGCCTGAAAAGGAAGATATATGGATATGATCACTACAAGAATTAAACTTGATTGGACGACTCATTGCCAAGAAAAAGATAGTGGCTCTCCGATTGTATTTGGAAAAGAGCCCACCATTTGAGAGGTGAAAAATCATGGTTTCATTCCTTTCCTATAGGCAGTCTTGCGATCAAATCCATAAATAGGATTATTGTTAACAAGGGCTACACCGATGTAAGATTGTATAAAGTAAAACGTATTGATTCGGATGTAGGCAGGTTTGTAATGAAGTTGATGACCTAGACCATAAATTCGTAAGTGCAATGTTCATCAATACAAGAGAGATCAGTTTGGATTCTTCAACAAATTCAACGGCCTCGCTACAGAAGGGTATATCCTCCTTAAGAACAGCAGAAATCTGATCATAGGGTTTTGTGCTTACATTAACGTCGGATGTAAGTCTCTGGTGAGCTCACTAACCCCTTAAGATCGTATTATGATTCTTCGAGACTCAAGGGCTGAAACTTTCACACCGACCCTTGCCAAATGGATTATTTTTATCTGTTAATCATTTTACACTTAAAAGAGATTTAACGTGCTTCCCTCCCCTCCCTATAATCTCTAATACTAACATCTCCCAACTCCTTTCCTACTAATAAGTAAAATTTTTGCTCTTGGTGGGCTCGTATATTATCGAGCCCCGCCTTGACGGGGCAAACATATCGAACCGGCTGGCCAGTGCTTTTAATTCTGCCCAGGTCATTCGTAGACCGGATTACTTTCTGGTCGCTACAGAACTTAAAAAAATATTTATTTATTTCGTTTTTCGCTCGTTTTTCATGTCATTTTTTTTGTGTCGTTATTTTATGTCGTGTTTTTACATTCACTCTGTCCGGCGAAACGTTTCATAATAAACTGTGGTAAATGTAATGGCATTACTTATCACCTCTGAATGCGAACCCAAATTGTTGAATGTGTCTATATTTCAGATATTGTTATGTAAAATTGACAGCTTATAGTTTCGCAGTTTGGTGTAGATAGCACACATCATTGAAAGTGAAAAATTGTAAGTTTTTCTGGCTAGGGGAGATTCCTTGGCTTGTGTAGCTAGATGAGTGTTGCTATCTTTAAGTTCGCTGGTACTATAATCATGTTTTTCTTAGTTGTAAAGAAATGGAAAGATCAATTTGTTAGATATTAAGAAAGGACTTGAGCCTAGTGCGAAAATTAGATGAAATCGGGCAGAATAGGAAAATGTGAAGTAAACATGGGCAGTAATTGGTTTACCAGAGAGAGACTAGTGCTCACTAATAAGAGTCAAAACTGAAGCGCGCAGAAGTCAACACATTTGAAATTGAGGAGGAAGTTTCAACGGTGGATTTGTACTGAAACAAAATGTTTATCAATTATGTCTGCAGTAAGTATAGTTGTATACGAGTACATGATAGATGTATTTTCTTGTGGATGGTATGAAATTGCCCTTACGAATATATATGTTCTGTATATATGGCGAACGTATTATTCATAAAATCGAGACTTATATTCATGATAACTCAAATGTAGTCCTCATATCGATAATGTTATGATTTCTTAATGAGTGTGTTGTATAGGGAAAGGAAGGAGGAGTCCAATAATTGAACAAAATACATCGCATTCATAATAAAATTAAAATTACTTCCTTAGGGATTTGTAAAATAATTTTATTACATACCCTATTAAAATCAGTACCTATCTGTTCATTCATTTGTCCATCAGTGCGTTACAGCAAGTTTTCTCAGGAGCTAGAGAAATTACACTCATCAAACCTTGTGAACAGCTCAGAAGTTTCAATTAATGAAGGATTCATATTCAAAAAAAGAAATTCAAAGGCTTTTAACATAAGAGGGCCTCTCCGTATAAGGATAATAATTATAATAATAATAATCCATCACACAACACTTCAAGTCCGAACCTTGGTGATCAGATTTATTGTTAGGGTATCTCATTTCATGACTGTAACGGGATTCGAGGTAATATGGTCAATATCACGCTCAACCATGAGATTATTACCTAATTTTTCAATTACTAGCCATCACAGCTAGTTGAGTTGATAGTCTGACAGCAGCATCAGAAGCTCAATTTCGATGCCGCGACCGAGGTTTAAGCTCCAGCTCCACATGGACTACGTATAAGGATGTCACCTCTTATAATTTTTCTTATTGAGGATATTTGAGTGGGATAAGTCCTGCAGAGATCTTTTGTTGTTCAAATTGCAATGTCGGCAACGGGGTAAGCAGGGGAAGTGGAAGAGCACAAGCAAATTTTGTGCCACCCCCCATACTCAAATTGATATTTGAAAGTTGAATACTGTTAAGTTGGGATTTTGTTCCATGTGAATTCGCTTGATAGTTCATACGCTCTGCACAGGCTTTGTGGAAATTTAGCTTGAGTATAACTTGCATGTTGTTCGTGTTCACACATGCGAATAAAGGGTCTGCTCGCCCCTTTGTAATCATGCAGTCAAGCTGCCCTGAGGATGATGAACTGTTGCAGCTCCTAAAGGGTATTCATCAACCTCGACGAAACTGCTACTTATAGCAGGCACCAGCACTTTTGCTGGAAACGTCCGTCTCCATCGAGCCGATAAATGTGCTATCATGTTGATAGCCAAGATAGCCCGGGTAAAGAACTAGTTGTTCTTTCACTTAGGAATCTGGCACATTGTTTTGAACACTTTAAACATTCGTGTCTTTAATAATTCCTGATATTAACTATATTTATAATATTGCAACAAAATGGCGGCTGCTGAGAAAGAGTAAGAATAGTTTTTTTATTAAATATGTACATCTCATTGAAGTGTCTTTTGAGTTAATTCATTATTAGTGACTGCGTATCATAGATTGCGTACAAACCCCTTCTGTACTTCTGTCTACCCAACTTGTTTTTCTTGCCTTTTAAATACTATTACAAGTACAGTTATAAGCCATTAAATAACTGATGAATTCACAGGCTTTCCGAACAAGGCTAATATTTTATTATTAGTTTTCTTTACAGACACTAGTGTTTTTAAAGTAATCTGTTTCTTTCTTCAGTGCTTTACTTCCGAAACACAAGTGGTCTACATAAAGCATAATAAAATATTGGCATTTTACATACAGGTACGCCCCACAAAGAAAAATTCCATGGGCACCACCAGCCGGAAAGGCAAATTTCCCGTAGCTAGCATTATTAGTGGATCATTTTATTGGCCCCCACTTTGAAAGTCAAATACTTTTTAAGGTAAATAAAAGTAGCAGGAGAGTCTTTCTACCAGAAGGGTATTGTAAAATAATTAGTAAAACAAACGACTTCTTCTGATATGACGTAGTAAACGAGGAGTCGCCTAAGCAAACCGCTCGAAAACCTTCATAACACTTATCCGAAATTTTAATTGCAGATTTGAAAAATTTACTTATTTCAATTTATAGTAATAAATCATAAATTTTTTTTTTTTGTTTAATTAAATATAAATTTTAAAAATTTGTTTCTTTGTTAAATTTAACCTTTTCTTTATAATTATATTCTTTATGATATTTATCTTTTTCTATTATTATTTAAATTTTTCTGTATTATTTTTCATTAATTTAATAATTCGCATCTGCAATTGTAATGCGGACATGGCAGCACATTTTCCCACTGCGCATGCACGTATTGCATTGGCAAAGGCAAGTGTGCAGCGTAATGAATAAGAGGCTCGTCGAGTCCCGTTGCAACATCTAGCAAGTGGATGATTGACAACCAAAAGAGGAGTCTGTTTTTAATCGCCATGCATTGAGCACGTCAGAAGAATCGCGCCGGTGAAGCGATGAGTGTGTGCTCTCGCGGAAATTTGCATGGATTTATTGGACGTGCGGAAATTTATTGAATCTTCGCAGAGGAAAAGTTCGAACGGGCACGGAAGCGCACTTTCCACCAATCAACATCTCTTATCGAAGAAAATTGGTGTTTTACGGCGCGTTTGGTGCAAGTTGTAGGGTTACGGCTAACTATCGGAATTTCGAATTAATTAAGATTTCTGCGTGTAGTGCTCAAGGTGAACGTATAAAGTCCCCTAAATTCCACGTTCGGGATAAAACCCCATAAACTTCAATTGCTTAGTGCATTTATCCAGTGAATGTATTACTGCGGCAGCGATGGCGATGAAAAATAGAAACGGTCGCGTTTTCCCCGGATCTATTTTTGATGGTGCAATATCCAGCTTAGTTACAATAATATAGATGCAGAAATAGTGTATTGCATTATATAGGGGTATTTATTTTACGCTTGGGGAAGTAAAGCTAAAGAAAACACATAAAATATTCAGATGGAAACAAAATTTTTTGTTCAATATGAACCTTGTCATTATTCGTGAAATACAACATCATTCAAATATCCTCCACGGGACCGTTTATAGGCCTCAATTCTTTTGAGGTAATTTTCAATGACTTTTTGGCACCTTTCCGGCAATATTTCGGCCATAACTTCACGAATAACAGTTTTCAATTGCTCAAGATTTTGAGTATTGTTCGCGTAAACCCAATCTTTTGTATAGCCCCATAAAAATAAATTCAAAGGTGTTAGGTCGCAGGATCTTGCGGGCCAATTGACATCACTCAATCTCGAAATTACGTGTCCTGGAAATTTCTCTTGCAAAAGTGCTCGATGAGCCTGTGTTGTGTGGCTTGTGGCTCCATTCTGTTAGAACCAAATGTTCTCCAGATCATAATCTTCAATTTCTCTCCAAAAATAATCGGTTAACATCCATCCATAGCGGTCAGAATTGACTGTAATGGCTCTTGCTTGATCGTTTTCAAAATAATACGGGCTAGTAACACCACCAGACCATAATGCACACTAAAGGGTCACTTTTTCCAGATGCAAAAGCCTTTCTGCGATCACCTGAGGATTTTGAGAGCCCCATATGCGACAATTCTGTTTATTTACGTAACCACTGAGCGAAAAATGAGCCTTTTCACTAAAGAAAATTTTGTTCGAAAAATCGTTATCAATGACTTGTTGTTCAATCACCCAATTCGCATACATTCTGCGTTGTGTATGATTTTGAGGCTTAAGTTCTTGTGTGAGTTGGATTTTGTACGGGTGGAAATGCAAATCCAAATGCAAGATCCGCCACAATGAGCCGTAAGACAAGCCCAAATGTTGAGCACGTCGAGGAATCGACAAATTCGGGTCTTCCTCCTCACTTTGAGCAATGACAGCGATATTTTCAGCAGAACGAATGTTGCGATAATGCACAGGCCTTGCAATATCAATAACCGATTCAGCCTCTTCAAATTTTCCCACTGTGTTTGAAATCAATTGCTGTCTAGGTCGATTATGTCGACCGTAATCGGCTCGTAAAGCCCTAAATGTTGATACAGCAAAATCACCATTTTTATAACAAAATTTAATAGTTTTAACGCGTTCTTCGACTGTCAAACGATCCATATTTCTAAATGGCAAACCTTCCACTAAAAAACACGCTTTGAATGACATTTAATTCTGACAGATGTCAAATGACAGGGTTATACTTTCCTACCACAAAATGGATAATCCTGTAGAAGTGAAGTGCCGCGCACTGGATCCATTTTCCGTGCAACAAGCGACAATCGTCGTTTTTATTTGGAATTAACTGAATTAGCTATCAGTTTCATTTCTTCCGCGTGAAATTTAAATAATTGTGTTTTGTTTGCACGCTTAATGTTGATTTCGGATACGGTTCATTTGTCAGTTCTCTGTTATTTGGATTAATGTGGGAGAACAACATCAAAAGCTAATAGCAAACAGCATATCTAGTTTCCTAGATTAGCAGTTACCTTTTGTGCAAATTTGAACCATTTCACCTTATTACTCCAACAACGATAAAACGAACACAATAAACCTCGATTATAGCGTTACATATTCATCATCAAAAAGTTAAAAAATACTATCGATGGAAAAATGCCGATGAGAGAGTGGATTTATCAATTGCAACTAGTATAACTATACGTTATACCCACGTTATCAATGTGTTATTTTATATTCCGATTGATTCAATGGATTTAGTCTGCGGCACTTCACTTTTATAATGCAATACACTATTTCTGTATCTATATTACTGCAACTAAGCTAGATATCGCGGCATCAAAAATAGATGCGGGGAAAACGCGACCGTTTCTATTTTTCGTCGCCATCGCTGCCGCAATAATACATTCACTGGATAAATGCACTAAGCAATTGAAGTTTATGGGGTTTTATCCCAAAGGTGGAATTTAGGGGACTTTATACGTTCACCTTGAACGCTACGCGCATAAATCTTAATTAATTCGAAATTCCTATAGCTAACCGTAACCTTACAACTTGCACCAAGTGCGCCGTAGAACACCAATTTTTTCGATAAGAGATGTTGATTGGTGGAAAGTGCGCTTCCGTGCCCGTTCGAACTTTTCCTCTGCGAAGATTCAATAAATTTCCGCACGTCCAATAAATCCATGCAAATTTCCGCGAGAGCACACACTCATCGCTTCACCGGCGCGATTCTTCTGACGTGCTCAATGCATGGCGATTAAAAACAGACTCCTCTTTTGGTTGTCAACCATCCACTTGCTAGATGTTGCAACGGGACTCGACGAGCCTCTTATTCATTACGCATAATATAGTCCATGGAAGTTACAGGTGCTCCTCTGTCTAGTTCACTAGCGTCATGCTTGCGCTTATAGTGCATGAGCAGTGCTTAGCAGCAGCAACACGAAAAGACAGGTCATTCTTGATATCATAAGCGTCAGAATACAGTGAAATACCATTTTGATCTGTTGATGTTTTTCCCTCGCGTTTTCTTGGCATCTAATAGAAAACTAAACGTTATTTGAATGGCTTGGAGTCGGTTGTCACGTTTCAGTCGACTCGAAATAAATTGTTACAACGAAAACAGTTTACCCATTTCAGAAACATATGCTCATAACTTTTGCAACAAACACCGCAGTGTTGAAGAAGACTAAACAGTTAATCTATTTGATTTAAAATTCTCATCAAGGCTTTAAAATTATTCACTTATGAATAAAATTTTACTTTCGCTCGCAAAAATCGATTATCGCAGGTTACAAACATTGCGGGTAAATTCCAGAGAAATTGACACATATTTTTATTTCATATTCCAAACACTTACGCTTATTGTTATCAAATACCGGGCGTTTTCACAACTGTACCCTGTTACAACCGTCTCCGGTCTACCCTACATTGATTAACTGTTTGATTTCTCATTCTGGTTTCTCTTTCCTATCTTCCATTTTGTGTATGTTGTTATATGTAGGTGGCCCGGCAGTGGCGGAGAGGACTCCGGTATAACCCACGGCACGACTGAGCGCTAGCCGGCCGCTAGGAACCTTTCTACTATTTAAATTCTGCAACTACGGTATACCAGAACCTTGAACACGTTTTTTGCCCTTGCAAAAGACTAATCTTACTGTTTAGGGCACGTTTCCTTTCTCGGCAAAGATCATCAAAATTGGCTCCTACTTAGAGAGAATTCGACCATCAATGTCCTATAGAAATGCTTTTGACATATGTATATTCTTATATCATGTTTATTTTTGACAAGCCCGTTGTCCTTAAAGTCTGTCAAAGCGAAAATCTGCGTTACTAACATTTACCGGGGGGTCGAAAACGCGTAGAATACCATTTTTGATGAATTTCACAGGAAATGTTGAATTCTGACATTTATGCAAAGGCCGAACAAGCCATTGATCTCCCGCTGCGCCAAATTGAATATGAATGCGCTCAAAATAGAAATCACACTTCCTACAAAAAGTGCATTCCCGATTTGCTTCAGGCAAAAAAAAATTCACAATAACATTGATCTGGTTATTTTTGGCGAAGCGAATAATTATTAGCATAGAGGAAAAGATATAAAATTTATGCAAATCGTATTAACTGTATTTATAACTGGTATTTTTCGTGGGCTATTTTTAAATTTTGCTGTTGGCTTATTTCTCCGGAAAATTCGCTGTTGCAATCAAGGACTCCCGGCCATGATTCACAATTAATCGCGGGTGATTTGAATTCCATGTTGTGCAGGTCAGTTATGTGCGCATCCGTCGATGGTCGTCATTGTGCGATAATTTGCAATTCTATTTCGCGCTGCTTTAGATACTTTTCCTCATAACCAGCGATTGTGCTGGCGAAACCACTCTAATTGTTTTTGAAAGGTGTTGTTAGGAGCTCGGACTCCTTGTTTTCTATCTGTCAGCGCTCTTTGTTGTCCAGAGGTGCAAAAACGTGATTTGCATACAGCGCAGGGGAGTGGGCTACACCTTCTAAGATTCTAGGTGTCCTTGTACTCCAACCCTGGTCAATTACGCAAGCGTTCTGTCTACTTTCGAAAGCAACCTTACGATTCGGCATATTTGCAAAAAACGAAAACGATCCCGAAAGACAAAACAATGCGCGACCGGCGTAATTAAGCGCGCCTCTGAGTGTACAGTTCTTAGCAATAATCGTTAATGATATGTTAATGATCCGTTCGCGGCGAGTTGATGCGTTCACCAGCGCGGGGTTGATTGGTTGCTAATCTATCATCAAGTACATGATTCATCAATAATTTGATAACTCGTTTTGGTTTCTTGTTTCGGACTCCGTCGCCGGCCGTTTCCACTCAGATCACTCCATTCAGCCAACTACACTTGAAAAGAAATTCAAGTTCAAGAAACCAATTAAGTGCGGATCACATTTACATTTGGCGGCGGAGCAGCATTCGCTGCTCGGTGGCCCGCTCCTAGGTGAGGTGCAAGCCAAGTTTTTGCGGTAATGAAAGTTTATTGCAAAAAGTTCAATTACTTGCTCTGCTGCGCTAATTTTATGTTTTCAGGTTTTTTTTTGCGCGACTCGCGGTTGCTGAGAATTCTGCACGGTTTTGTTTGCGGTCAATCGCAATCCAATGCATTAAAGGTATTTTTCTCCGCGACCGGTCGTGTTTGCGACTTCGAGTTGTTAATTGGAGATGACTGTTGCGAATAAAAAGTATCTTTCTTGTTTTCGCTTGTAATCTCACAAACATGGATCCGTTGAAAGTTTTGGGGAGCCGGTGCTGAGTTTGGGCACACAGTAAACAACTCATTTTTTGCGGGAGAGCGTGACATATTGAGTAGTTTTGAATATTTTGAGGCGACTTGCAAAAGTGCACGATCATATCTTCCGCTTGAGATGTCTAAGGAATTTTGTTGATTGAGGTGCTGATTACTGGTTTAGAAATTGTTTTCATTTTGAAGTTGCTGCCTCGTTGTTGTTCGAATCCACTTAATTTAACCAACTTGCAATCGCAAAAAGTTTCGAAAATATTCAAATGTTTTTAAAACAAAGATTAGAGAACTGGATTTATTTCAAAAGAGTGTCTCATTGCCAGTGATCACTATAAATTTTCCACTTTATTAGCAATGCAACGAATAACAATAAAACTGACCTACAATAATAAAAATTCAATTCGTCCTAGTATTTTTTTATTCGTGACCTCAGATGCAACTGTGACTTGAGAAAATTCAAGATGAACAAGAAGATCTAAAATACTTCTAAGCCATAAATATCGTTGTGATGATTTGCATACTATATTTGAATTTCAAATGGCTATCAAGTTTTTTGTCGAAGTAGGTGCACACGATTTTTAATAAATTTATTATTTTTTATTAGGTAAGATAGGTAAGAATACATATTTAATTTCGCTCCGCTTAACATTAATAGCTTGTTCGGCCTTAGAATAAATGAATATCAATTGACGCATTTTTTCCCAAAGGGAAAACATGCAAACGGACAAAAAGTTGAGGACTATATGCAATTTGTATATTGACAAATGGCATTTAAGACTTAAATGATTTTTTTTTCGATTCCAACACAAAATATACTGGTTTTGACGTCGGTTTATTTAAAATACCTTAAATTTTAATCCATATTTTCAAAAAAAAATGTGTGGCAGTGTGTACGGAAGCGCGCATATGAATTTATCGTTCAAGTTTAAATCTGATGTTTAATAGCTGTATGAGGTGACGCAGAACAATTCTATCTGATTGAAAAGTTAGTTGAAGGAAATACAGTCATGTCAAATATGAGTTATTTTTATTTTTGATACGTTCGCGTGGTGAAGTGGTTAGAGTGCTCGCTGCGTAAGCCAAAAGTCCCAGGTTTGAATCCCGTTGGTGACAATAAGATTTTATTCCAGGAATTCTTCGGACGTTCAGTTATGATACATACTGGTTTAAAATCAGAACGCATCGCAGACACATGGCCAAAGCGCGTTACTGACTGTATCATCTTCTCCAGTGCCGGTACATTCTCTCAAAATAATGAAAAACTCTAACTAACTCTAAGCCATGGCCCGAAAGGGGCTTTAGTGCAAAATATGCACCAAATATAATTTGTTTGAGAGAATAGTTTATCTCTATAGCCCTGTTGATTGCATGGTTTGCAACTGCTTAAATCAAACTTTTTTTATCTCCTTCATTATCTTACGAGATTTATTCAGATATAACTGGAATATTTTAATATTTTTATTGTCAGAATCTGTTTGAGCATCGAAGATTTTTCTAGAAGTAGTTAATGCTTTGTCATGAAAACGCCTCCCTCTTCCAGTTTTCTCACGATAAAAAAAAACTATTAAAGGTCATGCATTTTGAAACGTTTTTCCGTCATCCCTTGTCACAATTGTTTATCATCCATCGTCGAAGAAACAAGGGACAATGGAAAAACATTCCGAAATCCATTATCATCAAGCCTTTATCGGGTAACTAAGTGCAATAAATATCAAGAATCATTAAGGGTCACTTTGAATACTTCATGCTATGCTTTTATTCAAGGATCTAAAATTCTTAGCTTAGTTCGAAGTATCATATAATTGAAATTTCAGTCATCTTTCCCTGAACATTACTCTAACACCTAGAGGAAGTTGCTAAGGCCCCTTTCTTTGAAAGACTGTCTGATTAAGACACGCACTCTTTTGAAGGATCATTTTTAGATGCAGACACTCGAAAAGTACATTTTTCGTTTGAAGCTCACTCAACTTTTTGATTTTAGACATATTTCATTTCTGCACTCTTTGTCCTGTTGAAGAAGAAATTCTTCACAGATAAAACATTTTATTTTGTATTCGAAAGCTTTTCACTGATCAACTTTATAAAAGAAAATCAAAAATGGAGCTCATAGTTACTCATTATAAAGCGTGGTCCAACTTAAATGCACGATGTTAATTGTAAATAAAACAAAAAGTTTTCAGAGAATTATTTTAATATTTTTAATTATAATAGAAGGATCTATAACAATTATGTATAAAACAAAATATTGCCCACATGGTCAGTATTTTCAATGACTCTGAGACATAATTGAGGTTCAATGTCGTTAATGTGCTGAATTATCTCATCCTTTAGCTCTTGAACTGTTCTAGGCTTATTGACGTACACTTTTTATCCCCAGAGAAAGAAGTCCAACGGTGTCAAATCACATGATCATGGCAGCCAATTAACGTCGCCACAACGTGAGATAAGACGGCCATTGAATTTCTCGCACAAAAGGGCCATTGTTTCGTTGGCTGCGTGGCAAGTGGCACCATCCTGTTGGTACCACATATCGTCCAGGTCCATAACCTCAATTTTTGGCCACATGAATCAGTTATTATCTCGCAATAGCGAACACGATTCATGGTAACTGCTTGGCCGTCCTCATTTTCGAAGAAGTACGGCCCGATGACGCCACTAGCCCATAAACCGCATCAAACAGTCACTCTTTATGGATGCATCGGCTTCTCAACAATCACTCATGGATTCTCATTTACCCAAATGCGGCAATTCTGCTTGTTAATGAATCCACTGAGGTGAAGGTGTGCCTCGTCGCTGAAGATGATTTTCTTTGTAAAGTCACCATTTCCTTCTGCCTGTTCAACCAATCATTCGTAAATTGAACCTTGGAAGCGTGTAAATTCGCATCAGTGAGATGTTCAAATGTTGGGCACGACGACGAGTCGAGGTTGACGGCTTTTCTGCCACACTATTGGGAACATTAGCAATGTTTTCCGCAGAACGAATTGGGCGAGTATGCACAGGTGATTTTACATTTCTTACAGGCACAATTCTCCCGATTGTGGACACATTTGGTCGATTATGCTAACCAAAAGTTTCACGAAGTCGACGAATTGCATATTGATTTGAACGCCCATTTTCATAAAAGGCTTCATCAATCTTAACGTGCTGCTCAATTGTGTACCGCTCCATGGTTGAATTTGCCAAACCCCTGAAATAAAGAAATGTCAAATTAAGTTGGGAGAAAAACCTGACGTTAAGGTGTGACTCACAATTAACATCGTACATTATGGTTTGACCACCCTTTACATTTGTCGAAATTCCTTCAAATCTGCTAATCTCTATAATTGCAGTTTTCTTCAGCAAAAGTTACTTTTTAGCTCTCAAAATTCAAAAGTGATTGGAATCGTCGAGACTCGAAGGTTTTAAAAGCAAAAAGAAAACAAGTATATCCTCGAAGCCATAGTCTCATGCGATCAAGAACAAGAAGGAATAGCAAGCATAATATGCTGAGAGGATAAATCTTACCATATTTCATTTCTACAACCTTTGTCCTGATGGATGTATATTGAAGAAAACGGATTTGAATTGAAACAGTGCTTAAATTTAAAGACGTCAGCTAACATTTTTTGTAGATGAAGCTTTAAAGCATGGTGTAGCAAAAATTTAACAAAACTACAATAATGTCGATACTCCAATTTTTGTAGGGAAAAAGCTCAATCATTTTTTATGACATATTACAAAACAACTTTATTTCAGTTAAAAAAATTATTTGATTTAATTTTACAAATGACTCAGGAGAAGGGATTCCCTTGTTGTCCTTACCTCCAGCTATCATGATTCTTCATCCTAAATCCCATGACCAAATGGTAATAAATAGTTTTGGGATAGCAAATTGGGTTTACTTGTTCCCCAATGATGAGACCAAGAACCAAGAACTGCAAATATAAGAGTGCCTGCAGGTCTGCTACTAAATCCTACTTACACATCCATTGTGGCAACATAAGAGAGTGAAGGCGAGTCTTTTGCGCCTGATAATAGCATCAAAAGTAATAACCATGCTGCCGGAATGGAGGTTCAGTGATAGGTCAACTTTCCGTCTCTGGAAAACCCTAAATTTTTTCGAAACCTGCAAAAGAGCCTCAGAATGGGTTGACATTGGATCCTGGGATGCCAGATTTCAACAATCAACATAGGTTATTAGCACACGACAACGCTTTGCCGTGATGACATCGGCAATACCATTGCTGATCAAAACAGGATTAAGCAAAGATGGGCATCATATTTCAAGAACCTCCTTAATCCTTCGCACAGCTCCAGAACATCCCACCAACTCTGAATGAAGCACCATCCAACTCTGGATAGTAAAGCACTGGGCATTGATAAAATTCCAGTGGAATCATGTTGCAAATTCCAGCCGTGCCGGCATTCTCTCATTTACAAATTTAAGCTTCTATTTTCTTTTGGGCAATCCTAGCCTTAGCCCTTTATTTTTATATTAAAATACCTAATCAGTTGCCTATTCTTTTATTCATGCCTTTTTCTTAAAATACAAAAAAAATTAATACTCTTATCCCCACTAAAAAAATTTCATTCTTTACTATACTAACAAAAATTCGTTCCTCCCTTCTCACTACCAACATTTTATACCATTGCCTATTACAGTAATATGAATCCAAGCTTTTAAATGCCTTGCGCAATTTAATTTGCCGGTTCGACAAATGAGAGATTATCGGAAATTGGCTTAGGTGCTGGCGCGGTGGACACTCAATCTGGGGGTCTCCTGGTACTATGGGTTTGAGTCCCCCCTGGGTGTAGGAAAAATCTTTTTAGTTTCGTCAAAAGTAATGATTGCCGTGTGTATGACTAAGCGTCATCATGGTTATATAAAAATCGAAGTATATACTATTGGAATTGTTGCATTTGTCGAAAGTGAAAAGATAAGCGAAGGAACGGGATTAAAGTGTATTGAACTTCAATCACGTTACCTCTGTGAATAACTGCGAACTGCGGGATTGGGAGTCAGTTTTGCCGACGACGGTTAATGAGGTGATATCGAAGGTTAGTAGCGGCAGTTTTTGGTGTTGGAAAGGAAAGAAAGAAAAAGTACAATTGATGGTGAAAGAATTAAAATTCGCTTGTGAATACGTGAATAAAAGTAGAGTTGCTTTTTTTTAAAGGTGAGACATAATTTTCATTAATTTAGTGAGCAAATTAATTTTTATATGTAGCATCCGTGGATAAATCATTGCGTTTCGGATTTTAAAACGAAATGGCGAGGTGAAAAGCCTGGATAAAAATCAGTTTATTTCGCATTGCGATAAGTGTGTGAAGAAAAAGACGAACCAGCATTGGATATTTTGTTTGAAATTGAAAGCAGTGAAGTAACAAAATAACGACGGTTTCAGTATACTTGTTAAAATCTAACTACCAACATGGTGTTGAAAATAAAATCGAATGTTCAGTACAAAAATACAATATTTAAACAATCAAGTGTCAAGATTCCTAAACTATAAAAACTGAAGAGTAAATTAAAAATAATTTGTTATTGACTTATTGAGAAGGCAAAGTGCCGGAGTTTGGATTTTCTTCCTTTTAATTGGAGCAGAAGATACTGTTAGACAGCGGATAGTGATGATAAAAGTGGCAGTTTCGTGTCCTTTTGATTTTGTTTTTATCTTTGCATATTCATTTAAGTGAGTACATATTTGCTTTTCTTCCTATATTTTATTTTATTCATATGTTATTATCAAGGTCTTTTTTTTTACTAAAAATTTTTATTTAATTTTTTTGTATTAAATTTTGAAGGGGGCTAATTTTTTCTTTTCTTACTTTTATTAAAATTCAGGAATTTTTCATAAAATTTCTCTGAATTAAATAAAACAGCCATGCCTTTTCAAGAGACCACTTTCATTTCTCAACATGACCCCCTCCTTTCCCTTACTCCCCTGCGTGATAAGTTTTCTAATGTGAGGTAGCCCAGCACGAACAGATGATTTCTCGGAAACCCCCACGACACGACTGGTTCAAGAATCCTCTACTAACAATTAATGCCTTCAACTGCGGTCACTTTCGTATTGCAGCAGAAATTTATAGTCATCCAGCACATTTGACAACAAAAATGTATGCTGACCAAGTGGAGCCAATCAATTATATTCCCTATCTCCAAAAATGGTGCCGAGCTACAGTGCGAAAATTACAGAGGCATTTTCAAAGATCTAAGAAATTAAAATCAGATCATACACCAACAGTATTATGGGGGAGTATCAAAGTGGCTTTAGAATTGGTAGATCGTCAATAGATCAGTTGTTTACTGTCAAACAGGTACTTGAAAAATACTGGGAATTCAAGAAAGACGTATACCAAATTTTCGTTGAGTTTAAGCAAGCATACGAAAGTATTGATTGTAACATACTGTACCAAATAATACTTTGCTTTGGCATCCCAGCCAAATTAGTCCGTCCTATCAAAATGACAATGACTTCGATGACCTCCCAAGTCCGCATCAATAACCAACTCACCGATGCCTTCCACACAAATATCGGACTAAAGCAAGGAGATGGGTGTAGTAATCTAAGAACGATGGCTCTAAAAGCAGCGCTGACACAGGCACACAGCACGAACGCAATTTAATAAGGATTCAGTCGATTCAGTCACCTTCCCCATCGCAACACTCGTTTTTTTTTTTTTTCGCAGGAATAATAAGTGGAAAAATTTCCTTTGTACTTAACACCCGGGAAACAAAATTCTAAAAATGTTTAAAAATTTCTAATGTGTAGTATCTTATTACAATATCTTTTGAAGATAATTTAACGAATTGCGGTGTAACGCGGTATGCAAATGCTTAGAACGAAACGGTTAACCCCTTTTAATTATGAATGCTAAAATCATTGTATCATTTAACCTGTTAATTATATGAACGCTAAAATCATTGTATCATTTAAACCCCTTAAAATTTGTCTAATTCTTCCGATTTTTCCCACCTAATTACGCCTAATTATCATAAACGACAAATTGCCTTCAATTGATAACTTAATTGAACCTACAAAAGACAGTGAAAAGGGAAATTGCAAATACCGCCGTCATAAACTACAAATGATAAGGAAAAAGTACATTTGATAGCAACAAAAACCTTCAATTGTGTGATTTCCCCCTTTCTGAATGGGTTCGTATTGTTCTACTTGCCCATAAAGTGTCGTAGTTGCTTGAGTGTGGAGAATATTAAATTGTGCTTGCGAAATTTGCATGCTATTGCGTCGTAAATCGTGAAAATGGGTGATAACTACATAACAACATTGGAAATTGGAATTATCGGGGAGAGTGGCGCCGGCAAGTCGAGTCTGATGCTTCGTCTGACAAACGAGGAATGGGATGGAGATCAAGAGTCTGCTCGAAACCGCCAGACAGCGCGGACGCCGCGTAAAGAAGAAGCGAGTTGGGAGTGAGAGGAGATTGCGGGCTGATCAGAATATCGCCGAGACACGTGGAAAAGTTTCTCGCGTAAAAGACAGTGAAATATTGTAAAAAAAAAATAGACGATAAAGTTATCGTGCAAATTGTGAACACCTTGTTAGTCGTGTGGGTTAGCGAAAAGTGGAATAAAACTCGTGTTCCGTCAAAATCTAGTGGAAGTGTTTTCGCTTGGGTGTCCAAAGGTTTCTCCCTCCCTTAAATCATTTGTCGAAAAGTTATTCTTTAGTTCCCAGAAATAATCAGGTCCCCAAAGGAGATATGAAACGAAGAAACAATTTGAAAATGTGGAAAAAGGCGTCATTGATTTGCCCCCGAATTTAGTAACAATTAGTTACTCAATGCACTTAGCATGTAACGGATTTGTAATTAACCGTTAGCTCTTTTGTCGGAAATTTTTCGAAATGCTGTGATGCAACTTCGCTTCATCGATTAAGGAAGTCGGTTCGCGTGGAATCGTTGTTGTTAATGTACTGTACATGTTCCAATACAAATTCGGAAACTCCTCCACAATACTTGTTAGAAGAAGCGTGCACACAGAGATGAATCGTGAGAATACAAACAAACTGGAACGTTTCACAGAAGTACACAGAACACTTTCATGGAATAATTTCTGTGTTTGAATGGTGCATGCTTGGGGTGAAATGAACTAGTGAAGGATCAGAGAGCAAGTCTTCGAAGAAAAACCGGCAACCCGAACAAAATAAATACGCGTTTGATCGACAAATATCTCTTCGAATCTTCTCACGTTTCCCTATGTGGCAACGAAAAAGAAAAGTACGGTAGTTCGCAAATGTAGATTTAATTAGACACAAGAGAAAAAACTAGTAAATACACGGTGGATATTTGCGTGGAAAAAATAAAAGTGCGTGTGTGGTCGGAGTAAATTGATCGCGATAGAAATGCACAAAGTAATGCTTGCGAAGATTCTGTAGCAAGAAGTGAAGTGAAGGCCCAAATTTAAAGCACGTCGGCCAGTTGCACTAAACAACAAAGTGATAATAACGGTCCAGACATTGCCACACAGCACGCTCACCGTGGAAATTGATCCTAGCAAAACGATCAAAGAGCTGAAGCAGGAAATCGAGGCTGTCCATGCTTTTCGGGAATTGCAAGGAAAGGTTGCAGAATTGTCGGGAGAAGAGGAGGCTTTCACATTATTCGGCGCAGACATAACTTGAGTAGTTCACATTATTTCAAGTAATAGAAAATTCATATTAGCTTTTGCATGCATGTTCATTTTCGCGTCTTATTGGAATCCCGTATGAAGTTCAAGTCACAAAACCTTAGAATTAAAAGCGTCGATTGAAAGTGTAGTTGTAAGAAAAGCTTATCAGTCGTGTTCAGATACAAGACGACCTGAGCATTAAGAAACATAATCTTGAAGAGATAATTTTCTCTATAGAATGTTATGTGGCATTCAATGAATTTTGTCGAAATATTTTTGGATAAAGTTCGCATGAAAATTATAGCACCATGATGTAATCAATTGCATATAGAACTTTGCTATCACACGATTAATTTGAATGAATCTGTCTGAGTTCAGAGCGATTAATTTGCATGTATCCATTTTTATACTGATTACGTTGTGCATCCAGAGATTACGCCTGGTTTTAGTAATTCTTGTTCGTGAACTTCAATGTATTTCTTGCTATAGATTTTTTTTGGCACTCTCAAATATCTGCACTTTACTAGTTTTCGATACCGGATATGTAAATGAGCATACTTATTGGTCTAATTTTGAAGGCTTAATTTTATATTCATACATATTTTAATCAGTTCTTGAAAGTGAACATTTTTTTTCAATTTCATGAAAAATTTTGGATTTTTAATATAATAAAGAGTATGTTCAGTTTACGCTTTGTCGATGTACTTGAACATCAAAGGCATTATATCATTTGCATTTAGTGATACTCCGTTAAAAGTTCCCGAAATTTGAATAAAAAAAATAAGATAACATTACCTTATTATTTAATAATAATAATTATAAAATAATACTGATTCATTTATTTAAATAAACAAATTTACCTAATTATTTACCCTATAAATCTTTCTACTACCCATTTATATGACAGCACTGATTCAAATTCTTAGTAAAATTAAACCATAAGATAAAATATCACACCTAAAATAATAGCCTAAACCCATTCAATAAAAAGAATAACAATTTGAAATGATAAAAATCAAAGACAATATAAACAATAAATTTTGCACCATTCAAAAATATAAAAAGGTATTATAAATGACAGATAAAAAATTTAGATTAAATTCGAAGCTTTTGTGTTTAACGAGAGTTAATAATGATGTAATTTCTCAACTGGGATTTTAGAATGACAGTTCAGGTAAAATACAAGTATAAACGAGTATTTGTTGCAACAAAAAGAGATAATTATGGGACATGCAAAATAATCACTTGCAACATCGTTGTTCTGGCATTTTCCGCAGAAGTCTGTAATGTAACAGTATCTGAACATTATTCTTATAATTAAAAGTCAAAAATTTAATAAAGGGCGATAATTTTAGTCTATTAAATCGCTCTCTAAGAGCTTGGAATTAATTCTCAACCAGAGATTGCAATTTTGAAAACCCTGTTAACATCGCTCGTCAGAAAGGTAGATTGGAATTGAAACATTTCCTGTGTTGAAGATTATCTTTCTCAAATTGATTCATTACTAAAATTCTGCCTTTTATTTAAGTATTATTTATCACCATACAAAATGTACATAAGTGTAACATAAATAGTTCATTTATATTCAAATTCCAAATAAGATTTTGTGGTCAGCTATAGAGTATCAGAAAATGTGTAATACCGGAATTTAACCTGTTAGAAACCAATAAGTTAGATTAGGTATAGATGATCTAATGAATTGATTGAAAATTGAAAGAAAAAAATAAAAATGAATTAAAAACGTACCCGAGGGTCTTTCCTTTCCTCCATTTCTAACCGGGTATAGGACCCGGTACGGTGGCAGGCTTCCCCCTCAAAATATGAGCCAGTCACCGGGTACAATTTAATCCTTTTTATTTCAGGTGACTTAATGGGTTGAGTGGCCCAAGCCAAGTGCCTTTTTATGGCATAAAGTTATGCAATTCCATTGTATAATTCTATGACATAAATTGGTCACCGGGGTACTCCCCTTCTGATGGGAAAGCTCATATAATTCAAGTTGTATGAGTTTTCCACTCAGAAGAGGAATACCTGGCCACCTCAACGATTTAACATTGGATTTATTCCGGTTGGGTGGGCATGAAGGGGCTCCACCACCACCCGGTTGCCCCTCTTTCATTTGTGGGCCCTGAATGTATTTGGGTAAAGACGAGGTCAACCCCAAATTAGTCTTTCTTGTCAGGTTGCACTTGTTCTCGCAACAAGTCGTAATTCCATCGTGGAGGTTACCTACTGATTTGCGACTTCGGTCGTCCTCTCGAACTCTGCAAGCAATTCGTGAATGCGAAATGTTTTGTAGTGAGTCCTCGTGCCGGGGAAACGAACCCGCCCCACGACACCGCAATGCTAGCCTGCCAGCGCATTCACGCGTCTCCGGACGAGGGCATTCTCGGCAGGAATCAACACCTTCCTCTGCCGAGGCAGCAGAACATCGCTGCGGTCCTTCACGGACATATTGAACACAATTATTCACTACAAATGGCGCCCAACGTGGGGCCCGAAAAGCCCGGCTGTATCATCAGTCGTGAGCACGAGACAGTCCATCGTCTCTAGGTGTCCCCACAAGGTGTTAGAAATTTTGGCGGGTAGATAACTCCCGAGGGTTTTTGCACTAATCGTGCCCCAGCAGCCGAGTAACTTCCGAACGTGTGTTGTCTTCGGACATCAATATCGTTTGGTCCTTCTTTTGATTTATACCTTGGTGGTTTACCACCATTGTATAACTAGTAAGGCCAAATTATATTAGAGTCCCTTTTTGTGTTCGGAGGTTATTATCCCAACATCTATTTTGCGGAGGATTCTGATCCGCTCCCCAAACCAGCGGTGCCTAAGTGTCTTAAATTACATGGATTTTGATTTCATGTGATTGGCTGATTAGCTAATCCATGACTATCCATGACAAGACACGCGCTGCTTGTGGATTAGAATCCCACCCTGGGCTGACAAGCTGTAACTTGAGAAGTTTGCTAATGAGGGATCACTTCGGAACCCTGATTTTCATGGTGCCACAAGAGAGTGTCCCTGAAACGTTTTAGAAGGATTGTGCCATGGTGTCCATACTTGGGAGGAAGGACGGAAAGGAAAGACCGATTATTTTTTTTGATAACTTAAAACTTTTTTTGAAACTTTATCATACATTTTTTTTTTTTTTTTGTGAGGTTCGACTATAGTTCGCCACTGACGGCCACTTACAAATCATAAATTTTGCATCATTTTTTTCACATTTTCATTATTTATATATATATATTTATTTAGGTTTTTAGTTAGCAATTTAAATTTCTTTTAGCATGCCCACCAAAAGAACTCCCGAAAGGAGAAAGTTGCGGTCGGATGCCGGACCAGCTCTATTGTGTTCCATCTGTCACGAGGACATGGACGAAACTACAAGCCAGAGGTTGCAGTGCGGACACAGGCTACATCAGCTGTGTTTGGCACAACTGCGGCAAACTTCATCCACGTGCCCGCTCTGTCGACAGCCTTTGGAAATCGCACAGCCAGCAACAGAACGACCTCAGTCCTCCAGTACAAGTGGAGCTGTCCCCAAAAGCGGACCCCTTCCATCCACTACAAGGAGTGCACGAGACGATGACTACAGGGCTGAAGCAGTTCCGCCTGCAGAAGAAGCGAGTCCACCGGTGGCTGTGGAAGCCACAGTTCTACGAGATCTAATGGCGCTCGTACAGGACATGTCCACCCGGCTCGCCTCTCTAGAGAGCCAGAGAGAGAACCCCGCACCATCCCGGCCAAGAACTCCTCCTATGTGGGATTCGGACCCAAATCCGTGGGACTTCCAGTAGACTCGCGGCGTGATCCCGAACGGATCCGGCCAGGTACAGCCATGAATCCGTTGGCTCCAGTTTACCGGCCCCGATTGAGCCAAGCACCGCCACCAAATCAGGCTCCCGTGATTCCGCCGGACCAACGCTTCCATCCACACGACATGTATCGGCTGAAGCCGACACAGATCCCCAGCATCATCCAGGGATGGAATCTACATTTCAGTGGGGAACCCAATACGATAACGGTGGAGGTTTTCATAAGTCGGGTGGAGTCACTGATTGAGCAGATGCTAGCAGGAGACCGCACAGCGCTCGCAGGATACCTGCCAATGCTGCTTAGGGGAGCAGCCCTGGAGACATATTGGAGGATACATTCAGCTCCACCATCCATACGCTGGTCACGGCTGAAGGAGGTACTCCGCATGGAATACCCTACGGTCGACATGGACGAATTAGTCCTGGATAAGATGAATGCTAGATGGCAGCGTCCGGACGAGTCCTTCCATAAATATCGAGCCGATATCCTTCGGTTGAATGACCAGCTGTCAGAGCCATTGTCTTCTACCCAAATTCTTCGCCTGCTAAAGCGCAATCTAAGACCGGAGATTCGTCGGCATATCGTGAACTCCGATCCACAGAGTATGGAGGCCCTGCTGAGAAATGTGCGTCGTATAGAAGGGTTTGAGGAAGACCTACGGGACCGGCCATACTTACTAACCAGGACGGGTCCTCGACGAGGAATCGCGGAATTGGCCCCAGATTATACCACCCTAGATCTGGAGGATGATTTGGACCCAGACCAGCTTGCTGTAGCGGCAGTGGGAAGTCTTGCGACCTGCTGGAATTGTCACCAAACCGGACACCGGTTCATTTCATGCCGCGCAGAACGTAAGGTTTTCTGCTACGGTTGCGGCAAGCCGGACACTTACTTCCCGGACTGTTCTGAATGTGCCGCACGAAAAAACGGCCAAAAGAGTACCCGACCACCTCAGCGGTACTCGAAACCCCAGCAGTAGCTCCTCAGTCAGCGGCTCACCCCAACCAACCTGACGTTAACCCACCAGCCATAACCATTACGACTGCGGATGTTCACTCTCTTCCGGAGACCTCACCAACGACAATATTAAAACGACCATCGCAGTCACTGCCAGAAGAACCGCGGCAGCCTCAAGTACGCACTCTAAAACCTTATCATGTTAGACTGCAGGAATATCGGGTGGCTCGAGAGCGAATATTTGCTTCCGAAGTTGTCACTTCCCGTCCATGCACGACAAAATGGTCAACCCGTCGTTGGCGGAATTTCCGCAAGAGAGTGCGCACCTGCCGTCAAACCGTAAACTCTTGTAACATCTCGGAGGTTGCTGAGAATGAGATCAGACCTTATCATCCAATTAAAGTGTTGGGCGAGACCGTGTTTGCATTGATCGACACGGGTGCCAGTATCAGTTGTCTTGCCTCGAGCTTTGGCTCGAAAGTGCTCCAAGAATATCCGAACTTGATTAAATCCTGGCGCACTGAAATCAGTACCGCTGATGGCACCAAACACCCTATACGAGGTAAACTAACAACACCCGTGACGTTCAGGGGTCAGACGAAGGATATTACCTTCTACATTATCCCGTCTTTGACTCAGAACGTATACCTTGGTGTCGATTTCGTCCTTCGCTTTGGACTGGCCTCCGATTTATTCACCGATTTGTCTTTAAAAACCAGAAATGTCAACGAAATCACTTCTACTCCCGATAGGCATGACCTGACGTCTAACCAACGGCAACGCCTGGAAGCATCCATTGCTGCTTTCCCATCTTACGCTACCCAAGGCCTTGGCCGCACCACCCTAGTCTCACACGCCATTGACGTTGGCGATAGTAAACCGATTAAACAGAGACACTACGCCATCTCGCCAGCCATGGAGAAATTGGTGTATGCGGAATTAGATAGGATGCTCGAGTTGGGGGTCATAGAAGAGTCCCAAAGTGCCTGGTCCTCACCGGTAACCTTGGTTGTAAAGCCAGGTAAAGTCCGCCTCTGTCTTGATGCCCGTAAGGTAAACGCGGTTACCATCAAGGACGCGTACCCTCTTCCACTCATCGATGGAATACTAGGGAGACTGCCGAAAGCCAATTATATCACCAGTCTCGACCTAAAAGACGCCTTCTGGCAAATTCCACTCGATGAGGGCTCGAGGGACAAGACCGCCTTCACAGTGCCTGGACGACCATTATATCAGTTCGTCACAATGCCCTTTGGCCTGTGTAATGCGCCGCAAACGATGACCCGGTTGATGGACAAGGTCATCCCACCTCACCTGAAACACCAAGTGTTCGTGTACCTCGATGATCTTTTACTCATCACGGAAACGTTCGATCAACACCTCCTACTTCTACAAGAAGTAGCCCTGCACATCAGTAAGGCGGGACTCACCATCAACGTACAGAAAAGTAAGTTTGTCATGAAAGAAGTCCGATACTTAGGCCATGTCATAGGACATGGCACTATCAAAACGGATCCAGACAAAACGCGTGCGATTGATGAGTTCCCCTTACCAAAAACTGTGAAGCAGCTACGACGTTTCCTTGGTGTGTGCGGTTGGTACCGAAGGTTTGTTCGGAATTATGCAACAGTTTCAGCGCCCCTGTCAGACATGTTGCGGAAAGGGAAGTTCGTTTGGACCGAACTCAGCCGAAAGGCATTTGAAGAGCTTAAACAAGCCCTCACATCAGCTCCTGTCTTGCACAGCCCCGACTTCACGAAGCCCTTCTCCATTCATTGTGACGCAAGTCAACATGGAGTAGGAGCCGTGCTGGTGCAATTGACCGACGAAGGGGAGGAAGCTCCCATCGCCTTCATGTCCAATAAGCTGAATTCGGCCCAAAGGAACTATACTGTTTCCGAGCAAGAATGTTTGGCAGCGGTAATGGCTGTGAAGAAATTCCGAGCTTATATCGAGGGCCACCAATTCGAGATCATCACGGACCACGCGTCACTACAATGGTTGATGAACCAGGCAGATTTAAGTGGACGCCTAGCCAGATGGGCTCTTAAACTGCAAGGGTTCAAGTTCTCCATCAAACATCGGAAAGGAACCCAGAACATCGTACCCGACACTCTCTCACGGATGTTTTCCCCAGAGGGAGCCGAAATAACAATAAATGACGAGGACCCCATCGAAATAGATTTGGACAGCCCACATTTCGAATCAGATAGCTACAAAGAGTTGAGGCAAACCATAGCGACCCAACAGACACAGCTGCCTGACTTGAAGGTAATAGACGGCTATGTGTATAGACGAAACGAATACGCCACTGGTGATCCATGGCAGGAAGAAGAGTCTTGGAAACTCTGGGTACCGGAGGAAATGACACAACAGCTGATCCTCCGCGCACATGATCATCCGTTAAGTGCCCACGGAGGTTACGGTCGAACACTACGGCGACTAAAAAAATACTTCTTTTGGCCTAAAATGGCATCCCAGGTCAAAGACTACGTGAGCGCCTGTGATACCTGTAAAGGCACCAAAGCGCCCAACCAGCCTCTTCGACCTCCTATGGGTCAACTCAACGTCCCAGAACGCGTGTTCCAGCGTCTATACATCGATCTACTCGGTCCATATCCTCGGTCTTCCATGGGACACATCGGAGCTATAGTCGTTCTAGATCAGCTCTCAAAATTCCCAATGGTGGAACCTATCCGTAAATTCACAACTCCATCGATCGTGAAATTCTTAGAGAACCGGGTATTCCATGTGTTCGGAGTTCCAGAGAGTGTGTACTCAGATAATGGAGTACAGTTCCGGTCTCGGCAGTTTAAGAGCCTACTTGAGCAGTATGGCATTGAACACCAACTGACGCCCATATACTCTCCTCAGTCCAACGCGTCAGAACGGTTGAACCGCACCCTATTGGCCGCGATCCGTTCCTACGTCCACCCATCTCAAAAGGATTGGGATCGGCGATTGTCTGCCATCACATGCGCCCTGCGATCCTCGTATCATTCCGTCACCGGTGTCGCCCCTTACTTTGCCGCCTTTGGACAGCACATGATTTGCCACGGTAAATCATACCGACTGTTACGGCAATTAAAGTGTTTGGGAGACCCGGTCGTTGCGCTGGAGCCCCACGAACGTTTAGGAGACCTCCGCCAACAGATCGGACGGAAGATTAAGGCCGCAGGTAGTGCAAATGAAGCGCAGTACAATCTCCGGTCACGATCTGCTAATTTCAAAGAAGGAGATGAAGTTTTCCGGCGAAATTTCCGCCAAAGTGACGCCGCGGGGCATTACAACGCCAAGCTGGATAGGCGATTCCTGAAAAGCCGCATAAAGAAGGTAATGGGACCTAACCGTTACTTGATAACGGATCCATCGGGAAAAGAAGTGGGGATATACCACGCGAAAGACCTGCGCCGATAGATAATTGGGCACGTCTGTTTGTCCGTCCGCATATATTTTCAAAAACGCGCAAAGATTGTATACTTCCAGGCAAACATAGACATAAGTCAGTCCGTCCGTCTGTTAATTGTGTTCTTTTATTGTTCGTCATCTCTAGTCCCGACGCCGAAGGCAACCCGTGAGACACAGAAAGATCCTTCAGCTCCTTTTTCGTAATCCGCATTGCCTTGGGATCACGAGAAAATTAGCTGCCCTGTAGTAATCTAAGAACGATGGCTCTAAAAGCAGCGCTGACACAGGCACACAGCACGAACGCAATTTAATAAGGATTCAGTCGATTCAGTCACCTTCCCCATCGCAACACTCGTTTTTTTTTTTTTCGCAGGAATAATAAGTGGAAAAATTTCCTTTGTACTTAACACCCGGGAAACAAAATTCTAAAAATGTTTAAAAATTTCTAATGTGTAGTATCTTATTACAATATCTTTTGAAGATAATTTAACGAATTGCGGTGTAACGCGGTATGCAAATGCTTAGAACGAAACGGTTAACCCCTTTTAATTATGAATGCTAAAATCATTGTATCATTTAACCTGTTAATTATATGAACGCTAAAATCATTGTATCATTTAAACCCCTTAAAATTTGTCTAATTCTTCCGATTTTTCCCACCTAATTACGCCTAATTATCATAAACGACAAATTGCCTTCAATTGATAACTTAATTGAACCTACAAAAGACAGTGAAAAGGGAAATTGCAAATACCGCCGTCATAAACTACAAATGATAAGGAAAAAGTACATTTGATAGCAACAAAAACCTTCAATTGTGTGATTTCCCCCTTTCTGAATGGGTTCGTATTGTTCTACTTGCCCATAAAGTGTCGTAGTTGCTTGAGTGTGGAGAATATTAAATTGTGCTTGCGAAATTTGCATGCTATTGCGTCGTAAATCGTGAAAATGGGTGATAACTACATAACAACATTGGAAATTGGAATTATCGGGGAGAGTGGCGCCGGCAAGTCGAGTCTGATGCTTCGTCTGACAAACGAGGAATGGGATGGAGATCAAGAGTCTGCTCGAAACCGCCAGACAGCGCGGACGCCGCGTAAAGAAGAAGCGAGTTGGGAGTGAGAGGAGATTGCGGGCTGATCAGAATATCGCCGAGACACGTGGAAAAGTTTCTCGCGTAAAAGACAGTGAAATATTGTAAAAAAAAAATAGACGATAAAGTTATCGTGCAAATTGTGAACACCTTGTTAGTCGTGTGGGTTAGCGAAAAGTGGAATAAAACTCGTGTTCCGTCAAAATCTAGTGGAAGTGTTTTCGCTTGGGTGTCCAAAGGTTTCTCCCTCCCTTAAATCATTTGTCGAAAAGTTATTCTTTAGTTCCCAGAAATAATCAGGTCCCCAAAGGAGATATGAAACGAAGAAACAATTTGAAAATGTGGAAAAAGGCGTCATTGATTTGCCCCCGAATTTAGTAACAATTAGTTACTCAATGCACTTAGCATGTAACGGATTTGTAATTAACCGTTAGCTCTTTTGTCGGAAATTTTTCGAAATGCTGTGATGCAACTTCGCTTCATCGATTAAGGAAGTCGGTTCGCGTGGAATCGTTGTTGTTAATGTACTGTACATGTTCCAATACAAATTCGGAAACTCCTCCACAATACTTGTTAGAAGAAGCGTGCACACAGAGATGAATCGTGAGAATACAAACAAACTGGAACGTTTCACAGAAGTACACAGAACACTTTCATGGAATAATTTCTGTGTTTGAATGGTGCATGCTTGGGGTGAAATGAACTAGTGAAGGATCAGAGAGCAAGTCTTCGAAGAAAAACCGGCAACCCGAACAAAATAAATACGCGTTTGATCGACAAATATCTCTTCGAATCTTCTCACGTTTCCCTATGTGGCAACGAAAAAGAAAAGTACGGTAGTTCGCAAATGTAGATTTAATTAGACACAAGAGAAAAAACTAGTAAATACACGGTGGATATTTGCGTGGAAAAAATAAAAGTGCGTGTGTGGTCGGAGTAAATTGATCGCGATAGAAATGCACAAAGTAATGCTTGCGAAGATTCTGTAGCAAGAAGTGAAGTGAAGGCCCAAATTTAAAGCACGTCGGCCAGTTGCACTAAACAACAAAGTGATAATAACGGTCCAGACATTGCCACACAGCACGCTCACCGTGGAAATTGATCCTAGCAAAACGATCAAAGAGCTGAAGCAGGAAATCGAGGCTGTCCATGCTTTTCGGGAATTGCAAGGAAAGGTTGCAGAATTGTCGGGAGAAGAGGAGGCTTTCACATTATTCGGCGCAGACATAACTTGAGTAGTTCACATTATTTCAAGTAATAGAAAATTCATATTAGCTTTTGCATGCATGTTCATTTTCGCGTCTTATTGGAATCCCGTATGAAGTTCAAGTCACAAAACCTTAGAATTAAAAGCGTCGATTGAAAGTGTAGTTGTAAGAAAAGCTTATCAGTCGTGTTCAGATACAAGACGACCTGAGCATTAAGAAACATAATCTTGAAGAGATAATTTTCTCTATAGAATGTTATGTGGCATTCAATGAATTTTGTCGAAATATTTTTGGATAAAGTTCGCATGAAAATTATAGCACCATGATGTAATCAATTGCATATAGAACTTTGCTATCACACGATTAATTTGAATGAATCTGTCTGAGTTCAGAGCGATTAATTTGCATGTATCCATTTTTATACTGATTACGTTGTGCATCCAGAGATTACGCCTGGTTTTAGTAATTCTTGTTCGTGAACTTCAATGTATTTCTTGCTATAGATTTTTTTTGGCACTCTCAAATATCTGCACTTTACTAGTTTTCGATACCGGATATGTAAATGAGCATACTTATTGGTCTAATTTTGAAGGCTTAATTTTATATTCATACATATTTTAATCAGTTCTTGAAAGTGAACATTTTTTTTCAATTTCATGAAAAATTTTGGATTTTTAATATAATAAAGAGTATGTTCAGTTTACGCTTTGTCGATGTACTTGAACATCAAAGGCATTATATCATTTGCATTTAGTGATACTCCGTTAAAAGTTCCCGAAATTTGAATAAAAAAAATAAGATAACATTACCTTATTATTTAATAATAATAATTATAAAATAATACTGATTCATTTATTTAAATAAACAAATTTACCTAATTATTTACCCTATAAATCTTTCTACTACCCATTTATATGACAGCACTGATTCAAATTCTTAGTAAAATTAAACCATAAGATAAAATATCACACCTAAAATAATAGCCTAAACCCATTCAATAAAAAGAATAACAATTTGAAATGATAAAAATCAAAGACAATATAAACAATAAATTTTGCACCATTCAAAAATATAAAAAGGTATTATAAATGACAGATAAAAAATTTAGATTAAATTCGAAGCTTTTGTGTTTAACGAGAGTTAATAATGATGTAATTTCTCAACTGGGATTTTAGAATGACAGTTCAGGTAAAATACAAGTATAAACGAGTATTTGTTGCAACAAAAAGAGATAATTATGGGACATGCAAAATAATCACTTGCAACATCGTTGTTCTGGCATTTTCCGCAGAAGTCTGTAATGTAACAGTATCTGAACATTATTCTTATAATTAAAAGTCAAAAATTTAATAAAGGGCGATAATTTTAGTCTATTAAATCGCTCTCTAAGAGCTTGGAATTAATTCTCAACCAGAGATTGCAATTTTGAAAACCCTGTTAACATCGCTCGTCAGAAAGGTAGATTGGAATTGAAACATTTCCTGTGTTGAAGATTATCTTTCTCAAATTGATTCATTACTAAAATTCTGCCTTTTATTTAAGTATTATTTATCACCATACAAAATGTACATAAGTGTAACATAAATAGTTCATTTATATTCAAATTCCAAATAAGATTTTGTGGTCAGCTATAGAGTATCAGAAAATGTGTAATACCGGAGTTTAACCTGTTAGAAACCAATAAGTTAGATTAGGTATAGATGATCTAATGAATTGATTGAAAATTGAAAGAAAAAAATAAAAATGAATTAAAAACGTACCCGAGGGTCTTTCCTTTCCTCCATTTCTAACCGGGTATAGGACCCGGTACGGTGGCAGGCTTCCCCCTCAAAATATGAGCCAGTCACCGGGTACAATTTAATCCTTTTTATTTCAGGTGACTTAATGGGTTGAGTGGCCCAAGCCAAGTGCCTTTTTATGGCATAAAGTTATGCAATTCCATTGTATAATTCTATGACATAAATTGGTCACCGGGGTACTCCCCTTCTGATGGGAAAGCTCATATAATTCAAGTTGTATGAGTTTTCCACTCAGAAGAGGAATACCTGGCCACCTCAACGATTTAACATTGGATTTATTCCGGTTGGGTGGGCATGAAGGGGCTCCACCACCACCCGGTTGCCCCTCTTTCATTTGTGGGCCCTGAATGTATTTGGGTAAAGACGAGGTCAACCCCAAATTAGTCTTTCTTGTCAGGTTGCACTTGTTCTCGCAACAAGTCGTAATTCCATCGTGGAGGTTACCTACTGATTTGCGACTTCGGTCGTCCTCTCGAACTCTGCAAGCAATTCGTGAATGCGAAATGTTTTGTAGTGAGTCCTCGTGCCGGGGAAACGAACCCGCCCCACGACACCGCAATGCTAGCCTGCCAGCGCATTCACGCGTCTCCGGACGAGGGCATTCTCGGCAGGAATCAACACCTTCCTCTGCCGAGGCAGCAGAACATCGCTGCGGTCCTTCACGGACATATTGAACACAATTATTCACTACATGGGCTGGCCCCATTGCTATTCAATTTGGCTCTGGAGTACGTCATAAGGAAGCTACCTGTCAATGCACGAGGTTCATTACTGTACAGGTAGAGCAAAGTAGTAGCCTATGGGATTGACATCAATATTTTGTCACGGTCATTAACAACTGCCAAAGAGCTTTTCCTGAAACTCGACTGCGAAGCAAAACTAGTAGGAATACAAATCAATCAATATAAAACAAAGCTCATAACGCATTCGAGGAAAAATATCTCAAATGCCCAAAATATCACCCTTGACAAATATAGCACCTAAAATGTGGGTGAATTCATATATCTAGGTGCCAAAATAACGAGAACCGCTAATGAAACAGACGAAATACGCCGAAGAATACAGCTGACAAATAAAATATTTTATTCACTTCTGACGATCTTGAAGACCAGCTGCATGCACGGGAAGACAAAGCTCCAAGTATACAAATCTTTTATAAGACGTGTGTTATGCTATGGGTGTGAAACATGGACCCTAACCCAAGCATCCGCAAATATATTGAACGCCTTTGAGCGACGGGTCCTGAGGCGAATAATCAGAGCGAAGCTAGACAGGGACCAATGGTGAATTCGATGCAGCTATGAACTGTATGAATTTTTTGACGAGTCGGAGGTCTTAACGATTGTAAGACTGCGGGAGTTGCAATGGGCTGGCCACATGAATCATATGGAAAAACAACGAATAACTGGAAAGGTATTCGTTGGAAAAACTGAATGGCGGAGACTAGTGGAGAAACAGAGGAATCGCCGGTCTGATTCAGTCGACGAAAACCATTCATGGCTGCTCGGATTTTGAAATTGGAGGACGCGGTCAATGGAATTGAGACAGTGGTAGGGGCTATTTGCAGGAATCGAAGGCTACGAAGAAGAAGAATGTATAATATTATCTAGAAAGTAACGAATCAATTTTCAAATGGCGATTAGCTCTATAATTTGCCGTCATACAATCCGTATTATTCCTTGGGGGGATTTCGCTAATCCTACATAAAACATCTTCATCTAAGAAAGTGAAAAGGATCTTTTAATAAGTTTATCAGTAAGCGAAGGACAATGTGGAAAGGCAAAAGTAATTATGAAATTTAATTCAATTATATTGCTCTAAATCATCTTGCATTGTAGCTTTTATGCTGCTTTTAGAATTAATTTATGGGTTACTTCCGGTAGAAATTATTAACTATAATGTGCCATTTATGAAAGAAATCCATGACCAAAAGATTCGGTATCTTCTCCAAATCCTTGAAGAGTCGCAAAATAATGGGCATATTTCGATCATTGAAATTCAATTTCTCATCATCAATGTACTATATTGAACTGTGAATATCTACAGAGTCATGAAAGAATTACATTTTGATTTAACGGCAGAAGTTTTTTACCTTTATTTTATTTTCTTGTGCTTTGAATGGGACCTGGTAAAAAGTAAGACGTATCATGTGCCAGAAACAGGACTCTTCTATCCATTTCCGTACGTAAGTTGTGCGTGAACACACATAAACACGACAAACTGATAACCTTCTTTCCTTTGGAAGTCGGTAAAAAATCGAAGAGGTAATATGGTTAAAAGGCTCACAGCGGCAGATAATGTCGACATAATTGTAACGACTTGGTATGACCACAGGAATATGAGCTTGACTTCTACTTGTGTAGACAGCAAACTCTTTACGGGTATGAGGCGCTATAATAAAAAGGAGAAAACCTATATCCCAATTTCATGTCCAAAAACTGTGATAATATAACATATAGGTGGTGTTGTTCTTTTAGATGCACTCCTGTCTATGACAGAATCCAAATACGGTCAAGAAACGTTTACCACCGAATATTTTTCACATGATAGACATGATAATCGTCAACGCTTTGCTATCATATAGGCATCGATTTCAGCGACAAGAATTGCTTGCACTAGCGGACTTCAAAGTAGCTCGAACAGAAACATTGTGCTTGTCCTATAAACCTTGTATCGGTATAAAACGAGTACGCTCCTCAAATACATCTGAAAAAATCCAATCTCAGATCGATTTCTGTCGAAGACAAATCGATATCAAAGTCAGAACCTGAGCTTATCTAACATATTTTGCGGTTTGCCGTTACTCGATTTAAATGTCCTTAAGATGGAACTTAATGGAAAGTAAGCTGAGTAGCTTGGCAAAAATAGAATCCTTTTACCTAGCCGTATACAAAAATTATGCATTAATATAATTAAAATAATATATAATAAAATTAATATAATAAAAATAAGTTGAAGTAGCAGGAGAGTGCTCCTGCCAGAAGGGCTTTGCAAACCAATTAGTAACTCAAGCGATATCTTCTAAATATCAAAACTTGACTAGTATACATATTCCATAAATTAGGTTCGAAGAACTGGTTATTATGTATTTAAATTCACCACCATTTTGTTTCAAATGTTTTGACACTATTGCTTGAATAGTCATGATAACAATACTACAAACCGCTTCCAGAATTTTTATGAAAATTCCCAAATATTTGTAGCGTAGGTCCGTTTCAAAGGTGTATCTCCCTAGTTTCACGTATTAATGTTGCTCTTATTGGTAAATATTCAATCGGCTGTAACTAAGCTTTTTGTTGTTCTTCTTAGCTCCACGAATTTCTCAGGCTTTCCAGGTCAAAGGTGTCCAATCGCGGGGGGCACACCATTTTCCTACATTTCCCCTCGCTCTGCACCCTTTGAAGCCAAAATTATTATTTTAAGGGCGAGAAAAATTGCAATGACACACGCACGGACAGACGGACAGATTTTAGTGGGGCTTTTTAAAATTATTTTACTATTATTTTGGGCATCGCTTCCGCCTTTTTTGAATGACTATACTGCGAATTTGGGTGTAAGTTAATTTAGTGGCATAAAATTTCCTGCAAAATGACACATTTATGATTTCCGTTTAACAACAACTGGTATACGTCTCGAACGAAATCTGAACCGACCTCTCATCGGTTCTAGACGTGAAGTCTTGGATTGTGACAACGGACTGTATCCTTCAGGTCAACAAGTCCGGATACTCTTTGTCTACTTCGAGGTGGCTGCTGGCTAGCTAGCTAGTTCGGAGAGGAGTTCGGTCGGGGATCTTACGCGAATCGACTAAGTTCGAAATACAAAAATTCAGCCACCGGTTCACATGCTCGATTTACTAACGCGTCTAAAATACCACCATACGGAAACGAAACCTATCTTTACTCTATTCCGTATTTCTTCCATTCATTCAGACAATACAGAAAAAAACTGGATCTAATTCCGCGTTCTTGAATAGCACCGACGCAATACCGAAAAATATCCTACTCTAATGCGAACTTCGAAACAACCTGCTCTAACAAAAACCTCAAAGTAAATTATGGTACCGCGTTCCAAACGCGACGCGAAACCGGCCATCCGCGGATAACTCGAACCCTACCCTCGTCACGGCATACTCACCGTTCGCTGACATTCCTGCTGGAACAGAAGGGTTAGCTGGAAAGGAAAGACGTTGTTCGGTTTAGCAATTCATATTATATTCTATCTTCGCATTTTAACCTTCATGTAGAAAAAAAACTTAGTCATTAGGATAAGTATAGTTGTAGCTATTTACTTATAAGATATTGATAAATTCTACCTAATATTTTGCTAAAATATATTTACAACAAGAATATTATATTCATTTAAACGATTTAGGCTTCCATCATTTCCGAGCATGGGCTGTATAGTTTCGTGCTACTTAGTGCTATGGTCCGTGTTTTTGGTTCGAAATATTTTATTGAATTGAAATGCTTCAGGAAAAATTAAAAATAGAGAGATATTTATTTTGAAATTGACATGCTGTTTTGTACCCACTGTTATTCCAAATTGTATCTACATTTTTTTTCTTTTCGTTTTAATAACGGGCGACTCAATGCTTCCTTTTTGCCTAAATGTTTGTAGGGACTTATTAATAGTGAAATTTACTAAAAATCAAAAAGCGCTAGCCGATTAAATGAATATCACTTATAAATAGTGAAATTAGCTTTGCTTATAAATACCGCCTTTTCTTAGTAATATTTCTTGTAGTTGGTTTTTATTATTACTTCTAAATCTTATAGTCGTCTTATTTTATATTGTGTTCGAATTTACAACGTGGTTAGTAAATTGCAACAGAATTTACAAAGTGATTATTAATTCATCCAAATCTTACATCATTCATCTAAAAAGATAATATTTACAAATTTTTTTTATAGTTTCATTGTTGTTGGAAACCTTTGTATAGACTTCATTGCACCAAAAAAACTGATATGCACTTATGAAAAACAGAGTAAAGAGACACTTTAAAATCAATGTTTACTTATATAATACGTTTTTCTTTAAGAAAACGACAACGAAATTTGGAATATTATTTACTTAATTACTTTCACTCAATATCCTTTGTTTTTAAGTCTTTTATGCTACGAACTGTAGAAATAAATACTTTTATTTTCTTCTCAACTGATTTTCGCTTAAACTGTTGATGTTTTCAATTTTATAGGCTTTTACATAAACAGTTTCTTTTTATTTTTATTGAATTTCTAACTAAAATTTTTTTTATTGTATAATTCGGATAGCGGAGCTGTATACTATATTTTCTTTCTCATATAAAATACGCAACAGAAGGGAATACTGAATGTTATTCATCAGTTTTTTGGAAGTGTGACAAGGTGAAACGAAAGCTTGATTATAGTTCAATGAATATGAAAATTAATACTGGAATATTTAATCAGTTATTATAGGGGGCACCAGTTCAGTTTAGCTATTACAAGTTTTGGAAAATGCTCGAAGTAAAATTACATCCAATATTCCGCATATGCTGCAACTCATTAATAAATCGTATATTTTTTTGGAGGGAAAAATAGTACAATCTGGACTGAAAGTTCAGTTTATTAAGAACAAAAATCTTTGAATTGCTAAATTGGAAGGAAGGATGAAATTCATTAAGATATCATTTTCGGAATAATTGTTTTTTTATAGTAGAAAATGCATCGTCATCAGCACAATTAATGAAGGAATCAATTAGTCGCGATATGAATGATTGGATTTAATTATTAACGTAATTTGCGGTCTTGATCAGTAATTATAACCTTTGCGTTGAGATATTTAAATTACCTCATGGCCGCAACAATACTCTTGAAGGTATATGGTCGGTTTCGTACTTATCCATGTAATTATTACACGATTTTGAATAAACTGTCATCACATAGGGAGAATATAAGGATTAATCGATAAATTGTTACCGCCAACGGAACTCGAACCAACGAAAATCGGCTGAAGCAGCTAGTAACCAATTCTCAACACTACTCACACTACGATAATAAACTCTTAACCTAAGCGGATATAAGTTCAAGAAAATTTTAAGTGATTACCCACTTTTTGAAATTTGAATTGGAAAGGCAATACATAGTCCCTTACGAGAATGTTAATTGTTTTAGGCGCATATAAACTAATGAAAATATAGTTTACTGGTATCAATCGGTAATTTCGAAAGTTTAGTTTGATTTTGAACTTGCTCCTAACACTAACTTTAAGTCCATTAACGCACTCGGATTTTTATAAAAATTTCCAGAATAGTGTTAATTATGAATAGGTCTTATTGACCGAGAATTCAGCAAAATTATCAGAGCCAAATCAAAATTCCGGCAGTGTTTTGTCAATGGAAAAATTCTCCGCTTGAACGTTTCTACAGATATTTAATGGACGTAGAATTAAGGTTGTCAATATATGTCATCAGAAACATTGTATTGAACTTTAGAATGTTCACACAGCCCTTATTATAGGAGTACTCTCCTGTTTTCCCATCTTGTTTAGTTCTATTCTTTATGAACTACTAAGCAGCAATATATACATCCAATACATTGGTTACTAAGCGGTCTTGCTGGGAGCGTACTCCTGCCTTCTTAACTTGTTTATTTCACCGTAATGACGCTTGTGTTAAGAAATTTGGTCCTTGCAGAATTTTTTATCGGTCGCGTTTATTTTATTTAATATCCAAATCCCGATAACATCTCCGTCACTTGTCCGATTCATCATGACCGACGTAAGTTGACCCGCACTGATAGAACCTTAGAGAAGGTACGCCATTTAATTTCTACCGTACGATTCAAACAATCATGCATTCTAGATATGTGAAAATTACAAGAAAGCACTTACAATTTGTTGTTCAAATTATGCACGAGCTGGTGAAACCTAGACGATGACATTCCCTCGGACAATATTTCACGCTTTCTTTATTTTCGTTGGTGCATCCTCTCAATTGCTGGGTTTTTGGATCGGTTTGCTTAGTACGCGGATCTGGACACGTGTATTAACCCATTAGCAAATAATTGCAGTCAACTTCGGCTGGATGGCATTGCACAAAAATTTTGAACAGTAAACTAGCAACAAGAGATGTGAGATTAAAAAGACCACTCATCGTGAACAATGAAACCGAGAATTCAGTTTTAATGAATGGTCAACTGGACTTTCGTGAACACTAATCGACAGAAGGAAACCTTACTACACTTCTTTTTCCTGCCAACTGTCAAAACGCGGTTCTGTGTCTGCGAGTGGTTAAAGGGTCGCTCCCGAACCGTCGACATCCATAACGACCTGCGGCTGATTTATTACAATGTGCCATCTCTCCAACAAATTCAATTTTTTGGGAGGATTACAAGCTGTTACTTTCAGTTTTTCCTGGATAGCTCCACTATCGAATTTCCCTCAAAATGATAAAATACTTAATTTAGCTAATTTTTTGCAAAACTTCTGAGACTTTGTGTCCTCTTTTTTCTGGTTTTGGTGCACATCTCGAAAACAGTGCACCGTTGTGAAAATTTTGATATGATCAAAACTAACTATGACTTATTTAACCGATTTTCTCAAAAACGTAGCCGAAATAAAACATGGACTTTCAAAGACATTCACAAAACTTAAAAGATGAATTTGATTTTTGGACCGGTGTTACAAAATATTTTCAATTTATTCCATCAATAAATATAGAACAAGAGCCGATTATTCAATTTCCATCCAGGAAATAAGCTCCGACTCCTTCCACCTAATCTCAATAAATGCAATTTATTGCATTTCAAAAATGTGAAGTACTCAAGAAAACTATGAGTACGAAGTTTTTTTGCATTACATTCATATTTGATTTATTCTGCAGAAAAATATTCCACTCTTATTTCAATGATGTAATTCCATCGACACTTATCGCGCTTTCCACTCCTTACCTGTGTTCGTACCTGATTTATATTGTTTCTAACAGTACCCGGGCGGCGAACTAATTGGCTGCGTTGCCTCTAATTTATTGCTGCCTTATCGCTCGAAAATTAGTCGCTAACACGATAGAAAGATTAATAAGTGAATTTAATTATGCTGTTTTGTTGATTGGATTTTCACAGGCGAGTTGATTGGCTGCTGCGCGCTGGCCCACGATGCGTAGCAGATACATATGCAGATTCAACAGATTAGATCGATGAATCCGAGTCATGTTTCTTGCGCCAAGTGGAGCAATTGTTCTCGCTTTGGAGTGGTACGCGAAAATGAATGGGCTATGCTATTGGTTGATCTATGAACATGAGACCCACTTGGCATGCAGCTATAAATTAGTCGCAATTATGGCTCTGTCATTTATGATCATCAATGCCACCAACAAGCACCCGTTGAATCATGCATCAAAGAGCGCTGCTCCGGATGAATATCGCGCATTGCCCATATGCTTCGCATTAGTCTAGTTCCTGTTTATTCGCGCAAGCACGTCGAGAGATTGTTGGGACAAGCGGCGATGTATGATACTTCCTATGTGAATTGGTTAACACCAATCTATTCCGAACTGACGTAGACCAGTTTCCGAAAAAAACTAGGGAAGTAATTGGAAACAGTTGTAGGCTTTCAGGGGAAAGATTGATATCAGTTCTACGCACTTAGTAAGGAAATGTACATTCATTTCTCGTAAATGTTTTTAGATTCTTGTTCTTGATGTACTTCATAAATATGTACCTCAAAGGAAGTGCTGAAATTAAGAAACCCAGAAATATGGCAATTTAACTTTTATTCTGACCTTGTCCCGAATAACTAATTCGAGAAATGCAGTTAATCGCCAAGCCCCTGTTTATCTATGACTAATTTCCTTTCGACACTAATAAAATCGTCAATCAATCAACCGATAAGACGATTTACACTGCTCTTCACGTATGTTAGCAGTCGTCCGCGCGACAAGTGCACCGTGTTAACAATCGTATCAATCGCCTGCGTCAAGTGGGTCCGATACGGCAAAGATAAAATTCTCCACCTCAAGGCAACGGTTATCAAAATTGGAGAGTGCTTGGTTTTGATGAATGCCTTTCAATTTTTCTGCCTGATATACTCCACTGATTGGCGTAATATTAGCATAGAAATTTGAGCCGCCAGAATCGCCGGAGTGACTGCAACAAGCAACGACTTCACTGGCCAAGTGCTGGTTGCATAACAAGGAGAAGGACAAGAACACCTCCAAGACATCATTTCCGCCATAGCAACGTGATCTGGTGCATATTCTAAGCAGCGGCTGATCTTGAACCCATTTTTTGTCCATTTAATGGGTGATTATTCGAAATTTCGTTGGCCGAGCAGTTTTAGAATGTACGCACGGAATTGTTCTGGCCGCTGCAGATTTGAAAGTAATATTACCTGATTGCCCGAGTTGAGTCACTGCTGTGGGATTGAAATGGAGACTTTTTGCATATCAAAACCGTCAATTATCGCCCATTCAAAGTAAACTTGTTTCGGACCATCCATGTTTAAAAAAACTACTGTCAGATTACCACAAATCATTCACAGTCCAATAATAGGTGCACAATTGGTGCACATAAAAATATCGCGAATGATACGAGTATGTTGTGCGAGGCTAAAAATAAACAGGCATAGCCTCCAACATGGCTTTAGTCGATTTATCAAATTTTTATTTTATTTTCGATTAAGTCACTGATGAATGTTCTGTTAACTTCTACTGCTATGAAGGCGCTTAATAAGACTCCAATAACAATAATCAACCAAGTGGAACAATGTTGCTTTGTTCAAGCTCAAAGGCTCTTGGGCTTCATCTAAAACACGATTTAAAATGATTGAAAGCTTTTTTTACGTCACTCCCCTAATGAGGGGTGAAAATTAACAAGCGGCCTTGAAGGTAGCTTACAAAATTCTTTTATTTTCCATTCGATATCACGAAAAAATTGAAATCATTAATCTTCAGTCTAGCAAAAATTATTCAACAAAATCTGCTTATGATTCTTTTTCGAGTTCAATTCGTCTTTAAAGTCATAAAACATAAAAAAATATAAAGCTCTCAAGTAGTTTAATAGGAGGCCACAACTTAAGCAGAACAAAATATATCAAAACAAAGTTGCCGTTAAAGCCAATCCACACCTGCACCAACTGCATTACTTTATAAGAACATTGCTATAAGTAAATAAAGCGGAAAAGATATTTTCGCATTTAAATTTATTAAAAAAGTAATTAAACAATGTTTTTATTTGTTTTGGCATTACAAACCCTTTCAGGCCTTCGCTTAGAGATAGTTAGAGTATCGCAATATCTTGACCGCATCGGCAATCGAGAAGGTGATACGGTTAGTACCACGCTTGACCGCATATCCGTCAATCTAGTTGCGAAAATTTCTGTGTTTTTAAAGCAGTGTACCATCACTGAACGGGCTTGTAATTCGTCCGAAGATAACTCGGGACAAATCTTGTTGCGTTGTTAAATACTCGTAATACGAGTACGTAATGTAAGTTCAATCAATCACGCTGGAAAACATAATGTAACTTCTTTGAGCGTCAAAAATAAAGTGAAAATCCAAAAAGACGGACTTAGAAGAAGTGTAACTTAGGATTCACAAGAACTCGAAAATTCTAAAGTAGCCATTATATTTACCATCGGTACAAGATTTTCAATATCTTTAGATGGACCTGATTGCGCTAAGTAACTGGTGTTCGTCTAACTACCTCTGTCTGAATGTTGCCAAATGTTATAAAATGACTTTTAATCTAAATCAATCTCCGCTGACTTTCACCTTTATGTTAAATGAAGTCGAACTCGCTGCTGTGAGCTCTGCTGAAGATCTAGGTGTTGCTTTTGATCCTAAGCTCAATTATGATGCACACATTCTAACCGCGACTACTAGGGCCTCGAAAATGTTGGGACTTATTTTCAGATATGCTTATAAATTTAACAATATATATACCTACCCCCGTCCGTGTGTTTGTCTGTCTTGTCCGTACTATCCTTGAATATTGCTCTGTAGTTCGGTCTCCCCGACACTCCTACCTCATTAACTCATTAGAAAATTTACTCGTGTCTGGTTTTACAAATTCAAAGTCCCATATCAGCTCTATGACTGTCGTTTATCCTTCTTACATTTGCCTGCTCTGTCGTCCCGTCGCATGTATCTAGATCAGTGTTTTCTATATCAACTCTGCCACAATCAAACTTAATCAACATAGTATGCAGACTTATGTTTTCGCGAACTATCGCGTTCTTCTCGGGCAAACAATTTTTTCGTACCACCGTATTCCCGTACAAATTTATATTTTCATTCTCCCATTATACGAGTCGTTAGAAATCATGATAAGCTTCAGCTTGGTTCTTTTTCCGACTCATATTTTGTTTTTAAATTGAGATTAAGAAGCCTAATTCTTACAACTCAATTGGAGTAAGTAATAGACTTTTTTGTGCTTTAATTTAATTTTACATGCATTTTTGACTAAGTACTTACTATTGTTAATATCATTGAATTTCTTTTTATATTAACTTTTTCACTTAGCTCTAATCTTCATTAATTTTCTTTTCTGTTTGTTTTGTTCCATTTATCCTGTTTTTGTGATACTCGCGCAGGCGCATATCATTTGTATATTTGACGCTGGTGTGCATGGAAGTTTGGTACTATTATTAACTACCTTCATTGAATTTCGACTTCTGAGATATTTGTTCTTCTTTATCTCATAAAGATCTACAATCACGAGAGGTGGGCTCCTGCGCACCGTCATTCTTGTTGACGCACTTTCATCCCCAAGTTTAGAAAACTCTTAGCAAGACCTTTCGTTTAATACCCATACATATTGACTATGTAGCAAAAAAATTAAGGGCACTTCAATGTATGGAGGGACACTTCACTTGTACACAAAATTTCATGTTTGTAGCTTTTGATGTTTCTGAGAAAACTTGCTATGACATACATTTTAACGGATCGGCAGACAGCCTCCGAGGTTAGTAGGGCTTTGAAAAATTACCATGCAAAACCCTAAAAAATTAAAGAAAGTTTTCAAAAGGAGAACCATATAGTCGAAGGTCTGAATAAGACTGGGAAATGCCTCGTTAACAAAAACAACACATGCAATGATAATCAAAAGGAGATGCAAACATAATAGATTGAGCTACTTATCTTTCAAATTTTCAAGAAAAATATATTTCATTGGTTTTCAGGGCTTTGTAAAATAAATTTTACAATGACCTACAAGCTTCGAGCGCTTTCTGTTCGTCTGCCCATCCGTCCGCCCGTTTGTCATGTGTCACAGCAAATTTTCTCAGAAACTATAGAAGCTACAGAGCTCAAACTTTATTGAAAGGTCAAAAGTGATGGTCTGGAAATATAAAATTTCATTAATTTTAAAGGGGGGTTCCTCCTTGTACCCAAGTCACTCTCAAAAAATTTGAGCCAAAAAATCTGATAAAAATCAGAGGAGTAGATGTGTAGTAATCAAGCAGTCAGTCACATAAGCAAACTGCCCGAAAATCAGCATAGCACTGTTCCGAAATTTCAATTGCAGATTTGAAAAATTTAATTACGCAAAGTTTAATTTTTTGTAAATTATAAAATTTAGAAAAAAAAAATTTTTAATTATTATTATAAATATAAATTTATTTATTTTTTTTTACATATTAAACATAAATTTTTCTTTACATTGATATTCTTCGTGAGATTTATCTTTTATTACGATTTAAACTTTCTATATATTATTATTTTTTTATTAACTTAATAACTCAAATCTGCAATTGAAGGTTCTGACGTGAGAACACTGATATAATACTTCCTATCCATGTATTGCATTGCCGAATGCAATCTAACTTTGCTGAGCTAGAGGCTCGTCACGGGTGACGATACGGTAGACGATGGACAAGCAAAAGGAAAAATCTGCTTGGGCGCGGAGAAACTATCGTTACAGCGGAGAGATCATGCGGAGATTTGGGCGGATCGGGGAGTCTGCTATTGATCGTCACCGCAAACACGTCATGAGAAGTGCACCAGCAGCTGGACAATCGGAATCGGGTTCCGCGCTAAGGCACAGTATGCAGAACAGGAAGGCCGTGAGTTCATAGCGATAAGAAGTAAAGATTCTTTTAGCGTGTGATAGACCATGCTGCATTAAAACAATGAAAATTGAAATAGTATTGTTTTTGTAGTTTTCCTAGCGAGATCATTCATGTTCTATTGCAGAATGGACGAAGTGTAATACGTAAAGTAAAAAATGAAGTCATTGGATCGATGGTCAATAGTGCGTGGATTAAGTCAAGAGCTGTCAATTACCTATCGATTATTATTATTGCATTGGCTCTGGTTGATGCAGTATTCGCGTGGATGTACGCATTGTCGCCGTCTATAAATACACCCGCGACAGCGAAATTATGCCCAAAAATGTCCACGAGGTTCAAAATTATGCCACGAAAAATAAGATTTCGAGTATAAATTCTATTTATCATTCGAAAATTCACTATGCAAAGACTACATTACGGAGAAACTGTTCCACATCCTTGATCGCAATATTATTCCTGTCATATATGGAAGAGCTGATTATTGCAAATTCCCCCCACCAGTCTCCTATATAAACGTCGAAGATTTCAAAACGGCCAAAGATTTAGCTGATTATTTGAAATTTCTCGATGAAAATTCAAAGAATACCGGAAGTATTTTTGGCGGAAAAAGTATTACAAGAAAATTGATATCACACCATTTTGCGAACTATGAGCAATACTGAACGATCCTCCACGACGGGAAAAGCCCTGCGATGGGTAGATATTAAACGCGAAAATAGGCAATCAGTTTTGTGCTTCTTATCGTAACGGAAATTGTGACCGTATCAAAATTGAAAGCGGATTTGCATCGAAACGGTAGAAACTAAACGAAGTGTACTTGTGTGTGTATGAAGTACGAAATTTTGATCACTTGAAATCGCTCTACATGAAAATAAATTTCCCGAGCAATCACCGACCAACTTTCACTTATTTGATGCTTCTAATTATTTTGTTTGAGACTTGTTAACATACATTAAGGTTTACATGAATGGACGAACGCGCGAACCATCCACCAGCGATTGACGTAGTTGCAGAATCATTCGATAAAGATGTTGAAATTTTATAGACATTTTTTGTTACATAACTCCCCATGGTACTTTAGTATCATTATCTTTTTGCATTCGATTCAATTTCCTTGCATTGAATTTGTGGAATTATGTCTTGGTGGGCTAATGGACCGATCGGCGTTGATTCGCAAACTATTGTGGGCAGTTGAGTGCGGCTTCAGATGATAAATTCGCTTTTGTTGCAAGAAACTTTGCTTGAACATTAATTTACTTTCTCTCGGCGAAGTAGATACAAATCCCAACCAAACTAGTTGTTTCTTCAAACTGTTTTAAGATTTTGCTAAACTTTTTGTAGTATAGAAACTCGTGACAGTAAATGGTGATCTTCGGTGCTAATCACATGATATAACTTTCGGGATAGAAGATTAATTGGGCAGATTCCCGACTGTCGAGTAATTTTACATTATAAGTGATATGAGTTGCATTCAAAAAGTAGCTATAACTAAACCACGTGTTAACATAATCGACATCATACATGAGTAAGGAATTTAATTTATATACAGTGCAAGCTTGTGATTTGGAATTTCTCTCACCATTTTTTTTATTAATTGCATCACCACATCACCAGCGGGTGCCCGGCGAGGATTTTAGTGACTATCCGCCTGTTTTTATATTGGATAGTCACTAGATGGTGTTCGTTGTCATATATCGGGCAATACTAATCAGAGTCGAACTGACATGCATTTGAAAGGTAACATTCCAGTCTACAATTTTCATATGGACAGTATTGTATTTCGTCATTCGTGTCAAAAGTTGTATTCATTTAAAAATGAGTTAAATTTCTGAAAAAGTTCGTTACACAAGTATTTTACAATATCACTACGATCAAGGTGAGAATGCATCGCAGGTTCGTGAAAAAATTTGTGGTGTCTACGGTCAAGATACTCTATCAAAGGCCACAACCAAGAGGGTCGCTCGCTTTTGTTCTCGAAATTTTGATGTCAAAGATGTACCTCGCCCAGACCGACCAATCGCTGAAAAAGTCGATGAAATCTTACAAAAAATTGAAGAAGACCGAGACATAACATGACATTGCTAAGGAACTGAATATCCATCACCAAGCAGTTTTGATCCATTTGCGTAAGGCTGGATACACAGAGAAGCTCGACGTTTGGGTGCCGCATGAATTAACACAAAAAAATCTGATCGACCGAATTTCCATTTGCGAAATGCTAATAAAACACAACGAAATCGAGCCATTTTTGAAGCAAATCATTACGGGCGATGAAAAATGCGTAAGATACGCGAATGTCATTCGAAAAAGATCATGGTCAAATAAAGCTGAATCATTGCAAACGACTTCGAAGCCAGAATTGACACCAAATAAGGTTATGCTGTGTGTATGGTGGGATTGCAAGGGAATTGTTTATCATGAGGTGCTAGAACCTGGCCAAACGCTCAATTTGGCTCTGTACTATCAGCAATTAACCAGATTGCAACAGGCAATTCAAACAACCGGCCAGAAGTGATCAATAGAAAGGGTCTTCCCATCATGACAATGCCAGACAACACACATCTGTGATGACCCGGCAAAAATTGACAGAGCTTGTCTGGGAAGTTTTGATGCATCCACCGCATAGTCCAGACCTTGCACCATCAGACTACCATTTGTTCCGCTCCTTAATGAAAAGACATTCACTGTGAAAATCACTTGGCCAAGTTTTTCACCGATAAACCACAGAAGCTCCACACAGATTCAATAATGGCTCACCCAAAAAATGGCAAAAGGTTATAGATAAATAAAATCAATTTGAAATTCAAGAAAAAAGGCTGAATACTTTTTAGACTTACAATATATTCATATATACATAATATAATAAAAATTGAAATAACCTGCGCAGGTAAAAAACTAAAAATCGGTACTTACTATAATCCCAATGGTCTCAATGCGCAGGACTTCTGCACAGTAATAGATGCAATATACTCTACTGAAAAAAATCTAATCACAGTTGCTGAAACAAAAGTAGACGTGATTGCAGAATCTTCAGAATCGAGGATGTACAAGGATACCCTGGAAACAAACGGAACGGTCATGGTTAATAAGGACAAAATTACTCGCCCGACTTCAAGTACCTCTGCCTGGATCACACAGCAACAAATGATGAAAAAAATTGCTGAAAACATTAAATTCACACTTGCAGACTGCCAGAAGTTTGATAATCGTGTTCAAAAAATTGTCGTCCATGTTCAAAGTCTCAGTAAGCAAAAAACTACTCACAAAATATTCAGATATTTAGACAAGGATCTTTTCAAATCGAAATTTCTAATCGAAAATCTGAAAACCTCATAGAGCTCAAAAATATGATTACAGAGTCCAAGCATGGTTCTGCCATTGAGAAAAAGATCAGATGTTGACAACATACATGAATAATAAAGAAAGTTATTGAGGCTAGTATTAACAAAAAGAAGGCTTATAAAAAATACAAAAAGAACGCTGAAGATCAAGCCCTTAAATATCTGTATAACTGAGCCCTTAAAATAATCAAAACATCTCATAAATGAAGCTAAGTTTTCATATTACTCCAGAAGATTGGAAACAGCGGTGGACACCTCACACGAAATATGGAAGACAATAAATGAAGTAGAAGATAATTCATCACCCTGGATCATGTCATCTAATGCTGAATTTTTTGGCATGGACTCTAACAATGCAGCACGCCCATGTGGAACAGCGAACTCGCTAAACCACTTTTTTTCAAGAATTGGTGAAAGAATTACCAGGGAGCTTGGTGAAAAGTCAACTAGCTATTTCGATATCATAAATAGCCCACCTGAGTCCATCTTTCACATTCATCAAACGATTAAAAGAGAAGTATTAAATACAATTGAAGATTTGAAAAAAAAGCAGCACCAGGTATTGACAGCATCAACACACATAAAATTATTCTAGTCAAAGAGGAGGTTGCTGAATGACTGGGAAACTTTAAAAACGAGCATATTAGAAATGGAACATTTCTGGACTAAGAGAAACTGGCAAAAATAATCCCAATACTCAAAGGAGGAGACCATCTGGACCCGAATAATTACCGTCCTGTTGCACTTTTGATAGCGTTTAGAAAAATATTCGAAAAACTTGTAAATAATCCCAAATCAAAAGTGTGTATAATGGTGCCGATCTCCTAAGTAAAAGAACCACTTATTCTTCACCTGGGCCATCTTGGCTATCAACATGATAGCACATTTTGTTGGCCCGATGGAGACCAGCGTTTCCATCATACGAGGGCTGATGCCAGCAAAACTGCGGTTTCGTGATGGATGGTGTCCATCATCCATGACGAAACCGCAATTGTAAATAATCGTTTAAAATCTTTCTTAATGGACAATTCTATCATAAACCCGAAGCAGTTTGGCTTTCAAAAGAACAAGAGTACTTTCGATGCGTTACTTTCTGTCTCACGATACATTAATGAAAGTCTTAATAAAGGAGATTATGTTATTTCAATTTTTGTGGATCTGAAGAAAGCTTTTGATACGGTTGATCATGACCTGTTACTTCAAAAACTTGAATCGTATGGTATACAAGACAAACCGAATCAACTTTTTAAAAGTTATTTGGAAGGAAGATTCCAAAGAGCATCAGTTCATAATGTCTTGATCTAGCACCAATGAAATCGGATGTTCCTCAAGGATCCATATTTGGTCCAACCTTGTTTTTGCTTTATACTAATAATTTGAATATATGTAGACTGAAAGGCCACCACACATTAAATGCTGATGATACTGTACTTCTTTATTCGGGATCTAGATAAATATCGTTCATGGCTTATCGAAAACAAGCTAGCATTGGATACTACAAAGACAAAAAAACATGATTTTTAAATAGAAGAATAAGGAAGACATAAAAGTTGACCTGAAAATTAGCGGCAAAAAATTGCAGAGAGTGTTTGAAATTAAATACATATCTCGGTCTTACCATAGATCATTGTTTGACATGGTTGCCACAAATAAATAATTTTAGGAGATAACTAGCACCAATGATAGGAATGTTGAGAAGACATGGAGGTTTTTCAATGAATATAAAGAAACTTGTATTAAATGCAGTTGTACCGAAAATAGAAAAAGACAGCTTCCTTTTAATTTTGTGTATTTTATAAGACGAAAGGCGGAGTTGCGATGGGAAATCCACTTTCACCATTCTTCGGCGAGATATTTATGACGAAACTAGAAGACGGACTGCAGGAGAAAGGACAGTTACCAAAACATTGGGTCTGATATGTGGACGATGTGTTTGCATATGTGAAAAGGAGTGACGTGGAGAAGGTGCTTGCTGACCTGAATGGAGCCCACAAGAATATAGTATTCATGATGGAGGAAGAGAAAGACGGTAAACTTTCGTTCCTAGATATAGTAGTAAGGAGGACCCAAACAAATATAACTTTCGATGTATATCGGAAAGCAACTCACACACAGAGAACGATTCCAAATACATCAAATCATTCGCAGCAAATCAAGGTTTCTCCGTACAGAGCCTTGATCCACAGGATGCTCGATTTGCCGCTAAGCAAGGTAGCTAAGGAAAAGGAGATGAGGTACATTGTTGAGACTTCAAGGGCTCGCCGATTAGGAGAATGGCACAGAAGATCCAGATTAATAGACAGCGTCAGGGACGATCGACATTATCAAATGCGAATACCGAAAGAACGTACTGGAAGGCTCTAACTTATTACGAAGGCATCAGCAATCAGATCAAGCGGCAAATAAATCAGCTCAATTCTGTGCGGTGAATCGAATCAAGCAGCAAGAACCAGCTCAAAAACGTTCTCGGATCAACGAAAGACAAGCGCGAACCACACGAGAAATCTGGTATCTATCGCATCGAATGTCCTACTTGTGAAGAAGTGTACATAGGTCAAACGAGGAGACTCATCGGCACGCGAATCAAGGAGCATCTAGGCGAAGCAGCAGCGGCAAGAAAGAAAGAAAGAACTTCGAATTTCAAGTCGGCGGTAGCAGAACATATTATTACGAAGGGACGCGAGATAACAATGGAGGACGCTGTAGTCATCAAAGAAGCTAGAGATATACGTGAATTGGATGTGATGGAAAGCCTGGCAATTACCCGGGAAAGGAAAAAGTTGATAAATCAGGATGACGGAAACTGCAGATCATGGCTATTTAAATTAAATTAAATAATAATATCTTTTCTGAATCTTGTAAAAATAATATTTTTATAACTACCCCTTTTGTAAATTACCTTTGCTACCTTTTATTAGCTTAACCAAATTTCCCTAATAACCTTTTAATGATCTAGAGTAAATTTCCTTAAACATAGCTAGTATATAAGCAGGAATGTGAGTAAAAATAAATTAATCGCTGAAGAAGACCGAACGATTACGGTCGAAAATCGATTTCGAGAAGAAAAATAAAAATAAAGTACACAAAATTAAAAGGAAGCTGTCTTTTTCTATTTTCAGTTGGAGTATTTTGTGAAGGCGAAAATGAATTCGATTAGAAATATTGCAGTTGTACTGACAAAGCTGCATTATGCGGTGGTCATTTGGAGTCAATTGTCAAAGCAAAACCTTAATATTATATCCAGGATACTAACTGAAGCCTATAAAAATATTCTAAATTCTCACTCCAACAAGACTAGTTTGTCAATGCACTCACCTTCAGTCAAATCATTACTATGGGGAAAGCTAAGTTTATTTTCAAATGGTCAAATTCCAGTGAATTGGAGCAAAACTCTTTATAAATATCTCACAAATAAATCCATATAATTCAAGAAATGCGAACAATTGTGTAATACCTTTCGCCAGAACTGATCGACTAAAGAACGATGCAACGGATGATTCTCTGCGTATATACAACAATCTTCCAGAAACAGTGAAAAACGCAACCCTATTATTGGTTTTTAAGAAAAGTCTTTAGGAACATCTAGTAAATTCAAATTAATGATAGGTCTGGAGGATTGAAAATGCCTAACTTCCTGAAGTTATTCTATCAACGGAACGGAAATATCGACTTGCGTTACATCTGCGACTCGGATCATGCTAGTGATCCAAAAGATCGTCGTTCAGCCACAGAATATAAATTTCTACTCATGAATGGAGTCACAAGAGGCTTTGTGAATTCAGCCTTTGCATGGTTAAATTTTTAAGGAAGATACCGATTGTACTATAAACTGTGACAAGAAAACAAGAGCTATACACTTGGCAGGTACAACATCTCATCATCCACGAACGAAACATATGGACATTCGGCATCATTTCTCGCGTGAACATCTACTCAAAGGTAAAGTCAAATTCGACTACGGCAAATCAAGCAACGTGCTGGCAGATTTTTTGACGAAGTCTGTAACTGCAAAACAACATAATTTTAATTGCGGTATGGTAAATTTAAATTGAATATTTAGTGGAGGTGCTATAAAGAAATAATCAATTTGGCATAATTGCACTAAATGAATTAACTTTTGAATTTAGAATTGAAACTTAGAACACTGGTCATATTTCTTTAGAAGATTGAACTACATGCACGAATTGTCATATCATGTACTCTCCCAGTCTACTTCCGTGCTTACAATTAGCCAACTATTTCGATAAGCCTGTTCTGAATAACTTCATATATAAAATACATGCAAATCAATATTACTAGTTGAACAGATGTAGTCTGTGTGGTCTAGTGGTTAGAGCATGAACGCATAAGCCGAAGGTCCCAGGTTCAAATATCGTTGTGAGCAACATGATTCAGTTCAGGGGATTTTTCTGACAGACTACGAATGTTCACTCAGTGGTGATATGTACTGATTTAATCAGATCATATCATAGCTGAGCAAGCACACAGGAGCATGGTACTGACCAAACAGACTTCCGGAAAAATCAATACGATCATGAAAATGAGATACTCTAACTATCTTTAAGCGAAGGCCCAAGGGGGGCTGTAGTCCTACAAAGAAGATTCTCAGAGATGCGTATGAGTACATACTTCCTGAAATTTTCATGCAAACCCTAATAAGCCCATAGTTTTCGAGTCGATTGGAAGCACTTATTGCTCAATACTTACGTATTGTTGCTGTATCACCAAAAATGTAAACCACCATAACTTTGTTAAATACTATCAGATTCTTCTCAAATTCGCTGTTAATTAGCCTTGTGAGTAGCCATATGGATATAAAGTTGCATTGAATTTATGGGCAATCGATAAATCATACTGTTACTAACAAAGTTTAGCCAATTTCAACTTCTTTGGTTTTTGTCGTACAAAACCCTAAAAATCACACGTGACTTATGCAAACATTGCAAACAGACCGAGAAGAATGAGAACTTACGAGGTATATTCAAAAAATAAGGTGTCTTTCATTATTTGTGAATATTTATGTTGTCCCCTTCAAAGTAATCAATACACTTGTGCCAATACATTTGTGCCACCACTTTTTCGGTATGGCCTTAAGCTCTTCTAGTGATGCGGTCTTTATCTCCTAAATCGTTGAAAATCTTCATCCTTTCATAGGTCTCTTCAGTTTTGGGAACAAGAAAAAGTCGCATGGGGCCAAATTCGGTGAATATGGTGGCTGAGACATGATTGTGGTGTTGTTTTGGCGAAAACATTCCTTATATTTGATCCATTTTTTTCGATAGCTAAAAATCACCGAGTACGCAAAACACTTCTAACCGTTATGCCTCTCACAAACAAACTAATCATATTATATAGCTGAAGCTGTAAATATATGTTTGTGACGAGTGTACCAACATAGGGAAAATTAAAAAATCAAATGTATGTTGCCCGCGAAATTTGAAACGTCACCTAACTTTTTGAACACACCTCGGAGAGCACTCCTATGCATCGATTCAGAGTTTACCAAAAGAAGGTTGATAATACATGGATCAGCCCATTTTAGTAACCTAATTGAGGTGTCATACGTGATATTAAGAAAGTTTGCCACTAGCACGTTCGAACCAAATCGGGATTTATAGCTGATTTCCTCATTATAGAGTGGCGTTGAGAAGGTGAGCAGCTGACATCTTGAAGAAGATATCTTCACACCCTGCAGCGATACTCAGCTCAATATCAGTAGTAAATTCATATGCTCAAGAGTGGTGACCTCGACGTGAGATTATGTTAAATGATCAAAAAAGCAGATCACGATATTCATTAGAGTGTTGCGTGAAATGTCTGTTGATCTAGAATCGATCGGAGCCGTCTTCCATGTCAATATCTTTAAGAACTGGTTGCATTCCATGAAGCATCCTGCTTGTTTGCATCTACATACATATTTATTTTTTGCAGCTTTACAAGGTGCTTGATCTGTGAGGTAATATATTATTAATTACATATCATGCACATACCAACGACCCAGTGGAGATTTTATTACAGCAAGGTGAAGGCTGATGTGCGCATCTCGTATTATAATCATTGAAATGTTAATTTGAAAGATTTCTAATCTGATGACTATATTTTGCAAACAAAATTGCACATAAGAAGATGCAAATTTTATTAAAATTATTATTGATTTATTCAATACAGCAGGAAGTTCTCGTGATCTGCCAATAGGTTTCTCATTGTATTTTCATGAACCTGCTTTTGATCGTAAGACAATGCAATAAATAAGTTTGCTTGCAAATATGGAAACAATTAAAGTATATGCAATCATGTTCTGTCTTAGTAACGTCTACGTCGGAAAATCTTTCATCTGTCCAATCAAACTAACCGGAAAGCAGAAAGATTTTAAGCGAAAAGTGGGAAAAGTTGCTTGCAGGAATTTCAACGCACTTTGTTAACTGTCATTAACTGCATTTATTGAAGCAATTCAATGTAGTCCCCAGATGCAGGGCATATTGATCGAAAAAGCCAATCAATTAGAGTAATTAAATTATTTACATTTAATTGGAATTTTAATCAATTTCCCTCCTTGTAAACCGAACTATCTTAATGCACATAAAAAAGTGCAGTGCAACATTTTCCATATTAAGATCATACATCAACAAAAAATCCGTTAATTTTGACATCTTAAGGTTGCAGTGGCTATTAAGTTCAAATGATGACTAATCACGAAAATCTGGGTTCACTTTTTACGATCACAAATGATTCGCGACTTTAATCGCATTTGCATTTGGCCCACATTGTCCGTCTACCAATAGTTCGAGTTTGAGTTCGCAGTTTTTGTCATGCTTCCTCGTACCAACACAGTTTCTGGGCATTCCTGACCTCGCCCAAGAACTGGTCAATATTTCTAAACTTTCATTGTCCGCTCCAAATCAGCGTATTCATCCGTCCCAAGATCGACCACTATTCCATTCAAATCCGCAATGCGAATTTTTTTCATAATTATCCGCGTCCGATACGTCTCGGTGGAATCGCGAGGTACATTAAGTAGATTGATATTGACCAGCGCATTCGTTAAATGGTTCATTTTACTTGGAAATTGCTGGGTGCTGAATTTTGAATCATTCATTTTAATACCACAAATAGGATTGGTGTAGAGTTAATAATAGTAATTGCGATCAAATCAAACAATCGTTAGTTCGCGCCCACGTTTCGTATTGAATATACATTATGCACCGATTTCAATTAATGCGAAATTATCAAAATTATATAATAGAATTGTTCATTTATGCATGCCTTGGGTGAAATCATAATTCATGATTTCATTAAATCAACCGTGCTGCAGTACAGGTGTTGATGTCAACGGTAATTAGATGCAGGAGAATTGTCCATGAATTGTTCAAGATACGAACCATAGGAAAGTGAAAGATAAACGTCAATCAGGAATAATATACGAGTGTACGAGTATTATCTGGCCTCTATGGTTCTGAACACGCATATACTTTTATTGAAGTCAGTTAAGAGGGCAGCATGACCGACAAAACAAAGACGTGTTGAAAATCTAGTAAATGTCTAGTACAGTGCATCAAATTAGTCTTAAATTTGTTTACATTGCAATGCGGATCAGTACAGTATAAAACGAGTTTTGTGGAATACGATACAAGCAGTCCGCGTGGCTTTCCCACAGTGTAAACTCACTGATTAAGCATGGAAAGAGGCTTTTTATTTGTGATTCTGTCAAATCAATGCCTCCTCACACAGGCCCAAAAGCGGAAGCATGACGTCACAATGCGTACCAGGTTTTTAGACCTATTGACCTGTTCTTTTAGACCAATTGAACAGCTTTTGACAGTTCTCGCTGTGACGTCGTGCTCGTTAATTGCTTTTCTTCTAGGCCTGAGTAAGCAGGCGTTGGTCAAATCCATAAAACTCATCATGCTCCTTTTGAACGAAATATTTCAAAGTTATGTTTTCCCCTTTTTTCCCCTATATTTGTATTCCGAGTATACAATTGTTTCGTTTCCGACTAGGAAACTTCTTCAGTACTAATTTCTAACGCCTTTAACCCTAATCACCCTAGGTCATTTCACTTACATTAATGCCTGCGATGAGTCTCTTGGGCTCATATAGAGAGTTTATACAGAAAGTGCTTTATTATGTTAGACTAGTTATTCTATTAGTCATTATGAAAGATAGAAATAGTACAAATAATTAGAGTTCGAAAAATATGTAATACAAAATTAAATTTATTATTTATTAATACAGTTCTTACAAACTACGATTTTCTCTGCATGCTCAATGCAAACGTTTTTCTTGCAGCCACTGCATATTTGTTTGTCCATGCGACCAAGTGCTGCCGGACACATATAGCACCTTCGCTTTGTTGTCTTTAGATTTGGCGGATTCTGGAGCTGCTCTTCGGTATTATTGCCTGTAACCCTGTTCATAGCATCAACTGTCGATTTTGAGAGATATGCAGAACTGCGCCTCTCGATGTTTGGTTTTACTAATTCCAACACCAATTCTTGAAGAAAAATTTTACGACGCGTATTTCGTTTCGCAGCATTCCAGTCTGGATACATATTTAGCCACAGGACCTTAGCTGCTACTCCGGCCACGTCAATTATGTTGTAAAACTATGCCATTGGCCATCGTTTTGTTTTCCGTCTTGCGGAAAAAGCATGACATTGTTGATCCAATGTATCTACTCCACCTTTTGTAGCATTATAAAATAAATTGATAGCAGATTTGTTTTTATTCTCGGCATCAATACTGTTGTCGTGATGCATCGTCGATAACAATATCACGGCTCGGGTTTTCTTTGGTACATAGCTTACCAATGTCATATTTTTTCGAAAATCAAAAACATTTGACTCTATAGGTCTATGGCGATGGGGGAGAAAATTTGGTGAAATGCACCTTTTGTTTTTGCGCAGAGTCCCAACGCTAGTCAGTCCGACGCTCAATAATTTTTGCGCTAGCTCAAAACTAGTGAAAAATTTATCAAACGTGATGTTTATGTTTGTTCTGTGAAATGGGATGCACAGTTCTTCTACCACTTTGGTTCCAAGATTGAAAGACCTATCCGGACCTTCTTTTCCTAAATATGGAATTCCATGAAGTGGATAGGTGCTGTCACAAATCCACCAGATTTTCATTCCGTATTTATCTGGCTTAGAAGCATTATATTGCCGAAAAGATACTCTACCTCTAAAAGGCACTAGTTGCTCATCAATTGTCAGGTTTTCTCCAGGAATGTAACGTTTTAATAAATTGGAATTTATTAAATCCCAAACCTCTCGAATGGGCGCAAATTTGTCGTTGCTCCTTCTTACTGAGCGCGTGGTTTTGTCATCAAACCGGAGGCACTGACTAAGTACTTCAAAGCGATCGCGGGACATACTTGCTTTGAATAAAAAAATTACCAAACAAAGGATGCCAAAATTCTCGCATATCTGAACATCCTTGTTTATTGGTCCCAGCATGAATCAGCAGTCCGATATAACAATGAATCTCAGTTTCATCTGTGTTCTTCCACTTTTCTTTGTGTAATTGCAAACCATGAAAATTGGTACATTTGACAATTATATCGATAACGTTATCACTTATGATAAGAGAAAAAGCATCAATTGGCGAATCAACTTGTTTTCCCGGGACTAGTCTGACTTTGTGAACCCCACCTTTTATGATATTATGTGCGGGAGTCCTACCGAGTGGATAGGGGATTGATTGCTACTGGGCGCCATCCTTACCAGTAAAACACATTGCTTCCGCAGCTGGCTCCGCTACCTCATTATCCGATTCTGACATTAGTTGCTCATCAGCGATATTGGATTCATTTTCCAATATGTCCAGATCACTATCGGAAAAAACACTTTCAATATCCTGTTGCGAGTTGTTTTCAGAATCTTCATCACTTTCCTGCATTGCCATTCGAATTTCATCATCCGTCAATGATCGTTTTCGGGCAGCAATTCTACATATAATAAGAATATGAATAAACTAATTCAATTTCTGTTTACATTTCTTTACAAAATTCACCTTGCACAAAAAACTCAGCACGGTATTTTTAAGATTATATCAGTAATATTCGTATTGATAACAATCACAACCGATTAGAATGTAATAATTCAAAATTAGCAGTTGTCCATGGAAATAGAGAAGAAGAAATGACCAGTTTCTGTTCTTTTTTACTTCTATTCCGTGCATTTTGTCTATAAATAGAATAGCGAGTGAGTGAGTGAGTGAGACTGTGAGACTCATCGCAGGCGTTAACGTTACTTTTTTGAGAATGACCGTATCGGGATTGTATTAGTTGAAATAGAACATTTTTTTTATACATATAGGTTCGTAAATAATAATTGTTAGAATACATATACCGCCGTAGACAATAAAAAATGATTCTGTCACAGTTTTGTAAGAACCCATTTCAAATGAGTCTCCGAGACTCATCCCAGGGTGATTAAGGTTAAACCTACCTTTATATACACAATCGTTTTTTCAAAGCAAATTACTTAACCACATTTTAATTACGCAAAGAAAAGGCCTATTCATTAAAGGGATATTTACTTCCTGAGCTCATGAGTTGAAATAGCCACGTGTTTCCATTAACTGGCTCACAATTCCAAAGCTCCTGACCCCGAGATTTATAGATTTCTAAGGACTCCGCCGTGTCTAACTTCCAGGTGTTCATGATAGTGTTGATTACTGTTACGTGCTCCGCTGTAATTTCGTGGCCATATGCTCTGCTACTTTGGAACTGAAATTTGAATTTTCCTTCTTTTTCTTTTAATTTGCTGCTTCGTGTGTATGTTCCACAAGCCTGACGCCTATTGATCTCTTTGTTTGTCCAATGTAGCTACCGTTGCAATCTCTACATGATATTCGGTAAATTCCGCTTATCTCCATCTTGTGCACAGGGTTCTTTGTTAGGCCTAGTAGGTTCTGCAATCTTGCTGCTCTTCTTGTGTAGACCAGATCAATGCCTAGTTTTTTCAGAGCGCTCCCCATTCTATTCGTTTCGGAGTTGTAGGCCGCCACCAGTTGTCTTCTTTTATCTACTATTGGAGTCAGTGCTGAAAATGTTCTATTGATGTCCTGTTTCATTCGCTTTTCCATGAAACCTTGTTTTTTGGATATCCGTTCCATTCGCTAGCTCATAAATGTATTCCATTTCATTTTGTCGGCCTTTGATGTTTAAAGGAAGTATTAGCATCCTATTGATCAACCAGTTAAATGTTGCCCATTTTTACTACTGGCAATGATTTGATGAAAATGTTGTGATGCGCCTAGTGTCAGTAGGTTTGCGGTATATTTCAAATTCTAGCCCATTTGATATTCTACAAACCATCAAGTTTAGAAAAGGGAGCCGCCCATTAATTTCTATCTGAGTGTTTTTTGAACCTGTTCCTGCTTGATAACTGTAAAAATGAAGGTCGCAGAAGAATGTGAACATAAGCGAAAGAAACTTATATTGGATAAGAAATTACAAAAATTATGGAGGGAACAACGGACTTGTTTACATAAAGGCCAGGTTAAAAATTATTGATAATTTAGTAATCAACCAATCTTCGCAGGAATTCTCGCAACGTCAGCTAAAACTTCTCTCAGCCAGTGTACTACACGAATGCGGATAAAGGAAATGCAGTAGTTATTTTGGACAAGGAGGAATACGACAATATGATGAATGAGAAAATCAACATCAGCCCGTACTTCAAATTGCGAGCAAATTCACTCCCTGATTCTTTAAAACGGGTAGAAAAAGTATTGAAAGAGTGTGAACCACGGATCAAGGAAAATAAAATATTCATGAGGGTGACAAACTCATAGTTGCCGAGAATAAAAGGCCTTCTTAAGATCCATAAGCCAGGGAATGAAATACGGGAAAAAGTCTCGGCTGAAAATGCTTCCACGCAGAAAATAACTAAATTGTTGGTCAAGGAACTTAAGTTCGCTACATGATCAGTCAAAAAATTGGCGGAGTTGACATCAAAAGTATTGTCTTGGGGATTGTTAAAAGAAGATGACAGGCTTGTCTCGTTCGAAGAATACCGGTCAAGGAAGCTCTCATTATACTCGAGGAATGGTTACTCAGACAACAAACAGTTGAAGATTGGAGGGCAAAAACAAAGATGTATTCAAAACTGGCAACGCTTTGCATGAATGAGAGCTATTTTACCTTCAGGCGGGAGTTTTTTAAGCAAACGAGAGGTGCTCCAATGGGAAACACTCTGTCTCCATTTTAAATGAGATTTTCTTATCACACTAAGAAGAGAAGCTACAACAAGAAGGGAAACTGCCGTATTTATGGGTAAGGTATGTCGACGACATGTTTACAGTCATCAAGCAGGAACAGGTTCAACAAACACTCACAAATAAAAATTCCAGGCACAAAAACATCATCGTCACGCATGAGATAGAAATTAATGGGCGGCTCCCTTTTCTAAACTTGATGGTTTGTAGAATATCAAATGTGCTAGAATTTGAAATATACCGCAAGCCTACTGATCCTAGGCGCATTATACCATTTTCATCAAATCATTACCAGTAGCAAAAATGGGCAACATTTAACTGGTTGATCAACAGGATGCTGACACTTCCTTTAAACATCAAAGGCTGACAAAATGAAATGGAATACATTTATGAGCTAGCGAATGGAACGGCTATCCAAAGAACCAGGTTGCATAACTCATGGAAAAGCGAATGAAAGAGGACATGAATAGAACATTTTCAGCACTGACTCCAATAGTAGATAAAAGAAGACAACTGGTGGTGGCCTTCAACTCCAAAACAAATAGAATGGGGAGCACTCTGAAAAAACTAGGCATTGATCGATCTTTACAAGTAGAGCAACAAGACTGTATAACCTACTAGGCTCAACAAAGAACCCTGTGCACAAGATGGAGATAAGCGGAATTTACCGAATATCATGTAGAGATTGCAACGGTAGCTACATTGGACAAACAAAGAGATCAATAGGCGTCAGCCTTGTGGAACATATACACGAAGCAGCAAATTAAAAGAAAAAGAAGGAAAATTCAAATTTCAGTTCCAAAGTAGCAGAGCATATGGCCACGAAATTACAGCGGAGCACGTAACAGTAATCAACACTATCATGAACACCTGGAAGTTAGACACGGCGGAGTCCCTATAAATCTCGGGGTCAGGAACTTTGGAATTGTGAGCCAGATAATGGAAACACGTGGCTATTTCAACTCATGAGCTCAGGAAGTAAATATCCCTTTAATGAATAGGCCTTTTCTTTGCGTAATTAAAATGTGGTTAAGTAATTTGCTTTGAAAAAACGATTGTGTATATAACGGTAGGTTTAAAGGCGTTAGAAATTAGTACTGAAGAAGTTTCCAAGTAGGAAATGTAACAATTGCATGCTCGAAATACAAATATAGGGGAAATAAAGGGAGAACAATTTTTTAAACATATCTTTGATTGTGTAGTTCCACTAAAAAAGCGATTTTTGTGTAATATTAGAAATATTTCATTGACACATTACAGCATAAAGTGCGATTAACATTTGTGTTGAAAAATAAATTGATAGTTGGAAATTTTTGTTTCTGAATGAAAGTTAAATATTTTTTTCACACGGTTGAGTGACGTTTGTCAACTGTCATTTGCCGATCTTGAAATGGCAGGTCACGGTCAGTCTTGTTTGAGAAAAAGGTTTGCTTTATTTTGATTTTCTTGCAATCAATTTTAAAAAAATAAATAAACAATAAGTTGCATGTGTTGATAAAGTGTGTGTTTATGTAAAATAAGCATTAATTCATTTGAAATACGATTCTTTTTTTTATGCTTGTGTATTTAGTGACGTCCAATATATCGAACGCTATGAATAGTGATGGTGTTTGCTTGCTTGTACAGCTTGACAGTGCATGAAATTTTGGCAGCCTTAGAATGCTAAGATGATTATAAGAATACCGAGCGCGTTATTTATGTTGAACCACCAATAGAACAAAGCGGTCAGGCAACGGATGAGGACAGAGACAAGTCAGACATTGAACACGATGGCAACCTAAATCACTTAGGATGCACATTACTTCAAAGTGGATGTGAACTACAACGTTTCCAAGCAAATAAGAATGAGGTTATGCCGCCTATATCTTCAGGTCTCCCGTCATCGCTCATTGAAGTTTCATATGCACATTCATAAAGTGAAGAAAGTGACGATCAAAATAACGCACCACTTTCTTATCTAAAGGCGCGTAAGGGTACTTCGAAAAAGTCTAAGGCTAAGAATAAAAAGACTGTTGTGGAAAAAGCAATCATCTAACTTTTCATCTCCAGAAGTCGTCACACAATCATCTTCAGTAGAAATTCAAAATTGTAAAGACCCCTTGGAATCTTTCAAACTCAATAAGCCAATGATTGTTACAGAAAATTAAATATACTATATTGTCGCGTGTTATGGTTCGCGGCCATTAATTTTAATGTTCCGGGAAAGTGAAAACGCAATGTCTTTTAAATTAAATTAAAAGAGTTTATTTAATTACTTAAAAATGCACAATCACTTATCTGGTCTATTTCACAATTTTAATTTTAACTATTAAAATCTAACTTCTACTTGTCCATAAATTTCTATCGCAATTGTCTTCTAAGATCACTTCACAATCAACGAAAATCACTTTTCTATTACTCGAACAATATCGCTTTCCACACACTATCGCAGTTTTTATCGGGGTCGAATGAATGATCTCCCCATTCATTCAGCTCGCCTTTATATAGGGTCTCCATCCGTTCAATGCATTTCTCGTACATTGGCGAATGTTCTGCCGAGAGGTATCTAGTATATTCGAGTAGATTAATGAATGGAGTGACGTCACTTTCAGATGTTGATCATGCTTGGTGGGTTCTCGTGGTTTCGAGTAAATTCATTTTGTTGATGTTCTAAATGGTTGTGAAAAGAATTGCGACAGTAGCTCGCAGAATTCTTTGTACATGTAACAATATTTTATTTTGGGAGGTATGTTACTGTCCGTTTATGCCAAGTTACTATGTAAAAGACTATATTTCTCTAAAAATAACGACATTCCAAAAATTCTTGCAGAAAGTATAAGATGTAATAGATTTGAATCGATACTTCGAAACATACATTTGAATGATAACACAAATGTATCGGCTTCTTCTTACAGGCTGTATAAATTGCGACCGCTGCTAGATAGTCTATGTGAATCTTTCCGAAAACTTCACGAACTAGACGGGCATTATAGCATTGATGAAAATATAATCCCATACTATGGAAAACATTACGCAAAGCAGTTTATCAGAGGAAAGCCGATAAGATTTAATTTTAAAAATTGTGCATTATATGCCAGTATTGGTTATATGGTGGTTTTGAGTGTTTATACCGGAAAAACTACAGAAAAGAATAATTTTAGATTAGGCGGGGATGTAGTTCTCAATCTCATAGAAAAGGAAAGTTGCCATCCAACAGTGGCATAAAACTATATTTCGACAACTTTATCACTTCGGTGTCGTTGATGAGACATTTGAGAAAATTAGGATTTTTGTGACTGGCACAATACGGTCCAACCGTGTTGAGAATTGACCGCTCAAAGACGTCAATCAGTTCAAGCGAGAAGAACGAGGCGACAGTGAATACCGAAACTCTGACGATATACTTGTATGCCGCTGAAATGACAACAATGTGGTCACTGTGGCAAACAATTTTGAAAACTGGACCTTGACGTCAGCTACTTTATGGTCTAATGAAAAAAATAAAAAATTTCGCTTACAGAGCCCTCTATGATTGCCAGCTACAACAAGCACATGGGCGGGGTAGACAAATGTGATCAAGCTGTCGCGAATCTTCGCACAAGAATGCGACTAAGGAAATGGTGGTGGCCGATCTTTGTCTGCTTTTTAAATGTATCTGGTTACATGCAAGGAAAAATTGTTGTAATAATGAGACGGCATCATTATTTGAAGGTATATTGCTCGATGCTTGCTTATGTCACAAGGAACTCCTCCGCATTAAGGTCAAAAACCAGTTAAACCCTTATCTAACACACGATATGATGGCAAAGATCATTGGGTTGTACCAATAAGTACAGAGCGCCGCTGTGCTAGTCAATGTGGAGGAAAATCAAAGTTCAAATGCTTGAAATGAGATGTGGACCTTCGCCCTAAATGTTTCATAGACTACCATGTAATTGGCCATTCATCCTAGTATTCAGGTGTAATTCAATTTACTTTTCTTATGTAAAATTTAAAAATATTCAAATGCTTTATTTGTTTTATTTTATACTAAACCCAATTTAGTTAAGGTTCCATAGTAAGTAGGGTCCGATATATCGAACGGTCCATAAAACTATATCTATATATATATGCTGCATTTTTACTGATTGAGTTTTCAAATCACCCCTAATAACCCCTTATTTTTCATTAAAATCATAATACGTCTTATAATAAAGTTTATGCTGTAATGGGTTAAAGTGATCATAAAGTCTGTGTGCAGAATTATAACTTGTTGCCTATTGATAGCGTTAAAGAGTTTGGAGTACCGTTTCAAAATAGGGCAGACAAATTTAAATTCGTGCTATACATTCCAACAAAACTCCTGCCAAAATTATCCAGGTTTCCTATTGCATCCTGTTTTTATACAAATCCGATCAAAAGCAAGTGATTATGGGTTAACAATTTCATTGCAAAGCATTCGATACGGTTGATCACGACCCGGTTGATCCCGATCATTTTACAGCCCAAAAAATCTCAGAATTTTATTTGATTAACCCCAGGATTTCCGGCATTGATAAACATTTTTGAACTTTTTATAAACTCACTGCTTGAAATAAGCCCCTCCGTTTTTTATATTTACCTTTCCCTATCGATTCAATAAGTTTGCCAGTGCAGTGACGATCAGGCAAATTCACGCACGACTTGAAACCTATAGAAGTTTTCAATCGGAGATCCCAAAATTAATTCAAAGAAAATAGCCAAAATTAGAAAGTCAGGAAATAGTTTTTGTGGAGCTGAGAAGAAGTGAAATGGATGAATTTATTGATGAAAGCTATGGTAGAGACAAGGCACAAGCAGACCCTTTAGACAACCAATCAGATATTGCTGCATTTGCAAATGTAACTCCATCTCTTATTGTTTCTCCACATCCTAACATTGGTCTATCAGGCCTTCATACTAATATTGACATCATGTCTCCAGCAGCAGTACAACTATATCCAAGAAAGACTTTGACCGAAAAGACATCGAAAAAAGGAAGAGAAAAAGGGAAATCCACATTTCTACATATGTTACTGGAAACAAGTTGGGTAAACAGACCTACGGTCATGTCAGAAGGGTTTTGTACCCAACCTCTCCGAAATACGGTCACCAACAACAAATAAAGTCAAGAAACATGTCATAGAGATGTGCACATTTAAAAGAAAACTCATTGTTTCTCCATTTTCAACGGTCGCCATTTAGTTCCAAACTATTAAAAATCACTTAAATCATAAATTCCAAAAAATATGTATTGTTATAAATCTTAACTGGAAATTTTAAGAAGATCAAATCAAAATTGCAGTGTCTGAACCGATGGGAAATCCATAAAATACCAAAACCGTGTGTTATTGTTGTAGTAATTGCAGAAATTTGAAATGGCTATAACTTCCGCGAATATGATTCGATTTTCATCAAACTTACAGGGTATTAGGCTCTTATATGTAGCTATTCAAATAAATTTTGTTGAGTTTAAGGGTACCTATACGATTTTATTGGGGAAAATGTGAAATTCGAAAATCATACTATTATTAACAAAGTTGAGTGAATTGTACTCATAAATATCTACCTCTATGATTTTCGTCAGATTTTTCGGATCACTGGTGTCCAATCGCGAGGGGGGGGACACAAATTTTTCGTGTATTTCCCCTTCGTGTGCGCTCCCTGAAGCAAAAACTGTCAGTTTAAGACCTGTTTTGAAAAGCTCTCGTTAAGACCTTTCATATGATGCCCATATTGATTTTTTTTCAAGGGCCACTCCCCTATATGGGGAGACCCCCCTTAAATACCTCATTAATTTTTTGTAGCTGAACTTTCAAGAGAGCACTACTTTACACCTGCGTGTAAAATTTTGTGTTTCTAGCTTAAGTACTTTGCGAGAAAAACTGCTGTGACACACGGACGGACGGACAGACGGACAGACAGGTCGCGATTTTAGTAGGGTTTTGTAAAATTATTTTACAAAACCCTAAAAAACCGACAAGTTGAATTGATGAAGCAGAAAGCCAAGGAACTGAAAATGGCAAAGAATTTATTAGGACTCACAGAAGTTGATTCCAATTGTTGTGAAAGTGAGTTGATACTAAGTGATACCGAGGAGACGATTTTGACATTCTTAATCCTGAAAATAACAAACATTGAGGATTTTCTTCTCATCAAATTTGAAAAGAAGAAATCTGTTGTTCATTGTGTTGCTGAATTTCTTTCTACATACAATTTAACTGAATATCCAGTGACGTATCTCAAAAGAAATTAAAGAATTAATGTTTTTGTATTTCTAGACATACTTTTGTTTGCTTTAGTGCTAAAGCGGCCTGTAATGATGCGACCCTACGCCACTGCCGAGTAACACACATGCCCATCACTACCATATGGCTTTCTAGCTAACGTCAGCTTTGGATGACATTCCCATCCTACGTTAGTTTTAGTCGGGGAATGTCAAACGGGCCAGACGGCAGAACGGCTCCTGCTGTCAGGCACAAGAGGTTTTGGAACACCTAACCTTCGAATAAAATCGTCCGAATCCGTGATAGATGCAGCCCGGTCAGTTCCTGCAAAGTTAAATTTCACAAATCGCAACAACGATTACCTTAACATCCTTCTACAACACCAAAATAATTCGCTAAGAGGGCAATGTCATCAGGCAATCATTTTATCATCCGGTAGCAGCAACAGCGAACCAAATGTGAGATTCCTCGATCGAAAATTGGACAAAACCCAATTGGAATTTATTGCCGAGCAGCAGAATTTGGAGCGCGTGCAGATGATACTTATGTGAAAAGCTATGAAAGAAATCTGGGCGATGTCAAATCTATTATCAAACATGCGAAATTGGATGAACGAAATTTAACACAAATTAGTCAGGCTGTTTATTATTCGGATGGAAAGATCACTCAAAGTGACTTGAAACTTCTCGAATTAGATACTCACCTCATGCAACAAATTAAAGAGGGTCAAATAATTCAATTCAAGGAGGACTCCATGATAAAGTTGTTATATGTACGGAAACAAAAACGTACGAAGTAAAAGATGCCGAAATTTCAAATAGTTTGTTGTTAGTTCTAAATTTGAAATTTGCACAAGCAACAAGCACGTCTCCGCTGAAAGGTCCTAAAGGTGGTAGCAGCTCCATTGACCGAAGGCTGAACAATAGCTACGAAGAGGAAGTGTCCGTTGATCGGAAGTTAGAACGCGTTGATGTTTTGAAAACTTTCCATGAATACTTAAAATGCCGGGAAATAAAGCCACGATCGAAAAAACTCGGAGAGTTGTCACAAATGACAAGATATTCAGGGCCTAAAAATAAATACTGCATCGAGCGAAAATTACTCTTTACGTATGATCAACTGTCGGACACAGTTCAGTGTAGCCGCAAAGAACATGATGGTGTCCTCAAATATTTTCGGGCAATTGAAATTGATGGTTACATGCGTGTTCTAGAAGATGATTACGAATACCGTAATGTTAGGTTTGATTAACGAAAATTCTTGGCAACTAGATAAAATCGATCGTGATGTTATGATAGATGCTTTAGAAGGTATTGCACTGAAAACTATAGTCGGAGGCATTTTTGATAATTAGGCGGCTCCGAACGAAAACAACTCTAAATTTCATTACAATGAAGAACTTGTTGCGCGTTTGTTTGCTCAAAATATATTACAGCCCAGTCTTAAGTTTCGCATTGAAGAATTCCTGACAACATGGCAAGAAGCATTACCAGAAGGACCTTGGTGCTATATCTTCAAGTTCAATTAGCCGATGTAACACAACATAACATTGAGCAGTTGAAGAAGGTGAACACAGTTGTATTTCCCGTAACATTTAATTTTCTATAAGGGAAATAGAATGAAAGGTGACGTAAATTTTGTGCAAATTTTATAAAACAGTGTAAGCTTAAATAGTAGTGCCCTATCGTTTTCCAATGTATCTTGTTTCTAACATTTAAATAGTAGAAGGCTACAACCAAAAGTTCACAGAAAGACACTTAAAAAAGAAATGAGGAAATTATGTGTTTCAAATAGATTTAAGACCTTTATCAGTTAGATGAAATGGATACGGGTCACACAAATTACTTTTTCTATCAAGATAAATAGCAATCTCTTAAATACCGACATCTAATGACAATTGTTAGGTAACTGTAAATCCTACATTACAGAAAATCAGGAAATTGTATTCTGACTTCAAGCAATGGAGTCAACTTTATTATAATTTGATCAGATTCATATATATATATATATATATATATATATATATATATATATATATATATATAAAACAAAGATTTTGAGAGGTGTATCAGATTATCTGTGTTAGTTTTATCATCGGTTGTCAATATGTTGAAATCATAAATACCTATAATAACAACTAATACATATAAATTGTAAGGAATTATACAAATCATAATTATTAATAACGGATAATCCCTACAATTTTAAGAAATAATACAAACCATATTAATAAATAGCAAATAATACAAATGCTAATAAAAATATATAAAATGAACCATGTTAGTAATTAACAGTAACCTCAAAATAATACGAAATAAAACCGACACTATTAAAACTGTAACTAACAAATGATGCAAATAATAATCAAAAAAAAAATAATAAAACCACATTAACAACTAGCAAATAGTAAAAAAAAAAAATAACAAGAAATTATACAAACCATGTTTATAAATGATAAGTAATAGAAATAATAATAAGTACTAACAAAATATGGTAATCTCAAGAAATGTTTGATAACATAAGGACAACCCTTTTGCCAATTGCGATTAGGATTCTACTTAATAGATGATACGGAATTGTTGATTTGTAAAGGATACATTTTAGGTTTTTCGTATTCTTTAAATTAATTCCTAAACACAAAATAATACAAGCTAAGATCGAAAAAAAAACTTAACGTAGCATATTTTTCGGTACCGCGTCGGTGAATTTCAAGAGAGAGAGTTTGAATTGTTGACGCGTTTGAAACAGGCATTTAACGGTGGCTGAAATACGTAATTGACCGTAACCCATTTAAAGACCTGCGACCTAAATCCTCTCCGATCTAGCTGGCCGACAAGCAGCCACCGCGAAATGGATTACAGGTGCACGGACTGGTTGACCGGTTGGTACCATTCGTTGGCACGACTCAGACTTCACGTCTAAAACCGATGAAAGGTCGGTTGCGACTTCGTTCGCATGATTTTAGACGGAAAAGCATTACAGGCCCCTTTCGAGTTAGAGCATCTCATTATCTTGATCGAATGTATCGGCAACCCGGGAAGGTTATATGGTCAGTATCACACTTTGGCCGTATGTCCGTCCACCCAGCTACGATAACTTTTGGTTTTAAATCAGAGTGCATCATAACTGAACTGAATTCTCGTTGTCACCAACAAGGCTCGAACCAGAGACCTTCGGCTTATAGGGTGAGTGCTCTATCGACTACACCACGCGAACTATAGAAGACAAAGCAAGCGTTGATTTTCGGGATATCGTTTTACACATGATCACATGATATTTGATTATGAATTTTTCTGCATGATTCTGGCCCACTTCCCCCTACTGAAACTGATAACCTTCTCTCCTTTGAGCCTCGGTTAAAAATGCAGGTAATTCGGGAACCAATTCTGAAGTTTATCATGTGATATTATTCAAACATGTGGTCTGTGTGGTCTAGTGGTTAGAGCATGAACGCATAAGCCGAAGGTTCCAGGTTCAAATCTCATTGGGAGCAACGTGATTTAGTTCAGGGGATTTTTCGGAGAGACTATGAGTGTTCACTCAGTGGTGATATGTACTGATTTAACCAGATCATATCATAGCTGAGCAGGCACGCGGGAGCATGGTACTGACCAAACCAACTTCCGAAAAAATCAATACGGTCATGAAAATGAGATACTCTAACTATCTCTAAGCGAAGGCCCGAGAGGGGCTGTAGTGCTACAAAGAAGAAGAAGATTATTCAAACCTAAGAATATTGCTGGAACTCATATTAGATTGTAGCATTATAACTCTTTTAAAACCTTGGTTTCCTGTAGTTCCCTACCCAAGTTGTCCTCCAATTCTGGGATTCGAGTATCGCTATACTACAGTTATCAACAGTCGGATCAGAGTTTTTTAAGCTTTCTCATTGGCCCGATAATTTTCCATCGAAAACTTTTTTTGGTATCCATTACTTAGTTTGTAAGTGAAAACCAAATTTGATACGAATTTTATATTATTTTTGGAAAATAAATAATATTTGCATAACATAACATAATAAACAGGATTCTTTGCAAAATTTATAAGAATGCCATCTTGGATGATCTTAATGCTAATAAACTTGATTTAAAAGAAATTACGACTCTACAGCCATAGCCATTTTATTAGCCAACGTTAGATCATTTCCGGATATGTTTTCAATTTTGTATTTTCATAATTTTATTGCCAATCAACATTAAAACTTTAAAAGCAAAAGCCATTTGCTGCTTCCTCTTTAGGATTGCCCAACTGAAATCCGCAACGCAAAAACATCAAACGCTTTCTTTTCTGGCAAACTATTCAGTTCAGAATGAATTGCTTTTATTCTTGCCATGAATGCCATTATTTCTGATTGAAGTGCATGATTATAAAGCCATAATTCATGAGCGAGTGTTCCGCAACTAATATGAATTTACTACACATGTAAATTGATTTTTCCCGTGAAATAGCTATGGCTTGTAGCCAGGAATTCTAAATTGCTTTGAATTCCTACCTCTTGATCGAAATACATTCATTTGAATGTTATTAAGGAGGCGCAGAACGGCATCGCATAAATAACGCTGGCGCCGCGAAGTAATCCCTCAAGCACTTCTCTTTTTGATACAATCGTACATTTGTGCAGATCATCCTTGCTCCACACCAGCCCCAAATCTGGCACAAGAACATCTCGGAAGAGGAGCCGAACAGAATTAGAAATTGTTAAAAATAATTCTTTTCATTAATCTTGTCAACGGCGACAATATTTTCGTCAAAACATAAAATCTCGCACGCTACTCGTACGCAACTAACGAGGATGATGGCCGTGAAATGAAAAATAAATCTGCGCCAAAATTTGAAATTTAAACCTAAGAACTATCACATGCTGACATCAAAAAGCGTGCAAACAACCAAATTAGCAAACTATGCAGAAAGTAGTGAGTTGTATAATGGAGAATTAACGTACATATGTGCAGCACATTAGGCTGGATGGTAGCCGAGGTCTGAGGAAGTCTAGTCTGGGTTCTAGCTGCTGCACTGGCACGTTTCCACAAACCGCGGATGGCTTGATGCAGAGACAACACCACAATTTCGCATTTAGACAAAAACACAAACAGAAAACAATTCACGAGACATACGGGCAACATGCGGCGATCCAAAAATACTGAATTTACCAAGCTGGCTCTTGAAAAACAGAAACTGCTAAAAGTAGGAAACCAGACTCACAGATTGTTTGATTGGATTGGATTTTCCGGAAAATCTGTCGTGATTTATCCAAGTCAGATTGGACGCAGCGCAGACGAGACGTGGCACTCGAGAGGCGGAATCCGCGGTGTATTTTCGATTCAATTGATGTCACGGCAGATCCACGTATCTTTTTGAGAGATCACGCTGTCGTAGGCGATTTTAAAGCACTTAAAATAAAAATTCCACTTCAGCACTAACCACGGACCACAATTTAGCTCGTCACTGGCGAATCAAATGGATAGGTTCAAGGAAGCTGCGAGGACACGACCGATCTCAGCTCGCGACAAAGTACTATTAGAGCAAAAACGGCTCTTACTTTTATCAACTATCAGTCGCCGAATAAAACATGCGCGCTAAGTTCGTTTTATCAATTTCGAGAATGCGTTCGATTAAAAAATAAAAATAGTTTGAAATACGCACTGAGAAGCAGAGCGCCAAGCGAACCGTGAAATCGCAATTGGAGTCAATGCCGAGATAAGCCAAAAACGAGCCCCTACTTTGCTATCACCCTATCGCGAGTTCCGCGAATCCAGCGACCTATCAATTCCGCTTCTATTCGAACGTTATCAGTTGAGCCGTGTCCAAGTCCAGAATGCAATCACACTATCGCGGCCGGAGCAACGACAATTTGATGAGAGGAGCTATTACTAGAGTCTGGCGCAAAACGGAAGCTTGAACGTTGGTCGGGACTCGGGAACCGAAAAGCGTTAAAAGCTCCCTTATTCCGGCAAGGAGCGGAAGCAATACCAAGTGATAAACAAATACTGCACTCACTCGTCCAACCATCTCAATCGTCCAAGAACACACTTCTCCCGCCGTGGCCTCGCACCTCGGCAGCACACACTCTGCAGAAGAAAAACAATTCCTCCATTCTTCCAGGACTCGGGCCACTCACAAAACTCTTTTCCAGCATCCATCTGTAACAGCAACAAATAAAAATGTGTGTAAAAGCTTTCAGGCGTTTTGTCGAGCCAAAGATAGTTTACACATTGCCACTAGTGCTCCACGCCAGCCCAGCCATCCCATCATCCCTCCAGCCCAACTGATTCCTCGGCTTTGAATGCTTCCCGTCTGCATTCGCACTCTTGGCACTTAACAGCCATATCAAGAATGTCCTGCGAGAATATGTTTGTTGTGCCTGTTTCCTTATTATTTGCACTAAGTCGTTCTGCTTTCACTGCTCTTCAGAATCCATCAGGGATCTGTTCGCTTTTGCCGGCACAAAAGTGGATACACAATTAGCAAGGAGACGCCACAATAAGGACGTTGGGTGCCATAAACACTAACACTAAGTACCTGGTCGTTGCGAACGATGTGGATGTGGTTTCACTTAACGGATTATTGGATTAGTTTTGTTGTAACAATTTGCATGATACGATCTGACTAATTGATTCTCCGTTGCACTCCTTTTAACTGAATTATGCTCGTATAGTATTCAGGATTAGTGTATTCCATCTTCTGGAGAATGAAGTTAAAGGGTACTTGAAAAGTTAAAACATTTCATTATCTCAATGAATATTGCAGGATGCAAGTTCCATGTGTGACATTGATATTTACTTTGATGGTATCTGTCGATTCACATGAAAAGTTTGAACGGATGCAGATATAGGAAAAATGAAACTTTTTCATGCTAAGAAATGTTGATATGCATTGAGTTGCGGTTTATAAAATGATTATTCATCAGTTAATAAATAAGCCCTACCAGAAAGGTCCTGTGACATATCCTCGGGGCTCATAAATTTCTCTTGATTCGTTTATACAATTTATTATTACATAGTATCTATGTATACACCGGTAATTTGATTTTAATAAGTGAGTATAATCAAAATCGACTTGATTTTTTCGATTTCATCAATTATTCTGATCCTTAAAGATATTGGCGTCAAATATCTCTTCTGAAGATTTGTTCAAAATCCCGACAAAAATCATATGCGTAGATTGGTGGGTAGTCAATATTGTATAATAATATATGCATTATTGTTGTTTTAAACATTAGTGATCCAAACATATGGAATTAATAAGGTACAACCTTTTCAGTTCAAATTCAACCTTTTATTCGTATACTTCAAATTTAAATTTTTTACATGTATGTACAATTCCACCTTTTTAGGGTTTTGTAAAATCATTTTACAAAAATTTACCAAAATCGCATCCTGTCTGTCCGTCCGTGTGTCGCACCCCTTTTTCTCGCAAATTATTTAGGCTAGAAACATGAGATTTAGTACGCAGGTGTAAAGTGGTGCTCTCTTCAAATTTCAACTACAAAAAAGTTTCATAAGGTATTTAATAGGGGAGTGGACCCCGAAAAATAAATTTCATCAAAAATAGTCGATATGAGTATCAAATGAAAGGTCTTGATGAGACATTCTCTAAATAGGTCTTTATTTGACACTTTCTGCTTCGACGGGCTCACAAGGAGGGGAAATACACGAAAAACTTGTGTCCCCCCCTCGCGATTGGACACCTGTGATCTGAAAAATCTGAAAAAAATTATGGAAGTAGGTGTTTATGAGTACAACAACAATAAATACCTTAGAAGTCAAAATTCGCTCAACTTTGTAAAAAATAGTATAGGGTTATCCATTTTACGAAAGTAAAGTAAAGCCAAAGAAAACACATAAAATATTCAGATGGAAACAAAATTTTTATTCAATATAAAGATTGAACCTTGCCATTATACGTGAATTACAACATCATCTAAATGTCCTCCACGGGACCTCTTACAGGCCTCAATCCTTTTGAGGTAATTTTCAATGACTTTTCGGCACATTTCCGGCAATATCTCGGCCATAACTTCACGAATATTGGTTTTCAAGATTTTGAGGATTGTTCGCGTTAACACGATCTTTCGCATAGCCCCATAATCCAAAAGTGTTAGGTTGCAGGATCTTGTGGGCCAACTGATATCACTCAATCTCGAAATTACGTGTCCTGGAAATTTCTCTTGCAAAAGTGCTCGGTTAGCCTGTGTTGTGTGGCTTGTGGCTCCGTCCTGTTGGAACCACATGTTTTCCAGATCATAATCTTCAATTTCTCTCCAAAAATAATCGGTTAACATCCGTCCATAGCGGTCAGAATTGACTGTAATGGCTCTTCCTTACGGGCCAATAACACCACCAGACCATAATGCACACCAAACGGTCACTTTTTCCGGATGCAAAGGCCTTTCTGCGATCACTTGAGGATTTTGAGAGCCCCCTATGCGGCAATTCTGTTTACTTACGTAACCACTGGGCCAAAAATGAAAAATTTTGTTCGAAAAATCGTGATCAATGGCTTGTTGTTCCATCACCCAATTCGCATACATTCTGCGTTTTGTATGGTCTTGAGGCTTACGTTCTTGAGTGAGTTGGATTTTGTACGGATAGAGATGCAAATCCAAATGCAAAATCCGCCACAATGAGCCCTAAGACAAGCCCAAATGTTGAGCACGTTGAGGAATCGACAAATTCGGGTCTTCTTCCACACTTTGAGCAACGACAGCGATATTTTCAGCAGAACGAATGTTGCGATGATGCACAAGCCTTGCAATATTAATAACCGATCCAGTTTCTTCAAATTTTCTCGCTGTGTTCGAAATTGTTTGCTGTGTAGGTCGATTATGTCGACCGTAATCGGCTCGTAAGGCCTAAAATGTTCATACAGCAGAACCACCATTTTTATAATAAAATTTAATAATTTTAACGCATTTACGACGTTAAACGATCCATAATTCTAAATGGCAAATCTTCAACTAAAAAACACGCTTTGGATGACATTTAATTTTGACAGATTTCAAATGGCAGAGTTATACTTTCCCAAACACGAAATGGATAACCCTGTATGATATTCGAATTCCACATTTTTCCCAATAAAATCGTACAGGTACCCTTAAACTGAATGAAAGTTGATATTTAAGAAGTCCTACAAAAGCTCCTTAAACTTTGTAAGTTTGATGAAAATCGAATGATATACATGGAAGTTATAACCATTTGAAATTTCTCTAATTACAACAACAATAACACATGATTTTGGTATTTTATGGACTTTCCATCGAATTAGTCACTGCAGTTTTGATTTGATCTTCTTGAAATTTTCAAATCAGACCAATAACATTAATATTTTTGTGAATTCATGATTTGAGTGACTTTTGTTGGTTTGCAACAATACGGCGATCGTTGAAAATAGAAAAACAATGGGTTTTCTTTTAAACGTGGATATCTCTATGACATAATTCTTGCCTATATTCGTTTCTGGTGACTGCATTTTTGAGAATTTGGGTACAAAACCCTTCTGACATGAGCGTAGGTACCCAACTTGTTATTATATGTTAATCGCTTGTCGACCGTGATCGTTTGGTTTCCTTCAGGGATTGGTGAACTGATCCTAACATCTCTGCTTGCATACTATAAGTACTTAAAGATAATGACTTAAGCTAATATAAAGTAATAAAAGGTAATTCACAATAGGTAATAAATGGTAATTTACAAAAGTCTAACTAGTTTAGCAAAAAAGGCTTGCAAAAATATATAATAAATATTTTTACAAAATTAAGATATGTGAAGTCAAGAAAGTTATTATTTGTTAATTAATCCAAACAGCCATTTTTTGCAAATTCCTCCTTTAGGGCTCATCACCTATTTGCTATCCCGGCTAATTGCAAGGCTCTCCATAAAATTTAACTAACGTACATCCCTAACTTCCTTGATGACTGTTCCTTCTCTATAGTTATTTGATGTCCCTTCGTGATTATATGTTCTGCTACCACCGACGTGAAGTTTGAGGGGTTTTGCTTCTTTTTGCCTACCGATGCTTCACATAGATGCTCCTTGATTCGCACGTTGACGAGTCTCCTCGTTTGTCTTATGTATTGTACAACTCTTCACAAGTGGGGCATTTGATGCGATAAATGCCAAATTTTTCATTTAGTTTAAGCCTATCCTTCATCGATCCGAAAATTTTTTTAAGCTGGTTCCTGCCACTAAATTTTGTCAGTTGTTATGCTGAATGATTTTCCTTTTAATTATGTTGCTGATACCTTCGTGATAAGTTAACACCTTGCAGTACACCCCCTCCATACTCGCATTTGATAATGTTGATCGTTCCTGTCACTGCCTATTTTTTGGATACTCTGTACTATTCTTCTGATCTTCGGGCTCTCGAAATGTTCGGTCACGCTATATCGACAATGTACTTCATTTGCTTTGCCTTAGCTCCACCACTAAGTGGTAGCTTTGTACGGGAAAATTTAAATTTGTTGCGAATGGTTGGATGTGTTTAGGATTGTCCCCAACATATAAGTTACATTCCAGGATACTTTGAAAATTAGATTAGATTCACTTCTCTTCATTATTTTGCCTAAAAAGGATAGTTTTTGGTCTTTTTCATCCTCCATCACGAAAATTCTATTCTTGTGAGCTCGATATATCTGATCGAGCAACCTGGTAACTGACTTCTATCATGCAGTCCCTCATGTCATGAAAATCTCGCCTAAGAACGGTCAAAGTGAATTTCTCATCGCTACTCTGCCTTTAGGCTTGTACGATTTCCCCCTAAAAGTAAAATCATGTTTGGTCATGCAAAATTTTTGCCAGCTGAATACCCTGCCTCATTTTCAATTTCCACGTCAACGAGTTTTCTTGGTCTGAAATCCATTTCTCGATGTATCATAGTGTTTTCATGAATAAGATGCTTAGGAAAAGAGCATTTACCTCGAAGGATACCTAAATCTTGTCTTTTTCTAGAGGGTCAAACTGTAGAAGTTTCTCGGGAAATCCTTACTGTTTTTCGTCGACTCGCTGATTAATTATTTTCTTCGCTTGAACTCGTTCACCAGCCATCTTGCCAGTTTTGGGTCGGAGCATTCACGGCCGGAATTATTTCACGCATTTTCTTCCTCTCCTTATGCATTTTTAACAAACATTTTTTCCTTACCTTTGTCAATTACCCAATTAACGGCTCACAACTTTTTATCGTTCTTTTGAACCGCTTTATGAATTCATTTAATGGGTTCCTGCAAAGCCCAAAGAGATAACCGCTGCTTAACTATTGGTTCACTGTCTCATCATATTTGTTAGGTATTGTAAAATTATTTTACAATACCCTATTAGTTTCGCGTCCTGTCTGTCCGTCTGTCCGTCCGTCCGACCGTGTGTCACACCACTTTTTCTCGCAAACTGCATAAGCTACAAACATAAAATTTTGTAGGTAGGTGCAAATTTATAAGGTCTTTAAGGGGGGTCTCCCCATATAGGGGAGTTGCCCCTGAAAAAAAGTTTTCATCGCATGTAGGCAATATGGGTATCAAATGAAAGGTCTTGATGAGAACTTTTCAAAATAGGTCTTAAAATGAAAAATTTTGCTTCGAGAGGTGCAGGGGAAGGGGAAATGACCCGAAAAATCTGAAAAAAATCGTAAATATAGGCCTTTATAAATACAACAACAACAAATACGTGAGAAGTCGAAATTGATTCAACTTTGTTAGTAATAGTATGATTTATCGATTTTATGTTTTCTTGAATAAAATCTTAACGGGTCCCTTTAATTTAATAAAATTCAGTACACAGATGACTATCAATAAGATTAATCTGTCCTGAAAGTTTCATAGAGATCGAATGGTATTTAATGAAGTTATAGCGATTTGAATTTTCCTGTATTACTATGGAACAATATGCGCTGTATTACTATGGAAACATATGGCTATGGAACAATATGCGCTTTTTACTGACTCAGATACTACAGCTTTGCTAGGATTTGCATGAAAGTTTCAGGAATGATAAGTATCATGAATTCTTTTGAGAATTGGCTCAGCTAGCGGTATTAGTAGTCGTAAAGCAAAATAGTGGCTGTTTTAAATGCGAAGATTGAATAATTTTGAGCTATTTTGCGCCAACTTCAACGTTTAAGGCGCATGCTTTTAACACTTGATTCAATTTAACGAATGGCTGAAGATGAGTACCTACAATTAATACTCATACGTGAAACAAGTCGAGGAGGCAGGAGAGAGCTCCTAGCAAAAGGGCTTTGTAACCATTCTAGGATTCGAAAAAATAGGCCATGAATCGATGAATATTACAGGGGAGGGGCCGGTGAACAAAAATTTCATCAAAGGAAGCCAATATGAATATCAAATGAAAGTTCTTTATAAGAGCTTTTCAAAACAGTACTTGAACTGTCAATTTTTCCTTCACAAGGGCAACAAATACCTTCGAAGTCGCAATTCGATCAACTTTGTTAATAATAGTACATTTTATAAATTTTGCTTTTTTGTCTATAAAATCAAGATGTGACCCTTAGATTTCCCAAATTTGTTACGATTTTAGCTTTAAACAAAATCCTCAAGAAATAAAAATGCAAATTTTGAAATAAAATTTTCCCTGAAATAAAAAATTTACTAGCTAAAAATATTTTCATGCTAACTGGCAACACTGAATGTTGGCCATGGCGACACACTTCAATGCTGATTGAGGTTTTCTCAAAACATTCCCGAATAAAGATAAAAGGGAAACAGAAGAATGGCTTGGGAAGTTTTCTCTCTCGTCCAGATCGGCTTGGGAAGTTTGGAGAGAGAGATGATTTTCCATTGCGAATTGGACAGTCGTTTGCTATCCGTCCGAGCAAGAGGATTCTCGTTGGCACGTTTCGTTTACGTTATTTGTTTGTGAATTCAGTCTACGGTTTTGTTTACTCTGTGAGAAAAGCCGGAAAGTCGCAAAACGTCTTTGTGCTGTGCCCATCTTGTTTTCGGTGATTTGATTGCATCCGTCGCCCACATTGTTGAAACTGCGCTGCGGCGATCCGAGTTTGCACTTGGTGCAGAGTGAACGTGGCTCCCCGCGATCGTGCTGTCAGTGCAAATCCGCAAAAAAAATCTGTTCCTGGAACTCGCGAGGATATTTCATACAGCGATTCCATTCGCGTTGGCCGATTTATTGAAGTGCTAAGCTGAACTCGCCGCGACTTTTACGCCCGCCAAAAGATTTTTCGGATCGTGACAGTTTTCGCTGGGCACCCTATTGAAGGGATCTTTCGCACCGCCCTGCTCCCCGCCCCAAGAAATGCAGTGTCAGTGATTTTCCCGACCGTTTCCTAGTGTCCACCGCGTTGAGCGAAATTTTTTGGACCCTGCCGAATCTGCCATCTCTCAGTGGTTTCTTCTTATCAAACAACACCAAAGCCCTTTCAGCACCACGGTCTGGAAGGGAAATTTAGGAAACCTTTGCTTTTAGCAGTAGAGTGCAGTGCACAATACACGACACACAGTCAGTTGGCTCGCGTGTGTGGAATTCTCCTTTGCAGTGTGTAGGAGAGATCGCAAGATCGGCCAAGTCGCGAGAGCGTTGTTGATCGCGATAATTCTTATCAAATTGTAACTCGTTGTTTGGTGGTTTTTAAGATCTCGAAATTTTGCATTGCTCAAGTGTTTGAAATTTCTTCAGTTGCAAATCAGAAAGAGGAAGAATTATTCCAATTTGCCAAAAAGTGCATTGGCAATGACTCTCCTCTGGTGAGTTTCAACTCGTGGGTGCAAGAACGGAAGAATTGATGAGTGTGGTGAAGATCGAGAGTGGTGAATAGAATCGACTAACAGAGTGTTGACAGAGATCTTTCTCTCTTTGACATCGGCGATTGCATTAGATTTTGAGTAAAGTGGAATTGCGTTAAAAAAAATTTTTTGTTTGATTGGCAAAAAAAGTTGAGAACATGCAAATTGATGAATTGATTGTTAGTGTGTGGCAAGGAGACTGATTTGTGATTCTTGTTGGATTTCAAATTTTCATTGCAAAAGATTTTCGTCCGGACGTTTTTTTCGGTGCGTCTTAATGACGGCAGAATGCAAAATTAAAATAAACCCGAGAAGAAACAGTAAATTAAATGAAAGTATTCAAATAAAAATAGAATTCATTCAATGCTTCTTTTTCGACTTGAGTCTATAGTAAAACTATAAAAAACCCCAACTGATAAAAAGCGACAACTTTCTCAAAACATCTTTAATGTGTGTTCGAATTGATTTTGAAAAGAACTATGATACAATCGAAAACATTCTTATCCGATCATCTCGATATTCTACTTCCTGAGTAGAAATTCTTTAGTCTATTTTTTCCCTGTGCGCGATCTCCCCCAATTTTACGCGGCCACGATATAAATAAATAAAAAGAAAATTAGCAAAAAATTTATAGTGGTCTCTTTTCGGCTTTTTTATAATTAATTTTTGTGTATGTTGTGTATCATTTTAGTGTATCATCATAGTATTTTTAATTTGATTTAATATTTTCATATATATATAATAAATAAAATTAAATTATGTACAGTATTAAAAATTAACATGTTTCATTGAGGCAAGATTGGTGGAGTGCGGGCATCCTCATGGTGACTGCACGAAGGTCGTCTCTTTCTCCGTCTTTCCTTTCTTACGGTATTTAATGTGGTAATAAACCCCGACCGTCGCAGGTGAGCCTAGCCGGCAACCTTCTACTATTTCAGCTGCCATCATGCAGCTTATTGGCTAGACGTTTCTTTTCTTTCCTTTTTCGCTGCGAAGGTGACCCATCGGGTCTTTCATAACAAAAATGTAGCTTTAAATTTTTTTCAGCATCCGATCTTCATACTACGCATGAAGCCACTTCTGGAAGCAGTAACTGGAAACGGAAGAAGCCAGAAGTGGAAGTAGTAATGCAATATTACCTTTATTTTATTATCAATAGCCGAATTTTCTTGTGAATTTTGGTTACTTTTAGTTTAGCTAACATGGCGCCCAATTTTTGTTGAGCACTATCGTTGGCTGACTCCTCCATATTCCTAATTTTCAAATCCTTTTGTCCGTCTAGCTAACATGGCGCCCAAGTTGGTGTTTCTTTTGTGGCACGATATTTCCTTTATCGGTGATGGTGCGAGGAGGCAGCGGAGGATTTTGTTTTTGTATAAAATATTATCAATTAAATCCTTGCTTCTCCGCTGGCTCATTGCTATATCGCTCGGTATTGTTTTCACTATTGCGCTGATTGCTTGCCTTCGCAGCTGGCGCCCCGATCTTCATATCTATATTCATCTATCCTCTATTACATTTTTCCTTTCTGTGTGAGGTTGGTCAGTAACTTCATATTTCGACTGTGTTTCGACTAAGTTTATGAAGCGAAGTTCAAACGTTTGAGCTGGTATCTGAATTATTCGCCTTTCAGAGGCTGGAGCAGAATACCTGTGCTCAAACTGGCCAACCGAACTCAACTACATTCCTGTGTCGAATGCATTCGCTGGGTTTTTGATAAATACGCCTTTTTAGGTTAGAGCCAATTCCAGGCAGTGTGTTCGATACATGAAATTTCACTTTAAATTTTACATTTCTATTCTCTTCAACTATTTACCTTACCGGGTCATTTCGTTCGCGGAGTTTTGAATTAGTCGCCTCAATAAGGTTTGATCATGGACCGAGCGGACGTAAATGACTTTGGTAATTTCGTTAAACTTATCATCTTTCAAATTTTGCTTTCCATCACTTTCTCCTTCATCTTCGGAGACACCTTTGTGTGATTTATTGTTGTATGCTCGCACTCACCATAATCATAAAATTATCTGAACCTCAATATAAAATTTATTATATAAATACTTTTTTTGAATTCTTATATAAATATAATTGACGTATAAAAATAATAAGTAAAGTATACATTTAAGCAAATAAATAGCTATAATATTAATTATAAATATAAACACGCCAAAATGTCGTCACCTTTGCCAAAATCGAGTGACAAATTTGTACCGTCAGGACATTCTACACCACAGGGTGGTTTCATAAATGCAAATGTGATGAGCTCCAAAAATAAATCTATAGATTCTGGTTTGCCCATGAGTATCCCCACAAAACATGAGCAACAACCTTCGAGGTTAAACACTACCAATCCGTTCCGTCTCTCTATCTCTAACCCACCGTTAATGCCGGTGGCCGATTCGCCAGTTGATCAGTCGTATGGTGATACGGTAGATTTGACCCACATAAGATCTTCTGATGGACCCCAAACTATTCCGGAACAAAATCCTAAATTAGAATATTTACATCTGGAGCTGCAACGCCTCACACAGGATTTAGAAATGAATTTACTACGCCCATTACGGGCCTCTTTAGAAAACCCTCAGCAGGACAGACCAAGTGATGTTTCGGCCTCAACTCAACTTGATAATGAGCACATAACCCAGCGTGGTCGGCCCAATCTAACGCGTACACATTTTACGTCGCAAAATTCGATACCAATTACCAAATGGGGTATAGTGTATGATGGAGGACGATCCAGCCTTAGAGCGGACTCCTTTCTATATAGATTAAAAGCTATGGGAGAGACACAAGGTGTCCCCCTGAATCAGTTGGCTCAAGGGTTCCATGTATTCTTGAAAAATCCCGCGCTTGAATGGTATTGGAAATACCATGAGATGCATTCAAATTCGCTTGACTGGGATTCTCTTACCCAAGCCTTTCTAAACCGGTTTTCAAATGAACGTGCTGATATTGATATACGTAGACAGATGGACGCTCGTCCCCAAGGAACGAATGAGCCTTTCATCGAATTTTTCGATGCTTTAGAGACAATGTCTTTGCAGCTTCAGCAAGGGATGTCAGATTTAGATATGCAACATCTGCTATTTCGAAATATGACTCGCCGCTTGAGAGACCATCTCGCTGGTAGACAGTTTGTTACAGCTCAGGAATTGGTCAGATGTTGTAACTCCATCGAGTCAGTGTGGAATTTAAGTCGCCCTGAGCGCTCCACAACTAATGTCCGTAATGTACACGAGATAACAAATAATCCTTTTCAAAACATTGCAACAGACGCGTCGGGAGAATTATTCAGATCGTCTGACCCCACAAATAAGCCAGAATACAGAGTGTGCTGGAATTGTAAAGAGATGGGACACTCTTTTGGTAAATGTCCAGCCTCAATTCAGGGTGTCTTTTGTTTTGGTTGCGGTGCTCCAGGAGTCCGTAAAAATCAATGTAATAATTGTAAACTTCCGGTAAACTATACCAGGAGCGGGCCAACTATGAGGGATCGGCACGCTCCCAACCATCAAAAATCAAACCCTCGTGGATCACAACAAAAGGTTGCGACAGCAGATGCGGCCACCAATGTGGATCCCGAACTGCGTCGGAACCATTAAAGCAAGATCCTCCTTGTGACAACCCATCCAACTTATCAAATAGTCAGTTCAATACACGGTCTAGTGCGCGGATTAAGAAAAGACAATTACGTAGCATGAAGTATTTCCAGGCTAAACGTTTTGGTCGAAAACTACGAAAATTGGCGCAAATTTTAGTCATAACATATCCCGAACCCAATGATCCTCGTCCATATTGTGACGTTTATATCCATAACAAAAAAATGACAGGACTAATGGACAGTGGTGCCAGCGTAAGTGTCCTGGGCCATGGTTCGCTCGAATTTATCCAATCGCTAGGTATAAAGCTGCATAGACTCAAGTCCCAAGTCCAAACCGCATCCGGTCAACAAGTTCCTATAGCAGGATTTATTAACGTGCCTGTGAAGTGTAAAGATATAGTACACGAGATGCGGATTTTAATTGTACCGTCACTGGCAGGGAAGTTATATTTGGGTATAGATTTCTGGAAAATATTTAGTATAGTTCCCATAAGCATGTCTAATATTGCTTCTATAGTAGAAAAACCCACAATAAGTAAATCTAGTACCGATAGCAAGTTATTTCACAATTTAAACAATCAACAAAAGCAGCAGTTACAATCAGTAGTTGATTTATTTCCTTCGTCCAATGAATTAGGTTTGGGGAAGACCTCTTTAATTTCACATCAAATAGATACAGGTTCGGCTAAGCCCGTTAAACAACGTCATTACTCAGTGTCTCCAGTAATTCAAAATTTAATGTACCAAGAACTAGATAGGATGCTTGCCTTTGGAGTCATTTGCGAGAGCCACAGCTCGTGGAGTTCCCCAGTTACATTAGTACGCAAACCAGGAAAGGTGCGTCTTTGTTTAGATGCCAGACGAGTTAACGAAGTTACCGTCAAAGATGCATATCCTTTGCCTTTAATTGAAGGACTCCTATCACGACTACAAGCCACCAAATTTATTACCAGCTTGGATCTCAAAGACGCATTCTGGCAAATACCTCTGGATTCTACCTCTCAAGAAAAGACAGCTTTCACTGTTCCAGGAAGACCACTCTACCAATTCACAGTCATGCCATTCGGGTTGTGCAATGCACCACAGACCATGTGCCGACTCATGCACAAAGTCATTCCGCATGAGCTGCATGACAAAATCTTTGTGTATTTGGATGATCTGCTCATCACTAGTGCAACCTTCTCGGAGCATTTGGAACTACTATCCAAGGTAGCCAAGCTATTGAAATCTGCTGGCCTTACCATAAATGTTGATAAAAGCAAGTTCCTGCAAAGAGAAATTAAGTACTTGGGATATATCGTGAGTGATGGAATCTTGAGGACCGATCCATCCAAAATCAACAGCATAATAGAGTATCCTATTCCAAAATCGTCAAAGGAAGTTCGGCGCTTCATGGGTACGGCAGGGTGGTATCGTCGCTTCATACATAGATTTGCTGCAATAGCTGGCCCTTTGACGGACCTATTAAAATCTAAATCATCCTTTAAATGGAATGATGCCGCACAAAATGCTTTCGAACAGCTAAAAAAATCTTTAGTTTCTGCTCCTGTCCTCGTTAATCCAGAGTTTAGCAAGCATTTTTATATTCAATGCGACGCAAGTATGGTGGGAATTGGTGGTGTTCTGTTCCAAAAAGACGACCAAGAGAACGATCACCCAATAGCATTCATGTCCTCTAAATTATCTTCTGCACAGCGCAATTATACTATCACGGAATTAGAATGCTTAGCCGCGGTGCAGAGTGTTAAGAAATTTCGTGCCTATGTCGAGGGCCTGCCTTTTACGATCATCACGGACCATGCTAGTCTAAAGTGGCTCATGAGTCAACAAGACCTTACTGGTAGATTAGCTCGCTGGAGTTTGAAGCTACAGGGTTTCAATTTTAACATAGAACACGTTAAAGGATCAGCCAATATTGTCCCTGACGCCCTTTCTAGAGCCCATGAGAGTCGTTATGAGCTCTCTTGTCTATACCTTCCATTACTTCCTGAGCATCTCCACCTTGATTCATTAATATTGGATACAGCGTTTATAGAACCAGAATATGTCAGTCGGATCCTTACTATATCGAAAGAACCCGAAAGGTTTCCCAACCTCTGGATAAGAGATGGTAGAATCTATATCAATGTCGGAAGAAGTAATGATCCCGATCTGGACATTCCACGTACCAAGTTATGGATACCTGAGAGTCAGCAATCAAGGCTAATTTCTCAAGCCCACGATAGACCCGAGGCCTCTCATTGTGGCATACGTAAAACTACCGAAGTATTGCAGAGATATTATTATTGGCCAACTCTTCGTAAAGACGTTACTGCATACATTTCTAAATGCACTACCTGTAAGCAAACCAAGCCTTACAATAAAGCCCTTAGACCCCTTATGGGCCAAGAGCGCATTTCAGACAGACCGATGCAACGCTTGTTCATCGATTTCCTAGGACCGTATCCACGTTCTAAGAGTGGAAACACCCAATTATTTATCGTACTTGACCATTATACAAAATTTGTATGGATGAAGGCTATGCCTAAGGCCACTACCGAAAAAGTAATTCAAACTCTTCTAGATATCTTCTACACTTTTGGTGTGCCAGAATTTATTCATTCCGATAATGGAGTACAATTCACTTCCAAGCAGTTCACCCAATTTATTCAGGATTATGACATTAAACATATTTTTTCTCCTAAATATTCACCTCAGTCTAACGCTTCCGAGCGCGTAAATCAGTCAATTCTTGCTGCTATTCGTTCTTATGTCGGTGATGATCATTGTGCTTGGGATAAATATCTGAGAGAAGCTGGCGCGGCTTTCCGAAACACAGTGCATGAGGCCACTGGCTGCTCACCACATTATCTCATGTTTGGTTTTCAGGCTGTCAGTCATGGTTCAGACTATGAACTTCTTAGGAAGCTATCCGCTTTTGAGGACGGCGAAGTGGCACTCATGACTCCACACGAGCGGTTAAGAAAAATTCATGACCAAGTCAGGGAAAAATTAACCGAAGCCTATACCAAGGGTCAGCGTCATTATAATTTGCGAGCTAGAGCTAGGACGTTTGCCATTGGACAAGATGTTTTTGTCAGAAATCATGTCTTGAGTAGCGCCACTGACAAATTTGCAGCTAAGTTTGCTCCTAAATTCATACCGGCTAAAATCAAGCGTCATATAGGTCAAGTTGCATATGAGTTGGAGACTCCGAATGGTAAATCACTGGGTAACTTTCATGCTCAAGATATTCGCACATGAGTGTCGAATTTCTTTCTTTGTATCAAGTCTATCTTTTCCTCTCCTTATTTTATCTACGCATGAAGCCACTTCTGGAAGCAGTAACCGGAAACGGAAGAAGCCAGAAGTGGAAGTAGTATTGCACCACTATTAGCATTCCAATTTTCATCTATCTCTGTTAAGGATCGTTCTTACACCTCAGGTATATTAGGAACCGATGTAAATATTATCGACTAATTTGTAATTTAGTTTTTTTTGGATATCATTATCGCATTATAGTAATCGTATTATCATCTTAATTTAGGTATCTTGTAGTATTTTTATAGTATTATCTTATCGCTATCGTCATATCGAATTTATAGTATTATCGTATCGCTATCGTCATATCGAATTTATAGTATTATCGTATCGCTATCGTCATATCGAATTTATAGTATTATCGTATCGCTATCGTCGTATCGAACCTATCTTATTATAGTATCGCATTTAGTTTCATATATATCGTATCGTATCGCTATTGTTCTTATCGCATTTATATATATATCATATCGTTAGCGTAGTATCAATTATAGTATCGTATCCTTTAATATTTTCATATCATCGCGTATTTTTTTTCATATATATAAATATTTGATATTCATGATAGGGCCCGGCTTTAGGAATGAGACCCTTCTCAAGGGGTAGGTCGTCCCCACGTGTTACGATTTTAGCTATAAACAAAATCCTCAAGAAATAAAAATGCAAATTTTGAAATAAAATTTACCCTGAAATAAAAAATTTACTAGCTAAAAATATTTTCATGCTAACTGGCAACACTGAATGTTGGCCATGGCGACACACTTCAATGCTGATTGAGGTTTTCTCAAAACATTCCCGAATAAAGATAAAAGGGAAACAGAAGAATGGCTTGGGAAGTTTTCTCTCTCGTCCAGATCGGCTTGGGAAGTTTGGAGAGAGAGATGATTTTCCATTGCGAATTGGACAGTCGTTTGCTATCCGTCCGAGCAAGAGGATTCTCGTTGGCACGTTTCGTTTACGTTATTTGTTTGTGAATTCAGTCTACGGTTTTGTTTACTCTGTGAGAAAAGCCGGAAAGTCGCAAAACGTCTTTGTGCTGTGCCCATCTTGTTTTCGGTGATTTGATTGCATCCGTCGCCCACATTGTTGAAACTGCGCTGCGGCGATCCGAGTTTGCACTTGGTGCAGAGTGAACGTGGCTCCCCGCGATCGTGCTGTCAGTGCAAATCCGCAAAAAAAATCTGTTCCTGGAACTCGCGAGGATATTTCATGCAGCGATTCCATTCGCGTTGGCCGATTTATTGAAGTGCTAAGCTGAACTCGCCGCGACTTTTACGCCCGCCAAAAGATTTTTCGGATCGTGACAGTTTTCGCTGGGCACCCTATTGAAGGGATCTTTCGCACCGCCCTGCTCCCCGCCCCGAGAAATGCAGTGTCAGTGATTTTCCCGACCGTTTCCTAGTGTCCACCGCGTTGAGCGAAATTTTTTGGACCCTGCCGAATCTGCCATCTCTCAGTGGTTTCTTCTTATCAAACAACACCAAAGCCCTTTCAGCGCCACGGTCTGGAAGGGAAATTTAGGAAACCTTTGCTTGCACACAATACACGACACACAGTCAGTTGGCTCGCGTGTGTGGAATTCTCCTTTGCAGTGTGTAGGAAAGATCGCAAGATCGGCCAAGTCGCGAGAGCGTTGTTGATCGCGATAATTCTTATCAAATTGTAACTCGTTGTTTGGTGGTTTTTAAGATCTCGAAATTTTGCATTGCTCAAGTGTTTGAAATTTCTTCAGTTGCAAATCAGAAAGAGGAAGAATTATTCCAATTTGCCAAAAAGTGCATTGGCAATGACTCTCCTCTGGTGAGTTTCAACTCGTGGGTGCAAGAACGGAAGAATTGATGAGTGTGGTGAAGATCGAGAGTGGTGAATAGAATCGACTAACAGAGTGTTGACAGAGATCTTTCTCTCTTTGACATCGGCGATTGCATTAGATTTTGAGTAAAGTGGAATTGCGTTAAAAAAAATTTTTTGTTTGATTGGCAAAAAAAGTTGAGAACATGCAAATTGATGAATTGATTGTTAGTGTGTGGCAAGGAGACTGATTTGTGATTCTTGTTGGATTTCAAATTTTCATTGCAAAAGATTTTCGTCCGGACGTTTTTTTCGGTGCGTCTTAATGACGGCAGAATGCAAAATTAAAATAAACCCGAGAAGAAACAGTAAATTAAATGAAAGTATTCAAATAAAAATAGAATTCATTCAATGCTTCTTTTTCGACTTGAGTCTATAGTAAAACTAAAAAAACCCCAACTGATAAAAAGCGACAACTTTCTCAAAACATCTTTAATGTGTGTTCGAATTGATTTTAAAAAGAACTATGATACAATCGAAAACATTCTTATCCGATCATCTCGATATTCTACTTCCTGAGTAGAAATTCTTTAGTCTATTTTTTCCCTGTGCGCGATCTCCCCCAATTTTACGCGGCCACGATATAAATAAATAAAAAGAAAATTAGCAAAAAATTTATAGTGGTCTCTTTTCGGCTTTTTTATAATTAATTTTTGTGTATGTTGTGTATCATTTTAGTGTATCATCATAGTATTTTTAATTTGATTTAATATTTTCATATATATATAATAAATAAAATTAAATTATGTACAGTATTAAAAATTAACATGTTTCATTGAGGCAAGATTGGTGGAGTGCGGGCATCCTCATGGTGACTGCACGAAGGTCGTCTCTTTCTCCGTCTTTCCTTTCTTACGGTATTTAATGTGGTAATAAACCCCGACCGTCGCAGGTGAGCCTAGCCGGCAACCTTCTACTATTTCAGCTGCCATCATGCAGCTTATTGGCTAGACGTTTCTTTTCTTTCCTTTTTCGCTGCGAAGGTGACCCATCGGGTCTTTCATAACAAAAATGTAGCTTTAAATTTTTTTCAGCATCCGATCTTCATACTACGCATGAAGCCACTTCTGGAAGCAGTAACTGGAAACGGAAGAAGCCAGAAGTGGAAGTAGTAATGCAATATTACCTTTATTTTATTATCAATAGCCGAATTTTCTTGTGAATTTTGGTTACTTTTAGTTTAGCTAACATGGCGCCCAATTTTTGTTGAGCACTATCGTTGGCTGACTCCTCCATATTCCTAATTTTCAAATCCTTTTGTCCGTCTAGCTAACAAATTCTATAATTTAAATTTTCTGAAAGTGATTGTATATGGTTCGAAAATTTCACAATAATTGAACAATATACAGCTAAGTTACAGCCGATTGAATATTTAACAATTACAACAACATTTACACGTGTTGCTAGGGAGATACACCTTTGCAACGGACCTAGACACTACAAATATGTAGGAATTTTGATGAAAATTTTAGAAATGGTTTGTAATATTGATGTGTTATCATAACGGGGTCAAAACACTTGAAACAAAATGGTGGCCAACTCAAATGCATAATAACCATGATATAATTGTCCGAACTCAGTTTATGGAATCTGTATATTAGTAAAGTTTTGATATGCAAAATATATTGTCTGATTTACTAATTGTTTTACAAAACCCTTCTGGCAGGAGCACTCTGCTGCTACTTCAACTTGTTTTATTTCGTAATCAACTTTTTGAAAACAAAACAACCTTTTGAAAATTCGAAAGAAAACTTTTCTATAATAGATCATTGATTTGAAATATTTTACCATCCTATAAAAACACTAAAATGTATTAAATTTTCGTATCAATAATCAATTCCTATCTATTTCTTTTATTGTTATTAAATTGTCTCAGAAATTTCGATAAGTTAAAACAATAAAATGTTTTAACTTATGTTAAGTTTATCATAGTAAGTTTAGAGATAAGGTTTAACGTTAAAGTTAGGAATATTGTGATAGCATTTTTAAGTACTCGTATAAGATAAAGATTTTGATTGGCTTTTATTAGAATTAGGTTATAACATATTAGGTGTAGGATAAAAGAGTGCCGTGTGAAAATTGGCATGTTGAACGAATCAACGCCAACATAGTGCAAGCGTTGAAGAAGCTGGCTATCGAGTATCCCGAGAAATGATTCAGGTATGTGGACCGTTCGCAATTTACGCTGAATACGAGCCTCCATAGAGCCACTAAAACTACGCCGTTCGAGCTACTCTTTGAGGTCCAAGGCAGGGGTGCAGAGCATACTAACATTTGACAGACGATAGAGGAACTACAGGTGCAACATTTTAATGCCGAGAGAGATCAAAGGCGAAACGAGGCCAGAGAAGACATCCAGAAAATTCAAAAGGAGAACCGCAAGTGGTACAATAAGAGACGTAAGCAAGAAAACTTCTATATAGTGAGGGGCCTTGTTGCTATCAAAAAACGCAATTTATTGTCAGTAGAAAACTAGCCAGTGGAATTTTAATAATAACTATGATATTAATTTGATAAAAGGACATTTAATAACAAAATTCAATATAAGAATGATGGGAATGGCTCTCTGCGAAACTGTTTATCATGACATCTTCGATGCAAATTATCGCCATATATATATTATATATATATATATACACATATAAATATATATTTTTTTGCTGTAGCACTATGGCCCCTTTCGGGCCTCCGCTCAGAGATAGTTACAATATCTCATAACTTTGATGTAATGTATCAGCACTCAAAAAGATGATATGTTCAATATCACGCTTTGGCCGTATGTCTGTCCACCCAGCTACGATACGTTCTGATTTTACACCAGCACATTGTTGCGTGGAAGTAAAAAAATAAAGAGACACCGTTTGCGCACACGGTCAGCTATAGACTGACTTTGTTTCATTAAATATTATAATGTAATGGTTTGATACAAAATAAAAGGGTTGTCATGTTAGAATTCATAATATTATACTTTAAGTTTAAATTGACAAATTCTGATCAAGTTAAAATTGCAAATCTTACACCCATTCTCAATTTTACAATTAATATTAACTAAATTTAAATTTTTGATTAATTCAGTAAATCTATTAGCATTTAATGGCTTTGTCAAAATATCAGGAGTCATCATTTTAGTTGGACAATAAACTGCTTCGATGATATTGTTAGATACTAGTTCTCGAAGAAATTTATATTTAGTGTCGATGTGCTTCTTATGTTGACTGCTTCCTTTGTTGTATAATCCGTAGATGCAGCTTTGGTTACCTTCAAATACTTTAACAGGTGTTGGTATATGTTGATTGAAGTCTTTGAGTAGTTTTATTACCCATATCGATTCACGAGAGGCTTCGCTGAATGCCACATACTCAGCTTCGATGGATGACAATGTTACTGCTGGTTATTTACAACTCGCCAAACTAACTGGTGAACCTGAATAGAATAAAATGTAACCAGTATTTGATTTTCGATCAATTCGATCTCCGGCCCAGTCAGCGTCGACGAAACAATTTAATCCTCGATTGTTCATGTAACTACCCAGTTTGAGTTTTAAATACTTAGTTTCTTTAAGATATCGAAAAACACGTTTAGCTTCATTCCAATCTTTAATGCTTGGGTTGTTTACTTTTCGTGCCAAAACTGATGTTGCTATATCCGGTCATGTGTTTGTTGACAAAAAAAGTAACGAACCGATTGCCTTTCTGTAGACATCCTTATTTTCGAATGATTCGCTCTCTACTTCAGACAAGTAACTTGTTTTCATAGGAATCTTTGATTCCGAAGCATCAGATAATTTAAATTCCCTTAATTTGTTTTCAATATAATTCGTTTGATATATTATGAATATACCACTTATGTCTCCTTCCAATTGAATGCCCAAATACTATTTTATATTATCTCATTCTTTTGTTTTGAAATGTTTGTCCAAATGTATCTTGAAGTCGTTGATGAATTGCAATTTTGAAGAGGCGATAGCTATATCATCAACATAAGTACACAAATATACCCAATCATCGCCAATTCGTTTTTTGTAAAGACATGAGTCATTTTCATTATTTTTAAATTAATTTTCTTTCATTACCTTATCAAATTTTTGATACCATTCTTTAGCACCTTGTTTAAGCCCATATCGATTTCCTACTAACTTGCATACTTTATTGGGTCCTCCAATATGATATCCTTTTGGTTGACGCATGTAGACTTCATGAGAAAGTTTAGCATTCAAGTAAGCTGTCTCTACATTGAAATGGTGTACAAACATATTCTTTTCTCCCACCACAGTATGAAGAATTTTAAGAGTTGTATGATTAACAACAGGAGCAAAAATGTCATCATAATCACGTGCAAACTTTTGCGAAAATCCCTGTGCTACTAAACGCGCTTTATGTTTAACTTCGTCATTGGTCAGTCTTAGTTTTATCTATCCATTTGCTACCAATTGCGACACTATCATGAGGAAACGTCACTATTTCCCGGGTACCATGCTGCTTTAGTGAGTTTCTCTCATCATCTATAGCCTTAATCCAATTTAGTTTATCGCAACTGCCGATTGCTTCCCCAAATGTTGTTGGTTTGGTTTTAATTTTGTCAGATGCAACCTTGTATATTTCTCTATAACGTTGAGGTGGGGGGCCTTTATTACTACGGGTTGACTGTCTAAGTACCTGTACCTCTCGATGATCTTCGATACCATCAAGTTGCCTGTCAATTCTATTTTCAGAATCTTTATTCGCTGATTCCATTCCCCTTCCAAATTCAATTTCCGCATCGTTATAATCCGGTGATGGATCTGAGTCTGGAAATGGAACATCCCTAGAGATTTTGACTTTGTTGGTATTTACATCTAATAGTCTGTAACCTTTGGTGCCCAGTTCATAGCCTACGAAAACTATTTTGCCGGCGGTCGATTCTAATTTACCACGTTGATCCTTTGAGATATGCACATATATTTTGACCAAATTCACGAAAATAACATAGATCTGGCTTTTTATTTTTAAATATTTCGTACGGATTTATAACAGCATTTTTGATAGGAACACGATTTAATATGTGATTCGCTGTTGTTATTGCTTCACCCCAGAAACGATTAGGTAATTTCGAACTATAAAGCATGCAACGCGTCATTTTAATCAGCGTGCGTTTCTTCCGCTCAGCTTTACCATTTTGTTGAAGTGGCTTGGGTACATTTAATTGAGTTTTAATATCCTTTTGTTTAAAATAGTTTCTTAATTCAATATCCATCTTCTCACCGCCACGATCTGATCGGGTACATTTAGGTGTTTTATTCAGTTGAGTTTCCATCATTTAAATGAAATTCCATATGACACTTCATCTTTTCGTTTCATTGCGTATATACACGTACACCCACTAGAATAATCGATCAAACTAAGAACGTACTTATTGCCCCTTGGTGTAGTATGCAGAGGACCACAGACATCCGAATGTATTATTTCAAGAATTTCACTCGTTTTAGTCTTCGACTCATTAGGGAAATGATCACTTGTGGATTTATTCATTAAACAAACTTCACAAACATTATTATGCTTACATTCTTTAAACGCTACGTTATCGGCCAAATGATTCAGTTTCTGGACATCATTTAAGTTGCGGTGCTCTAATATTTCATGCCACTCATGTACACATTTCGGATTGTTTGACTGTACCGAATTCGCAATTTTATGATCCACTGAGAGTCTGTAAATGCTATTATAGGCACTTACGATGATGATTGCAGCTTCTTTAAACTAAATTTTACAAAAAGATTCATTAAAATGAACTTCACATCCTTTGCTGATCAGTTTGTTCACCGAAACTAAGTTGCAATGTAAGTCCGGCACAAAATAAACGTCATTCAGTTTTATTGTTTTGCTCATTTCACTTTGTTTATCTCTGATCTTAACAATGCCTATTCCTTTCACAGGTAATGCGTGACCATCAGCTAACATAACTGTTCCTTTATCGGCCTCATTCAAGTCATGAAAGTATTCTTTATTAGCACATATTCTGAGGCACCACTATCAATAATCCATTCGCTTTTGGTTGAACAGTTAACAAGAGCGTTGACACACACCAGACTACAATCATCACAATCCGACTGCGACTTCTGCACTGTATTTGTTTGAGACTTCTCCAATTTTTTCTGTTTCCACCTCAAATACTTCCTACATTCTGTTTTTATATGTCCAAATTTCTTGCAGAAGAAACACTTTACTTCCTTTCCTTTATATTTTGCTTGTAATGCAGTGTTCTTATCAAGACTTGCACTTCCATACGTATTGAGACGTCGATTGTTCTCCTCTACAAGTTTGGTTTTTACATATATAGCAGTTAAATCAGAATCCGGCCTAGACTCCAACGCCATAATCAATGTACTGTAGCTATCGGGCAAGCTACTCAGGTACATAGCAAGAGTCAGCACGTCGGCTAGCGGCTCCCCCAATGTTGTCAACTCGTTGATGAATTCGTCCATGGAGTTTAAATGCAGCAGCATGTCACCATCTTCCTGAAGAGTGAGGCAACATAATTTACGAAGAAGTTGTACTTTATTTGACAACGTCGCTTTCTCATGGAAGGCTTTCAGAGCATTCCACACTTCAAATGCTGCCGCTTTCCGTTTTATGTGAGTGAGCTGGTCATCCTCAAGGGAAAAAACAATGTGCGGTCGTGCTTTATCGTCTTTCGAAATTCATCCGTCGGTAACTGTATCGGGCTTCGGAGCTCATCCCGTTTTGGAAGTAGCTCCAATTTTAATTTCCAAGTTTGGTAATTCATGTTGTTGAGTTTCGTTTTACGGGTCAACTCTGCCATGCCGAATTGTCATTTTTCACGACTATAAAACAAAATACTTTAATGCACGGACCTTCTGTGGATGGGTGTCTAGGCCCATAACCTGTTGCGTGGAAGTAAAATAATAAAAAGACACGGTTTGCGCACACGGTCAGCTATGGGCTGACTTTTTTTTATTAAATATAATAATGTAATGGTTTGGTACAAAATAAAAGGGTTTACATGTTAGAATTCATAATATTAAATTACTTATGGAATTCTTTGTAGCTACATGAATGAGTTGCATATTTTTTTTATAATTTTTTCTGAAAAATTATTAGAGAAGAAAAATGTTAGAACAAGGTAGTTCCGATGTGTGTACTAATTCTCATCAGGCCATCACTCTTAGATACACACCGGTGATGGCGACGGTGAGAGAGTTATTTTTAATTTTCCTACTTATGCGAATTCAATATGTTTTTGTAACTACGAATTATGTTCAAGTTGAATTTCCTCTTGTAAGTACTTGTCTTAGCTAAACTTTAAATTGTTCATTTCACCCTTTTCACATCAATTTAATGTAAATCTATACGATAATTTTGGTCTACAGTGAAGCCTTCATTGCGTCGTGCGGAAATCGATCTCGTTTTCAGATGGCCTAAATAGCTTTTAGGTAAATTTCTCGAGAGAAATTTACCTATTGCGGAGAGTATCATATATATATATATATATATATATATATATATATATATATATATATATATATATATATATATATATATATTTATATATATATATATATATATATATATATATATTTTTTTTTTTTTTTTTTTCTTTAAAAGCCGTCGGGCCTTGCTTAGTTGTGTGAGCAGACGCGTTTCGACTACTTTGAGTCATCTTCAGTGTCTAAAGGATGTGTTGAAGGGAGCGACTTTATATAGTCGTAGGATGGGTAATTAGCGAATAGGTAATTAGCGGATGGGTAATTAGCGGATGGGTAATTATATATATATATATATATATATATATATATATATATATATATATATATATATATACGAGTATATATATACATATGAGATATAACGAAATTTGTGACCACGCTAGAGATTGTAATTTTGCTCCGATTTTCACCAAATTTTGAGGAAAGGTGTATTGGGTAAATATCTCGGTTAAGTTCGTGAGCCAATCAAAATGGCAGCTATTTTAGACGAAAAATCGTGATTTCTGTTCTGACCAAAGTATAGCTCCGATTTGGATAAAATTTGGTATAAAGGTTCACTGATGTATGTGATGAACCTCACAATAAAAAATCCAATGTCAGTACGGCAGAAACGAAATGGCGGCCGCTCAAAGGTCGAAAAACGTGCAAAATTTGTTTGCTGTAATAGGGGTCAAAGCTTTCAACAGATCTTCATGAAATTCGGCAGTTAGATAGAAATTATAAGTATCTAAAGAATCACGTGAAAAAACTGGAGATCAAGTCAAGAAACTCAAAACTTCAAAGGCTTCTAAAAGTCGCAATTTTAATCCGACATATATGAGACTTGGTTTCAAGATAGGCATTACTTAGATCTACAGACTTTGATATTTTGGTGATCATGCATCGGCAAATTTCAAAATGGCTGCGGTTTAAATGTGCGTTTTTTTTCAGGTTTTTGTGGCCCTCTAGTGGTCACATTTTCCAACGGATTTTGATGAAACTTGAGATTATGAATCTTTGTACTATGTTCTTGTATTATGCAGAAAATTATTAAAATTGAATTAAAAATAAAAAAGTCGAGAATTTAAAACGTAATATTTTTAGCTGCCATTTTCACTAAAAATTGAATTATTTTGCCCTGTCTAGAGTGAAACTCTGATTTGAACGAGATTTGGCACATTGATTGATGAGGTGCTAGCACACAAAGATTTAAAATAGTCCAAAATCAAATGCATGCATTCAAAATGGCGGCCCCAAAAGGTCAGGAGGCAAGCGCAATTCGCTATTTTAGTACCAACTGAAATAATGAATTCTTTTCATGGAAACGTTTCAAATGACTTATCTTGAAAATATTTATAAATCAGACTATTTTTTAAATATTGTAAAATATTTTTAACAATACCCTAAAAAATTATAAAATCACTACTTGTCTGTCTGTCCGTCCGTCCGTTTGTTCGTGCGTCACAAGTTTTCTCGCGAACCACATAAGCTAGAATGAGGAAATTTTCTACGTAGGTCAAAAATGGTGCCTCTTGAAATTTGCAGTGTAAGAAAATATTTTAAAGTGTTTAAGGGGGTCTCCCCATATAGGGGGGGTGACATAAACATTTTTTTTTATTTCTGTAGCCCTCTAGCAGCCAAGTTTCTCAACAGATTCCGATAAAACTTGAAATTATAAGTTATTAAGGCAAGTTAATTCGAAAATTTACAGCTTAATATTTTTAGCAGTCGTTTTCAATAAAAATCCAAAATGACGGTCCCTGATGGTTCAGAAAAGAATCGAAAATGTGTATATTGAGCTATTTAAGCCAAAAAGTTATCACATTTGTGTGGTAACCACTGTGAAATGTATAAACAGCAAATGTGAGAAGGGCGAAACCAGTATAAATGTGTTTATAACAATTTATTACCCGCCGATTTTCAATATGTGGTCCATACGTGTGCAACTCAATTTAATTAGCAAAATATTTGCGCCTCTATGAAGAGTCTCCAAATACGAACGGCGGCAGATTCTTTTTGTTAATAAATACCCATGTAGTGCTACAAAAATTGCAGTAAGAAGTCCAGTAGTAGGCAAGCCAAATTCTTTTTCGAAACCATTCGCTACATACGAGAAATTTACCTTTCCGGCTGGTGCTGCCAACGGGGATTTTTTAAATTACTTATGGAATTCTCGCAGCTAAATGAATGAGTTGCATGTTTTTTTTATGATGACCTGATGAGAATTAGTACACATGTCGAAACCACCTTCTTCTAACATATTTCTTCTCTAATAATTTAAAATATGCAACTCATTCATGTGGCTACAAAGAATTCCATAAGTAATTTAAAAAGCTATCGGAGCCATCTGAAAACAAGATCGATATCCGCACGACGCAATGAAAGCTTCACTGTTGAGCAAAAATTATCGTATAGATTTACATTAAATTGATGTGAAAAGGGTAAAATGATCCTTTTAAAGTTTAGCTAAAACACAATATTATACTTTAAGTTTAAATTGACAAAGTTTGATCAAGTTAAAATCGCAAATTACACACATATCATAACTGAACGGGCTTAAGGTTCGTCCGAAGAATCAATTGAAACAAATCTCGTTGCCGCCAACAAAATTCGAACCAGGGATGTTCGGCTTACAGAATGAGCGCAGAGCATATCTGCTAAATAGCTCCTGCAGTTAGAACTGATTTTATTTCTTACGGTACTTATAGAATAGGGAGAAATGGATTACAAGTGCATATGTATTTTAAACAAATACTTAAATATAACTGAACCAACACGTTGTAAATTTAATCCATCTTTCACACGTTTACTCGCCTCTCTTTTAGTTTTTACAAACCCTCGATTGCAAGTTCTAGTTAGTATATGTACTTTGGGTGAGTGTTCTAACCACTACCAGAGCGGAGCATATCCACTACGCCACGCAGAAAACTTAAAGCGAGTTAATCATTTCTTGGTTTCCATATATTTTCCTTCTATTTGCCGGACGTACTGTTTTTTAATCTCCAGGAATATTTTGACTTAGCATAATAATTAATTAATTCTAATTAATGAGCCTACAACATCAATACTTGCATTTAATTGGACAAATGCTCATCTTTTAAAGAAGATATTTGCCAATTCAAAGTATTTCGATGCTTTTCAAAATTATAAGCACATTCCCGTTGTCAATTCTTTCACATCGAATTACTATGGCGCTGCAATCGGTCGAAAGACTTTTAATGCTAGTCTAACCGCGTTGGCAGCCCCATTTCCAATATGTAGGGAGGCTGTCAGTCCGTCGCGTCGTCAGATTGTCGAACTTGGTCAGGTTTATTCTTTAACCTCTGCTACCGCATCCCAGTACGAAAGTAAATTTTAAAACCTTATTGTTGCCAGGATGTCCGGTACACGGAGTGCTAATGCAAGAGCATTGAATGTACGCATTTACGATTCGATAATCCTACACCACGTTCGAACCTCGGAATCCGTAGTCCACATATTTCAGTGGAACACGAAATCGTAATCGTAAATCAAATAGCGAACATGAATATTATTTATTCTTGTCTTGTATCTGTGTGAGCTAAAAACGATGATTTACCTAGAAACGGCCCATATCTATTAATCAGCCAGTTTATATTGGTAATTTGGCACCTGTTTGAATACTTGAAATCTTAAATAATTGAGGAAACCGATTATTCTTGTGTTTTCCTAATCTTTGGTTAGTGTTTCTATGTAGGAGTATTCTTGCTTACATGCACCTCATTTCTTACGGAGGAATAAGAGTTGGGGAAACAATCCAATTTTAGAGATTTCAGAAGCGAATGTTTTGCGAGGATTTACTCGAATCTTGTTCTACAAGTTCAAACTCATCTTAAACCTATGACATTCGCTTATCATATTTTTCCTCACTGACCCTTTTGGCTCCTCGCAACTATCTCGATTAGTGTTTTCTGTATCGACCCTGCAACCATCAAATATCTGTAACATTTTTCTCTGACTTCCGCTATCAACAGGAAACGCGTCCTGCTAAATAATTCTTTCGTGGTACCGTATGCCTGTATAAATTTATATTTTCATTCAGCCATGTTTCGAATGATTAGGAAGCATGATGAACTCGATCTTGGTCTTTTCTGGTTCCAATCTTGTTTTCAAATAAAGATTAAGGAGCCCTAGTCCTTACCCATTTATTAAGTTAAAATTAATTTACTTTTGCCCATATTTTATTTCTGACTTTTGTTTTTCTTAACTTAATTCTTATCATTGCCTAGTTTTACTTCACAATAAAATTTCATTGTTCGACTTGTTTTGTTTAATTTTGTTTCTCATTTTTGATTTACTGTTTTTTTTTTCATTTTGAAAGTGGATTGTATTTCTTATTCTACGTCTAGCACTCGTTGCGTGTAGACGTGTTTTTAATCGCTCCTGTCATTAATTTTAAAAATTAATTAATTTTTCGCAAAAGTCAGTTTCAAACAATTGCAATATGTTTTTACAAGCCAGTCAAAAGCAAATTTTGATTTTATTGGGAAAACCATCACCGTCGAATTATTCGAGCATTTATCGAATACCTGAAATTCATTTCCTGAAGAAATATCAAAAGTGGAAATACGTTCAAGGGAAGCCCCGGTCTGAGAACATTCCCTCTAGTCTCGCTGCGAAAGCAACGAGATGGAGGAGCCCGATGGCTTCAGCCATCAATCGGAGGGATCATGCCCATCGCCAATGATGACGGGCGAAAAAAACTTAAAAGAAGTTATGAGAATCAAGAAGAAAACCCGAAAATCCTATCGGTTATCGAGATCGAACAGCTGATCCAAGAAAAAGAGAAAGCTGAAAAATTCGAAATAGAAAATGAAGAACTCAAGCTTCGAGTTAAAACGTTAACGTTCAACAAGGATAATGAAACCAAGGAAGGCCGACAAGCAAACTCAAAAACTGAAGACAAGAAAATTAAAAAGCCACAGGAAGAAGCTAATCAAGAGGATGTCCTCAGCGCAGGAGGCGCAAACGAAAGCAGAAATTATTATGCAGCGCTAGCTGAAGAAACGATGAACATTGAAGAGGATACAGGTTAAACGTCAAAATTAGATAATGATTTCATTGAATATCTTAAAATTAAAAATCGGGAGAAAAAACCAAAAGGGTCCGTCCGTTAAGATTGATGAAAAAAAAGAAAAAGTCCCACCAATCAATGTGTTTGGGCAAACGGGCAAAGATATGGTTCGGCTTTTGGCAGCCGAAAATAAACTAAAAGATTTTCAGATACAAAGAGTCAATGCCGATAAATTGACAATAAGGACTAAGTCGCTGGTCACTCCGAAACAAAGTCAAGCACACCGCAGTGTGATACCTACCAACTTCGTCAAACCCGGGGTGTCATTTGCACTTGCTGCGAGAGGACCAGCAGACAATGTAAATAAAATAAATAATGTAAGTGGCAATAATGAGCTGCTCCTTAAAATTTATCAGCAATTAAATTCCTTATCGGAGCGAATCGATAAACAAGATTCGAAAATTAACATTGTTTTTCAGCGTTTAGGGCTTTCAAATGCCTCAAAATAATTTGTCATCCAGCCACATTCCCACGGATAGGATTCGTCTTATCTTGATCAACGTCATCTCCATTGTTACTTTACATCGGCGTGATTATCTCCTTGAATTCATTGCCAGACAAAAGCCTGACATCGTGCTTCTCACAGAAACCCACCTCAGTTCATGGCACTCCATGAGATTCAAGGATTTTGAGTTCGTAAGAAACGATAGGGTGACAGGTGATGGGGGAGATGGCACCGGGATATTGGTTCGAAGACCCTATCGTTTCCAAAATATTGAAAAAGTCGAATTCAAAAGCTTTGAATCTCTTGAAGTGTCCGTTATCAAAACCTCACTGCCAGGTGGGGATAACCTCTTCGTTATCTCTGCCTATGCAACTGGTGGAACTGTTCTCAGGCTCAAGGAGGAGCTCAATTCCTTGTTCGAAATACTCGAATTGAACAGGCTGCATAGCTATTATATTCTTGCTGATGACCTGAACTCCAAGCATACATCATGGCTGAACGCCACCAATAATCCAAGAGGTGTATTCCTGAAATCGTGGATAACAGAGAACCAAATTGAATACAGGTGAAATCTATATGAGCGGATCTCCCAACATACCCTAGGACAAATTCATATTTGGACCTTTGCATGGCTGACGCAAGACTTGAATTCCGCTTTAATAGTCCTCAACGGAAACTGCAGGTGCTTCCTTATGATAGCGACCATAACGCAATCGTAATGGAAATCAATCATCACAGGGATGATTTCTTCCTCATTCCAGTTCAACATGAAAATCATCGGTTGAATTTCAAAAAAACAGACTGGGGAAAGTTTTAAAAGAAGTTTAGTCGCGAGTACCAGAAGCAATGTCCCCCTTCTGATGGTGGCAACTCTTGCTCAATGGTTCCTAATGACAGGAATCTAACTAACGATGAAATAGATCTCTATTTGTCGAAGTTAGAGAAGCTGACGTTGGAAACGATTGAGAAAGTAGTTCCAAAGATTAAACATTGAAACAATATGGAAGGATATGAAACACCAACCATCGCAAGGTTGAAAAGATTGAAAAGCCTCATTCTCACACGCGTCAACAATATTTATCGACGATTTTTGGACTACAACCATCCCTCGTTGTCTTTGTTGAAATTACATCTGAAGAATGTCCGGAACTTAATCCGGTCATACTTCTGGAGTGAGGTCAGCAATCAAAAACAGGACCCAGACGGCGTGTTCGCGAAAGTGAATTGCATATTCCGCAAGAAGTCTCGAGTGAAGGTATCGAATCTTGAAGTCACTAGTGATGAGATAAATCTTCTCGATAGGGCTGGTATCGAAATTGATAGTACGACTCCGGATAGAAATGGAAACAGGATTATTTGTGAAAGATTGGATAAACTTGCCCTGATTGGAACACATTTTGAATTGGTTCATCTACCAAACCCTGAGAGAGGGAATGAAATTTTTCAGAGGTCGTTGAAGCGAAAGTTTCCGACTTCAAATCAAGCCTGAACGGCCAATCAATTCTTCATTTCAATGAAACATTAACATCTGACCTCATACCGAGCTTGAATCTTATTGATTATTTTGTCAGCTATGAAGACTTGTGTTTCATATTTCGCAAGATAAACAACAAGAAATCATGTGGTACTGATGGTATTCCAAATGTAGTTCTCCGACATTTGCCTGAGGTTGCTATTAGGAACTATTGCCTATTGTTCAACAACATGTTGAGCAATTCATATTTCCCAAATGAGTGGAAAAAAGCTAAGGTATTTCCGATCTTGAAGAAAGGAAAAGAATCTTCATGCCCCAAAAGCTATCGCCCAATCAGCTTGCTGCCTAACATCAGCAAGGTGTTTGAAGTGATACTCAACAGAGCATTAAACGCCCACATTGAGGAAAATGAGTTGATGCCGAATTGCCAATTCGGTTTTCGTGCCAGGCATTCGACCACACATGCAATAACGAAAGTAACCTCAGACATCTGTTGGAAACTAAATGATAGACAATGTGTTGGAGCATGTGTCATTGATATGGAGAAAGCCTTTGATACGGTATGGTTAGATGGACTAGTTTTTAAACTCCTTCAGGACAAGTTCCCCAGACACCTTGTCGCCATGATGTGTAATATGTTATACGGGAAATCGTTTGTTGTAACTGATGAAAATCTGACAACAATGCGCGAGTTCAAGGTCTTGAATGGTCTACAGCAGGGAACAGTTACTGCGTCTCTGCTCTTCTCAATCTTCATTCGCAAGCTATTGAACGGCTTTGATTTTAACGTCTCGCCAACGCGATCATTGGTAGCGTTTGCTGATGATCTGATCATCTATACGGCAGACCGAAAAGCTACAATAGTTCAGAGCAATCTCCAAAAAATGTTCAATGATGTACAGCTGTACACTGACAATTGGCGAATGAAAATCAATGCACAGAAGTGTGAAACAATCTTGTTTCGGACAACGCTGCAGGGGGTCAGTCAAGACCTGAAACGTAATTGGAAAGATTTCCACATCATGGCTGGTGAGAGTAGTCTAGAACGGGTTCCACATAAATCCTGTGTTCGATACCTCGGTGTTTATCTCGATCAGTATCTGTACTATACTGAACATGTGAAAATCATGCTCAGTAAGGCACTAAAAGTAGTCATGGCCCTTCGAAAACTCTTTCATTCCAGATACATTGATCAAAATGTCAAAATTATCTGTTACAAGACCCTGGTTAGACCAGTTTTGACATATGGATGTCAGATCTGGTACAACCAGAGCGCTAGAACTACACTAAAGATTTCGTTTATATTTTGACTGGAAGATTTTCGCATAGTAGCGCCTGGATTTTGATACCAATTAATAACATTCTTATGAAGTCGATTATTTCATTTTTTTCAAATCAACACATTTTTATAGCATTAAATATAAAATTGAGGAATGATTTTTTGTTAGGTTTTCTGCAAGCGAGCGAATATAGCTACAATGTGAGGATGCAAATATAGAAAGTAATTGGGAAAGTACACTTTTTACAAGTAATTGTATTTTTATGTATTTTATACCTTGCAGACTGAAAATGGAATCTCTATGGGCGTTCAAGCTTTAAGGGTGTCCTTCGTTCAACATTATCATGAAAGACAAAGGATAAAAGATTATATTTAAAACTATAAATAGTACAAAAAATGATTGTGTTTTTCAAATATTTATTTTATTTGCTTCTTAAATATTCATAATAAATGAAAACAAACATCAACCAGAAGATTTACTTTTTTCAAATCCAAACATGGTACCTTTGCTTTCTAAATTGACGAGAAATTTATACCTTTTACTCAGCTAATGGTGATTTGTTTGACCATATCTTTATAAGTAGTTGAACTTGAACATATTTTTCCCTCCTCGTTTCAACTGTATTGAACTTTGAGCCAAGGGCGGTGAAAAAATTCATCTCTTAGTTTTAATAGGTAATGTAAGTCACGGTTTTCTGAAACCCAAAAATAATATAAAAATGCATTTAGAAGAATGAGTTGACCTCCACGAAAGCGATGCTGGCAACCTATTTCCCTAGCATAGTTACTGATCTCTACTAAGAAATTTACTAGGTCTAGATTTAATATAAAAAGTTTGGCTTTTTCGACGGGGTTTCTTCATTGTTATAGAAGTTTCATCAACATATTCTCGTATAAATGGAAGTGAATTGCTTATCAACAGTTAACAATTTTTCATTGCTTCAAAAATCTAGAATCATGTATCTTTGCATTATTTGACTGATACTGTAATGCGTTTTCATAATTCAATTGAAAAAGGAGAAAAAACCAATGAGCACTATTCAAAAATTAATTATAATGCTAGCACAACAGTGAACTTTTATCCTACAGCTAATATTTTATGACTTAATTCTAATTAAATTCAATCAAAACTTACTAACTATGACTAATAAATGCTATCACAATGTTCCTAACCTAAACGTTAAACCTTATCTCCAAAGCTCATAATAAACATAACTACCTATCGTTGATATTGAAACCTATCTCTCATTTTTAACACAAGCAAGCTGAAATTCCAAACTAAGTAACAAAAAACACACAACAAATAAAATTACCACGAATAATTTAGACATTGTCATTCGGCCACCAATACCTAGATTGCTCCGTCGCAGCTCGATCAGCATATCTAGCGAATGGAATTGTTGGTCTCACGAACTCAAATTCGGAGGATATTTTATCTTCTTATCGGTGGCCTGTCTATATATGTGATATATAATTGGAACATCAAAAACATACCGATTCATGTCCAAATAGACGAGTGCTTCTTAAGGAATGAAGCTAGTCGCGAGACAAATCTCAATATACCCGTCTGTAGGGTACTAGCACTCTGGTTGTACCAGATCTGACATCCATATGTCAAAACCGATCTAACCAGGGTCTTGTAACATAACTTTGAGTCGTATAAGCGCCATGTACTTTTTGTGCCTTAGTGAGCAAGTTTTTTATATGTTCAGTATAGTACAGATACTGATTGAGATGAACACCGAGGTATCGAACATATAATACGTGTGGAACCCGTTCTGAAATACCCTCACTAGCCATAATGAAGAATGAAGTTAAAATCGAAGCCGTTCAATAGCTTGAGGATGAAGATTGAGGAAAGCAGAGGCGCAGTGACTGTTCCTTGCTGAAAAACATTCAACACCTTGAAGTTGCGCATTGTCGTCAGATCTCCAGCAGTTACAACAAACGATTGCGCGTACAACATATTGCACACCACGGCAACAGGGTGTCTGGGAAACCTTTCCTGAAGGAGTTTAAAAATTAGTCCATCTAGCCACGCCGCATTGAAGGCTTTCTCCATATCAATGGGACACGCTCCAACACAGTGTCTATCATTTAGTTTCCAACAGATGTCTGAGGTTACTTTCATTATTGCATGTGTCGTCGAATGTCTGGCACGAAAACCAAATTGGCGATTCGGCGTCAACTCATATCTTTCAATTTTGGCGTTTAATACTTTATTCAGTATCACTTCAAACACCTTGCTGATATTAGGCAGCGAGCTGATAAGATGACAACTTTCAGGGCTTGAATATTCTTTTCCTTTCTTCAAGATCGGAAATACCTGGGGCTTTTTCTACTCATTGGAGGAATATGAATTATCCACCATTTTGTTGAACAATATGCAATAATTCCTAATAGCCACCTTAGCCAAATGTCGGGGAGTTATATTTGGAATACTGTCAATACCACATGATTTCTTGTTGTTTATTCTGCCAAAGATGAAACACAAGTCTTCATAGCTGACAAAAAAATCAATAAGATTCCAGCTTGATATAAATTCAGATGTCAATGTTTCATTGAAATGAAGAATTGATTTGCCATTCAGGCTTGATTTTAAGTCGGAAACTTTTACTTCAAAGACCCCTGAAAATATTTGATTCCCTCTCTCAGGGTGTGGGAGATGAACCAATTCAAAATGTGTTCGAATCAGGGCAATTTTCTTTAATCTATCACATATAATCCTCTTCCATTTCTGTTCGGAGTTGCACTATCAATGTCGATACCAGCCCTATCAAGAAGATTTATCTCACCACTAGCGACTTCAAGATTCAATACCTTCATTCGAGATTTCTTATTGAATAAGCTTTTCACTTTCATAAAAACACCCTCTGGGTCGTCAATTTTTCCGCCCATTGATTGCTGAACTCACTCCTGAAGTATGAACGGGTTAAGTTCCGGACATTCTTCCAGTGTCATTGCCTACAAACGACAAAAAATAAAATTCTGGGTGATTTCAACGCTAAGGTTGGCAATGAGCTATCTCATCGGGGAACGACTGGAGGATATAGCCTGCACGATGAAACAAATGACAACGGCCAGCGCCTGATTGATTTTGCATGTAGCAGAAATCTAGTCATACGTTCGACTTGCTTCCCACATTGACGCATTCACAAAATGACCTGGGTATCACCGGATGGCAACACACAAAACCAGATTGACCATGTTCTGATCCAACAACGTTGGGCCTCGAGCATACAATACGTCCGCACATGATACTTGATCAAATTCACCTATCGATGTCGTATGTCAAAGACATATTTGGCGAAGACAAGCCCGCTACAAAAATTTGATAGCTCCAAACGGTGTCAGTGACCAAAAATTTCACGGAGACCCTCGACAATCAACTGGCTCCCATCTTATCAGAAGAATCGTAAAAGACGGGCAACGGGCTCTGGATGGAAGTGAAAGCGGCTATTAGGATCGTGGCAGAACAGACGATCGAGCATCAAACCCGGCGCAAGGGGAATGATTGGTTCGATGATTTAAATTAAAAAGAATCAGGCGTTAAATTAAAAGAATCAGGCGTACAAAGAATATGTAGGTAGGAAAGCCAGGACGAAGAGAGAAAACTATGAAGGTATTCGTTGGGAGAACTGAAAGCCGGAAACCAGTGGGGAAACCGAGGAAACGCTGGTCTGACTCGGTGGACAAAAACAGTTCATCGCTGCTCGGATTTCAAAATTGGAGGACGCAGTCAATGGACCGAGAAAGTTGGAGGCGCTGTTTGCAGGAAGCGAAGGCCCGAGACGGGCTGTATTGCTAAGGAGAAGAAGAAGAATTTCAACCAAAGAAACGTTTATAAGTTCTGATCCCTCGTTTCCCCGAACCGATTCTCAGCGTCATGATATTGTTCAAAGTGGTTCAATGCAGCCATCAAATATCAGCGATGATGATTATCCCAAAGATGATGATCGTAGGCACTTTTCTCATTTTTATTTTTTAAGGAGACTCAGTAATTTTGAAACTCAACATTGTCATGAAATACCATAACAACATTTTATTGGGTGTCTTGTTGTCACTGTGTCAACTGGGGACTACCTAACTAATGCAATACTTGAAGAACTTGGAAAAATAGATTAGATATTCATAATTTTCACAGCCAAGGGTACGATAATGATGCGAATATAGTAGGAATCAAAAATGGAGTTAGAACGCAAATTTTGAATACTAATCCGCGGGTAGTTTTTACAAACACTGGGAGTTTATCAAACGAAAATTAAAACTTACTTTAAAACCTTTACCGGACGCAAGATGGAAAAGCAGGATCGAAGCAGTTAAAGACATATTTTTCCGCTTTGATGATGTTGTTGAATGTATCGAGAGCTTAAAAAATCACACAGAAGAATCCGACACACTCAGTGATTGTGATTCAGTTCTGAATGAAATTCTCAGCTTAGAGTTTCTTTTTGTGGTCGGGAGGTGAATGCCCATTTACGCACAGAGTGTGGGACTCTCATGCTCGCAAGAAGGCAACTGGGCTACCCACTAAACACCTGCCCTGTCAACCTGAGAACCTAGCCTGGGACCGTTTGACACATTACTTCGGGCCAGGTCTCGTTTTGTTACGCTGTGAGGTGCCTTCAAGCTGCGGAATCCCTCTTCTAGTAGGAGGGGAGAGGGGAAGAGGAAATTCCAGATAAGTGCTCCCGCCAGCCCCAACACCCCCGGCTGCTGTGAGCCCCTTTTATCTTTTCGGACTGCCCGAACATAATGTGCCACCTGTTTCCATTTTTCAACCGGTTCGAGCATCACCGTGACTATATTATCCGGGGTGAGCTCTCCCGTTTCCCTGTAGAGGTCCCTTCGCAGCCTGTCCCATTTCGTGATCGCAAAAATCTCTGGCAGGGATTGTCATCTTCTCCTGGTCAATACCGACAATCGGGGGACCGCGACTAACCAATCTTGTGCAGGTAAGGCTGAAAACACCCATGCCCGCTCAAAAGCTGAGTCAGATAGAAGTCAATCTCACCATGCTTTCGATTTAGCCACGGTCTCACATCTGGGATGAGGCGCGCAGTCCACCTTCCTTTCGTGCAATTCACCCAAGACTGCTGCCAATCGTTGAGCGAGCGCTGTCTCTCCTCACGGACAATCATCTCCCTTGCATCCTCGTTTCGAGTGGTGCTCTCTAGCAAGGAGGCCGACAGGTATCACGCCTGAAATGACTTTCACCGCCGAATCAGAGACTGTCAGATACGAAGATGCAATCCTCAGTGCTCCTCTTCTCAGTACCTGCGCCAGGCGTTTTCGGTAAACCTCCTTACTGAGAGCGTCGCCCCATACCTCTGTTCCGTACAGTAGCGCTGACCCTACAGCATTCATCAAAAGGCGTATTCTTGATGGGCTGAGTCCCCCTACGTTGGCCATAAGTCGACTCAGAGCCAATACTCCCGAAGCAGCCTTCTCAGCCGTTGCCCTGATTTGCTCAGAGAAATTCATCTTCGAGTCGATCACTAGCCTCAGGTACTTCACCGCTGGTTTCGATTCGATTCGTATATCTCCAATACTGATCATCCTTACTTACAGCTTAGAGTTTATTATATCGTTACATTTATTGTATGCAATATTATCACGAGTGAATATCATAAGCAAATTATGGCCATCCGTAGAAGCCCATTTAAGCATTGGTCTTCCTTGATCATTTGCATACGTTATGTGACTGGATGAAAGAATATCGTCAAATTGGATGCGAACAATGCTCATCTATTTATTGAGAAAAGTAATCACGACTTGCCAAAAGAATTTAAAAATAAAACGTTACCCAAAAAAGGGATGTTCGCTTATGAAAGTAATGATGAACCCATACAGTCTCCCAAAATTCGGTTAGAAACAGAGTTCTTTAATACTATAATTGATGCAGTATGGATACAAGATTTAAATTTTTGAATCAACATTTTGCAGATTTCGGTTTCCTCTATGATTTAAGCAAACTCAAAAATATTTAAAAAGAATATTTATTAAAACATTGTCAAGGCTTAGACACTGTCCTACGAGTTGATAAGAGCAGTGACATCCAACCTTATAAATTGTATGAAGAACTGCAAGCAATTATGCTGAATTTGCCCGCCTGCGTCGGACACGTAAAACAGCTGCTTCAATACATAACCTTGAATTACTTAAAGGAGACTTACCCACTGTAATTGGCATTTTACTAACAATACCTTTAAGTACAGCTTCCGCTGAAAGGAGTTTTTCTAAATTAAAGCTTATTAAGAACTTTTTAAGAAACACAATCGGTCAGCAAAGACTTTCATCGTTAGGAGTTTTATCCATTGAGGCTGATATAGCATCTAAGTTGGACTACGATGCAATTATCATGGAGTTTAGTAAGGCCTCGCGGAGCTTATCTAGCCTCCAAAAATTTTTTGCCTTGCGCCACCGCTGGAAGCTTACATGCCCGTTAAGTCATTATTTTCCCTCTTCAAGCTATGTTCATACTTTGTGTTTATTGAGGGCAATAAACAATATTTCATGCATGATTTAATAAAATGATAATATTAGTGAGTATGAGTGAAATTAGGAAAAATTTGGACAGAAAATTTGTTGATTGTCCTAGTCGCTGAAGAAGACCGAACGATCATGGTTGAAAATTGATTCTGATACAATAAAAAACACGCCAAATTCAAAGCAAGACCTTTTACTTATTCAAAAATTATTTTGTGAAAATGAAACCAGTTACAGATGCATATGTATACAAATTGTTGCCATATGGCTTTTATCTTGCGTCGGTTTCGCATTTAGTCCATTGTTGTGCTAAGACATTCTCGAAAAGTATTTTTCTAATTTTGATTTGATTTTTTGAATCATTTTGATTTATTAATATAGTTATTGACCTCGTGACATTCACATTAATTAAACTACCAACAAATTTATCGTAATAGAATGTTGCAATCAACCAATATCATCATACACTTGAAATCGAAATACCATATTTACGAGTATAATTTTTTTCAAATTTCTTTCACGAGCACTCTGGTGGCAACATGTGGTGGGGCGGGGGTAAGTATTTGCTTAGCAGCGTCATCCACAAAGGACGAATATGGTAATCTGAACACTTCATGGAAGTTGAGTTTTTCTAATAAGCTTGCTGCAAAATGACTGGTGCATAGCACGTGATAAACTGTGATCTTATGTTCCTTCATATACTCAATGGTACGTTCAACTAATCTAGCTGCAATGCCCAATCCACGATATTTTCTGTCAACGCATAGAATTTTTCCATCTAATACTGTATCAATGTCTGGATACAAATCGAAAATGTTGAATTTGCTACCGACAAAATCCATTAGGCTGAGAATTTTCCGGAACTTCTCATTTTGACAGGCATCAGCGAGTTTATGTTGGGCGTCTGTTGGTGGCTGGAGACGAATTAAGATGTTAAAGTAGGTCTGTATAATTGGTTGACAGGAGGGCTTACCATTTTCCTGTTGAATCCGTTCAAACGTACTCCTATGATCTTATTGTCGGAGTTGACAGCCTTGAATGAACAGTTCTCGGGAATACATTTCATTGCAAAATCTTCTAGCTCAAGGCATTCGCCTATCTGAAGTGATTTACAGAGCGGTTCGTCCTGAAATGAGAAGATAGCATTCATTTCAAAAATATCACTTACATAAAGTTGTTGCCATCTTACTCAGGCCCATAAGGAAATCAATTAACGTACCTGACGTCACTTCCCGTACCGGAAACAGCTGATCAGTAGCTCTAAATTTCGATAAACAGCTACTTTTGAGATTGTCAAATATGACATTTCTCAGATGAAATTTAGCCGAAATGATATACGTCTCATATTTAAAATAAATCGTTGACATAGTACTGATAAAATTTCAAACTACAGTCATATGTACGGTCAAAAATCTTTAAAATATTTCTTTGATGTAAACAGCACTAGATGGCGCTCATTAGGCTACGCGAAGAGGTTAGTTCGCGGCGTTTCCGTTTTCGGGCCTGAGTAAGAAGGCAACGATAAAGTCCTGCTGTTAATGTTAATAAAAGCAGGTCCATTCAAACTTTTTAACATGTGGAAGTTTGTTAAAAAGTTTGAATGTTAGTTTTCATTAAATATAAAGCAAAGTGGAAAACTGTTTAGCCTGTTTATGTCGGTCATTTGGTTTTACTTGAATACATGAAATGGTTGAAAGAATAGTCATTGTAGTTAACGTAGTGCCACCAGGAGGACAACCCCTTAATCAAAATGAATTGTCATGTCACATTTACTTCCCTTGTTTTTCTTCCGTGAATAAAAGTTGCCAGGTTATGGGCCCAATCCCGAACACAGGTGACATTTTAGTGGGTTTTCAAGTGGAAATAGGAAATAAATAGGAAGTGAAAAAGCATGGCTACTAAACTAATATACACCGAAAGATCGAGAAACAATAATTTAGATTTATAGAAGGAACAGATGCAAAGCTCTCTAATTGCGGAGGATTTGTGGGAATACGTGTCGGGTGAGGCAACAAGACCAAAAGAGGAAACGGCATCGCAGACCTGAAAAGTACTAGATAGAAAGGCTTTGGCAAAGATAGAAGTGTCATTTTCTGCGACTCAATTGTTACCCGTAAAACGATGCGAAACATCGAGGAATGCAAGGGGAACTCTTCACCAACACCGGCCGGGAAGATGGCTTTGTATATAGCGTTAATGCAGTGCAAATGTGATGAATACGGGAAAATTGAGAACCACATAGCAAAGTTTTCGCAAATCGTGGATAATATGTCACACGTCGACATAATAAATGATAAATGACGAAATTCTAGTGCAAACATCGAATATTCTTCCGCCCGCGTATACCCTAGCGCTCCGTACTCGTGATAAGCTTCCTAACTTAACGGAACTAGAAGCTATCGTTATGCAGGAAAGTGGTCAATCAATAAAAGACGCGAGTGACCGTGAAAAAATTGACAAAGTATTAGCCGTAAAGCGTAAAAAAACTTAAGTATAAATGTCATAACTGAGGAAAAAAAGAGTGTCGATCTGGAAAACAGAACAATAAATACAAAGCTATATATTGTTTATTGTTCGTTCAAAATAGTCCGGGCGTGTTGTGTGTCGACAGTGAGGCTGCATCCCATATAAGTATGTAGTCAACGAGAATTGTTTAGGCTTCAGTGCTGGGGACATACATGTTGAGTTGGCATCTCAAGAAACAATACGCGCAAAGCGAACCGAAGCGATCATTATCGAACTTGACGCTGGCCCTCTTATACTAAAGAACGTTTTGTATATACTTCACTTGCGTACAAATTTGCTGTCAATCTGTAAAGTGACAGAAGCTGGTTTTTACGTGAAATTTTATAAAAATACGGCGATTTCAGAGAAAGATCAATTTCTCATTAAGGCTAAAAAAGCATGTGATCTTTTTATTGTATATCCTAAAATGCAAAAATCATATGCGTGTGTGAAAAATGATCTAAGCAAAAAATTACATAGGAGGATGGGACACTTCTGTTGTAATAGCCTAGGAATTATAAACAAGCAAAAATTGGTGAATGAAACAAATTACATTGAACATGCAACGAAAGTTCGATGATTCCGAATTTCCTCATCGTTTCAGTTTTACTTATGCTGAATAATTCTTACGCAATATTTTAATTAAGCTTACGTTCATTTACCTTCAAAATTCAATTTCTAAAGATAATATCACATTGTCTGCAAAAAGCGATCATTTAACTTTAGCTCCAAAACAATTAGTTCTAAAATTTGCGTCCGCAATGTAATTTCACTCATTTCATATTTCAATTAACATATGCTTACGTTCATTTACCTTTAAAGTTCAATTTCAAATCCCCCTGGTTCTAAAGCAATTAATTGTAATATTTGTGTCAGCTAAAATTTAGTATAAAATGTTAATTACGATAGTCAATAAACCAGAACGATTCTAGCAACCAAGCCAAAAGGACGTGTTCGCATTTATATACTTAATTCAACACAGGGTCGAATTTCGTACAGCAAGTGTTGTACAAGCGTTAAATACAAAGTGGCCACCAAACCATTTCAGCCTTCAGGAAATAGCGGCGAGTATGCTTTGTAGTTAGTTCACACAGACATTTGCGGACCATTTCGTACCATGTCGCTGGATAATGCAAGGTACTTACTAATATATACAGCTGAAAGGGAAACAGGGAAGAAAATTAAGCATTTGAGAAATGATAATGCCAAAGAGTATAAGAGTAAAACTCTTAGTCGATAATTGACAAGTTTTGGCATAAAACAGCAATTTACTGTGGAGCACACGCTACAACAGAATGGCGTTGCTGAAAGGACTAGTCGCACTCTGATTGAAACAGCAAGACGCATACTCGCAGATGCTGGACTACCGGAAGAATACTGGGCAGAAGCTGTGAATACTACCACATTTATCAAATTTCATTCTATTCATCGTACAATCAAAGTAACTCCGTACGAAGCATCTTTCAGAAGAAAACCAAGCATAGAACACCTTCAAATTTTTAGTAATACTGCGATCACTACGAAAAAGGGATTAAAAGAATGAAACTTTCAACCAAAAGCAAAAGAATAAATATTTGTAGGATATTTCGATCAACAGAAAGCATATTGATTATTCGATAAGGAAACTAACGACACATAAAATATTCGTGACGTACATTTTGTTGAACAAACGACGACTGGCAACGACAAAGGAAACATTGTATTGTTTCAGTTTTCTGATAAAAGGAAAATAGGGGAAGCAAAGTCAAAAGTGCCTACTTTGAAAAAGGAAGAAGATAGTAACACCAGTGAATCCAGAAACGAACAAGACACAACATTAACTTGGAAGTCGACAGAAAGCTTGAGATCGAATCTCGAGGAGAAGTAAGAAATCCAAGAAAAAAAATTTCGAAGTGGAACCTGGATGTTTACCAGAATCTATGACGGAAAACGTCGTTTATACTCCGAAGGCGAAAACGAAACGTGGAAGATCTAAGAAGAGGCTTACAAGCTTGAATGCATTGATAATTAATGAACCAGTCTCCTATGAAGACGCTGTTGTACGTTCCTATGCAACCAAATGGAAACAAGCTATGCAGGAGGAAAACGATACATTAATTCAAAATAAAACCTGGGAACTTGTTAAAAGAGACAAACAAATGAATGTTGTTGGATCCAAATGGGTTTTTAAAATGAAACAAAACGAAAATAGGACGATTGAGAGGTATAAGGCACGCTTAGAAGCGAAAGACTATGCGCAAGAATACGATGTTGATTATTGCGACACATACTAATATTTGCACTTTTTGTGCAAAATGGCTTAGAAGTACACCAACTTGACGTGAAAATGCTTACCTACACGGACAACTAGAAGAAACCATATATGTATATGGAACAACCACCAGGATTCCAAGAAGATGACACCTTAGTATGTCGATTAAATCGGTCATTATATGGTCTGAAGCAATCAGCTCGAGAATGGAATGCTAACGCTAACAATATTTTAGTGAAAGAACTTCAGATCAAAAGACTCGAGAAGTACAGTTGCTTACATCTAAAACGATTTGGTGCTCGAATATGTAAAAGAGTTCTATATGTTGATCACATTCTGTTAGCATGCAGTGATATAAGCAAATCAGCTAGGCTGATCGACATGAAAAATAAAGATAATTAGAACATACTCGCATAATTGGACTTGAAGCGAATTATAATAACAATCAAAGTGAGTTAAGTCTAATATACAGACAATACATTCTTCTTCTTCTTTGTAGCACTGCACCCCCTCTTGGGCCTTCACTTCCTACAAATAGTGCCTCCAACTGTCTGGGCTCATTGACCGCGTCCTCCAATTTCGAAATCTGAGCAGCGATGAACTGTCTTCGCCGACCGAGTCAAACCAGCATTTCCTCGGTTTCCCTACTGGTCTCCGACCTTCAGTTCTCCTAACGAATACCGTTTTGGGGATCCGTTGTCAACCCATTGCAGCTTCCGAAGTCTGACAATCAATTATTTGTCTCAGGACACGTCTTCCGAAGGCGTTCAATATGTTTGCGGATGCTTGAGTTAGGGTCCATGTTTCACACCCATAGCACAATACAGGTCTTCTCACAGATTTGTATACTTGAAGCTTTGTTTTCCTTTGTATGCAGCTAGTTTTCAAGATCTTCAAAACTGAATAAAATATTTTATTTGCGAGCTGTATTCTTCAGCGTATTTCGTCTCTTTCATTAGTGGTTCTCGTTATTTTGGCGCCTAAATACACAAATTTGATCACATTGATAATACTGTATTCGCCAAGTTTGATATTTTGTGTACTAGAGGTATTTTTCCTCGACTGCATCATGAGCTTTTTTTTATTCTCATTGATTTGTAGTCCTACTAGTTTTTCTTCGCCGTCGAGTTTCTGGAAGAGTTATTCGGCAGCTGTTAATAACCGTGACAAAATGTTGATGTCATCCGTATAGGCTACTATTTGGCCCGTACCTCGTGTATCGACAGGTAGCTTTCTTATGACGTATTTAAGAGCTACATTAAATACACACAATATATTAATAATCTGTTAATTGAGTATGGTCTTGACAAATGTAATGGTGTGAATATGCCACAAGAATTGAGTGTGAAGATGCCACAAGCAAAAAAAGTAACTGTGTATCTTTAACATTTATTGAAGGAGATTGGCCATGAACAACTTGTGGAAGCACTAACCATCATTCGAGGTGACAATCTTGGTGCATGATATCTAGCCAAAAATCCGGTACCCCATTGCAGAACCAAACACATTAATGTCCGACATCATTTCGTAAGGGAGAAATTCAAAGCAGCAGCTACCAAACTTCAGCAGATTCCAACAAATTAGATGGTAGCGGACATAATGATAAAGCCATCACCACAAGTGAAACATGATTTCTGCGTCTATTCAATGAGTTTGAATTGAATTCTTCTTCTCCTTAGCACTACAGCCCCTCTCGGGCCTTCGCTTCCTGCAAACAGCGCCTACAACTGTCTCGGTCCATTGACCGCGTCCTCCAATTCCAAAATCCGAGCAGTGATGAACTGTCTTCGTCGACCGAGTCAGACCTGCGTTTCCTCGGTTTCTCCACTGGCCTCCGGCCTTCAGTTCTCCCAACGAATACCTTTTTGGGTATCCGTTGTTCGTCCATACGATTCATGTGGCCAGCCCATTGCAGCTTCCGCAGTCTTACAATCGTTGAGACCTCCGGCTCGTCAAAAATTTCATACAGCTCATGGTTGTATTGAATTCACCATTGATCCCCACCTAATTTCGCTCCGATTATTCGCCTCAGGACCCGTCCCTCAAAGGCGTTCAATATATTTGCGGATGCTTAGGTTAGGGTCCATGTTTCACACGTATAGCATAACACAGGTTTTATCACAGATTTGTATACTTGGAGCTTTGTTTTCCAGTGTATGCAACTCGTCTTCAAGATTGTCAAAATTGAATAAAATATTTTATTTACGAGCTGTATTCTTTGGCGTATTTCGTCACTTTCATAGCCCGTTTTCGTTATTTTGGTGCCTAAATACACAAATTCGCTAACATTTTTGATACTTTATTCGCCAAGTGTGATATTTTGTGTACTTGAGGTATTTTTCCTCAACTGCGTCATGAGCTTTGTTTTATTTTCATTGATTTGTAGCCCGACTAGTTTCGCTTTGCTGAGAAGTTTCAGGAAAAGTTCTTTGGTAGTTGTTTATGACCGTGACAAAATGTTTATATCATCCGCGTAGGCTTCTACTTGGTCTTGAATAGTAATGTACCTCGCGTATCGACAGGTAGCTTCCTTATGACGTACTCCAGAGACAAATTGAATAGCAATAGGGCCAGCCCATCTCCCTGCTTTAGTCCGATATTTGTGTCAAGGCATCGGTGAGTTGGTTATTGATGCGGACTTGGGAGGTCATCGACGTCATTGTCATTTTGGTAAGACGGACTGATTTGGCTGGGATGCCAAAGCAAAGCATTATTTGGTACAGTACGATACGATCAATACTGTTGTTTGCTTGCTTAAAGTCAACGAAAATTTGGTGTACGTCTATGTTGAACTCCCAGCACTTTTCAAGTACCTGCTTGACTGTGAACAATTGGTCTATTGTTGATATACCTGCTCTAAAACCACCTTGATACTCCCCAATGATACTGTTGGCGTATGATTCGATTTTATTTTCTAAGATCTTTGAAAATATTTTGTACGCCGTACAAAGTAGTGATATGCATCTCTAATTTTCGCACTGTAGGTTGTCACCTTTTTTGTGGCTAGGGAATATAATTGATTGGCTCCACTCTTTTCGCATATGTTCTTTTTGCCAAATGTGCTGGATGACTTTGTGAATAGCTTGATGAACACTACTGCCACCGTATTTGATGAGCTCCACTGGAATCTCATCAATGCCCACCACTTTATATTTTTTTGGGCTTTGATGATGGAACAAACTTCATCCAGAGTTGGTGGAGCCACAGGAAGCTCTCCGCAGACATCTATAGGCTCCGATGGTCTGGAGCTGTGCGGAGGATTAAGGAGGTTCTTGAAATATGATGCCCATCTTTCCTTAATCTTAGTTTCGTCAGCGATGATATTGCCGATGTCATCACGACAGAGCGTGGTTTTGGGTTGGTAATCACATTTCAGGCTTTTGATTACTTTGTATGCTTATCTTGTGTTGTTGTTCGCTAAGCTTATATCTATAATTCTCAGCGGTCGTCATAATATTTTCTAGTATTATCTCTTCGTCCTGGTTTTCCTACCTATGTAACCTTTGTACGCCCGATTCTTTTTGTCTAACGCATTCTGGCACTCATCATCGAACCATTCATTTCTCGTGTGCCGGGCTTGCTGCCCGATCGTTTGTTCTGCCATGGTCTTAATAACCGGTTTCACTCCCATCGAGAGCTCGTTACTTGTCGTTAACGATGCATCTGATATGATGGGAACCAGGTGGTCGTTGAAGGTTTCCGTGAAATTTTAGGTCACTGACACCGTTTGGAGCTGTCAAATTTTTGTAGCGGAATGGGCTTCGCTGAATATACCTGTAACATACGGCATCGATAGGTTGATTCGATCCAGTTATGATTTGAGTTACAATCCTCGGCGTGTACGGACGTCAAGTATGCTCGAGGCCCATCGTTACTGGATCAGAACATGGTTGACCTAGATTTGTGTGTTCCCATCCAGTAATACGCAGGTCATTTTATGAATGCGTCTATATGGGAAGTAAGTCAAACGTATGACTAGGTTTCTGCTACATGTAAAGTTAATGAGGCGCTGGCCATTCTCATTTGTTTCATCGTGGAGGCTATACCCTCCAGTCGTAGCGCTGAAATCACCCAGAATTATTTTTGTGTTGTTTGTAGATAATAAGTCAACTAGTTTTTCTAGGTGATTATAAAACATTCCCTTCATTTCTTCGCAATTTGAACACCCTATCCACAATAAAGGCCACTACGAATTCTCGTTTTCCAGTAGGCTTCCCACTTTTGAACATTGTGTGCAATCTCATGTCTTGAATGTCGTTTCCAGTCCAGTTCGTTTCCTGGATTGCCAGTATTTTTAATTTATTTTGACTGGTATCTTGTAAAAGGCCCTTAACAGCGCCAGGGTAATTGAGTGATCTGACATTCCAGGATCCAATGCCATAATCTGTTTTTCGGTTGCGAGGTCATTGTCGTGAGTCCAATCCATTCCGAAGCCCATCTACAGCGATTTGCATTTCGGCAGTAATAGCACCTGTAATGATACTGAAAAAAAAAATTATAAAATTTCCTTTAAAAGCGCTATTTATTATTAATCTTTTTAACCAGATACCGGTATTTCGAGGACAAGTTATCCTCTTCATCAGTGGCGGTATTCTGAAGCTCTTCTTATAATCATCCGAGTATTTAAACCTTTCACATTTAATGGTAATAAACATGAATATCCTTAAGTACTACTACGAGAAATAACAAACAATTATAATGCAATTAAGGGTATAAAATTAACAAAGAGCTTAAAGGTAAATTTATTACAGGGAATAAGGAAAATGGTAAAGTAATTACGGGCTAGCTGAGGCAAGTAACATAATTATGGAGATTTAATTACAAAAAAATTATTAGTTAATTGATGATTTTCATTAGGTCACTGTATCCGTTCCCTAGATCCGTATTTAAACGTTGTTCACTGGGGACTCTCGAGATCCATAAAGATTCGCAAGCATCCAACTTTTTCCAATCCCGGACTTCCTGTACTATGTCAAGATTAGCCCATTGAATAGTATGAGATTCCTCAATAATATGTCTGGCTAATGATGACCTTGCTGTATCTATTCCACCTCTTCTGATGATTTGTTCAGCCTCCTTAATATGTTCTTGGAATCTAGTTTTTGCCAAGCGTTTCGTCTGTCCAATATATACTTTATTACATTCTGGGCAACTGATCCTATAGATTCCACTCTTTTCCTCTTTTTTCTTGGCATCCTTAGTTGATCCAAGGATTGTTTCAATGCTGTATTTCGAAACATTTTAGGGTTTTCCAGGGATGTGGAGTTAGCCCGTCGCCAAACCTCCATTCCGGCATCATGGTTATTACTTCGATTCCGTCATCAGACACGGAAGATTCGCCTTCATTCTCTCACGTCCCCACAACGGAGGTGTAAGTAGGATTTAGTAGCAGTGCTGTAGATTTATTTACAATTATTAGCATTTCTCGGCATTGAATATCCCATTATTGGGGAACCAGTAAACCCAATGTGCAACACCGAGAGCATTTACTCCATTTAATTGGGAGGTTTGGGGTGAGGAAAAATGGTAGCTATGATTTAGGTAAACAAAGGATTCCCTCCTCCTTTCTCAAACGGGCTTGGGACCGTCTACGGCGGATATAAGATATAAGCGCATGAACAATATCCTTCAAGCTTTAAAAAATCTTCCAATAAGGAAGGATGGATACATGCCGAAGCATTAAGAATAATCTGGTCCCATTCGATCTTTATCCTTGATTACATTGAAACCTAAGGACTTTTTGAAGCAACGCCTTGACTGAACACCATTCCTTTGACCAGACCCTAATCAAATGGCATCAAAATGATTTGGCGCCCAATTCAGTAAAGTCGGTCCCAATTCGCCATCAATCATCTAAAAGAGACAGACAGCGCGGCAGAAGGCAAATATTTTAACAGAGAATTTAATGTAATCTCTGCTTGACTGGAAACTAGAAATGGATAAATATTCCGAATGGCTGTCTCCCGTAGACTTGCCGCGACTTGGAGAAAACATTGCGAAGCTTGCTTCATGAGTATTTTCAAGAGGAAATTTGGCAAATAAGGAGGAAACCAAGACAGAAGTCTCGCTCTACTAGAAAACTGGAATGAATTATTGAATGAATAATATGTTTAATTGAAACTGGCAAACTGGAAAGAAGTATTATAAAAGCCTTATAAAATATTCGACACTGAGAGTTTCTGGGATATGGCTACAAAGCCTGTACGACAACCCCTCCATAAAAATATCTCCTCTTATTTTATGAGAAATCGACTGTGTAGCTAAAAAAACTCAGCAAAATAACAATTTAATTATATCTAAAATAAAAACCAAATTCAAAATCAAGTAGTATATTTTAAATGGAAGTTTCATGATTTTTCAATAAACTTTCTTACGGGACTAGAACCAATTTCATTTTCAAAGTTCAAATTCTTTGTATGTGCTATACAAAATTGTAAGAAAGCAAAATAAGAAAAACTCCCTGTAAAAAATCTTTCAGTAATGGCTTAATTTTAGCCAAAGCCCGCCGAATATTTAAGCAAGTAGTGAATTAAATTGTAAAATCCGTATCTTATCTACTCATTAGCAAATATCTCATTCATACGTCATATAAAATAATATGCAATATCATTACCTTAAAGAAAAATGTCTTCAAAAAGTCCAGAACATCCTGTGAGTCGTCAATGGTTATCGGTTCAATTTTGTAGTCACATTTAGTGCTCAGCGATTCCGATATTTTCTACGAATGCTTGGCCACTGTCTGTAGATAGATTTTTTTGAAAAAAGAAAATAAATATTATCCACTGCATTCCATACGTTACGATTACATATAGGATTCAACTAAGGGGCCATAATTGGGCCATGCTACGCCCATTTGTTCCTACAATCAGCCAATGCAGGAGCCATGGTTGACAAATGGCTTAATGATTAGATCGAGCTAATACTAGTCCAATGTTGGGCCAACTGTCATTGTCAATGATGCGCCAATAGCGTGCCTATGCTAGATCAATGCTCCCTCACACAGGCTCGAAAGCGGAAGCATGACGTCACAATGTGTACCAAGATTTTAGACCTATTGTCCTGTTCTTCTAGACCACTTGAACAGTTTTTGACAGTTCCCACTGTGACTTCATGTACGTTAAGTGCTTTCCTTTCGGGCCTGAGTAAGCAAGCGTTGGCTAGATTCATTTCAATTCTATAACCGAAATTTAAAAGTTTGCAGTTCAAAATCTGTAGCTTTTATAACTTGTAGATTCGTTGGCTTTACAATTATTTAAATCTATAACTGTCGTCTAGCCACATATTTTCTAGAGATTTTGTTTTCTTGATCACTTTGTAATCATGCATAATTTCTATACGAGAATTCCGTATAGCACAAGCTTGTGCCATGGTTGACGCATCGTTGGCCCATTATTGATAAATTCTTTACACTATAAAAAAACTCGGAACTTATAATTTTTAAGATTGCCAATGATGTGCTGATATTGGCAATGGATCATTGGCCAATGATAGGCAATCATAGATCGGCCAATAGATGACGGTTTTATAATGACTGGCAAATCCTACATGCATTTATTAAGCAATTAAGAATTGTGGAAAGCATTTTTGCGAGCTTTTCACAAAAATTAATAAATAAGGCTATGGAAAGTGAATAGAGTGTGAACTTACTGGGCATGGCGATTCCAGGATTTGATCATTGCAAACGAATGACCGCGTCGATTTCATATCAATGTTGGTATGCATTTGGAACTCCATTTTGGGGATCTAATTTATTTATTTAATTATATTCAATTTTTCTGAGTTTAGGATGATATTGAAGATCAGCAAAGGATCTGCCTAAGTAACGAATTTAATATAATAGTTCCTATGAAACACTCAACAAACAACCGAAAAAATAAATGGATGGTTCAGTACTGCGTTAACGGAACAGAACATATAGAAAATATACCTCTAAATTGCAAGTAATAATTAGTTTTCGTATTAAATTTTATCTTATCTTCTAAGATTTAATATTTTGTATTTCGATCTGCAGTCATTTACAGTCAGCAAATTTAAGTGCACTATGTCTAGTTACGCACATATGTGCAGCCGATAATATGAACACGTGAAGATAATTCTAATACATTCTTTTGTACGTTGGTTTTATTTTAGGAGGTAGAAATAAACTCTTTGGAATGCTTATACGAGAGTGTGTGTTGGGAAATTATGACATAACTCCTTCCATCTCTGTCTCGAATTTGTGCTTGAATTTAACCCTAGATTCATAAACTATATTTAGGGCTACATTATTCATAACATATGTCTCTGATACACCTTATTTTTAAGGTTTCCTTATTTTATGATTTCGAAAGAATTAGAACAAAAAAAAAATATAGTTATTTAAAAAGAACTTTTATTCGAAATTAAAACAAGGGAAATAGTCAGAAAATTTAATCTGAGCATTCTAGGCACAGACTACCACGATGTTCTATGCACATGCGACGGTTACAAGAAGTGCAGCTAAATATAGTCACACGTTTTTTTGTTATAGCGGCAGAAGTTACATAGCTTCCTGATTTGATTGACAGGGTTGGCTGGTGCATCAGAAAAATTATTGCCTTAAATGGCATCGATGTTCCGTTTTAGGCATCGCCTCAAAGTTGGAATTTTGCCGTAACTAAGGCTCTATTATTTTATCTGAAACTCCTTTGATAAATGCTCATGTAGTTAATATTTTTTTGTTATTAACACATCGTTCAATAAGTCCCGAGACAACATTTTTTTTCAAAATTCATTTTTATTCATCTATATAACCTCCTTTTAGGGTGATACAATCTTTCCAACGTCTTTCCAACATTTCTATACCATGTTTATAGAAGGATTTATCCTTTGCTTCAAAATAGGCTTCAGTTTCGGCAATGACCTCCTCATTCGAGCCAAATTTTTTCCCCTGGAGCATTTTTTTGAGATCAGCAAAGAGCCAGTAGTCGCTGGGGGCTAAATCTGGCGAATACGGGGGGCGGGGAAGCAAATCCCAACTCGTTCAAGTTTGCCAGCTCGCTGAATCGTCGACTCGTTGCTGTTTTTGTTCCACCGAAAGCAATCGCGGCACCCACTTGGAAAAAATCTTGTTATGCTCAATTTTTCAGAGGGATTGTAAATACGCTTCCAGATGATATCTGTGTCATTTCTGCAATCTTACGGACCTTCACTTTGCGATTTTTCGCTACAATTTTTGACACTTAACTCACATTTTCCTGTGTAACGGCTTCCAATGGCCTACCCGAACGTTCCGTATTGTTTGTGTCCGTATGACCACGTTTAAACTCAGCATACCAACAACAAATCGTTGGTTTCGACGGAGAGGAGTCTGGGTAATGTTTTTCAAGCCATTGTTGGCCTTCTACGGTGTTTTTACCCATTAAAAAACAATGTTTTATCAACACGCGAAACTCGCTTTTTCCATTTTTTAAACAAATTACAAAGTGACTTTACTCCAACCTTGATAACTCTGCTGTCTGTGATCTGATGGACGTGAAATTTTTACACGTTTCATGTAAAGGTTTGCACTCTATGGAAAATTTTGACCAAAGATCAATGGTTTCGTTGCTTGTGTGGCACTTAGCGCCGTCTTGTTGAAAGTACACCTTTTCCAGATAAATACCATCCAATTCCGGCCATAAAAAATCATTAATCATCTCTCGATACCGCAATCCATTCAGTGTAACTGTTGCTCCAGTCATTTTCGAAAAAGTAAGGTCCAATGACTCCGCCGAACCATAAACCGCACTAAACAGTCACACGTTGAGGTGAGGATAGAGAGGCTTTTCAACCATAACTCTTGGGTTTTCTGAGCCCCAGATGTGACAATTTCGCTTGTTGACGGAGCCACCGAGGTGAAAATGGGCATCATCACTCAAGATGATTTTTCTATGGAATTCCGGATCATTTTCATGCATTTCAAGGACCCAATCAGCAAAGACACGACGTTGTTGATGATCGACCGGCTTGAGTTCTTGTGTTAACTGAACTTTATAAGCCTTAAGACCAAAATCTTTATGCAAAATACGGTGTAATGTTGTTTGTCGAATGCTTTATTCCAAAAAACAACGTGGAATGGACAAACCTGGGTTTTCTTTAACACTTTCGGCTACAGCAGCAATATTCTCGGCTGTTCTTGAGTGACGTGCACGGATTTTATTCTTCACATCACTAATTTTGTCCCAACATCTCGAATTTTTCCACCAATTTCTGTATTGCGGTCCGACAAGGCGCTTCACGACGACCCAAAAATGTTCGAGTTTTACGAACCATCTCTGCCAAATTTTCACAATTTTTATAGTGAATTTTAATAATTTCATTGCGTTGTTGAAGCGCGAATTGTTCCAAATTTATTTATGGCGTAGTTTCTACTTGCCAAATGTTAAAAAATGACAGCTTCAAAAGTGACATCTACCAAAATAGCGGGCTATTCAAAATAACACCTCTTATTGGAAAACCCTTTATTATTGGGGACGTGAATGACAAAAGAATTGTGATGATCAAGCAGTTGCCTAAGAAAAATGCTCGAAAACCAATATATTGCGGATCCAAATTTCAATTGCAAATTTAAAATAATATTCATCATTTTTAATTTTGCAATTGAAATCTGGATACGGCACCCTCCTTCCCAACGGAGCTCTTCCACGATTGCACTTTCGCAATGCCATGGAAAGTAAATGGGAGGCTCGTTGACTGGTTTTTTTGAGCGGTCCGGTAAGGTGACGACGAGCAACAAACGGGGAGTCTGTTAGTCACTTTCACGGCGGTCACGTCGCGACGCCCAAGAGAGGGCTCGAAAGTAAAAAATTTCCCCTGACTGTGGTGCTAGTATCCGCATAGAATTGTCACTTTATTGATTGTAATACATGGTCGCGAATTTAGTTTCGATTTTCACGGCCCAGCAAACGAAAATTTCTGTAAATATTTGGATAGCGCGTCGTGAACGTCGTGTAATAATTTTCTAAGGACGAGATATTTTCATAATTAAATTTTACCCATGCAAGCGGTCTTGCGTCCGCAGATATTTTAGCGAGGGCATAATATTGTCCACTACGCTATGATTACTAAACCCGCGGCGAGGAATTGCGGATGAAATTGTTTATCTTAACTTGCGTCGAAACACAACAAAAGAAACGAACTCATTGAATGCTTAATCAAGAGTTGAGTTTATTTATCCATTTTCTTTTCATTATATACCTTAAAACTAAAGTTACAATTTACTCATTAAGTTAAATCACTTTCCCATGACTTTAAATGATTACTCAATTTAATTATTAAGTGTGTCCTAATTAAAATGAAACCATAACTTTGGTCTCACACTTTAGTCATCATTTGGAATTACAAATGCCCCATATTCGATCGTTCATATCAATGCCCCTGCATGTACATTACTCGTATCAAATGGCTTTGTTACTCATAATGACTTATCATTCTGTACTCGTAATCATATGTACATTTGTACAAACATACGTATGATAGTCGAGTGCTTCATTTGTTAGCGTTGAACTTTATGAGTTGAAATGTGATCTCTATCACATGTACGTACATTCAAAGCAAGGTCGCTGGAAGAAATCAATACTGCGAATGCAATTTTACCTGTCTTTCATATGGTGCATATGTAATCGGATATTAATGCATGGAAAAAAATGTAATGTTTATATTAATACTATAGGTGAGTTGCAATATAAGTTTATGCGAATTAAATTTAATAATCAGATTTTCTTTTTTGTTTTTTTTAGATTATCGTGAATATCGTTTTCTTGAGAGGTCTTCGAGAGAACGCCACGCAGGGCGCATGTCGCGACGAACCGCGCTGGGAAAGGAAAAATGGCGTGAAAATAAGACCCCGTTAAAATTCATTGAAAGTAGCCAAATTCACGTGGCCATCGTAATTTGCATTGCATTTTCACCTTTTTGTGTGCTCGAAGCCACGTACAAATGACGGGAGTTCTAAGGGATGCATCAGACTACGACTTTATAGTCGCACTTCTGTCGCAAGTTACACATGGTTAAATGGAAGCTCGCACACTGTGATTTTTGACAATTTGGTCCAGGTCGGCAGTCGCAGGAATTTGCGATTTTTCCTAAAACCAGCTTAGTAGGTAGTTTTTGTGATACTCACGCAGGCACACATCATTTGGAACGCTGACGTGCACGGAAGTTTCTTGCATAGCGCACAAATGAGTTAGCGCATATGTTCCTGACAAAGACATACCTTCAAATGAGCATATTGGTCCTGCGCATGCCTGAAGTTCCTTTGCAAATCTTGTCGCAGTGTGTTCGTATTTGCGTTTAAAAATCGCTGGTTACGGCAGGAAAATCGCAATGTGGCCGAACCCTTACAGTGGACGGGTGTCGTAGTCCCGTGCAAATCTGTGGAGAGTGCGAAGAAGTGCTCACGATTGGCGACAGTGAATAAGTGTTCTTGCTCTTGCGCCACCTATTTAATCGCGCCAAGAAATTGAGTGGTAGTAAATATGTATACAATGATTGACTAGCTAAGTACTTGAACTGTGCATTACTCATAAATTCTGATGCTACAATCTTTTAAGCATATGCGTCGGCAGCTGGTGGAGAAGAATAAATATAAAGTTCCGGAAGAGTTTCGATTCTCAGCACTGTTCCCAACAAAAAGCCTGAGTCTAGTGAGGATTTTGCATACAGAAGATAGCTGTATCCGTTTCCAAGTGCTGAATCAATTGATTGGTCGATTGAAATAGGAATGTGAGATCGATGGGCTGATGAAGCATTGAGTAACTGTCATGCATGGCCGCATGGTCAATGGGTTCCGGAGCGCACATCTCATTTACTACGATCGGAAATCCTGCATACGGAGAGGTTCATCAAGACACATAGCAACGATTATAGTTGCTTCATTATCGCCAATTGGTGCTACAGACAATGTGTGAAATAGGCTACTAGGAAAGGGAACGAGATGAGTATCCTTACCTAAAATACTTGATAAATTTTTATCTAATTAATGGTGTATCATCGGTCGAAGAAATTATACGAACTCTCTTGTCAAATATTAATGCAAACCCTTTGAAAGAAGACAAATTGAAATGTTTTCTATAGTGATGTAATTTTGCTGCGTACGATATCAAATTTAGCGATAATTTGAAAAATCTTTTTGGTTTTCGAGAATCATTCGAGGATCATCTTCGTGTGTCATTGAGATTAATTGCAGAGTAAATGATTCTTTTAATTTATTTGTTAAATTTGCATTGCATTTATTTGCCGCCCTCTGTGAAAATTTTCAGTTGTTTTCACCGAGATCATTTTTTTATTGAACAAGACATTTCCGGTTGCAAAAAGTATTTCATATAAAACTTAAACAAACGTTTTGATTTAGATTGAAGTAATCAGGCGGTAATTGTGTTTAAATTTGGTTCAAGACACTTGTTTTTGTAATGTGGATTATAATTATATGTTTTGGATCTTAATGCTTGACTAAGCTTGACTTGTACACACGTAAACTTTTGTCGTATTGACCGTTATGAAGAAAGCTGTTTAATTGCTCCGTATTTTTGACTTTTTTTCGAAACATTGTAATTTTTATGGACTAACGTTAAATATAGGATTAGGGTATAAGCTGAAAAAGTTCTTCTTGGGATTATTCAATGCATGACGTCGTTGATTTTGAATTTTATAATGAATAAAATAATGTTTAGTTAAAGTTAGAAGAAACTCGGCCTTTCCTTCTTTTGAAAACTGACCGGGTATAGGAGCCGCATCGATGCAAGGCTCCTCCTATAACATGGGCTAGCCATCGGGTGCGCTCTTCCGTTCTTTTCGTTAACAGGGGCTCTTGCCGGGTAGCGTGGCCTTCCGCTCGCGTGCCCTTTTATGATATAGGGTTATGTGATTCCAATGCATAACGCTATAACATATATTGGTTACGCTTGAATTCCTCCTATGCAAAGTACGTTTGTATGAGTTTTTCACTCAAATGGGAAATGCATGGCCACATCTACGTTTGGATTTTGATCTGGTTGGGAGGGTACGAGGGGGCACCGCTTCCATCTGGATGCCCCAATCTTATTTGTGAGCCATAAGTATCGTCAGTAACGACGAAGTCCGTCTGCAATAATTGTTTTGCTAATAGCACTGAAGTCCATGAAATCTTAGAAGCTATTCATCCACTTTTACATATATGCCCAGTTTGTAACTATCACGACGTACTGCAATAAAAATGTCCCATATGTCTCTTTTCAGATGCTTTACGTTATTCGCTAGTTGATTTATCATCGAATCTTAGACAATTCAACAAAACAAAGAATCTATCTTTGGTCATAACTGACACATATTTAGTTCCACTTTGAGATGGATCAAACAACTCTGAACTTGTCAGATGGTTATCATTTTTCCTTGCAGCTAACAATGGCAATCCTATCAAGGCATATATTTCCTCAGCACAAGCGTTACTAACAGTTGCGATTTTTGCAGTGTATTTTTCTCTTTTTGCAGGAAATTTGACAATTTGAACTGTTCCAATGAAGTAATTGCATTTTGTACTTCATTCATGGGTTTATGTATAATGTGAACAATTTTTCTTGACTTTATTCTACTAGTGCGAGGTTCTGAAGGTTATGCTGACCATCTTTGCTTCTTAAATTATGAGTTGATGGCAAAACTATTTTACCTAGTAGTTGTCGTTCACTTGAGTTTATTTGTTCAGTATGTCTTTCATCTTCTGATGACTCAAAAGAGTTTATACAACGGCGAGGACGACAAAGATTTGATATTTGAAGAGCTTCGTCATCAGAATCGCTTACAGCATCTGTAGGTTGATCACTATCTGTTTTCAAATTGTCCTCGGCCTCACTATCCAAATCGCTTGGAGGATCCACTTCATCCTCGTCTTCCACTCTAGATAATATCTCACGAATTTGCTCTTTGAACTTTACGAAACAGGAATGAACTAAGGCTTTTAATAGCCACCGATCCCGTGAATTGATACCCCTGTCATCCCTATACAAACTTTCCAACCAGCTGATAAGGTTGGATGACAGATCTCTGCGAATGAACCGGGACTTGACGTCAGTGAGGATTGGATAACGGCCGGTCAATAGAAAAGGTGTTCGGATGCGATTGTTGTAGAATCATAAGAAGTGCAATTTGCATTTAAGTGTAAAGGCCATTGCTGAGTTTAAAGTAAAAGAACAAACTCATTAAGTATGACAAGTGCTGGACATCATGAGAATTCTGTCCTCGGCGAGGAAAGCAGTGATTACTACAACTTACGCAGGGCTACAATTCGAGCTTATTTATCGACCGCCAGACTGCAAAGTGCTTTCGTTTGAGCAATCAGTGTAAAAAAGTAGATATACTGACGCATTTTCAGACGGGTTCTCACTTTAATTAAAGCACTCAAAAATTGCATTTTGTTTTTGAAGAAAGACAAATGCGGATTATGCTAATTAGAATACACACAAAACAGAGCTTTGAAATTATAAATTGTTGGATAACATTAACATATAATATTCTTGTTTGAATAAGATTCAGAGAGACTTCAATAGTGAACAAAACACACAAAATTTTTGCAGCTAAAATCAATGCGCAATCGAATAAAAAAGAAAATGGAAATTTAAAGAATTAAATCATAAACTTAGAAAAGCAAAACCATAATTTCGAATGCTAGAGGAAAATTAAAACAAAACAATGAAAAAATTCTAACTTGTTATGCTCGTCTCTATATTGCACTTAATTTATAATTAATAAACAAAAGACGTATATACAATTAAAACAAAATACAAAAAAAGACTAGCATTTTTTTTTTTTAATTTATGCAGGCAATTTGCAACCTAATGTAATTTTAAGTTTTAAATTTCTAAAACAACAAAAAGGAAAGTAAATATGAATCATCGTGTTTTAAAAAAAAAACTATATTAGATATTCCTTCACATTTTTTCAAACTTTTTTTTCATTTCGTTAACTGTCCGGTCATAGGTTCAAATGAGATCTCTCTTGTCTGACCATTCTTGAGCAGATATTTAGCGAAAAATGAAGATAACAAAACACAAATTACCACCCTGTTAGTTAAATAAAATTAAAAAAAAATAAAAAATGAAAAAACAACAATGTGTTTTCAAAACTAAACGAGACTGAGTCAAAATTGAAGCGATACGAGCTTTGTTCTGACAAATTTGAGTTTATTTATTCAAAATAGTCTCCTCCGACCTCGATAGACTGTTTTGCGCGATCCAAAAGCCTTTTGAAAGAGTGACCGGACTGGATTGTCCTTCAGGATGTCGGTACAAGTGTTTTGGATGCCCTCTATGGACGCAAAGCGTTTTCCTTTCATGGCCAAATTCAATTTTCCGAATAGGTAGAAGTCACAAGGAGCCATATCAGGCGTATACGGTGAGTGATTGATGGTTAAAATGCGATTTCTAGTAAAAAAATCAGTCACAAGAGTGGATCGATGTGATGGTGCATTATCATGCAATAAGCGTCAGCTCCCTCCTTCACGATGTTCAAGCCAAATTCGACAAATGCGATGCAACGACCGCTTCAAAACGCCAAAATAGAAAATTGCATTAACGGTTCCATGAATTTCAACGATGATTTTGGCTCATTTTTGATAAATTCGCACAATTTCGATGGAGTTTTCGGTGATCACTGATTTTGGGCGGCCCGTATGTTCATCATCATTTATGTTCTCACGGTCATCTTTGAAACGCGTAAACCCCTCATGAGCTTGTAATGAATCATGCGACGCCGCTGGGGACCACTACTAACACACCTTGCTGCTAGGTGGCTTGTCATTTCACGTTGGTTGCGACGAGTGCACATCCCACGTCAATTTTGTCGTGGGATGTCAAGAGGATTTGACAGCCACATGGCAGTGAAGTGTGCACGTAGTGGCCGCCACCCAAGAAGAACTTTTAGCTGATACACCCTCGCCACCTGCATCGTCTAAATCGTAATCGCCTATAGATCCATTTTCGGAAGCATCTTCACGTGGAGGCAGTGCATTTATTTCATCCAATCGTCGTGTAATTTTAAAGCCGTCAAAAGAGCAGAGTAGCAGTAACTCATCGACAGGTGAACAAACAAAGAAGAATCCGTTTACGAACCAACCGAAAAGTGAGTTTTCGTTCACCGCTCTAATGGTCTGCTTTTTAGGATTTCTCCTGAGCTCTTTCTCTTACATTTTGCGAGAAAACAAAAGTCAAGTCTTTTGTTACGTGCATATAATTCAATCCCCGGTAGAAAGGAATAACAGGCTAAAAGGTATCGGCCGATTAATGAGAGTATTGCTTGAACTGGACGCCTCGCAACATCCCAACATTGTCAAATTAATAGAAGTATGCCATGGTCAACGGCTTGAACGTGAAGGCCAGTTAGTAATATTTTTGGTATTTGAGCATCTGGAACAAGATCTCTCTGACTTTATTCAACGCTACTCAAAAACAGGAGTCCCCCGAACCATCATCCAGAGCCTATCGAAAGAACTTCTCACTGGAGTAGATTTTCTTCATTCACATCGGATCAGGTTAGCCTTTTTATGAATACGATTTAATATCAGAGTGTTGGTCAAGCTTGTTGAATAGTGCAAGGTGGACGGGAATATCAATAGATTTGATGTCCAGGTTAATTAATTTGCTGGGAAAGCTGAATTTTTGGATTAGAAGAATTTGCTGTCTGCACACGGTCCTTATCTTGGGTGATGTTTCATGTTCACAATCGTAGCATAACAAAGATCTTTTCACAAAATCGTATACCTAGAGGTTTGTTCTCCTATGTATGCAGATGGCTTTCAGAATCGTCAGAATAGAGTAAAAAGATTTATATGCGAGCTGAGTTCTGTTCCGTATCTCTACAATTCCATTGGCATCTTTGGTCAAGCTAGAACCTAAAAATACAAATTCACCAACGCTTTCAATTTGGTGTTAATCGAGCATTCAGTTTTTGTGTGTGTTTGCTGGGTAATTCCAAAAAGTGACTACCTGAGAAAAATAACTTTAACTGATCTTCATGACTATAATTTCGCTGGGTATTTTCAATACAAAAATACCAGTTACGCCATGCATTTACCACAAAAGTAAATGTGTAAAGCAGATTATCCAGAAAGGTGTGGTCAAATTGATCACCTTACACTGAATGCATAAAAAAAAAACATAAAACGTATTTCTTTAAAATATGGATTATTATTATTTAGAATTTTTGGTGCCATTGTTCATTTCTCAATATGAATTCTGAATTTTTTTTAATATAACATAGCAAGACCAAGGTCTACGAGAAGCAAAGACAAATAAAATCATAGTTAAAGCCAGAAAACGCATTAATCAACACTTCATTTTAAAACCTAAAAATAAAAACTAATAGACCAGTCATAAACACTAAAAATATATATATATATATATATATATATATATATATATATATATATATATATATATATATATATAAATCTATTTAAACATAAAAATAAGCGAAAAAACATTCAAAAACACACAGTACCAAATATTCCGGCCAATAATTTGTTATACAATTTACTTTGTAAGAAAATGTTTCATTTAATATGATATTAAAGTTTTGATTCGATTTTTGTCTAATAGAATTTTAAAATGTCATTGGACATTGTAAATCAAACGAACTATGAATGTTTTTATTGATATAAGTAGTTACGCTATTGCTTATTTAAATTTTCTAAGAGACAATTTCTTTTCTAATTTATTTTCGATTTGAAATCTACATTTGATCTCTCTTTAACTGAGAGATCAGGTAAGAAATGGAAAAAGGTCATTTTGAATGTTATTTCAAACATAGATATATAGAATATTTGAAGTTTTCCGGTCGTTTTTAATCACTTAAGTATTTGTTGCACTAATTGGCAAATAAGTTAATTTATTTTTGTAAAGTATGAAGACACATTCATGTTGGATCTAACATGACTAATCTCGAATTTATCTTACGAATTTAAAGCTGTACCGAATCTTTGATTAGATCTTTATGCTAATTGTTATCTCTTCATTATTAGAGTTTTATAAAAACAATTGATAACAAATAATTTCTGTATAGTTAGTGTTGGCTTTAGATTAGAGTACCTTTGCTTGGAAGCATATCATTATAGCTGTTCTTCTATATCAGTATAACTAATCTTATCCCATTGTTCCATCAAATCACAATTTTTTCAAGGCGACATAATTTTGCATTTTGCTTATTAGTTCAAAATACTCATCAAATAATCTATAAATAGAAATTCGGCAATCGAGCTTCTCAGTCTAGAAAGCAAAGTGTCTTAATGATGTCCGCGATCCATTTAACATTCTTTGAGAAGCAAAAGCAATAATTGGCAATAATATAAAAAATTAATAAGTTCGACATTGTAATACTCTAATCACGCATATTTGACGAGAAACAAATGTAAAGAAATCGAAGAATCATTTGATTTTTTTTATACTCCTACATTACTAATGATATCCATTGATGTAAGAAAGTACTTTACGAAACTAAAAAAATATAGGGCATTTATTTTTATCTTTCGAATCTCTCAACTATGATGAAATGATGTATATTGTTGTTAGAAGCATAAATTAAAATTAAAAAAATAGAAAATCTATGTAAATTTTGTAGATTAGTAATCAACAATGATTATACCATTAACAAAATACGTTAGTTCTGTAAAAGTTCAAAATACATGAATGTTTCCTGCATAAACATTAACTCCGTAATTGAAAATAATATGAATTGCTAACTAAAAACACGACTTTCCTTTCCAGTGGTTCTTTCTTTCAGCGGGAAATAGAGTGCAGGGGAAGTATGCCGTTGCGAGGGTAATGTTTGAGAAAATCCGCTGAGGTCGGTTTCGCGTCGCGCGCGGTACGCGGTACCATTGTTGTTTTGCCTTTTTATTAGCGTAGCTTTCGTCGGGTTGAGTTAGCGTGGCATATTTTTCGGTACCGCGTCGGAAATTCGGGAACGCGAAGTAAAAAGGAGATTTTGTTCTTGACTGATTGAATGAAGAAATACGGAGTAACGTAAAATAGGTTTCCTCTCCGTATGGTTTTGTTTTGTGACGCGTTTGAAAACGGGCATGTATTGGTGGCTGAAGATTGTAAATGAGCGTAATTCATTCGGAGACCCGCGACCGAAATCCTCTCCGATCTAGCTGGCCGACAAGCAGCCACCGCGTGAATGGATTACGGTGCACGGATCGGTTGACCGGTGGGTACCATCCGTTGGCACTACTCAGACTTAACGTCTAGAACCGATGAGAGGTCGGTTCCTCGTCCGGACTTAGACTTAAAAACATTACAAACTCTGGCATGAGATAGACAATCATCGCCATAAACTTTTTTTATCAATTCAAATGTTTCGGTAAACGTTTTACCAATTTAAAAGAAAAAAATTGTTATTAGCTCTTTGTTCGAACTCATTTTTGTACCGATGACACAAACAAACTGTCACTTTAGATGCAAGGACTTTGCTTCCACTAAACCGAATGTCCCCAAACTTTCACTAGAAGTCAGGGAGGGATGTAACATTCCAACGCACTTTCTCATTTACAGATGGCGCCACCAAAAAAAAATTATGACAAAAATCTCGTTTATTTTGGAACGCAGCTTGTATAAACCAAGTGATAAAAAAAGGTGAAGAAAATTAATCAGGAAACTTGATAGAATGTCGAAAGAAAGTAACTGCGTTTTTCCGTTTTCTAAATTAATTTGAATATAGAATATAACACTTCTGCTTCTGTATACGTATTAATTTTTTCAATACAATAGTGATATCAGAAAAAACGAGACAAATACATTTGTATCCAATAGTACCTATTAAATATTGCACATTAATTGAAAAAAAATAACATGAATTGCCAACTAACACAAACGCCCTTTTTTCAGTATGTGCTCGTTCTTTTTCAGAGAGTTTGTAATGAATCATGCGATGCCGCTGGCGACCACTACTAACACACCTTGCTGCTAGGTGGCTTACCATTTCACGTTGGTTGCGACGGGCGCACATCCCACGTCAATTTTGTCGTGGGATGTCAAGAGGAATTGACAGCCAAATGGCAGTGAAGTGTGCGCGTAGTGGACGTCACCCAAGAAGAGTTTACCTTGAGTTGATTTAAGATTCGCCGGGTGGTTTAAGATAATTGTAAATTGCACGTTGGAAGTTCGGTTATCTACCTCCAAAAACTGAGGAGATTGCTTGGTAACTTCTACCTCGCATTACATCGAAAAGGGAGGGAGTTTTTGCTGAATAAGGTGGCCCATCAACGACCATCAAAGAAATCAGGCTAGCAGGTTAGTGTCAAAATACTAAATATTAAAAGTCCAATTACAATTGAAACCTCAAAAGATTTTACGGGACCAATTGGATTACGTGGAATGCAACATCGAATAATTATCATCATTTCAATCAACGCTCGAACTCACCATTCGATGGAACCTATCGTATGGTACAAGGACCGCAGGGGTCATATAATTCTGGACCGCCACGTTATTTATAGAATTTGAGAGTGGCCCCCGACGCGGGCCTACGTTTTAGTATGCCTTTTTGATGTGTAATGATTTTCTCTCTTCAACTCGAACGCGGAACCGACCTCTCATCGGTTCTAGACGTTAAGTCTGAGTAGTGCCAACGGATGGTACCAACAGGTCAACCAATCCGTGCACCGTAATCCATTCACGCGGTGACTGCTTGTCGGCCAGCTAGTTCGGAGAGGATTTCGGTCGCGGGTCTCCGAATGGATTACGCTCAACTACAATATTTCAGTCACCTGAAATTGCCCGTTTTCTAAACGCGTCAACATTCACTCATCCAGAACGAGAAACCTACATTACGTTAGTTCTGGATGGGATCTATCCACAGATCTCAAATCAAAAACGCTACAAAAATCCACAGGCGCGTTACCGATTCACCGACGCGGTACCGAAAAATATCCTACTCGAACTTAAACCGAAGAAAACTACTCTAAAGAAATGGCGAAACAAGCAAAGGTACCGCGTACCGCGCGCGACGCGAAACCGACTTCAGCGGATTTGCAGAAACCCTACCCTCGCGACGGCATACTTACCCTACACTCTCTGTTCCCACTGAAAAAGAAGAGTCACTGAAAAGGAAAGTCGTGGTTAAATTAGCAATTCATTCTTAGTTTATTCAATTCTTACATATCATATATTCTTATATATCCTGGGCAATCTATGTTGAATAATGACAATGAGAGGGGACATAAGAGCTGAACAAAATCAAATTATGATATTTACCCTCATATCAAATATTATTTTTACTTAATTTAAAATATATTTATTATGTGTGTATAAGTGTATTTTGAAAAGAAAAACAAACAGAAAAATGAAAATATTGTATATATATGCGAAAAGCTAATATCAAAAGAACTGTCTTTTCTTTACTTATTTTATCGTACATGATATCCCAGTATATAATTCATTGATTTTTTTGTTCCATATTTTTTTATTTTTCTCATTAAATAAACCTTAAAAATTCAATAAAAAATAAGAAAAATGGCAAACAATTTTCATTTAAAAGACGGCGATATTATGTAAATATAGTTCTTTTCTTTATGAGGAAGACAGCCGAATGCAAAAGAAGTGCGTTTTGATTAATGTCTGAACATGGAAACATTATACATAAGTCATTCGCGGTAATTAAAAAAGATATTAAAATATATCCTAATATTATCAGAAAAAAACACAAAGAACTTCCCCAAACATGTTGTGAATAAGGTTATACCGATACTATTTACAAAATAAGAAAAAAAACTATATGGATACGATTCCGGGATAAATAAGAGGTAAAATAGATAAAGTAAATATAAGTGAATTAGAGATTGTGCAGTAAAGAAATGAAATCAGGGGCAGCAACTTGTGGAAATTGGTTTTCTGATTATCTTCATAACAGCTAACATCTAGCATCTAATATTATAGTTAGCACTTTTTATTTTCATTTCTTCGAAACTTTTTGTATATCATATCGTTTGTTTAGCGACTAAGTTCAACGAGATATTGCAATCAACTAATCAAATTAAGCTATGTACTAGCAACGTAAGTTAAAAAGTGGAAAATAATGCAGAAACATCAGCTTCCTAGTTTAAGCTATACACAGGAATTTATCTTCCAACATTTGCGATTCGATATAAAATCTCTCGACTTTCACTAGACTAAAATGCGTTACTGAAGCTCAGTATTTAAAATATATTTTTTTCGAAGAAACCGTGAAAAGCTAGGACTCAAAATACGGACGAAACGAATGATTTAAATCAGTAACATGAAAATCACTCAAAGGAAACAGCGTTAAAGCAAATAATATTTTTGTAGTAGTGAGTTGAATACTATTTACGCCCTGAGCGTGAGACCTCCTGGAGCGCAGAACTTCTGGACTATCTAACAAACGCCTCTTCTATCGGACTAAGAACCAAGCTTGGAACCATTTGACACATTACGTTGGGCTAGGCCTCGTTGAACAAATAAATCAATGGCATTGTTTAATATTATCGTATTCTGTGTTCCTATCTTTCAGGGATACCTTGTTCCTGAATATAAGCTAAACTTTCTGAGACTGACACACCAATGTCTTGATTCGATTGAAAACAAAATAGGTTCGAATGTCCTACATATGACAATAAATACAAAGTTAATTTGAATCCGAAGTAAATTATACGAAAATAACGTTCAAAGTTGGGATACATTAAAGAAAATTATGGTGTCATATAAATATTGAAATTGCGAAAGAAAAGTATTGTATGGGTTGTTGAACACTATAAAGACTACTTTTGTGTCTATTACTTTTTCTCAGAAAACTTAAATTGTGCGGAAAACCGGGATTTATCAATAGTGAAATGTATCTGTCTATAATATGATTTTTGATATTTTACTTATTGTGAAAACTAGAAAAATTAGTGCTTACGTTGTGTATTTTAAATGGTATAATTTCCGATATCTCATTGAATATATTCAGTTATCATTTTTTTTAAGACATTCATTCATTTATTCTAACATTTAATTGTTTCATTTAAGTTTAGTATTTTTTTTCTGAATTTAGTACTCGATTCACTAATCATTGAGATTTTTAGTTTATTTAGTTTATGTTCAAGTTATGTTAGCTTGACGTTTTCTTCATATGAAGCTTGTTTACGTTTGAAGTGTTGATTTTTAATTTTACTTCTTATAATTATTCCAAGAAAGCTCATTCAATTATCGCATATCAGTTGTCATTTGAAATCATTGATTAAAGTTTTAAAAGATTTCATTGGATTTAAAGAATAGTGTTTAGTTGACATTCATGTTATACCATCTTTTGACATGCCCCCGATTTTCATCTAATAATACATGTTTAAAAATTATATCAAGAAAATCGAACAGTTTTAGTCCGGTTAATACATTTTTGTCTTTTATAATTTGTTAGTAATTTATTTTGGTTTTTTTTTTCATAAATTCCTAATCATTGTAAAATTCATGGAATCTGTGGCATGGTTGACGACAAAGGCACGCACCTGTCTCTAGGATCCAACCACGTTGTCTCCTTGTTATTGTGGTTAATGTAGTAGACTTTGCCGTCGTAATCGCGGGCAATATCCCAACCGGCTGGCAATGGAAAGTCACCAGTTTGATGATGTTGTCCTTTTTGGCATTTTTCTAGGCACTCGGTTCGTCGCCGTGTTTGCTTGCTTGCTTGTGTCCCTTGCACGATGTCAGCGATGGAAGTAATCCGAAAATAGTTTGATGGCAATGGCTGCTGGTGCTGGTGTTGCGTTGGGCTAACATAAAGTTACACAATCCACTCGAGATTTTCCCTGATTCGCTTCTCCTTGCGACTACAGGCACTGTTTTCCACGTTCCACCACGCTCACCCTTTTCTTTGGTCTTTCAAGTCTCTCCAGTCAAGTCCTCAATCGCGCGTTCCTACAATTATTTATGCATTTTCTACGCCGCGTTCCCAATTCTCTGTTTCATCAAATTTACTTTGAATTTTTATTTCTCAGATGGAATTTTTATTTTCAAATTTATTTAGCGCGCGGCAGCAACGAGGAGAGAGCGGCGGCCGTATTTCGAATTGGACGACGGCGGCGGCGGCTGTAGGGCACATGATTGTGAGTCAATTCTAACTTTCTTTTTAGTTATTAACTAAACTAACCTCTTTCCTAATGTTCTGCTCCGGTGAATGTCACTGCCTCACGAATAACGTTTTCCAAAAACTCTTTACGCACACCACGCGTTTCTTCATAGATTAAACCGGGAATACGTTTCACTCCACCACGTCGCGCCAAACGACGTATAGCTGGTTTTGTAATACCTTCGATATTCTCATGAAGAACTTTACGATGACGTTTCGCGCCTCCATGTGGCTGTCAAAATTTCCGGTTGTCACCTCGGACAAAACATATGTGCGTGGAATGGCACTTCATATGGCGGAAATGTGCTTCTTCAGATGTCGCCAGTGGCATAGTTTTCTCGATGGCCACGGTGGAGGGGCATTTCCAGATGGCTATGTCTCGAAATGGGCCGGGGTTGGATTAATTCTATATTCCGAATATTTATATCCACGGATCTAAATATTTGGACAGAAAAAAAAATATTTTCTGCACAACGATATCCGCACAACAGATGAAGTCCGCTGGCACTTCGAGGACATATCCATCTGGCAGGTTACAAGGGTTCGGGATCGGAATCACTTCGATTCCTGGGCGTAGTCGTCACATTACACATTCCCCCCCCCAAAATCGAAGTAATTACGATCCCGTCTCCTTTGTAAAAGGTCTTGGTTAGGGACGTGGCGGGTCGAAGATCCGTTTCGAAGGATAGGCTACAACCCTGTTCGTGAAGACTCGACAGTGACTATATAGTAGGAAGTCAGGTGTTATTCGGAGGCCTTCGTCTAGGCAGAGATTTGGGATAAGCCAAGGTTTCTCGTGGGAATTAGTTGCACTTCATCGTCTAAGGTCTTTTGCGTGGTAAATTCCCAGGGTCTTACCAGTCATGTCCGCGATGAGGTACCGGGTGGGGCTTATGACTTGCATGACTCGACACTTCACGAATTTCTTGTCTAGTTTGGCATTGTAATGGCGGGTGGCATCGCTCTGTCGGAAGTTTCGACGATATATTTCGTCGCCGGCCTTAAAGCCAGAAGGATGAGATCGCAAGTTGTACCGCTCCTCTCCCATCCGTCTACTTTCTTCAATCTTCTCCCGCAGTTGATCTCGCAGAAGTTGGAGCTTTTCGTGCGGTTCTAGAACCACGATTGGGTCCTCTAGCGATTTCAGCTGCCGCAATAGCCGGTAAGCGCTCCCATGACCGATCATGTACTGGCCGAACACTGCAAAATACGGCGAAATGCCGGTCGTGGCGTGGTACGACGAGCGCAGCGCACTAGTGATGGCGGACAATTTGCGATCCCAGTCCCTCTGATTCGGGTGGACATAGGCGCGAATGGCCGCTATGAGCGTACGATTCAGTCGTTCGGATGCGTTGGCTTGTGGTGAATAGACGGCAGTTCGTTGGTGGATGATGCCGTATTTGGACATTAGGTCTCGGAACTTGCTGGAGGTGAACTGGACCCCATTGTCGGAGACAAGTTTCTCCGGAACTCCAAACATGTGAAAGACTCGGTTCTCCAAAAAGCTGGTTATTGGTCCAGTGTGCATGTTACGTAGTGGCTCTATGATAGGGAATTTGGAGAGCTGGTCCAGGACCACGACAGCTCCCGTGTGACCAGAAGCAGATCGAGGGTAAGGACCGATAAGATCAATGTACAAGCGCTGGAACACGCGTTCGGGGACCTCAACCTTACCCATGGGTGGCCGAAGGATGGTGTTGGGCGCTTTAGTGCACTTGCATAGCTCACAAGAGGCTACGTACGCTTTTATCTGTTGGGCCATCTTAGGCCAAAAGAAACAGGTTTTCAACCGCCTAAGTGTACGACCGTATCCGCCGTGCGCACTTGATGGGTGGTCATGAGCCCGTCTGATAAGATCAGTGGTTAATTCTTCGGGCACCCACAACTTCCACTGTTCTTCTTCTTGTATGGGGTCTCCGGATGCGTGTCCCATCCGCTTATAAATAAATCCATCCGTCAACCGCAGTTCAGGAAGCTGGGACAGTTGATTCTGGATAGTGTGAATCAGTTGGGTGTAGCTGGCTGACTTGAAGGCAGGATGGTCCAAATCGATCAATTGGGGGCTGTCGTCCTCTTGGACCAACTCGGCTCCTTCAGGGGCGAACATTCTGGATAGGGTGTCGGGGACTACATGCTGGCTTCCTTTTCGGTGGCGAATTGTGAAGTCAAATGCCTGTAGTTTCAGTGCCCACCTGGCCAATCTGCCGTTGAGATCAGTCTGGCTCATTAACCATTTCAGAGAAGCGTGATCCGTAACGATTTCAAAGGTGTGTCCCTCCACATAGGCTCGGAAGCGTTTCACTGCCAACACCGCGGCTAAACATTCTTGCTCGGAGACCGTGTAATTTCGCTGGGCTGGGTTCAGCTTGTGAGACATGAAGGCTATAGGTCTCTCCTCGCCGTCTTGTGCAACCTGGACTAAGACTGCTCCCACCCCATGTTGACTCGCGTCACAATGGATTGAGAACGGTTTGTCAAAGTCCGGGCTGTGCAGTACGGGGGCCGTAGTCAGACTCTTCTTTAGCTCTTCAAAGGCTCGCAAGCTGGGCTCTTCCCAGACGAATTTACGTCCCTTACGCAGCATGTCGGTCAAAGGAGTGGTAATGGTGGCATAGTCACGTACAAAACGCTGGTACCATCCGCATAACCCTAAGAATCGGCGTAACTGTTTGGTGGTCTTGGGTAGTGGAAAAACGTCAATCGCTTGAGTCTTTTCCGGATCGGTCTTGATATGCCCATGCCCAATGATGTGACCTAAATACTTCACCTCCGTCATCACGAACTGGCTCTTCCTTATGTTGATGGTTAATCTTGCCCTCCGGATGTGTAGAGCCACCTCCTGAAGCAGGTCGATGTGTTCGTCAAAGGTCTCGGTTATAAGCAACAGATCGTCCAAGTAAACGAAAACTTGGTGCCGCAAATGAGGTGGTATCACCTTGTCCATAAGGCGCGTCATTGTTTGGGGGGCATTACACAATCCGAATGGCATGGTCACGAATTGATATAAGGGCCGGCCTGGGACTGTGAAGGCTGTTTTCTCCTTTGAACCGGGGTCTAAAGGAATTTGCCAGAAGGCGTCCTTGAGGTCTAAGCTCGTGATGAAATGGGCTTTAGGCAATCGACTCAAAATGCCTTCGATCAACGGTAGAGGATATGCGTCCTTGACTGTGACGGCGTTCAAGCGTCTGGCATCTAAGCATAACCGGACCTTGTTCGGCTTGACCACTAAGGTGACTGGGGAAGCCCACGCGCTCTGTGATTCTTCGATTACGCCTAATGCTAGCATTCGATCCACTTCGGCATATAACGATTTTTCCTTCGCCGGAGATATGGCGAAATGTCTCTGTTTTATGGGTTTAGCATCCCCCACATCTATAGTGTGGAACGCCAGGGCAGTCCGCCCGAGACCTTCCTTCTCGTGCGAGGGAAAAGCCGATATAGCCGAGTCGAGACGCAGTTGCTGAGTTACATCCAGTGTATGCCGTAATAAGTTAGTGGGTTGAGATTGGTCAGGAACGGTGGTGACGGACTCCAGGGTCGAACTGGAAAATAGTGCCGGGGCCAAGTTAAATTTTCGAACGAAATCCACTCCTAAATAAAGATTCTGGGTTAACTGAGGTATGATGAAAAATTCCATAGGTTTAGTTACCCCTTTAAAGGTGACATCCGTCATAATTTTTCCCACTACAGAGTGACGAGTTCCGTCCGCCGTGCTTAACCAGGAGGTGAAATGACGGATTTGGTCCGCGTGCTTTGCCAGTACCTCCCCTGCAAACTCGGCAGATATGCAATTCACACTGGCTCCCGTATCGACTAAGCCTGATACTCGTTTTTGCAGGAGGTGTACTGACGCATATGGCCGAACATCATCCCTCAATAATTCGTCTAAGTATATGTCCTTCAACCTTTGTCTCGACTGCCTGACTTTTCTCCAGAAGCTCCGCATCCGACGCGTGGCTCGCTTGCTTCGCGGTGGGACAGTTGTGGCCAATTCCTCATGGAAGATGCGCTGTCGAGTAGCCAAATAATTCCGCAACCTGACATGAAAAGGTTTTACATGCCAAGGAGCCTTCGTCTCGCTATCATTTCCCTGCGCATTGGCCTCGGCGAAGGACGGCGTCGGTTGTGGAACTTCGGGAGAACTGTGTTTAGCGGTGCGAGTCAGCAGAGTTGGAGTCATGTTGGGAGCTGGGTCATAGCTGGTGATGGGGTCTGGATTGGTTCGTCCGGGGTCTAGGAGTGCCGACGGGTGGTCGCGGCACTCGGTGGCAAGTTTTTTCGCCCTTTGCAATTTGCACAGTCAGGTGCGTATGTGTCGGCCTTCCCGCAGCGGTAGCAGAAAAGCGTCGGCTCCGCTGGACATGCATAGAACCGATGTCCCGGTTGTCGGCAGTTCCAACAGACCGTCGGGCTTGTAAGTGCTTCAAGGGAGGGTCGATCAATCAATGCGGGGTCCTCAAGCTCCGGTGGTGCTCCGCTCCTCGGTACTGGTACTGGATCAGCAAGCAGGTGGTCTGCTGCCATCAACTCCGCGGTGTGATGATTTCGGGGATTTGGTCCCGTTATGCGAGGTTGTGGGCGGAAGGTACCTCGTCGCTCATCCAAGTGTTCTTGTCTACGCGCATGGAGGCGCAATCCCTGTATGGTGTTGATGGGAAAATGTAGCAGGCTGTTCTGGAGATCCCAGCGCATGTTCTCTCTGATAATTTCTACTAATTCGTCCTCGGGCATGGTATTTCGCAGGCGAGTGCTCAATCTCACTATACTGGTGTAGTACTGGTCGAACGGTTCGTGAGCGCCTTGTTTCCGTTTCTTTATTTGCTCTCTTAGCTCTCTCTCAGTGAAGCCATCCTCAAATCGATTGCGGAAGGCTGCACTGAAAGAGTGCCAAGTGGGACGTGGCGTTGACTCTTTAAAGCTCCAGTACCAGTCGGCAGCGTCGCCGCTGAACAAAAGATGGGCATGCCGGAGGAAGGCCGAGGAATCACCTCCCAGGGTGCTGGACACCAACGCCTGAATCCGGAAAAGGAACCGGTCCGCCGATATCATATCGTTGAACCCTGTAAAGTTCAGGCGCCAACTCTCCATGATACGAGGCGTCGGGTCTCGAAAAGGTGCCAATGCGTTCCCGGGGGGAATCACATCCTCGATTGACCTGTTGTACTGAACTGCCTCGGGGGCTGGAGGTACCAACGGAGGTCCGGTACTGTGTCGCGGTCTGTATTCGGGAGCTCTGGGATCCATTCCCGAGTTCCTTGGGGGTGGGACCCATTGCTCGGATTGTCGGGAGGGGGGCATCGCCACACTGGGATTTGGCTCCCAGCCAAGCGGAGTTCTCACGCGGCTGGGGGGTTGGCTCAACGGGAGATTCTGGATCTTTCCCTCCAGGTTGCCAATCCTCTCCGACATATCCCTCATCAACGCCACGAGGGTGTCAATGGAGTGGCCGGAAGGCATGGTTGTCACCTCGGACACGACACTTGCAGCCGGAACTTCACCGCCTACTGCTCCTTGCAGGTCTAAGAGTGGTTGTGACGATTCGGCTTCTGGAGCTCCTTTCGCCACTGCTCCACGCGTTGGTAGGGGCGTTCCGAGGGGGGCGTCTAGGGCAGACCGATCTATGGGTCGCCGGCATAAGGGACACAGCTCTGACGTGAGGAGGAGCTGTTGTACACAGGCACGATGGAATAAATGTCCACAATCCAATCGCACGCTGTGTACGCCCTCCACTACGTCTTCGAAGCAGATCCCGCAGTTAGCTGGTTGGACCGTTTTGGATCTGGTCCAACGCTTGTCTGGGGTCCGCTTCGTTGCCATCTTTGATTTTTGCTGGTTTTGGGTGGGTGCTATGTCTTAGTGACGAAAAAAAAGAAAAAATGTAATTATATAATATGACTAAAGGCTTAAAAATACTTTAGTGGCCGATAGTGGCGAGCTATTTACGTAAAAAAATGAGAAAAAAAAATTTAATTAGTATATACTTTCCTTTCCAGTGGTCGACTCCTTCAACGGGAAAAGAGAGTGCGTGGTAATCTGCCGAAGAAAGGGTGCTTTTGGTCGATTTACGAAATTTAACCCCATACCCTCATACATTACAAAAAAAACCGTCTCTAAACTACGTTAAAGTGACTCGACGAGACAAGTGGTAGAGCTACCGTAACGACTTTGTACGCGGTCAAAATTCCCGACGCGTGGAAGCATTCCGGGCTTCGCAACTCCAGCATACGCCATCGAACGTTGAACCGATACCACTCGTCTAACACGCATAAGAAATAGTTAGAATCCTTCCGCGACATAAAGGCAAGGTAGCCTTCTATTTTCTTGAGAGTCCATGCTGATAGGTAAACCCATCAGACTGGCAGTTCCATCAAGAAAATAGAAGGTCCTTACAGGGGTTAACCTGGGACAACACATCGGAAGGATTCTGTCGCGAGAAAAAAAAAAATCAAACAAAAGGAGAGCGGAAGCTACAACTCACGTGAAGCGACCTCTAATGTGTATCACACAATTCCACTGCTCCTGATAGTGGGACTCGAGTACCAAAGTACCTTACATCCTCCGTAAAGGACCAACTCGTCAGAAGACGCGAAGTTCTTTCCCCCTTAGGATGTTTTTGGGCCCCACGTTGGGCGCCATTTGTAATGATTTTCTCTCTTCAACTCGAACGCGGAACCGACCTCTCATCGGTTCTAGACGTTAAGTCTGAGTAGTGCCAACGGATGGTACCAACAGGTCAACCAATCCGTGCACCGTAATCCATTCACGCGGTGACTGCTTGTCGGCCAGCTAGTTCGGAGAGGATTTCGGTCGCGGGTCTCCGAATGGATTACGCTCAACTACAATATTTCAGTCACCTGAAATTGCCCGTTTTCTAAACGCGTCAACATTCACTCATCCAGAACGAGAAACCTACATTACGTTAGTTCTGGATGGGATCTATCCACAGATCTCAAATCAAAAACGCTACAAAAATCCACAGGCGCGTTACCGATTCACCGACGCGGTACCGAAAAATATCCTACTCGAACTTAAACCGAAGAAAACTACTCTAAAGAAATGGCGAAACAAGCAAAGGTACCGCGTACCGCGCGCGACGCGAAACCGACTTCAGCGGATTTGCAGAAACCCTACCCTCGCGACGGCATACTTACCCTACACTCTCTGTTCCCACTGAAAAAGAAGAGTCACTGAAAAGGAAAGTCGTGGTTAAATTAGCAATTCATTCTTAGTTTATTCAATTCTTACATATCATATATTCTTATATATCCTGGGCAATCTATGTTGAATAATGACAATGAGAGGGGACATAAGAGCTGAACAAAATCAAATTATGATATTTACCCTCATATCAAATATTATTTTTACTTAATTTAAAATATATTTATTATGTGTGTATAAGTGTATTTTGAAAAGAAAAACAAACAGAAAAATGAAAATATTGTATATATATGCGAAAAGCTAATATCAAAAGAACTGTCCTTTCTTTACTTATTTTATCGTACATGATATCCCAGTATATAATTCATTGATTTTTTTGTTCCATATTTTTTTATTTTTCTCATTAAATAAACCTTAAAAATTCAATAAAAAATAAGAAAAATGGCAAACAATTTTCATTTAAAAGACGGCGATATTATGTAAATATAGTTCTTTTCTTTATGAGGAAGACAGCCGAATGCAAAAGAAGTGCGTTTTGATTAATGTCTGAACATGGAAACATTATACATAAGTCATTCGCGGTAATTAAAAAAGATATTAAAATATATCCTAATATTATCAGAAAAAAACACAAAGAACTTCCCCAAACATGTTGTGAATAAGGTTATACCGATACTATTTACAAAATAAGAAAAAAAACTATATGGATACGATTCCGGGATAAATAAGAGGTAAAATAGATAAAGTAAATATAAGTGAATTAGAGATTGTGCAGTAAAGAAATGAAATCAGGGGCAGCAACTTGTGGAAATTGGTTTTCTGATTATCTTCATAACAGCTAACATCTAGCATCTAATATTATAGTTAGCACTTTTTATTTTCATTTCTTCGAAACTTTTTGTATATCATATCGTTTGTTTAGCGACTAAGTTCAACGAGATATTGCAATCAACTAATCAAATTAAGCTATGTACTAGCAACGTAAGTTAAAAAGTGGAAAATAATGCAGAAACATCAGCTTCCTAGTTTAAGCTATACACAGGAATTTATCTTCCAACATTTGCGATTCGATATAAAATCTCTCGACTTTCACTAGACTAAAATGCGTTACTGAAGCTCAGTATTTAAAATATATTTTTTTCGAAGAAACCGTGAAAAGCTAGGACTCAAAATACGGACGAAACGAATGATTTAAATCAGTAACATGAAAATCACTCAAAGGAAACAGCGTTAAAGCAAATAATATTTTTGTAGTAGTGAGTTGAATACTATTTACGCCCTGAGCGTGAGACCTCCTGGAGCGCAGAACTTCTGGACTATCTAACAAACGCCTCTTCTATCGGACTAAGAACCAAGCTTGGAACCATTTGACACATTACGTTGGGCTAGGCCTCGTTGAACAAATAAATCAATGGCATTGTTTAATATTATCGTATTCTGTGTTCCTATCTTTCAGGGATACCTTGTTCCTGAATATAAGCTAAACTTTCTGAGACTGACACACCAATGTCTTGATTCGATTGAAAACAAAATAGGTTCGAATGTCCTACATATGACAATAAATACAAAGTTAATTTGAATCCGAAGTAAATTATACGAAAATAACGTTCAAAGTTGGGATACATTAAAGAAAATTATGGTGTCATATAAATATTGAAATTGCGAAAGAAAAGTATTGTATGGGTTGTTGAACACTATAAAGACTACTTTTGTGTCTATTACTTTTTCTCAGAAAACTTAAATTGTGCGGAAAACCGGGATTTATCAATAGTGAAATGTATCTGTCTATAATATGATTTTTGATATTTTACTTATTGTGAAAACTAGAAAAATTAGTGCTTACGTTGTGTATTTTAAATGGTATAATTTCCGATATCTCATTGAATATATTCAGTTATCATTTTTTTTAAGACATTCATTCATTTATTCTAACATTTAATTGTTTCATTTAAGTTTAGTATTTTTTTTCTGAATTTAGTACTCGATTCACTAATCATTGAGATTTTTAGTTTATTTAGTTTATGTTCAAGTTATGTTAGCTTGACGTTTTCTTCATATGAAGCTTGTTTACGTTTGAAGTGTTGATTTTTAATTTTACTTCTTATAATTATTCCAAGAAAGCTCATTCAATTATCGCATATCAGTTGTCATTTGAAATCATTGATTAAAGTTTTAAAAGATTTCATTGGATTTAAAGAATAGTGTTTAGTTGACATTCATGTTATACCATCTTTTGACATGCCCCCGATTTTCATCTAATAATACATGTTTAAAAATTATATCAAGAAAATCGAACAGTTTTAGTCCGGTTAATACATTTTTGTCTTTTATAATTTGTTAGTAATTTATTTTGGTTTTTTTTTTCATAAATTCCTAATCATTGTAAAATTCATGGAATCTGTGGCATGGTTGACGACAAAGGCACGCACCTGTCTCTAGGATCCAACCACGTTGTCTCCTTGTTATTGTGGTTAATGTAGTAGACTTTGCCGTCGTAATCGCGGGCAATATCCCAACCGGCTGGCAATGGAAAGTCACCAGTTTGATGATGTTGTCCTTTTTGGCATTTTTCTAGGCACTCGGTTCGTCGCCGTGTTTGCTTGCTTGCTTGTGTCCCTTGCACGATGTCAGCGATGGAAGTAATCCGAAAATAGTTTGATGGCAATGGCTGCTGGTGCTGGTGTTGCGTTGGGCTAACATAAAGTTACACAATCCACTCGAGATTTTCCCTGATTCGCTTCTCCTTGCGACTACAGGCACTGTTTTCCACGTTCCACCACGCTCACCCTTTTCTTTGGTCTTTCAAGTCTCTCCAGTCAAGTCCTCAATCGCGCGTTCCTACAATTATTTATGCATTTTCTACGCCGCGTTCCCAATTCTCTGTTTCATCAAATTTACTTTGAATTTTTATTTCTCAGATGGAATTTTTATTTTCAAATTTATTTAGCGCGCGGCAGCAACGAGGAGAGAGCGGCGGCCGTATTTCGAATTGGACGACGGCGGCGGCGGCTGTAGGGCACATGATTGTGAGTCAATTCTAACTTTCTTTTTAGTTATTAACTAAACTAACCTCTTTCCTAATGTTCTGCTCCGGTGAATGTCACTGCCTCACGAATAACGTTTTCCAAAAACTCTTTACGCACACCACGCGTTTCTTCATAGATTAAACCGGGAATACGTTTCACTCCACCACGTCGCGCCAAACGACGTATAGCTGGTTTTGTAATACCTTCGATATTCTCATGAAGAACTTTACGATGACGTTTCGCGCCTCCATGTGGCTGTCAAAATTTCCGGTTGTCACCTCGGACAAAACATATGTGCGTGGAATGGCACTTCATATGGCGGAAATGTGCTTCTTCAGATGTCGCCAGTGGCATAGTTTTCTCGATGGCCACGGTGGAGGGGCATTTCCAGATGGCTATGTCTCGAAATGGGCCGGGGTTGGATTAATTCTATATTCCGAATATTTATATCCACGGATCTAAATATTTGGACAGAAAAAAAAATATTTTCTGCACAACGATATCCGCACAACAGATGAAGTCCGCTGGCACTTCGAGGACATATCCATCTGGCAGGTTACAAGGGTTCGGGATCGGAATCACTTCGATTCCTGGGCGTAGTCGTCACATTACAGATGGATCGCGAATATAATCGCAAATTTTATCGCAACAGAAAGGAAACGAACATTGTTACGCGAAAATGAAAATCATTCACTCAAATACCCAAACGATTATCGTAAAGCAGCCATTACGTTAAAAAGTAGAAATTTCGATGAAATATAAGTTATATAAGTAACTTAATTGGAAAAGCTCAATTTATTTTCAAAGATCGTGCATACTCGTATGGTCAGCAACGGCTAGATTGTTTGCGTTATTATTTATTTTTTAATTAGATATTGTTTCAGATGAACTTTATATTGTAAAATGATTAACGTAAGCAGCAAACAAGATATTGTATTTCCTCCCGGAAGAGTGTAAAGTTGACCGGAAATATTGAAAATATCAAAAACGCATGTGTGAATGATCTTATTGCGATTAGCTTTTATTCACTTTGAGAAAATCACAATTCGTTAGCTATTGTATCCATAAAAGTATGAGAAAATTAATCTATGACGAAATCGCTCTTAAAAATGTTGCTTTGCTTCAAGAAATAATTTCTTTCTTTGGTTGATTTGCGCGATTATAAAACTGTGATCTTTCAAGAATGATATATGAAACGGATCAACCGAAGCCACGCCAGAAACAGTAAATAAAAAATTGCTGTTGATTTCTCCGATCCCCATTGAATTTTAAAGAGATGCCCACAAAAAAACAGGATAACGCCACAGAAAAAAAATAGTTGCCGTTCTTATGCTTTTGCCTTTCTTGTAATGCAAACGAAAATGGAAAATTTGTTCCGCGCCATTTTTTATTTGGTTTTCATATAAAAACACCTTCCAGCTAATAGAATCTAGTCATTTTTGTTAAATGATCAACAATACTCGTATATTTGGTTTAGTATCGAATTGAAGCATAAAGTGAGGCATCCCTTTCAAAGACTAAAATCAATATATAAGAATTCATCTCATGGACAATATGATTGCATATTATTCCATATGATATAAAAAAATCCGAATGAATGCCCTTAGAAAACAGAACAATTTCAACTGTTGGATAAGAAAAATTCAAAACGAAATTAAGTGCAAACGTATTCGCTGTGAGTTTTAAATTTTTTGTGAGGCAATTGTACATACTTGAAAAGGTTTTAATCCCTAAATAATTTTAATTTTGCATTGCTTTTTAAACTATTTTATCTAATAACGGTGAGAATATGGGGTGGAGTTTCGAACTCAGAGACAATTATTCGCTGTGAATTGATATTTGCGCCTTCAACCAACCGATAGGAAATCATTTAAGAAGTTGTTTTAAACTAAACAATTTAAACGTGCTTAGTCATGCTTTTAGTTCTATCGTATCTTTCGTAAGTCCTTGATAGTTTGATCTTCAATGAATATGAAACAAATAATTTAAAATATTGGTATCGCGTTTAAAGTTACAGTAGAGATAGAACATTTTAGTTAGTAACTGATATCAAATTGATCAACAATTGAGTTATGAACTGCTCCATTGAAAACATATTCGTTTTAAAAATTTCATATAAACATTCCTACAGTAATATAGTTTAATTTATTAGAAGTTTTTGCAACCAATGTAACTAGATATTACGTCTCAAGAAAAAATTCCGATAAATATTGTTTTTAAGTTCAAGTAAAATCCTAGAAATTGTGTATAAATTTCCCATGAAATTAACAATTCTATAGTACCATATATTATAAAAAAAAATTTTTTTTCATGTGCATGGAAAAAAAACCGGAACTGGAACGATCTTGAATAAATTTTTAAGAATTCTGTGAATGTAATGTAAATGTTTAAAAAAAATTCCTGCAAACAAAATGATTAAATTAAAATACTTGATTCATGGTTCAATCAAAAACTGCCTCTTTATTTACTTTTCTTCGTATTTTATACTAACAATATGCTTATGATTGTGTCACCCGGCACACGACGAGAAATGGGTCATTATGCACGCGATGACGATTATGCTGGCGGTGCGATATGATACTCTCACAATATTACAGGTAATTGATCGAAGGTAAATGACAATGCAAAAATGCTTGAGAACTTATACAATATGAATTTATGTTGGCTATGAAATTTAATGCAAGGCAATGTAATTATAAAATACAAGCTAGTAAGAATTTGGAACGAAAGCTATTGAACTTAAAATTGTTTTATCATGAGAAAGTTATTGAACTTGAGATTGTTGAAGTAATCGCTTCTAGATTTATTAACATCCTCCCCCCGTTGAACTGCAGTTCAAGACTCGTTGAGCGTGCTTGATTCCAATTTGAATGGGCGTCTTGGTTTCGGAGTATGTTGTCGTTGACGATGTTTGAAGGACTTGTAGGTGATCAGGATTATGAGTCATATAGCGAGTACTAGACCAAAGTAGCCGACTAGATAATGGTGGATATGATGTGCACTGAGTCCGGTGCTGTCTTCTGCAACCTTTTGATCGCTGATCCTTTTTTTGAGGTCGTCGACATCCTTTAACGGTAGATTTGATTGTGATATGTTAACGTTAAGCTTTTTGGCAGTGGAGGTCTCTGGCTCGTAGAAGTCCATGGAGACCGCGTACGATCGCTGGATTACACTCTCTACATGTTGTGGGTCTGGATCGTTAGATAGGGCTGCTTCACAATGCAGCCTTCTCCAATATTCATAATTCCCGCTGCTTGAAGTGATAGTTGTGAAGACACGCCATTGCATACACTGTTGATGATAGTTGTTTTGTCTACTGAGAAGAGGTATTGGTTTGTTGCAAATAATTGAAACCAGTAGGATTGTTTTTGTATTGATTGCACTTCGCAATTTCCATTTTCTGTCTCATGGTTGAATAAACTTATTTCACATTTATTAGGACCGAAACCAGCCTTGTAGATTGGGTGCTGCTGATTGCAGAAAATGTGGTTTTTGACGTGTTTGCAAGCGTTTCGCTCTGTATTGTCTACCGGGTAGTACTGATCCGTATGTAGGCTGACTATGACGTATGGAGTAGTCGTTTTGATTGCCCACATCTCGTCCTTAATGAGAGTGGGAATAGATGTTATCTTGAATAATTCAAACTCTTCATTAGCCTCTAGCGGAACCTTAATTTGAACTATGGTGTACCTTGATCCTGGCTTAACGCTCACTGTCATAAGCTTGTATATTTGTACCAGACCATCTTCTGGTAGCGCGAGTGTTAATGCCTTCGGCAAATGGCTCTTTATCATGCGTAGTTCTTGGAGGAGTTGCTGTGGTGCCAAAATTCGGGAATTTATTTTTCCATGGTAAGCGTCAACAATTGTGTCAATTAAAGCTCTGTGCGTCTGTTGTAAGTCATTGACAGTCGTGAAGAGTTGAAGAGCATGTGGCATATATGTCGAAAATTTATGTTGTTGGGTAATTTCTTGGTCGATCTGGTTCATTTCTTCAGCCTGTTTATTTGCAGTTATTGTTAGCTGGCTGAAGTGCTCATTTATGCGGTTGTAGTTACTTCGTATTATATTCACTGTTGAATCTAGTATTGATGTTTGGTTTTTCAACATCTGTAGAAGACGATTCTGATTTGAGGTCGAATCATCAATTACTTCTTCCATCTTTTTTGCATAATTTGAATCCAACACTCCGAAGAGGCTATTCGCAATGTTTCCCACGATGTCAATGGCACCTCTTTTTGCTCTTTGATGTGTTGTCTTGTGAAGCATCAGATGGTCATCTTCTTCGATTTTTTTGAGCTGAAACTGGATTCTATGTACAGTGTCTGAACATACTCTGTTTTCCACTAGTTGATTGCAAAGTCCATATAAGATGTCTGCTGCGTTTTTCAAAGTAGTGTATTCTTTCCAATAGCTTGTCATGTTGTAGAATACGACTAATTGCCATTCGCTGGAAACAATGCTGGCTCTTCCAAGATTTTCAAAGTATACTGTTGGTCGGGTTTCGTTAAAGGGCTTTAATTCTATCACTGAACCTCTTGCTGAAGGGAAAACTAGACATGCCAATAGAACCGTTGTTAGGACTGATCCAAGAGTTCGTCTTCGTTTCTTCGGTGGCATATCTTCGCTATTATTGCATTGATTTCGGGTTGGTTCTGATATTGACTCAACAGGTTGGTGTTTAGCTGGTCTCTACACTATCGGTACTTGAATTGGTTGTATCATCGATTTCAACTGGTAAAGGTGCAATTTTGTGGATGGAGCGTTTTATTATTTTGTTTGCTGTTTTTATATCAACAACTCTTACGCGGTTGTCAGAGCCCTTATGAACTGCAATGATTCTGCCCAGAGGCCAATGTAGAGGAGGCATGTTGTCTTCATGTATCATTACAATTACTCCAGGCTTGATGTCTGGTTGCTCTTCTTTCCATTTTTGGCGCTTTTGCAGTAAGTGAAGGTACTCAAGAGACCATTTTTTCCAGAAGTCATTTTTAAGTTTCTGCACCTCTTCCCACCTTTTGCCTAATCTTACCTTCAGAGGTGCTGCCGAGGGGTCGACATTGTTGATAAGTGGTTCTCCGATGAGAAAATGTCCCGGCGTTAGAGGGGTAAGATCATTTGGATTATCTGAAAATGGCGTCAAAGGACGTGAGTTCAGAATGGCTTCAATTTGTATTACCAATGTTTCCAGTTCTTCATAGGTTAGGCTGGCTGCCTTGAGTGCGTCGCGCATAAGCCTTTTTGTCAACTTTACAGCGGCTTCCCACAGCCCTCCAAAATGTGGAGCTCGAGGTGGAATAAAATGGAACGTAATTCCCTTGCTGGCACATGTTTTAGCTATTTCTTCTTGAGCACTGTCGTTGTAAATGGATTTGTAAACTTCGTTCAAATGGTTGTTCGCTCCTACGAAGTTTGTGGCATTGTCAGAATAAATGTCCTTACAGTGACCACGGCGACTGATAAATCTTTTTAATGCGCCAAGGAATGCAGTTGTGGTGAGGTCTGTTACTACTTCGAGATGTACCGCCTTCGTAGCAAAACAGCAAAATATTGCGATATATGATTTTACTGGCCTTTTACCTCGTATTGGAAAGTGTGTCCAGAAAGGACCGCAAAAGTCAACTCCCGTTGTTATGAAGGGCCTCGCAGGCTGGATTCGTGCGGCAGGAAGATTACCCATCATCTGAGTTAATAATCTTGGAGCTGCTTTCGCACACTGGATGCAATGATGGATCACTGATCGGGCTATAATTTTTCCTTTGATTGGCCAAAATTGCTGCTTTGCGATTGATAATAAAGTTTGTGGTGGTGCATGGAAGTGTCTGCGATGCAGATCTTCCATAAGCATTTTAGTAAACGGATGCATGTACGGTAGCAGCATTGGATGTTTAGCATCGAAAGAAATGCCTGCTTCTTGGAGTCTACCGCCAACTCTGATTATTCCACGTCCATCAATAAACGGAGTCAATCCATGTAATGAGCTGTCTTTTGGGAGTTCTTCCGTTTTTTTTGGCTGCTGAACATCTGTGGAAAATTCATCTCGTTGCATAGATTTTACTATGAGGCATAATGCGGTGTCAAGTTCTTCTGGAGTCAAATGTTTATGATGGTTATGTATTTTTCGCAGTCTATTTGTGAATCGTACTACATATGCAACGACGCGTTGAAGCTTGGGAAATGAGTTCCCATGCCGAATCTCCATAGTCACGTCCATGATTTGGCGTGGCATGGATATGGGAAATGCCTTCATGATTAAGGATGTGAATTTTGTTGGCCATAGTGACTCGACTCCATTTAGAAATATCGGACCGTAAAACCAAATTGACTGTTTTTTAAATTTCGCAGGTGATGTGCCTCTTCACAATAAATCAGCTGGATTGTCTTCTGATTCTACATGTCTCCATTGATTTATAGCTGTAAGTCTCTGGATTGAGGCAACCCTGTTGGCAATGAAAGTCTGCTGAGACGACGATGGTCGGTTCAACCAGGCAAGTACGATAGTAGAATCTGTCCAATAATATTCCTCGATGCCATCTAGATTAAGGTCTATCTTCACTCGGTTACTCAGCTCAGCTGCAAGCTTGGCTGCGCAGAGCTCAAGAGGTGGAATAGTTTCTTTCTTAGTTGGAGCTACTCTTGATTTGGCACAAAGCAGCCGGACAAGTAATAAGCCTTCCTTGGTGAAGGCTCTAATGTAAACTGCTGGGCCATATGCCTTTTCGGATGCGTCAGCAAAGGTGTGCAGTTGCATATTTTTAGAGAATTGGTGATCTAAAACATGCCTTGGGAAGGTGAAGTCCTTCAGGTGCTGCAGACTGTCTCGGGAATCTCTCCATTTAGCTTCAAGCTGTGCAGAAAGTTGATCATCCCAGTCAGACTTGAGCGCCCACATTTCTTGAAGCAATAGTTTGGCTGTAACCACGATTGGCGAAAGAATTCCTAAAGGATCAAATATGTGAGCTATGTCTGAGTAAGCCGCTCTTTTTGTTATTTTATCTCTGCTGGGTACATACGGTTGAACTCTGAATACATCTTGCTTCGGGCACCAAATAAGTCCAAGAGTTTTTATACGTTCATCTGCAGCGTTGTTGAAGTTGAGGACGACCTCCATGTCCTCCGGTTGAAAACGTTCTAATAAGCGGGGATGATTTGCACACCACTTTCTCAAACGGAAACCACCTTCTTTTAACAGCGCTATTAATTCCGATTGTATTTGGAATGCTTCTGTGATACTATCTGATCCAGTTATAACGTCATCGACGTAGAAATCACGTTTTATGGCCTTTGAGCCCAGAGGATATCCAGTCGATCGTTGTTCTCCCAATGTTTGCAACGTTTTGATAGCCAAATAAGGTGCTGATGTAGTGCCGTATGTAATGGTGGTAAGCTGGTAACACTTAAGCTCTTCCTCCGGATTGTTTCTCCAGAACACTAGCTGATACTTCTGGTCGTCGTCATGGACCAGAACTTGTCGGTACATCTTTTCAATATCTCCGGTAAATACGTAACGTGGCATTTTGAAACGGAGTAATATGGAGAATAGTTCCTCTTGAATAACCGGGCCTTTCGATAATATGTCGTTTAGAGATATATTTGTCGTGGTTTTTGCTGAAGCATCAAACACAACTCTTAATTTCGTAGTGGTGCTTTCTGGCTTGCGTACGTAATGGTGAGGTAGAAAGTAGTATGGTCGCCTGATGTTGGCAAATACTCTTCCATGAACTCCACGTATTGACCTTTTATCTCTTTGTTTGCTGCTAACCGTTTCTCTAATGAATAAAATCGATTTAGAGCTGCATTCTCCGAATCACCTAAGGCTGTAGGCTCGTTTTTAAACGGTAGTCAAACAACAAAACGTCCTTCAGCATTACGACATGTTTCTTGCTTAAAATGTTTCTCGCACTTCTCTTCACTTTCAGTAAATGAACGCCTTGCATTTGTTCCTTCGAGTCGCCAGAATCTTTCGATTTGTTTCGAGATATTCATATCCGTATCACATGACGTACATATATTGCAAAAATTGTTGCTACCTTCAGTGGTTGCCACTTTTCTGGCAATAACCCAGCCAAGCAACGTGTTCTGCATGAACGGCAGCTCAGGACCTAAGGTTTGCCTTCCAGGTAGCATCAGATGATGATAAAACTCGGCTCCTATCAGTACATCAATGCGTCCCGGTCGATTAAATTTGACATCTGCTAGTTTCAAATTTCCTGGTATTGGCCACGACTGAACATTGACGTGTTTAACAGGCTGTACACCTGTTATTTTTTTAGCACAAAAGCTTCCATATTCATGGTGTAATCTGTGTTGGCAGCAGTAACAAGGATATTTATTCTGTTGGATGCTTTTTGGACTGCTTCTCCTACACCTTCTATCACTACTGAGTCCCGTATTGGTTTCACGTCGAGTCTTCTGGCCAGATTCTCTGTAATGAGATTGATTTGAGACCCTGAATCAAGCAAAGCTCTACAAACGACATGTTTTTGGTCCCCGATAGAAATCAACGGTTGCTGTTCCAAGCAATACATAACCAGATCTAATATCTTCCAATTGAGTAAGTAGGGGTAGTTTGCCGGTTCTAATTCACTTTTTCCATACAAACTTCAAATGTTGTCGAGGGTGAGTGTCTCGGGTATGTAGGTGCATGTATAAGGGTGGAATAGGTAGGTGTCGGAGATAAGAAGGTGTGTGTCCGGGATATGTGTGGATGTCTTGGATGGTTGCGGTGAGGGTGTGGATCTAGGGTAAGGGGATATGTGTATCGGATTAGTGTAGATGTGGGCCTTAGGTATGTGGAAATGTGTATAAGACTGGTATAGGTGGGTGCCTGGGATAAGAAGGTATGAGCCCGGAATAGGTGTGGGCATTGTGTTTCTATACATAGTGGTGTCACGGTGCACGCCAATTGGCGGGATAGATGGCGCTAAGATGTCGATTTAGAGATTTCAATCGAAAGTTTTTCTAAGCCAATGTGTCTCGGATGAATGCACGTCGCTGAGACGTGCTTCGATACATTGTTGGCTATTAGACTATGATTTCGCTTGATAGAGATGCATTTTATCTTTACTTATTGCAACGTTGGAAATGAAAAGCGAAAAGTGAGATGGTTAGGATGTTGTGATTTATTCAAAGAGTAATATGTTAACATGAATGAATGTTGATCACTTTGTATCTATACACAGTGATGTTATATATTGCTTCTACTAAACGTATGTGAAGAAAATATGTTTTTTATGAAATTTGATGTACAGATTAGCCGTTAGTAGTTACTAATTTTTTTAAAGAAAGCTCTTATATATCTTGTTTAAAGATGCAACTGATTTTTGGACTCTTGTAATAGTTTACGATTGTTGCTTTGTTTATGTACCTTCTATTAAATTTCAACCATAACTTACAAGCGATTATATCTCAAATAGGTTGCAAGCGCGTCATAACGCATGATGACAGGTCATTGATGCCTGCGTGGCAATGGGGTAGGCTGGGTAGAAGGTTATTCTGCATCTCTGCGAGGATCATCATGCATGCATGCCACGGGGCAGGCTGGGTAGAAGCCCTGTAAGGCCCTTCACCACCTTCTGCTCACCAATCAACTCGAGTTGTAGGTGTGAAAGAGAAGGCTACCTTGAGTTCGTCAGGCTATTGGGTTAGCAGGTGCGAAAGAGAAAACATATTGGTGTGAAGTTGACCAAAGGTTAACTGCTGAACAGGCAACTCATGATCATATCAGACGGCTCAGCTGATCGGTGATTGTGGATAACCCTCTTTGCATGATAAAGAGAGCAGTCGATCATATGATACTAATACATAGACATTTGATAGCTATTATAATGTACATATGTAGACACATTTGTCCATGATATTTAATCATTTCACAGGTTGTGAGTAATGATGCAGGCTCAAGTCTTCCAAACCATTCAAACATCTTCTGAAAATGGATCAATGACAGATTTTTAGTCAGTTGGAGGTATCAAAATTTTACTCAATTGTTCAATGATATGGAAAAAATCGTTCCAGTCATAGCATATCCCGAATAATCCAAAAGGGTTGATCATACATGAGAACGCCAAGATGATTCAATATACTAAATAAGTTCCACTATAAACCCTTAATACATCGACTAAGCAACATGCTGAACTAATTCATGTTAAGGCCCTAGCAATGGTTTGCATGAAGTAGAGATTTATTCAACAAGTTTGTGCTTTACAAAATGATTCAAATGGCTGATCCATGGGATCATATGATTATTGGGCATATTGGATGAGTTCATAAGTGTAGCAACATAATTTCAATGCAATGGAACATTATAGTGGGCAATAAGGGTCCCATAGGCCGCAAATCCTATGAAGACATGAAAACCTAGAGAATTGAAATCGAATTGCTGTAGAAAGAGGATCCTATAGATTAGATAGACAGAGGTCAAGAGAAACTGACGCAGATAAAAAAGAATGGTGACTTGACTCATTCTTATGAAGAATGCATCAGTGTGAAATAAGATCAATTAACTCTCGAGCAAATAACAATGGCTTGCTCCTAATCAAGATTTGTTCACCAGAAGAGCAACATAGACGTGAAGATTCTTGTCTGACCCATGTATGCCTACGAATAACTTGGAAGATGATCAACATGCAGTCTTGGTAACCAATAGCCCTAACGTAAATCGCGATGAGCATATGACATTTAAAGTAAATGTAAAAAAAAGCTGACTGCAACTGTATGGAAAGTAAGAATTTTTTTTATGGGTAGATAATTACCTACAATCAAATGAATTTACCGAATGGCAGATAGCACGTAAGGTCAAACGCTCAACTTATTAACTAAAGATAGCTATACAGACAGCTAAAGAGATAGCATATCAACTAAGCAGAAAGGGCATCAGCTAAAAAGAAAGCTACATAGACCACTTACCAGCTAAATAGACGGGTTTATCAGCTAAACGGTTTGCTCAGCAGACAGTATAACAACTAAACAGACAGGGCATCAGCTAAATAGACAGCTGCATAGACAGCATTATACATAAAATAGACAGCTCATCAGCAAAAGTGACAGCTAAATAGACAGCTCAAGAGGATAGCATATCAGCTAAACAGACAGGGAATCGGCTTAAAAGACAGCATTACACATCAGATAGACAGCTCATCAGCAAAAGTGACAGCTAAATAGATAGTTTAACAGATAAAAAGACAGCTAATTAGCCTAGAAGCAATCTATTGTAGCCCAGCAGTACTCCTAAAAATTCTAAAGGAAATACGGAGCAAAGTGTCATTTCCTGTTACTGACTCCTACTCCTGTAAGCTTGGTGGTTCAAATCTTAACTCCATAGCACTTTCTTATCTTTGCATTCAAATCATGAGAGTAAGGAACATTACAGCATTCAAGGGCTAAACATGTTTACTTATGCAATAGAATTATCAACACATATTGAACTTGCCCCCACTCCATCCGTAAATGCAGAGAAGTGAATATATATGCTGGTGTAACAAATATACATCTTTAGTTTTACTGCTAGAAGCAGTCATTTAAAATGAACGGAGCAGATCCAGTAACTTCGTCAGTCAGTCAGAAGCATGAAAAGGCCAGCCAGGCTGATAAGGCTACTTCAGCCAGAAAAGTGAACAAGAAAGAGAAGAAACTAAAAAAGAATCGAGAGAAACAGCGAATCTATGAGAAAAACCTCTTGCTGAACTATGCATACTATCTTGATGAAGGCTTCCCCAAAAGCAAAGTAATACTTGGATTTGACCCGCTGACATTTCAAGCGAAAATAATCTTCCGATGCAGTGGACAAAATCAGTTGGAGTTAGATAACAGTCAATGGACTTCACTTCGCCAATACCTCATTGATCTCAAGGATAGAGTTCCCTGCAAATCAGCTTGCACTTCTTGAACTCTTCTACATACCTATTGGAGGAGAGAGACTAATACTTAAACATCCCGAGCTCTTCACGCTTTTCATCTTGATGGATTTTTTCAACATTGTCATGCAATACAACAATTTGCTTACCGATTGTGTGAAGGAATACTATGACCAATATTGTGCAAGATGCAGAGAAAAAAGCGTACTTAAACTGGATATCAACGACTTCTTCACTCCAACTCAAACATCATTTGTAAATATAAACTACTCTAGGCTTTTTTATGAAGTACCAGTACTATGTAACGATCTAATTTTCCATGTGATGAAATAAAATACTAAAAACCCTATAAACAATGATTTACTTCACTTAAAGGAATTATTCATAAGGAAATTGGAAATTGAGACTTGGTAAACTACAAACTATTGTGAAAGGCTTTGAAATCAAGTATAATCTCTTGAGTCTATAAAATACTGAAATTTAATATTGAGAAACAGACCCTCATCTTAGCTGCACTGTACAAACTAGGACATGAATGTATGTTAACTTAAAGGCAGCACGTCGTTTTTTCTATCACTAGACTACATATAATTCTACGGATTATTATGAGGCTTTTAAAATTCAGCAAACCAACGTAAACGACGTCAAGAAAACTAGGAAAACAGAGGTCAATACACTTTCACCGCGATAAGATCTATTACAATGGTTATCCTATACTTCATGGAAGTGTACCGTGATATTTTTCCTGAACACCGAATACGAATCGAGAATTATATGCTTAAATATGGTAATATGGGCGAGAAAGTATCTAATAAACATGGAATACACTACCAAATATGTGAATGGTCCAACTCTAATACGACATCAGGCACTGATACATGCATTTGTCATTCATACGATCAAGAGACAAGAAATATTTTTAAACTAATAAAACAGTACATACTCCTGCAGTGTCGCATACATACGACAAAGTAATAATTCATAGCATCGGGTAGTATAAATATTCCAAACAAAATTAGAGCCAACTGGTGGCCAGCGCTATTAGAATGTATCGGGAAATCCTCACCAGTAATTCATCAAGGAACATACTATTCTCATAAAATGCAACCAAAACGAAATTCGAATTGAAACATCAACAGTTTGCACTAGAGTGAAGGGGACATAAGCTACAATTATATGCTGAGGATATTGAATTGCTATATAAATTGTATAATAAACATTAAAAAAGACGTGAGAGGACTTACTATACATTTGTATGGTCCTAAAGCAGAAATAGTGCAGCTGAATAAACCTTCAATATGCTATAGAATTCATAAATATATCAACCCATATATTAGATGTCCTGTAAATTGTATGAAAATTTATTTATATATATAACAAAAAATAGCATTACTCAATAAATTATTTCTATTAGAAAGAAACACAATCTTTTTATTTTAACAACTAATCTAACACTGCTCAAGTAAACAAATACCTCAAACAATAAACCAAAAAAACCTAAACATTCCTAGCATATCCGAAACTCCCAAGTATCAAACACTCAATTCTACCATTCAAAAATATCAAGCGATGGACAAAAAAAAACCCGCATGAGTTCATTCAACTCAAGTATACATCTGTTCATCAAATTACCAGCAGACAAACACCTCCTGAAAGTAATGATCATATCTTAACATCCTACAATGACTCGTGACCATCCTTATCAAGAACACTTTATAACATATGCTACTTGTCTATACAAGATACGATGAGATCGATCTAAAAATAGCCTACCATAAACTCATATGCTTCCACACATCGTTATCTATACCGAACTATCTTACATAAACATTAGCCTAAGTGATCTATAGTAGCAGTGCGCCAACCCAAAACATACCCTTTATGTTGAAAACTAATTAGATCTTCTTCAGACCTAAAAAAAATCAACCAAGCATCCAGCAGAAAAAAATTCTGATAAGAAAAAACTCAGCAAGAATATATTTTACTTATGTGAAAATAATACTTGAATATGTTAATGAGCATACCCGACAATCCCTATGATGATAAATCCAGTATATTTAAAATGTAGTAAATACGTATTTTACTTAATGCACAAATATTGAAAATGTATATGAATATAGCAGAAGTGGCTTTACGCTTAAAACAAGCACACAAAGTATGAGGTTTGTAAATTCTCATGCAATCATATAGGCATTAAAAGCGATAATATGCATCCGAAAAGTATCAACTTAACGGCACCATCCAAGCATCATTTTCCTAAGGAGATAACAAATTAAAAATTAACATACTCAAAAAACATCAACAAGTTCTAAATGAAAATATGCCTAGAGAAATTCGGAAATGTCAAAAAATCATACATACTGTGTAGAATATGAGACAAGCATAAAATAACAGTTTTACTCTATATTATACTGACACTCATGAAACTACTTAAACTAAATAATACAGATCCATAATAACAGCACCTAATTCAGAGTAAATATAAAAATTTATTCAATCTAGTGCATGCCTATAATGCTAGCATGACTAAAAAATATTTTCCCATGCATTATGAGCATAAACAAAGAATAATACCATAATACCAACAAACCCCTAATGTCAATGATCTGTCACCTATCACTTTTTCTGTATTATTTATTCTTTCAGTAAGTAATAAAAAATTTATCAATGAAAATGCGTCTATATTCCTACTCATTAGGACCACCACGATGATTTCTACATCCATCATACATAAACTACATAAAAAAGTAGCATTCCAGAAGCCATAAACCGTAATATCTTTCCTATACAACATCCATAAATAATCTCAAATTTAGAACAGATACCCAAAACATACATCTCAACATAGTGATCTAAAAAATAGACCCAAGCATTTATCAAAAGGGACAAATCATATGATGTACGAACAAAATTATCACCATCTCATGCACTACAAGATCATTAATTTGAAAAAATAACTCGTCTTGGAAGAAATTATTAGAATTTTTGAACAAAACCAATGAGCATCCTATAGTAAAGAGAAAAAATGAATGAATATAGTGCCATACTTCTACATAATAGTACAATCAGAGAATGAAATATAGAAACTGCTTTAAGAAATAAGTGATGATGATGCAGACAAACAAAATGCTGCTACAAGCAAACTGAAATTTAAAACTATACTAAATATCAAGAACGCATTACAACAAACATTAAGATCTTTTTCCCTGCATCCATAGATTTGAACAATCAACATAGTAGTCTAACCGAACAAAATACATTGAAGACGATTCTTAAAGTACAATTACAATGAAACCAATAAAAGCAATAATATACAATAGCAATGAGTCAAAAAACAAAGAAACGACGTATCCAAGCAAAGAGAAACTGAAAACGATCAATGTAAATAATAATCAGCAAACTATAACAGGCGCATCTTTGAATGGACATTTATGAAAACACGTCTCAATACCGCGCATCACGTTACCCGCTACCCACGACCAATACAACAAAAAATCCGCCTCCATCAAGCAAAACCATATTGCAATGCAGTGTATGCCACGCCACTTCTCTTCCACGCTGTAGACTCCGATGCCCTAAAACTCCCGCCAACAGAGAAGTCTATGCGAACGAAACACTACACTTAGCAAGCAAACTCACTTGCACATGCCACGCATCCCCGAGGACAATTTCCATGCCTTACAGCATTCACCGCCGAACAAATCTACACCCCAATCACGATCCTCCAAAAAGCGACGCAAATCATTCCAAATCGCCGACAAGGCCGTCCATACTTAAAGACAGGCATCCTTTGATGAGAAACGCGGAAACTTAACCAAACGCTCACGAGACAAATTTCTACGGCTCGGTGGAAACATACACCTCAGATTACTTCCTCCAACAAGCGACGCGCGTCACATCTACAATACCGTCCACAGACATCAAACGAGGAGCAAAACGTACCTTAAGCAAGCACCCATGAAGGAAATTCTCGCGCCTTAGAACGCTCGTCGAAAGGCAAACCCATCGCCCATCCATAATGCAAAGTCACCCGTCTATAGCAGCGCCCTCCATCACCACGCAACTACTCGCATCATAAAAACTTCCGGCACGGCTAGCATGATCAAGCGAATCGGCAATTTCCACACGCAGCCAAAGACACCAATCGCTGAGCAACGCATTCCTTATCCAAGCACCCATGAAATAAATTCCCATGGCTTAGAGTACGTGCTGACGGACACGTCCGTCATCCATCAATATCGCAGTCACCCGTCTTTACAAACGCCCGCCGTCACCACGCAGCCAATCGCACCATAAAAAACGTTCAGCACGCCTAATGTGTTAAAGTAAATCCCTCGACGCAGAAGCCTCTCAGTAGTAACACACGTTAGCGATTCTCAAGCCCTATAAGCAGTAAACCTATCGCCCAAAGCGCCGCCTATCCATAGAACTTCCCTAATTGATCAGCAACCGTAATACTCCAAGCTACTAACTCTAGACGTGGATCTCCTAACATATACATTAAAGTAGTCATGGGTAAAAAACTATCTACCGCTAGAAGCGTAAAAGACCCGAGAAGCACTTCCACTAAAGATGAATAACAAAACCACCCGAAGACTAGAAGCAATGAATATATGAAAAATTCTTCAACTATAGATCGATAACAACCATGAATAGTATAATTATCTACTGCTAAAAGCGTCAAAGGCTTAAACATTTATATTGACCCTATATAAACACGCTGAGAAATCTAGGTCTTTAATCTACACGTATTAATTGAAATACTTAGGACTATACTAGACATGAATCAATTTTTTACTTTGTATGGGAGACTAGGAACCATCCACACCCTCCCCTGGCAATTACCCAAGAGACCCACACCTATTCCGGGCTCATACCTTCTTATCCCAGGCACCCACCTATACCAGTCTTATACACATTTCCACATACCTAAGGCCCACATCTACACTAATCCGATACACATATCCCCTTACCCTAGATCCACACCCTCACCGCAACCATCCAAGACATCCACACATATCCCGGACACACACCTTCTTATCTCAGACACCTACCTATTCCACCCTTATACATGCACCTACATACCCGAGACACTCACCCTCGACAACATTTGAAGTTTGTATGGAAAAAGTGAATTAGAACCGGCAAACTACCCCTACTTGAGTAGTAAGTGACGTAGAGTTTGGGCTCGATGCGTTTACTGGTTGCGATTTCAGTTTTGCTGTTTCTGGCATATGTATAAGCGTGTTGTGCTTTTTGCTGCATTTCAAGCAGCCACGTGACGTACGCTGGTTAAAAAAATGTCCGGTTCTCATACAGTTCAAACACCGGGATGACTTTATCAAATATTGCTTCCTTTTATCTGGGTTCAGTGCAAGGAATTCTTTGCAATTGAACAGCTGATGATGCTGTTGCGGTGAGCACAAACAATCTTCTGGTTTATTTGTTGCTAACAAACTTTTGGGTTTCTTACCACTGTTTGCATCTTGTCGCTTTGTAGTCTCATCTCTCTGTACAGTTTCTAGTGCTTGAAACCTACCCTCGAGAAATTGTAAGAACTTTTCAATCAACCCAAACTCTCTTGGGTTCTTTAAGCTCTGCTCATATAGAGTGTGTGTTCTTTTATCGAGTTTGCGCAAAATTAGATGTAACAAGATGGGGCTCCAAGACTGTACACCAACCTTTAGGTTCTTGAGAGCTAAATAGCATTCTTTCGTCGTATCGTGCAATGACTTGATGGCACTCGAGCTTTCTGAATTTATCGACTGTTGACCAAGAAGCTTGTTCAGGGTAGCAGTGACTATGAGTTTGGTATTGTTATACCTATTGACAATAATCTCCCAAGCCGTTTCATAATTGTCCGATGTGACTGATAAATGCCGTACTAAAGATTTCGCTTCACCACTCGAATTGCTTGTAAGGTAATACATTTTTTCAGTATTACTTAAAGGCTGTGTGTGTATCAACTGCACGTACAAGTCGTGAAATTGCGTCCAGAGCAAATAGTCACCGTTAAAGATCGGAAGCGTTATTTTCGGAAGCCTCACTCGACTATTTCCATGACTGTAGTGCACTTCTTGTGGTTGTGGCGTTGGTTGAAGCAAATCCAGTTGCTGTTGCAAGTCAATTATTGCTCTTTGGAGGCCTTGTTGCAGCTCATGGCATCTGACAAAGTCTTCCGAAAAATCTTCTGATGTTTCTTCTAGCAGCAAACTTAGCATGTCTTTTAACTCGATTTCATATGATAACAGTCTATCAATCTTAAGTTGGAAATAACGTGAACTATGTGCTTCATGTTTCTCACGCCTTATTGACTCCAAAAAATAATTGATTGATTTACCAATATTCTTTAACTTTCGGATCAACCGATTCACCTTGTGTTGATCTATGTCGAGTGGGTTCACTGAACGCAGAGGTGGTGCAATCTCCGATGCACCGCTTTCTTGCTGGGTGCTTTTCCCGACTTCCTCTAACCATGAGCGAAGACATGACTGCAACTGATCGAGTTCTTCAAAGTACCTTTCGATGAAGTACGGCTCCTTGCTCTGATCAATAGGAGCCTTGAGTAGCACGTTATGATTCATAGTGAACTCCTCCCAAAGAGCATTTAGGCTTGCTGTGCGCTTAGCGCAGTAATCGTCCATCTTTCTGGACACTGAATCCTTCTTGAAGTTGGAAGCCATCCTTTCGATGATCTCCCCTATTTCCTGCTGCCGGGCCAGAAGTCTACTGGTCTCCATTATAAATTAATCTGCTGATGGTATCTAACGACGAACCAATAGATGTCAAAAAGCACTTAGAACTTGTTGCACTCAAATTGATTTCTCCAAAATGACGGAATTTCCACACTGACACAATCACCAATATTTTTCAAACAAGCACATAAACTTGTTAAAAAATAATTTGGTTTGTTGTCTTTAAAAAACTCGCTGCAGGAACAACAATAAAATTTAACAAGCACATAAACTTGTTAGCTGAAGGACAAGTTTATCAAGCACATGAAACTTGCTAAATTAGCAAGTAGCAATGCTAATCAAATATCCTGTCACGGTCGCCAAAATAATGTTTAAAAAAAATACCTGCAAACAAAATGATTAAATTAAAATACTTGATTCACAGTTCAATCAAAAATTGCCTCTTTATTTACTTTTCTTCGTATTTTATACTAACAATATGCTTATGATTGTGTCACCCGGCACACGACGAGAAATGGGTCATTATGCACGCGATGACGATTATGCTGGCGGTGCGATATGATACTCTCACAATATTACAGGTAATTGATCGAAGGTAAATGACAATGCAAAAATGCTTGAGAACTTATACAATATGAATTTATGTTGGCTATGAAATTTAATGCAAGGCAATGTAATTATAAAATACAAGCTAGTAAGAATTTGGAACGAAAGCTATTGAACTTAAGATTGTTTTATCATGAGAAAGTTATTGAACTTAAGATTGTTGAAGTAATCGCTTCTAGATTTATTAACAGTAAACTTAAATATACATATATTGACTAGAAATTTAATCGATTGAATAAGGTTAGAATTAAATTGTGATAGGATGAAAATGATCAATGGAAATAATTAGCTCAACATGAATTGCTAACTCGAAAAACGACTTTCCTTTCCAGTGGTTCTCTTCTTACAGGGGAAATAGAGTGCAGGGTAAGTATGCCGTCGCGAGGGTAGGGTTTGAGAAAATCCGCTGAGGTCGGTTTCGCGTCGCGCGCGGTACGCGGTACCTTTGTTGTTTTGCCTTTTTATTAGCGTAGCTTCGTCGGGTTGAGCTAGCGTAGCATATTTTTCGGTACCGCGTCGGAAATTCGGGATCGCGAAGTAAAAATTAGATTTTGTTCTTTGACTGATTGATGAAGAAATACGGAGTAACGTAAAATAGGTTTCCTCTCCGTATGGTTTTGTTTTGTGACGCGTTTGTATTGATGGCTGAAGATTGTAAATGAGCGTAATCCATTCGGAGACCCGCGACCGAAATCCTCTCCGATCAAGCTGGCCGACAAGCAGCCACCGCGTGAATGGATTACGGTGCACGGATTGGTTGACCGGTGAGTACCATCCGTTGGCACTACTCAGACTTAACGTCTAGAACCGATGAGAGGTCGGTTCCTCGTTCGGACTTAGAAATCAAAATTCATTACAGGTTATGCAGGCCAAAGATGAGTATGCCACCGAGGGAGTTGGGCTTCGGTAATCTGGGAATGGTCGTTTTCGTGTTGCGGTGTTGAGTTTCTCTTTTTTTTGGTTCAAGTAAATTGTTTCGATTTTGGATTCGAGTAGGTTATGTCGCGTATCGCATCGGTGAATATTCGGGAGCGCGTGTTTTTGGTTAACAGCTTTGTGTGATTCTTTTCTTTGAATCAAAAGGAAAAGGAACAAAAGTAAAGTATGTCAAAGTAGAGGCGATGGAAATTGTTCGACGTGTTTTAAATCGGGCATTCGAACCAGTTTGTGTGGTGTTTTTCCTTGAATCAAAAGGAAAAGGAACGAAAGTAAAGTAAGTTAACGTAGAGGCAGTGAAAATTGTTCGACGTGCTTTAAATCGGGTATTCGAAGCGGTGGCTGCTTTTTGTATGTCGGACTTTGTCTGCTCGCGGAAGACCTGCACTTGAAACTCCTCTCTGAACTAGCTAGTCAGCCAGCAGCCTCTTCGGAATAGACTAAGAGTATCCGAACTTGTCGACCTGATGGGTATAGTCCATCGTCACGTTTCATGACTGCACGTCTAAAACAGACGAGAGGTCGGTTAGATTTCCTTCGGGAAATCTATCTTGAAGGAACGAGAATTAAAATCATTACCTACTGGTTCTCTTCAAAAAGAACCACTAATTGAACGCTGTCACGAATGCACTTTGCAGTCTGGCCGTCAATAAATAAGCTCAAATTATAGCGCTGCGTAAGTTGTAATGATCACCGCTTTCCTCGCAAAGGACAGAATTTATAGAACAAATTCTAGAAGCCGGTTTGTACCGTTCAATAATTATATATGCAGCTCCCAAAGACTCGACATTAAATAAAATGCAAAAAATAAAAGACTTGCGAGATTTCATCGAAGCAATGGGGTATGAGTCCTTCATTAAGGTAACCACCAAAAACACTGCGGTGAAATTATCATGCCTCGTTCCTACAGCGGGTGCTCTCAACGAGCATATTAAAAGATGCTACTACCAAGTTCAAGCTTGGCTTGGAAATATGTAAAAATATTAGTCCAACTGATTGGTGGTGGACTACAATAGAGCGATGTTTGCAGCCTATCAGGCTCCAGAACAATCCTGCACCCGGGAACTTTTAAAAATGATATTTTGCAATTGCAAAAAAGGATGCAGCGCATCATGTGGCTGTCTTACCTAGACTATTTTACAAAACCACTTGCGGTGAGTGTGCTGGTCAAAATTGCCAGAAATGTGCTCTAATAATGGATATAGAAGAGGAAGAAAACGAAAACACCGATATTAATGACGATGATCTTTAATCAAACTATATTTATGTATTGACCGTTTTCGTTTTCTTTTACTTTTATGTAAAATAAAATATTTCACTTTCAATTAAATACATGACAAAAATGTTCATTATAAGTTTCCTTCCATGTTTTTCATAATTTGTATGAATATACATTGTGACAACGAAATACCCGGAAATTGTAATTTAAATTCCTCAGGTAAGCGATATTTAAAAAAATATATTTTGTTAACTTGGTTGGACTGTCCTTAATTACTATGCAAAATATGAGCGAAATCTGTCAACCAGTTTGTTTACAGCAGCTGCATAAGTCGGTAGGGGAGAGCGGGGGCTGAACGTGCCGATTTTAACAAATCCTTATATAACTCGCATAAAACAAGTACTACGTCTGAAAGAAGTGATTCACTCTAAGTCAAATTTAGTCTGTAATACGAATTTACCTATAGATTTTGCACATTTTTAATAGTTTTTAAGGCAAGGCACTACAAACCCCACTTTAGGGCAAGCTGTGCCGCAGCTGAGGTCGGTTTTGCCGTTGATAATGCTAGGTGTTTTACATCAATGAAAATTAATTTAGAATTTGAAAGACATCAATTTGATAATAATATATATAGTATTCGTTATACCTTTTACTATAAATCAACAGTTTTTAAAATTTAGTTGCTTATAATACTAAGTATTATAATAAAAAAAACAAATTACCTTTACTTATGAAATTGTTTCAAACGTAAAAGCATATTTTTAATCAATAGTTTGTACTTATTTTTATTCGAATGAGATCAATTATTAAAAATATCAGCCTCTAAGGACTAAATAACAAAAAAAAATAAACATTTCTCTTAAATTATGAAGTAACAGAGTTCTTTCCAGAGTTTTTATCTTATTGATCAGTCTCTTGAGTCTTTTTAAGAAATCAAAAAAATATATTAAAACTAGTTATTCTCTAGATGACTGATCAGAATAGCAATTAGGACATATAAATGCTTGGCTTTCTTGATCCTCGATACATCACAAATGGGCCCAATTCTTACATTCTCTGCATTCAATCCATCAGGCGCAGAGTTAGAATAAACATCACTACATATGATACAGTACCATTCTTGTTCGTCATCACAACTGTCGTCATCTTGCGAAACTTTTCTGTTAGCGGGGTTCTTAGTAAGTTTTTTTGTTTGTTTACCTTTTCTCTTGCCTTTTCCCTTAACCATCTTTGTAGTTCCGCTTTCAGCTGTCTTTCTTTTGCGTCTTTTATTATGTCCAATTAATCGAGGAGGTGCTTTAGGCAGTGGTTGTATTAACCCAGATGAGAAAATTGCTGTATTTTTATCTTCTGTGCTATTATCAGCTGATTGAGGAAGCTGGAAGCTGCAGCAAGGGTAGGCTTCTGAGAGCGCTGACGTGTCTCTTGTTCTTGATTACCTGCTGATTCACTTGTGCGTCAACGCTGCAGTCGCTTTGTCCAGGAATATTCTGTAGTTTGAATGGACTAGTTTCAATCTCAACATTGCTGCCCACATAATTTGACTCATCAAGATATTCAGGAGTCCTTTTTGGATTGTTTGGAGGGACAGGCAAGTTGTCTATACCTTGTGAGGATCGGTTTTCTGGTATCGGACGATCAGTGACAAAAAACGGTGCATAATCTTCGTCTGTAAATACATTTGGATCATAGCGCCAAATGCCAGCCTTTTTAAATGCGTTGCATATATTGATAGTTGTTGCTGCCAATGGCAAAGCGTATTTTACTATACCTGGTATTTCATAAATGCTCATAATCTTCCCGGGATTAGTTCTCAGCCAGTTATTTTGAGCTTTAGTGCAGTATGTTTTAAAAGGGCCATTGACACCAACATCCAGGGATTAAAGACGGTGGGTGCAGTGTGGTGGGAACGATAATAATATAACAGAATTTCTCTTGGGCTTTTCAATCACATCAAAAAATTGATTCACGTTATGTCGGTTGAATGAGCTCCCGCGTCCTGCACTGGTAGTTTTGCGTGTTCTGATAGAAAGTGTAGAGTTCCTCTTCAGAAAGTTTGTCAACCAATCTTTGTCAGCCTCATCATTTGTATGCCAAGATTGTGGGATATTTTGTACATTAAACTTCTCGGCACACTGCTACGCAAGTTGTCGTACTTCTGCCGGTAGAAGTTCGAAGTAAATAAATGCCTCTTGTTCCTTATTAAACACTAGTCTTGGTTTATATCCAACCGCAGGAGTAAGTTCACTTGTTATTTTTTTGACATAGCGTTGTAGTGTTGTGTGGCAAATTTATAATTCACGTGCAGCAGTTTTTAATTTGAGTCCATCTTTGATAATTGCATCAGCAACTCTTTTTAAAAGATCCTGAGATGTAGTACCCATTTGAGTTTTTCGTTTTTATGTCATCATTCTGTCAAATACAATAGATGCAGTATAAAGTATCATGTCAAAAAGTATTATCTTTCTTTCTTGAGTGCTTGTGTAAACATAAACAATATTGAAACAATAAAGGTTGGTTGTGCCGGGGCACAGTCAGCAACACATGAACGGCAAATTTTACCCCGCTTATGAAAGTGTGATATTTTGTCTCACATATAAAAATCACTCTGCTCAAAGCATTAAAATTACACTGCATAGCAAACTAGGATACATTTCAAACATTTTATCAAAACTCTCATATGAAAAGCTCGAAAAATGCTAGCTTGCGACCAAAAAGTATTGAAACGAAAATATTTACTTACGTGGCGCTGGTGGACCCTCACATGCACTGCCACTCGGTCCGCGTTACTGACACAACTAAAATGACTGCCGCGTGTGCCCGACTGTTAGGCATTCTGCGACACAAGACGATTGTATATCTATCTGCTTCTGTTTTCGAGATATTCGCGTCGGCACGATTTACAACCGGCACTTCTAGCCCCGCTCTCCCCTACACCTCAGTAGTGCGTTGCGATTTTTGTGATTTTGTAGTTTTTTTTTTATTGTGACCGAATTTAAAGCCAAAAACGCAATAAATACCATCGATCAACCACCGTTTTTACCAGATTTGGCTCCTTGTGATTTTGATGAATAATTAAATATTTTGCGTTTTATTTGCAATTTTCGGGTACTTTTTTGTCACAATGTATCCTTAAACAAGTTTTTTCGATTTTTATATGATAACATAAGAGATGATTGATAAGGATTGAAAAATTGGGAAAAGAAATATTTGAGTCAAACGCGATAAAAGGATACTGATTTAATATAAATAAAATATCAAATTGTATAAGTAGCCCGGTAAGTAATTTTTTTCGTAAAAAGGAATAATTGATAAGGGTTACAAATAAGGGGTAAGAAATATTTGCGTTAAATACAAAACAATATGACAATTCATTATAATTAATGTAATAAAAATTCTTCAATTTTTTCCAATTCTATACTAAGAGGGGATGCCTTATAATGGTATGTTAAAGCAATTAAAAAACCTTAATTCTAGTGTTTCTCAACTTATTGCATGCTTCATTTTCCAATTTACTCTACCGCATTGCAGAAACCGTGTAATTCAATGAGTTTTATTTGTTTGCAATATAAATAAAATGGAATAGATCGTTGTTTTAGCAGATTGAGTTGATTTCTTAGTTTCATTCCATTCAGTTCTTCTCCTCCAAATTTTCTGATTATGTGATTGACAAAAATGTCTTTAAGATTCCATTCAGTCAATGATATTCGTAATGATGCAGCAAAATGGCGTTCGTTTAAAATGGAGTAACAAACGTTTTTCGCTGTGCATGTCGCTGAATTTTTTCTTAAGTTTACTAATTATTGAGGTTCGCATATCGTAGGTTGAGTACAAAACACATCATTAACGAGTATAGTTCTGTCTACCCAACGTCTTGTATTTAGTTCATTGTTGTTCATTGTTGTATCATCACACACTTGACATCTAAATAACAAACTTAATATGTAGTTTCAAATTTCTTTCACGAATATCCGGCGGGTGATAGTATCTGCTTACCATCATCATCCACAAAGGATGAAAATGGTAAAGTAAAAACTTCATGGAAGTTGAGTTTTTCCAATACACGTGCTGCAAAATGACTGGTGCATAGTACGTGATAAACTGCGATCTTCTGATCCTTCAAATACTCAATAGTACGTTCAACTAATCTACCCGCAATGCCCAATCCACGATAGTTTGTAGCTACGCAAAGAATTTTTCCCTCTAATACTGTACCAACGTCTGGATACAAATCAAAAATGTTGAATTTGCTACCGATGAAATCCATTAGGCTGAGAATTTTCCAGAGCTCTTTATGTTGACAGTCATCAGCGAGTTTATGTGGGGTGTCTGTTGGTGGCTGGAGGGAAATTCAGATGTTAAGATAGGTTTATATAATTCACTGGGCAGGAGGGCTTACCATTTTCCTGTTGAATCCGTTCAAACGTACTCCTATGATTTTATTGTCGGAGTTGACAGCCTTGAATGAACAGTTCTCAGGAATAAATCTCAATGCATAATCCTCCAGCTGTATGCATCCGTCCAGATCAAGGGACCTGCAGAGCGGTGCGTCCTGAAATGAAAAGTTAACATTCGTTTTAGAGAGAACACATCAAGTCCTATAGTGAATGTAAATAAAAGCCGATCCATTCAAACATTTTAACATTTGCAAGCTTGTTAAAAAGTTTGAAAGTTAGTTTTCATCAAATATAAAAACAATGTGGAAAATCGTTGGCTTTGAAAAATAACATCATTTCAACAAATCAAACATCCTCAAATAATTTCTATAGATCGTACACATGTTTTTCTTAGGTAATTGATTAGTGGAATAAATGCGACAAGGAAAACTTAATTTCCTCCGATTCAATCCCTTTAATTTGATTGAATCTTATCGTCAATCTTAAGTTCATATCAATATGGAAACGTGTGTATCATTGTCATCATTTATGGCGTGACAGACTAAGCTGGGCACTGGCCTCCAGGATTAATCTCCTCCTATCATCACGGTTCAGCGAACTGGTCCACCAGTCGGTCATTCCTAGCAAGGATCTGCTATCAGCTTCTATAGTGTCTTCCCATCGGTATTCTCACTGGTCGTCTACCTTATATTCTACCCTTTGCTGTTCTCTTAGGTATCCGGGTTTCTTCCATTCTTTGAACGTGTTCCGCCCATTGTAATTTGCAGAAGTTTACATAAGCAGATACTGGTTGTTTATCAAATGGTTCATACAACTCATCGTTGTAACATAGTCTCCACTCTGTTCCCTTTTACACTGGGCTGTAGATATTCCGAAGCACTTTGCGTTTAGGTTTATATTATTTTTTGTTTTTACTCCTTTTTTGGGAAAATTATAGAATTGATTTTTTGAAGATCATTAATTCTTTCTTAGGTTTGGAGACCGCACGAAAAGCCTTTGTTGCGGCCTCAAGGCTACACGTTTCCCACCTATACTCGTACTATAGAAAATAATGATGTATTAATTTTTCAGGCGAGACAAAAATATCGAGGATATATGTGGCTGAGGTGTATCTTTTAAGATTTAACAAATCTTCCATAGGCCGAAGTTTGAAGAATATTCTTTTCAAATTCGGAAGGGAATCAATTTCAGGTGGCAGTGTGGCTCTTTATCTTTGATCGTGTCGAAAACCATTCCTTTGATCAAACCCTAATCAAATGACATCAAAATAATTTGGCACCCAATTTAGTAAAGCATGCCCAATTTGCCTTCAGCCTTCTAAAATGAATAGATTGTGCAGAAGGCGCACATTTCGAGGGGAAATTTAATGTAAACTCCACTCCATTGGAAAACTGAATTGGATATAAATTTTTTACAAATAGTGAATTAAATTCCAACATCTTTATCTTATCTTCTCATTAATAAACATATCATTCATAACTTATACAATAAAATATGCAATATAAGTACCTTAAAGAAAAATGTTTTCAAAAAGTCCAGAACTTCCTGTGAGTCCTCAATGGTTATTGGTTCAATTTTGTAGTCACATTTAGTGTTCAGCGATTCCGATATTTTATGCGAATGTCTGGCCATCGGCTGTAATCAAAACTTACGACAGATACAAGCCATATGGCAGCAGCGCTTACTACCACACACATGACCATTAGTAGGCCGACTTTGTTGGCTAACTTACATGGCGTTATATGAAGAATTGTGGAGGTGCGAACAAAAATTCGAGGTTTTGTACGGTTTAGAGACGGATTTCTACAGTGAAATCCAGATGATCCGCGGAGAACACAATAGCGCTCCTAGTGAAGTGAAAATTATTTCAGTTCTTATACCCGTTTAGTTTTTATCGCCTTCCAAAGTGAATTTATAGGAGTTTGTTTACATCTCAACGCTGAGCTATCAGTCGAAGGTGCAAAACGTGTGCTTCATTTGCTCGTCTTGGAAAGTTTAGGAGCACAATGGGCTATACAAGGTGAATTTATAGCATGCACGGAATGCGTTCGGGACGTTTTTTATTCGGGAAATAGTATATATGACGAAATATAAGCATTTGCTAATTCCGCAGTTGGATGACAGCTACCGGAAGCTTGTCCATAGTAGGCCGACTAATACATATGCAAATTGCTACCATATGGCTTGTATCTGTCGTAAGTTTTGGCTGTAATACAATTTTATTTGGAAAAAAAATTAATATTATCATACACTGCATCCACACGTTTCGAGCCCATATAGGATTGAACCAAGGGGCAATGACTAGGTCACCATCCCACCAGCCAAAGCATTAACAATAGCTGGCAAATGACTAGAGTCGTAATGGACCTATGTTGAGACAACTGTCATTGTCAATGTTGAGCCAAGTGTTATTAATAATGATGGGCCAATGGCGTACCTGTTAAAGATCAATTCTCATTGTTATAGCTGAGCGTGAAATGTTTGCAGTTCCAAATCTATAGCATTTATAACTTGTAGATTACATTGGAAATGTTTTAAATCTATAACTTGTCATTTCACCACATATTTTCTGAAGATTTTGTTCTCTTCATCGCTTTGTAATTACGCATGATTTCTATACAAGAATTTCTCAATAACACAAGCTTATTCTATGGTTGGTACATCGTTGGCCCATCATTGATATTTTTTTTCAGAGCAAAGTATTCTGAACTTCATAATTTTCAAGACCGGCAATCAATTGTAAGTCATTGAGCCAATGTTGACAGTGGATCATTGGCCAATGATAGGCAACCATTGATTAGCATGGGCTTTTTGTAGCGACTGGCATTTCCCATTCGGGTAAGAACAAAAATGTTCTAAAACATTTTTGCAAGCTTCACATAACAATAATTAAAAGAGATTATGGAAATTAGTTTGAAACTTACTGAATCACGTGATTCCAGAATTGGATCTTTGCAAGCAGATGACCTCGTCGATTTCATATCGATGGTGGTATGCGTTTGGAACTCTATTTTTGGGGTCTAATTTGTTTATTTAATTATATTCAATTTATCTGAGCTTAGTATGATGTTGAAGGTCAACAAAGGATCTGCGTAAATAAGGAACGGTAATGTTTCTAATGGAACGCTCAATGAAGAAGCGAACAAACGAACGGATATTTCACTACTGGATTAACGGAACAGAATATATAAACAACATCCCCCTTGGGTAATTTTGCATTTATCTTATCTTACAATGATTAAAAATATGCTTTTCAAGATTACATGGATTTATTATCTTCTAACATTCAATATTTACTTATTTTCGCATTCATCTTACATTTTCTGTTCTATAATAGCGAGTATACGAGTAGTTGTAGCTACCATAAAGATTACAAAGTTATGTATATTATCTAATTTTAATAATTATCGTGTTTCTAGTCACAATAGATTCCAATCTTAAGTTTTCCATGGAATTGAAATCGGTTGGTTTCATCTAAGGAATAAAGTAACCAACAAGATATCAAGATGTATGAACAATATTGTAAAGCTAATAAATTTATTTTGAATTCCAATAAGTGTCGTACTATCACATTTTTAAGGAAGTTTCCTCTTATATTATACGATTATAAAGTATCTAAAACATCAATTGATCGTTTCAATGAAGTATATGATTTTCGTTTAACTTTAGATTCAAGACTACTTTAATCTTCATGTTGACAATATTTTTACCAAAGCCTTCAAACATCCAACGTTAAATTTTGTTGTTTTCTTCTTCTTCACAGTACTACAGCCCGTCTCGGGCCTTCGCTTCCTGGAAAAAGCGCCTGCAACTGTCTTGATCCATCGACGATGTCCTCCTATTTTGAAACGCGAGCAGCAATGAGCTGTCTTCGCCGACCGAGTCAGACTAACGTTTCGTAGGTTTTTCTACTAGTCCCCGCCCTTCATTTCGCCCAACGAATACCTTTTTGGGTACCCGCTTTTCGTCCATATTGTCGCGTGTTACGGTTCGTGGCCAATAATTTTAATGTTCCGGGAAAGTGAAAACGCACTGTCTTTTAAAATTAAGTTTATAGAGTTTATTTACTAAAAATACACTATCATAAATTCAACTATTACACAAATTTAATTAAAATCTAACTTTCACTAGTCAATTAATTCCTCTTACAACTGTCTTCACTTCAGTATCAATATCACTTTTTATTCGCACTCCACACTGTCGCAGTTTTTACTATCGCGGTTATAATTAGTCCCCCTATTCATTCAGCTCGCCCTTATATAGGGTCTCTAGTCATTCAATCCATTTCTCGTACATTGCCCAATTATGCTGCAACTTTGGAGACCTACCCTTCCGTCGCTGTGGGTTATATAGCCAGACCAAGTCATCTTGCTGGAAGCCGGTAGAATTTGCCTTTAAATCATATCTGGTCTTCAAGCGGTCAGTAGCCAATTCGAGGTGTTTTCGCACTGTCCGATGTATTTCGTTCAACCGTTGCCTTAAATCATTTGCGTACTCCGAGATCGTTTGGGGTTTCTCAGGGGGTGTCCCGAACTTTATATCAGCTGGCAGACGAATAGTCTTTCCAAAAATGACTTTGGCTGGGGCTTGGCCCGTCGATGCATGGTCAGCAGCTTTGTATGTCATCAAAAATAGTAGGATATGTTGACCCCAGTCCCTTTGGTTCCCGTCAACCATCTTGGCGAGGTGTTTATTGAGCGTGCCGTTGAAACGTTCGACCATTCCATCGGATTGGGAATGCAGTGTCCTCGTTTTCCGTATTCCCTGTAGTTCGCACATTTCACCAAAAACTAGTGACTCCAAGTTTCGGCCTTGATCCGAATGTAGTTCGCAAGGTACGCCATACCTACTGACCCAATTTAATACTAGCTGTTCGGCTACAGTAGTTGCTTCCTGGTTGGGAATGGGGTAGACCTCGGGCCACGTGTATCGATTTCCCCATTCGGATTCAGGAAAGGGTCCAGCGATGTCAACGGCAATCCTTTCAAACGGTACACCCACGTTGTAGGTTTGCATTTGTCCCCTCAGTTGTTGCTTTGGACCTTTGACGGAAGCGCAAATGGTGCATCTACGGCACCAGTCCTCTATGTCTTCTCGAGCGTGGAGCCAGTAAAACCTTTCCCGTAATTTCGCTAAGGTCTTGTTAGCGCCAAGGTGGCCTCCCGAGGATCCTTCATGCATTTCCTTAACCACATCGTGGATTCGGCTTCTGGGGAGAATAGTTTGCATCCTATAGGAGCTGCCATCCGCCCTTTCCCATTTCCGCTTGAATATGCCATTGTGCCCAATAGCTTTTCAGGATTGCGCCATGCATTGAAACGTCTTTCCACTCAGGTTGCCCAGTCACCTCCTTCCATACGAGCAATGGTCCGATGTCTTCATCGGCTAACTGGGCGTTTCGAATCTCCTCCGGTGACCAACCTTCATCGGATTCGGCCGTTAGCATCGCAGATCAACGGGTGGCTCCTTTTCTTCAATCCGTCGGCAATGCTTACAATTAGCTGGACATTGACGACGAGATAGGGCGTTAGCACTTCCATGAACTCCGCCCTTCCGATGAACAATTTCGTAGTCGTATGACTGCAATCTTTCGATCCATCTCGCAACTTGTCCCTCGGGGTTTTTGAAGTTAAGTAGCCATCTCAGCGATGCATGGTCCGTTCGAAGAACATATTTCTGGCCATATAGGTACTTGTGGAACTGCTTGGTGGCCTCTATTATAGCCAATAGCTCCTTCCTGGTCACGCAGTAGTTCCTCTCACTTTTTGAGAGAACTCGACTGTAATACGAGAGGACTCTTTCTTCGCCATTGATCTGCTGGGAGAGTACAGCTCCAATACCATCGTTGCTTGCATCGGTGTCAACTACAAACATTTTTCCGGGTTTCGGATATGCCAGCACGAGTGATTCACACAGCTTCTCCTTCAGGGTCTCGAAGGCTGTCTGGCATTGTTCATTCCAGACATACGGACGATTTTTCTTGGTTAGCTGATGGAGACACTTAGCTATTTTGGCAAAGTCTTTGACGAATCTTCGGTAGTAGGTCGCCACACCCAGAAAACTTCGTAGTTGGCGCTTGTTGTTTGATGTTGGCCAGCTTTTCACGGCTTCAATTTTTTCAGGGTCTATTTGGACCCCTTCTGCTGATACGACGTGTCCCAGGTATTTTACTTCAGCTGCAAAAAGGGTACACTTGTCGGGACTAAGTTTCAGATTCGTAAATCACAATCGGGAGAAAATCTCTTCTAAGTTCTGCACATACTCTTCGAACGTTCTCCTAATAACAATGATGTCATCTAGGTACACCAAGCAGGTCTTCCAGGTCAGGTCTCGTAGCGCGTATTTCATCAGGCGTTCAAAAGTGGCTGGAGCATTGCAAAGCCCAAATGGCATCACCACGAATTGCCACAATCCGGTTTCAACTGAAAACGCTGTCTTCTCTCTGTCCTTCTTGTCGATTTCTACCTGCCAGTAACCACTCTTGAGATCAAGTGTCGAAACCCTATAGTCGACACAAAAACGAGCGCTACCATCCTTTTTCTTTACTAGAACTACTGGCGCGGCCCATGGACTGACAGAAGGATCGATAATGCCTTGTTTTTCCATGTCCGAGATCAGTACGCTCACTTCTCCTTGTTTGGCCATAGGAAGACGTCTCGGCGCTTGTCGAATTGGCTTGGCTCCCTGTGTATCTATGACGTGAGTTACCATACTCGTTCAGCCGTGATCATCCGGGCTTGTTGAGAAGATGTCACTGTACTTGGTGACCAGATCAGAGGCTCGCTTGAATAGCTGCACTGGCAATTTGACCTGCTTCAATATTGCAGACGTGGATTTCCGGGGGTTGTCTCTGTCTTGCCTCCTTTTCCAATGATGGTCGTGAGTAGCTTCCAAAGAGGTGATGGTGGAAACAGACTGGAAGCTTCCGATGACTTCTCCCACTTTGATTCTCGTGGTTGAGTCCGCAATGTTAAGGACTCTAACCGGCACGTATCCGTTCCTTATAGATCTTACAAGGCTTCGTCCTACAATCAAACTGCGCAATGCCGATGTCTTCGTTGGCTCTATCAGATAAGATGGGTGGTCTCCAGAATCACCATCAAGCTTGGCCCGTACAATGCTTTCGGAAGAATTCGGTACATCAGTGTCGGTACATACTACTGCATTCATCTTGGGAATTGGGACGCTGGGATCCTCCATCAATACTTCGACATTCTGCCACTTCAATGCCCGTTTGCCCAAATCCAATGTGATTCCATGTGGTCGCAGAAAATCCATTCCGAGAATGCAGTCATCCATAATGTTCGCGACCAGAAAATTATGACGGAACGCAAGGTCTCCCAATTGTATCTGGAGGTTAATCTCTCCATGGACAGGTGCAGTTTCTCCCGTTGCTGTCCGTAGTGAGAAAATTCTGCCCTTGTGAAGTTGTTGCCTCACATGGTCTGGTCAGATAATCGATCGGGTTGCACAAGTGTCGATTGATATGGTGCAATGTTCTCCGTCAACTTGACCCGGAAGGCATAAGTCCGCTTCTTCACGATGTAGTCTTGACACGGTGATGGTGATGCTGGGGACGTCGATCCTCCTAGCCAACCTCCGCCCCATGAAGTTGGCTCTTACATGTTTCCCAACCCCTCTGTTTGAAGGGCTTCCATTCTGGGCTCCTGACTCGGTCTGGATCTCCTCCTAGCTGCACACCCTGAACAATAGCTCGGTTTTCTTCGCTTCTTGCAGTCTCTTTACAGGTGCCCCTTCTCTTCGCAATCCCAGCATCTACGCGCACCATTTACATGTGGGTCTCGCTCAATTTCCACACGCTCAGACCTGCACTCGTTTGTCACTACCTCGCGAGCCCGGGCAGTGGTATGGCTCACATTTTTCGCTGCCTCAAAGCTCAGACTATAAGCCAATGCGTCCTTAAGTGTTTGCTTTTGAGCTAAACGCACCGCTTGTTGCAATTCTTGGTCTTTTAATGCGCTGATGAATACTTCTGTCGCTGTGTCATCTCGATGTTCTGGGTCGTAGGCTGGGTAAGACAAAAGACCAGTCGCTCAATGTCTTGTGCTAGCTGCTGTAGTGTTTCAACAGACTTCTGCATCCGATGCCGTAATTGTGACCGATAAATCTGCTTCAGATGATCGTCTTCATAACGCATGTCAAGCGCATTCATTATAGCAACCGAGTTTGAGTGCAACTCAACGGGGATAGTCTGTAAAAGCTTGACAGCTGGGCCTCTTAGAACAAGAATTAATGCTGTTGCTCGTTCCTGCTCATTCCAGTGGTTTGTCCTAGTGGCGGCTTCAAACTCTGTTTTGTAAATACTCCAGACCGTTTGCCCGTCGAATATTGGTGCTTTCACATTTCTGGATATGCTATGCGCTGCGGTTACAAGTGGGGCTGGTGAGGTGGTTACTACTGCCTTCGCTGCTTCCAATTCCTTTTTCATGTTTTCCATCTCATGGTTGATTCTCTCCTCGACCTGGTATACCTTTTCCTCGACGCATTTAATTTGGTTGTTGAGACTACTGAGCTCTGCTTTTATTTCGGTAGACTGTTTTTCCAAATCTGCCTTCAAATCGGTTGACTGTTTCTCCAGCTTCTGTGCGATGTGTGCCTTGATTTCGAATGCTTGTTGGTCTAGCTTCGCTGATTGTTCATTTAGCTTCGTGATTAAACTGGATGACTGTTCACTTAGCTTCGCAGTTAAATTGGATGACTGTTGTCGCTGCTCTTGCTGCATCAGCATTAACATTTGCATCAGCGCATTTTCTGATTCCTTTGGTTTTGGTGTTTCTGCTTCACCACCTTCTGCGCCTTTTTCTGCATCTGAGGGCTCCCCGAATTCAGATATGCACCTTCCGATTCAATTGCGTCACGCAAGCGTGCAATCAGTGTGGCCTTTGTACCTTGCGTAGCCAGGTTTTGCTGTTCCAACTCTTCCTTAAGCTCCGACATGGTCAATTCATTAATTTTCAAGTTCAGGCTTCGTGGCATTTTTGATGTTTCTTTAAATATTACCATTGTGCACTATAAAAATGTTAAAATTTTCACATACAAAATTTTTATTTTTTTTCTCACTTCTTGACACCACTATCGCGTGTTATGGTTCGCGGCCAATAATTTTAATGTTCCGGGAAAGTGAAAACGCACTGTCTTTTGAAATTAAGTTTAAAGAGTTTATTTACTAAAAATGCACTATCATAAATTCAACTATTTCACAAAAGCTAATTAAAATCTAACTTTCACTTGTCAATTAATTCCTCTTACAACTGTCTTCACTTCAGAATCAATATCACTTTTTATTCGCACTCCACACTGTCGCAGTTTATAATGAGTCCCCCGATTCATTCAGCTCGCCTTTATATAGGGTCTCTATTCATTCAATCCATTTATCGTACATTGCCGAAATACGTGGAATATTTGAGCAGCTTAATGAATGGGGCAGTGACTCACTTTCAGATGTTGATCATGCTTGGAGGGTTTTCGAGTACATTCACTTGTTGATGTTCTTAATGGTTGTGAAAACAATTGCGACAGTAGCTCGCAAAATTATTTGTACATGTAACAATATGATTCATGTGGTCTGCCCATTGTAGCTTTTGCAATCGTTAAGATCTTCAGCTCATCATAAATTTCACACAGCTCATGTTCGTATTGAATTCAACACTGGTCCGAGTCTAGCTTAACTCCGAAAATTCGCCTCAGAATCCGCCTCTTGAAGGCGTTCAATATATTTGTGGATGCTTGGGTTAGGGTCCATGTTACACACCCATAGCATAGCAGAAGTCTTATCACAGATTTGTTTACTTGTTTTCATGTGCATGCAAAATGAATAAAATATTGTATTTACAAGCTGTATTCTTCGATGTACGAGGGTAGTCTCAAAAGTACCCGACCTGACTTATGAATACAGGTAGTTTTGAAAAAACAAATACTGCGATTGATAATACCACCTTTCAACAACTTAATGTGAGAAATTCATAACGGTACGTTTATTATTTTTTTACAGACATCCAAAGTGAACGCTCTCAGTGAATTTGTAAATATGGAAAAAATCGTGCATCGTTATGCGATACAATACTTTCATTTGAAAGGTCTAAGTCAACCGATATCAAAGCCGAGTTGGATTCTACTCTGGGAAAGTCTGCTCCTACGTTTACAATGGTCAAATATTGGGTAGCTGAGTTTAAGTAAGGTCGTACGTGCTACCAAGATGAACACCGCACTACGTCAGAAAATGTGAAGAAAATCCACAAAATGGTATTAGATGACTGTCGACTAAAAGTGCGCGAAATAGCAGACATGGCAGGCATTTCAAAAAGTGCTTTGCATCGCATTTCGACTGAAAATTTGGACATGAGAAAGCTGTGTGCAAGATGAGTGCCGCGTTTGCTCACAATGGAGCACAAATAGCAAATATTTGACAACCTTTCGCAGCAATAAAGCCGAGTTTTTGCGTCGATTCATAACCATGGACGAAACATGGGTCCATCATTTTACACCTGAGACCAAGGAGCAGTCAACGCAGCGGACAGAAAAGGGAAAACCGGCTCCAAAGAAAGCAAAGACGGTTCAGTCAGCTGGCAAGGTCATGGCATCCGTTTTCCGGGATGCGCGTGGAATAATATTTATTAATTATCTCGAAAAAGGAAAAACAATCAACGGCGCATATTATGAAGCCCTATTGCAGCGTTTGAGTGATGAAATCAAGAAAAAACGGAACCATCAGACGAAAAAGAAAATGTTGTTTCATCACGACAACGTACCATTCCACACGTGCGTCATTGCGATGGCTAAAATCAATGAGTTGAAGTTCGAATTGCTTCCTCACGCACCCTATTTGCCAGATGTGGCTCCCTTGGACTATTTTCTTTTTCCGAATTTGAAAAATGGCTCGGCGGCAAAAGATTTGCCAACAATGAAGAAGTAGAGTCTGCGGTTAGTAGCTATTTTGAGCTTGACGGTTCCTACTATAAAGCGGGTATCCAAGCCATTGAATATCGTTGGGAAAAGTGTATCGAGCTGAAAGATGAATATGTTGAATAATAAAAAAACATTTTCGCAATTTTTTTACTGTTTTCTTTGTCGGGTTGGGTACTTTTGGGACTGCCCTCGTATTTTGTCCCTTTTATGACGGGTTCCCGTTATTTTGGCGTTTATGCTACATTCACCAAGTGTCATATTTTGGATATTTGAGGTATTTTTCCTTGACTGCGTCATGGGCTTTGTTGTGTTCTCATTGGTTTGTAGAAGAAGAAAACTAGACGTACACGAAAGCCTTTGGATCATTCTTCAACCGGAAAACTTAAGGCTCAACGAAGATGTCGGGGATGGTTATTCACAGATATTTGAGATAATCAGACCTAAGTATTAATGTAAAATGATATAAGTTCAAAACTATAATATATAGAATACAACAGTAATTGAAAATAATTGTAATTAGAGAATATTTAAAATATGTAGAAATAAATCCCCTTAGGTAGGATAATTAAGAATGTTAATAGTAGGGTAATTAAGCAATACAAATAAGAACAATAAACAATCCTAAGCTTAGTGAATAATGTAGCAAGGCAATCCAAGTGAAAATGGATTTGAAAAAGAGGTAGAATTGTGTAGGGTGTAAATAGAAAAATAATTTTCTAACTAAACCATATCTAAAAACACTGAAGAAGGGAGCATTATTACTCCCGAAAGATATATATGTGTCGGGCTTGCGGCCTGGGGCGAGGTCGGGCATGCGACACTGTGCGAGGTCGGGCATGCGGTCTGGTGCGAGGTCGGGCATGCAACACTGTGCGGGGTTGGGCATGCGACACTGTGCGGGTTTGGGCATGCGACACTGTGCGAGGTCGAGCATGCGGTCTGGTGCGAGGTCAGGCATGCGACACTGTGCGGCGTGTTGGCAGCGCAATCGAACATGCGATCGAGGCGGTGTGACGTACACATGCGAACGCGGCGCCTGTTCGGGCATGCGTATGACGGGTGCGTGATCGGGCATGTCGGGATTGCATGCGGCGTGCTTGCGCTGACTCGTGAAGCTACGACCTGCGGCGATAGTAAAAAGATGGCGAGCACATGACTCGTGTAACAATAACGTGAACTTGAACAAAAAGAGGGTCACCACTATGGGGGTTGTTAATAAGCTAGGTGCGATTTCCATAGTGGTCAACACCGCGCGCGCCAACATCACGTTGGGGTCACCACTATGGGGGTTAATATTAAGCTATGCGTGATCCCCATAAGAAGAAAGAATATTTCTTTACTAAACACAAATATAACTTTATTGACAGGACTATGTACATAGAAGTGAATGTAGTGAAGGACTTCATGTTGGCGCGTGCGATGTTGACTCGTCGGAGGTTGCCTACGAAGTGGCTGTCTCGTTGACATGAGTTGAGAAATTCATGGCATCCTCTAACTGCTTGATGCGCTCCTTGCGGTGAGCATGTGGACGCCACATATGTTTATTTAAACAAAGGAGTAACGAAATTCTACAGGAGTAGTGAAAAGTAGATTAGTTAAAGGGATACCAGTAAAGTATTCTTATAAACGACTAGGAAGTTCCTTCGTCTAACTTGTTGAAGATTGACCTATCATGGTCATGCCCGAAAATTGTATGATCCGGAAAAATCTCAGAGTTAAGTCCACTATCAGTCAACCAGGATTCAGAAATACAGAAAGAAAGCGTTAGAAAGCGAAAAAGATAAATCCAAATCATTCAGCTTAGATCTTAAACCCCGAATTGTTTGATAAAAAATAGATAATTGACTGTTAAGAGTGGTATTGTAAATGTTTTTAGAAAGAACGGATGTTAGAGCTTTGACAAGGAGCTTGGTGGAGAACGAATTTTTTTTCCCTTAAAGTTATGAATGCTTTCACAAGGACTGCAGGCGGTCAGCAATCAGGACTCACATGATGCCAGAACGGTCAGTTGAAAAGATAGTTCCCCGATGAGATGAAGACTTCTGTGCTATACTCCTTGTAACGACCGGCAAAGCAAGCAGAGAAATAGGCAAAGCATATGAACTTCCACTATTCATTAGCGTTGCGTTACTTGATGATGAAGCCGGTATACTCTACGGTAAATACCATATTGTGGTGGTCAGATTAACATGTCTTGGCGTTAAATGTTCGTTGATAATAATTTACTCAGGCTCTTTGTTGTAAAGTATGAATTATCAGATTCAATCACCAAAGGAAGCTTATCGCAAGAGAGAGAATGTCACGGAAGAGACATTTTCTCTCTTGTTTCAGTAGTATCCATCTGAGTAGCGCTTGTAAGTGACGTAGAGTTATCTGTATACCTTCTCCAAACTTGATTTCTTCTCCTTATTAGCTATTTGATGTTCTAACAGAGTTCATAAGGGCTCCTTTCCCTTCTCGGAGTTATGACCGTATGATCCTCCTTTCTCCGTATAATTTTCTGAGCTAAGTAATCAATGATGTTGACAATTTTGTCAGATGGTTCACGTAATTGAAAATTAGTTTCACTGGCCAATGCAACTTATACGCCTTCCAGTTTATAGTTTTCTTTTCCTGCATAGGAACATTAATAAAGATGTTTTCTATGAGGAGGAGGACTGGTTTATGGCCGGAAGGCAATTCGTCAAGAACATTTAACCGGAAGTTTTGGGAAAAACCTCGTAACATTCAGCTGTCCAGTGCACAGTCATTTTACTGAACACTACCATATCAGTCGCGTGACTCGTTAAACTAACCAAGCCTTAGCCGCACTCGATTAGGGTTTTGATTAATACTTCTAATTGTACCCGTGGCAGTAATTTAAGTACAAGTACTTGTAGCATAGATTTTTAAAAAAGTTAAAAAAAATAAATATATCCCATACTGGGAGATAGGTAGGTTGCTGTGAAAGTATATGCCACTTCAGGTTCGGCGTTAAGTGAACAACAACTTAATTTGAAAGGAATATCTAGAGCCGCTGGCCAACAACATTCACATCCTGAACGAAAAGGTTCAACACCGTTTAGAGACTGAAAGTGCTCTAATGAGACGCGTTGTGGAAATGCACCGACCGACTACAATATTGTGTATCATGACGAAGGATTGTCTGTAGCATAAGGTTAAAGAGGCAAGTCAACATCCGAAGCTGATCAAAATTCCGGCAGCGATAACGACGACGACGAAGACGACGTAAGTGAAGAAGATAAGAAAGCATAAAATGCGAAAAGCTGATTGAAAGTTAAGTCACACAATATCGAACAACTCCATCAAAGGAGAACGCGAAAGGTGAAAAAGCTTTTACGTGCGTACTATAAAAATGGGCTAGGACACCTTTTTGAACAAACGTGCAGCATCATTTTAAATATTATGTGGAATTCTATTTTACTTTGATGATTCCCATCACTCTGAATTTCCCATGCTATTCTCACATTGCTGTTGACCACCTGTCATATATACTCGTATGAGTAAATAAATTTAAATTGGATGAAAGGAACTAAATCCAATAGGTGGCATTTTCCGTCTGTCTATTCTCCAAAACATACGAGCGTAACATTTGGTATCAATTATTTAATTCTCTCGAATGGCTTGATACGTTGCACCCAAATGAACTGAATTACCGGATATTCTCCTCCAGGCGTACTTGATGGAGCGTCGTCCAATCCGTAGCACTAGATGAATCACATAATTTAAAATCCGAAAAAGCATTATTTACGCAAATTTTCGCGACATTAATTATTATTGATAAACAATTACAATACAAACTGTCAGAGAAAATGTTCAACTGATTCAGCCGTGAAATCACTCTGAGTTTGAGTGAAACCACTCCTCGGAAATAGGAAGAACCACTCCGAAGAGGTGGCTGAACCCGAGACAAAGAACTCGGTCGGAGAGCGGTACATTGGCCGTTAGAGGGTGATTATATAAGAGCGCCTCCTCTTTTTTCTTGAGTTTGGCGAATCGAAGGTGGAAAAGTGAAGCGACGACGAATAAGACAGAGGGCGAGCGTCGGCTGGATTTTTAAAGCAGTGGTAGCAAGTGCATACTAGATGGATTACGACATTGTGGAGCACCAGAACGAAGTAAAGCGACGAGGAAGTATTTTGAGCAGCAAGTGGCGAAACAATTTGAATAACGTCAATGGAAGCAGCGGAGAAGGGGCCCCTTTATAACTTGTAGACAGTAAGTTTTTCTTTTAAAGACTTCTTCTTTTTCATTCGATTACAATCGAAAGTTTAAATTAGTTATTTACATAGCGAAACTCGAAACAAAATATGAATTTGTGTAATTGAAATTTATTTCATATCGTAGTTAAAGTTAAATTCCAGAAAAAAAGTGAAATTTCTTTAGATAACCCAATTGAATTCGAGTTTCAGTTTATAACTGGTGCAGCTTGCATGGTAAATCGCGAGAAGAAAATTTAAAGTTTAGTGTTAATATTCGGGGGAGGTGTGTAGAGGGTGGCAAATTCTCGAGAAACGAGGTGTAACAATTAACTAATAAGATTAATTTTATTGCCACGCTTGTGGTAAATCTGTAACCTTGAAATTCCCTTTTCCTTCTTAGGCATCCTTCTCCTCTCCATTCATATATTTACCATTGCTCTAGCTTGTTTAGTTCGCCTGCTGTGTCGGGTTGAGTAACCGTGTGTTGGTAGTGCTCGACACGAAAATGGAGAAACAAAATCAAGAGCAACGCGATGCGATAAAATTTTGCGCCAGATTGGGCGAAACAGCTTTGGAAACGTACGCTAAAATTGTAAAAGTGCATGGTGATAGTGTTCTTAGTCGTGCCCAGGTGTTTCAATGGCATAAAGAGTTTAAGGAGGGGTGTGGAAGACGAGGCGTGGAGCAGCAGACCAGTCCAGGTGCGGACTAATGCAAATGTGCAGCGTGTGCACGCCCTAATCCATGAAGATCGGCGTTTAACAGTTCGAATGTTGGCCTCGGAACTGGGTATGAACCGTGAAACAGACAAATTTTGACCGACGATTTTGGGATGAAAAAGTTGTGCGTGAAGATGGTTCCAAAGAACCACACCACATTGCTCTCAGCGTGTTCCAGTATTTGGCCTCTAAAGGGATCACCGTGTTGCAACATCCGCCTTATTTGCCCAATATGTTGTCCCCTAGAACAAAATCGGGGGTCACAGGAACCCATTTTGAGTCGATTATGGACATCCAGGCAGCCATGACGAGGGCACTCGTTGAAATCCTAGTCAAAGCTTTCCATAAATGCTACGAAGCATGGAAAATGCGCTGGAATCGTTGTATAGCTGCCCAAGGGGATTATTTTGAAGAGTTGTAGAATAATTTTTAAATATACGGTTTTCGTGGAATCAGTGTCATTACTTAATTGTCACACACGCATGTCCCGTAATCGTAACAAAAAAAGGGAAAGTGAAGGGTTTTTCCATATAAATCCAGAGAAATTGAGACGAGTCGTATAGTGTGGAAAATAGCTTTTGTTCCATCGTTAGGGAGTTCCAAGGAAAGCGTATTTATTCGTAGCCATTATAAATTTCTGGCCGAAAAACGGTTGCGCTAAGTTGCATGATTGTTCTCAGTGACATAAAAAGTATAGCGGTGAAGTTGCCTTTTCCGTGCTGTGAGAAAGAGAAACCGGCGAGCCGTATTCTCCCTTGGCGGCTTATTGGGGCCTTGGTGGACAAGTGAGTGGCGCCCCACGCCCGTCTCTGAATGATTTGAACCGGGTCCGTAAGCCCCGCTGGAGCACCTTAATTCCTTTTGTGTGTAACAGCACCCTGGGTGGGATGGGAGTGACATGAGACAACGGTGTGGCTTTGATCTTTTTGTACCATTCTTCTTTCGCCACTATCTGTAGTTCTATCATAACCAATTTTTGCACACTCGTGGATTTTCCCAGCAATTTCAGTGCTTTTGAAGTAAAGTTAGCATTATTACTAATTGCAATTCTTCATTGATCTTTACTGCCCCTTTTTCTATTACTCGTATGCTAAAAATTGATAATACCGTTTTTGAAATTTTTTTACAACTGAATCCCCTTCTAATTTATTTTACTATAGATACTGCTAGCAGTAACTTTGCAGCAGATCCAGCGAAGTTTTGTGATTCATGGTGTTACCAACAATTCCTTAATCTTTGCGTACAGAAACGTAACATTATTCTCAAATACTCAGACGAAGCTCTTCCGTAGATCACTATCGGATAAATAAGCAAATATTTTTCGCATAACATTCAACGAGCAAATGCAAATTATTATCAGAAATCTTTACCGGGAACCATAGCCCACACAAAATTTGTTAATCTCTTAATGTAGCCATAAGCCTGTAATTTTATTCAATATCATAATACCAACATTTCTATTCAAATCCAAAAATTTTCCCATATCTCTGCGTAATTATGTACTCAAACTAAACTGGATTTGTAAGAAGATTCAAAAAGCTTGACTCTGGGCAGTGCTTTATCCATTGGTTTTTAGGATTCAAATGAAAATGAGTTTAGGAAATGGTGTTTTCGTCTTAAATAACATAACTTGAGGCAAGTAAATCGGCTCTTGGTCCCTATATTGATTTAACGAATGAGCTGTTATTAGTATTATATGTTTTTTTTATTTTGTTTCCCTAAGTACTTCCTTATTGTTATAATTGATTAATTATGAAGTCATAATGCTTATGTTATTCAGATGTTATGGTACTTACTGCCATGATCAAAAATATTTCGTATTTTTAAAAATCATTAAAATTATTTCCGTTACGCGTTGCTTCAGGTCGAGTCACTTTGGCGCTACAATCGCCGAAGAGACTTATTGCCGAACCAAATTGACTGAGCAACTCGACCGCCCTGGCAGCACCATTATCAATATGGCGAATTGCTGTCAGTCCGTCGTGTCGTCAGATTGTCGAACTTGATCGGATTTATTTTCTAACACTGCATACGAAAGTAAATTGTGAAAACTTATTGTCGCCAGGACGAGTCCGGTGCACGCGGAGTGCTAATGCAATTGGCATTGAATAGACGCGTTTTCGATTCGATAGTGCTGCACAAAGGTCGAGCCGCCGATTCGGCAGTGTGCATGTGTGAGTGAAACATAAAAGGGCGTATTTAGGAAAAACGAAGAAGTGATAAACGAATTTCTGCCTGCTGCACCTTCGCCCGCAACTTCTGCTCCCTTCCCAGCGCGGTATCGCATTGTTGCGGCAACTGCACATTTGCATGTTGCATCGGTTCTTATCTGCCTTCAGATTCCTGTCCGTAATTCCGCTCGACTCGGAGTGCGAGAGCGAAAAACGAAACGTCGCATAAGACAGCGCCGTAAATAAACCCTGAGCGCGACGTCTTGGCCGTTGCGGCACCCGTGGCCGCCGTCGATCATATTGGACCCGAGTCAATTGTCTGCTGAGCCGTGGCAAGTGAAGCGATAGGGGCTGCTGGCTCGGCGAGGAGGGTGGCGTGTTGGCGTAGTTGGTGCGATTTATTAGCCCGCTCGGGCAACCCACTGGTGAGCCTAATTGACGGGCCGTCCCGTGTGTCTTCTTGTCCCGACAGTCCGATTGTCGTGCGCGGCCCCGCGCTCCCGCAGACGTAAGAACTTTGAAAGCTCGTGGCCTGCACCGAGAGCACCGAATCGATCCGCATGACTTCTTGACATTCGGGCGACCTAACATCTGTTCGCGAGAGCAATCTTTTTGCGGTGTTTCGCTATTCGCGCTAAAGCACAGGAAACATTTTGCTTGAGAGCGGGCAGCGGCGCTAACCTGGAAAAAATTCATGAAAAGTGCGTGCAGTATGACTTGTCGGTCGTGAGAGTGTGCGTGACATGTGCGTGTACGGATGCATTCCGAGCAGAGCAGTGGCGTAGGTCAGCACCGGCGCTGGCAACAGTGTCCCCTTGCAGAAGAACGTTTGTCACGATTCCGTTTCCTTTTCCTCCTACCGCTCGCAAACAAGTCCTTGACCTAATCCTCACCTTCCGCTTCCGTTTTCCCATCACTCTCTCTTCCTCTACTTCCTGACCTACCAATCTGTCCCTCGCCCGCCCAAACAAAGTTCATCCACCTGCGCTGATCTCTCAACGCCCCCGTTTAATTTCGCTTCTCTTCTGCCTTTTAGATCGCTCCAATCGCGCTTTGAATATGAATTTGTGAAACTCTCGACAGCTGAAACTTTGACAAATCGACGACAGTGGTATCGACATCAGCGCTAGTAGCAACGCGACCGTGATCCAGGACTCATCGTCAACTTCCCTTCAACCAAATCCAGCGTAAAGACGACAAAATAGCTTCGAATAGGTGCCAATATTTGGCGATGCCTGGAAGTCGTTCGAGCACGACTGACCAAGAATTAAGTAGATCGCCCAGAGAAAGCGGTGAAGACTCCGAAGATGAAAGCGAAATACTTGAGGAAAGTCCATGCGGCCGCTGGCTCAAACGTCGTGAAGAGGTAAATAACAATGCATTTGCTAACTAACCAACAATCCGATGACTAGTCACAGCCCAGTCCGGCGCCAGATTTGGCGTGTTTGTCTGTCGGTCGGTGAGTGTCCGCACCTGATCGGTAGCTCATTGGAATCCGTAACGATTCACCGTAATTTCTGATTCACTAGTCGCCAATTCGAGTGCGTCACTTGTTGTTCTGGTGTGCGCAAGCACGTGGGCCTCTGTTTGTTGATACGAATTTAAATTAGGTTTGTCAGATTAGCATCGCAGTCGCGACTTGTCAATGCGCGGCATTCCAAGCTGCGGCGAGCGCGAACGTCGGCGGCCAAGCGAGCTGCGTAGCGGGCAGACGTTGCGCGCTTGAAAAGCCTATTGTTCGCATGTGGACACGAATCGAGTCTATGCGAGATATTTCTCTGGAATTTAACGATTTGTATTATCTTCCATTGTGCGGACTGCGGTGAAGAATTCTCACAACCCCCTTTTCCCCATTCGCATTATTACTTTACAATTAGTAAATTAGATTAGTCGGCTCTCAACTGAATCTTGCTTTTTCCAGAACGTTCTGATTCTGGCCAGCGAATGATGTACGGCCACTATCATTCATGCTAGCGAATTCGCTGACGAAATTGAGCAGCAAGCAAAAGAGAGTAATTCCCACTTCCTGTCTCTATTAGAGCTAATCATAACCGCATTCTACATGTAGTGACTGATAACAGCTAAGAATAGAAAATATTCGTTCAGAGACGCCACCGAGCTTGAAAACAAAACAATCTGTCCATCAAAATAAACTCGCGTTGAACTATATGCCAAAGAGTTGAGAAACATTGTTCGGGCTAATTATCACTTGGCAAGAAAGGGCAAAAGGTTAATTCGATATTTCATAACATTTTACACATTGCACCGCTGACATTTGAAGTGTCGCGTTGGGGCTGGTAGGGATTTTGGGAGCTACTTAAAAATCACCTTGAAGTGGACAATTGGCCTCGTAGTATTCGATAGTCGGCAATATCCATGGTGACCTTCATACCTTTCGCACACACCAGACACAAGTTCTGACATAATAAAGGTCAAGTCATATTTCTACTGCAGTCATCATTTAGGAGTTTTGAGAATAGATTTTTGTCATGAATTGAATGCATGCTTTAGAATTTGTATTCTTCGACGACAATGCCAGAAAAAAAAAAGTGTAGGCATTCATAACAAATATTTCGCATTTTAAGTTTGACAATCAGAAATATACGAGTTAAAATATTCTATTGAAAGTAATTTTTTTAATATATTTCACATGTCTTGATGGACTGGGATGGGGAGAAACATATCCCGTTTTCATGTTAATTATACCGATTGATGCATGAGTAATTCAAAAGGAACTCATGTGAAAGATATAAAAATTAATCAGCAGTAAAATTAACATGCCCGTTTGATAAGAATTATATTCAAACTAAATCTTAATCACGAGTGGAATTTTGTAATGATCAACTAACCGATGAGATCCTCAAACCGTAACAATTAAATGATGGAGAAAAGTCTAGTTTCGAAATAGTTTGCCCTTATAAAATGATTGTAGCATAACAATTTAATAAAGTATCATTTTAAAATCTCTGACAATCGGATCTCAAAGTCATAATGCTTTTAGGAAGTGGAAATGACAGTCTTCAATTTGTACCATTGAATTGAGAAATTGAAATAAATCATGGAAGCTCTTCTAGTAGTAAATTTTATTAAAAGTTGTGAAATGGAAATTTGACACTTTATAAAGTTAAGATGTTACTAAATTTAGTTACTTAATTATTCTTGCAAGAACAGTCTACAATTGTTCGCTTTTTATAGGACAAAAAACGCAAAGAATAAACAGAACATTTACAATTATTCTAAATATTCCTCTCCGTGATAAAGTATTCAAAGCTAATTTCAAGGCTTTAAGTGCTATAGGAAATGGACAAAACTCAAGTACATTGTGATTACGTTGTAATCTCGTGTCTGTATAAGCAAAAGGCACATTGAAGATATTAGCAACTCGAGATGGACATTCATTTCGACTGACACGCAGCTGAATAGCAAGGAGGGTTCATTGCAAAGCTTAAAAATAAAATACTCATCCACGAGGAATTCCTCTATTTTCGAAGGAAATTATAATAAAATCGACATACGATACTAATGGGGCGTAGAGAATTTTGACTTGAAAAACAGAAATATAATAAATTTGCGCTGCACGGACAACCCGCGAGATAAGATATTTTGGATAAGGAGACAATATTTGCGAGCATTATTCTAAGATAGCACACATAGTGCTTCGGCAAAGTAACAAAGCAGAGGGAGGATCCAAGAAAATTTGAGAATGTCCCAGACCCTGGATGAGTGTGCAGTTTTTGTAACTTTTGATTAAAAATATGAACGCCAAACTTAAGCTCCCTATCAAATATAAGTCCTCTTTTGTGCTATGTTTCGGCCTCTGTGAACGGTCTTATCATTCGGCTTGCGTAAACACCAAAGGAACTGTCGCCGATGTTATAAATAAGCCTGATAATGGCGTCCATTGGTTCTGCGAGACCTGCAGACGTTATTCAAATTCAGCCTACGTTTCTCAGCTCCGCATGGCTAGCTTTACGGTCACAACTTTATGTGATGAACTGTGCTTTGCACAAAAAATGTTCGGCTGCGTGTAATGAGATTGCTCCCTTTGTTGACACTATATCTGCACATTCTCTAACTGAGACGAGCCTGGATACTCGCGATGTATTACAGCCTTCTGCACCAGATCTTCCTCCAGCGGAGATGAATACTAAAATCACATTGGATACAGCTCCTGCAATAATAACGAGAAGTAAGTCGCAAGCTAAACCTGCAAGAAAAAATAGCGCTAAACTGTTGGCCAGCAATGATTCTGAGGTTGTATTTTAATCATCACCTGGGCCCTCATCTTCTCGTCGAGGTGCTATATCGAAAAATGGGCCCCCTTCATCCAACACTCTTGTAACGGAAACTTCAAATTTTACAAATATTCAACCAACGTCAGTAGCTGATGTTTCTAATTCCGCTGAAACTATGGCAGCAGCACAAATAGTTCCATCTCTTCATGTCGTGGCACCGCCGAAGCAAATATTTATATCTCGTCTGGGTTATGAGACATCAACGAATGACATCTGTGATTACGTCTCAACGAAATTTGGACCTTCGGCAAAGATCATCAGCTGCCACAAACTGGCAAAAGATAACATTGAGGGAAGAGTTATAGCTTCCTTTAAGCTTACTGCAGCATAGTTCTTCAACCAGAATACTGGCCCCCTGGAACATTAATTAAGGCTTTCGAGGTAACCAAAAGAAGAAATTTCCATCGTGTGGTGAGCTCTCTTCCGAGACTTTAACAACTCGTCACCCAGATAGTAATTTAAATTTTGATATTCGAAACACTTCTCAAAGCTTCAATCTTTATTATCAAAATGTACGTGGCATGCGAACCAAGCTGGAAGCTATTAAAATTGCCTCTTCCATTGCCGGCGATGATTTCATTTGTTTAACAGAAACCTGGCCGACTCCTGATATCGTCAGCAGTGAAATTTTTCCACTATATGATTATTTTTGTTATTATTTCAAAATACCCTTTATTTCATTAATTTCTTTTTTATTTTACTATAACAAATGCGTATTTCGGGAACTACTTGTTCTCTTCTTCATTACTTTTATAAAACGACTTCCGGGACAGCTATGGGGGAATCCATTGTCACCGTTATTGAGCGAAATTTTTATGGAAGCATTTTAAAATAAATTAGACGATTCGAAAATTACTCCGCGTATTTGGGTAAGATACGTAGATGATGTATTCGCAGTGATCAAGCAGGACGAGCTACAAACAATATTCAATAAACTGAATGGGGTCCATAGTAAAATTCAGTTTTCGATGGAGATAGAAAAAAATTAATCAGCTCTCATTTTTGGACTTGATATATCGATCAAATCATCAGCTTGAATTTAGTATTTATAGGAAATCTTCGACAACGCAGAGGACTATTCCAGCAACATCGAATCATTGCCACCGACAAAAATTTTCGGCGTATCACAGCATGGCACACCGATTGCTTACCATCCCGATGAATAAAGTGAGATTCAACGAGGAACTAAAATTAATTTACGATACAGCGAACAAGAATGGATATAATGAAACGGCGGTAGAAAACATCAACCGTACGAGGAAGAAGCTACAAAAGGACAGCTTAACATCCCTTTTTAGGCAGGAAAAAATGTTGTATGAAAGGAAGAAAGCGTGTATCGGATGTTCATATACAGCGGCCAAAATAAGTCCAGCGATGAAAAAAGCTGGTTTCGACGTAATAACATCCAGCAGGCGTGTCCAGCTCAAGAATATACTGAAATCGGTAAAGGACAAAATGACGACGCCAGAGTGCAGCGGAGTGTACAAAATCTCATGCCCCCAATGCCCAGAAATTTATATTGGCCAAATAAAAAGACTGGTGGCAACACGCTTCAAGGAACACCAAAAAGAAGCGGAAATATGGCAGAAAAATAACGAAAGGGCAACAAGAGGCCAACGGGCGCACGGCATATCATCGAAGAGGATCACTATCAATTCAGGACGTGGAAGTAATAAAAAGATTAAGAACCCCATTTCAATTAGACGCGTAGGAAAGCATCAATATTTCCAAACTACCTGAACAATGTAGAATGAATATTGATTTAGAAAATGTACCTTCCAAACTAATTAGTTTTATAACCTGAAACTAATTAGTTTTATTGCCTGAAATTAAAGCTCATAACAAAAAAGTATTCGATGTATACATATTTTATAAAAGCGCATAGAAGATTAATTAAGTAATAACACTGAAGAAGGGAACAAGTAGTTCCCGAAATACGTATTTGTTATACTAAAAAAAAATAAAAATTAGTGAAATAAAGTAATATAAAAATAATTAAACTTTTTCACTACAAAAACCGGAACTTCAAAAATTTCACTATATGATGTCTACCGAACTAATAGAGATCGTTTGATTCAGGTAAATCTGACGATGGTGGTGTACTTATTGGTATGCATAAAGCTTTAGACAGCAAACTCTGCTCTGACTTTTCCCCGTCACTTTCAGTAGAATGCATCACTGTCTTCATTAATATCTCTCAAGCCGTGAGTTTAGTATTGCTTTCATCCCTTACAATGCTCCTTTCCGCGTCTACAATCGATTTTTTTTTTCCAGAGATACACAATCTTCTATGGAGTATATAATTATTAATATTTTCAAACCGTTTGCATTAGACAGGATAAGTGTTGTAGGTATGTGGTTAATAAAATTATTACAGAGAAACGGTTACAACAAAGTCTTGCGCTACGCCAGATCTAGAAAAGACTGGAGATGAAATGGCGGCCTGAGCAATAGCTTGGCGACTTCGCGAGGACAAGTAGAAAGATAAACAAGATAAAACATTTCCTGCTACTCAATACCTTGATGTTTACGTATCAGTATCGAATGGTTAACTCATTCGAAGACTTTAGAAGTCGTAAAAATTGTGTCGACTTACAGCCCTTTGTCAAGAGCAAAAGCCACAATAGTGATTTCAAAAAGATTTGCAGCTTTTCAACGTTGTGGGATAAAGCCATGTTGATGCAAAAAATTTTTTTTTATTTATTACCTCAATTCCCTACCACTCTGTCCATTTCTCTTTTATCGTTGCATAACGTTCGTGCGATCTGCAAACATCGAAATAAGGGGGCACACAAAATGCTGCGAAGTACTCCTCAAATTTCGTGCATTTCCCCTTCTCCTGCCCCTCTAGAAATTGGTAAAGTAATTTTAAGACCTGTTTTGAAAAGATCTCATTAAGACATTTCATATGACATCCCATTTGACCACCTTTAATGGAAATTTTTTTTTAAGGTTCACTCCTCTGTATGCGACGACCCCTTTAAAATACTTGAAATTTTTTTCAGCCCACAACCTTCTAGTAGGCATAACTTCCGACCTTTCCACGAAATTTCATGACTGTAACCTCTATAGTTTCAGAGAAAAACTGCTGTTACATGTAGAGGGACACGGGTACCGATTTCAATAGGATTTTGTATTTTATTACAAAACCCTAAAAATAGCGATCTTTAAGTATCTCGACGAAATCATTGTTGGGCATTGTTCAATTAAATATTCTATCAATTCATTAATTGATTAAAAAAAAAATTGCGATTAATTTCGTGTAGTTAAAATTAATTGCAATTAAATTTTTAATTGCAACCTGCAACTAATTTAATGGAATTGATGTATGTTATTTGTATCTTTCAACTAAATCAATCACAATTAACTTATTCAATTGTCCTAAGAAAAACCATTAAAACTAACAATTATTCGCTTCGATATAGAAAGACTTTCTTTCTCTCTATGCCTTTTCAAATTTTTAATCAAGTATGAAGCGAAATTTACTACTCATTGAGTTCCGAATTAACACAGACATTTGTGCAAATGTTCGTGCAGGTCTTCTAGTCCGAGAAGAAATAATTTATCTTAATTTTTTTTTTTTTTTTTTTGAAAATTTGCAACATTTTGTTTGAAGATAGTGCACCAACGGCCCAGTTCGGTTACTTCTCTTCCCGCTTTCTAGTAATCGGTTTATTTCAATCAATTGCGTTTGCGTTGCGCTCTCGTCCACTTCGTCGTTGTGCATTAGGAAGGGATCCTATTGGCTAGCACAGTGTCGCGTCGTATTCTTTGATAAAAAAAATCACTGCTTATGTTTGTGCTGTTCTTAAAAAATGGAAACGATGGACAATTTTGAGCAAGATAACTTTAATTTTTCGGTGAATTTGTCGGATATCGTGGAGTCGTTGGGTCCAGAACCACCCGAGCCCACCCCCGTGGCCTTCGAATCTGTTGCCGCCGGAAGCTCTTCAACGGCTGCGCAATTGCGTTTTAATTTACTCGATGGAACCTTTTTCAAGTACTTAGAAGAAGAATCTACAGGTAATACGATTACAGCTTTATGCATGATATGTGCAAAAGATCAAAGAACCAAAGTTAAAGGATTTAATAACTTTACGTCAAATGTTCTATGCCACCTGCAGCGAAAACACGGACAAGCTTGCATCGATGAGTATAAAAATTACATAAAAAAAAGAGAACAGACGGAAAAGAAAAGCATTTGCGTGATCAAAACGAATACAAAAAAGATCCCTGCCGTCTCTGACGATCAAAAACTAACGCAAGGCCAATTCCAAGAAAACATTGTCAAATTTTTCATTCACTCTATGATCTCGTTACGTGCTGTGGAAATTCCGTATTTTAGAACAATTTTCTCTGATTTAGAAATATCTTACATACTCTTATTAGTCGACGAACTCTAGGACGTCGTATAGAAAACTATCATAAAAAATTAAATCATGACGATTAAGTCCGAATTAAAAAAGTTGACTATGTATACATAGCATTAGAGAAGAATAAGAGAAGTTTCCTTGATGTGACAGCAAACTGGATTACAAGTGATCTACGAAGAGTATTTGTGGCGTTAGCTTGCCAAAGATTCAAAGGAACTCAGCTATAATCGGATATCGGAAATATTTCAAGAATATATGCTGATTTTGACCTCACTGTGAATAAAATAGTGGTTTCTGTAACTGACAATGGTAGCAATTTTGTGCAAGCTTTTAAAATATTTGGAGGGAAATTAACTTACATTGATATTGAAGATGATTCTTCTGCAATTATACTCAACTCCGACAGTCATCCTCCTGAAGACACTTCTGAATCTGAAGCTGAAGAAGAAGACATACCCAATGCTGAGGACATTAATTTTCTGCCTGCACATCTACGATGTTCTGCATATTCATTAAACCTATGTGCAACTACAGATGCAAACAAGATTTTAAGCGAACAAAATTCTACATTATCAGATATATATGCCGAAGTGATGAAAAAATGTAATGCTTTATGGAAAGCTGCAGGGCATCCGAAATCTGCTGAAATAATTGAAGATGTATTAAAGCACACTTTAAGTCGCCCTGAGGTCACCCGATAGAATAGTCTGTATGATGCGCTTAAGCAGATTTCAAGTATCAAAGACAAAAGCGTGCTTTTACATAATTCACTTAACATTAAAATTGCTTTCTAGGAGAACGGATTTAAATATTTACAAGAACATTTGGTTAGCGTTGCGCCAGTTAATATCATGCAGAGCGAAACCAACACATATTATTAGATAGTCCATTCTGGCTTTAAGAAAAAAGTTACAAAAAATTGACAAAAAGAACAATATTTCTTATTGTAAACCTTTAATCAAGTCATACAGGCAAAATGATGAAAAAAAATTTCAGAAAATGTTTGATATGAGCACTCCAGAACCGCAAAATGCAGCCCTTGCCGCTTGATCATATCCTCGCTTTAAAAACAAGTGGCTGACCTGTCTAGATCTTATGGATGGCACAAAAGTTTTAAAGGTTTTTAAAACATGCATATCAAAACAAATAAGTGAAAATCAAACCGCAACCGCTACAACAAAAAAGAAAAATCAAGAAAATGTTGTTTCAATTTTGATTCTGATTCTGACTCAGTTATGTCAATAAGAGAAACAAACCGATTCTCCCTTGACAAAAGCAGAATTGTTAATGCTTCATTTTTTGCACAGAAAAGCCAGAAATTACAGCTAGTTAAAAGAAACCCTGAAATAACTTGTTTTTATTAAATACAACACACCTTTACCATCCTCAGCAGCAGTTGATCGGCTTTTTTCCTTTTCATCATTGACTAACCTTCCAAAGAGCCACAAATTGTCAGATAGTATGTTTAAACAAGTTGGGTAGACAGACCTACGCTCATGACAGAAGGGTTTTGTACCCAACTTCTCGAAAATGCAGTCACCAGTAGCGAATAAAGTCAAGAAACATGTCAAAGAGATGTTCACATTTAAAAGAAAATTCATTGTTTCTTAATTTTCAACGGGCGCCATTTTGTTGCAAAATAACAAAAATCATTCAAATCATGAATTCCCAAAAATGTTTATGTTATTGATCTTATTTGAAAATTTTAAGAAAATCAAATCAAAACTGCAGTGTCTGATTCGATGGAAAGTCCATAAAATACCAAAATGATATGTTGTTGTTGTAAGTGGAGAAATTTCAAATGCTATAACTTCCGTGTGCATCATTCAATTTTCATCAAACTAACAGAATATAAGTACCTTTTTTAAAACTACTCAAATATTGAACTTCGTTTGGTCTAAGGGTCTAAGGCAAATGTGAAATTCGAATATCATACTATTATTAACAAAGTTGAGCGAATTTTGACTTGTGAGGTATTTGTTATTGTTGTGCTCATAAGCACCTACCTCTATAGTTATTTTCAGATCACAGGTGTCCAATCGCAAAGGGGGGCACAAATTTTTCGTGTATTTGCCCTCCCTGTGCACCCCACGAAACATAAAATGTCAGTTTAAGACCTGGTTTGAAGAGTTCTCATCAAGACTTTTCATTTGATACCCATATTGGCTATCGTTGATGGATTTTTTTTGGAGCCACACAAACATTTTATTGTAGTTGAAGTTTGAAGAGAGCACTACTTTATACGTATACACAAAATATATATTTTTTTGTATATCTGGCGTGAATAAGCTGTTAGTGCAGTTATTTCATTTCGTAGCTACTCATTTGTAAATTGGTTATGTAGCCCATTAGTAACCAATCTAGGTTGACGCATCTCGGGAAAGTCATACTCATCCCACATGGTGTCCTTGTTTAATCTGTATAGTTCAGTTGTGATAGCATTGATCGTTGCTTTGATTATCGCACCACCATTGCGAATAGACCGTTGTAATTGAAGAAGAATCTTGCAATTCGACAGTCCTATCCTGGGCTTAAAAAATTTCTAATGATGAATGTTTTTGGGCTTAATTATGATCCCTTTCTGGGACGCGACATTTGAGCGGAGCTCAGTTTGAAGAGACATACAGTTTTCTTTTATTATTTGTGCATATGTTGGTTTGTGTGTGGCTGTCGTCTTACCAACTGAAGAAATGACATTCATCTTTAATTCTTCAATGTGATTTCCAAGCTCTTTCATTTCATGAAAAACACGTGGGGCACATCCATATAACATCATCAGAGATTTCCTTAATGATCTTGTATCTCTCTTCAGTCATCTTTATGCATTTTAAGTGAAACCACTTGAAACACATCCCATTGCAGCGCTGCTTCTACCGGTTTCCTGCATTTACCACATTTGTCCTTTGATGCTTTTGTGGCCATTTTTGGTTTTATTAATTTTACGAGGTATTGATTTTATTTAAATTCCTGAGATATAATAATTATTTTTTCTCAAATTTTACTTCATGAGAAACTTATTTTTTTAAATTTCCCTTCTATTATTTTATTATTATTAAAAACTTTATTATACACTTTATTGTAATTATATTATATGATTATAAATGTATATAATAATTAAACAACTTTTTTTTCTTGAAAAGCCGTCGTGCCTTGCTTTATTGTGCAAGCAGACACGTTTCGACTCCTTTGAGTCATCTTCGGTGTCCGAGATACTTTTTGTGCCTTTATTGAGCATGATTTTGACATGTTCAGTATAGTACAGATACTGATCGATATGAACACTAGGTATCAAACACAGGATTTATGTGGAACCGGATCTTAACTACCCTCGCCAGCCATAATGCGGAAATCCTTCGAATTGCGTTTCAGGCCTTGAATGGCCGCCTGGAGCGTTGTCCGAAATAACATTTTTTCATACATCTGCGTATTGATTTTCATACGCCAATTGTCGGTGTAGAGCTAAACATCATTATTTTTTTAAGACTGCTCTGAACTATTGTAGCTTTCCGGTCTGCCATATAAATAATTAGATCATCAGCAAACGCTACCAATAATCGCGTTGGCTGGCCGTTAAAACCAAAGCCGTTCAACAGCTTGCGAATGCATATTGAGAAAAGCACAGGCGCAGTCACTGTTCCCTGGTGTAGATCATTCAAGACCTTGAAGTCGCGCATTATCGTCAGATTTCCATCAGTTACACCAAATGAACGCAAGTCTTCATAGCTGACAAAATAATCAATAAAATTCAGGCTCGGTATGAGGTCAGATGTTAATGTTTCATTGAAATGAAGAATTGATTCGCCGTTCAGGCTTGATTTGAAGTCGGAAACTTTTGCTTCAACTACCTCTGAAAATATTTCATTCCCTCTCTCAGGGTTTGGTAGATGAACCAATTCAAAATGTGTTCCAATCAGGGCATGTTTATGCAATCTCTCACATATAATCCAGTTTCCATTTCTATCCGGAGTCGTACTATCAATTTCGATACCAGCCATATCGAGAAGATTTATCTCACCACTATTCGATACCTTCACTCGAGACTTCTTACGGAATATGCTTTTCACTTTCGCGAAAACGCCATCTGGGTCCTGTGGGCTAATACCCATCAATTTTTCCGCCCATTGATTGCTGAACTCACTCCTGAAGTATGAACGGATTAAGTTCCGGACATTCTTCTTCAGGTGTAATTTCAACAAAGCCAACGAGGGATGGTTTTAGTCCAAAAATCGTCGATAAATATTGTTGACGGGTGTGAGAAGAAGGCTTTTCAATTTTAACCTTGCGATGGTTGGTGTTTCATATTATTGCATTTTTTTTATGTTTAATCTTGGGAACTACTTTCTTAATCATTTCCAACATCAGCTTATCTAACTTCGACACATAGGGATATTTTTCATCGTTAGTTAGATTCTTGTCATTAGGAACCATTCAGCAAGCGTTGCCATCATCAGAAGCATGGTAATCCCGATTAAACTTCTTTTGAAACTTTCCGAATCTGTTTTTTTTTTTAAATTCAACCGATGATTTTCATGTCGGACTCGAATGAGGAAGAAGCACCTGTAGTTTCCGTTGAAGACTATTAAAGCTGAATTCAAGTCTTACGTCAGCAATGCAGAGGTCCAAATATGAATTTGTTCTAGGGTATGTTTTAAAATGAGAGAGATCGGAGCAAGCTTCTGTAATCCATCACATATAATCCTGTTTCCATCTGTATAGAAAGTCGTACTATTTATTTCGATACTAGCCATATCTAGGAGATTATTTCATAACTAGCGTTTTTAAGATTTGACACCTTCACTCGAAATTTCTTGCGATATACAGGGGCAGTATAATAAGTAACCGGACTGACCTCAGGAAATTTTTTATTGGCAAAATATATACAATGTTTCTTTAGAAATCTTCAAAGTAGTCACCATTGGAGTCGATAACACGCTGACACCGGATTTTCCAATCCCCGAACGCTCCCTGAAAGTCGGCAATCTCGATGCTGTCTAGAGCCCTCGTCGTAGCACGTTGAACGTTTTGCAGAGTCCCGAACCGCGTCCCCTTAAGGTGTCTCTTGATCTTGGGGAACAGAAAGAAGTCCGCTGGTGCCATATCCGGACTGTAAGGGGGCTGTGGCAACGTTGCCCTCAACTGTTTGGCCAACTGCTCGGTGACGGGCAGGCAGGTGTGCGACGGAGCATTGTCGTGTTGGAGGATCCACGAATCGGCAATCTCCGGACGGACTCGGCGAACCCGGGCGGTTAGTCGACGGAGCACCTCTCTGTAGTACGGGCGGTTAGTCAACGGAGCACCTCTCTGTAGTACTGGCCGTTTACAGTTTGGCCGGGTGGCACAAACTCTTTGTGAACAATGCCTTTCACGTCAAAGAAAGCATCTTAACCATTGTTGCCTCCAGTTGTCTCGGTCCATCGACTGCGTCCAGCAGTTGTAAAACCCGATTAGCTATCTGCTATCGTCCATTTAGTCGGAGCAGCACATCCTAGTTTTTCCAAATAGCCTTCGTCCCTCAGTTTTGCTGACGAATACTTTCTTATGCAGTCAACCTTCGTCCATTCGTTGCACCTGGGCAGCCCGTTGCTGCTCGATTTTTGCTCCCTCCAGTAGTGTTTCTCAAGGTTCTATTCTTGGTCCTCTCCTTATCTTCGGTATGATGGTAATGTCGACATTTCTAATGAAAAATATGCATTTCTCAATTTCAAACAGTAAATTTTTAAATTCGGTAAGGAATCTGTTGTAACTCTTAGGCATTTTGTACTCATGTCAAAAAGCATGAATTTATAAATATATATGAAAAATAATAAGTATACATTGTACTATTCTTCTCACAATATTGAAGGAATTTTGACTACCAAGGCTTTAGTTGTCCTGTTAAAATGTACCATCCCATGTACTTTTGTTAGATCGCCGGAACGAAGGTGACCGATCGTTACATACATTTTCGTACATTCATCGCTTCCCGCTCACATCGACCCTAACTTGGCAATCTTCGAAGCCGATGTGGCATGATCTTGACTGTGGTAAAAAAAAGATTTGGAGAGTAATTTCCGAATAGAAGAAAAGCTCCTTAATTTTATTATAATACCAAACTTAACGATGCCTCCATTTGTAGCCTTCTGCAAAAGGTCAATGGTATACCATTAAGATACAGGTAGTCAGCAGGATTACGTAATTTACTATAAAACGCTGCTAATGAAAGATTTATACTCTCTTTTCCTACTTGCAATGAGCACAGCCCGATTAATTTCTAACGTTTTTTATAGGTCGAGCAAAGAGATGTACCAGGAATCGATTGTGCTCATTTGGCCATGGATACCGAAGAGGGTGTAGAGGTGGTTTGGAATGAAGTTCAGTTCTCGGAACGGAAGAATTTCAAAGCGCAAGAGGAGAAAATCCAGCAGGTTTTCGAAAATCTTACACAGCTAGAGCATCCGAATATAGTAAAATTTCATCGATATTGGACCGATACTCATAATGACAAACCTCGGGTAAGAGAAACGGTGTTATATATAAATCTTAGCTAACCAATAAGTCGATATTCCTTCGCTTTACAACAGGTCATATTTATCACGGAGTACATGTCCTCGGGGTCTCTAAAACAGTTTCTGAAGAGAACCAAACGCAACGTGAAAAGGCTGCCGCTACAGGCGTGGAAGCGATGGTGTACTCAAATTCTGTCTGCTCTAAGGTAAGTGTTAAGAACTTGACCGGAAACCGAACTTCTAACCAGTTTACCGTCTCTCTTTCAACAGCTATTTGCATTCCTGCTCGCCGCCTATAATACATGGCAACTTGACCTGTGATACAATATTTATTCAACATAATGGTTTAGTTAAAATTGGTAGTGTAGCTCCAGATGCAATTCATCATCATGTGAAAACATGTAGAGAAAATATGAAAAATATGCACTTTATAGCTCCAGAATATGGATGTAAGTATATGCGTTAGATTTCGCAGTTGAAACACATAACGAGCCTTTTTGTTGTTTCCTTGCAGCTGCTTTAACTCCTGCCATCGATATCTTTTCGTTTGGAATGTGCGCTTTAGAAATGGCTGCTTTAGAAATTCAAGGCAATGGTGATTCGGGAACTTTAGTCACAGACGAGAACATAGCGCGCACGATAGAAAGCCTTGACGACGAGCAACAGAAGGACTTTATTTTCAAGTGCCTAAATAAAGACCCTGCTGAACGACCGAGTGCTCACGAACTCTTATTCCATCCGCTACTATTCGAAGTGCATTCGCTAAAGTTGCTTGCAGCGCACTGTCTCGTCGATTCCGCACGTAAGGATCCTTTTTAATTACTACTCCTATCAAAACATTCGTTCTCTCTCGCCTATCAGCTCAGCACAAGCGTGTTTCTCATAGGCTTTGTGTAGCTAGAAATCATGTAGGGAAAGTGATATGACGTGAAACCGATACATTTGCGTTTGTTTGGTTAATGGTGTGTGTTGTCTGTCGCTGGGTATACTTTGAAATTGTTCATTTTGTTTTTCGCTCATGATTGGTTTCGTCATGAATTTTATTCTATTGTTGCCTCTTTTGATTTTCTCACATCATCCCGTTTGAAATAGTTAAATTTTATTTATTTATTTATTGTTAATTTCGTACCTTTTATAACAGCAAATTTTTCGGAAACTATAATCGATGAAATGATGCAGCGTCTTTACAAACCTGACGTTATTCTTGCAGACATAAAAGGAGACCGAGAGATTTTGGAGTTCAAGCTAGCGGATGTGCCGTCAGCGGAAAAGCTAGAAAAATTCGTAGAAGATGTTAAGTAAGTGGAGTTTTGACACTGGTGGTATTTGAAAAGTGCATTCGTTTCTTACCTCAACTCTTGATCGCATGTCCATAAACTCATCTCCCCATTAATTTAGGTGTTCTCTGCAATTGAAGTGCCTCTAACACACGATTCCTTTCATCTTGTTTGCATTCCAGATATGGCATTTATCCATTAACGGCATTTGCTGCTAAGAAGCCACCTCATCCTCGGCCTAGAGCTATTTCGCCAGAAACAGCAGAATCCGTAAAATCTGTAACGCCAGAACCAATTGATGTAGAAACTAGGAGAGTAGTAAATATGATGTGTAGTGTTAAGCCAAGAGAAGATAGCTGTGATTTATTAGTGAGTATTGAAAATTTGAATTCCGATCTACCTTTCTCCTGAACGACTGATTAACAAATATTCTCAACCCGCTCGGTTTAACAATGCCCTGAATGCCACTTAAACTCGATGTAAACTTGTGGCCTGAGCCTAATTTCTTCTTTACTTCCCATCCCAACAGATGACGATATTACTTCGAATGGACGATAAAATGAATCGACAATTGACGTGTCAAGTATCTCAAGACGACTCGGCTAATCTTCTTTCGAATGAACTCGTGCATTTAGGTTTTATTCACGAAGTGAGTGTTGGCCTGTTTCCGAAAGGCAGAGCGGAGTACTCATGCTATCGCTTTCATTTCAGAGTGATCGCGAGAAAATCGCTGCACTGATAGAGGACACGTTACGCAGTAGTTTTAACAAGCAACACCAGCTGCATATCAGTGCAATGCAACAGTCGTCGAATGAGGCCATGAAAAATTTTTCAGCGCATCAAGCAGGTAAGTCCTCCACTTGTGCTGCCTCGCCGCACTTGTTGACGAGACGCGTGCAATGAATGTGTTCTGTTTTCTCTCCCAAGGTACTGATCGAGGATGGGTTGTTGCTGACACAGATTGCCCCTCGAATACGTCAGGTGGGCCTTCGACGCCTGGCGAGTCACATAGTAATGAAGATTTAGAGGATACTGTGAGAAACGCTATAGAGACTGAAATTGCTTGCAATGAAAGTAACCAAGTACAGGAAGCTGCTAACGAAAGTCAAACATTGAACACTGAGTGATGAACATTACTTTTCCTGAGACTCTAGACTATTAACCAATATAATAAAATATTCTATGTAATAAATCAACAGACAACACAATACCTACTGGAAAAATTAGACAACAACAAAACATCATATTGCAAAACCAACTACAACACTACAGAAAGTCCGACACAATGGAGGATGTGAATGCCGAAAACCAGTTCTTTAACCGCTCGCTCATTTTAGTTTGATAAAGAAATAGTTGAACATTTTAATTATTTTTCTATTTAATGTCAAAATTCCTTGTGCTTTCTCTTTTTTAATTATGAATAAGATAAAAGTTAGGAGAACATATAGCACTAATGCTCTTTAAACTATTCGTTTGCTGGATCAAACACGAAAAGAAAAGATTTTGTTGTTAACTGATTTTTTGGTTTCGAAGTAAGCCGTATCTACTTTGGAAGCTGAAACTCTACAGAGAAAAAAATACATTGAAAAAACAAATAAAACTTCATGCAAGCAGTATAAAATACATTTCATCCATTTGAGAGTGTGTCGTTTGAATTAGACCTTTTTGTTTGTGGATTCAAGAAGTTTCGAAGTCCTTTTTTAAAAATCTCGCAGTTTCGTACGAGGTGACCGATATACTCCTCAGGAGCTGCCACATCAGTTTTTTAAGTGTAAAACAAAAGCAAAACACAACTGAAAATGGAGTAAGAAGAAGAGGACGATGTTTGGAGCATGGAAAAGGCTGAAGGGTTCGAATCACTGAAGCAAAACTTAGAAAGCCGGCTTCAAAATGGCCAAAATAGAGTAAAATAACTACCGCAAAGGAGCGCGTTATAGAGACCATACAATATTTCACCAAATGCACTGGATGTTGGCAACAAGCAGTGCAAATTTTAATACTATTTGATGGTAGACACCGATACGCTTCGCGAGAACATACGGAAGAAAAGTCAGAGCAAGAGCGATGGAACGAAGTACCCGGTTTCAGGCAAAATAGCCAGCGGAGAACACTTTGAGGAGTAAGAAGCAAAAAAATCAGCCCAGCGGCCAGAGAAACATAACAGCAACAAAAATTGGGCCATCAAAATATGGATAGTATCCTATACTTAAAAAGTCCATCTTCGAAGAAAGGCCACAGATAAAGAAGATATCTGGTAAAGTATAAAAGCATAAAAAACATTTTTCTCTGCATTTCCCATTTGGAGGCCCATAGATGTGCGTAGGAAAAGTAATCGCATATACAAATTCACTCAAAACCTGCTCAAATATGGATGCGAATCCTGAACTTTAACATGACCTTCCGGATAGGATGCAATCGAATACGAAGTGCTTAGGACAATGGCGGGTTGTACGAGCAGAATACGGTGATGCAGAGCATAGAATTACGCAACCTGGCTGGCCATGTGGAAAGGATGGAAGCGGACTGATTGTGCAGCTGAATCCTAGAGGAAGATACAATGGAAGCTTGCTAGAGACTTCAGAATGACACGAAGTCGCAGAACCGTGATAGAGGCGAGCTATCCTGGAGCCAAAGACCAGGGAGAGCTATGCCATAGGTGTTTGTGGCGTGGGTAGAAATCAAAGGGTTTTTGTGAAAATAAGGAATCAGTAAATGCTGCGTCCTAACATTTTACGCTTAAGACAAGTCTCTCAAGCCCTTTAGATGTACAGTTTTTTTCGGATAGAACTGACCATCGAATTTACCACTACTTGATTCTACTTCTAACATTCGTTGCGTACAGACGTGTTTCTAAAAATCGTCACTAAATAAAAAAAAGTAATAGCGTCACTTGAAACTAATTTTTAAAATTGGAAAAGCTTCAATTTGTCGAATCATTCGAAATGTTTATCGAATATCTGAATTTCACTTGGGAACAATTTTCTCGAAGTTAGAAAAAGCAGAGCATTGGTGGCGTGGAGGAGCTCTACAGCTTCCCGCCGCTGGGGACCAGGCATATCAAATGCAATCGAAGACAAACTAATGAAAAGCAAAAGTTAATAAAACCAAAAAGCTTAAGCCACAAAAAACGAGCGAAAAACAAGAAGCCATGCAACGTAAGACTAGCGTAAAAAAGATTGAATTTTGTTTAGGGAATGCTGGTGTCCTAAGTGAACTACATAGTTCTTTCACCCGAGCATTTTGGCTATCAACTTAATAGCACATTGAGCTCGTTCGACACTTGCTGATTCCAGCATATGGATGGTACCATTAAAAATTTCGCAGTTTAGGGACACCAGCATTCCCTAAACAAAATCCATTTAGTTCGCCACCACTGCTTAAAGTGGAAATTATTGCTCGATAGAGCTTGCAGCACTGCCATGTTGCAGCATATATATATATATATATATATATATATATATATATATATATGGGTTCGCAGTTATCTGAAACCCGCGCAGTCGAGGAAGGAGGAAGGAAGGAAATCGGTGGTACAAGATGCGAGGAAGACAGCAATTCAAGATCCCGACCACATACTAAGCGCAATAGCACAAATTATTATTCGGTACTTGCTGCGATGTGTACCGAAACGGATTGTCAAAACAATATAGGAAATATAAATTGTGGTTCTAGTGTTAACTTTATGGAATATTTAAAATCTAAAAATAAAGGGAAGAAGCCGACCTGTGCACCTGCTAGTTCTTCTGTAAAAAGTAATAAGAACACTGGAAAATTCCAGCGATTAACGTCTTTGGGTAGCGCGAAGCAAAAAGAGTGAACGCAGACAAAATTACAATAAAAACGAAAGCACAGGTTGGCTTCAAAATAGCCAAAGATGCTTTAAATAATGTGAAAGCTCCCCACTTTATATACGAGCCAAAGGTGGAGAAAGACCAGATCTTCCTGTTGTAGGGCCTAGTCTGTGATGAGAATATTGTTGATCTCCTTGAAATATTACAGGAAGCCGTCAAATTCATTCGTGTAAAAAATTTTACAGCAAAAAGATCAACTATTGAGGGCATGCCAAAACTGACGATAGATACAAGCCATATGGCAGCAGCGCTTACTACCACTCACGTGACCATTAGTAGGCCGACTTTGCTGGCTAACTTACATGGCGTTATATGAAGAATTGTGGAGGTGCCAGCGAAAATTCGAGGTTTTATACGGTTTAGAGACGGATTTCTACAGTGAAATCCAGATGATCCGCGGAGAACACAATAGCGCTCCTAGTGAAGTGAAAATTATTTCAGTTCTTATACCCGTTTAGTTTTTATCGCCTTCCAAAGTGAATTTATAGGAGTTTGTTTACATCTCAACGCTGAGCTATCAGTCGAAGGTGCAAAACATGTGCTTCATTTGCTCGTCTTGGAAAGTTTAGGAGCACAATGGGCTATACAAGGTGAATTTATAGCATGCACGGAATGCGTTCGGCACGTTTTTTATTCGGAAAATAGTATATATGACGAAATATAAGCATTTGCTAATGCCGCAGTTGGGTGACAGCTACCGGAAGCTTGTCCATAGTAGGCCGACTAATACATATGCAAATTGCTACCATATGGCTTGTATCTATCGTCAGTTTTGGGGCATGCCCAAGCGCCCACCAACAGGTAAAGTACTTTTACATAAAAAAAAATTAAGTCGACCAGTGTTACAGGTATCACAAATTTGGTCATTGGGCTGCCAATTGCGCCATGCACAATTGATGCGTTAAATGTAAAGATATTCATGCCCCCGTTGAGTGCAAATTTTCTCAGATGAAACAAAATGAACAATCATACGGTATAAACTGCGGTGTATTTGATCATCCAGCAGCATATAGAGGATGTCCCCGATATCGAAATGCAAAAGTTAAACTCCCCTCAAGACAGGCACACCTACACCGCAGTGTAATATCATCAAGCCCAGGGTATCATATACACTTGTTGCTAGAGGACCAGTAGACAATAATGCAAATAAAATAAATGATGTAAGTGGCAATAATGAGCTGCTTCTCAAAATTTACCAACAGCTTCGGAAATAACTAATAAGCAAGATCAAAAAATCAATTTCGTAATTCAATGTTTAGGTCAACATGCTTCAAAATAATTTATCATCCAGTCACACTTCCGTGGACAGGCTTCGTCTCAACGTCAACTCCATTATTACTCTACGTCGACGTAACTTACTCCTGGAATTCATCGTCAAGCAAAAGCCTGACATCATGTCTCGCAATGAAATCCATCTCAACTCATGGCACTCCATGACATTCAAGGAATTTGTATTCGTAAGAAACGATAGGCTAAATGGTGATGGGAGAGGTATCATCGGGATATTGGTTAGAAGACCCAATTGTTTCCAAAATATTGAAAAATTCTAATTCAAAAACTTTGAATTTCTTCGTGTCCGTTATCAAAATTTCACTGCCAGGTGGGGATAACCTCTTCGTTATCTCTGCCTATGCAACTGGTCGAAACGTTCTCATGTTCAAGGAGGAGCTCAATTCCTTGTTTGAAATACTCGAATTGAACAGGCTGCAAAATTATTTTGTTCTTGCTGGTGACCTGAATGCCAAGCATACATTATGGCTGAACACCAACAATAATTCAAGAGGTGTATTCCTAAAATCGTGGATAACAGAGATAAAATTGTATACAGGCGTAACCTATATGGGCCGGAACTCCCAACATACCCAAGGACAAATTCATATTTGGATCTTTGCATTGCTGACGTAAGATGAATTCAGATTTAGCAATACTGATGGAAATCGCAGGTAGTTTCCTTATTAAAGTGACCATTACGCAATTGTGATGGAGATAAATCATCAAAAGGATGTCTTCCTCATTCCAGTTCAACATGAAAATCATCGGTTGAATTAAAAAAAATACGGATTGGGGAAAGTTTCAAAGGAATTTCAATCTAGAATACCAGAAACAACGTACATCTTCTGATTATGGCAGCCCTCATCCAATGGTTCCTAATGATAGAAATCTAACTAACGACGACTTGTATAACTTTTTTATGAAAGCGCGACTCGAGTGCCCTCAGCAATGTCTCCACCAATTCTTGCATCAGTGCGTCCTATAACCCAAAAAGCAATAGCTATCCCAGTTCGGGAGAGTAAATACAGGGTGCGCCAGAGAAACTTACTTATTTGAAAAAATTCCCGCGCGGTGATTTAGGCGGGTAGAGGGGCGAGAGGGGGCGCATCTGGAGGGGAAAGTTCCCAAGTTTGTTTCTCCCTCCAGTCAGTTGCTATCATGCCCTGGTCTAGAGAACAGCGGGCCTTCGCAGTCGAGAGCTTCTTTTCTAACGGTCGCTCACTTGTTGCTACGCAACGTGGACCTCGTTACAGGAACATGATCGAGGAATTTTTTCTTCCAAGACTCGAAGAAATGAACGTTAGGAACGTGTGGTTTCAGCAAGATGGAGCCACAGCACACACAGCACGAGACTCAATGAATTTGTTGCGACAACATTTCCCCGACCGCCTCATCTCTCTCAGAGGCGATCTCCAATGGCCGGCACGCTCTCCAGATTTGACTCCATGTGATTTCTTTTTATGGGGTTATTTGAAATCCCTGCTTTATGTCGATCGACCACGGACCAAAGCACACCTCAAGAACAACATTCGCGACACCATTGCCAACATACCGATTGATATGCTGCAAAGAGTGGATACGAATTTCAAACATCGACTTCATCAGTGTATGCGCAATGGGGGTCGCCATTAATCCGATGTCATTTTCAAGACTGCATGAAAAAAAATTGGGATACTGTATTCTCAAATAAAAAAAAATTTAAAACAATAACTGAAGTACTTTTGTTTTTTTTTGACCTTTCATAAGTAAAGTAAGTAAGTTTCTCTGGCGCACCCTGTATATGAAATTTAAACATTGAAGGAATAGCTGGAATGAACATTTCTTGAGAAATTAAGTCTCTTAGGAGCATTTAAGCGGTTATATGCGTTAGATATTAGTATTAATTACTTATTCAGAAAAGCATTCTCAAACAACATTCCAAAATTTTAATTTAAATATTAGATTTAATGTCGTGAGGAAACTTTGTAATGTGCTGAAAGTTAACATTTAATTCGATTCCTTGCGGATTGTATGAACTAATTTTAAAATGTTTTTATAATTTTCACGTGAATTAAAAAGTACTTTAAATCGAATTCGATCGGTTTTCTCTTTTCCTCCTAACGGGTATGGTAACCGCAATATTGGCGGGCTTTTCCCAAACAAAATGAGCTAGCCATCGGGCATAGCTCCTTTTCCTTTTGTTGTTTCAGGGGGCTCACGCCTGAGATGATTGGTCTTCCACTCCTCACTTGGCCAAGTCATCGTTTAGACCCTTGATCTAGTTGAGAAGGGTGAGGGGGCACCACTACCTCCTTTTTATGGGCTGGGACTATCCACTCATGCACGGGTAAGGTGGAAAGGTCGTCCCGTCTCCTTATTGTAATGTTCCTCGGCCTTCAACACCTGTTGAATGTGTCCCATTGCCACGTCTTGAAAAAAAAAACGTAAGCGTGAAATTTTTCGTGAAGCACTAATTTTTCGCTCGTTGAGGAAGCAGTCCAATGCTGCAGTCCTGAACGGACAGTGAACATTACTGTAAATACTCCACAAGTTTCCCAAATAGCTTGTCGCCGTGGTATGCAATGTGTTTTACGGAGAATCGCTTCTTTTAACTGATAGAAATCTGCAGCCCTTGGTCTTCTCGATTTTCATTCGCGCAAATTATTGAATGGCTTTGGTTTTAACGTGTCGCCAACGCGATCATTATTAGCGTTTGCTGATGACCTTATAATTTATATGGCTGACCGAAAAGCTTCATTAGTTCAGAGCAATTTTCAGAAAATGCTTAATGATATGCAGCTCTGTACAGACAACTGGCAAATGAAAGTCAATGCATACAGGTGCGAAACAATTTTGTTGCTGCGGTTGGCCAGTCAAAACCTGAAATGTAAAGTAAATATGTTCAAAATAATATGTTTAATTTAGACTCTTTATTCAGTTGTAATTTCAATATCATTCTTTTTTGTTTTGTTTTGCCATGGTTGGCAACATTGTAAGAGATAGTTGTCACTAGTTGTTCTTTGGTCAACTACCAATCAAGAGTGTGCTCTTAGTTCTCGTAAAACCAGCGTGGTGGATAGTTCAATATCAAGTTCCTAACTAAGTTTAAATAAAAGTTATCTATATTTTCTTTAAAATAACTTCTTCAATTCAATATCTCCTCAATTAACACTCCACGTAACAATTATAATCTCTTAACAAAATAAATAGACAAGCAAATAAAATTTCCAATTAAAAAGCGCTTTTCATTATAATTTAACTAACCAAATACTAGTATTTCCAAGACTAGTTAGTCTTCTTCTTCCCTAGGAATACATGCACATTTGGCTATTTTTGAAAGAAACGATCGGCTGAAATGTGCCGTTCATTTAGAAAATTAAAGATACTGATCGTTTTTATCATCCATCACTAAAAGATACTGTGTCCTCCATCAAATCCTTGAGGAACCGCAAAATAATTAAAGTGCATTAAAATTCAATTTCTCGACGTCAATGTACTATATTGAACTGTTAATATCTGCAGACTGCTTAAAAAGATCACAAATCTGTGCCGATACATTTTAGTCCAATACGATTTCACTCGTTTGAAACCTCTGCAATCAAAATCCTTAAACGCGTCTATCAGTAATGCTCAAAAATCGGAGTGAAAATCGGAATTTTTTTTTTCTTTAACGATAAAAGACCTTTACCGTTATTTGGCATTCGTTGAGTGGGACCTAATAGAAATTAAATCGAATATTTTTCTGAAAATGGAACCCTTCTACATATCCCCGTTCAAGTTATGCGTGAACATACATAAAAAAAGGAACAAATAAAATATAAATATACTGATCAAGCGGATATATGATGTATGTTCACTTTCCTTTGAAAGTCGGTTAAAAATGGAAAAAATTGAACCGGTCCCAAAATTTATGTGGATTTAATAAAGAACAGACAAGATAGATGTATCAAAACTAATCTAAGTTTGTTGATTAAGAGAAAATAAGTGGAAGTCTACCTTCATTCAATCTTTCAGGCTGAAACCAGCATTAGTTTTTGTTTGTGTAAAATATAATTAATATGTTAAAATATTTTATTAGAGATTAGGTAAAAAAAGGAAATCTAGCATTTCCCGATTGGATGAAGGAGAAATTTTTGCAAATGTTGCATGGCTAGGAATTTGTCCTTTGCGATTGAGGACAATGATTTAATTTTCCTTTGTGAAAGAAAATATTTACGTGTCAAAAATCTTCAAATAGGAGTTGGAGAACATTGCGAAAAACTTGGAATCTGTCAATATTCCGGGACAAGCTGGAACCAGCAAAACCAAGACCCAAGAATGCAAGATCCCACAAATAGATGTTTCATGAAATTCATTGAGAAGGATAAGAACTTAGTTACAATGTCAGTTGCAGATCATTGTATAGCTACAAACTCGCCAAATGAGGTCGTCATGTCAGAAATGGTAAGTTCTTCAATGCAAGACTTAGACAAAGCGATTGAACAGGACATTAGAACATTAAAAAAAGTGGGTAAATTAGTTTTTAAACCATTAAATAACGATAGATTTTATCTTAATAGTAAATTTACCTCTAATAATTTTTCCATACAAAATAGCTTCTCACCCTTAGCAAGTGGTAACGTTATTCAGGATAATCCAGATATTGCTAACAAATCCTCATGGCTTCCACCCATTTTTATTAACAATATTATCCCTCTAACGGTGAAACTTATTTTTAAACAATTCCCTACGTGCAGGTACGGAATTAAGTCTTTTTGGCCATCGTCCAACAAAATTACTGTTGGAAAAATCGAAACGTTTGACTTCATTCTCAATTTAATGAAGGAAAAGAAACTGGGTGGACATTCATTTACGCCTTCTATCAGACGCAACCATTTAGTGATTCTCACTGGGTTGAGTACTTTGTCCCTTATTCCCGAAATAAAAGATGATGTCTTGTCACAAACTCCAGAACTAAATAATTTTGAAATAATAAATTTACCAATAACATGGTCTCGCCGTAATGATGTAAACTTAAATATATTCAAATTCAAGTTAAGTGGCGACGATGAAGCATCTAAAAATCCATTTTTTACTGCATCATAGAATAACTTGGGGAAAACAAAAGAGGGGTGATTTGACACAATATTACGAATGTCAACGTTTGGGGCACGTATCCTCAAATTGTGGATATGAAAAAAGATGTGCTGCTTGCGGAAAGGAGCACATATGTGGTGTATGCCCGCGTAAGTGTATCGTTGATGAGACTTTCAATAACCCTGATACTCCTCGTGTGTATTGCGTGCTATGCTCCTCAACTGGCCATCCAGCTAACTTTTCTGGCTGTTCGGAAAGATTAAAATTAAGAACAAAGTTGGCAGAAACACGTGCTGCAAAAGCAAGTCCAATGTCCTATAGTATTCCACATAATAACATTCAAAGTTTGTCTTTCACTCCAGCTATTAGCAATTTGCTTTATTCGAATGTTTAAACATCAAACAATGAATCTGAAAACTGCCTTTCTAAATTAAATAATCAATCTCTTCTCCACTTTGGCGTATCTCCTGTGACTCTCATAAAAAAATCAAAAGAATTTCTTGCTTCACACTGTCTTTTGGCTCCGGAAGAACAACCTGAAGCCTTATTGAACCTTTTAATTGGCATTGCAATGAACATTAATTCCTTGCAAACTCATGATAAGCGGATTGCTCTCCAAAATATTCTTGATGAGTTTGTGCCTGACATTGTTTTTTTAAGCGAAACTCAGCTAAATGTAAGGCACAAACCACAATTTCCAAATTACACAATGTTTCGCAATAATATTGATAGAGGTACAGCCATCCTTGCTCATTCAAAACAGACTATTTTACGAATTCGATGTGAATTCTCATCTTTTTCTAGTACTTTCGCTTGTTCACATATGCGTGGTGCTGGTGGTCATGTTCTTAAACTATTTTAAATTCTTTGTGTGTTCCCTGTGATCTCGGTCAACCACTTTTCTCTGATTTTGATCAATTATTAAATTTTTCAAACGAATTTGATGATTTCATTTGGGGAAGAGACATTAATGCTAGACACCCTAGTTGGGGCGATAATACTTTTAACGTTAATGGTAGAGTCATTAGCAATTGAGCAATGTCAGGTAACAGCACTTCCATATCAATTATTAATGCAGGCATTCTTACTTTTCCCAGAGGGTCTTCTTTCTTAGATAATTTCCTGATTTTACCTTCACTTCTCAATTGCAGCTCCTTCTGATCATCATGCGCTTTTCCTTAGGCTTCCTTTTGCTAACTAATATCCAATTATTCCTCATCCTTCCTTATTTTGCTCGTTTAAGAATGTTGAAGTGTCTTGTTTTGATGAACGTTATCTGAACTCGGCAGACAAATTCCCAGATGAGCCTCTACTTAACAACCAAGAAATCGATGAGATGATTTCTTTATGCATAGAATCTTTTGCTTCTGCCAGAAAATCTGACAACCTTTGCCCATAAACACTCCATTTAATTCATACTAGAAGTAAATGGCAGCAAAAACTAAAAAGAGTATTTCCCCAAAATAGAGTAAATCCACAGTATATTCTTCTTCGTTCACAAATTAATTGCCTATTTAAAATTATAAGAGACAAGATGCATCTTATGACTTTCTTCTATGAAGCCATCCTCACATGTTTTTTCCAGAAATAACTAACTTGACTGGCCGGTTATTAAATGATTGGGATATTTTCTGGGATCGTATTCGTTTTAATGGACCATCATATGTAACGATAGATGAAAAATTGAACGTTTGCCCCTCCTTTTATAATAATCTTTACAGTGAAAAACCCTCCGCTAACAATACTTTAAAAGAGCTTGTAGAGAGTAACGTCAATTCTTTTAGCTCGGGTTTTGAAGGATCTTTTTGAACAATATTCTCGCCTAATAATCGCTCCTCCCTCACATCCCACTTGCTTAAAGTTTCGTGATTTTTTTACCAGCTTTGATGAAATCCAATCTATAACAGTAAATTTGAATAACAAAAATTCTTTTGATCCAGATGGCATTCCGAACTTAGTAATCTGGAAATGTAGCAACTCAATTTCTAGACCTCATGTCGTCATTGCAAATAATTGCATTAATAATGGTTTCTTTCCATCTGCTTGGAAAGCAGCCACATTAGTTCCTTTGCCAAAATCAAGAACAAATTGTGATATTAAGAAATTGAGACCAATCTCTCTTCTTTCGAACCTACGCAAAATTCTTTAAAAAATTATTCTACGATCTTTTAAAATATTTTCTAAACCCATCATTCCTATTGCGAAATTTGGTTCCAAGGAAAAAATTTCTACTAAACATGCAATTTTATCCACTCATGATAAAATTTCTTCTAGTTTGCGGAACAAAGAAGTTACAGTGGCGTGTTTGGTTAAAAGGTTTAATCTACAAGCTTTTAAATTGTAACTGCCCTATTCGTTTAACTCGTATTTTCATAAATTTTCTTACTACTCGTATTTTATCGATTAAATAGGTAATTCCGACTCTTCTTTGATAAGTGTATATTCTGGTGTTCCTTAGGGTTCTATTCTTGGTTCGTCTCTATCAAAACTGACGATAGATACAAGCCATATGGTAGCAATTTGCATATGTATAAGTCGGCCTACTATGGACAAGCTTCCGGTAGCTGTCACCCAACTGCGGCATTAGCAAATTCTTATATTTCGTCATTTATACTATTTTCCGAATAAAAAACGTGCCGAACGCATTCCGTGCATGCTATAAATTCACCTTGTATAGCCCATTGTGCTCCTAAACTTTCCAAGACGAGCAAATGAAGCACACGTTTTGCAGCTTCGACTGATAGCTCAGCGTTGAGATGTAAACAAACTCCTATAAATTCACTTTGGAAGGCGATAAAAACTAAACGGGTATAAGAACTGAAATAATTTTCACTTCACTAGGAGCGCTATTGTGTTCTCCGCGGATCATTTGGATTTCACTGTAGAAATCCGTCTCTAAACCGTACAAAACCTCGAATTTTTGTTGGCACCTCCACAATTCTTCATATAACGCCATGTAAGTTAGTCAGCAAAGTCGGCCTACTAATGGTCATGTGTGTGGTAGTAAGCGCTGCTGCCATATGGCTTGTATCTATCGTCAGTTTTGGTCTCTATTCAATTTTTATTTGGCTGATATTTCTTGCGGTCATCAAAATAATATAAATGACAATTTTAAAATGTTTCTTTAGGCGGACGATGTTATCCTTCTTGCATGTGACACAAGTCCCTTAACAGCTTTAAATAAAATTGATTTTCATCTTCAAGTGCTTAAAAAATTATATGTTTGATTGGACTCTAAAAATTAACCATGAAAAATGTGAGTTAATTTGCTTTCATAATGCTTATGGGAAAGGTCATAGAAATGCTCCACCTGAAAGTAAATTACTCTCTTTATCAATTGATGGGCACAAAATTCCTCTCAAAACAACAATAAAATATTTTTGCATTCACTTACATCATAGGCTAAAATTTAATTACCATATTTGTTCAAGTCTGAGAAAAGCAGTTGGTGCATCTGTAGCATTGTCACCTCTTCTTTCAAGCAAATCTGTAAGTTGCAGTACTAAACTTTTAATGTATAAAACCCTTTATTCGTCCGATTATTACCTATTGTTTTCCTGTTTGGCATTCTGTTTCATCAACTCTTGCTGATGAAATTAAAATTTTTGAACGCAAAATCCTTAGAAAATGCTTATCAAAATACAGAAGGCCAAACAAAAAACATTTCAGAAACAGTATACTTTACGATGAGACAAAAATTAGACCAATTCTATTTTTTAATGATCGAGCAGAGTATGAAGCGCTCAACCTTTTAGGGCTCTGATACTACTAATACTATTTTTATAAATCTTTCAATCACATTGAATTGGTGTTTGCCTATAGTGCCGTTGTCCGTTGTCAAGCTATGTACCTTCTTGTCATGTTAAAAATGTTTTTTACGTAAAAAAAAACAATAAATATCTATCTATCTACCTTCTATCCCATTTCCAAGAACGAAGCTGATTTTAAACCAGGCATACAAACGCACAGCAGTGTACTAAATGTAAGCATCGAATTATGCTGTATGGCAGACCCAACTTATGCTGTCCCGGTGGATTATGACATTTATGTTGAACATGTTGTTTTTGTTTACACTTTTTGTGTGTCGTTCAAATTCGTCCATTTTTATCGGCATTTCCGATTAGAAAAGCGATTTTCAGGTTCGTTTCTACTGCGCTGTGAGGGTTTTTGTATTGATTGTTCTTTGCTAAGTAGACTTCTTTGTTGTCCGTGTCTGAATCCTCAATAACCACAGACGTAATCGGAGTTATCGCCAGTCCAGTAAGTATAATTTTGGCTTTATATTGGAATAGGTGATTCATAACAATAGAAAGTGTAAATACTTGCTGGGGATTTTGATAAAGTTATGATTCATATTCGTATGCGGTATCTACGTATACGACTCGATTCCAGCGCCGAGCACTTGAAGCTGACGGCGCATTCTGTTTCGACGCAGCGACAAGTGAATTTATAGTTTGGTGGCGGAACGAACGGTTGAATACATTCAATTAAGGGTACTTTAGAGTTAAATTGGGTGTAAGTAGAGCAGTGCAGAATATTTTATAATTTTAAATTGAAAGAAAAATAGCAGTTTTGTGAATAAAAAGTAAAAAGTGATCTGTCGGTTGTGTAAGGCTAAAGTTGATGCGTGTTTTTCTCTTATCAGTTGCAAGAATTACACTCTACGACCTTCACTGATAACATTTCGCAGAGTGTATTAATCCCATATGTGTCTGTGAATGTCTTTAATTATTTCTTGTATTAATTTTCATTGATTGCAGTTGCCGCGTTGCTACGAGCGGATCATTCGGTTGCATTTTCTTTGAGTGTGAATCATAAGCCATTGCATAGAAATTTCGCAAAAAGGCAACATGAGAAGTGCACACTCAGCGTTTATGTTGCATGAACGCAAGAACTATTTGATATTTTCAGTTCATTTCCGTTCAGTCTATATTTAGAGACTATTATGGCAATTTGCATTTGAGTAAAATATTAAAATCCTGTTCTGTAATTTAATATTCAATTATGATGCGACTTTTGATAATGAAATTTTGTTGAATGAATACATGAAAAACAAAACTGCATGATTTATTTACAAAAGCTTTGACTAATTAAAACAATTTTTTTAGCAAAATGTCGCTGTATCCATCTCTCGAGGACATGCAAGTGTCCAGGTTAATTGAAACGCAACATGCAGCCTCAGCTCAATTACACAGTTCGCTCCTGGCCAGCACTCCCAATGCAAGCGCTCCAGTTCCAAGTGCTCCTATTGAATATGTGCCCGTTGCCAGTGCTCCATCGGCACCGCCGCAGTATCCTGGAACCAATGCCTTGTACCCCGGCCTTGAGAATTTTCTGGGATTAGAGCTAACCGACGAAATGATTCGCCTCAATATGCCAGAGTAAGCGACTTAAAAGTTTGATATACCTTTTGATATTTCTAATTCCTCGTTAATCTTTTCGCAGATATTGCAGCAGAAATGAACCTCCAAGTGCCATTCAACAACAGGTCGTTCCAGCCCCGCCAACCGCTGTCGTCACGGTCAATAACACAGTTGCACCTTTATCGGGAAGTGTAGCTATGCCAGGTAGGGCACATATAACGCATAACATTCGGGAGTTTGTGCTTTGCAAGGGCGCAGATGGGAAAGTTGGTCTTCGTGTGCAATCAGCCAACAATGGAGTATTTGTTTGCATTGTTGTGAAAGGCAGTCCAGCTGCGATGGCTGGTATTCGATTTGGTGACCAAATTTTGCAATTGAATGGCGTCAACGTCGCCGGCTACTCAGTGGACAAAATACACAAAATGCTCAAGCAATCGGGAAAGAACAATATATCTGTGGTGGTCAGAGACAGGTAAGCATAAAGTTATTTCTTACTCATCCGATTTCACTCTAGTGACGTTTTTTATTCTCATTGTTTTCATTAGACCATTCGAAAGAACTATCACCTTAATGAAGGACTCAAAAGGAAACTTGGGATTCCAATTCAAAAACGGAAAAATAGTCTCCCTAGTCAAAGACTCATCGGCAGCACGCAATGGAGTGTTAACTGACCATCAACTCTTGGAAGTTAACGGACAATCCGTGGTCGCAATGCAAGATAAAGATATCCGCAAAATAATAGACTCATCTGGGGAAATAGTAAAGATAAACATCGTTCCGGCACTTATTTACGATCAAATGATTAAGAAGTAAGTAGCGATAGTTTCCGCTTGCTTACGAGGAAATGATTCTTAATCAAGCGCTAATTGTTAACTTTTCCTCTTAGGCTGTCTACAAGCTACTTACGAGGAATCATGGACCACAGCATCCCTGATTTCTAAGAGGCAGAAGAAGATGCGAGAATTTAGGAGCTGAAGAGCCTTTCTTTTTCTACATTTTTATATTTATAAACGTACATTCGAAGTAATCAGTATTTACGTTAGATTTATGTATATGATGCGTCTAAATATAATGAATGATTAATATAGTTTACGCATTGAATTAGAATTTTGTGCGTTTTGATGACAGAGTTACAAAAAAATATTTATTTGTATTTTCCTCGTGATGGTAATTTGGGGATTGATGATGCTATTGAGGTAGCAAGAGTAACTACTCAAAAAACTCGGTTCACCTAGAATACCTTTGTTGATTTCCTTCATTTTTAGTGCTTTTAATTGGTCTGTAAAAAGATGAAATAAAAACGTTTTAGCAACAAATATTTCGGGAGTAAATGTGCTCCCTTCAGTTTCTATTTTCTGAAGTTATTGTTACCTTTCCATTTATTTTCTTAACAATTTTTTTTATGTTCTAATATTTCACAAAATATCTTTCAAACATACTTTTTCGTAACTAGCCCTAAAATGGTTAATTAATTAATTTTTACTGCGCTCCAACTTCACCCTGTGCTTCCCTGATGTGCTCGTTAAAGCGAACTTTCACCCTTCGTATCGCCCGAACAAGATATACCCGTACTTTCTCGCATTGTAAGCAGATGACCTAACATATTCTGCGCCCACCTTGCTTTTTATTCTTATTCTTGTATTGGCTCATGTTTGCTTTCAGTCGAACCTGCGAACTACTTATAACTTCGATGCCTTTCTTGCCCATTATTATTCGTAGAGATTCACTCTGAATAAATAATACCTGCTCTTTGTTGTGGTTTTTTCCTTTGAGAGTGATTAGGCAGGTCAATTTCGTTCGTTTGCATGTTTTTTTCATATTGTTCTTTATAGGTATTTATTAAATAGTGCCCCGAAGATTTTGCAAAGAAAACTTGATCCATTAATTTAAAATTCTAGCGATTATCCTTGATTAAATGCGTACAGCATACAATATTCTAAGGAATTCTCTGCAAACGAAAAATCCAACTAGACCGCAGCGTTTGATGATAGTGGATGGTGTCTACTTGCGCTGCGTGTAGGTGAAGATTTTAGCCGAAACTCCGCCGACTCAAATTCTGTCCAGTCAGTTCTGTGATGAGCCTTCCATTTCAATTTGCCCTCATTCGGGGAGTTACGTATGTCACAGTGGCTTTATCAGGACGACTTTATTTGCATGACGCAACCGGTCATGATTTGGAATGAAATGTTTGCAAAATATGATAAGGTTGCTCGCAACCTGCCCAGTTTCTTTATTTCGGACTTGGAGATTTAGACAAAACCGATTCGCTCGTCCACGTCTTTGATTGAGCCAAGGCCCTGAATTATCTTTCCAGAGGAGCTAGCAGTATATCCATCGGAGCTGGAATTTTCTTCAGGGTGATGAGTTTTCCTGCTCCGGTCGAATTCTATACCCATCATTCTCATCGTCCTAACACTTGATATTCATTCTGTCAAATGATCGCTTTTTGATTTCCAGATGAAACCCATATTTCTGAGTTCATCGCAATGCCTCGAAGACGTCCCTTATTGGTGGTTATTTCTGTCAACTTCGCGGACGCTCAGTTGTCTATATAGCGTGATGCTTCTTTTCTCCCGCCATTATCGTATATCAGAGCTATTGCAAAGTTTCAGAAGAAATTTGAAGTCCTGACAGAAGATGGTTGACCTGGAAGAGTCCACAATGCGTATTTAAGGCAAGCAACTTCTTTATATCAGCATCGAACTCAACGTGAAGAAATGGATGGAGACGATAGATGAGACGTCGGTTTATCTTTCCTTTGGGAAGTCTCGAACGAACGAAGACAAAAAATCATAAAAACTAGGGGCAGAGTTACAGGAAGTAATTGCTGATAGTTATTCCCCTATAAATAATATTGCTAAATAGATTGTCAAGGAAGCAAGAGGATGGGAAATCCATACAAAAAGCGAGCAATAAAAAATTCATTGGATTTGATTCGAAAATTGTGGGATGTAACAATGGATGATAACGAAGTCCTGGCATCATTTCATGTGCAACAATTGTTCTTATGCGCACCAGAAAAGCAGGTGGTAATTCAACTTGTTAAATGGCTAGAAACGTGGAATATTTCACTAGATTGGAAAAGAAAGACGACACAATATGGAAAATTTACAAATATGTGTGCGTATTAATTTCAAAGGCTAGAGAGTCTCAGCGGATCTGATTTATAGCTTGCATACGATTAATAAAATCGTATGCAAGCTATAAATCCAATCCGCTGAGCCTCTCTAGCGATCAAACTGAACATTTTTAGTAGTTTTTTATTAAGAAAGTATCACTGGATTTTTAGTTAGATAAGATAATGGCACGTTTTGATCTAAAGAAATGTGCCCAACATGTTTTATTTATTAACTTACTGAAAGCCCAATGTTCCTGCAGATTAATTTTCATATTCCTACTCTTTCAGAGATGCTTACATATTTTAAGTTCAGAGGAGATAAACTTTAGAAAACATTTTTATTGGATCTATGACCATTTTTTGAATATAAAGCCCTATCTTAACCAGTTTGATTTGCTAATATTGGATCGATCGTTACCGAGCATAACGATCTTAACACTTCACTGCATTCAATAATGTTCATTGCGTCATTAGTACGGTAGTTCAGCTGGCAAAATAACTGATCGAATAGTAAGGACAGTTTTAATCCGTTCCTAGGAAGATGGAATCAGTGTATCATAATAGTTATTTTTGAAACAGGTCTTTACCTCCTAGAACTGTTTGAAGCTCCCCCAAGCTTCTTTGGCACTAACAACTCAATTAATATGGGAAATATTCATCTTTTTCGTTAACATAACTATTTTGATATGCGCATTTACATGTAGTTGTTCGTTTTTCGTGTCGGATACAAAATTCCAATCAGAATAATATACTCACCCAATGCCCACCCTTAATTCAAGTCACTGGTTCAGATGTATGAAGTTTGTAACTTATAAGCTGCAGGGAATACTTAACAGCTGTACGAGTTCAATTCTATGAATATTACTTACTAATACTAACAATGAATAATTCAAATATAGAATAAAAAAATCATAAGTAGGTTAACAGCAATTAATGCTTCTTATGAGTTCATGTCTAATGAGAATATTAGCGCACCTTAAAACCAAACAACCATCTAAGCTCAGTAGTAAAAATAAATTTCAAGAAAAATATCAGTACTTCAGCTTATTTAATTAATTTAACAGGATAGCAAACCATACAAAAATGGCTCAGTTAAATGTGATTTAAATGTTAATTAAATGTGAATAAGTTGCATACAAATGAATAAAAAAACTTTTAGAAAAAAAAAGGAAAGCCGACTTCAAAATGCCCCAAAAAGGATGAAATAAATTTGATGGAAGCGGTGCCATATCAGTTTATCCCGTTTCTTTTGTGATGGTGCACATGTTGGAAATTTTTATGTTGAAATGGGGAAATTGATTTGGCACCGCTTCCATAAAATTTATTTCATTCTTTTTAGGGCATTTTGAAGTCGGCTTCCTTCTTTTTTCTAAAAGTCTTTTTATTTCACCCTTTTTAGTGATAATTTTTTTCATTTCCTATCTTTTAAAACTCAGTTTCTTGAATACGTTGTGCCATGTATATTTAACTATAATTTTTTGACTGCAATGCAAAACTCACTACTGCTAAAATCTGCCGCGTTTATAGGAATCGAATTTAGTTCTGATACATTTTTCGACTTTTGAGCGGCCGCCATTTTCTTTCAGATGGTTCAACTTTGGATTTCTTATTGTGAGCTTGATCACACGAATCGATATGTTATAAATTTCAATCGACGTGACATGATAATTTTTATTATTAAAATTACTTCTCTTTCCCATTAAAAATTGCATTGTTTTTGTTTATGATTGTTTCAAATTTTCTGATTACCTCAAAACGAAATATGTTGATTTAAGACTTTTCATCCATTCCACTAAAAGAATGGTTGACCGTGAATTAAAAATATTAAAATGAAAAGCTGAATTAATCACTGTCTTTCCTTTCCAGCAAACGCGTTCCCTTTCAGAAGGTTAATGCAGGCGAGAGGTGAGTATGCCCCCGAGAGGATAGGATTCCAATAATCCGTGAATGGCCGGTATCGTGTTGCGGTTGGTACGCGGTGCCATATCTTGTGTTTTGCGTTTTTTGTTAGAGTAAATTTTTTCGGTTTTGGATTGGAGTAGGTTATTTCGGGCACCAAGTTGGTGATATTCGGGTGCGCGTATTTTTGTTTAGCGGTTTTTTTGTGGTACTTTTCCTCGGATCGAAGGGCACGGAAGTGACGTAATTTAAAGTTGTTTGACGAGTTTTACATCGGGCATTGAAATGGGTGGCTGATTTTTTTGTACTTTGGACTAAGTCTACTCACGGAAGACCTGCGACCGAAACTCCTCTCAGAACTAGCTAGCCAGCTAACAGCTACCTTGGAGTAGACAAAGAGTGTCCGGACTTGCCGACCTGATGGGTACAATCCGTTGTCACATTCCAAGACTTCACGTCTAGAACCGATGAGAGGTCAGTTTGGATTTCCTTCGGGAAATATCTCGAACGAACGAAGACGAAATTTAAAAACCATTACACCCTGCAATAAAAATCCTTACAAGGAAATTTTTTAGTTTTAACGGTAAAAGTCCTTTACCGATAATTAAATTTCTTGTCCTTTAAATGAGATCTAATAGGAAAAAAGACGTATCATTTGCTGAAAACAGGACTCTTTGATCTATCTCCGTTCAAAAGCTATGCGTGAACATACAGAAAACAAGTTGGGTAGACAGACCGATGCTCGTATCAGAAGGATTTTGTACTGAACATATTATGTGCAGACATACAAGTATAAAATGATTTAAATCAAGAAAAACTTTAATGACAGGCACAACAGATATATTTTTGTTTTAAAAGAAAAAACAATCTTACTCCATTTTAACTGGTCAACATATTGTTGCAATATTGCTAAAATCATTGACTAAGCCGAATCTTAATTAATGTCTTTTTGTTATGTTATATATTTGGAGAATTTCGACTTTTGGCGTATTTGTCATTGTAGTTCTCATAAAGGTCTACACTCATGATTTTTTCCAGATTTTTCATGAAAGGTTTCCAATCGCGAGGGGGCGTACGCTTAAATCTCGTGCATTTTCTCTTCTCCTGCTTCCCTCGATACTTGTAAAGTAATTTTAAGACTTGTTTTGAAAAGATCTCGTTGAGACCTTTCATATGATACCACACTTGACCACCTTTGATGAAAAATTTTTTTTTAAGGTTCTCTCCTCTATATGGGGAGACCCCCTTAAAACTCTTTGAAAAACTTTTTCACCCCTAAACTTTCTAGAAGTCATAACTTCCAATCGTTCCACAAAGTTTCACGACTGTGGCTTCTATAGTTTCGGAGAAAAACTGTTGTGACATACAGCCGAACGGACGGACGGTACCGATTTTAATAGGGTTTTGTATTTTAGCACAAAACCCTAAAAAAGGTACTCGAAGCAGGAAGTCCATGAGACGTCGATGGTACTGGCGATTGATGACGTTTAAGAAGGTCGCTTATCATACCGCAAAGCTGCATATGAGTACAACCTAAAATCATCTACCCTCGAGAGCCGAATAAAAAAGGAAAAAGGCAAAAGGAAATAAAGAAACCGTATATTTTAAATTAAATGTACAAACCTTCAGATTTTTTTCAGAAAATGAAGAAATGCTTTCAACCGATTATCTTACCAAATGCTCTAAAATGTATTATGGTCTAACCACAATCCAGTTTAGAAAATTGGCTTATGCATATGCCAAAGCTCTAAAACTAAAATACCCACAAAGTTGAGATGAAAATAATATTGCAGGAGTTGATTGGCTTAATGGGTTCAGGTGCAGAAACTCCAAACTTAGTTTATGGAAACATTTGAAACCTTAGTTTAAGGAAGCATTTGGATTCAATAAATGTGCTGTGACAGAATTTTATAATAATTTGGCTATCGTGTTGCAGAGGTACAATTTTACGCCTGATCGAATCATAAATTTTGACTCATAAATTAATAGAAATATAAAAATCTAATCTTTACTTCTTCGCACATAGTTCCCTCAAGGAAAAAAAACATTTTGACAATACTAATACATCTAAATTTGGTAAATTAGGTGAGAGTCTATTTCCAAATGAAGCTAACCTAACGTTATTCTCTACAAAAATAACTTCAATATATCATGACAAAGGTTTAAAATAAAGACAACGCAGATCAAAGGATAGAAGAACACAAAGAAGACGAAAGTTCAACTGATCCAGATGTAGTGGACTCGAATAATCCATGGCAAATATCATATTTGCATGAACAAAATGAATCTACATTTCCACTTCACATGAATTGAATTACAAACCCACAATCATTTATGAATTCATTCTACAATACAAGTAACTCTCCCACAGTAGCTGGTCCTACATCAACTTCAACGAGTATGCTCGTTGAAGCTGCTCTTGACTCTGTGGGAGGCCTGATCGAGAAACCAGATGCCAGAATAGCGGCGCATATCACTTTCCGATTGAGTGATAACGCATGATTTCATGTTGACCGAGTTATTTGTCATCTCTCAGAACTCCACCTGTTCTGCTATGAGAATTGCCTTGGCTGTGATCCCGTTGCGACGTGAAAAAGAACGAAAAAGCTGATCTCGTTGATGACGTTGAGCTGTGCGCTGGGCAGCAATGGGGAGTTGCTTGGAAAACGCAAGCGCGGACGGATCGACGGGGGTTGTTGAGTTGGATACGCTCCGGGAAGACATTAAGTGAAAGTGGTTGCATTTCGCTTCTTCAGGAAACCTTTGAGCTTCTCAGAGTATTTCTTTTTGATAATTATCAATGAACATTTGTGGAGTGTTCAATTTGTCCATTTTTTACACGAGCTTGTGACGAATCCTCTGAAAATCCGCGAACTTTGTGCACATTAGTGACCCGTGAAAACCGCATTGTGGAAAATTTCAATACGTGACCGCAATCAATGATCTCTTCTGAATAAATAGTAGCGTCGAAGCGGAACACGAATTCCCGATGATGAAAAGTTGCTACTGCAAGTTCTGGCGATTTTCGGTGAAAATTTCTAGGGTCCATTGTTGTTCAACTTGGCCCAAGAATTCGATAATTTGCCAACACGAATATACGACGACGATTTTGCGTATACCTTCCCGCAGCGACGTTATCATTACTATCCAGCAATGTCATTAATAATTCCTCAACGGTACCCAGTTCAAAGACATCAACCCCAGAACGAAATTCCAGTTTCAACTGTGGGAAAGGATGGATCTAGGTTTACATGGACGTCCAACAATTCAAGCCAAGTAAAAGACGAAGTGAAGCATGAGGAATGTGCGTACGAGCAGGAATATATTTCCAGACACTTCAAGCGTTGTTATCCGCTTCCAGCATTGTAGTTTCCACGCTTTCCTCGAACGGAATCCTTACAATCAAAACTCCTCCACCACCAAAGGTAGAGGATTCAAATGAAAAAGTTATCCAAATTCAGCAAACCGGACCAGCGCCTCTTTCTTTAAAGGAAAATGCTCCAACTGAATCCGAAAAGAACGGTACTAAGGATGAATAAGAAACCTTAGAATAGCAAGATGTCAGTCTCATAAGTATTTCACCAAAAACATTTGATCGATTTAAATCACATTCCCAGAAGCCATGTTCCATCTAGCATAGATTTCTATTCCATTGAAAAGTGATCAATAGTTAAGTATTTGTTCGAATTCAATAAAATCAAAAGATACAAGTGACAAAGTTTCATATGTTATATACAAGTACAGCAATAATCGTTAAAGTTTAAAGTATTTAATAAAAAAAAGTAAGCAAATTCGAGAAAAGATGACACTGAGACATTGTGAAGCTAACATTAAACAAATGGAAGAAAATTTCAGGCACTATTACCCCACCCATTAACGAGCGCCCGTCAAATCGAGTAGGTAAGTACTCTTTGTTTTATAATAATTTATAAATTTTTTTATGAAAAAGTTATATTAAAATTATATTATTATCATATATAATTATTATTATATTATTTTATTTATCTAATTTTTTTAATATATATTGATTTTAAATATTTTTCAACCCTATATATCTTATATTTTTTTAATAAAAAAAATTCTATAAATCCGTGGGTAGCGTCGTGGATTGTCGACCGGGGTCTGCTGGGACCCTGGGTTCAAGTTCTCCCGAGTGCAGGAAAACACTCTTTTTGGGATATCGGCAAAAGCAATTGTTTCAGTTTACCCGTATATGACGATTTGCATGTAATCAAACTTTTTCATGGTTATGCAAATCGTCATATATGCAAAATGGAAATTGTTGCGTTTATCGATATTGAAAAAATGTGTGAGTAGCGAAATCGAAGTGTATTAAACTTCGATTGTGTTACCCAGATGCGGCAGCGGTAATTGGGGATGAAAGGATTACGGGGTTGGCTTTTTGGGAGTTGAGGGCAGTCAATATTTGACTTTAAAATAAGAGGTATTGCTTTTTGGCGGTGCGTTAATTGTTAATTCGGGGAGAAAAGATTCAGTTTTTGGGTTTGATAAGTAGAAGAAGTTCTTTGGTGGTGTGGGAAAAAATATTTTTTAATTTTATAATTTGAGTAGAAAATTTGGTGATGTGAATTTCAATTTGGAAATTTGAATAGAAAGTTTGGTGAAGTGTGTTCTGAAGTCTGAATTTGAATTACACGGGATTGATTTTCTCGGTGACGGAAGAAGAAAGTGAGGTTTAGTGGCGGAAATTTCGGTGTGGGAAAGTGTAAAACAAAACAAGAAACTCCATTGGATGTGGAATAAAGTAAGGTTTGTGCGTAAATACGAGTGACCTTATTAACTGAAATAAAATAACAGTAAGTAATGCAGAGATTAATTATTCATTTTAAAAAACTGTTGAGTTGGGAAGAGGGCCAGGTGCCATACATTAAATTTTTCTGCGATTACGGTATAACGACGGATCGGAGAGTGAGATAAGTGGCCGTTGCGTGTTTATTGATTTTGTTTGGTTAAAGTTTCAAATTAATTTAAAACAATTTACAGTGGCCCCACAAGCGAGTAAAGAGTGAGTACCTATTTGGTTTTTTTCTATTTATTACTGTGGATTCACATTATTGAGTCCTTTTTGTTTTGTCTTCTTATATACAAAAATTTTATTTGATTTTTTTTTCTGTATATAAAATTTTAAAGGGGCCTTTTTATTGAAATTACCATTTGTAAATTTTTTTTTGCAGAATTTTTCTATTAAATTGAATAAAACGGCCATGCTTCTTTAAGATATAATTTTCATTTATTAAAATTACCTCCCTTTACCGTCCTTTTCCCCTTTGTGTTAGTTTTTATGTGTAGAGTAGCTCAGCATGAGCAAAGGGTGTCCCGGAAGATCCGCGATACGACTGAGCGCTAGCCGGCCTCACTATGCCACCCCGTGTTAAGCACCCCTCTGCTGAAACTTAATGCCTGCAACTGCGGTGACTTCCGCGGTTGTAACAACGTGTTTGGTTGGACTTGGAATTCCCTTTCCTCTTTTGTTTTCGCTCGTCTTTTGCCTAAAAGATATCTAGGATAAAACAATTTGCTATATTATAATGTTACTTGCAATTAATGATGAAATTATGATTGTTGCAAAGAGAATTATTATAAAGTGCCAATTATGATAATGAGAATTTAACTTTATTTGAAGCACACACATGCCTATTTTTATAGGATATCATAATTATTAACAAGGAAATACATATGTACCTATGTGAGATAAAAAAATAAAAAATAACAATAAGGATAAAGATAAAGCTATGGAATAAAAAAATGATTCGATAAACGCCAAAAATCGGTCCTTCCATTTCTATATGGGACCCACCACGTTAGCTGGCCCCTCCACTCATGAGCTAGCAATCGCGTGAGCTCTCCTCTTTTTTGATTGTTACGGGTGCTCGTGCAGGGCTGCCTGGCCTTCCACACCCGATATGGGCCAAGGCAGTTTCTTTTTGAATTTCGATCCGGTTGAATGCCCCACTCTTATTCGTGGGTCGTGATCGTCCTCAGCAAGGACGAAATCATCTTGAACATTAATCGGTCACGTTTTCTGTTTATAATCCCTTTCGGTAGGTTGCTTCGGCTATTGGCACCTCTAATACCAGCCAATCAGTTAGACTTTTTGACACCTTTTAATTCCTGACTATAGAAATCATTTCTAGTGGGCCTTTGCGCTGTAGGAAAGAACCCGTCCCACGATACGCGCCCCAGCCATATCAATCCAGCTGAGCACTAATCTTTCATTTGTTGAGGCAGCAGAACACCACCGCAATCCTTCATGGACATTCTTAACATCTTACAATCACTACAGTTTCTGGTGAAAGAGATGAACTGGTGACCTTTGGGGGTATAATATCAACAAGTGAAAATAAATACCAACGCTGTTCGTTTTTTCACATGGGTATTTTAAAGACCACTTCCCAGAAGGTGCCCCTGGTATGACAAATAAACGTGGCTGGGTTAACACAGAAATATTAGTGTTAGTTTTAAAACACATTTGTAAGTACACGTTTTGCACAAAATTTTCAAAATTGTTGCTTTGCGATAATCATCAAAGCCACATAAGCTTAGAAGCCATCAATTATGCATGTGATAACGGGATTATTTATTTATCTTTTCCGCATCATACCTCGCATCGCTTGCATCAGTTGGACGTGGGCGTATTTGGTTCGTTTGAATCTAAACTAAAAAATGCTTTCAATTATTAGTTAATTATGAACCCAGCGAAAACTATTAGCATTTATACTATTTCTCCATTGGTCAAACTGGCATACATTGAATCATTTACGCATAGAAATATAAAAAGTTGTTTTGAGAAACCCGGCATATGGCCTTTTAATCAATTGGCCTTTTTGATGATGACTTTGTAGTAATTGAAGTATATTCTCCAACGAATGCTGAAAATATCATCGTTTCAAATGTGGACAACGATGAAAACATGACACCATGTGTATTGCCTTCGATTCTATCTCAACTCTGTGTGGCGCAACAGAACAGCAAGGTTGAATATCTACATCCGAGATACAACAAAACTGAGGGTCTTGCATCCCGAACAAAGGGCAAGCACTATAAGGGTTCAAGAAGAAGTATAACGCCTGCGCAGGAAAATAGCCATAACACCAGAAACTGTTAGACCATACTCACCTGCACTGAGAACCAAAAAATCAAGCAAAGGCAAAAAAGCTGGAAAATCATGTATTTATACCACTCCTCCAGAAAAATTAATGCCTGAAGAAAACTTCAAAGAAAAAGAACAGAAAAAACAGGAGCAAGAAAGAAGAGCTAAGGCCAAAAAATTAAGCGAATGTTGATGATTCCTGATATAAAGACGACTAAACGGACAAGCAAAATAATTGATGAAGATTCGGAATCTGGAAAATCTTACATGAGCTTGCAGGAAAGTTCGATATAAATGATTGAAGCAGACGATGATTCCGAATCCGGTGAAGAAATGGTTGCTGATATTCTACCAGAGAATATTAAGGACAATAGTTTCATTTTAGTCAAATTCACAAAGAAAAACTTCGGTGTGTATTACGTTGCGAAAGTCACTATTTAGAAACAGAGTTTAATGTATCTTATTTAATAAAAAAAGATCAGGTTCATCATGGTTATTTGTTTTCCCCACCATTAACGATAAGCTCACAGTGAAGATAACTGACGCAGAAATGATTCTACCTGATCCAAAGCAACCGTCAAATTGTACAGCTTCTACTTCTAAAATCTTTACTTTTGCTGTTAACTTGACGAATTATGACGTGCCAATGAATTATAACGTGCAGAAAATTTAGTGTAGGTAGAGACGCACACGAAGGTGTTGATCTCATGACTATAATGTTCCAAAGGGTGATTTTTAACTTTTTGACTGAATATACTTAATAAGCAAACATTTAGTTTATATCAAAGTGGATATTTATTTTTTGGTGAAATAGTTTAGTTTATCAACAGAAGTTATCACAATGTAAATTTTTAAGGATCCTAATGCAGATATTATCTTAAATGAGTAAAGAAAAGGCTTGATTTTTATATGTACTTTTAGTTTTTGACTGTATAAAAATTTAAGTAAAGAAGTTTATACAAATTTAAAATGTTTGCGCTATAAAAGGCACCTGTTTTTTGTTATAAGGTATATTTAATGTTTCGATGAATAAATAGAGGTAGTTGAAATATATTATTGTTTTTAAATAGAATGTACCAATGTGCCCCGTTCTGTCTGAACGTACTCCTATTTCTGTACGACACTGCTCCGTACGGGGGGCAGATTCATACAAGCTCCCATATTTTTTCAAATGGTTGATACATATAAATCGACCAACATACACATATTTTTTCACGTATAATGTACATAACATATCGCCCTAACATATATAGGGTTTTCCAATAAGAGGTATTATTTTGAATAGATCTTGTGATTTAACACCTTGCGACTTCTTCCTTTGTGGCCACGTGAAAGAGAAGGCCTACGCCAGCAGCCCAGCGTCGATTCAAGACCTCAAAGGTGGAATTCGTGAGGCTATCGAGGACATAGGCGAGCCACTTTGCGATTTGGTCATGGAAAATTACATGAAAAGGATATGGTCTTGTAAGCGTGGTCGTGGTGGTCATTTGCCTGATGTTCCACAATTAACGGCATACCTTCCTCTTTATAATGAAATAAACATCCGATCATTTATATTAAAAAATGGCATTTTTCTTTTACTATCAAAATAACACCTCTTATTGGAAAACACTATACTAGTTTTAGTCTTTTTCTTAGTCTAATGAACGAGTAGAAAGTAATTTTGAAGTGAAAATCGTACGAAGGGTCCCAGTCTTCCCCTGGAATCAAACAGCGGATTTTCTTTGCCATGGATGTCATCTCCTTGCTGAACCCCGATTTCCTGATTTCTTATTTGGCTGCGCCCGACTGAAACCATCATGAAAATTTGAAACCATTTTAAATTAACATTACAACAAAAAGATAATCGTAGAGCTTTCAATCTTATGCGAAATGTAAAAGCATCACAAAAATATTCCAAATCAAACAGTCAAATCGCAATACTTTCATATTCTACTGTACCTACATAAACTCGTTTCGTGATAGTCGCTCATCTTTGCAAGCATGTGCCGAAATTCTGAACATTGCACAGGTGAACTGCACAGTGAACTGCAATCGTCACTTCTGCACAACTACATTACAGTCTGGTGCCGACCACCATTGCCGGTTGCTTTTCATTTCGCAATTTGTACTGCACGCCAACCCGTTTGCAGCTTCCAAAAGCGAAAGTAATTCGGGAGGGAATCCATTCCGGAAAATAAGAATGGAAATCGGAAAACGAAGATTGTCTCTTGCAGAGTGCGAGCTCGAGCTCAAATTCGAATGTGTGCAATTACTCGTACAAATGTAGAGGGAGAAATGCAGGAAGCGATGGCGATGATTAAGCGATTGGGGAACCGTCCGATTCAACAGGGAAGAGAAAGAAGTCCAATTGTACTTCCAATTTGAATGGAAAAAATAGAATAGATAGATTAGAGATGTTTGTAAGTTGCGCGAAGATTCCATACGCGATTCATATTTTCGGTTGCGAAGTTCTTTCCTATTCGTCATCCATCGCAAGAGTTGCCGAAATCGATTGTTTGGCGTTGGTAAACGAATTCTTAATGAGGTTTTCGTTTTGTCTTCTTTTACTTGTTGCTGATGTCATCGCGAGTGCATACGCGCAAAACGAGTGGAGTTCAACAATGGGAACATCCATGTCGTGATAATGAATAAAATAATCATTTTTCGCAAGGTTACCTTCGAAGTTGTTTTTTCGGCGATCGTTTTAATATATTCCGCAGTAATTTAAGAGTACATTCATCGTGATTTTTCACAGTCGACTTGTCAACTTTTACGAGTAACTGCTTTTATCACTACGGGTATCTAATTTTAAAATTAATTGTCCTGACTCCTTATTGAGACAGCAATATGTCTGATGAATCCCAGCAACATTTTTTAAATAAGATAATCATTCTCACATAGGCTAATAGGCGAAAATGGTTAGTTATAAATTCTAAGAAGATAAAGTCTAATTTGTAAACTGTTTTAAATTTATAAGCTCTGGAAATCTTTTTAATAGTAATCCAAGTTATGATTCACTTCAATTAAATGAAGCATTGACCTCTGACCTCATACCAAGTTGTAATCTTGTTAATTATTTTGTAAAATATGGGGACTTGTCCATCATATTTGGAAAAGTGAACAACAGGATTGTATTGACGGTATTTGTAACATTTGCCAGAAGTTGCACATGGAAATTATTGCATACATTGTAGTTCAACAATATCTTCCAAAATTCATATTTCTTACCCCAGTTGGAAAAGGCTCAAGTTTTCCCAATTCTTAAAGAAAGAGAAGGACTCTTCGTACTCTAAAAGATATCGAACCAATCAGCTTGCTGCCTACAATCAGCAAGGTTTTTGGTGATACTCAACCAAGCGCTAAGCGCGTGCACTGAGGAATATTGGTTGATGCCGGTTTTCCAGTTTGGGTTCTGCACCAGGCATTCAATTATACATGTGATCATGAAAGTAACCTCAGACATTTGTTGGAAACTTTATAATACAGAAGCGTCGGAGCGTACCCCATTGATATGGTGAAAGTCTTTGATGAGGTACGGTTCTTCTCTTCTTCGTAGCACTACAGCCCCTCGTGTGCTTTCGCTTCCTGCAAATAGTGCCTTCAAAGGGTAGGCTTAGGTACGGTTAGACGGATTAATTTTTAAACTCCTTCAGGGCAAACCTTATCGCCATGATGTGCAATATGCTATATGGAAAATCATTCTAGTAACAAATAGAATTCTAGTGGCAACGTGTGATTCTTAGGTCTCGCAAGATCTACACTAAAGAACAGTTACTGATGTAGTGAAATCGTATGAAAATGTCCGTACAGGACTGCAGCGATGGTCTGCTGCCCCGGCAGAAGAGGATGTTAAGATCTGCCGAGATTGGCCGTGTCTGGGGACGCGTGAATGCGCTGGCAGGCTAGCGTTGCGGTGCCGTGGGGCGGGTTCTTTCCCGCTAGCACAAGGACCCACTACAAAAAAATTTCGCATTCAAGAATGCTTGGGTCACAGAAAGAAGTCGACTGAAGTCGAAAAAGGAGGTAACCAGCTAAGGGTTGAAATTGCTTCTTCAGAGAACAAGTTGGGACGAGCAAAAACGGACGGACTTGCGGAGACTTCGTCGTTACCTGACTATTCTTATGGCCCACAAATAAGAGTGGGGCATCAAGATGGAGGTGGTGCCCCCTCGCACCCTCCCAACCAGATCAAGATCCAAACGTAGACGTGGCCATGTGTTTCCCATTTGAGTGAAAAACTCATACAAAATCACTTTGTATGACTCTTTCCCACAAATGAGGAGCACAAACGTAACCAATTTATGGTATAGAGTTATGCAATGAAATCACATAACCCTGTATCACGCGAGCGGAAAGTCACTCTATCCGGCAAGAGCCGGTGGAGCGCGCCCGGTGGCTAGCCCATATTATGCGAAAAGCCTGCCATCGTTGTGGGTCCTATACCCTATAGACCGAGGGTGTAAATTTTAATATTCCATTATTGTAGTTTCTTTTTGTTTTATTTTTTATACCGATGTTCAACAATCATACATGATTTTTTTTCTATGGCACAGCACAGCGATTTATAATTCTACACTGAAAAGTATTTAACAATCGGGAAAGGAAAATCGATATAGAAACAAAGATTCAAAAAAATATAAAATGACCCAATATATAAATAAATATAAATATATATTAAAACTTAAGAGAAAACAAACGGGTACTCACCATCATCCACGCCGGGCGCCCGCTGGTGATGTGATGATGCAATTAATACAAAGGGTGAGAAAATTTCAAATCATAAGTTGCACTGCATATACATTAAATTCTTTAATCCAGTATGATATCGAGAAAAGCTACTTTGGGTCAATATGTAAACATGTGATTTTCTAAAGTTCACCAGAAACCAAAACTAAGCTCCTCAACCGATTGGTCTACTATGAGATAATAGCAATTAGTTGTTGTGCATGATATCCGTATCCAGACATGGTTTGTTGCAGGTACGCCACGCCGTTACTATTGCGGTTAATTTTTCCAAGACATAATCATTGTAGAAATAATGCGGATCTACATTCATTTGTATGACCAATATGGAAATCAATTTGCAGAATAATATCAATCACAGCAACAAAAGGACACAATGACTTGCCTTGGAGTTCAAAATAAGCTTTTTTGCGTGATCACGTCAATCAGTGAGATATTCTACAAACGACCGCTTGGAGGCGAGTTGCGACTTATATCAACTGAGAAACAACCAAAGTAACGGCAAATCGCAAAGATGCCACAAATAACACGTCCCAAACACATGAAAAAAGAAAACAATCGCAAACGAGTTTTTTCTTCTTCCTTTGTTATCGCCGCTATGAAATGCAGTTGTAACAATAATTGCACTCGAATCCAATCAGATGATCATTTTCCCAAAGTCAAGACATATAATAGCACTCTTCACGATCTTCGCACGCATTTGATGGTTAATTTGCAGACAAGAAGTTAAAGTGCATTACTTGGATCTAAGTGGCGCGCACCGAACAATTGCACAATGTTCGCGAAATGGATCGAATAGTCCACGTCATGGAAGTCTAACTATTGCTCTCATTAATTTTACACAAATTCTTCACTTCATGTAGTCCTGATGTTCGCACGATTGGCTTTAAAGAAATTACTACCTTTAGACTTTTCTTGTTCAGCCTACACCTACACCACTCAACCCAATTCGAAGATTCTTGCTCTAGTTCACAACGGTGTAAAATTTCCCAAACCCATACCACATCATCCATACACGTCCTAAGGCTTCACCGAACATGATTCTGAACTCGGACAATCGAGGAAAACATTGCAGTAAAATCAGGCCAGCTGGCAGGGAAAGCACCGACACAAATACAAGAGCGCAAAGCAAATGTGTATGCGGAACGAAATGGCGAGTTCACACATGCGTCTTCACTTTTAAAATTCGGGGGTACTAGCTTTCACGATCCACGACAAATAGCCTGTTTTCCGGAAAAAGTTCTTATATACATTTGCCGTGCACCGAATTCGACTTAAGATTTTTGAGTTGCGGATCCTCAATTAAGCTCTCATGCTACGACGTCCTCGTGCCTGACAACTCGTTCCTTCGTGCTTCCTGTTTCGCAGTTCTCATTCGGCTCCTCGATCCGTCCCCAAAACTTGTCTTTCTTTAATCCCATGCATACAGTGAAACCTCAGCTGACTCCATCAGCCCTGTTCACTCCTCTTCCGTGATGTAATACATCGTTGAGGAGTATGACATCAGCGTTCCCCAAACCCGGAATTTTACATGCAGATTTGAAATTTTTTTAAAACAAAATTTCATTACAGTAGAGAAAATTGAAATGAAGTAAGGAAATTTGAAATGTAGTAAAGAAATTTAAATGTACAGAAAATTTAAATGGGGTGAAGAAATTTAAATGAAGTAAGAAATTTTAACTATAGTAAAGAAATGAAAATTTAAAATTGTTATAAAAGATAAATCTCATGACGAATAAAATTGAAGGGAGACATTTAAATTTTAATATAAAGGAAAAATGATATTACATAACATTTGATAAAAATTAATAAGACGAAAAAGTCTTCTACAAAAGTGAGACTGCAAATAAAATCAATTACATATTTTCTTTTCCAAATCTGCCACAAAATTCCGATAGGAGATCGGAGTTTCGAGCAGTTTCGTTGTGTGACTGCTCGATTAATACACTGAACCTCTGCACGTCTCCATAATTCATTTAAAAACTATTCAGCATGTCGCGATCGGGATCATTAGTGGCATTAACTGATGATCTGATTATCTATATGGGGGGGGGGGGGTAGTTCAAAAGAATTTTCAAGAAATTTTCATTGACATTGAGTTCTACACGAATAATAGGCGAATGAAAGTCGAGGCGCAGAAATGCGAACCAATTTTTATAATCGAATTCGAAAAAAACGACCACACGATTGAAGTAAAACTTATTTAACTTCAACTATGTGTATGTATATATACATGTATATACACATGCATTTATTAATTTTCTACAAATATTTAAATTTACTACCGGTTTTCATTGATAGATTAATATTTTGGAATAGAGTTTTTATTTTTATTCATTATTTTCATTATCGGATACATCAGTAATTACTGTAGTTGATTGTTATACCGAGACAATAGGCTTATGGTATGAGAAATAGGATACATATGTTTTCGAATGAAGATTTGAAAGATATCTTCAGAAAACTGCATCTTTTGTTGTTCCATGTCTTGTGGTAGGCTTATTTCGGTTATTATTGATTTGTAGTTCTAATTTACCTTGTAGAAAGCTTACCAAGAGTTGTCCATCTTTGGACGCGAAATTAACATTGAAATCTTCTGCTAAAATTAGTTGAGACGTATGATAGTTTTCTTCTAATTCTTCAGAGCCTACTCGGCCGTAAATCATGAGTCGTTTATATAAAAACTTTACAATATTATTAACTATGTTATTAGGAGAAATGTAAACAACTACCATTATAATGTTTGTTCCATCGTCCGAAACAGCACATATATCACTAATTGATGATTGAACAATATCGATTTCATGATTATATCATAATAAAATGTCCATGTTCGGAGTTACTTTATTCGAGACATCCTTTGATTTCTGATAAATTTCCACTCCTGCTGATCTAACATTTTTACGCTTAAATTTTGTAGTACAATCGAAATTCGGGATGTAAATGTAGTTTCTGCCTTCACTAACTTATAGATTCCTCTCAACTTCAGTTCGCCTCGCCCGATCACACTTTTCGTAACGCATTCACCAGCTTACTCCCCAATTCAAGCTTGCGTAAAGAAGTTTTACTTCAAAACTTTATAATATTATTAACTGTGTTATTGGACGAAATGTAAACAACTGCCTTTATGCTATTTGGTCCATCATCCAAACTCAGTGAGCAGCACATATATTACCAATTGATGATTGGCCAATATTGATTTTACGAATATATCGTAATAAAATGCCCATATTCGAACTTACTATATTCGAGGTATCATTTGATTTCTGATAAATTGCCACTCCTACTGATTCAAAATTTTTCATTTGAAGTCCGTTCGCCTCATCCGATCACACTTTTTGTAATGCTCTCATCACGCATTCACCAGCTTACTCCCAAAGCCAAGCGTGCGTAAAGAAGTTTTACTTCAAAAACCGCTTCCTTTTAATTTTGCGATTTTTTTCTATTTTTAGAAACAATTTTGTTTGAAAGAAAGCTGTGGTTGGTCTGTCGAGACGTGAAGCATTATTTAATAGATTTCTACATTATAGCTACTGAGGGTGGTTCAAAATGGGTGCCTCACAAATTCTGTGTTCAGTAAGTAGGTGTTGATCTAGATTATTAGCTTTACTATAACAAACATGCTTCGTAAAACACGTGAAGTTTTCATGTCTTTTCGATGATTCTTTTATTTTAGACACATTGGTGAAAAGGTTAAAATTATGTATTGCAAGACTATGTTGGATAAATCTTGACATAGGGATGTTAGTTTGTTTTAATTTAAGAGCTAGCACGATGGAAACGCTACGCTTTTGAAAAGAAATGTATTTTGTATGCAATGGCTTGAATAGAAAGGTTGCAACAAATTAGAAACACTATACTCATATTTTTAACCAAAGATTTATCAAGCCGCGAAGGAATCGGGAACCAACACATTCATATTGAGGTTTATTTAAAACTACATTGCGAATTCTGTAACTATGTGTGAAAATTCCTGGATTTGATAGCCATTCCACGCTGCTAATGGGTACATTGAGGCGTGTCTCACAACTGGATTCATTCTTCCTGAATCGTACGTGTATTTAGATAAGAACCATTATGTTTTTAATGCGGATGGTGATATATCATGTATGCAAGTAGGTGGGCCACTGAGAATAAGATAGAAGATTCTCCCAATTTGAGTGCAATAGTTTAACATTTACGGTATAGATACTCTGTTGCAAAATTTACTGAACTTGATGAAGCAGAGACTCGGTTGCGCCGATATTGGTGGCTATAAAAAAATTACAGTTGTGCTTTTAGATTTTTTTCGGTTGGTTACGCTCATCATTGTTGGTCTTGGTTTTTTTGGGTAGTTTAGTTTGAGCTATAGATAAGGTTACAATGAGTTTTTGATGCATGTATTTTTAGTTTAGATTATAATATGGTAGGTTAGATTGAGAATATTAATGCAACATTTTAAAAGCTTAGAAATATAGTTCTTTGCAGTAGAATAAATAGAACCATCATACATGGGTAAGTCGATTGACTTAACGTAAAAGATTTAGTTAAAAGTAAAATCAAAATTTGTTTCTTTGTGTTGTATGCAATTTTTGTATTATACTGTAGTAGTTTCAAAATTTTCCGCAATAGATGGTCCCAAGCCCGTTTGAGAAAGAAGGAGGGAACCCTTTGTTTTCCCAACCCTCAGCTTCCATGATTCCTTACTCTGAAACCCCCATTTAAATGGTAGTAAATGATCTCGGGGTCACACATTGGGTTAACTGGTTCCCCAATGATGGGGCGCTAAATGTCGAGATATACTAATAATTGTAAATACACCTACAGCTCTGCCACTAAATCCTACTTACACCTCCTTTGTGGGGACGTAAGAGAGTGAAGGCAAATTTTCCGCTCCTGATAACACTATACCAATCTATCGGATGCTGTTGAAACTGTACAGCGTAAATTCACACGATCTCTATTCTGCAAATATAACATCACTTACAGTTCCTAAGATGAGCGCTTACAGATCCTAAACGTTCCATCACTCAAAAATAGGAGAGAATTCTTAGACCTGTGCTGCTTATTTAAATTATATCACGGTATTCTTTCATCCAACCTTCATGAAAGGCTTTATATACGTCCCACCTCAAGAACGCGTTCAACTTACATATTCTTTGTGCCCTTAATAATAATAATGATAATAATACTTTATTCCATTCCTTCAACAGTTATAAATTTGTACAATTCGGAATTCAATTTGTTTAAGTTAATTTTCATTTTAAACCATATCTAAAAATTGAAAGTTTTTATGAGATATGGCAATGGCCTTGTTTAATTTTAATTCTAATTCAATCAAATTGAAAATTCATTGTAATTTTTCAAAGTTAATAATTCAAGACAAATAAAAATGAAATACTGAAACAAAATAAAATAGATTAGGTTTATAATTTAGCAATAGAATATTAATTTATTTTTTTACTTTTCGTATGAACATATTTTTTTAGGCACTTGTTGAAATTCTTCATATTTCGGGCAGAAGTTATAGGTTGTGGGTTGTGGCCTTAAATCGCAGTTGTTTTTAATTTTCGGTTTGTCATAGCAGTTTCTTATGTGAAATTGTGTTTTAATTCTCCTATTATAGTTGTGCTTGTTCAATTTTTTCATTAAAACGTACTCGGTATTCAAGTCCTGATTATGGGTATAATTTTTATCTTTTCGATGTCCAATATTTCGTAGATATTAAACTTATTAGTCAAAATATATACTTGTTTAGTAGATGTCATCCAATGGAATCCAAATAATATCTTGAGACTACGCGTCATCAATGTTCCAATATCGTCAAGCAATCGTTTTGTGCACTGTCCCCAAGTTGTTATATTATATTTAATTCTTGATAGTATATATGCGCTATAAATCAGATTTGCTATGTTAGTGTTGATAGGACCATGTTGTTTGATTGCCAGTAGCAGACCATATGTTTTTTGCTTTATTGCCTGAAAGTGCTTGTCCCATTTCAAATTTTCGTCAAATAATAACCCAAGGTACTTAGTAAACTGCGTCCGCTTTATGCAACTGTTTTCAATTCTAATATTTATATCGTAGTTATTTCTTTGTGATGTGCTGGATATCATATACATTGTTTCCTCTAAATCCGTTATTAATCCTCTCTCTTTTGTCCATTCGTAATACTTATTTATAACTCTGTTCATATTTTCTTCTAGTTCATAGTTGGTCTATATCATTTATGCTTGTGTCATGGGCAGAAATTGTATATTTTCCTTGTAGATTTCTCAGTCCTAAATTTTGAATAAAAATGATGTATAGTTTTACTCCTAATATAGAACCTTGCGGCACTCCAATATTAATAAATTTTTCTTCATTTATATGTCCATTGCATCTTATTTGTATTGTTCTATTTTTAAAGTACGTTTCAATCAAAATTCCGGCAATTCCTTTTATTCCTAATTTGTCAAGAAAGTCTAACAATATTGCGTGGTTTACCGTGTCAAATGCTTTCTTGAGGTCAACAAAAATTGCAGCGATGGTCAGTCCTTGGTTAATGAGTGTAATTATTTCCTCTATCATATTGAAAATTGCTGAATCAATAAAACCATGCTGGTGTTTGTCAAATCCGATTGTAGTCCTTATAAATGCTGGATTCTTTTGACAATAATTTTTTCATAAACTTTGCTAATTGCGTTGAGAATTGATATTGGTCTATAATTATTCGCGTTATCACGGTCCTCATGCTTAAAAAGTGGTACAACAATAGCCCTCTTCAGACAGTCTGAAAAATTCCTGTAGACAACATCTTATTGATATCTCTAACCAAAATGTCTTTAATTTCATTCGCAATTGACTACAGGTTTTTTACATTTGTCGGATCATTCCCAAAAGCTGCGTCCTTATTGAGTGAATTGATCACAGTCAGTACCTCCATCGGATCTGGCGGGTTAAGAAATATAACATCTCACAAAATTAAACTGAAGATTTTTTATTAGTTCAAACATATCCAGTATTTTCTGAAAATGAAATCAATTGCAAAAATTTATGTTGCTGACAGTGTCACATGCCACACAGCGTACGAAACAATTAAACAATTGAGCACTTCGGAGCTAACGTTTGACACGTTATTGTGGAAATAAAACTGTGAAGAGAATGTGAAAATTGGACGTCTAGATTTTACCTCGTACGCACTAGCCGCGGTAGCCACATGCCCGAAATCATCTTCAAATATTAATGACAAAAAATATGTATCAAATGAAGCCAATTTCATGGATATTAAAAACATTTTTCTTTGTTTTATTTCACCTTAAAGTTCGTATCAATCTGGAAACTACAATTCTGATAGGATCTTCTCAGATAAGATGGGTAGCATAAATATTTTTGACTCCATTCAGTAAATCACATGCGTTATATTGCAAAAAAAAGACAAAAAAACTGCGGCCGGTTGAAATGAGGAACAATGGTTCTTCTCTTAAACGAAGCATTTAAGATACATGTAGTCCACGTGGTGTAGTGGTTAGTGTGCTCACCCCGTAAACCGAAGTTCCTCCGAAACAAACAGAACAAACATTTAAGGTACATATCGTTAAAGATTTTCTTGCATTTATTCATTATTGGTATCTAGCTACCATAGTTAGAGTACAAAACCCTTCTGACAGGAGCGTAGTCGTGTTCACCCAACATGTTCATCACTACAGTAAAAGTAAAAGGCTCGTTTGTATTCTTCTTAACAATTTTTAGGATGTGCATTCTCCCCGTATAAGTTAGCCATCGTGATTTGGTATTTACGATAAGAAGCCACGAATCTGAAATACTTACATACGTATCATTGACATTTTTTATAGAACATATTTTCTTCTGATGTGTTGTGATCTTAAACTTCGATTTTCTCTGAAAACAAATTAATCCTTGAACACATGTTTGAAGTATTTATCCACCTTAGCACCACTCAATGTCAAGTTATGCATTTCGGCACGCAGACTGCAGCAATGCACTATCGCTGGCTGCATTGACCGGCTTCCAATTGGAAAGGAACGTGTGTTGTTCCTTTTGGCGAAATGACTTCCGTGCTGCCGAAATCCGGTTATCCCTGTCAACCAACCGAGGGAAAGGCCAGGATTCAGTCTCCAGTCTGTACAGCACGGCAACTCGCATTCGCAATCGCGGATGGGGCTGATCGCATCATCGCACTCGCATTGGCAGCGCACTTCGTGTTCATGGAATTGAGGGTTCGTGCAGCGAGCAGTGAACGGTACCCGGTGGCGAGGCCAAAGTGATGCACAGTGTACGTACAGTCTGGTTGAGTCAAGCGGCGAGAGTGGAAAGTGGACCAGTTGAAGTTGGAGTCGAATTCGAATAACAAACAGAAACAGAAAGAAAATTCACATTGAGACTGTTCAAGTTGGGACTTCAGTTTCAGCTTTTCAGAACCGCATCCAGCCCAGTGTTGTGCTTCCTGCGCTCGTGTTCGTCTCGTAGTTGTTTTGCGTTTAGTGTGAAAGCGAATTAGTCTGTGATTTGTGTACTTCTTGTTGCAAACAGAGTTAAGAATAGAATCCGTCGGTCCACGGATCGCAGGAGCGAGAAGGCTTTGTGATATTCCTGCGAGCGGAACTGAGTGTTACCTGTTTCCTAATCGATCGATAGTAGTCGTGTCGCGAGTACTTGAGTTGCATTGGAACTTGAATTGCATTCGTTCGGTCTTTGTACGGAGCCGGTGATTTGGATTTTGATAGTTTGATTCAGTGCGCCGCGGTCCCAGACGTGCGGCAGAACCGGTGAATAACCTGCGGCCTTCATTCGGAGCTCTAGTTTTACCTACGCTTACTTTAAGGTAAGTAGTCTGTGGGTGTGCACCTTTGTTCTCTTTGGGTTGCTGCAGCTCGCAGAGTGCAGGATAGTGGCCATTATTGCGATTGAACGGCGCCGGTGTGGGATGGATGGTTGCAATTGCATGCAGTTGGCGAAGACTCCTTGGGCTGCAGTCGAAGTGCCAGCCGGCGGCCGCAAGGAGGAACGTTCGTGTAGGGTGCACCGGTCCGGATGGCAATTCGGAACCGGCTTTTGGTTTCTGTGATCTCCAGTGGCTAGCCAGGTTCCTCCCGTTTAGTGTTGGAGCCACGCATCGCATTTTCCTGCTGATGAAAGTATGCGATGACTGTCGGTCCGCGGGGATAGTGGCCGAGGAATCCGCGGCGGCCGGCAACTGCCGAATTGGCCGACGATGATGACTGCATTCCACAAGAATTTCTAGCGAAGAAAGAAGAAAAGCGGAGGATCCTCCCCGCGGGCGCTGATTAGAAGCCGGTGCCGGCAGGGTGCGATGCGATGCGTTGACACGGCCGTGGTCGCGGACAAGAAGCGACAGGCCGATAAAAAGTCTGATGGGAAAGTAATTTGTCTAATTAGAATTTGGGCAATGGCATTGGTCGTGCGAGAACGAGCGACATGCGATGCGAAAGCTTGAGATGTGCAATTGAATGCCATGCGAGTGTGTCATTGCTGGTGAAATGAGATGAATGTGCCGGTGTCAGGGCTGCCGCGCCCAATCGATTCGCCATGCACCGCCATCACGGGTCAGATGTGAACATTGAGTAAGGATAAGGTGCAAGAGGAATGGAAAGTCATTTCGTTCCAATCCTCAATGCATGCTTAGGGGAGAATTTTTAATTAAAAGGAAAATAGTGGCGGAAACGTGTATCTAAAAATAGATAGTGTGCGAGATTTGTATTCTTTGTTGAAGATGACACATATTTAATATAGTGTGCAAAAATAATTTCGAATTACTAAAACAAAAATTGCGTTGCCATGGCTCAGAGCAAAGCAAAAGATTTTTACCTATTTACACACAGCTAGCATGTATGTGTGTAAATAAGTAAAAAATCGCTTGCTCCATATGTTCAATTAATACGCAATTTACTGACCATGTGTTCCGTAAATTTCTTCCGGTCGAGAGGTGAAAGGAAAACACACTGAAAAGGTAGAAAATTAATCAAAAAATAATTTCCATGGCATTTAAAAATAATTTGTTTGAAATAAAGTAAAAGTTGGTGAAGATAATGAAATTTTTTTTGGATATTTATAGTTACTATAATCTTTCTACGCTGCGAAAAAATAATTTCGCCGTACGTCTGCTTGTTTAATATTTTATTTGGAATGCTGCCTGCTCTATGCGTGGTAAATAATTTAAGAATGAATAGTATGAATTATCAATTCTATTCCTAACCTATGACAATAAAAATAAAGGGAAACCCTATGACACGCAAATAATTATACTAATTTATAAAATAAAAAAAGTCCTTCCAGGGAATCTTATACTGTTTTATCTAGTTGGAGCAACTGAACGCAAATATTTGTTACCACTTCATAACTACAATGATTTTATTTTCGAGCATCCACAAGGTTGTTTTGAATACCTTTTTCAATTACGTTACAGTTATGAGTGTGTTGCTGGAAACCTTCTGTGGTTTACAATAAATGTAGCAGACTTAGTTTTAGAGTTGCAAAGCAGAGTGTTTGTGGGACTCAAGAGCAAAAAAAGTCGTTTTTAAAATAAAGATAGGCCAGTAAGGGGTGATTGTGTGTTGTGAATGATTGAAAAGCATAAAGGCCTGATACCCCCACAAAATATTATTTTAGCTCCACTCCACACAATAGTACGTATTACAGCATTGTCAACATGTTCCTAAAAATTTAATTCTTGCACTGGCACCTCGACTTCTGTCAAGATGGTCAGAGGGGAATAATGGCTACCAAACGAGTTAATATCAAGTAAACGATTCCTTTACGTTTAATTATTACTTTATTAATCATAAACGATCTTAACATGACGACGGACCACGGCCAACTCCCGACCTGGAACAATACGTCTCCCTCCCAGTTCATAATGGTACACACATATTGGTTGGTATTGGTATTGGTGCGACTCAAACACGTTTAATCGGTGACACTTCTTTTCAGAAAACCGAGCACGATGATAGTTTGATTAGAACCTGAAAATTTTAAGCAATATTATAAATCTATGTTAGATGATAATCGCCGGTCTATTGTAGAAAAACGGATACAAAAAAAGTGTAAGAAAAAATTTACGGCTATCAATTTTTTATTATTTTTTTGCATTTTGGAACACTATTTTTAGGGTTTTGTACTAAAATACAAAACCCTATTGAAATCGGTTGCTGTGTCCGTCCGTCCGTCCGTATGTCACATTAGTTTTTCTCCGAAATTATAGAAGCTAAACCCATGTAACGAGTGTAGAGGAGTGACCCTCAAACAAATTTTTTTCATCTAAGGTGGTCAAGTGGGGCATCACAGGTCTTAAAATTACTTTATCAGTATCGAGGGAGACAGGAGAAGGGGATATGCACGAGATTTAGGCGTACCCCTTTCCCGCTTTGTTTTAATTTATCTCATTAATTCCCTAAACTTCCAAACTTGACTTCCAAACAAGACTTTTATTCCCCGAATCTCACACCAAAAACTTTCACCGAAACCGCAAAGGAATTCAGCTCTCTCTGCCAGCCAACCATTGAATCCTCTCAAATCCAAAAACCCAATCCCACAATCCTTTCACTCCCAATTACCGCTGCCAAACCCGGGTAACGCATATATGGCGATTTTCATAAACATGATCGCGTTTGGTTATATGCCAATCGTCATATACGAGTATACGGAAAAAATTGCTTTTGCCGATATCACAAAAAGGGCGTATTCCTGCGCTGGAACACAGGGTTCCAGCGGACCCTCGGTCGAGAATCCACGGCGCTGCCAACGGAGCCACCTTTTGTTGATCTCCCATTCATCGAATTAGCAACTTCAACTCTGCACCTTTCTTAATGGGCATGGAAATGAAATTTGTTAGTAGGGGAGCGAAGATGAATTTTGTTTGTATAAAAAATAAAATTTTTGTTAATGGGAGCTAATGAATAAAATTAGTTAGTATAAAGGAAGGAATTAGGTTTTGTTAGGGAAAAGGTATCGAATGAATTTTTGTTAATGGGAAGTAATGGATTGCTAGTGGAAAAGTTAAGATTATTATTATATTAAGAGGGTAGAATTGAGATGATGGGGAAATAAAAATTATAAGGTAGAATTGAGATGATGGGGAAATAAAAATTAAAGGGTTTTCCAATCAGAGGTGTTATTTTGCATAGCCTGCTATTTCGGTAGATGTCACTTTTGAAGCTGTCATTTTTTGATATTTGACAAGTAAAAACTATGCCATTTAAAAAAATGGAACCTTCAATACCATCCATGCGACAAAGCGTTGAAATTATTAAAATTCACCATAAAAATGGTGAAAATTTGGCAGAGACGGTTCGTAAAACTTGAACATTTTTGGGTCGTCGTGAAGCACCTTATCGGACCGCAATACAGAAATTGGTGGAAAAATTCGAGCTGTTGGGACAACTTGGTGATGTGAAGAATAAAACCCGTGCACGTCAGCCGAGAATATTGCTGCTGTAGCCGAAAGTGTTGAAGGAAACCCAGGTTTGTCCATTCGTCGATGTTCTTTGGAATTAGGCATTCCAAAAACGTCATTACACCGTATTTTGCATAAAGATTTGGGTTTTAAGGCTTTTAAAGTTCAGTTAACACAAGAACTCAGGCCGGTTGATCATCAACAATGTCGTGTCTCTGCTGATTGGGTCCTTGAAATGCATGAAAATGATCCGGAATTCCATCGAAAAATCATCTTGGGTGATGAGGCCCATTTTCATGTCGGTGGCTTCGTCAACAAGCAAAATTGTCGCATCTGGGGCTCGGAAAACCCAAGAGTTATTGTTGAAAAGCCTCTCTATCCTCAATGTGCGACTGTTTGGTGCGGTTTATAGTCCGGCGGTGTCATTGGACCTTACTTTTTCGAAAGTGAGGCTGGAGCAACAGTTACGGTGAATAGATTGCGCTACCGAGAAATGATTAATGATTTTTTATGGCCGGAATTAGATGGCATTGATCTGGACAACGTTTACTTTCAACAACACGGCGCTACGTGGCACACAAGCAACGAAACCATTTTACGGGAAAGGTTTCCGGACCGTGTTATCTCTCGAACAGGTGATCACAATTGGCCACCGAGATATTGTGATTTCACACCTTGCGACTTCTTCCTTTGGGGCCACGTGAAAGAGAAGGTCTACGCCAACAGCCCAGCGTCGATTCAAGACGTCAAAGATGGAATTCGTGAGGCTATCGAGGACATAGGGCAGCCACTTTGCGATTTAGTTATGGAAAATTTCATGAAAAGGAAATGATCCAGTTAGCCTGGTCGTGGTGGTCATTTGCCTGTTCTTATTTTCCACTATTAACGGCATACCTTCCTCTTTATAATGAAATAAACATCCGATAATTTATATTCAAAAATGGCATTTTTCTTTTCGTATCCAAATAACACCACTATAGGGAAAACCCTATATATACCGAGGAAAAGGTATAAATGTCCAAATGAAGGTCGAGATGTTACGGTGGCAATTTGAAGTAGCGAATGGGAGAATGCCGGTACGTCGGAAATCGCAACATACATAGTATGATTTATTAATCTTACACTTTCTTGAATAAAATCGTAAGGGCCCCTCAAATTTAATAAAATTCAACAGGTAAATGTCAATTTACAAGTTTAATCATTACTGAAAATTTCAGAAAGATCGAATCATATTTAACAAAGTTATGGGGTTTTAAATTGTCTTGTATTCAACAGCAACTATACATGGCTATGGGCCAATATGTACTTCCAATCAACTCCGACACTACGGGTTTGCTAGGATTTGCATGAACATTTCAGAAATTATATTCATGATGGATATCTTTGAGAGTTTGTGCAACGGGTGACATTCGTAATCATAAAACGAATTCACGGCTGTTTTAAATGAGAATATTGCATAAAATTGTGTTATTTTTCGCGAGTTTCAAATTTAAATTACAGGGTGCGGCAGCATAACTTCCTTTTTTGAAATGCCCGCCCTTAAAGTGCTAACTGTTATAGCGCGGCGCTAGTAGTCTCATTCGAGAGAGGTGATTTTAAAGTCTTGCTCATCCCTTGGTTAGTCGCTATCATGCGTTGGAACAGTGCGGAGCGTGCATAAAAAACAAGTACCGCTGAAAATTTGTTTTGTTGAATTTTGAAAAAAGGAAGTTATGCTGCCGCACCCTGTACATGCTATTAAAATTGGATTGAATCTATTTATGAATAGCTGAAGATGAGCAGCTAAAAATAATTGGTGAAAAAATTTGAAGAGAGATCCAATAACAAACTACAATACTGGTTGAAATTCGATCGACTTCGTTAATAATAGTAGGATCTGTAAATTAAATAAAACTGTATTAGTATGATTAAATTGGATGAAAGTAGAGATTTAAGTGTCCTTTAAAAGGTCCTTATACTCTATAAATTTGAATACAATGTACAGAAGTTATTGCCGTTTGAATTTTCTTCGATTACAACAATCAAACACGGTTTTTCTACTACATGGGCTTTCCATCAAACCAGACACTACACTTTTGATTGTTTTTTTCCAAATATACGAGTATAACAAAAAGACATTTAAGATTCGGCTTAGTCAATGATTTTAGCATTATTACATCAAAATGTTGGCCAGTTAAAATGGAGTAACACTGGTTTTTCTTTTAAAGCAAAAATATATTTGTTGTGCATGTCATTAAAGTTGTAAGCATATCGTATGTTAGGTACAAAACCCTTCTGACACGACCGTAGTTCTGTCTACCTAACTTGTTTGAAAATGAAAACAGATTGTTTTTGAAATATGACGTGTTAGAGATTTTCCTCATAATTTTTCTTAAACTCAATTACCATAATCGTTAAGAAAAGATATTTTCCATTTCAAGGACAAAATCGGTGTACAATAGTGTTATTTGAAAATTATTTATGTTTCCTTTTTTAGGTTTTGTAAAATAATTTTTAAGACCGTACTGAAATCGCGATCTGCTTGGCCCTTCATCCGTCATTGCGTCAAATTTTGTGAGCAGGCCAAAAGTGATGTCCTCTTCAAAGTTGCGATATAGAACATTTTATGAGATTTTTACCGGGATTACCCATGCATAGAATTGTTCCTCAAACGTTTTTTTCGAAAGACATAGCCGATAAGGGTAGCAAATGAAAGACCTTTATTAAAAATTTTCCAATTCAGCCAAGTTATGAAGATTAGGGGCGCAGGTGAGTCTAAATATTAAAAATTTGCGTACCCTCCTCCTCGCAAGTGAATCTTTGAGCCAAAATCCTGAAAAAATCAAATCATGGAAATAGGCTTTTATGGGTAAAAAAATAAATACCTTAGAATTCAAAATTTCTTCTACTTTTCTGAGAATAGTATGGTCTTCAAAGTTTAGAATTTTCCCTTTAAATCAATATAATACGATTAAAAATATAAAAAATGTACATAAACTCATGAATTTCATAGCAATCGAACTGTAATCAACGAGGTTAATGCCGGTCAAAAGTTTTACACGATACTGATATTTTATCCGACTTCTCAATACCAATGGAGGCAAATTTATTCATCAAATCCTTCCTCCTGACCAATTTTTTTTGTTGTCATATGTACCCCCCATTGATGTTAATGGGACATAAAATAATGTATCATTTTATCATTTTTTAACTCAAGCATCCGCAAAAATATTGAACGCCTTCGAGCGACGAAGCCTGAGGCGGATAAATGGAGCGAGGGTAGACGGGGGTTAATGGTGAATTCGATACAGCCATGAGCTGTATGAAGGATATCAACTGAAAGCTCTAGTACGCTAATGCTTAAGTCAACATAATTAGTTGCATATGCTGACGACATCAATATTATGGCACGGTCAATCTCAGATGCCAAAGGAGCATTTCTGATCCTAGAATCTGAAGTAAATCGAATTGGTGTACGAGTTAATGAAACTAAAACTAAATTCATTCAAGAACACTCGAGCCCGACAAAACCCGACCGAAGGAGGCTAGAACCTTGAAAGTGTGGGTAACTTTATCTACCTTGGAGCCAACTTGAATAGAAGAAGCGCCGAAAAGGACAAAATTGGACGCCGCACTTTAAGCCTTTTGCTCCGTACTTCCCATTCTAAGGTCCAGAGTTGTGCACAGGCGAAATGAGCTCCATATTTACAAATTACTAGTCAAATCTGTGCTGTTATACGGTGAAATATGGACCCTGACGAGCGAATCCAAAAAGGCAGTGGACATATTTGAACGCAAAGTTCTCCGTAAAATCGATGGCCCAGTGAAGCAAGGAACAGAATGGAGACTACGTTACAACGGCCGGACCATCTAGAAAGAATGGAATAAAACCGGCTACCCAAAAGAACATTAAAGGGGGTACAGCATATGGTAGACGTCCTGTGAGAAGACCACGGACTCGATGGAAAAACACGATAGAAGCCAACTGGCGAACGAGGCCGCAGACCGTGATGATTGGAACAGACTAATCTTTGAGGACAAGGCCTGGCTTGGGCTGTCACGTCATCGATTATGATGAGCTATATGAAATTTTTGACTAGCAGGAGGTCTCAACAATTGTAAGACTGCGGAAGCTGCAATGGGCTGGGCACATAAATCGTATAGACGAACAACGGATACCCAAAAAGTATTCGCAGGGAGAACTGAAGGCGGAGACCAGTGGGAAAACCGAGGAAGAACTGGTCTGACTCCGTAGACGAAGATTGTTCAACGCTTCTCGAATTTCGAGACTGGAGGACGCGATCGATGGACCGAGACAGTTGAAGGTGCTTTTTGCAGGAGCGAAGCCCCGAGAGGGGCTTTAGTAGCGTTACGAAGAAGAAGTTCATAATACTGCTGGAAATAGCCAAAATGTGGATTTGCATTTGATGTACAGTCTTTGTGCTGGCACTTCTCACTGATGTTGGGCTTATGAAAATGTAATTGCTCTTCTCAGATGTCTGGTTTAATCCCTGGTTCCCAAAGTTTTTTTGCGCCCGGTATACAATCGAATTTCTTTGGACTTCAACTCTTTTATCGTTCCTAAGCAGCTTGGCTTCATGAAGCCTTCGGTATCTACAAGTAGATTTGTTGTTTCCACATTTTTTGAAAGCTTTGAAAATATGAAGCACAATCTTCTTTGTCTTCCATTGGAATTTCTCCGTACTTATCGTGCTATATAACTTCACCATTTCAACCATCATCTGGTGTTGCTCAACACTACATATATTCTGAGTCGTCTCCTTCTGAAATTGCTTTCCCGTATTTTCCATATGCTATCAGCATTTCTAAGAAAACCTTACTATTTTCGGTAACTGATGTCAAATTGCTTCTGTCTTGCTAATCTTTTTATCGAGCTCATAAATACTAAAGACCTAGGAACAAGCTTCGTCCCAGATTTAAATTTATTTGTTGGAATATTTAAAGCTTTGGGGTTACTCTCAGATCTGTGCAAAATATCAGTATCTTTCAAATATAAACGGATACTTATGGCATCGTATATTCTGTTGTACAGAATTCGCGCAAGGAGCTTGCCAAAACAAGAAAGCAAAAAAATCAGACCACCATTAATGTCAAAAGTGAGCAGTATACTTTCAATTTCCGATGGAGAGGCCACGATAGAGTGCACAATAGGGGAAGGAGAAGGACATGATGAGTTTTAGTGGGGTTTGAAACCTTAAATGTGGAGGAAAAAAAATGAGCGAAAAGGTCACAGATAGCTTGCCCATCAGAAGCTTGGCAGTTATGCCATGAGAAGATATTAGGGTTATGGGATGTTGTTTTCAAGGAACGGATGTATCACCAGAAGGGCATAGGACTATTAGATTGCAGTGATGTTTCAATCATATAAAAATAAGATCGCATGGCGTTCTTAACCGCTTTTTTGGCTTCCTTACAAAGCAGTCGGTAGTTAGCGAGGTCAGTGTCAGAGTTGGAATACTGAAATATTTTACGCGCCTGGTGCTTAAAATAAAGAGCGTCTGCGCTGGGGATCTTTTTGCGAGGAGAACGACAGATAGGTACGTGATTTATAATAAGGCTACTGAGATTTTGGTAGAGAGTAGATAACGTTAAATTGACAACTAGCTTCTGTAGCAATGAATTCCAGTCAATATGATCCAGCTCTAGCTGAATGGCTGCATAGTTAGCCTTGCAGAAATTAACTCTAGGGGATAAAAGAGTGCGTTGGACTGAGGTGCGAGAAAAGATAAACGAACCTCAAGCGTAGGATGATGGGGATCAGGTTTTACATATTCGGAGAGGGATTTTGAGATCGAGGAGATAGAGGCAGGATTGGTAGTAAAGATGAAATCGGGATGTCGGTTGTGTGCGTTCGGGATCGTATTTAATTGCGATAGAGAGATAGAATAAAAACAGGATAGAGAGATCGTTGAAGGATCTGAGGGTATGAGAGCTTATTTCCCAACTTAGGCAAGGTATGTTGAAGTCACCACAGATTAAAATAGTGTATAGAGGGTTGATGCTGTTGAAATAAGAGAATTCAGAAAACAACGATTCTAAACGTGGAAAGAGCATTGCAAGGGATGCACACGCAAAGCAATACTAAACTTACAGGTTGAGAGATATTAACGAAGACAGCGATGCATTCTACTGGAAGTGAAGGGGAAAAGTCAGAACAGAGTTTGCTTCCTAAAGCTTTATGATAAGTACACCGCCACCATCTGATTTACCTGAAACCAAACGATCTCTATCAGTGCGGTAGACATAATATAATCTTCACCTTTGTACTCGGTGGCCAAGTGAGAAGCTTGCTTGAATAACTCGAGTGGTAATGTGGCCGATTTCATTATCTTACTCTGACACCAATTTTGTGCTGTTTAGGTGCGTTTTACTTTCCATGCTAGTGAGAGACTGTTTGTTAATTGAAATAGAATGTCTTTTCGACCCTTAATTTCACAGCAAAATGAGTTAATTTAATTTTTTTCAACCCGATTAAAATATTACTTTAATGCATTGTAACGGTTTTCTCTTGGATTGCCGCTGGTAAGATTTCACATCTAACAAAGATCCCGACTTCTATCATCTTCCTTATAGAATATATAGAATTAGATATGACTCGAATTCACTTGCACATTCTAGCATTTTATAAAATTAACTTATGTGTATTGGCGCGCTCGTATATAAAGCTGGTAGTTCGGTGTTTGTGATGCTTCGTATGATGCAGTGATTTGTATGGTCACTATCGCAAACAAAAACGATGGAGACTATAATTGGACGTATATTATAATATTGCTTGCTTTCTGATTTAACTTCTTCATTCAGAGAAGTTTGCTTTGCTTTAGCACTACAGCCCCTTTCGGTCCTTCGCTTACAGATAGTTAGAGTATCTCATGATCTTGATCAAATGTATCGTCACTCGGGAAGGTGATATGGTCAGTACCTCGCTTTGGTAATGTGTCCGTCTACCCAGCTGCGATACGTTCAGATTTTAAACCAGAATGTATCATAACTGAACCGGCTTATAGTCCATCCAAAAAATCTCATTGTCGTCAACGAGACTTGAACCAGGGACCCTCGGCTCACGAGGTGAGGGCTCTAACCACTACACCACGCGGACTACTCAGAGAAGCCCAGCCAATCCTTAAAATTAGCAATACAGTTTTTCAAATAACATACATTAATATCATGAACCGATATAAAAGGATTAGGTCAAAATCAGGAATAACTGAGAATGTTGAACTAAGTAGTGAACGCAAATACTTGGAAGAGAGCGTGTTTTTTTTGGAGTGATTTTAATAAAATTTGATCCTTCATAAGAACTAGGATTTATTCAGATCTTCTTTTTGAGTTCACTACGACTGGTTTTCTGACAGTATGCGCCACAGATAGGTATCCTTTTTGCTTGAAATTTACGATGTCCCTTCTAGTTTTCGGCTATCATTAGCCGAAGAAACTCTTGGCGTTTATGAGTTGATTTCCTGTATCTTTCAGGATGTTGCGCTGTTTGTTAAAGCTCTAGTATGTGATTCTATTGAAATGGATCTGACATAAAAGTTCCTCAAGGATACCCATTTGGAAATAAGACACAAAATGTTTAGACCAGCATTACAACTCAATTGCGAGCTGGTGGCTTCTTTTTACATAAAAATTGCTGACAAATTCTTTTGAATCATTTCTAAGAGTCAACTAATCGCGTAAGGCGACCGTTTATTCCCATTGAGCAATTACACATGTCGCATACAGCGTGGACTAGCAATGCATAGAATTTCATGAATCGAGTCTTGCATTGTCTTCCATTTTAGCATTGGACCCATTTGATTGAAATCGCAATTCTCACGAAAAAGGTATAAACAGAGAAATCTGCACTTCGAGTACTTGTCGTGAATGCAGCAGTAACTTGATTGTGGGAACTCCCCAAATAAAAGAAACCATTGTTGATTGAACAATGAGGTGGTGATTGATAATGACTTTCGATTTGGCCTACCGTAAAATTACCCTTTCATGCGAGCTGCCGCGAACATGGCGCGAAAAGTGCAATTGAATAAAAAAAAAAACACCGCAAACAGCTATGACAACTGGAAATTGATATTTCCTTAGCAAAGAGGTCTTCCACTTGAAACTCTTGGGTATTACGGACCACAATTAAAACTGATTCCAAACGAGACTAATCTCGTGCTGAGTTCAAACGGCCCTGCGCAAGGCCTTAAATAGATTCTGCATCGTTAAGCACGAATTCCCAAAGATCGTGATGAGGCAAGTCAAGTCCCTGCAACATTTTCGAGTCAAAATTTTGATTGGTTTGCTGTTCGGCGAGAAATGGACAAGTATTTTATAACTGTAAAACAGACATAAATACATTTGCTATGAGAACAAATCCCACTGCGATTTCGACAAATATAGTGAAGCAAACGCGAGTCAGTCGAAATAACAGAAACACTCCATTATTTCTGTGGAATTCTCGAGTTCATTGGTAACAAAAAAAAAAACAGGTACTCGATGGACTTTCTATAATCTATTGAACAAATACAATGAACCACATTAAAGGCGCTGTGGATACTTTTGGAAATAGCGTGCTGGCAATTTTTGGAGTGTGGTGGCTGAAGAAAAAACAGAAGAGTCTCGAGGCTGCAGCGACTGCAGTGCGCGTTAACATTTGCTTTTCTTTCAGCGCAGCAGCGGATGAGTATCCATCATTACGTCCAAAAAAATTATCTATTTTAAGTATCTTGAAGATTATTGATAGATCGTGATGGATAGTCATTTCCAGGCCGGTTGCTGGATTTCAGTTTCTTAAAAGTTTGGAAAGAGAAACAAGTCAAGTTGCAAATGGGAAACCATCTGGTGCGAGACGCGTTTTGTGGAGCTGTGAATCACGGAGACCTTTTTAATTGTGATGCAATGCAGCAACTATGCGATGAAGGAAACTGTGGGAGATTGTTACAGATCGCGGAGGATATCCGCCGAAGAAGTTTCTGTAAGATGCGGCGCACCCCATAAATAATCGAAATGAAATCGGAAGCGAATGGAATGCCTGAAATTCCATTGAATCTAATGAACTCACATTTTCAATCAAGAACTAATTTGGGCCGGGTCTAGTAATTTAGTTCGTCCCACACCACGACCTTGCTAGCCCACAAATGGAGTAGTGGCCGCTATTTACTATTTTGGTTGTTTCGCATTTGATGGTCTATTCAGTTTCAATTTCATCGAAATTAAATAAAAAGTAGCACAATGACCAGCTTTATCGGCGATTTGAGCCTGATTTGGTGGTTCGCGCTGCATTGCTGTGCGAAAAGAGAAAACAATCGAGAGAATTGCCAAACAATTGAACAATTATAGAAAGCCATATAGATATTTTCCTTGGCGAGTTCTTTTAAATGCTTCCAAGGATGGCTGCGGCGAGGGGCTGAGTGCATTTTGTGTGGTGACTGGTGATACATAGGTATATGCGATTGCTTTCAGCGGTAACTCCGCTGCAGCACGGCCGTGAAAAGTGACTGCGAAACGACACGGAGACAAGAATAAGAAGAAATAATACTCGTATGGAATTGCGGCTCTTACCTTGGGCGTGCTTGACTATATGAAAGATTGAGCTGCCTTTTGGGGTGATGATTCACGAGTACGGAGCCGGCTAAGATAGTGCATGGCTAAATTAAGGCAACGCGGCAGTCGCCAGGAGTGTCAAAAGGGGGTGCGTCGACCGAGCTGAGGGCGATGAGTGTTCAGGGCAAGTCGCATGGGTTCGAAGTGCGCCAAGGCCTCGGCGGGGGGTGGACGCGGGTGTGGCTCGACAGCGCTCGAGTTCGTGATGGCTGCTCTATTTAAAACTTGAGCAACAAAAACAGCATAAAAAATAATTTTAAAAGCAGAAAGTGTATTACGGGCTATGGAAGAGCACGAGATATTATTACACATGATATGCATGCTTGTGATGTGACGATGACACGACGTAGGGAGCCTTGCGGTCCACATTGCCATATGGCGCGTTTTTGTCACGTACTGGCATATTGGCATATGCGAAATGACGAGACGATTCCGGGCGCTGTGCTGCTCCTTGGGCCCGCTGTCCACGGCTTATGTCGACGTCTAATGTGCCAACGCAGTTAATTGTGTCGCCACTGTACCTACCAGCAAGAACGCTTTAATTGAATTAAGTTCGCTCTTATTTTGCTTGTGCACACAAACGCCTCGCACTCGACTTTCGCTAAACATCCAGCTCGGCCCTAATTAGCGAAATTCATTTGGCGTGCATGTGTTGGAAGCGCTTCAAGGGAATCCGGCGTATTGAAGGCTTAATAAATCCTCCAGCCGGTGTAGGTGTAGCGCGATAAACACTCGAGTGATAAATTTCGCCCCCGCGCTGCCTTTCTCCTCCGGGCGAGTGCAGACTTGCATGAAAAATCCACCTTAAAATTATTAATGGAGTGAATGAGCGACAGCGCAGAGGAAAAAGTATAACAGGGTCGTTCGAAGTGGAAAGAGATGGTGGTCGTTGTCGTAATTATCATTTGGAAGATTTAACCTTTTGAAAGAAAGCACTCCGTTTGGTGTGTAGCGCCTAAGCGCTCCCAATTCGGTGCAATTTTTTCTGCTGTTTACATTACAATCGAGCACAATGGAAATGGCGTGCATGCAGAAATTCTGCGGCTTTTCGGCGTTGCACGGCCAGAGCAGCTCCAACGTTTGAGCTGCGAACTTTCTCCATTGTCAGTGAAATGAAATGCAATAAAGTTAGCAATAAAGTTAACAATGAATGGAAATTTGACAAACGAGTGTCTGCGAGACGATCAGATGATTGGGAAAGGAGCCAAGAATGGTTTAAAGATAGAAATTAAATAGGAAGTGTTTGAGGCAGCCTGCATGGCTGTGGGAATCGGCGGCGTATACTCGTAGTTTGTTTCGCTTTGGGACAACCTTCATCTTGAAATTTCGCCAATCTATTTTCGAGGAGGAATATTTGAGATGGCACTTGAAGTACTTGCTCTACAATATTTTCGGAGGTGATGAATTTGGCATGAGCAATTTTGGGAGGAAAATTTGAATAGTGCAGCTGTAACGATGATGAAATATTTACATGCTCATTAAATCGATTTCAGTGTAGACAAACACTCTGCCACTTAACCAGCGCGCAGAGCAAACTGTTCCTCCACATTACACATATCCAATTTCGTTCGCAACCACAGAACGACAACGCTGGTGCTGCAAGCAAATCACTCTGCTCGTTGGATGACAAACTTTAGATGACGCCTTGAACTGGTTTTATTTTGTCATGATATTAGTCATCAGGAAATTCAGGCAAGCCGATGTAATGCAAATTTGGCTGAAAGTTTGCGAATATGAAGAAATCTCTTAAAGTTCGTCCATTGTTCAGCTCCAAATGATTCACTGCTCATGTTTAGTAGTGAGCAGGTCACGTAATAAATGTTTACAAATCGCGCAATTCAGTGCCTCCTCAGCGACTTTTTCACTTATGATTATATTGTAGTTCGAAATAATCAAACGCAGATCGATTTTGAAAAATGTGATTAGTTTTAGACGTACAAAATCTGATCCGCAATATTCTGTTGAGTGTAGACATGAGATATAGCTGCAAGACGTGAAATTATAACCGCAAAAGCCACAAGAACATAATTTTTTTTACGGATCGTTGTGATAATTAGACACGTGAAACAGAAGCGAAACGTTCACAATGAAGGTCTTTAAAAGTGAGAAAAAGCTAATTAGAATGGACTGGATTTAGAGAATGCATTGGGGAATTGCAAAGCAGTTCACACACCAAAAAAATTGGAAAATTCCACAGTCGGTTGAGATGATTGTTAGCAAGAGATCTATTTGAAGGTGTTCTACTGGTTTCTTTATTAAGTTGTAAAAGATTCAATGATTTTGTCGTTTGAGTCACTTGTTGCATAAAATTTATTAATATGCAGGGAGTGCAGCACTTTCCGCTCGGCAGACTAGAACTGGAAAATCCCCGTTGAAAACAATAGTTTTTTGCCAGACCTCATACACTCTTGTGAATATTTCATTTTGCTGCATTTCGTAAATTTCTGTTCTGTTGATGACCGGACAGCTTTTGTTATTTAGTAATAGGGCAATTTTAAACATATACAAGTTGGGTAGGCAGAAGATTGCTCCTCCCGGAAGTGCTTTGCAAACCCCAACTCAAAGCCATTTTTTGATTACATCAATCGATGACTTATATTTCCATAGCACATACTTATATAGTGAATAAGTAAGATTCGATTCGTATGAAATTCTTGATCGTGAGGATCTTAGACCAATGTGCGAGCTTGCAACGAGCTTAAAGATACCTTTACGATTTTAAGGAGTGTAAAATTAATAAATCATGCTATTACTAACATAGTCTGATAGTTGTTTCTGTCTTTATAAAGGCCTATGTCGAACTTAACACAAAAGAAAACTCGCAGGCCGAAAACATCTCTCACGAATTCTATACCCTAACAGATGCCATAACGAGTGAAGTTTGTAGCAGTTAATAACTGCGCTTCAAAATTAAACAAACAAATTTATTTATACTCTCATTTTTATTTAATTTTAAATTGCTAAATTCATGAATACTCATATACGAGTATGATATGCCTTAAAGGCAAAAATTTAAATATTATACATTCTCTTGAAACTTTAATGGATAAGTTACAACACATTTAAATTAATAAATTTCATTTCCCATCAATGTGATCCACATCAATGTATGCAGAAACCGGAAATGAGCTCTCGCTAATGGTTTCTTTAATATATCTGCTATCATTTCATGACTTAAATCATGACTGAAATTGAAAACCTTCTTGTTGTACTCATCCTCAATAACGTGATAATATATATCGGTGTGCTTGCTCCTATTTTAATATTGTCCATTCTTGGGAAATTTTTCTGCACTAGAAGAAGAATTCCACATCATTGAGCTGATCCGGTAACAATTCACCGAGCAATCTCCTCAACCAAATTAATTCCTTAATAGCACTTGCAGATGCTAGATATTCGGCTTCCATTATTTACAATGATACATACTTCTTCCATTGAAATCACCAGCTGACAATATGACGATCTAGCGAAAATATGACACATGATGTCGGCTTTCGCGTTGTTATATGTCCAGCATTATCTGAATTAATAATTCCAAGCACCTCCACTATTATAGCAAATGCCAAATTTCCCGTGTCCTTGATGTATTTTAAAATTCGTTTGGCTGATTCATCATAAGTCCGCATATCTGCGTACCAAACCAACAGTGGAACTGATGCTTGGCCTTGTTCTAACAGATAAATACATAAGACTGCCAATAAGTGTGCGTATAATGGATTGGTTAAAGAGCTCGCTGTGTAAGCCGAAGGTCCCTGGTTCAAATCCAGCTGGTGACACAAAGATTTGTTTCGAGAATTTCTTCGGACGGACTATAAGCCCGTTCAGTTATGATACGTACTGGTTTAAAATCAGAACGTATCATAGCTGGGTGGACGGACACACAGCCAACGCGTGGTACCGATCATATCACCTTGCCAATATATACAATCAAGATAATGAGATAATCTAATTATCTCCAAGCGAAGGCCCGAAAGGGGCTCTAGTACTAAAGCAACGGATGTACATTTTTTAGCTCCTTTGAAGTTGCCTAAAACTTGATTTGGATCACAGGGTATAGCCAATGCATTGCATTCCTCCATTTGAAACTTGCATTGAATCTTTCGAGCATATGGTGCCTAGTTGATGAAAATCGATCCATCATCACTCTGATGCATCTCGAAACAAAGAAAGCATCCAATTTTTAACTTCGAATGCGGCTCTCAAATACTCAATTACCGAATCAATTGTCTGTTCAGTCGATCCAGCAATTAATCTATCGTCCAAATTTATTGCTTAAATGATGTCCCCATTCCTGTTGCTTACAAAAACACGAAGATCTGATGCACATACAGTGAATCCAGACATCTTGATGAAACAAGTGAAGTTCACATTTGAATACTTTGATGATTGTTTTAACCATGCAGACTCTTCTTTAGTTTAAAATACGTCCTAATCTGTCGCTTAAGCCTACTGGCTGTTTAATATGAACATCTTGTATCTAGTTCACCATACAAGAACGAGGTCTTCACATCAAACTGCTTCAAATTGAGTTTCAACTTTGCAGTAACTGCCAATATCACTCACAGTCACGAAAAATGACCTACCGGGCTAAATGTTTCCATGTAGTCTATGTCATATTGGTGCGTAATTCCCCTTGCTATAACTCGTGCTCTGAAACGATCAATTGAATCATCTGTGTTAAGTTTTGTTATACAGGGTGGGCAATATACATAGTAGTTTCTTTTTAAATCACATGTTATTTTGACACTGGCAGCTGTTTCCCGCTCAAAATTATATTAGTGAGTCAGTATTAACCTCCCGCAGAGCGAAATGAATCGGGTTACGCTTGAACAACGTTGGGGAAATATTGAAATCGAAATGGATGCCGATTTTTCTCAAAAAATCATCTTTTCTGATGAGGCACATTTTCATCTCGGCGGCTATGTGAACAAACAAAACTGCCGCATTTGGGGCTCGGAAAACGCACACGTGATTGTCGAAAAGTCAATGCATCCTTAGCCAGTGACAGTGTGGTGTGGATTCTGGAGTGGTGGCATCATTGGACCGTTTTTCTTTGAAAACGAGGCTGGAAATGCTGTTTCGGTGAACGGGGTGCGCTACAGAGTCGTGATAACCGACTTTTTGTGGCCGGAGATTGAAAATTTGCACTTGACCGACCTTTAGTTTCAACAGGATGGCGCGCCATGCGATACAGCTCATCAAACAATCGATCTTTTGCCCACAAAGTTTGAAAATCGTGTAATCAGCCGCCTTGGCGATACCAATTGGTCGCCTCGAAGCTGCGAGTTGACACCGTTGGACTTCTTTTTATGGGGCGCTATGAAAGATCGATGTTATGCGGGAAATCCATAAACGATTCAAGCACTGAAACTGAATATTCAACAGAATATTGCTCAGATAGGGCCCCGAAACCATCAATAATATCTTGGAAAATTGGGCTGAGAGGATGGCCTACTGTCACGCCAGCTGTGGTATTCATATGAATGAAATTGTATTTCACAACTACCGGGAAGGTTTGTTCTTGCGAATAAACCCAAAATATAAGAAAAAAATTTGATTTTGTTCGATTTATTGTATTTTTAAAAAGAAACTTGTATTTGTATTTTTTAGTATGAATAATTTTGTGATCCTTTGGTTTATCTATTAATATACAAGTGCGATTTCGCTCCAAAGAAGCTATTGATAAGTTTATTGCTTCCTGGAAGGTTCTCAGTTCATCGTAATTTCGTTCTGCCGTCGCCAGATATGCCTTCATACCACTATTTTGATAATTGTGGCTTTCACTTCACAAACATGAATCAAGTATGTTGTTCTGATCAATATCAGTTAATGTACAACTCCTGTTGGCTTAACTGATGTATAATTTTCACCACCCTCTACATAACTCCATTGAATTATTAATTTCGAATTATCTTTCGTCTTCAATGAAATTAATCTGTACTGGTACTTCTGACAAACATTTGAGATCACGAGCCACTCTGACAACCTTGACCTCATCTCAAACTCTGAATCCTCTCAGGTCATTCTCATATTCGACAATTTTTCAATCAATTTTTGCAGGCCTACCATACCATAATTCGTAAGAGGTTTTCTGCTTGACAATACTAGTTCCCCTACGATTCAATATAAAAACAGCTGTGTTTACAGCTTCGGCTCATAAGTTTACATTCAAAGTGTTAGCATCTAACATTGATCTTGCTGATTTCAGCATCGGCTGGTTCTCTCTTTCAGTACACTATTCCAAATCTATCCACTGTTTATTTTCACGTCAAACTGGGCCCATAACCTATTGAACTTTGCATAAAAGAAAATTTGCCGGTGGGAAAAAATCTCTTTTTGCCTTTGGACGACAAGTCCTGAGGCGAATATTCGGAGCAAAGCCAGACGGAGACCAATGGCGAATTCGATACAACCATGAGCTGTATGGATTTTTTGACGAGCCGGAGGTTTCAACGATTGTAAGACTGCGGAAGCTGCAATGGGCTCTCCACATGAATCGTATGGACGAACAACGGATATCCGAAAAGGTATTCGTTGGGAGATCTGAAGGCCGGAGACCAGTGGGGAAACCGAGGAAACGCTGGTCTGACTCGGCCAATGAAGACAGTTCATCGCTACTCGGATTTTGAAATTAGAGGACACGGTGAATGGACCGAGACAGTTTGAGGTGCTTTTTGCAGGAAGCGAAAGCTCTAGAGGGGCTGTTATAATGGTAAGAAGATGAAGAAAAGGATATTGGTATTACTCAGAAGCAACTATCGCCTCAGAATGAGACAGCACACTGACTTCGAGGCAGCTCACTCTCCTAAACCGACAGTAGAATTGCTGACACTACTGTTGAGAGTGTAGACTCTACACAGTAGTTCCACTGAACCTAATAAGGTAACAATGCAAAAGTGCACTCTGAGCTTGCCTGACATGCTGAAGCAGAATAAGTAGCTACACAGCCATAAGTGAATTCAGTGTCCCCCTATAAATGACTAAATTGGTTCTTTTCACTAACGTCCCATGCTGAAAACTTGAAAAGTGTCCAGGAAAGTCAATTGACAGAGCCACCAACACTGATACTTGGGAACTACACGTTAGCAACGGGCCTAGACACTACAAATCTGTAGAAATTTTGATAAAAATTTTAGAAATAGTTTCTAAAATTGATATGTTATCACGACTACTCAAACAATAAGGTCAACAAACTGAAAACAAAATTGCAGTGAATTCAAATAGATAGTAACCATGTCTTAAGATTTTCGGACTCCATTTGTGGAATCTGCATATGAGTCGAGTTTATAATATGAGTTCTTTGATCTGTGCTTGAAACTATTCACTAGCAAGGTGAATTTCATGGTCTATTGCCCGTCAAAACTTGTCATCATTGTAGCGCTACAGCCGCTTTCGGGCCTTGGATTCCTATTGTGTTGTATCGGTCCGTAGATAGCATCTTTCATTTATAATCTGGGAAGTGCCGAACTATTTCGTTGTCACCAACTGAATTCGAACCAACGACCCTCGTATTATGCAGCGAGCGCTCTAACCACTGGCGACTGGCGAAAACGTTAAATTTTTCTCAAAGTTATTTGTAACGCAAAGGTCGCTGGTTTAAAAGCCGTTGATGTCAACGAGATTTGTTTCGTGTGATCCTTTGGACGGGCTATATATAAGCCCGTTCAGTTATGATACGTACCAGTCTAAAATCAGAACATATAGCAGCTGGGCGGAAGACATACGTCCTAAGCGTGGTACTGTCCATATCATCTTCTTGAGAACCGATACATTTGATCAAGATAATGAGATATTGTAACTATCGCTAAGCGAAGGCCTGAAAGGGGTTATGCTAAACAACGAATAATATTTATTTGCTATTGAATCTATCTCCGTTATTTTTCACCTATAAATTCGAGGTGCTCATCTTCAGCTATTCCTTAATAAATTCAATCAAGTGTTAATAGCAGTTAGCTTAAATGTTGAAGTTCGAATTAAATAACCCAAATTTATTCAATCTTCTCATTTAAAATGTTGAACAAGTTCTTCGAGATCTTCATGAAACGTATCATTTCTGAAACGTTCATGCAAATCCTAGCAAACCCTTGTCCAAAAAGTCCATATTGTTCCATGGCCATGCTTTGCTGTCTTTGTAATACAGGAAAATTCGAATCGCTATTACTGGGTTAAATACCATTCGATTTTTTTTGAAATTTGCTGAATAGATTAATTTTATAAATAACCATCCGTGTTTCAAGTTTTTAGGGTTTTGTAAAATAATTTTACAAAACCCTACTAGTTTCGCGACCAGTCTGTCCGTCTGTCCGTCTGTCCGTCCGTCCGTCCGTCCGTCCGTCCGTCCGTCCGTCCGTCCGTCCGTCCGTCCGTGTGTCACAGCAGTTTTTCTCGGAAACTACTTGAGCTAGAAACATCAAATTTTGTGTGTAGGTGTAAAGTAGTGATCTCTTCAAAGTTCAACTACAAAAAAAATTTTATAAGGTATTTAAGGGGGGTCTCCCCATATAGGAGAGTGACCCCCCGAAAAAAAAATTTCATTGAAGGTAGCCGTTATGGGTATCAAATGAAAGGTCTTGATGAGAACTTTTCAAAACAGGTCTTAGTTTTGCAAAGTTCGCTTCGAGGGGCGCACAGGGAGGGGAAATACACGAAAAATTTGTGTCCCCCCCCCTCGCGATTGGACACCTGTGATCCGAAAAATCTGAAAAAAATCAGGAATGTAGGCCTTGGTGAGTACAATAACAACAAATACGTGAGAAGTCGCAATTCACTCAACTTTGTTAGTAATAGTATGATTTATCGATTTTATGTTTTCTTGAATAAAATCTTAACGCTACCCTTAAGTTCAATGAAATTCAGTACGGAGATGCCTATTTATAAGGTTGATCAACCCTGAAAGTTTCATAAAGATTGAATCATATTTAGCGATGTTATAGCGGTTTGAATTTTCCTGTATTACTATGGAACAATATGCGCTGCATTTATTACTATGGCAACATATGGCTATGGAACAACATGCGCTTTTTACCGACTCAGACACTACAGTTTTGCTAGGCTTTGCATGAAAATTTCAGGAATGATAGGTGTCATGTATGTCTTTGAGAGTCGGTTCAGCTAGTGGTATCAGTAATCGTAAAACAAAATAGTGGCTGTTTTAAATGCGATGATTGAACAATTTTGAGTTATTTTTTCCCAACTTCAACGTTTAAGGTGCGTGTTTTGAACACTTGATTCAATTTGATGAATGACTGAAGATGAGCACCTACAATTAATGCTCAAGGAGGTGGGAGAGAGCTCCTAGCAAAAGGGTTTTGTAACCATTCTAGGATTCGAAAAATTGGCCATGAATCGATGATAACAGTACAGGAGACTTGCCCCTGAAAAAAAATTCATCAAACGTAGCCGATATGAGTATGAAATGAAAGTTTTCATGGCAGCTTTTCAAAACAGTTGTTAAACTGTCAGTTTTTAACTTCAGTGGGGGCACAGGGGGGTAATACATGAAAAATGTGTTTCCTTCGTCGCGGATGGACATCTGAAATAATTATCAAGGGAGATATTTATGAGTATAACAATACCAAAAACCTCAGAAGTCGAAATTCGTTCAACTTTGTTAACAATAGTATGATCTTCGTCTTTGAAATGTTTCTTGATTTGATTCGATCTGGTGACTGCATTTTGTAAATTGAATACAAAACCCTTCTGACATGAGCGTAGGTCTGTTTACCCAACTTGTTTTGAACTTAAGAGTGCCCTAACGATTTTACTCAAGAAAATGTAAAATTGATATATCATACTCTGAGTAACAAAGTTGAGCGAATTTCTGACGCATTTGTTGTTGTGGTAGTAAAGGCCTGGACTTCTGATTTTTTTTAGATTTTTCAGATGAAAAGTGTATAATCGCGAAGAGGAGTCATTTTCTTTCTGCTTCCTTTGAACTGCGACTGAGGTAAAAAAAACCCGTCCGTATGGCTCTGACTCTAAACCGCCCCAGCTCTGTCTTTGAGGCCTTTGACTATAAGTTCCAGGGCTTGGAAAAGTCAGACAAGAAAAAATTTGGTTTGAATCGTATAAATGTGTCTTCGCATTGAGCCATCCATTCGAACTTGTGATTTCACCGGAGTAAATCTGTAAGCGGAGCAGTCTTGCTTACTTGCTTGATTTGGTAAAAACCGACGATACCATGAAACCATGCCTAGAAATGGTCATACCTCCTTTTCTTTCGTCGATAGCTAGATGTTAAATAGACGCTCAATATCTGTACCTATGTGATAATGTTAGCTCATATCCGGTCCTACCACGTTGACAGCTCCGCTAATTTTCTTACTAAAACATATGTGTCTCGCGCAACTAAAATTTTAGTAAAGGTTAGCGTGATCAGGTGCCTGGAATAATGGATAAGATGCGATGAAATCCAGGGGCATTGTTACAAGTGGAGCTAGCAATCGATATGAGTGCGATGGAACAGAAAAATACCCTTCCTTGCGAAGTCCTTCACTCAGTTCAGAGTAATATACCCAAACTAAGCTCACAGACAGAATTTTGAAGGTGATACCGAAAGAGGGAAATTTCTTGAAGTAAAGTAAGACGAAGTCGAACAGGAAAAGGAAACTGAAAAAATGAGAGGCATACGAATAATGGTAATGGGTGAACTAATGCTTAAGACAGTTGATGTCGAAAAAGCAGGTAAGAATTTAGCGGAGTCTGACAACAAACCTCATGCGAAGATATTGGCTAGTCTCAATTTCGTATCCCAGGCGTTTCTTCTGGAGACCGGAAGAGGAAAGAACTAGCGGATATAGTCCATTCTATAAGAGATCACTGGAAACTGAAGGAATACCAGCAACTTTTGAAATACCAGAGTTCTCCATTCCTCGAGTTGAATAAGTGGCGATCTAAACGTAAATATTGGAAATCATGAAACAAAACATGCCTTCTTTTATTGTAGTAAAATCCAACAGAAGCGTTTTGTCAATTAAAATGTGTGAAATCGCACAAAAAGAGTTAATGAAATATTACACTCTGCTTGATGTGGTTTCACACATATTTTTGTGGAATTCTGCTCTGATGGGATGTGCATGATCCTGACGTATGTGAAATTACACTTAAAATTGTGTGAAATCGCACCAGACAATGTATACATTTTTACTATTTTATGAGACTTCACATATTATTTTGGGAAAAACACATAAATGAAGCCTTCTTTTGTTCCCTACTTTAATTTGCGTAATTTTCAACATTTTTGTTTCATCAGGCACCTAACGCGTGAAAGTTGCAATATATTTGGATAAAAATACGAGATCGTTTATAAGTACTCAACAACACAAAACGAGTACACGCTATATTCACCGTCAACTTTTCCACATATGGCAGGCGTTGTCTTGTGGGGAAAAACAATAATATTGTGTGATTAACAGTTTGTGTGAAATTTTCACACTTTTCAGGATTGGATATATCACCGAAATTGCAAAATCAGACAAAAACTGTAGTTTATAATCACTGAAAAGGAATTTTCACGCTTTCGTAGTGTGATTTCAACTCGTTGTAGCATTTAAGCACTTTAATGAGGGAATTCACTACTTTTAGCAATGGAAATTCCAAGGAATGTTTTAGAGTGTGTATAAAAACTGCCAGGTATTCCAAATAGGTAGTGAAGTTCTACGACCGCTTCTGATTTCCTTGGATGATTGCAACAGCTGTAATTGGTGCCTACGTTCCTTTTCATAGGAAATGGCCTCCCAGGAGGATATTGAAAACTTTTTTAATTAGATGTAACAAAGATTTCAATATCTTTTCAGTACATCTTAGAATCCAAAAATTATTCAATGAAGATGTCAAGTTTTCACACAACCTATTTAAAGTTATTACAGAATGATTAACTTTAAAAACGCATATCGTAAATCGAGTTTGCATTAAAAGATACTGTGGTGAAGAAAATATTGGGAGCCACGTCAACTTCATCCCGAATTACCAGTTTTATTGTTAAAACAAAGTAAATTAATAGTTGAAACAATTTTACGGTATTGAAATAACAATTTCTTTCTAAAAAATTTCTTCTAAAGCAAAATTAAATTTTGCTTAGTTGTAATAAATAATTCTGCAAGTAAAAACAACTGATAAATTGAAAGAAAGTTGCTTCGTTTTTTGCTTAAAACACATGAATTATTTTTGATCACAGTACGACCAGTTATGCCACGTCGATATGAAGTTGAGTAAACTTCATAAAAATTTTTCAATCAATATTCATGCTACACGCAGAGCGGTTCCTTCAGTTTTTTAGTTTTCAGCTACCGACGTCAAGCAACGTAAGTACTAGTTAGTTAGTGCTTAGATGGGGGACCATACGATTCACCATATACTGTTAGTATGTGTAAACATACGTGCATTCTATTTCTTCCCTTCTCTCGTGTATTCCCTCAACTGCTCACCTAAATACTAGCGTAGTAAAAGTGCTTTGATACTAAATGATGTCTTTTGACCGAAATACAATATTTGTTCATGATGAATTAAATGTTTGTCTACGGAAGTCCAACGGTCATCAAAACAATGCAAATTTAACTTGAAAATAACAAATTAATGCGTTGTTTTTTAACAAAATAATAAATAAGTTGAGACAGCATCTTCGCGGTTGATGAAGCAAACATTTTTTCAGTGTGGTAACCTTTCCCCTTTTAAATTTAACGCCATCTTGAACATTTTGAAGTATACTTTTTTAGGGTTTAGTACCAACTTAAAAAAACCTTATTAAATCGCGACCTGTGTCCGTCTGTGTGTTACTGCCGGAGCCAACGTAAGTGATTGCGCCTCCAGGCCAAAATTGCATTCGTAGTTTGGCAAGCTCCCGTGAGCTGTCAGCCTACTTTGGTAAATATACTATTGTGTCCAAAAAATAAGGTGACATTTGAATTTAAACTACGCGCGTCGAAGGATTTAGAGAATTATTTTTTTTTAGGTTGGTAGTACTGTCAGTGACATCTATGTCAAATTTATATGTTAAAATATTCATTAGTGTTTTAGATATGCATCGTTTTGTGAGCTGCTAAAACTAAGTTTTTGGTTTTTTGCGATGTCGAAATTTGTTGAATTTGCATTAAATTTTGTTTGCGGAATCAATTTTCTGCTGCGGATACGTTGAGGATGGTGCAGAAAGTCTTTGGTGATGAGGCTATGTCTAAAAAAATGTTTACAAATGATATAGTGAGTTCCAAGCCGGCCGTGAACGTGTCAAAGACGACGAGCGTCCTGGGCGACCATCAACATCTTCTCTTCTTCGATTATCGTGGTGTTGTGCATTATGAATTCCTTCCGCCGGGAAAAACAGTCAATAAGGAATATTATTTGAACTTTATGCGTCGTTTGCGTAACGCTGTCCGCCTAAAAAGGCCGGAATTGTGGAAAGACAATTCTTGGTTTTTACACCACGATAATGCACCATCCCATACTGCACTCGTAATTCGTGATCATTTCGCCAAAAACTCAACCCATATCGTTCCACAACCAACGTATTGACCTGATCTACTTCCGTGCGACTTCTAGCTGTACAGCAAGCTCAAAAGACCGCTCCGGGTACACCGTTTTGATACGATAGAGGAGATTCAAGTCGAAGCGAAGACGGAACTGAAGGTCATCACGGAAACGACGCGTATCTAAACACTAATGAATATTTTGACATGTAAATTTGACATAGATGTCACTGACAGTACTACCAACCTAAAAAAATAATAATTCTCCAAATCCTTCGACGCGCGCAGTTTAAAATTAAATGTCACCTTTTTTTGGTCACAGTACTAGCTGACACTTATACCAGAAAATCGGCACCCGTGTCCTACACGGCTATTTGGAAAGTCATTACGATTGCCTAAAAACATTATAATGACGCGTTGCGCGACCGACGGATGTAGCTCTTGCTCAGTCATGGCTTTACTGAGGACAGAACCGAGGATGGCCGCTAACTACTCTGGTTCCCACTCGCCTTCTAAACGAAGCACCAATCGCCATACTATATCATCTAGTTTGGAAATGCATGCTCAGGCAGGAACCTTGAGGGACATCAGCATTTATAATTTTCATAGTGGAAGTGCTTTTACGATCTTCACTTGATACTTCCTGTCTTTCAAAAGGAATTTAATCATGTTGACTAGGTATGTTCGAGTTTTATTTATAATTCATTTAGTAGAGTAGCCCCTCGTGCTAACGCTATCAAAAGCTAACTCTATATCTGGGGATACCAAGCCGAAAGTTGTCGTTCTGCCGAAAATGCATTTATAAAGTTGTTCAGAATGTTATTGTTTTCCACAAAGATATTTAGTCTTTTTAGAATTAATCTTGCAAAAATTTTCCCAGTAGGTACTGGCAATCAGAAACTAATGGGTCAATATCTACCGGGCCTTATTGGATTTTTTTTCAGTGTTTCCAGTAGGAAAGTATGAATGTTTGAAGCATGCATTAAATAGGTGACTGATGAAAATAATATCCTTCATTGGCAGGTGCTTTAATACTATACTTGGAAGGTCATCGATGCCGGGTGTTTCGCCGTTCTTTAATTTCTTGAGAGAGTTTGCTATCTCTTGTCTTTTGATTATAGCACTGCATTATATTATATTGGGTTGTTCGATATAATTAATGTCGTTTTTTTCATGGGTTTTCAAAGTAAATTTATTTATATTAATAACAAACATTAATCAATGATATATTGACCATTTGGTTGGCTGACCTTTTGCCATCTTTCGGTTATTGATAAATTCCACGTTTGAAGCAGCCTTATTTTTAGAAGCGAAGAACTGGTCCAACTCATTTTTAACAGCCTGATCAGAATCGAAAGTTTTACCATTCAAATGTTTTTGAAGGGAGCGAAACAAATGGTCTGATGGTGCTAAGCCAGGGCTATACGGTGGATGTGGCATCAGTTCCCAATTGAGCTCCACTATTTTTTGACGGGTTATCAAAGAGGTGTGGGGTCTCGCGTTATCATGATGGAACATCACGACTTTGCGATTGGCCAGTTCAGGGTGTTACTTCTTGATTTCTTCGTTCCATTTCGATAGTTGACGACAGTAGACATTCGAATCAATAGCTTGGTTTCTTGAAAGCAGCTGAAAGTAGACCATACCCTTGTAATCCCACCACACAGAAAGCATAATCTTCTTTTTGTGAATATTAGCTTTGGATGTCCATTCTGGGGGCTCATTTGGCTTGATCCATGATCGTTTTCGGACTACGTTATAGTAAGCAATCCATTTTTCATCACCCGTTATGATTCTTTTTAGAAAAGGGTTTGTTTACGATTCAGCAAAGAGTCACATATGTTGATGCGTTTGATGAGATGGATTTCTTTTAATTCGTGAGGAACCCAAACATCTAGTTTGTTTACGTAACCAAGCTGTTGTAAGTGGAAGTAAACGGTTGAATTTGATATTTCGAGCTTCTCTGCTGCCTCTCGAGTCGTCATACGCCAGCTAGTTTTAATTAATGCCTTTATTTTGTCGTCATCATTAGTGGTTGGGCGACCAGTATGTGGTGCATCTTGCACATAAAAAAATCCGTAATGAAAGCGAACAAACCAACGCTGACACTGGCGCTCAGTAAGGCAGTCCTCACCATAAGCTTCACACACAATTTCTTTCGAGCTTGCACCGCATTTTTGCCCTTTCGGAAGTAAAACAATAAAATATGCCGATAATGCTCTCTTTGATTGTCCATTTTAAACTTTATTTTTAACAAACTTGTTTACTAATGTCGCTCAGTTTTTGATTGAAGACAGTCTAAAGTCTTATCTTTAAAACAGTATACTCGTATAATAATATAAGCCACGCAATCACTACTACATGAAATATGCAGCTCACGACATGAAATATTCAGTTCACGACATAACTTATCGACCAACCCAATAACTTGGCACGTTACAATCATCAATTTGCTGTCTGCATTTAAATTTTTAATCAACACTTAGTAAAATCATATGCTAAGATGCGGTAGTCCAGTTGTAATTGAAGGAGTAAAATTTTTGGGACCTAATCTACGAGTACTGACAACCAAAACGTGTCAAATCAGAAATTCGATATCGGTGTGAGTAAAAATTTGTTTAATACTGAAGAATGTTACAGGTTCCTTGTATTATTTTTAAAAGAACTGCTCTGGAACTTGGTACCCGTTAGATATCAATTATTTGTTTATTATTACTACGAGGGTCCTTTCTATTGAACTTGGCCCTTTTCACATTTATGCTTTTGTTAGAATTTAAGTATTTCGGACCAGACCGGATGTAAATTCACGCATCGCGCACTCAGAGTCATCCACAAACCTTCTAATCTTTGCGGAATTAAGCGAACCCGTGTTTCTCCCCAGAATTAGAGGTGCACTTCATGTTCAGGCTTAGGTAGTACATAAATCAATTTTGGTGTATATTTGTCTATTAACAGTTGAATACTACTAAGAATCAAAAACTAATTTAAATTAATTGATAAACACCCTGACATATCGTGATTGTCCTAATTTTATTAGATAAATAAATTCTCCTAATCTGAACCTCCTTCGTTTCCAAACGAAAACAAAGAAAGCACTTGAACTTGTTCTGTGATTATGTTCGAGAGCCAATAATTTGAATTCCCACGAATTGCTCCAAATACGATTCTTTATTTTTTTTAGAACAAATGGGTAAGCTTGTAAGCGTTCCTATCGTCTCAACTAGTCCAACGCTATTCAATCAATTAAAACACAAACGTAAAGTATGTGGATAAAGATAAACTTTCTTTGCAAAAAGTGGAGCCACTTTACAGCCATCAATAAATAAATTAGTGGAATCTTCAATTTGCGCTGTGGTTGTTGTTGTCTTTGAGTTGATCTGTTCTAAGCACCCTGGCGCGTTGACGGAGGACAACATGGACGACAAATTCGTATTCTGGGATTAGTGTCAACAATCTTTGTCTTATCTAGCAGAAAGTTTGTTGGACTTGGCGCGGAACGAGCCGTTGGCATTTGAATTCCGCAAGATGATTCGAATTGAACGCTTGAATAATCGCTGGCGTTTTTAATTCAACTCTTGCAAATCTATCTGATTGGACTCATTATTTTATTGAGATGTTACGAATATTTGTCCCAAGGACATGCGTAATTACACAATGATGACTCAAGACGAAAATCGCCGCCAGAGTGTTAGTTATGGTGAAACGATGGCGCATGGAAACAAGTGAGATATTGCGAAGTAATGGAATTTGGGACGCGAACGCTTGATAAAAGATTTTCCGCAATTTGGTACATCTTGTGATTTTTGAGTGCATTCTTGTTTGCTCGCTGACTACTGTGGATGCGCGGCGAGGAAAATAAACTGCGAATATTGGGTAAACATTTTCTGTGTACCGTTTGCTTTTGTGGTGGATTGCTAATTCACGAGTGGCATCATCGGGACCATAATTAGCGATAATCTTTGAATAATTCGTTACAAGGGGTAGCATGAGGTGGGAGACGGGGTGATCTTATCTATTGGGTTCTTGGCGAAAACATTCCCTCAGATTAAATAACTACGATTGCGAATACGGGCAAAGATCGACAGAAATGAACGTGATAGTGGGTTTTTCGTTGGATTGTTGGAGAAGGCCCGCGACGGGCTCAGAGTCGGCTGTACGCGAAGAATTGCTTTTGCGGAACGGAAATCACGTCTTCTTGCTTTCTTGCCAGCTATCTGGATGGCGTAAGCGTAACTGTTATATATTTTCTCTTGGTACCGTACCGCAAATGGAATTTCATACATTCGTCGTGGCTGTTGGTCTGGCGTTCGTGTTTGTATGTAAGCCAATGCTGATGAACGGCCTATTGTCTTTTTTCTCCATTATTTTTATTGAGGTATTATTAGCAAATGATTCAATTGGATGAAGCGGAGGAGCCCATTCTGAAATAATTTGTCTGCTTTGTAAACAGTTGGATATTCGTCATGAATACTCGTATAATTGCTTCCTATCCAAATGAAGTGAGACCATAATTAACTGCCTGAGTAATCCAGCGGCCGCGGCGTGGCATGTTTGGTTGGGGTGGCATGGATTAAAAGATGTTTGAATGCGAAACATCTACGCATTGTGGAACCGCATGGAAGCAGGATGACTCACGGCCGGCGCGATCATTACCATGTTACCATCATCATCGTCATCATCATCAGTGTCGTGCGCGCTGGGCCCGGGCTGAGTAAACACGGCGTGCATATGAAGACGATCAGCGCCACACCCACCTTCTCCAAAATTTCTTAATGATTCGAGAAGAGCTGGATTGACATTATCCATTCGCTATCGGCGGCTGGGGCTTACGCAAGAATTGGCATTTTCTTCGATCGCGATTATAATCGCGATCCCACACTGATCGCCAGAATGAGTCACTTTCTGGGCGCATTGTGACGGCTGTAATGAGACGTAACGAGTGTTGAAGGTAAAAAACGCGGATTAAAGGCTACAGGCAGTATGGGCATCCTATGCAAAGCTTACGAATTATAATTGCCATTGAACGGGCTTAGCATTACGATAGACTAGCGATTGGGGGAAGTTCTCGCTGAGCGCACTCCACGGCGGCGTAATGCACGGCTAACCTGATTTTCTTTTTGCTAGTAGCATTTTTTTCTTGAGAAATTAAAACTTTCCAGAAATTACGCTTGTCGGTCGGTCATCGCAAATAGTATGTTGGATGTTGATCTCTTCATAGCTGGCTGCACACAACGGACTTTCGAAAGAACTCGGCGGTTCGCCGGCACGGCAGCTCGGCGGTGTTAATCAACGTTCATTTCTTGCTTCTTGTTTCAGTTGGTGGTTTAAGTACTGATTCGAGTATTCGCCAGCATCTGCAGTTCCGATTTGAAGAAAAAAGTAAGACGAAAGCCGAAATGCCAAAGAAGAATGGAATGGAGTGCTGTGCTGTGCGCTTCCTTCCCCGTGCCTGCACCGTGTGCCATGCACCGTGCATGCGAGTACTTGGTTTCTTTTCAGCACAATGGTTCCAGCAGAGATTGTTGAACGAATCGCTGCCAGCACTTATGCTAAGTTAGTCTGCGATTTTTGCTAGCCACAACCTGCAGGCACAAAGAAGACAGTGGAGGCAGATGCGAAGGCTCTTTGGCTGGCTGGGCTGCGCTATTCGAATTGAAGCTCTCTAGAAGTGAAGTACGTTCATACGAACCCTATGCACATATTGTACATTAGCTGGTGTTACGTGTGTGGAATTTGTGAGTCATAACTAGCCCAACTAGCGGAATCACTTACTGTGTTTAATTGTTATTACCTCAATCAATAAATCACTAACATTGCCAGCTTTTTACAAGTTTCGTTAAGTGCCAACATCCTTGGGGCTGGTGGACTGGCTTAGCTTAATCACTTGTTGAGTGAGTGCTTTTGATATCAACCATAGTTCGCACTTGTCCCTGCTTCATTTCCACCGCCCGCGAGAAAAAGATCGTGGCGGAAAGCACTCGAGTCTAGGCCAGTGCAGATGGTCAATTGAGTATATATTGTGCAAACGTGGACTGATCCTGTGTGAGTGAATCATCCAATTATTTATGAAATAAAAAACAAATTTATAATCTAAAATAGACAAGTGTTGGAGTAGAGTACTCGCGATATCAGTGAATAGAGTCGTTCAGTCAGAAATGAAATTTCGCGCACAGAGCCAACCAAGTACGTAGAATACTGCGCGGTAACACGAGAAGTAAAATTAGAAATTATAATAGTGAGAGTGAGTGGCAAGAATATGGAGTATGCGATCCCCTTGGTAAGCAAGAATAATATTGCAAATTACATGTAGAACCACATTGAGATACATTAGCATGAACTGGTCATATATGGCCTACATGGAAATCGAGCAACCGTTTCCACATGATTACCTGTGTGTGTCTGGAATGGTTTGCAGCATAGAGAAAGACGAAAAACTTCATATAATTATTGCATACTTTAATATTCTCTTAAATATCACAGCAGCATAAATCATGAATAGTCAAAGTTGCTTCGGTTCAATGACCAAACCGCAAACGCTATGTTTCAATTTCTTTTTTGTTTCTTTCATTTTCTTTGAATGCGTTTTTGAAGATTGATTGAGGCTACAAAAACGAAGTGCCTATCATAAACTCCTATCATTAGAGCTTTTTTTAATGTGAAAAATATTGTTTAAGTTTCCCCTTGGCAATGTGAGGAGATTTTCGCCAAAACAAAAATTAATCTCATGGACGTGAATGTAATTCTCATGCATCAAGCCACGACTCCATTCAGGTGAATTGCTGCGATTTACGAAAAGAAAATTGTTTGAATTAAATTGACCAGAAATGCGCTGGTGAATAATTACTGGTATAATTTTATTCAACATTATGGTGTAATGGTATTTGATGCTGAATTAGAAATCAGACGGTCTTTTTAATGAAGCTGCAAAGATATAAATAGAAAAGCATCTCTTGAAGCCTGGCAAGGTTTTTTACCATAGTCGGCTCTCAATCTCTGGTGTTATTCCAAGGAGATACTCGAATACATCTTCAGGATGTGTTCTTTTAGCTGAATATCTTCTTGGGAATGGCTTAATTCAACGGTTATTTAGTTACTAGCTATTAGTTTAAGGTGGTCTAAAGCATGGTAGTCTACTAAAACTATCAATTACCATATTGTTTTTGGAAGTGAAGTCTCAATTCCAATAATTTGATAGACAAATAGGATTGATTTTTCTGTTTAAAAGATAATATGTGACCTTAGCCTTCATTTATTGTGCCCAACCATTGCATTGGACATTTAACTCTTAGACCTGCTGTCGACTTCTATGGAGGATTCACATCGTTTCCTAGATTTCCATCCTGGCCGCTTCCCTGGTACTCTACCGCTGTAGGTGGTGTTCTTTTTGCTTCCACTAAAGCAAGTCCACCGTAATTTGCAGAACTCAACTCACACTTGAAACAAAACCTTCACTATGCTCCTTCATGAATGAGTTGAAGATTCTCCTCAGCACTTTGCATTCAAACACTTACAGGATCTTTTCGGTTTAGCATGTTAGGGACCAGGGCTTGTTTTCATTCAGCAGTACAAGTTGGTTGAGTAATGCAAGCCTCTGAACTTAGATGGAGGCAGTACAGAGAAGTTAGCCCTATTTGCCTCATCTATCCAACGAAAGGTATCCTTACGACAAAATAAAGGCGTTAACCCAAACTATGACAACTCGAGAGATAGCAGAAAAACTCGACATGGCGAATTCAACCGTTTACTTGCACTAACAACAGCTTGGTTACGTAAACAAACTGGATGTTTGGGTTCCTCAAGAATTAAAGGAAATCCACCTCACCAAATGCATTAACATATGCACCTCTTTGCTGAATCGTAAGCAAAACGATCCATTTCTAAAAAGAATCATAACGGCTGATGAAAAATGGATTGTTTACAATAACGTAGTCCGAAAACGATCATACATCAAGCAAGATGAGCCGACCCCCCCGATATTCACCAAAAGAAGATTATGCTTTCTAAGTGGTGGGATTACAAGGGTATAGTCTACTTTGAGCTGCTTGCAAGGAACTAAACTATTGATTCGAATATCTTCTGTCGTCAACTATCGAAATGGAACGAAGAAATCAAGAAAAAACTCCCTGAACTGGCCAATCGCAAAGGCATGATTTTCCATCATGATAACGCGAGACCCCACACCTATTTGATAACCCTTCAAAAATTAATGGAGCTCAATGGGAACAGATGCCACATCCACCCTATAGCCCTGACTTGCCACCATTAGACTATCATTTATTTCGCTCCCTTCAAAAACATTTGAATGGTAAAACTTTCGATTCCGATCAGGCTGTTAAAAGTGAATTGGATCAGTTCTTCGCTTCTGAAAACCGAGGCTTCTTGAGTAGTCTGTGTGGTCTAGTGGTTAGAGCATGAACGCATAAGCCGAAGATTCCAGGTTCAAATCTCGTTGGGAGCAACGTGATTTAGTTCAGGGGATTTTTCGGACAGACTACGAGTGTTCACTCAGTGGTGATATGTACTGATTAAATCAGATCATATCATCGCTGAGGAAGCACACGGGAGCATGGTACTGACCAAACTAACTTCCGAAGAAATCAATACGTTCATGGAAATGAGATACTCTAACTATCTCTAAGCGAAGGCCCGAGAGGGGCTGTAGTGCTACAAAGAAGTAGAAAAAGAAATTTACTTTGAAAACCCATGAAAAAACTACATTAATTATCGACCAACCCAATATAATCAGTCTCTTTTTCACAGGACGCAACTATAAACGGACAAGATAGTTCTGGATCCTTAGAATAACAGGTTTCGATTCGTCTTTAAATGGTTCCCTATTTCCATTGTGGCAATATCGACTTCATTAGAGTTAAAATAATGTATTTTTAAAGCTGGGATCCAATAATGTTGAAGTAATTAGACCAGGATGTTCTTTGACGTATGCAAATCGTCGATTCATGGATTCATGCAACTGTGCTTTCATGCTTCTTATTACTTCACTTTCGTTCGAATTTCTGGTTTGCAGCTTTCTATTTAGTAATGATATCAAAGGAATCAAAAGACAAATGCTGTATTGCTTCATAAAAAACCTTCAGTACATCAATAAAATTATTCATTAGTTCCCAGTCCGAAGGAGAAAGAGTGTTAATACGGCGATGTTCCAAGCTACAGCGGTCTTTTGTTCCATCTTGAATTAATGAATGTATTGGTAACCCGCATTGTTTTTGGCATTCAATCAATTTTCTAGAAGCCTGTTCGGTTCGTTTAAAATGTCCTACTATTTGCCTGCAAGTTTTAATGACTGCTTCGTGCTCTTTCTCTGAAAATAATGCATCTTTTACTACCAACTGTAATATGTGCAACATGCAGCCTAAAGATTGGTATTCACCACGCATAGCACTAATCATATTTTCTGCATTGTCACGCAAAAGAAGAAAAATTTTAGTACTGATATTCCATTTATTTTTCATCAATGTACAGTCTGTTTAGTAAGAGCGTGTCTAGCATAATTTTGAAATAGTTTATTTAACAATAGTTTTTGACTTATACATACATTAAATACATTCTGAGGTAACGCGCTTTCAGTTTAATAGTGAGTCCAATCATCACCAGCATCAATTATTGCTTGGTATCTTCGAGGCATACTTTCCACTAAATTTTCGGCGTATTCGAGGGGAAGCGCCTTCCAAATGAGTCGGGTTGGTCGGGAGAGCTGCTTCAAAGTGTGAACACGTTTTCCACGGAGCTTCTGCTTGATGTAGGCCCAGACGTTTTCGATAGGATTTGCATCAGGCGAATGCATTTTTCCCGTTTCCATTCAGTACACAGCCGGCTCCGGAGTTTGGGATCATTATCGGTACTCCGCCATTTTACATTGTCTGCGCACAGATGTTCCCGGATGGTGACGTGTGATAACTCGAGATCTTTTTGCTTCAATTTCAATTTCAAGGACAAGCCAGGATTGCGCGAAAACAAAGACACGATTCGCTTTTCGTCCTTTTTGGTCACTTTTCCTACCAAACCACGATTTGGAAGGTCATCGACGGTTTTTGACTCTTTAAATCGTTGAACCCACTTCTTGACAAACGATTTTAGTGTTCTCCCACCGGTAGATTGACTTCGACTGATATTTTTTTTTTCAAAGCGCCAAAGACAGGTTCTCTCTACCGATCAAAAAAATTTGAAGTCGATATCACTTACCGATCGCAAGCTATACTGGACACGCTCTTACTTAACGGACTGTATGATCTGGTGTGCTCGTTTTGGAGTACTTGAGCACCTAGTATAACTTTAAGGCACGTTATCCCAACAATTAAATGGCCACTGAGACTTAGGAGCGAGCATGTTTTAGGAGGGTTTTTCTATATATAGTATCACAAGTGCCACTGATCCATTTGCATTTAGAAATTAAATCGTATACTTTTTTGCAACATTTTATTAGGTTTGTGGCATCAGATATGTTCTAAAATACTTTTGAGGAGCATGTGTATCTGTGTAACTAAGTCGTCTGAATGCCTCGCTATCTACTAAAGACTATCAGGAATTGTGGCCTGCACAAATTTGCTACTACTACCACTGTCAGTGCTGACCGCCTCAGCTCAGTTTTGTGAATGGTATCGCTTTAAGTTTGTTTCAGATTTGTGTTCTTCGATTTCCGATTGACGTTTTAAATATTGCCTATGCTCTGTCTCATGAAATTTTGACAAATGTAGCTTCAAACCATGAATTGTTCGCCTTTTAGGTGCAGAACTCCCTGACGAATATAATTTATTGCACCGTTTGCATATGGCTGGGACCAACCTGACGAACGTTTTTCGAAAAATTGCCAAATATAATTTTTATGCGACATTGTTCCTTGATAAGTGATTGAATTCGAAAACAACAAATACATCTGCTGTCAGGTCTAATAAAGTTTATTGAAGATTTTTTACAGAGAATGAACATAAAATTATTGTTGTTCATTTCATATACATACATGAAAATTTAACTAACCTGCCGTGAACGTATATATTAAAATTAATTCAAAACATTGCACATATAATTTACAAGTATATTTCTTTCATATACAAAGAAATCAAAAATTTACTAATAGTAATTGTTATATTGACCGAAAATATTTCAAATGGATACCTAACCTTTGTTTTTAGTACGTAAAGTAAGAAAACCTACACATTATTAACTTATTTTTATTAAAGAAATAAAATTTTGTTATTCATTAACCATCATAAACTAATTATCACATTAATAGCGCAATGAAACTTACTTGATTCGAAATAAAGTTATATTCTTTCGCAATTTCGCACTAAACACTAAACGACTATTTTTTCTGTGCCTAACCTACGTAAGGTGTGTATTGGGTATGGCTCATGTGCACAAGCCTTCGTTGTGTCAATATAAACGACTGTGAGTACTAAGCGCCAACGCGACCAAATGACACTTTGTCGCTCGCAGCTTGATGCACAGAACATGTCCTATCGCAGCGTGAAATATCCTGAATGTATTTTCGGGCTCGGCAACTAAAACGGAAAGTAAGCCGAAACCCGTTTTTTTAGTAAAACTAGGTCGGACACCAAATATTGGTAGTAGAGCTGCAACGACGATTTATTTGAAGATAAATGTTTAGCAAATTGGAAGTAAAGAATCGAAGAAAGGAACGTTCATGCTCCTGATTTGCAAGAATGTGTTGTTAATTCGTTCTTCAATACCCTACTAAAATCGATACCTGTCCGTCACAGCAAGTTTTCTCGTCGTCATCAAATTTTGTGAACAACTCAGAAGTTTCTGGTTAATGAAAGTTCCGTATTCAAAATAATTCAAAAGCTTTTAAGGGGGTCTCCACATACAAGGATGTGAATCCTTAAATTTTTTTCGGTTAGGGTATCAATGAAAGGTCTTGGTGAGATCTCTTAATCGGAAGCGGAAGAACACGTTCCCAGTTTACTCAAATGGGTACCCTTAAATTTAAATTAAAGTTATCGAAGGAAAGGCCCTTATAATCTGGAAGTTTCAACAAAGTTACGGAAGCGATAGCCATTTGAAAGTTCTCTGCGTAACAAAAACTATGTACGGGGTTTCTTCCATCGAACGAGACACTAGACTTTTAATGTAATCTTCTAATTTCCAGAATAAAATGAATAATAAAAACATCTTTAAGATTTCATTTCAATGGTTGTTAGTGATATTACAAAAAAATGGCGGCAAGTTAAAATGGAGTAACAATGGTTTTCCTTTTAAAAGGAGTATGTATTTGTTGTAGATGTCGTTAAAGTTTTTCTTGAGTTTATTCTTTATTGGTTTCCGCATATTGTATGTTTGGTACAAAACCCTTCTGACACGAGCGTAGTTCTGTCTTTCAAACTTGTTAATAATTAGGACAGGTGCCAAATTTAGGATGACGATGAAAAATCTTTTTTTAAGAGCTTCAGGCCAGAGAAGGGCCTTCGAAATCACAGCGGAAACTCATAATACATGTTGTCAACGCGAAAAAGTAATTCAGTAGCTACTTGGTATCGTCGTTTGGGCGATTTGAACTAAAGTAGTAGTATTATGCATCAGGAGATCCAGGGAAGGCTAAATGTATGAAAAATTTGTGTCCATCGGAAGAATCACTCGAAACAAATGTCGATGTCACCCACGGGTTTGAACCAGAAACCTTCGGCTTACGGAGTGAGCACTCTAAGTCTAATCACTACACCCCGTGGACTTCTTTTAATCATAATTATTTTCGACAGTATTGATAAAGCCGATGGTTTGAATATAATTATAGACTTCAAGAATATCGTCGAAAGATAAACGAAGAAAAATCAATAAATTACAAATGGACTTTGGAAAATTAAAATGGTTAATGAGCATTTCAGTATCAGCATCAAACGAGCCTAATGCACAATTTTTATTCCTATATTTCGCATTGTCGCCCCACACGTTATTGATTCAATGTTTGTGGTTCACATTCCAAGCAAAAAAGGATGAAATATACCGAAAATCTGTGGATATTGTATGTGTTAGACTCGATGTTTACATCAAGAAAGTAACAATATGCCTTGACGTTGTTCTCAACAAACAGCAAAAAAAAACAAGGCTACCGCGCAAATGAGAACCCCAACATTGGTATTGCAAATGACAACACAAGTTTGGAGTGTGACCACCAAAGACATATAAACAAATGGACGAGCAAAGAGAATCTGTGTACTCGTCCATGTGAGAAGCAAATTTGCCACATAAATAAGTTATAAATAACTTACGCTCTCGAAACTATATGATTCCCTCTACTTCTCCTTCCCCTTTTTTTCCAGACAGTGCACACCAACGAAATTTCATTTCACGTGCACACGATCGCGCCTTCGTTATCATTCGGAAAACAGTTTGAGTACAAACAACAAACGACTCTCACGGAAAACTCGAACGTCAACGCAAAAGAAAATCGAAAAGAGCGCGAAACACGCGGGAAAACTCATGTGTCAAAGCGGATGGGAATTTCGTAAATTTTTAATTAAAACAGTGAATTAAAGTTCCGATTACGTACGCGCGATCTTTAAAAGTAAAAACTTTTTAAATGTGAACGTGTTTCGCCGTGAATAGAGTGCTAAAACAAAAGCATATCACTTCAAGCCTCAACTTCACACAACTTTAGCGAAGGTTGCCAATTGCTTCGGCTCTCACGACCGGTTGCGGATCCAGTACTCTCTATATCTATGGTGACCACGAAAATTAAGTCCATAGTATTGGCGTGGATAGTGTTCTGCAATCCTAATTCGGGTAGTGATGGTAGAGCACAATTATTGGCAGAAAATGTAGTCAGCAAATTGGAAATACATACAATAAATACAATATCTTATTGTGTTCGCCGGTCGTACGTTATTTTCCAAAACCAGACTTGGTAGCATTTATATTTCAGCAAAACAATCAGAATCATGGAATTTCTTTAATGCAACTTACAGGAGTTTACATTCATTAATAAGAAGATTCTCCTCATGGAGGCTATTGCAGAAAAGTGATGAACACTATAAATTTGGTCGAAAGAAAAAACAAAAGAGTTAGTTTGAGTTTCAATATAATGCAGAATGATGAAAAAATTTCAAGTACGTTACATTTGAAAATTTTAGGACTGTCCAACCTGGGAAATGATAATGGTTTTGTCTAGAGTGTCCCATACAAGCGACATAAAGGGAGCCGTATAAACAAGTACGTGCTCTAATGAAAATGTATGAATTTAACTACAATCACCTACGATTCTGAAACAATGTTTCTGGCAGAAAATACGGCACAATCCATAAAGTAATGAGTGCGTGAAGCGCCAAAAGAGAGTAGCGCGGTTATTATCTATATTTTGTTTCTTAGGAATTACGAGTATGGTTTTGTTTTCTTTTCATTTTGTTCTTCAATTTCGATTTTATTAATGCCATTAACTAAAAATTGTAAATTTCTTTCCTTTGGTTAAATTTTATTTTAATAACTTTACTTAATTTTGATTTTTTTTGTTCTTCCGCATTGGCAATTTATTTCCATTTGCTCTTACTAGTATTTGTTGTTTTGCTTCAACAATGCAACCCCTTTCAGGCCTTCGCTTATAGATAGTTAGAGTATGTCATTATCTTAACCATGTCGGTACTCGAGAAGGTGATACGGCCAATACCACGCTTAAGCCCTGTTTCCGTCCAACCAGCTGCGATACGTTGTGATTTTAAATCAGTGCGTATCATAACTGAATAATTTGAAACAAATCTTGTTGTCACCAACGGGATTGAACTAGGTAGTTTCGGCTTACGGGGGTGAGCGCTCTACCCGCTACAGTACGCGAACTACTATTTCCTCCTAATTTATTTAATTTTTTTCAGGTAATTTTCAGATTTTTAAGTTAAGTTTAAAATCCTCACGGTAATATTAATGTTACTTATTTTTACGAGTACATTAAAAAACAAGCTGGGATTGATAAAGGCAATCGCAAATCATCATGTGCATGACCGATATGTAGGTAATGGGAAAAAGTCGATAAAGATAGCGCTGTTTTGGTATCGTATCAACTGATCCAGGAAGTTACAAGTTTAATTACAAAGGAATGCCCTCCAGGCGCGGTATTAGAAACCAACCAATGCTTTTTCCTAATAGATAAAAAGGTTGATACATTATGGCTTTCGGTTGATGATATTTCTGTGATGATGTATGTGCTTTATGTACCTGTTGTTGCATGACTGGTAGAGGTCAGAATGACCATGTTCTCGATAGTTACACAGAAATTGCTTAGGTATAGAATGATCGTGAAAAATACAAGGGAATCGGAAAGAAAGGCTCAACTACTTCAGGTATGTGCATGAGGGACTTCATTGCCGTGGCTGAACCGGAGGAGTCAATTTGTGATGGTCGGGAGTTCGCCGAGTAGAAAATTTACATGGGACAGCGAAAAGAGTTCTTCTAGAGTTCAATGTAAAAGGTTTTAGTATTTTAAATATCTTTTTGACTTTTTATTGAATTTTTAATCTAGACGGTTGGTACTGGTCAGCGGCGTATGGTGTTTTTTTTTCTTAATTTATTTATACAAAAGGAAATGTTCTGTTTTATATCTTGAACTATCCACAAATGAGTTGGTTTTTAATTTTCAGCACATAAAAAATGTTTATCACATTTTGAATTTTAACTTACTCATATGTTCTTTCAACTTACTAAACAATTATTAATTTTTTTTTATCTAAAACCTGCACTACACTGTTGATTTGGTGAACATTCTTTTCATTTGTTAAAATGATTCCTCTTTTTTTTTTCTTGAAAAGCCTTTATCCACAAAGTCACCCAGGAAGTAAGGATGCTCGGCCAGTCTACATTTGCTATACAACTGCGATGGAATCTGCGCCGTGTGAGAAGTTACAATGGACAATGGGATCAGATAGGATGCTGAGCTTCTTCATTACGAAAAACAAAAGTACTTATTCCTTCGAGCTTCGTGCGTATCCTTAATTCATCATATCCCAATAAGAAAAAAAAACATCAATGGGATACCAAAACCACAATCACAACACACCCACGTAAACTACTTTTTAGGTCTTTGTTAAAAAAAGTACATAGACTTACTAGTTTCGCGAACTGTCTGTCGTCCGCCCGTCTGTCCGTGCGTCACAGCAAGTTTCCTCAGAAGCTATAGAAGCTCAAACTTTGTGAAAAGGTCAGAAATGGTGGTCTCTCAAAAGTTTGTCTTAGTAAACATTTCAAAATTTTAAGGGAGTCCCCGCTTAGAACGAAGTAGCCCTTAAAATTTTTTTTTAATCAAAGGAAGTCGAGTAGCGTATCAAAGGAAAGGTCTTGATTAAAACTTCTCTGAATTAGTTTTATGCATCAGGGGGTCCAAGGGGAGGCAAAATGTTATGAACGTAGTTTCAGGTGTTAGCGCTAATGCATATATGGCCTTCTTTAGGTCGATAGGTGAAAAGTTAGTTGATAAACTCGAAAAGAAATTTGACCTAACAAGATTTAATCGGAAACACCTCTCAATCAAAGGTCAATATTTTTGGGCCTTACAAATGCAGAGGAAGTTGTCATGCATTGGCCGATTAAGATGATGGAATTTCAGCAAGGGACCTAAAGCTTGCCTGTGGAGTAATAGCTCCACATATAGTGCATAACTTGAATAATCTGATGTCTACTGGAATATTCCGTTGCATTTAAGAATACCGTGAAACCATACCATAAGTACTTATAAAAGAAACTATGATTTTTAGGCAAATAGATAAGGTTGATGTTAATTTAGATATTAAAATTCTAAGGGAAAAAATTGAGCGAGTCTAAATGACAAAATCCTTCGGGCTTATCTAAGATTATAAACTTTCTTGGAATCAGCAAATAAGTTATTTGGCGTCAATGTTAGTTCTTCAGATTTTTTTTAATTATCAGATTTAAAAATTTAATTTATAATACCCATGTCCTCCCTTTGATTACTTATGGCATTTTGCATTGGTATCATACGTCGGAAACGAGCATTGATTCAATGCATAGAATGCTAATGAAGATCGTCAAGGCGATGCATGAAATGGAAAGATTGACCTCCAATGATGATATTGCCAAACGAGTAAGTTTAGTATAAAAAACAGTTAGTTAGTAGCTAAATTTATCTTTAATCAAAGAGTTGACCGGTGTCTTTGCATTTTGTATATCTTAGTATACTCGTATGTTTGATCATTCCGGTTACTTTTCATATGTTTCTAAAGAAGCGCGAGGATCCCCCTAGAGTTCCAGGTTTTGTTCCGCTTGCGGATAAATCTGACCGTTGTTGCTGCCTTTTTTGCATGATTTCGGAAATTGCTAAGAAATTTGTAGGTTGGTTTTCTATTGGTTTTAAAAATTTAATTTTATTCCTTTCAATCATTGGCATTCAAATTTTCTTAATTCTACTAAAAAACAACACTATGGTTCAGCTTCTGCCAGTCGTCATATTCGATCTTACATGTTATCGACTGTATTTACTACTACCTGTATAATGTTCTAATAACATGATCTAGAAAGGTTGGACTTCAAGTATTATTCATAATTCGAGTCGGTTGATTAGCTCGATTCATATGCAATATGTACATATAATTTGCGGTAAAATCGTTAAGTACACCTATATTCGATTATACTACAAACGTCAGATTTCCGGAACATTTACCAATATACCTATTTGGGTTGTTCGATAACTCTTGTCGTTTTTTCTCATAGATGATGTGAACTGCATATTTCATGTAGTAGTGATTGAGTGGCTTATATTATTATATACTATTTTAAAGATTCGACTTTAGATTATCATTAGTCAAAAACTGAGCGGCATTAGTAAACAACAAGTCGGTTAATAATACACTTGAAAATGGAATACCAAAGCGAGCAATATCGGCATATTTTATTGTTTTACTTCAGAAACGGCAAAAATACGATGCAAGCTCGAAAGAATTTGTGTGGAGTTTATGGTGAGAACTGCCTTACTGAACGCCAGTGTCAGCATTGGTTTGCTCGCTTTCGTTCTGGAAATTTTAATGTACTGGGCGTCCAACCACTACTGATGACGACAAAATAAAGGCGTTAATCGAAACTAATTGGCGTATGACAACTCGAGAGATAGCAGAGAGAGTTTACTTACGAATTAAAGAAAATCCACCTCACCAAACGCATTAACATATGCGACTCTTTGCTGAATCTTAACCAAAATGACCCATTTCTAAAAAGAATCGTAACGGGTGATGATTGTTTACGATAACGTAGTCCGAAAGCGATCATGGAACAAGCAAGATGAGCCGGATAATCGACATCCAACGCCAACATTCACCAGAAGAAGATTATGCTTTCTGTGTGGTGGGATTACAAGGGTACAGTTTACTTTGAGCTGCTTGAACTATTGATTTGAATGTCTACTGTCGTCGACTATCGAAATTGAACGAAGAAATCAAGAAAAACATGCGATGAACTGGCCAATTGCAAAGGCGTGATGTTCCAGCATGATAGCACCAGACCCCACACCTCTTTATTAACCCGTCAAAAGTTAATGGAGCTCAATTGGGTACTAATGCCACATCCACCCTATAGCCCTGGCTTAGCACTATCAGACTATCATTTGTTTCGCTCCCTTAAAAAACATTTGAATGATAAAACTTACAATTCCGATCAGGCTGTTAAAAATGAGTTGGACCAGTTCTTCGCTTCTAAAAATAAGGCTGCTTCGAACGTGGAATTTATCAATAACCGAAAGATGGCAAAAGGTCAGCCAACCAAATGGTCAATATATCATTGATTAATGTTTGTTATTAATATAAATAAATTTACTTTGAAAACCCATGAAAAAAACGACACAGTGTCCAAAGATGTGCATTTTTGGTTGCAACTATGAAAAGTCAACCTGACAGCTGAAATCACGCGTATTTTCTTTGATAAACGATGAATAAGGGAAACGGTTTTCATCAAAAAATTCGATGAAAATTAACTGGATGAGTAAGCAGCGCGACTCATATTTCATTCCAAATTTTAAAATATAAGCCATTAGTTCTCAGTTAAATTCCAAGAAGCTCTGTCTTCTTGTTCGAGCTTTTGTTCTACCACCATTTTAAATTTTGTAGCTTCCCCTTTGTTTTGTGCGTTTCATCCTGCGAGCAGTTTTAAATTGAATAAGTGAAAAATACGAGTACGTACGAAAGCTGCGTTTACCCACTTGCATCTTCTCCGTTTAAGACTACCTATTGTAGGACTATTTCTATCCTTCTGCTCAGATAGTATTAATTTACTTATCCTGTAAAAATATACTCAGGTGTGCCTTTAAAATTGCCTGATGCTTGCGTTTTGCTTTGCATGATTATTACCAATCGATTATTAACTTTCCCAATTCCGTAGAAACCAAATTCCCGTGGCATGAAGCCTGTGAATTTCTTCATCCAACCGAATTAATAACTGTATGGAGATAATGATAACATTCGCCAACAATCACGTTGGCGAGCTGTGTGTGTGTCTATTTCGCGGTATCGCGGAAGTGCCCCGCCAAGTGACTGAATATCCGGGCAGAAGACGCTTCGCATTCGGGCCATGCCGACAGCACAAAACACATAATGTTTGAGAGAAAGATTATAATTTTGTTGTAGATATAATTAACGAACTCATGAAAGTTCGTTACACCCGAAATGAAAGAATTTACAAATGGTACAATAGCTAGCTAGCTGTTTGGCGCAGTTGTTGCTGCTGGATATCAAGTACATGGAAAAGATGTCCGTCGTAGCCATCCGAGCCGCGCGATGATAGCAGCAGCTTCAGAAAGAAGATTAGACACTAGATAGCATGTTACATAGCTGAACTATTTGGGTATTCAGATGTTTCACGCAAGAAGGAAAATTATGGTGGAGGTTAACGCTTCTTGCGCCGCGCTCCAAGTCGCTTTTCATCTGCAACGAGAAACAAAATTGCTTGGCGAAGTGATTCTACAATTGTGAGTGGATTAGACGAAATAAATCAGCGATTTGGTAAGTTGGCTCGGAATCGAGCAAACAAATCTGCGACTCATCATTTTCCAGCGCAGGCTCTGGCCAATCTTCTGGCAGTCTGAACATCGCCGAAATGTTGCAACAAATCTAGCTTAGAGCTTCCAGAAGAAGTCATCGACTTCGATTCAAGGCTGAAGCAGTTGATGAAACTCGACGGTTTCGGGTTCCGCTTCCCATTCGAAATCTGGAGTGTTTGCTTGCGAAGCTAAGACAACATTTGATCAAGTAAATTCCTCCTTGGTTGAGCGAAAACAATTGCCGCTGTTTCCCGTTTGGTGGTTTGCAATGGGAAGTGCCTCTTTTCCTATGTCATTGAAAGCTGTTTGTCTTGCAATCCGAACGCGCTAAGCTATTTGAATAAGAGAACCGATAAGGAAGCAAGGAAACATTATCTGAACAATTCAATCCATAGCGGTGAGCCAGAGTGCGATGAGCAGAGTAATTCAAGATATTTGAATAGATTTATATGGACAGTTTAATTTGATGCAAATAAAATGTGTAATAAAAGCATTCGTATAATTCCACCATATTTGCATGGATAGAGCACAAAAGCATCGCAATCGCACGATGATGATTTGATTGGCTCCATGCTTTGGCCATAATTGTATTTAGTATCTAAGCCGTGTTCGTAAGTATCTTTTGTATCATAAATGATTGCGGGGCTTTCTAATAGTCAGTCGTCAATGAAATTAGGTAATTGTGTGCGATGAAAGAAAAGTGGAGCAGAACAAATTGTCTTTGTATTGATCGGTTGTGAAGACTCAGGTTGCAGCTGCTCGATTGTGTGTTTTGAAGCGTTATTTCACAAAGTGCTAATGAGCACAATATCCAATTGCCAGAGAGAATGAATAGATTGTTTCTTCAACATCGACGTTATGCATTCGAATGTGGAGTTAGTTATGCACATTCCATGAAAACGTGGCAGTTCTATGCGACATGTGCTTCGGTGAGCTATTATTTGTTGGGCCAACGCGAGTGGAATAGATTCTTTACCTTATCCAAAATCCAATATTTATTCATTCTTAATATTTTCATCAATTCGCTTTGTAACAGACTCAAATTATAACCATTGACTCAAAAATTGAAAGATATCTTGATATTTGATTCTTGAGAACAGCAATCTCTTTAATTTTCTAGTTATAGTTTACACATTATATACTGATTAAAGTCAAAAGCGCTTTATTCAATACTCATCGTTATACATTTTAAAAGCATATAAAGCAAATTCCAAACAATAACAATACAAAAACTTAATGGCCCAAATGGCTCTCTAAATTTATACGTTATCAGTTTATACGTTATCAGCAAAACTGACGATAGATACAAGCCATATGGCAGCAATTTGCATATGTATTAGTCGGCCTACTATGGACAAGCTTCCGGTAGCTGTCACCCAACGGCGGCATTAGCAAATGCTTATATTTCGTTATATATAGTATTTTCCGAACAAAAAACGTGCCGAACGCATTACGTGCATGCTATAAATTCACCTTATATAGCCCATTGTGCTCCTAAACTTTCCAAGACGAGCAAATGAAGCACACGTTTTGCACCTTCGACTGATAGCTCAGCGTTGAGATGTAAACAAACTCCTATAAATTCACTTTGGAAGGCGATAAAAACTAAACGGGTATAAGAACTGAAATAATTTTCACTTCACTAGGAGCGCTATTGTGTTCTCCGCGGATCATCTGGATTTCACTGTAGAAATCCGTCTCTAAACCGTACAAAACCTCGAATTTTTGTTGGCACCTCCACAATTCTTCATATAACGCCATGTAAGTTAGCCAGCAAAGTCGGCCTACTAATGATCATGTGTGTGGTAGTAAGTGCTGCTGCCATATGGCTTGTATCTATCGTCAGTTTTGGTTATCAGTCAAAAGAACCATAGCAAATTCAAATTAATTAAGATTATTACATATTTTATGATGCGATTGGAAAAAGGAGAAAAAACCAACTAATACTTTTCCAAAAAAATATGAAAAAAAACTAACTTTTTGCTAAGAACTGAAAATACGTACCATTTTTCGCTTTCTAAAAGGCAACATTTTTGCATATATTTGCAAGAAAATTCATTGTCTCGAAGCATCTCTATACTCGTATATAAACAAAAAAGCACAATGTTGCTGAAAATTGTTTCTAGTGAACTGTTTTGATATTTGAGCTTTTCTAACGCGCTAGGTGCCTAACTTAGTCATGCAGCATTAGGTTCCCATTAGGCCCGCATTAAGCATCCATTACTTAGGAAAAGTGAGAAATTGGCCATTCGTTTCCCTTTGTGTATTAGTCAAAAATGCGGGACTTTCGAACTTGCTAAAGTTTGGCATGTCTAATTTGGTCCCCTTTAGGCACGCCGCTATATGTTTGCAGTAGATAAGCGGGCCTAAAGTAACTTTTATTCGCGCTTGCTTTCCGGACAGTATAGTAAACCTTAACTCCCTAAAACCTTCAGAGCGATACGGTATACCAAGAGAAGATACAGGAATAAAATCATCCAAATACACTTAGGTACATTTCGGCACGTTTCTTTTACATTCTTCTTCTTCTTAGCACTACAGCCCCTCTCGGGCCTTCGCTTCCTGCAAATAGCACCTCCAACTGTCTCGGTCTATTGACCACGTCCTTCAATTTCGAAATCTGAGCAGCGAGTCAGATCAGCGTTTCCTCGGTTTCCCCACTGGTCCCCGGCCTTCAGTTCTTTTTGGGTATCCGTTGCTCGTCCATACGATTCATGTGTCCAGCCCATTGCAGCTTCCGCAGTCTGAAAATCGTCGAGACCTCAAGCTCGTCAAAAATTTCATACAACTCATGGTTGTATCGAATTCGCCATTGATCCTTTTACATATGAAGATGAAAACCTTAGGCAAATTACATCTGACCGCCCGAGCCAAATTGCACTATGAATTTGGGCAAATTATATCATTCTAGTAAGGCAATCAGCATTTCGCACACTAACCACCATACAGGCGAGTGCCTGATGTAGATGGCTCAATGCAAGCGCTTTCGACTTGTGATCGTGAGATGCGAGTTCGAGTCCAGTCCAAGTTAATGAGTAGGTTAGAATTTGAATGAATAAATAGTGGAATAAATATAAATGAATATTTATCCAACATGAAGGATGTAAAACTATATTTTTAAAATGAATACGTAGTCGGAAGGAGGTTGGAGAATCATGTAATAGCTGATTGGACGTGAATTTGGCTGATTTGTTTAAGCGTATCATCATCATCATCATCATCTATGGCCTAGCTCCAATTCGGGCCTTCACCTCCAGTCGTTGCTTTTCTGCGATTTCGTTCGCCAATTGGAAATCCCAGGCACAGACATCCTGTCGGCATCGATCGAATTTTCCCATCATTTCCTCTGTTTCCCAACTGGAAGTTTCCCTTGCGCTTTACCTTTCAACGTGCGATCTTTCGGCTGAAAATAGAAAAATTTCTAGCTATGCTATGTAGTCGTTTAGTGGTTAAAACAGGAGCCGCTTATGTTGAAGTTTACTGGTTCAAATCTCAATACAAGCAACAAGATTTGGACGAATAACTTTTTAGATGAACTTTGGACTCATCCATCTGTTATGTATACACACTGATATAATAAAAATCGAGCAATACCCCCACGTTGAATTGTCATACTGGTCATATCAGTTTACAACTTAATTCCAAAGTTAAGTCTTTTAATACAAATCATCATCATCTATTGTGCGCCTTGGCCTCCAGGGATAATTTCCTCCAATCATCACGGTCTCGCGACCTTTTCCGCCAATTGTTTACTCCCAACAAGGATCTGCTGTCAGCTTCTATTGTGGCTTCTCATCGAGTCCTCGGTCTTCCTGCTGGACGTCTACCTTGTGCTCTACCCGTCACTTTTAATACAAATACTAAGCGGAAATAATGACAGAAGACACGGAAAACAGTTGTTTTTATTCAAAATTTATGGAAAATGTCAGTCAATAATCTCAACTTCAGCGTGGTGTAGTGGTTAGAGCACTCGCCCCGTAAGCCGGAGTTCACTGGTTCGAAAACTGTTGGCGATAATAAAATTTGTTTCGAGTGGTTCTTCGGACGGACTATAAGCCCGCTTAGTTATAATACGTGCTGGTTTAAAATCAGTACGTATCGCAGCTTGGACGGACATACACCCAAAGCATGATACTGACTATATAACTTTGCCGCGCGCCGATACATTCGATCAAGATAATGAGATACTCTAACCATCTCTAAGCAAAGGTCCGAAAGGGGCTGAAATGCTAAAGCGAAAAAAAGTCAATTTTGTTCCAGACTTCTATTAGCATATGGTTCCCGCATCGAAAGAACATTTAATATTTTTGAATAATAATTTTTCTGAAAAATTATTAGAGAAGAAAAATGTTAGAAGAAGGTGGTTTCGACGTGTGCGATCCATAAGATAAGAAGTGCTGCTCACCGAGGCCCTTCGTCATCAATTAGAACAGGCGGCAGTCAAAAGGTGCGATGTATGACTCGTTGCGTGCTGCAAAATCCCTGTTGTCATGTCTTCGCTCGTTTGTCATTTTTCCCTCAATACTCTGTTGTATCCGTATGCACCGCTTCATAATATACCACTCCGAGCTGGTCTCATCAAATGCGCAGTATAAGCTTCAAGGAATGGATATTTGGTTTTGTTGTCAGTGTTCATTAGGGTGGCCCTTAGCTATATGGGATCTTTTTCGAATCAACAAAAAAACGGACTACACAAAATGTTGCTTAGATTAGGAGACTTTTAGGGGAAACGGGTCTGGTTACTCAAAGGAGCAAGGCCCGACGACTTTCAAAGAAAAAAAGGAATTGACCTGCGGATATCAAACAAACAAAATAATTGACTACATAATATGATTGATCAAACATTGAATGTTATATTTTCCTAAGCGAGGATTTATGTTCAGTTGGGTATTATTTCGGTCTTCGGTTACTATCTGCAAGAGAAATTGTTTCTCAGCTTCGCCTTTTGCGAGAATTTTATTGTATTCCTGAATAAGTTTGACACCTCTTTCTGCAGGATCATTCATAAAATTATCTTACCAAGCTTTTCAATTGCTATTTTGCAATCGAGGTCATCCTTTCATGTAAAATGGCTTTTGTCGAGGAAAGCGGTGCTGATGGAAAATCTGGTGAAAAAGCTTTTTGTAACAGGAGTTAAAAAAGCCGAATTTGGATGCTAAATGTATCTCTTCAGTTGATTTTTTCCCTTTTCTCCTTTGCGAAAAAATAAGGATTTTTTGTTCATATTAAATGACATAAGCACCTCTTGTGAATTTATTTCTAAGCAAACGCCGTTTCGGTAAATTTTTTCTACAGGGTGGTGCAAACTTTTCTGACCATAGTATTTCTTGGATAAGTTTTCAAAGCAGTATGTCCCTTGGCGCCATCTTGCATTAAAATCACTTTCTTTCCGTCACTGAATTGTTGGCGATTAGTAAGGCATTGTACAAAAACAGGGGAATATTTTCCTGTTATATTCTTCTCATTGCTGAAAAAAGTGAGGTTGGCTTTTTCCGCGACTGCTCACTCCGCCCGCTACTATCACTGGAATTTCGGAGTCTGTATTACGGGGATATTTACGGGATCACTGGTTTTTACTGTCCTATTCTGTCGATTGGCTATCGAACGCAGCTGAAGCCACTACTCGTTCGAAAAAAGGATGTTTGCACGCAGCCTTTCACGACGGGCATTGTCATTAGCAAATCCGAGATTTTTGTGATTTTGGCAGAAATTCAGCCAGTCTCGAATGTTCTTCTCGGAAAGTAGAGGTTTCTTGCGTTGTCTATGGGCATGCCGGCCCCAATTCGCTGAACAGTTCACCTCGATACGTTTTTAGTGGCCTCCGGAGAGTTGTTAAGTCGTTTCGTCACTGTTCACGTTCCCACTCCTGGTCATCCAATGTTCGAATTTTCCTGGTTTTCAAAATTTTTGAAGATCGTTTTTTGCCGATAAATTTATTCGGGTTGATTTTTCATGTCGAAGGTCAGAAATTTTTGCGCCACCTTTATATAAGAATGACATCTATCGAAATTTTTCAAAATTCAACGCCATTTGAAATGTCAATATTTTAAACAAAAATATCTCAGATCTTCCGCTTCCTCTGCCTACTCCGTTGTCGATATTGCAATTTTAATAATCGATATTAAAATATCTTATTAAGATCTACTCAACAATCTTCGGTGAAAAAAATATTAAGGGGTCACATCCTATATGGCGAGACCCCCTTAAATTCTTTCGAAATTTTTTCGACTTTAAGTTTTATTAACCAGAAGCTTCTGAGCTGCTCACAAGGTTTGATGACTCTAATTTCTCTAGTTTCTAAGAAAACTTGCCCTGACAGATAGAGAGGTACTATAAAAAATTGTTTTTATAAAACCCTGCAACTGCATTTTTTGATTAATGGGGTCGAAGTTATAACTGAGATGAAATGTTTTCCCATCGAATGTCAGCGACGAGGCCGAGTGATAGTTAATTGAATGAATGATGTCTGACCATGTAATCTCGAAAAAAACGCATCAATTTTGATATTTGATCAATAGTTGGGCATCCTTGCTTCAGGCTCGAAACGATTTATTGTGCCCCTAATCTCATTGAAGTTCGTAGAGTCCTGGAAACAAATCAACTTCTTGCAGGAAGGTAAAAATCTTGGCTGATTGCTTGTATTCCAGTTGCTCCTCAGCGCTAGGTAGGAGGTTCTCAGAATGTCAATCCTTCTGCGGCACTTCAGAAGATGTTCTAATGTGTCATCTCCCATCAAGAAGACGCCTCTTGATGAGTGCTGTAGGGTCAGTGCTACTCTACGGAGCAGAAGTATGGGGTGACGCTCTCAGCAAGGAGGTATACCGAAAACGCTTGGCACAGGTAAAGAGAAGAGGGCACTGAGGATTGCATCTTCGTATCCGACAGTCTCTGATTCGGCAGTGAGAGTTATTGCAGGCGTGATACTTGCCACCCTTCTTCCTAGAGAGCGCCGCGCTATTTACCTGCGCCGAAACAAGGATGCGAGGGAGATGATTGTCCGCAAGGGGAGACAGCGGTCGCTCAAAGATTGGCAGCAGTCTTGAGTGAATTGCACGAAGGGAAGATGGACTACGCGCCCATTCCGGATGTCAGACCGTGGCTAAACCGAAGGCATGGTGAGACTGACTTCTATCTGACACAGTTTTTGAGCGGGCATGGGTGTTTTCAGTCTTACACAAATCACAAGATTGGTAAGTCACGGTCCCCCGATTGTCGGTATTGCCCAGGAGAGGAGGACAATGCCTGCCACACGTTTTTTGCTTGCAAAAAATGGGTCATGCTGCGAAGAAACCTCTACAGGTAGACGGGAGAGCTCAGCCCAGATAATATCGTCGCGATGATGCTCGAATCGGTTGACAAATGGAACCAGGTGGCACATTATGCTCGGGCAGTCCTAAAATATAAAAGGAACTCACAGCAGCCTGGGGCGTTGGGGCTGGAGGATCGCTTTTCTGGCACTTCCTATTCCCCTCTCCCCTCCCGCTAGGAAAGGGATCCCCAGCTTGAAGGCACCTTACGGCGTAACAAAACGAGACTAGCCCGAAGTAATGTGTCAAACGGTTCCAGGCTGGGTTCTCAGGTTGAAAGAGGAGGTGTTTAGTGGGTAGTCCAGTCGCCTTCTTGCGAGCATGGGAGTCCCATACTCTGTGCATAAATGGCATTCACCTCCCTACCACAAAAAAAAAATGTTTCATCTGCGATCCTGTAGAATCTGCACGTTTCTTTGTCCTTAAAGTTTCATCTTCCTCTTATTTTACTGGCCCTGTTAAAAACTGGGGTTATTTTTGCATGGTTTGATGCATTATTTATATATTATGTTTTAAAACTAGCTTTATACAATGTATAACGATTGATTCAATAAAGCACATTTAACATTAAAATTGATGCATTATTTATACTGTTTTTCATAGACTCACAAACTCCATAAGCACATGATATTCTTAGCCCTGGATAAATGTTCTAACATAGTATTATCCAGCGTTGCCGGTTTATTTCTTTTAAAAAATCTGTAATTAAATTGCCAAATAGGAAATTCGCAAATTCAATCAAATTAATATTTAGTCCGACTTATCAATTTACGCAATGAAATGAACAACAAAGATAAAATTAAAGGTTGTTATTCATTTTCCATGCACTTGACTGGCTTTACGTCGGCTCCAATCAATATTTGCTTTAGCGCGAAGGAGGTAGGCAGTGAATTGCACGCTCACCGAAAAATTTCGCACTTATTAGATCATGCTCTTAACCAAAATATAAATACAATAAATATATCATGTCTTGAAAATGCATTGCAATACAATTGATAGTCTTTATCTTTTGACTTTTTCTTGCAGATAAAAAATAGATAAATAGATCGGAACCGATAAAAAGTTAAATATTTTATAAATAGTCGACGCAAAGAGGATTTTTTATCGTTGAATTTTAATAAGTTGACGCAATTATATACGATTTTAGTTGCGAACAAACATGGATATTACAATGGACAACAATAAACCCAGTGAGATTGATAATGTGACAATGAATCAGGTAAGCATGATTGAATTAACGTTTGTCCTCGATATAACGTTGGAATGCTTTCAGGCTTTATTATCGAACGCCAACACAGATTTAAAGCACGAGATGGATGAAACAAATAACATTTTCGGAGTTACAGGAGATCATCTTCATCACGTCAATGATAAACTAAACAATATCATTGATTTGAACAACCCAATGAATGTGATTGAAAATAAGGAACATGCGATCCTGTCGGCCGTGTTGGAGAAGACGTGTCTGGAGAATGATGGGGACATGGGGCCAGAGACATCAGTGGACACAACTGATGATGCAGATATCGATACAGACCCTCTAGAGTGCTCAACTCTGAGCCACTCAAAAGAGACGCTTCCTTCATCAGACTACCCACTCGACAACAAATTTGTCCCCCACAGTCTTGAAATGGATGAGTTGAATCTGCAAGAAAAGGCCCCATCATTGACATCCCCGAACACAGACATGCCGTTCGATACACATGGTCACGAAATGCATGAGGACCAACACATTAACTTCGAAGATATGAGTCACAATCGAGTGGGAGACCAAAATAATCCCTTCGCTGAAAAGATTGAAGGCTTACATGTAGGAGAGGATGATTTTAAGACTGACGGTAACACATACGAGATTAGAGAAACCACGATGACGTGTTTCGAATATAGCGCCGGTGGAGTGACTGATATTGACCAATTAGGAAACGCCACTAGCGAGGTAATTGAACAAATGCAAGCCTCAAATGTTGGGTGGGACATGCCCGAAGGGGCACCAACCAAGGGTGATTTGGCGTACAATCAATTTGAAGAGTATATAGAGCAACCAGTAGAAAAGAAGATCAATGAGGAATTAAATCAAGAAAATTTTGAAGCAAGCAAAGAGGAGCTTGTCGAATGTCCAACTAATAAGTCTAATTTTGATTATATCAATGGTGGTATATCGACTGTTCTAGACACGCCTTCATCAATTTCGGCAGGCTCTGACAATAACTTTGATAGCTTCGTTCCTCATCAGGAGACAAACGATCAAGTAGAACATCATAATGAGTTCGCGGATGAACCAAGGGAGACGCCAGAGCTGTCGGAGAGTGGAAATCAAGACTTTGATGCCCAAGACCAGGAAAGGCAAAATGAATTATTTGACCATGCAGATGAGAAGGAAGGATTTGGTTCTCATGATAATGATCTGGACGATTTCAGTGAACAAGAGAAACATTTGAATGAGTCACCTGAATATGAGAAGCACTCCGACTTTTTAGGAGAGCACGACAAACATCTAGAAGAGTTTGAAGAGCATACAGAGCAAGGCAGACATTTGGATGAAGAGCATGTAGAGCACGAAAGACATTTGGGTGAAGAGCATGTAGAGCATGAAAGACATTTGGATGAAGAGCATGCACAGCAAGGCAGTCATTTGGATGACAAGCATGCAGAGCAAGACAGACATTTGGATGGTTTTGGAGAGCATGAAAGTCTTAAAGAAGAGCTTCAAACAATGGAGAAACATTTCCAAGATGAGTTATTTCACGAAAAGTTTAATGAACCAGTTGAACATTTGGAAACGTTGAACAACCAGGAAGAACCTATTGATGAGATTCCATTTGAGGCGAAACGTACAGAGGAATTGAACGGACCACAGAAAGAAGTCACAGAACTCGACGAAAAAGACCAAGAAAAATTGGCGTCTGAATCAAATGAACTCGACAAACCTACAAGTGACATCCAACAAGAAATGCTCGAATTTGACGAAACCCATATTGGTAAACCTACTGATTTTGATGAGCATTTGAATGCATTCAATGAACAGGAAAAATTCGTGGACGAAGCCAATGAGTTCGAAAAGCATCATGAAAAGGTACCTGAACACGAGAAAGAGGAAGACTTCAATTCAATGATCATAAAGGATGATATAGCAGAAACTGTTCCACAATTTGGATCCAATAATTTGGATGATGTAGTTGAAGAAAAAGCAGAGCATGAAAATGAATTGGAATCTCATGTTGAGACAATCAATAACGAAACTTTCCCTGATCATACCAAGCAAGAAGACCATGTGTATGAGGAAATGTTGGAAAATACTCAAAATCTCGCAGAAAATGTTCCACAATTTGAAAGCAACCATTTGGATGATGTAGTCGAAGAAAAAATGGATGTTGAGCAAATAGAAAAGGTTGAACCTGTAAGCTTGCAGCAGCAACCAGTAGAAGATAACATTGTGGCTGATGAAGTCGAAGAAAAAACGGAAGTTGTGGAGCAAGTAGAAAAGGTCGAAGCTGTAAGTTTGCAGCAACTACCAGTAGAAGACCTAAAAGAAGATTTACATGAAGAACTTATTGAAAATCAGACAAACGGTAGGATATAATTAGTCTTAATGAAATTTTCCTTTGTAGCTAGTATCTTATTTATCTATAGAAATGGCGATTGAATCGAAAACCCCACATCTGGACAAATCGTATGACGAACTGTCGCAGATGAACGAACAGGTTTCAGAACCGCCGCTATCGAGTGCGACTATTGATGATACCATTCCCGTTTTGCAACACAATGAACAAGGTAGGACACTTTGAGATATTTTGATTTCCCTAACCTAACTACTTTTTATTTTATTTTATGCTCAGAAGAAGCCAAAATTGATGTGGTACCATCTTTAGAACATGAAGAACCTCATATCGAGCCAAGTGATGAGCTTAAAGATGAACCGAAAGTGGATACAGAAGGTAAGTGGATTGTTATTCTGAATATATTTGATTCAGCAGACCGCTGTATGGTTTCTATTTTACCTCAGTATACAAAATTCGGAATTGAAAATAAAAATTTTAAGAGAATTTTACAAGTAAAAGCAGCGAAGAAACTCGATTAATTGATGTAAAGCAATAATAGAACAATGGAAAATTTTATGCAGATTAGCTCGAATAGATCATAAAACTCAAACCATAGAAAAGCTAGACATAGAAAAAAAGGTTCGAACAAATTTCTTCAAATAGCCCGGAGACCTTGAATTATGCCAGACAGCGTGGTCTCATACAAAAGCTAGTTCTGAACAAAAACATAACAAGCATTTGATAGTACCCGGTAGCAGCATGGTGAATTTGGATGAGATGCGAACGATGCGAAGCTCATCTTGTATGCGTATCTATCAATGGCTCAAACCCATGCCAATTTGAATAAATATTGAAATTCTGAAATCTAGTCTATAATTGAGTTACCTATATTCTATATATCAATATAGATGCAAATAATAAATATTAGTGGGACGTTAGCATATCGCATTTTCAGCAGAGATTTCTTTTTAAATGCTCTGACTATCCCCAGGGAACAGAGAAGAAAAGAATTATTGTATTTCACTGATAGTATTGTGTCTTTGCTTAGTAATGAATTTTAATTTTTTATATTTTAATCGAAACCTAAAGAAAAAATGCTTTAACTTTCTTGTTTCAATTGCTATTTATTTCAGTGTCTTCTAGAGAGCACTATACATTGTAAGGTTATATCTATACGAAAAGGAAACTAGTAGCAATTGATTTAATAAAAAAATATATCCTTCTATACTAGATAATATTCCCGCTTTTTCTACATGCTAATTACGCGGTTTTGCACTATCCTTGGCGGTATGACTTATCAATGAAAACGAATTAATAACGGGATAAAGTGTCGCGTTATTTTGGGGATAGCCCAGAATTTGTCAGGATAGAGAATATCTCCAAATCAGAAGAATCTACATTCACAAAGAGAAACCCTGAAGGACCGTTATTCTTGCCTAGCTCTCAGCCTGTATTTCCTTCACGTGGCTTCATACAAATTGTATCTCAATCATACTGAAAGGTTGAGGACCAACGAGCGCTGCTGTTTATCTGAAACTGCTTTCCCAATACTATCAATCTGCTTTGCCTGATATACAGTATAGAGTATTATAACATTGTTCTCATCCTGTTGTTGATTTTCGTAGAAAATTCTTAACCCGCTAGATTTTTTTATTTTGAATAATTTTAAAAAGAGCTACTAATTTTGCGCTCTATATGTCCGTTCGCCCTTCCTTCTGACTTTGCGTCATAGCATGTTTCTCAGAAACTATATACATTGTATAAGCTACAATGGAAAGCCTCTGTGGAATGGTCAGAAATTTGGGCGTCTCGAAAGTTTAGGTCTTCTCGAAAATTTGCCAACTTTTTAAGGGGTCTTCCGTTATGCTCAAGTTCTCCTTAACGTTTTTTTTACCAAAAGTACTTGTGAAAATTCTTAGTGTGTAGCTAATAATTTTTCTGAAAAATTATTAGAGAAGAAAAATGTTGGAAGAAGGTGGTTTCGACATGTTTACTCATTCTCTTCAGGCCATCACTCTTATTAGATACACACCGGTAATGGCGACCACCAGGCTTACAGGTGAGGGAATTATTTTTAATATTCCTACTTACGCGAACTCAACATGTTTTTGTTACTACGAATTATGTTCAGGTTAAATTTCTCCAGTAACATAATTCGTAGTTACAAAAACATGTTGCGTTCGCATAAGTTGGAAAATTAAAAATAATTCTCTCACCTCTAAGCTTGGTGTGTATCTAATAAGAATGATGGCCTGAAGAGAATTAGTACACACGTCGATACCATCTAATTTTTCAGAAAAATTATTAAAAAGCAACTCAATTATGTAGCTACACACAAAGAATTTTTATAAGTAATTTCAAGCTATCGGAGCTATCCGAAATCGAGATCTCGATACCTGCACCATGCAATAAAAAGGGTGAAATGATTAATTTATCAAGTTTAGCAAATTATCAAAAGTAGTCTAGTAGTTTGATTGATTAGAACTTTTTGATATTAAAACAAGATGGTCAGTTTGTGCATCAAGGTGTCCAGGGGAAGGCAAAATGTGCGGAATCTGGTGCACTCCCCCTCTCGATACCTTAAAAATCACGGAGGTAGATCTTCATGAGTAAAAGGGCAACTATCTCGGAAATCAAAAAGCACTCAACTTTGTTAACAACAGTATGATTTGTTAATTTTATGCTTTGCCTCATAAAATTAACATTTAAGGTCCTTGTGCCCACAAAATTTTATTGAAATCGAATCGAATTATATGGAATTACATCAACAACACGGTTTGATGATTGATATATATTTCAAATTGGCCTAGTTACTACAGTATTCTTTGCATTTTCGTACAAAGAATAGCAAATCATTCAGAAAAATTATTGAAGCTGGAACTTAACTGCGGTTGTTTATTGTTTATGAAAGCAGCCCTCGATCTTAAAGATATATTTTAGCAATTTCTTATTTGTCCAATAGATATATTACTCTATTTATCGATTGTTGTCATCAAAATACTTATGATGAAAGGATAGTTACGAATGGTTTCGTCAAATTTGAACGAAGTCATTATGTAATCAAACGGTACACTGAGCTGAGGGGCAGCTTAGCTAACCGTCATACCTTTGTGGTTCTGATCTACCCCAGAGTCGCCGTCTTTTTCTTGAGGGAAGGTCCTAACTATTGTGTGCCTTGACACTTGTTTTAGCAGATGGATGGTTGATCGAATCAATATTCTTTCAATTGCCGCTGTTAAGTACGACCTCATTTTTTCCGTGAATGTCCTCGTCAGACGTTGAGCACGATCAAGTACTTAGTTCGTTTTGCGATTGTGAACTTTGTCCGTCCCAACAACAATCCCGCTCTGTCGGTGATTGGTCTCATTACCGTACTATATTCATCGCAGTATTTTTATGCTGCAGCCCTAAACTTTTTACGCCATACTCCTGTACACTATTAGGGTCCTTGTAGTTCTAGTGGATGCCTCTTGTACATACCGGTTTCATGCAATGCAGAAGGATTCCGAGAATCTAAACTACTATCTTGAAGTCTACCGCAACTTATTTCTGCCCATGGATGACATATTTTGTCAATCTCGAATAATGTTTGTTGTTCTCAAAATATCTACGATGACTGTCTATAATAGAAGATATAGAATCCTTCTTGTGGATAAGCTCGACTAGTATATCTAGAAATGATTTTGGTTCGCACCTTGCATGCATGCAACGGCTCATGCTCCTAGGGTTGAATCAGCCGGTGAGTTGGGATAAAGGATGTTGGCTGGGAGGTATCATACTTACATAGATTAGATAGATTGCTTTCCTGTACTTGACTCTATCTGTATCTTATTTGAAAGTCTAAGAAATGACTTGAATCCCTTTCTAAAATGTTCAGTAGATTCTCAAATCTGTTTTAAAAATATTACGCGATGAATGTCTATGTTACTTAGACTTTTTGTTTAATGTTTACACTGACGAAAGTGAGTTTGATTTCAAACTGCCTAATTCATTTCTAGCTACGAATTTTCATTATGAAATCAGGGGCTTCGGATGTACTTGAAGATGTTGGCGTATATCTCATCTAGTGGGGGCGGACGAATGGCTAAGGTTCTGTTACAAAGTTTTATAAAATTTAATTATATGCAATATTAGCGCAAATGAAACGGTATTCAATCATGAGGATTCGTGTTCCAGCATGGAAATTAACCGCTAAGCATGCATGACTTTCAAGGATTATGGGAGCAGTATTTTCAACGCAACAATGCCACAAACTAGGTTTAATGAAATAAAATTGAAAGAGCGTTAAAGTCACTAGGCTTAACATTTTATGAAACGGGAACGCCTCTAACTGAAACTAACGTTACGGGCCGATGATTATGATTGTCAGCCGAACTGAAACTAGCGTTATCGACCAGTATCGTAAATTGGCATCACATATAGAATATAGTAGTTTCATACATATTCCTGAATAATTAAACCGTATACAAAACAATTACGTAATTAGTCAAACATAATTGCGTCGTTATGTTACAGTAGTTGGCGTTGAAAGTCGATGACGCTAGTTTTGGCTGTAAGCCCAATGGGCGTGTGCAGTCTTTAACGAGTTAAAGATGCTTAAAAGCAGTCCACTGCGCTAGGCCTAAAAAACTGAGTGGCATTTGACTCCTACAATGTCAATCCAGCTTTATTAAAGAAATTATTCTCTCATATATTTCTCACAGTTACTATTTAATGTTTTCGTTTTTTTTTATAGAATAGTTCTAAAATTAACGTTTTCTAATTTTTATTACCATTTCTTTAATATTCAATGCACCATACTTACACACTGCAGCGAGTCTATTTTACTACTTTGATCATTTTTATTCCGTTGAAATGTTGTTTATTTTCCCATAAAAATTTACAATTAAAAAACAAGAAGTTTTTCTATAAATTTGCATAATTTTCTCAAACTAATAGAAAGGAAAACAACAAAAAAAATCTTCTAATTCTAAATTAACATCAATTACAGTATGTTAATTCTAATGAATTAGCTACATATTTTAATCTCAATTTGGACTGTCCCACTTCCTACATAAAATTAATTCCAATATAATTGTCTTAATTTGGCGGTAATTTGAACATACGCATTAATTTCAAAATCATATCGATACTTATTGCAGCAACCCATCCTTAAGCATACCTAACATTAGAATCCCACCATGCACGCAAGCATCCAATTGGTTTGTTTTTGCTGAGTGCGCGAGCGATTGAATGAAAATAGATTTGGAGATAAACGCTATGGGAAAACGGGAGGCAAAATATGGCAGCGTAACGCCACTTACCGGCAAAAAGGAGTACAAGAAGAAAAGAAAGTAAGAGCGAGAGAGGAAAAAAAGTGAGCGAGCCGGGCGAACTGGTACTGCTGTTGACTGACAGCGAGTTTGTCGAACGGTCGCTGTACACGATCGGCGAAAGCGGTGCACGACACGCGTTCTATGAGGAGCGAAGCGAAAAAGAAGTTCGGAATTTTCGAGTGCGAGTGGAAATTATGCAAAACTCGGAACATTTTGATACAAAAATTTTTGTCAGTAATATGTGTGTGCCAGTTAAGGAATTTCATTGGTAACGGAAAAGTGCAATTGAAGACAGGAATTGGCCGCTAGCCGAGTTTGTAGACAGTGAAAAACAATTCAACGTGCGCAATAAATACGCAGAGTGATCCACAGTGAAAGGTAAAGTGAAGTTCTCAGTGGGAGGAAGTATAAATTTGTGGGTTAGAAACAAATCTAATTTGCAACCATCCGATCTATGGTAGATTGTCGCTGAGCATAGTCCTTTTGTCTACGATCCGAACACCACTCGTCCGATCCGTCAAATCTTCCAACAAAAATGTCTACTAGTACTGGATTCGATCACGGTAACTAAATTTGACGTATAAATATCATGCTGGCATATTTTGGGAAGACTTCTATTTCTATATTTTCTGATGTGAACCTATTGGGCTTGGCCCAACTGAAATTATTTAGATGAAATTAATAGATGCCGGTAATAAAGATGGAAGCTGATCGAGCCGCACCGGGCACGGTGCACGGTTGAATACAAAGGAATACGCATTGGCTGAAGATTCCATTTCGCGAACTAGCAATTAAAGCCATTTCAAAGTATTACAGGCAAATAAACAAGTGCTAAGTGGCTAAAATAACTGGAGATAATTTGATTTAAGTGACGAAAAACATAACATTTTGCTCGATCGCGGAAATCTTTTTTTTTTTTGTCGAATTAGCGATTCTCTGAAGAGGGCAGCTTTCGTAATAAACGTCTTAGACTTGAACTAGAATTGTGATTTACGTGAAAATGTTTTCGTACTGCTGGTGTGAACGCCACACCTCGCCTTGTTCTCATGTGCCTCGCGGTTTGAAAAGACTGTTATTGCATGGTGACAACATTCTGACAGCATTGAATCATTGATTACCAAATGTGCGTTAAAATTTCATGTGTTGACCTTGGAATAGCGCAAGCTCGGATTGAGAAAAGGTGGGATTTAGGCTAGTCTATAGATTAACGCGAAGAGAGCACCTAATAGGTAACGTGTCGCTGTTGCCGGCTAGAAGCTGGTTTCGCAGAATACAAAATTAACCTTGTCCAACTTTGACGTAAAATATGTAGGCATCACGAAGGTGGGAATGAATGTACCATGAACCCAAATTGCTACCGAACTAACCTGAGTTGACTATAAATCAAGGGGAGAATGCGAAAATTCCATTTAAAGTAGCCAAAAGAAACAGCTGAGCTAACACCTCCGGCGAACATTGGAAACAATAAGAAACGCCTTGATGCCTTGAATTAAGATATACCCATGCAGAATTGGCAAACATTGGCGTCTTTCGCTTTGTTTATATTGACATTGAAGGCGGGCAATATTGATAAATGATTAATCAGCAATCGACAGCTGAATGTAAACAAATGGGAATCGTCCAGAAGATGATTCGGTTTCTGTAGAAGAGGTTACTTCAAAAGGAGGTAAAGCTTCCACGCTGCAAGGTACACATAAATGTAATAACTGGAGTACAAATTTCATTTCGTGAGTTTCACACGATTTAAATGCGCTCGGACTTGGTGTAAAAAATCTGATTTAGTCCAGGCGTATGTCCGAAAAGTATTTGATTTTCGAGATGATGAAGGAAACACCAAACCCGATTATGTTTCGTCAAAACATTAAATCAGGCAAATGATGTTCGTGTCTTGCTTTTCTGTTCAGATTGTTTTTTGCAAAACCGAGAATGGAGCCGGTTAAAACCTTTATGAAATTAACTAGCAATAGTTAATTTTATTAAGGTTTTAAACGGCTCGATTTTAGTTTCTGGGTCCTCAAGTAACTGTCTTACTTTATTCTATTGGGTTAAATAATTTCCCACACCAGATCGAGACGCTTAAAATTACTTGCCGCTTTTTTTTATCATTGATCAGGCCACCGCTCAAAACGGGCCTGGGCTTCGAGCAGTTTTTTTGGAACACGTATTGAGCCTTTCCGGAATTACTTGTTAGGATCAAGTTATTACTTCCATTTTGCAGTGAAAGTTTATTGGATAATTTGTATATACCGAGCTTATTTTCTTATAATTCATCTTCTGCCGTTATTATTGAAAGAACTATGGAATAAGATTTGCTTGAACATTATATTAAACTAAATCTCGTCTTTTTCTAAGCCATTCCTTTGAAGTTGGACAATGCGTTTCTCAATATTTATCGTGAAAATTGTCCTTATAAATTGCTGTTAATTTAATAAACACAAATATTTTGTTTACTTATATAACGCATTCAGACCTCAAACATGATTTAACCGCACAGACCTTAAGATTGTTCTTCTGATTATTTCTGAAAACTTTTTAGTTAACCTTACAGGAAATACACGGGAAAAGATAGTTAAAAGAATGAAACTAAAATACAACAAAGTCTCGAAATTACAAGAGAACATTGACGAGCCCAAGGTAGACGTCCAGAAAGAAGTCCAAGAATGCGATGGGAAGACACGATAGAAGCTGACAGCAGATCCTTGTTGGCAGTAAACAACTGGCGGACAAGGTCGTGGAACTGGAGGAGGCCAAGGTCCGGTATGAGTTGTCCCGCCATAGATGAAGATGATCGAAATTACGACGTGTGTCGGTTCGTCCGTGTGTCAGAAGTTTTTCTTCGAAACTAGAAAAAAACCAACAGTCTTCAAACTTTATGGGAACGTCAGAAGTGATGACCTGTCGAAGGTTTTGGAAACATTTTTCAGGGGCATTTAAGGAGGGTTTTCCCGTATAGAATGACCACTAAAAACCTTCATTTTCAGTTTGCGTTTTATTTTTATTTTTCGAATTCAATTTTCGGACGTAATCATTCGGTCTTCACCAGCGATTATGGAAAGCAAAAATTAAACGCAAAATTAAAAAAATTAGAACAGCTTCAATAAGTAAAGTATACAGATTAGCTAGTTCATCCTTGAAAACTTCAAATGTGTCCAAAAGTCAATAATTTGGTTTATTTGATATCCGCAGGCCAATTTTCTTTTTTCCGTAGAAGCTGTCGGGCCTTGCTCTGTTTTGTGCGCAGACACATTAACGATGGCTCAAAGGAGTCGAAACGCGTCTGCACACCTAGCAAAGCAAGGCCCGACGGCTTCTCAAGAAAAAAGTGTCACATACTTGTTCCTCCATAATCACGTCATATACAAAATAATTACGTGATTATTTCCATAAAATTGCTAAGTATATGATGGCAATTGGCGATTTAACTAGATTTGGTCAGGACCTAACGAAGACGTCTCAGATCCACAATCTTAGTTTCGACTTAAGTGTGCCTGGTTCTTAAACTTTTAATAATCAAAAACTCGAAACAATACAGTGTAGTATACATGAAAGCTGATGAAAGTAATAATATAGTTGTGCTGAATAGAAATAATTATGAAGAAAGAGTACACAGTTTAACTGGAGAATGCAAAAACGAAGAAATTAAAAAATGCCACTTGAAACTAATGGTGTGTGAAGTATATGGTTACGTAAAAAAGGCTTATGGTGATAGTAGCAAGAGAGTGCTCCTGCCAGAATGGTATTGTAAAATAATTCGAAAATCAAACATCTCCTGAATATCAAAACTTGACTCATATGTATATTCCATGAATTGAGTTTGGCAAACTATTATATGGTTATTATGCGTTTTGATTTGCCACCATTTTACTTTCAGTATGCTGACCTCAACGTTTGAGTAATCATGATAACATATCAATGTTACAAAATATTTCCAAAATGTTCATCAAAACCCTTACACATCTGCAGTGTTTGGCTCCTTTGCGAACGTGTATTTAAACAGTATCACGTGTAATTATTGTTACAATTGATAAATGTTCAATTTTTTATGACTTCGCTGTTTATGACTAGATTTTTATAAAACTTTCAAAAAATACGCATTCTACATCAGAAAATCAAGATACAAACTTTGGCAAATTTAAGGGTCACCTTTCGTTTTATAGATGAAAACGTAAAATCCGCTAAACCTACCATGTTAACAAATTTGACGAAGTTTTGACTTCTGAGATATTTGTTCCCTTGTACATACTCATAAAGATCTACTTTCGTGGTTTGTTTTTCTGAATTTTCTGTCCAAAGATGTCCAATCGCGTGGGAGGAATTTTTTGTACATTTCGCCTCACCCTACATCCCTTCATGCAAATGCTTCTAGTTTGACTTCTTTTTGAAAAGCTCTCATCAAGATCTTTCATTTGATTACCCATATTGGCTACCTTTGCTTAAAAAAATGTGTAAGGGTAACCCTCTATATGGAGTTAAGCACCTTAAAATATATATCTTTTTGTACTGTAGTTTTTGAGAGGGCACCAGTTATGTGGTTTGTGAGAAAACTTGCTGTGACGTGCGGGCGGATGGATAGGCGGACAGCCAGGTCGCGATTTTAGTACGGTATTGAAACATTTTTTTTTATATTACCCTAAAAAAAATTGACATCCTACTTCGTCCACAGTAAAGAGATATACCAAAAAAAATAGCACAGATACAGAGAAGAGGAGCACAGAGGATTGCATCTTCATATCCGACAGTTACTGATACGCGTTGAGAGACATGCATGACATGATACCTGTTGTTCTCCTTGCTAGAGAGCGCCACGCTATTTATCTGCGTCGAAGCGAGGACGCGAGGGAGACAGCGCTCACTGTCTGGCAATTCCTTTTCCTCTCTCTCTTCCCGCTAGAGGAGTGATCCCCCAGCTTGAAGGCGCCTCACGGCGTAGCAAAACGCGACCTGGCACGAAGTAATATGTCAAACGGTTCCAGGCCAGGTTCTCAGGTTAACAGAGGGAGGTGTTTAGTGGGTAGCTTAGTCGCTCACGAGCATGAAAGCCCCACACTCAGTGCGTAAATAGCATTCACCTCCCAGCCACATTAAAAAATCCTGCTTTGCCAAGCTATACACTCTTTCAAAATCATATAAAGAGGGGAACAAATTAGCAAAATGGTTCATAGAGGAACTCTAAAAACTTCCCAAATTAGAAAACCCAATCAGTTTAAAAACTTTTTCGATTTTGTAGAAAAATTAAAAAAAACTAGCTTTCTACACAATTTTCACAAACAGAATATTTAAAAAAACCCACTCATTGTAACAACATTCGCTCTGGGAATAACACAAAAATTAAAAAAGTATTCATGATCATGCCATGGACATTGTTTACAAAAGTGAGCAAAAACTTGAAAATATGGTAATGTCAACGAAAGATAATACGAGTATACCTAGTTTGAAAAAATCAGCGATGTACGCAATTAAATGTAAGGAGTGTAACAAAACGTACTACGGTCAAACATGTCGTTTTAAATAACATTTACAAAATGCATATGCATTGGCCAAATTTTGGAAAAGTGGTGATTTATTTCCCAACACTTGACTCAGCGATGCTCCAACTTCTTTAACCCGCCTGAAAAATACGTTTTCTCGAGGTCTGCAAAGTAGGCCTCCTCATTCGACTCAAATTTCTGTGATTTGCAAGTTTGGAAACAAAAAGAAGTCGCACGAGACCAAATTTGGAGAATGCGGTGGATAGGGTAGCAGTTTGTAGCCCATTCGACCAATTTGGCCGTTGCGATGGAGGAGGTGTGAGCCGGTACATTGTGATGGTGGAAGAGCACTTTTACCTTCGCCAAATGGGGCCTTTTACTGCAATTCGGCATAGAGCCCTGTGACTGTTTTGCCCTTCTCCATATAGTCGATGCGGACCACACCTTCTGAATCCCATTAAACAGTGGCCATCACCTTTCCTACCGATAGGACAGTCTTCACCTTTTTCGCAGCAAGTTCGTCGGGTGAAATTCACTGTTTTGGCTGCTCCTTGATCTCTGGTGTGTACCAGTGGAACCATGTTTCGTCCACGTTTATGAATCTGCGCAGAAACGACGCCTTCGGATTGCGCTTAAACTCTGCTCTGAAGTGTTCTTACGGTTGCGTTTGTTGTCCGGAGTAATCAAACGCGGCACCCATTGCGCCGACAGGTTTCTCATGCCCAAAATTTCATGCAGGATATGACGCCCGCTGTGTTTTAAAGATGCCTACTGGCTCAGCTACCTCATGCACCTTCAATCAACGGTCTGCCAATACGATTTTTGCCCCGTTATCCTCCGTGGTAGCCGTTTTCGGCGCAACTCGGACGTGGCACATAAAAAACTGACGTGCGACCACGTTGAAACTCGATAAACCAATTTTTTACGTTCACCATCGCAGGAGCAGAGTCCAAGCGCTCTTTGATTTCGCTGCACGATTTCCCTTTCAAAAACAATAATCGAATCACCGAACGATATTGCTCTCTCCATTTTTCTAAAATCTGCGGACCCCCCGCTACCATACGCGGTCAAAACCAAACGACGAGTCTGAAATTTTGACAGTAGCCGTCTAAGAGAATAAGCTACACAATAGTGAATCTTTTGCGATAGTGGCGCCATCGGGCGATGCGGCTAAGTACTTATCGGACCGCATTCGTAAAGTCGGATCGTTCGCATTTCAACAAAAATAATAACTTATGTACTTCAAGATCTACAAATAACTGATTTTTTTAACAATGACTTACCCTCTCTTGTATTGAACCACCGAGTGCTCAATATTTAAAAGTGTCAGGGAACTGGAAATTTCAACTAAATCGTTAAAACCAACATTAGAGAGCAAAAAACATGACATGAATGCATTCATATCTTTTTAAAGCAGTTTGCAGTAATCTTGTACTTCTTCTGTTGCTTGAATTATTCAACTGTCAGACAAAAAAAAACTGTTAAATTATAGTCACTAATAATTTCTGTGTTGACGATCACCACTTGTTATTTTATTCAGATCATCTAGTTTTGCACCTGTGTTGCTAATAGAAGTAATTCCAGTATCTAATTTAACGTATAAATCCTTTACAATTGATATTCGCAATCTAAAATAAGCTAGATTTAAGTAGAACTGTTACATGGGCTGATAAGTCCCGCGATTTTTAATGAAAGCAAGTGTTTTTTTTTGGACAGAGTTATATTTAATCCTCAACATAGTTGTCTTGGTGGGCGATACACTTGGTATGGCGATTTTCCAGCATTTCGATGCCCTTTCTGTAGTCGCAATGACTTATTCAATCTGAATCTCATTCCCTGGAGTCACTTGGAACAGCTAATAGCCGCTGAGGGGCAAGTCGGGAGAAGACAATGGGTGAGCAACCAATTCGAAATTGGTCCAATTATGTGACGGTGCGTTATCGTCGTGATACAGAATTTTTTTCTTCGTCATGTGGGGCTGTTTTTTTTTCTTCAATTCGTCGTTCAGTTTAGCCAATAACCCTGCAGAATGCTCTCCTATAACTGTTCTTCACAAAAATGTAGACCATCACCTTCCCGGCCGAGCGTTGGCCGCTTTGGTGGGCTTAAGTGCTCTTTCTTGGCTTTTCAGCCATTCTGTAGACTGCCTATTGGACTCAGGAGTATAGTAATGGACTCACATTTAATTCATTACCACAAGCGCCGAATAAGTCTGCTCAATTACGCTGCAGCCGTTGAATCATCAACGCTGAATTGCTTTTGGTCGACGGTCAGCAAACGCGGCACCCAACATACCGATAGCTTTTTCATTTTCAAAATATCGTGAATAATGTATCCCACCCGTTCCTTTGAGATGCCCACGGCCTCAGCTAACTGACACAACTTCATATTACGATCAGTCAAAACGATTCGATGCACTTGCCTTACGACTTCGCACTCGTAGCCTCTATTGGCCCTCCAGAAACAGATGCGTCTTCGGTGCTTGTATGACCTATTTTAAATTCATTAAACTACCGATAAACTGTAACCCGCAAGAGAGCAGATGTTTAACAATGTTTAATTAAGATGGGATATTTCAGTTTTTCCATTTTTTTACCAAGGTGAAAGTAGCGTCACTCTAACGACTGTAGCTTGTAAATGAATGAACGAAATGTCATGAAACTTCATACTCAAACTAGTGACGGATGAGCCATTTTAATTTCATTTCATTTTCCAGTGTCGCCACCTATTGAAAAATGCCGAGATATATCAGCCCATGTAGTGTAACATCTAGTATCAAAGACGAATACTATCTAAATTACATATTATGTTACTTTGAAAAGTTTTTAATTCAGGATGCTAAATTAAATTCTAAATTTGCATGGAAAATTTTGCTTGAAAAAATTGTATAATAGGAAAGACGAATTTTCAAATGAGATTTTAGATACAAATTTAGAATTTAATTAACGAGTACTCGTAGCATCCCGAATTAAAAAACTTTTCAAGTCATTCATGCCCGAAATCGGAATCGATCCGAAACAGATAAAACGTTCCCGTACCTATCTGATAAGTCTATGCACAATTTCGCAGACTCGATGTACAGTGTATTATATATAGTACACTTTTGTACATAACAAGAGAAAAACTGATCACCAACAGATAAATTGCAAACATGTTTTATTCTATACACTTCTTAGAAACAAGTCGCAACTATACAGGTTATACAAAATATAGCTGAAAATGAAATGAATAGATTTGGAACGCTAAACCTGAGATATTAGACATAGTAAAATGAGGAAGTTATTCTATTTATCGAGTTTTTCAGTACAATGCATCTTACCTTTCCCATGTATCATACTGGATGCAAGATTGCATTTCATTTGAGAAATTTTAATATTTCATGGCTTACCGAAAAACAATTGTGGAGCAGTTTCTGGCCGTTTACGAGGTTTTTTTGTGGCCAATTCCAACTGTGAATCGATGATAACTCAGGCAGGCAGGATGACCAAACATTTGCACTGAAGTAAATAGTTTTTGACCTACTAATCTTAAAAATACATTTGATATTGTAACCTTTTAAATCCGCAGAAAGAAAAACAATGGATATAATGAACCCAGGCCAATCGATTGAACAAATATCACAGTTGCTACACAAGATTTTGCCACAGTGTTAATTGATCCCATTTAAATCTGTTAGCATTCGTTTCAGTGATGTCTTTTTTGAAATTTTGCCATTCATTTCGGCAAAACTTTAATACCTGATAAGATAGGAAGCGCACATTGCAGGAAAACCACTTTTGTTCTTATTATAATCGTCTGGATTTCAAATTGTTAGAACTATTGAATATAATCGCATTCTTTTGACGAACATCGGTTTCATTCTGGAAAACCATGGACCAATTGTCGAATCACAAGACACACACACTAATACGAATAGAACTGATTTAGAAGGGACCCATCAAAACCTTTCATATAAGATCCTAGAAACCTTTGAACATTTATTTTACCCGAAAACACGTAATAAGGTTCTAGCCTATCTAGTATTAAAGAAGGTGCCTAATAAACATTAGATTTGAAAGCGGCGGCGATTTGACATTTGTAGTGTATTTAGCAAACATTAATTTGAGAAAAATCATGCATGTAAACTCAGTGCGTAACAGTAGGAATACTTTATCTATTCGTAATTGCCAATCAATAATACCAAGGGTCAAAAAGAATGTGGCTTTTAAGCTCAGCCTATGTTAGTATATTTAATTTAATGTTAAAGTTAGAGCAGTCCTGTAGGAAAAAATTATTCAACACAAATCAAATTAATTCGGGGTATTAAGTAAATTACCCAGCAATGCTTTAAAATTATTCTTCAAAAATAAATTTGGGTAGGACTGTATTTTAGTTAGTTATCAACGAACGGCTATGCCGACAAAAATTGTCATCGTTTCCAACATACGAGGGCGGTCCGATAATACTGAGCCTCACCGCCCGATGGCGCCACTATTGCAAGAGAGATTCACTATCGTGTAGTACATTCTCGTAGACGGCTACTGTCAAAATTTCAGCCGGATTGGACTCATAGTTTTGTTTTGACCGCGTGTGGAAGCGGGCGTGTCTGCGGATTTTAGAAAATGGAGAAAGCGCAATATCGGTCGGTGATTCGATTATTGTTTTTGGAAGGGAAACCGTGCAGCGAAATCAAAGAGCACTTGGATGCTGTGTATGATGACATTGATCCTGCGATGGCGACCGTAAAAAATTGGTTTAACGCGTTTCAACGCGGTGGCACGCCCGTTTTTGATGAGCCACCCCCAAGGGCCCCGAAACCGGCTACCACGGAGAATAAAGTGACAAAAATCCACGGGCTCGTATTGGCAGACTGCCGATTGAAGGTGCGCGAGATAGCTGAGACAGTAGACATCTTAAAAGACCGCGTGGGTCATATCCTTCATGAAATTTTTGGCATGAGATAGCTGTTGGCGCAATGGATGCCGCGTTTGCTCACTCCGGACAACAAACGCAACCGTGAGACCACTTCAGAGCAGTTTCGGCGTCGTTTCGTGATTGTCGATGAAACAGCGGACTTCACCCGGCGAACGTGCTCCGAAGAAGGCGAAGACTGTATTATCGACAGGAAAGGTGATGGCCACCGTTTTCTGGGATTCACAAGGTGTGATCTGCATCGACTACCTGTAGAAGGGCAAAACGGTCACAGGGCTCTACTATGCCAAATTATTGGGCCGATTTGACGCCGAATTGCAGAAAAAGACCCCATTTGGCGAAGAAAAATAGACAACGTACCGGCCCACACCTCCGCCGTCGCCACGGCCAAATTGGGCCACAAACTGCTACCCCATCCACCGTATTCTCCAGATTTAGCCCCGTGCGACTTCTTTTTGTTTCAAAATTTGAAAAAGTCACTCGCCGGGCAGAAATTTGAGTCGAATGAGGAAGTCATCGCCGCCACGGAGGCCTACTTTGCAGAGCTCTAGAAAACGTATTTTTCAGACGCGTTAAAGAACTGGAGCATCGCTGGGTCAAGTGTAGATTATATTGAGAAATAAATCGCCCATTTTTCCAATATTTTCGTTTTTCTTTTGTAGGCTAAGTACTTATCGGACCGCCCTCGTACCCTTTCTATCGTTGAATTACATTTCTTAAATAACATTCAAACTTGTAGGATTGATGCTTTCATTATTACAACTCCGAAATCTCATGCATCCTGCTTAGGCTCATCAGTTTTATGTGTTGCATATATTGCATATTTCTGTGTAATTAACCAATGACGCTTTTGATTCTGTTCGCTATCACAGAGTTTCGAGCACGATGAATTTAATAGAATTTATCTAGTTATACTAACTGTATTTTATTCGAAATTGTCCACCGTTGCAAACATTTGATTAAAATGTAGAATTTTCCCGATGTAAGTTAAAGAGCTGTTACTACGGTATGATCGTCGTAATTAAGAGTCGTCTGTACGAGTATCATCCGCTATCGTTATCAAAAGAATAAAGATGAAGTCAATTCAATTAGTTGTGTAGCAAGATTACGCAGAAATGTGTACTGTTAATCGATTAGGTAGTGCAGTAAGCATATGAACAATTCGACGAAAATATATTAACCCAGTAGAATTATTTGATAATACTCGTATATTATATGATAAAAATATAAAAGTGATATTTTCTCTTAAATAATAAATAAAATTTCCTACTCTAGAAGTTAAGGAAACAATATCAAAGGAATCTGAGCTCACAATCGAACAAAAGAGTTGTGATGAGGCTTTAGATGAATGGAATAACACCACAGCTAAAGTGGCGGAAGAAGAGAAACACGAATTGTTGGAACCTATTGAGGTTGGAGAGACGTTGCAAAAGGTTGAATCGCAGCAGTCAGAGGTGGGTAAATCAGTCGTTTTAATGTCATATGTTTTTTGTTTTGAATGTCAAGTATGAATATATATTTTTTTAATTTCATAATTGTTTGCCGTAAAATATATTTGTATATAAATTAGCAATAAAACGGTGCTCTGCAATTCGCGTTGCTCATTCCGTTAGTAATTTGTGTGATTATCACTTTGCAGGAATTGATTAGAAACGCAGCGGAAGAAGAAAAAACTTCTGATAGCTCCGTCGTTGAACAACAAGCAGAAGAGAAAGTTGATAAAGATATTTCAGATAACTTAGATCAAGAACTTGACAATATGAGCTCCCCACTAAATCCCGACGCGAAAGAATTTGTACCGCACTCGTCGCCCATTTCATTCGAGAAGCGGATTGATTTTTCACTTGATAGCATCGTGCCGAATGTGTCGAACAGTCCATTTGCAAATAATAGCGAATTCGTTGCAGTGGATAACGACTTTGAATTTGACACTCCAACAAGTCCAGAGGTGCCTAATTTGTCGATAGCAACAGGGGTTCCACCCCACATGATTAGTTGTATGAACGGTGATGACTTAGTGGCACAAAGTCCTCAAAAAGGGACAGCACCAATGCTTGATTTTCAAGTACCTTCACCGAAGGAATTTGCTTCTGAGGTTAAATGCCGTCCATCAGAAGTTTCAACGTTGGATTCTTCACAGGATTTGAACTTGAAAGAATCGATGCATGAACCAGAAAAGGAATTAATTAGTCCAATGGAAAACATTGACACATCAGCAGTGGAATTATCAGGCATACAATCACCAGTTGACACATCACTTGGAAAGATTGAGGATATGATGAACAGCGTGCAAATGTTGCCAGTTGACGATGATTTGGAAGAGGGTAAGTTGAATGGGTCATAATATATAAATTGTAAACTGTTTCTTCAATCCGTTCTTTGATCAATTTGATGATTATTTTTTTCCGTTTTTAAAAGTATTACCTCCATGTCCTACCACTCTCCACTAGTGTTTCGTAGTGCAACGCTTGTGCGATCAGTATTTAACATTTGGTCATGGTGCGGTATGCAAAAATGGAATTTTCTATTACTCAAGCCTTTCTCTAAACTAACTCCCACTCTAGCTTGCATTGTGGGGCAAATCGTTGTTACCTATCTACACATAAAAATATATAAAATAATTATTGCGATTGCGGTGTTAGTATCCCATCAATTCTTGAATAAATGTTTGTGTTAGTTGGTCTTAACAAAGATCAGTCGAATCTGATCCCATTGCCCATTGATAAAGACCCAATCTCATCGGTGATAAGATTTTTATCGTTTGATCCGTCAGACGGGTTATAAGCCAACCAATTGTGATGGGATCTGATTTAAAATCGGATACTTAGTTTAGCTTGATGCTGACCATATCACGTAGAGTCTTGTTATTATGCGAAATGAGATAATCCATCTACAGGGTTAAATGATGCGCAATGGGATCAGATACGATGCTGAGCTTCTTTATTACAAACGAGATAAGTACCACACCACACACCTAAATAAACCACAAATATTTTTTTCTTTATATTAAGGCTTAGAATTATAAAAAAAAATACTGTCAGGTTAAAAGGATTGCATATACATCATCAGTAAGGGGTTACTATGAACTTAATATTTAAAATTAACAAAAAGTAAAGTAAATCAAAGGAAAAAAGTTATCGTCATTTTTTAGCAAAGCGATATTAATGTATGTATGTCAAAATATAGTTTGAACACTTGCCAGAGAGCAACAAAAGAAAGTGTTGTTATAAGGGAAACAATGAATCTCACTATCCTATTTTCTAAAACCTTTCAATGATATAATCCAAAAAATTCTTAAAAATCGGCTAAGTATACAATACAGGCATACAAAAATCAAATTCGCCAAACTTCAAGCGTTTTTGATGATCTGGAAAGATTTAATACTCTTCAACTGAGGTGGTGTAGTAAATTATAAACTTCTATAGACAGTTTAATCGATTCACGATGCACTCTATTTTTACGCGCTAATGACAACATGAAGTAATTATGCCCGGGTATTATACGAATGTACATCTCGATATTTAATGAGTTTGATATTTGATTTGAGGTTATTGTGTAGAATTTTAAAAATAAATTCAGTATTTCCATATAAATTAGTTTGGCAATAGTGCATCACTGGAGGTCCATTTATCCATTCCATGCATCTCCTTGGTGATCTTATTTAGCACTCAATCAGTCAACAGAATCAAAGTTCGTTTCCGATGTATGACACCAATTCAGAATGCGATAAGTAATCAAAGCCAGAACATTATAAATTAAATTCTTTAGCCTATTACTTCAATAATTCCTTGACCTTAAAAATAACCAAAAAACTAAATTTGAGTTCAAATAATTTAATTGCTGATTCTAGTCTTTAAGGTGTTTCTGAATGTTAAAAGTTAAGAATGGAGAGGAATCGTAAACTGAAATTTTTCGCTCCGTATTCTCGAATGAAAATAAAAAAAAGACTTTTTCGATGCATTAATTAGTCTGTGAGATTAGAAATTTTAAAGATTTCTACGCGTGTGACGTCAAAGTGCAACACTTACGCAATCCATCGCGTGTATTCGAGGGACTTACACAGTAGAACTGGGCGCGACAAACTCCGTCGCGCACAATTTGATTGAGAAAAGTGATGGGAAGTGACATCACACGTCGCTGTCTATAAGAAATTTTATTGATTTTAAATGTCATAATTAATAGGACTTTTTGAATAAAACAAAAACAAGTGTATTTGTATACATAAGCGCCCTACTTTTTTTTATATACCTCCTTAAAGTCAAAGGCGCTTTATTCAATACGTTATAAATTTTCAAAGAATATAAAGCAATTCCAAACAATAAAAATGATAAAACTTAGCGGCCCAAATAGCTCTCTAAATTCATGCGTCATCAATGAAACACATTAAAAAAAATAATACAAATTCAAATTAATTAAAATTATTACATATTTTATGTTTCCATTGGAAAAAGGAGAAAAAACCAACCAACACTATTCCAATTTTATATATCTCCATTACATGCTATTCTCTCCATCACTTTCTTCGTCGCACAAATCTCCTGCGATTAACACTTCACTTTCCATCCGCTTCATCAGATATGCCTCCCAGATAATGTTTAGAACATCGGTATAAGAGGGCACACAAAAATATGTGTTCATCCCATTGACCCGGTGTCATGAGGGTGAAAATTTGTTACAGGGACGTGGGGGTAGGGTTATTAGACCCACTTATTCAACACAACACAACAACTACTGAGCAGAGCAGTACGTCAAAAGCATAGTTATAAAACCACAAGCAAATCAAAACGTGGCGGGCCATTTTGAACCATTCCCCACGACCCCGGGTCAATCTTATCTTGTTCAATTCATGAACAGATCTCAGAGATAAAAAAATTATATAATTCGACGCAGTAAAAAAATAAACTTTGACTTTGTAAGAATAACTGTCTCTTGAAGCATCTCGACGATAGTGTAAATAACTGCCCTAGGATTCTATGAACTTTGACAAACTTTCAGCCGATATTGCATACTTACTATTCTTCCCCATTCGTGGTCCGCATTGTGTAGTGGTTAGAGCACCCACCCCGTAAGCCGAAGGTCCCTGGTTCGACTCTCGTTAGCGACAAAGAGATTCTTCGGACGGACTAGAAACCCGTTCAGTTATAATACATTCGATCAAGATAATGAGTAACTCTAACTATCTCTAAGCGAAGGCCCGAAAGGGGCTGTAGTGCTAAAACAAAAAAATATAAAAGCCCGGAAAACAAGTTTTTCGCGAACTCTACCTAGGCTGCATTAATGACCACAGTCACTAGAGCAAAGCGAATTCCATGTTTGATTGGTTTTTGTTGTTGCGTATGTTCCGTTTTAATACGGAGGACTTCTCATGAGTGCGAAGTGAATCTAGCACACGATTTACAAAAAAAAATACAAAATGCTAGTGGGACTGAACAGAAGGATTTTTCATCCTTATATTTTAATTGAATTTCTTCGTTTAACATTATGCTATCAGCCTGTATTTAAATACTTTAATCTCATATTTTTAACACAAAGATGAAATATTCTTCAGTTCATTTTGATTTACAAAATTTTGGACAGAAAAATATATATTTAATTCTGATTTGAGGTTTTGATTAAAAAAAATTGCTAAGAAAAAACAAAAAAACCGATTCTTCCAAAAACCTTTTATTTTTTGACTGTAAAGAAACCGCTCGGTTAAACCGATGATGAAAACTCCGGAAAACTGAAGAATCGGTTCTTTTACCAAAAACCGCCATCCCTAGGACTGATAGCATCAGAAGCTCAAATTCGATGCCGCCACCGAGGTTTGAACTTGGTACCCGCTGCACAGGCGGAGCGTGCCCTAACCCACTGCTCCACACGGCCCATGCTTAACATAAACTGCAGCAGTGCATTTTGTGATACATGAGATTCCCAAAGAAAGCATAAAACTCTACACTTGTACGAAATATAAACCAATATAGAAAATTGTTCCATTATTTTAGTTCAAATCGCATGTCGGGATCTAATTCCTTAAGTTTACTGATAAAAAATTTACTGAGATCTACGATTGGTTGGATCTTCACACGTGGCTTTAACTCTATTGAATAGAAACTCTAGCCCAAGAATATATTTCGCCAAAACAAATCCTTAGTAATACTAATACTTTCTATTCTACAGAAAACAAATCAAACACTTCTGCTCAACCAGACGTTACCTTAAACGGTGAGGTTCCATTGATTACTGAACTCAGCAATTTGAAACTGGGCGAACCGAAAGCTGTTGCTGAGACACCTGCTGTTAAATCGAAAGTGGAAAAAACGGCAAAGACCCCAGAAGTTAAGAAAACAGATGTTAAATCAAAACCCTCTTCGACTGGACCGAAAAAGGCAATTTCATCTACATCCGCAACCATATCCGACAGCACGAAAGCAAAAACCTCTACAACCGCCTCAAAGACAAAAGTCGGTGCAGCACTCACGGCCAGGCCACGAACTGCACCTGCACCATCTTCGAAACCAGCGTCGGCAGAAAAGAAATCGTCGACCAACGTGATATCGGCACGCGCCAAACCAGAAGCGAAGCCTCCAACATCCGCCGGTTTGAAAAAACTTCCTTTGACCAAACCGAAACCGGAAGACAGCAAATCAGCCGGAACCGCGCGACAGGTTACAAGCAAAGTAGCATCAACTACAAGGTACTTTATACAGCTAATAGTGAAAGGCGTGTTAACACTTTTTTTTACACAGGAATGCAACAACAACGGCACGTACTGCATCCACAACAAGCACGACGACAGCTACTGCAAAACGGACGACGCTGACCACAACGAGTGCTGCCGCTAAATCACCAGCCGGTCCACGAAGTACTTTATCGCCCAACCCCAAGACCTCGACATTCGCATCAACTCACAAACCAGCTATTTCGCCGCGAAGCACAGTGACTTCGACAATGCGAAAAACTGAAGCACTCAAGGTAAGAGACAATTCTCGTATGTATTCGTAGTTGAGAACTCTAATCAACTAAGTTTATTACTGAAAAGGAAAGAAGTTCATTCTACGTGGGATGTAAAGAAGCAAAAAACTGCATGACTCTCGCTTTCAAATGAACTGACAATTATTTTTATAGATAAATTTTCTTCTGTAAATATTCTGTGTGCATTGATTTTGAGATAATAATAAAAATGTTCTATATATTGGTAAACGTCTCGAAGCGTGCAACAGAAATATTGATGTAGATTATTTAGTTAGTGGCTGTTACAAATAACTTTGGTTTCGTTTCTCGAGCTAACTTTGGAATGAAATAATCTTTTGTGTGAGTCGTTCTGAGAGAGTGTGTGCTACGTCTAAATTCGTCCTGCTTAATACTAGTGTAGATAAGGTTGAGTGTGAGCAATGACTAACTGTTTTCTGGCTATGTGGAATGCATGAGTGAGTCCGTCCCGAATGTACATATTAATTAAGTAACTTTACGTAAGGACATTAATCACTGAATGGTCGATTTTCCTTTCTGTTCAGAGTCCAACCTCGGCCACCAAGCCAGCAGCTGCTAAGACTTCCACGGCTTCCGCAACCAGCACATTGTCCAAGACCACATCACGGGCATCGGGAGGTACCACGACCGTCACCAAGACCACAACTACAGTTACGAAAAAATTGACGTCAACTACCGCCTCCAAACCTGCCACCACTCCCGCTACCAAGAAGCCAGTCGGAGTTAAGAAGACTTCGGGTACGACAACTACTGCAACAGCAACGAAACTGAAAGGAGCAGCTTCCCCAATCAAAGCACCAACTGCCAACGGTACGCCTGAAATCAAAATGAACGGCGCAGCCCCGGCAGTGGCGACTACAAATGGTAACGGCGTTAGCGAAGAGTAGTCCTGGGCTGCATTTGACCTGATCTTGGTTTCTAATTATTTGCGAACTTAATTTGCAATTGGTATCAACGAACTGTTGTGTTTTCCTATACTTTTAAATTTTATAAGCGTTCTAAGATGTAGTTCCACGCGAGTGGAGAATTTTATACGGAGCTTTTTTCGGAAAAACAAAAACAAAACGATAGAGAAAAGATGAAAAAAAAAATGTTCTAGCAAGATAGCATTATGAAAAATGTTTTTCGAAGGTTGTTAAGTCGCCATTATTTGGAGCACGATTTTTGTTTGTTTTACGTTTACGTTGCTATCACCCGTCTACCGTTCAGAATGGAAAGGCGCTCCCTAAAGTCTGTGGATCGAGCTTTTGTTTGCCAAGTGAAAATTGCGGAATTGGTCGCTTGAAATGAAGGGTGCACTTTTCTATCGAATATTATATGTATAATGAGATTGCAATACCAATATCAAATAATATTTACCGATAAAGGACACTCGTATCTATGTAATACTTATATTATCATTGTAATTGGATAGATCCTGAAACCTATTATTTATTGTTTTCGTGATTCGATATTTATTTTACTGTTTGATATAATTTTCTTATTGTCTGGAAATGTTTTAGTCGTTCCTTTTTGCATGAAGTACATAATAAACTATATATGATATAAAAAGAAGAAAAGTGGAGAAGGCATTGGTTTTGTATATTACGACTAGATAAGATTACTAGAAGAGTTTAGAAGCGAACTGTTAGGTTGATTTTGATTGACGAAGAGCTGGAATGGTTGCAGCGGAAAAATGGTATTAGGCGGGAGGTTTGCGAGACGACTTCAGCCGCAGAATCAGTGATATTGTTTCCTATCAACGTGAGTTTACGATACCTCGTTATGCATTGTTTTTTCTTTTTGGCTACTGCGCAGTTATTGATCAAGTCCTCTTACTGCCCCAAGTGTCGGTAATTTTGTTTAAAGCATATTTGAATGTTAAAATGTTTCGATGTGATTTCGAGTCCCGTTCAATTGATGCGGGACAACATGAACAGGCAAGAGCTGAATGACTAGACTTGATGATAAAAGAATGAGATATGCCGTAGGAGGAAAATTCACAAAAAAATATAGGCACATATATAATCATAATCGCACTTAAAATTTAGTGAATATTATCATAAAACATTAACTTTAACTGAAAAATCGTAACAGTCCTCTATTGAAAGTAAAAAGTGAAAAAAATATTCGTAGTTGAACGATCCTATTATGCCTTATTTAAATTTATTGCTTGCTTTAATGCACGAAACCTATTCTACGAAATTTTATATAATTTATGTTATGATATGCGAAACACATAACAAGAACTTATGTCGGCTCGATATTTAATTAATTGGATAGTTTATTTTGTACCGTTTTTTATATAAATACTATATTAAATAAATATAGAACTAACTTCAAAAAAGTAGACTAATTTCATTGTTCTTTTCAGAAAAAATCAACAACACAAAAAAAATTACGGTTCATGGTGTTAAAAAATCGACTGTGACTGTAAAAGGGGTACAGTTGTTTTACTTTATTCTCGTTTAGGATTCAGTTTCATTAAGTATTGTAGATGATCGCTGATTAATTCTAATTGTATTTTGGGTGAATTGGTATAACAAGTACTCTTCAGAATGCTATTTCATCTTTTCTGAGGCATTGTAGTTGACAATATTTCATTCTTAAAATATTTAGTTGCTTTTGCTTTCAGCTAAATTGTTACTTATATTAAAATCCTGGTGATCCCTCTTCTCATATGAAATCTGGACTAGCGCGGTACTACGTCGTCAAGTCAAACGCGCTTTATTCAATACTAATCGGTATAAAGTTTCAAGAATATAAAGCAAAGTCAAAGTTAAAAGCGCTTTATTTAATACTAATCGTTATAAATTTCAAAAGAATATAAAAAAATTCCAAGCAATAACAATAAAAAACTTAATGGCCCAAATGGCTCTCTAAATTTATACGTTATCATTAAACACATTTCATCAAAAAAAAACTATAGCAAATTCAATTAATTAAGATTATTACATATTTTGAAACTCAATTGGAAAAAGGAGAAAACACCAACCTACACTATCCTAAAATTATTTATAATTAAACACAACAGTGAACTTTGATCCTACACCTAATATGTTTTAACTTAATTCTAATGAATTAATTTTTCACAAGTCAGTTGAAAACAATTTTTTGTAATTGAAAACCATCACCGTCGAATTATTCGAGCATTTAACGAATACCTGAAATTCCCTGAAGAAATATCAAAATTGGAAATACGTTCAAGGGAAGTCCCGGTCTGAGAACATTCCCTCTAGTCTCGCTGCGAAAGCGACGAGATGGAGGAGCCCGATGGCTTCAGCCATCAATCAGGATCATGCCCATCGCCAATGATGACGGGCGAAAAAAAACTAAAAAGAAGTCACGAGAATAAAGCAGAAAAACCGCCAATCCTATCGGTTATGGAAATCGAACAGCTTATCCAAGAAAAAGAGAAAACTGAAAAAATCGAAAAAGAAAATGAAGAACTCAAGCTTCGAGTTAAATCGTTAGAAGCACTTGTTGGAACGTTAACGTTCAACAAGGATAAAGAAAACAAGAAAGGCCGACAAGCAAACCCAAAAACCGAAGACAAGAAAATTAAGAAGCCACAGGAAGAAGCTAATCAAGAGGATGTCCTCAGCGCAGGAGGCGCAAACGAAAGCAGAAATTATTATGCAGCGCTAGCTGGTCTTGAAGAAACGATGAACGTTGAAGAGGATACAGGTAAAACGTCAAAATTAGATAATGATTTCATTGAATATCTTAAAATTAAAAATCGGGAGAAAAAACCAAAAGGTTTGTCTGCTGGTCCGTCCGTTAACATTAATGAAAAAAAAGAAAAAGTCCCACCAATCAATGTGTTTGGACAAACGGGCAAAGATATGGTTCGGCTTTTGGCAGCCGAAAATAAACTAAAAGATTTTCCGATAAAAAGAGTCAATGCCGATAAGTTGACAATAAGGACTAAGTCGCTGGTTGATTTCCAGGCAACAAAAAGTGCCTTAAATTCTGGAGATGTTCCGCATTTCACGTACACCCCGAAAAGCGAAAAGAACCAAACCTTTTTATTGAAGGGTCTGGACTGTGGTGAGGACACAGTCGATCTCCTTCAGGTGCTCCAAGAAGCTGCACCAGAAATACAATTTATTACAGTCAAAAACTTTGCAACGAGAAGATCGATTGTGGAGCGTAAAAACTTGCCTCACTACTTAGTCCAGATTTCCAGCAAAAGTAGTTCGAGTGCCCTGCAGAAAATACGGTACTTGAACTTCCGCGTGGTGAGGTGGGAACGCCTCCAGAAAAGTGAGGTCAACCAGTGCTACAGGTGTCAAAGATTCGGGCATTCGGCTGCCAATTGCGCCATGAAATATAGGTGTGTGAAATGCAAAGACATTCATGCTCCCGGCGAGTGCAAATTGGCTCAGGCGGAGCAAAAAGAAAAACTATATTGTGTGAACTGCGGTGCCTTTGGTCATCCAGCATCATATCGAGGATGCCCCCGGTATCAAGATGCAAAGATTAAAGTCACTCCGAAACAAAGTCAAGCACACCGCAGTGTGATACCTACCAACTTCGTCAAGCCCGGGGTGTCATTTGCACTTGCTGCGAGAGGACCAGCAGACAATGTAAATAAAATAAATAATGTAAGTAGCAATAATGAGCTGCTCCTTAAAATTTATCAGCAACTAAATTCCTTATCGGAGCGAATCGATAAGCAAGATTCGAAAATTAACATTGTTTTTCAGCGTTTAGGGCTTTCAAATGCCTCAAAATAATTTGTCATCCAGCCACATTCCCATGGATAGGATTCGTCTCATCTCGATCAACGTCAACTCCATTCTTACTTTACATCGGCGTGATTATCTCCTTGAATTCATTGCCAGACAAAAGCCTGACATCCTGCTTCTAACCGAAACCCACCTCAATTCATGGCACTCCATGACATTCAAGGATTTTGAATTCGTAAGAAACGATAGGGTAATAGGTGATGGGGGAGGTGGCACCGGGATATTGGTTGGAAGACGTGTTTTTAATTCGCTCCTGTCAAGAATTTCTAAATTAAAATAATTTTTAAAAACGTCAATTACAAAGTAATTTTATAAAGAAACTTATTACATCGTCGAACTATTCGAACAATTTATCGAGTATCTTGACTTTACCAACGAGAAAGTTTCAAGAAAGAAAATAAGTTTTTTTCACCGGGGGGATGGAGGAGCCCGACGGCTTCCCACCGCTGCGGGACCCAGAGCCAGGCATTTTGAAAATTACAAATGATAAAATGAACAAGCGGAAAAATGAACAAGACAATTGTGAGCATGGAAAGCAAATTACGATTTCAAGCGAAGATTATGAAAAAGTAACCATGGAGAATACAAGGGTTACGAAACAAAATGACGAATTAAAACTCCGGATACAGAGTTTAGAAGATATGGTCCGGACGTTGTCAAATGGGAACAAACAAAAAGCGAAGTCACAGAATACGTCCGGCCAAGAAGAGCCGATACTCACTAAGAAGAATGAAAAACAGAAAACAACAAGCAAGACCAACGGGAAAGGAGTACCAACAAATAAAATGAAATCGCAAGATATGAGCAAGACAATCCATGATGCGGAAAATATCCTGAGCGCAGGAGGAGCGAACGACAGCGCCAATTATTATGCGGTGCTGTCTGCAATGCACGAGGAAATGGACGTCGAGATAGAGAGCAACGATAAGATAGGTAATATTGATAGCGATAATAATTTCATTAAATATTTAAAATTAAAAAATAAGCAAAAGGAGAAGAAGCCAACCGGTGTGTCTGCTGGTCCTCCTAATAAAATTAATGTGGTAAATGAAAAAGTTCCTCCAATAAACGTTTTTGGGCAGCGTGGAGGAGATATGGTTCGGTTATTGGCAGCCGAACATAAAATCAAAAACTTTGAAATTAAGAGAGTGACCGGTGATAAGCTCTCGAACAAGACAAAGACACTGGCTGACTTCAAACAGGCGAAAGATGCTCTTAATAGTGTCCAAGCTCCCCACTTTACATATACGCCAAAGGCGGAAAAAAATCAGACCTTCCTATTGAAGGGCCTGGACTGTGGGGAGAATACAGTTGATCTCCTTGAGATGTTGCAGGAAGCAGCAACAGCGGTTAAGTTCATGTGTGTGAAAAATTTTGCTACAAGCAGATCAACTGTAGAAGGTAAAATATTACCATTTTATTTGGTACAAATTTCCAACGACAGTAGTCCGAGTGCCCTCCAACAGGTAAGGTACTTAAACTTTAGAGTTGTGAGGTGGGAACGCCTCCAAAAAACTGAGGTCAACCAGTGTTACAGGTGTCAACGATTCGGTCATTCGGCTGCCAATTGTGCAATGCACTATCGCTGTGTTAAGTGCAAAGATATCCACGCCCCCGGTGAATGCAAATTGGCTCAGGTGGAGCCAAAAGAAAAATTGTATTGTGTTAATTGCGGTACATTTGGTCATCCAGCATCATACCGAGGATGCCCTCGGTATCAAGATGCAAGAGCTAAATTTTCACCAAAGTGAACCAAAGTAAATCAGAATCTGTTACCTCCCAACTTCATCAAACCCGGGGTATCATTTGCACTTGCTGCCAGAGGACCAGCAGACAACAATATAAATAAAATAAATAATGTTAGTGGCAATAATGAGCTGCATCTTAAAATCTACCAGCAACTTGAATCGCTTTCAGATAGAATTAATAAGCAAGACCAAAAAATCAATTTCGTTTTTCAAAGTTTAGGTCAACATGCTCCAAAATAGTTTGTCATCCAGTCACATTCCCATGGATAGGATTCGTCTCATCTCGATCAACGTCAACTCCATTCTTACTTTACATCGGCGTGATTATCTCCTTGAGTTCATTGTTAAGCAAAAGCCTGACATCATGCTTCTCACCGAAACCCACCTCAATTCATGGCACTCCATGAAACTCAAGGATTTTGAATTCGTAAGAAACGATAGGGTAATAGGTGATGGGGGAGGTGGCACCGGGATATTGGTTCGAAGACCCTATCGTTTCCAAAATATTGAAAAAGTCGAATTCAAAAGCTTTGAATCTCTTGAAGTGTCCGTTATCAAAATTTCACTGCCAGGTGGGGATAACCTCTTCGTTATCTCTGCCTATGCAACTGGTGGAACTGTTCTCAGGCTCAAGGAGGAACTCAATTCCTTGTTTGAAATACTCGAATTGAACAGGCTGCATAATTATTATATTCTTGCTGGTGACCTGAACGCCAAGCATACATCATGGCTGAACGCCACCAATAATCCAAGAGGTGTATTCCTGAAATCGTGGATAACAGAGAACCAGATTGAATACAGGTGCAATCTATATGGGTCGGAGTTCCCAACATACCCTAGGACAAATTCATATTTGGACCTCTGCATTGCTGACGCAAGACTCGAATTCAACTTTAATAGTCCTCAACGGAAACTGCAGGTGCTTCCTTATGATAGCGACCATAACGCAATCGTAATGGAAATCAATCATCACAGGGATGATTTCTTCCTCATTCCAGTTCAACACGAAAATCATCGGTTGAACTTCAAAAAAACAGACTGGGGAAAGTTTCAAAAGAAGTTTAATCGGGAGTACCAGAAGCAATGTCCCCCTTCTGACGGTGGCAACTCTTGCTCAATGGTTCCTAATGATAGGAATCTAACTAACGATGAAATAGATATCTATTTGTCGAAGTTAGAGAAGCTGACGTTGGAAACGATTGAGAAAGTAGTTCCCAAGATTAAACTTCGAAACAATATGGAAGGATATGAAACACCAACCATCGCAAGGTTGAAAAGATTGAAAAGCCTTCTTCTCACACGCGTCAACAATATTTATCGACGATTTTTGGATTACAACCATCCCTCGTTGGCTTTGTTGAAATTACATCTGAAGAATGTCCGGAACTTAATCCGGTCATACTTCAGGAGTGAGGTCAGCAATCAATGGGCGGAAAAAATGAGGGGTATTAGCCCACAGGACCCAGACGGCGTGTTCACGAAAGTGAATAGCATATTCCGCAAGAAGTCTCGAGTGAAGGTATCGAATCTTGATGTCACTAGTGATGAGATAAATCTTCTCGATAGGGCTGGTATCGAAATTGATAGTACGACTCCGGATATAAATGGAAACAGGATCATTTGTGAAGGATTAGATAAACTTGCCCTGATTGGAACACATTTTGAATTGGTTCATCTACTAAACCCTGAGAGAGGGAATGAAATAGTTTCAGAGGTCGTTGAAGCAAAAGTTTCCGACTTCAAGTCAAGCCTGAACGGCCAATCAATTCTTCATTTCAATGAAACATTAACATCTGACCTCATACCGAACTTGAATCTTATTGATTATTTTGTCAGCTATGAAGACTTATGTTTCATATTTCGCAGGATAAACAACAAGAAATCATGTGGTACTGATGGTATTCCAAATGTAGTTCTCCGACATTCGCCTGAGGTTGCTATTAGGAACTATTGCATATTGTTCAACAACATGTTGAGCAATTCATATTTCCCAAATGAGTGGAAAAAGGCTAAGATATTTCCGATCTTGAAGAAAGGAAAAGAATCTTCATGCCCCAAAAGCTATCGCCCAATCAGCTTGCTGCCTAACATCAGCAAGGTGTTTGAAGTGATACTCAATAGAGCATTAAACGCCCACATTGAGGAAAATGAGTTGATGCCGAATTGCCAATTTGGTTTTCGTGCCAGGCATTCGACCACACATGCAATAACGAAAGTAACCTCAGACATCTGTTGGAAACTAAATGATAAACAATGTGTTGGAGCATGTCTCATTGATATGGAGAAAGCCTTTGATACGGTATGGTTAGATGGACTAATTTTTAAACTCCTTCAGGACAAGTTCCCCAGACACCTTGTCGCCATGATGTGTATTCGCATTCGCATTCGTGTATTTGGACATGAATCGATATGTTTTTGATTCTGACGGCGTCCCAGTCATATATCACATATATCGACGGGCCACCGATAAGAAGATGAAATATCCTCCGAACTTGAGTTCACGAGACCAACAATTCCAATGGAGATACTCATTTGCTAGATTCGTTGAGGCTGATCGAGTTGAGACGGGGCAATCTAGGTATTGGTGGCTGAATGACAATGTCTAAATTATTCGTGTTTATTTTCAGTTTTGGTGTTTTTCGTTATTTAGTTTTTGAGTTTCAGCTCATTATTGCTACATTTAGTGTTATTGTTTATTTTTGTTAAAAATTAGGTATAGGTTAGGTTTATATTATGTTTATTATATTAGGTTAGAGATAAGGTAAAACGCTTAGGTTAGGAACATAGTTATAGATTTTTTTAGTATAAGATAAAGTTTTTGACTGCATTTATTAGAATTAAGTTAAAACATATTAGGAGTAGGATCAAAGTTCACTGTAGTGTTAAGATGATAAATAATTTTAGGATAGTGTTGGTTGGTTTTTTCTCCTTTTTCCAATTGAATTCTAAAAATATGTAATAATCCTAATTAATTGAATTTGCTATAGTTTTTTTTGATGAAATGTGTTAATGATAACGTATAAATTTAGAGAGCCATTTGGGCCATTAAGTTTTGTATTGATATCGTTTGGAATTTGCTTGTTATTCTTTTAAAATTTATAACGATCAGTATTAAATAAAGCGCTTTTGACTCACTTTGACTCTGACCTGAAACGTAATTGGAAAGATTTCCACATCATGGCTGGTGAGGGTAGTCTTGAACGGGTTCCACATAAATCCTGTGTTCGATACCTCGGTGTTTATCTCGATCAGTATCTGTACTATACTGAACATGTGAAAATCATGCTCAGTAAGGCACTAAAAGTAGTCATGGCCCTTCGAAAGCTCTTTCATTCCAGATACATTGATCATTAGGTCAAAATTATCTGTTACAAGACACTGGTTAGACCAGTTTTGACATATGGATGTCAGATCTGGTACAACCAGAGTGCTAGTACTATGGAAAAATTAAGAGTTTTCGAAAGGAAATGTTGCTAACGACCGCGTACGCGTGCTTGACGACTAGCATTTGCGGGATCATATGAGGCGGGTTCTTGTCGAGCCACGAAGCTACACTACAAATACTTATCACGCGTGCTCTACTCTACAAGACGCACCGATCAATTTTTATTGTCTTTAGAAAAGTTCTATTAGGTGTCAATTAATCTACTCTACAGAAATTCAATATTGTTTTGCCTCGTTAAAGTTAGCGGACACGGAGGCTTGAGACAAACGCAAACATTACACAAAAAGCGACCGTTACTTTCACCGAAGAAGGTCGTTGCATTACAAGGGGAATGTCAAACCTAAAGATGTTAAAGTGGCTGAAGTGAACCACTCATCTCTGCCTAAAGGATGGAAACTTGACGGATGCAGTTTACTTTACACTAGTAAAACAACAAACTAAGCAGTTTCGACGGGGTGACCACCTTTTCTCTTCAGTAGCAGCCACTCCTTTTCACCACGGGGCTGCTCGACTGCTTATGTTCATTACAAAACACCAACCATCGCAAGGTTGAAAAGATTGAAAAGCCTCCTTCTCACACGCGTCAACAATATTTATCGACGATTTTTGGACTACAACCATCCCTCGTTGTCTTTGTTGAAATTACATCTGAAGAATGTCCGGAACTTAATCCGGTCTTACTTCAGGAGTGAGGTCAGCAATCAATGGGCGGAAAAATTGAGGGGTATTAGCCCACAGGACCCAGACGGCGTGTTCGCGAAAGTGAATAGCATATTCCGCAAGAAGTCTCGAGTGAAGGTATCGAATCTTGAAGTCACTAGTGATGAGATAAATCTTCTTGATAGGGCTGGTATCGAAATTGATAGTACGACTCCGGATAGAAATGGACACAGGATTATTTGTGAAGGATTGGATAAACTTGCCCTGATTGGAACACATTTTGAATTGGTTCATCTACCAAACCCTGAGAGAGGGAACGAAATATTTTCAGAGGTCGTTAAAGCAAAAGTTTCCGACTTAAAATCAAGCCTGAACGGCCAATCAATTCTTCATTTCAATGAAACATTAACATCTGACCTCATACCGAGCTTGAATCTTATTGATTATTTTGTCAGCTATGAAGACTTGTGTTTCATATTTCGCAAGATAAACAATAAGAAATCATGTGGTACTGATGGTATTCCAAATGTAGTTCTCCGACATTTGCCGGAGGTTGCTATTAGGAACTATTGCATATTGTTCAACAACATGTTGAGCAATTCATATTTCCCGAATGAGTGAAAAAAGGCTAAGATATTTCCGATCTTGAAGAAAGGAAAAGAATCTTCATGCCCCAAAAGCTATCGCCCAATCAGCTTGATGCCTAACATCAGCAAGGTGTTTGAAGTGACACTCAACAGAGCATTAAACGCCCACATTGAGGAAAATGAGTTGATGCCGAATTGCCAATTTGGTTTTCATGCCAGGCATTCGACCACACATGCAATAACGAAAGTAACCTCAGACATCAGTTGGAAACTAAATGATAGACAATGTGTTGGAGCATGTTTCATTGATATGGAGAAAGCCTTTGATACGGTATGGTTAGATGGACTAATTTTTAAACTCCTTCAGGACAAGTTCCCCAGACACCTTGTCGCCATGATGTGTAATATGTTATACGGGAAATCGTTTGTTGTAACCGATGGAAATCTGACAACAATGCGAGAGTTCAAGGTCTTGAATGGTCTACAGCAGGGAACAGTTACTGCGCCTCTATTCTTCTCAATCTTCATTCGCAAGCTATTGAACGGCTTTGATTTTAACGTCTCGCCAACGCGATCATTGGTAGCGTTTGCTGATGATCTGATCATCTACACGGCAGACCGAAAAGCTACAATAGTTCAGAGCAATCTCCAAAAAATGTTCAATGATGTAGAGCTGTACACTGACAATTGGCGAATGAAAATCAATGCGCAGAAGTGTGAAACAATCTTGTTTCGGACAACGCTGCAGGGGGTCAGTCAAGACCTGAAACGTAATTGGAAAGATTTCCACATCATGGCTGGTGAGAGTAGTCTTGAACGGGTTCCACATAAATCCTGTATTCGATAGCTCGGTGTTTATCTCGATCAGTATCTGTACTATACTGAACATGTGAAAATCATGCTCAGTAAAGCACTTAAAGTAGTCATGGCCCTTCGAAAACTCTTTCATTCCAGATACATTGATCAAAAGGTCAAAATTATCTGTTACAAGACACTGGTTAGACCAGTTTTGACATATGGATGTCAGATCTGGTACAACCAGAGTGCTAGTACTATGGAAAAATTAAGAGTTTTCGAAAGGAAATGTCTTCGTGCATGTACTTGTTTGTACAGAAAGCCTGAGACGGATTGGAAACATTATATATCGAATAGAAGAATTTATCAAACTGCTGAAGTGACGAGGGTCGATATCTTCATATTGAAACTTCTTCGGAATCATATCGCTAGATCTGTGACTGTGAGTGAAAACCCTTGGATTTCACAGCCGTTCCACCCTACAGACGGGTATATTGCGACTTGCCTCGCTACTGGCTTCATTCCTCCAGAATCGATAATGTTTTTGATTCTGACGGCGTCCCAGTCATATATCACACATATCGTCGGGCCACCGATAAGAAGATAAAATATCCTCCGAGTTTGAGTTCACGAGACCAACGATTTCAATGGAGATACTCATTTGCTAGATTCGTTGAAGCTGATCGAGTTGAGACGGCGCAATCCAGGTATTGGTGGCTGAATGACAATGTCTAAATTATTCGTGTTTATTTTCAGTTTTGGTGTTTTTTCGTTATTTAGTTTTTGAGTTTCAGGTCATTATTGCTACATTTAGTGTTGTTATATATTTTTTTTAAAAATTAGGTATAGGTTAGGTATATGTAATGTTTACTATATTCCGTTAGAGATAAGATTAAACACTTCGGTTAGGAACATTGTTACAGAATTTTTTAATATAAGATAAAGTTTTTTGATTGTATTTTATTAGAAATAAGTTACAACATATTAGGTGTAGGATCAAAGTTTCACTGTTGTGTTTTAATTATAAATAATTTTAGGATAGTGTTGGTTGGTTTTTTCTCCTTTTTCCAATTAAATTTTAAAAATATGTAATAATCGTAATTAATTGAATTTGCTATGAAATGAGTTAATGATAACGTACAAATTTAGAGAGCCATTTGGGCCATTAAGTTTTTTTGATTGTTATTGTTTGGAATTGCTTTATATTCTTTTAAAATTTATAACGATTAGTATTAAATAAAGCGCTTTTGACCTTACCTTGAAGGAGTTTAAAAATTAGTCCATCTAACCATACCGTATCGAAGGCTTTCTCCATATCAATGAGACATGCTCCAACACATTGTCTATCATTTAGTTTCCAACTGATGTCTGAGGTTACTTTCGTTATTGCATGTGTGGTCGAATGCCTGGCACGAAAACCAAATTGGCAATTCGGCATCAACTCATTTTCCTCAATGTGGGCGTTTAATGCTCTGTTGAGTATCACTTCAAACACCTTGCTGATGTTAGGCAGCAAGCTGATTGGGCGATAGCTTTTCGGGCACGAAGATTCTTTTCCTTTCTTCAAGATCGGAAACACTAGCCTTTTTCCACTCATTTTGGGAAATATGAATTGCTCAACATGTTGTTGAACAATATGCAATAGTTCCTAATAGCAACCTCAGGCAAATGTCGAAGAACTACATTTGGAATACCATCAGTACCACATGATTTCTTGTTGTTTATCCTGCGAAATATGAAACACAAGCCTTCATAGCTGACAAAATAATCAATAAGATTCAAGCTCGGTATGAGGTCAGATGTTAATGTTTCATTGAAATGAAGAATTGATTGGCCGTTCAGACTTGATTTTAAGTCGGAAACTTTTGCTTCAACGACCTCTGAAAATATTTCGTTCCCTCTCTCAGGGTTTTGTAGATGAACCAATTCAAAATGTGTTCCAATCAGGGCAAGTTTATCCAATCCTTCACAAATGATCCTGTTTCCATTTATATCCGGAGTCGTACTATCAATTTCGATACCAGCCCTATCGAGAAGATTTATCTCATCACTAGTGACTTCAAGATTCGATACCTTCACTCGAGACTTCTTGCGGAATATGCTATTTACTTTCGCGAACACGCCGTCTGGGTCCTGTGGGCTAATACCCCTCAATTTTTCCGCCCATTGATTGCTGACCTCACTCCTGAAGTAAGACCGGATTAAGTTCCGGACATTCTTCAGATGTAATTTCAACAAAGACAACGAGGGATGGTTGTAGTCCAAAAATCGTCGATAAATATTGTTGACGCGTGTGAGAAGGAGGCTTTTCAATCTTTTCAACCTTGCGATGGTTGGTGTTTCATATCCTTCCATATTGTTTCGAAGTTTAATCTTGAGAACTACTTTCTCAATCGTTTCCAACGTCAGCTTCTCTAACTTCGACAAATAGACATCTATTTCATCGTTAGTTAGATTCCATTTGATTAGGCACCATTGAGCAAGAGTTACCACCATCAGAAGGGGGACATTGCTTCTGGTACTCCTGATTAAACTTCTTTTGAAACTTTCCCCAGTCTGTTTTTTTGAAATTCAACCGATGATTTTCGTGTTGAACTGGAATGAGGAAGAAATCATCCCTGTGATGATTGATTTCCATTATGATTGCGTTATGGTCGCTATCATAAGGAAGCACCCGCAGTTTCCGTTGAGGAATATTAAAGTTGAATTCGAGTCTTGCGTCAGCAATGCAAAGGTCCAAATATGAATTTGACCTAGGGTATGTTGGGAACTCCGACCCATATAGAGTGCACCTGTATTCAATTTGGTTCTCTGTTATCCATGATTTCAGGAATACACCTCTTGATTATTGGTGGCGTTCAGCCATGATGTATGCTTGGCGTTCAGGTCACCAGCAAGAATATAATAATTATGCAGCCTGTTCAATTCGAGTATTTCAAACAAGGAATTGAGTTCCTCCTTGAGCTTGAGAACAGTTCCACCAGTTGCATAGGCACAGATAACGAAGAGGTTATCCCCACCTGGCAGTGAGATTTTGATAACGGACACTTCAAGAGATTTAAATATTTTGGAAACAAAAGGGTCTTCAAAGTCAAAGTCGAAAGCGCTTTATTTAATACTAATCGTTATAAATTTTATAAGAATATAAAGCAAATTCCAAACACTAACAATAAAAAACTAAATGGCCCAAATGGCTCTCTAAATTTGTACGTTATCATTAAACACATTTAAAAAAAACTATAGCAAATTCAAATCAATGAAGATTATTACATGTTTTAAAAATTCAATTGGAAAAAGGAGAAAAAACCAACCAACACTATCCTAAAATTATTTATAATCTTAACACAACAGTGAACTTTGATCCTACACCTAATATGTTTTAACTTAATTCTAATAAATGCAATCAAAAACTTTATCTTATACTTAAAAAAATCTATAACAATGTTCCTAACCTAAGCGTTTTACCTTATCTCTAACCTAATATAATAAACATAATACAAACCTAACATATACTTAATTTTTAACAAAAATAAACAACAACACTAAATGTAGCAATGATGAGCTGAAACTCAAAAACTAAATAACGAAAAACACCAAAACTGAAAATAAACACGAATAATTTAGACATTGTCATTCAGCCACCAATACCTAGATTGCGCCGTCTCAACTCGATCAGCTCTAACGAATCTAGCAAATGAGTATCTCCATTGGAATTGTTGGTCTCGTGAACTCAAATTCGGAGGATATATTATCTTCTTATCGGTGGCCCGTCGATATATGTGATATATGACTGGGACGCCGTCAGAATCAAAAATATATCGATTCATGTCGAAATACACGAATGCTTCTGGAGGAATGAAGCCAGTAGCAAGGCAAGTCGCAATATGCCCGTCTGTAGGGTGGAACGGCTGTGAAATCCAAGGGTTTTCACTCACAGTCACAGATCTAGCGATATGATTCCGAAGAAGTTTCAATATGAAGATATCGACTCTAGTCACTTCAGCAGTTTGATAAATTCTTCTATTCGATATATAATGTTTCCAATCCGTCTCAGGCTTTCTGTACAAACCAGTACATGCACGAAGACATTTCCTTTCGAAAACTCTTAATTTTTCCATAGTACTAGCACTCTGGTTGTACCAGATCTGACATCCATATGTCAAAACTGGTCTAACCAGGGTCTTGTAACAGATAATTTTGACCTTTTGATCAATGTATCTGGAATGAAAGAGCTTTCGTAGGGCCATGACTACTTTAAGTGCCTTACTGGGCATGATTTTCACATGTTCAGTATAGTACAGATACTGATCGAGATAAACACCGAGCTATCGAACACAGGATTTATGTGGAACTCGTTCTGAACTACCCTCGCCAGCCATGATGTGGAAATCTTTCCAATTACGTTTCAGGTCTTGACTGACCCCCTGCAGCGTCGTCCGAAACAAGATTGTTTCACACTTCTGCGCATTGATTTTCATTCGGAAATTGTCAGTGTACAGCTGCACATCATTGAACATTTTTTGGAGATTGCTCTGAACTATTGTAGCTTTTCGGTCTGCCGTATAGATGATCAGATCATCAGCAAACGCTACCAATGATCGCGTTGGCGAGACGTTAAAATCAAAGCCGTTCAATAGCTTGCGAATGAAGATTGAGAAGAACAGAGGCGCAGTAACTGTTCCCTGCTGTAGACCATTCAAGACCTTGAACTCGCGCATTGTTGTCAGATTTCCATCGGTTACAACAAACGATTTCCCGTATAACATATTACACATCATGGCAACAAGGTGTCTGGGGAACTTGTCCTGAAGGAGTTTAAAAATTAGTCCATCTAACCATACCGTATCAAAGGCTTTCTCCATAATGAGACATGCTCCAACACATTGTCTATCATTTAGTTTCTAACTGATGTCTGAGGTTACTTTCGTTATTGCATGTGTGGTCGAATGCCTGGCACGAAAACCAAATTGGCAATTCGGCATCAACTCATTTTCCTCAATGTGGGCGTTTAATGCTCTGTTGAGTATCACTTCAAACACCTTGCTGATGTTAGGCAGCAAGCTGATTGGGCGATAGCTTTTGGGGCATGAAGATTCTTTTCCTTTCTTCAAGATCGGAAATACTAGCCTTTTTCCACTCATTTGGGAAATATGAATTGCTCAACATGTTGTTGAACAATATGCAATAGTTCCTTATAGCAACCTCAGGCAAATGTCGAAGAACTACATTTGGAATACCATCAGTACCACATGATTTCTTATTGTTTATCCTGCGAAATATGAAACAGAAGTCTTCATAGCTGACAAAATAATCAATAAGATTCAAGTTCGGTATGAGGTCAGATGTTAATGTTTCATTGAAATGAAGAATTGATTGGCCATTCAAGCTTGATTTGAAGTCGGAAACTTTTGCTTCAACGACCTCTGAAAAAATTTCGTTCCCTCTCTCAGGGTTTGGTAGATGAACCAATTCAAAATGTGTTCCAATCAGGGCAAGTTTATCCAATCCTTCACAAATAATCCTGTTTCCATTTATATCCGGAGTCGTACTATCAATTTCGATACCAGCCCTATCGAGAAGATTTATCTCATCACTAGTGACTTCAAGATTCGATACCTTCACTCGAGACTTCTTGCGGAATATGCTATTCACTTTCGCGAAAACGCCGTCTGGGTCCTGTGGGCTAATACTCCTCAATTTTTCCGCCCATTCAGCAATCAATGGGCGGAAAAATTGAGGAGTATGACCGGATTAAGTTCCGGACATTCTTTAGATGTAATTTCAACAAAGACAACGAGGGATGGTTGTAGTCCAAAAATCGTCGATAAATATTGTTGACGCGTGTGAGAAGAAGGCTTTTCAATCTTTTCAACCTTGCGATGGTTGGTGTTTCATATCCTTCCATATTGTTTCGAAGTTTAATCTTGGGAACTACTTTCTCAATCGTTTCCAACGTCAGCTTCTCTAACTTCGACAAATAGACATCTATTTCATCGTTAGTTAGATTCCATTTGATTAGGAACCATTGAGCAAGAGTTACCACCATCGGAAGGGGGGACATTGCTTCTGGTACTCCCGATTAAACTTCTTTTGAAACTTTCCCCAGTCTGTTTTTTTGAAGTTCAACCGATGATTTTCGTGTTGAACTGGAATGAGGAAGAAATCATCCCTGTGATGATTGATTTCCATTACGATTGCGTTATGGTCGCTATCATAAGGAAGCACCTGCAGTTTCCGTTGAGGACTATTAAAGTTGAATTCGAGTCTTGCGTCAGCAATGCAGAGGTCCAAATATGAATTTGTCCTAGGGTATGTTGGGAACTCCGACCCATATAGATTGCACCTGTATTCAATCTGGTTCTCTGTTATCCACGATTTCAGGAATACACCTCTTGGATTATTGGTGGCGTTCAGCCATGATGTATGCTTGGCGTTCAGGTCACCAGCAAGAATATAATAATTATGCAGCCTGTTCAATTCGAGTATTTCAAACAAGGAATTGAGTTCCTCCTTGAGCCTGAGAACAGTTCCACCAGTTGCATAGGCAGAGATAACGAAGAGGTTATCCCCACCTGGCAGTGAAATTTTGATAACGGACACTTCAAGAGATTCAAAGCTTTTGAATTCGACTTTTTCAATATTTTGGAAACGATAGGGTCTTCGAACCAATATCCCGGTGCCACCTCCCCCATCACCTATTACCCTATCGTTTCTTACGAATTCAAAATCCTTGAGTTTCATGGAGTGCCATGAATTGAGGTGGGTTTCGGTGAGAAGCATGATGTCAGGCTTTTGCTTAACAATGAACTCAAGGAGATAATCACGCCGATGTAAAGTAAGAATGGAGTTGACGTTGATCGAGATGAGACGAATCCTATCCATGGGAATGTGACTGGATGACAAACTATTTTGGAGCATGTTGACCTAAACTTTGAAAAACGAAATTGATTTTTTGGTCTTGCTTATTAATTCTATCTGAAAGCGATTCAAGTTGCTGGTAGATTTTAAGATGCAGCTCATTATTGCCACTAACATTATTTATTTTATTTATATTGTTGTCTGCTGGTCCTCTGGCAGCAAGTGCAAATGATACCCCGGGTTTGATGAAGTTGGGAGGTAACAGATTCTGATTTACTTTGGTTCACTTTGGTGAAAATTTAGCTCTTGCATCTTGATACCGAGGGCATCCTCGGTATGATGCTGGATGACCAAATGTACCGCAATTAACACAATACAATTTTTCTTTTGGCTCCACCTGAGCCAATTTGCATTCACCGGGGGCGTGGATATCTTTGCACTTAACACAGCGATAGTGCATTGCACAATTGGCAGCCGAATGACCGAATCGTTGACACCTGTAACACTGGTTGACCTCAGTTTTTTGGAGGCGTTCCCACCTCACAACTCTAAAGTTTAAGTACCTTACCTGTTGGAGGGCACTCGGACTACTGTCGTTGGAAATTTGTACCAAATAAAATGGTAATATTTTACCTTCTACAGTTGATCTGCTTGTAGCAAAATTTTTCACACACATGAACTTAACCGCTGTTGCTGCTTCCTGCAACATCTCAAGGAGATCAACTGTATTCTCCCCACAGTCCAGGCCCTTCAATAGGAAGGTCTGATTTTTTTCCGCCTTTGGCGTATATGTAAAGTGGGGAGCTTGGACACTATTAAGAGCATCTTTCGCCTGTTTGAAGTCAGCCAGTGTCTTTGTCTTGTTCGAGAGCTTATCACCGGTCACTCTCTTAATTTCAAAGTTTTTGATTTTATGTTCGGCTGCCAATAACCGAACCATATCTCCTCCACGCTGCCCAAAAACGTTTATTGGAGGAACTTTTTCATTTACCACATTAATTTTATTAGGAGGACCAGCAGACACACCGGTTGGCTTCTTCTCCTTTTGCTTATTTTTTAATTTTAAATATTTAATGAAATTATTATCGCTATCAATATTACCTATCTTATCGTTGCTCTCTATCTCGACGCCCATTTCCTCGTGCATTGCAGACAGCACCGCATAATAATTGGCGCTGTCGTTCGCTCCTCCTGCGCTCAGGATATTTTCCGCATCATGGATTGTCTTGCTCATATCTTGCGATTTCATTTTATTTGTTGGTACTCCTTTCCCGTTGGTCTTGCTTGTTGTTTCCTGTTTTTCATTCTTCTTAGTGAGTATCGGCTCTTCTTGGCCGGACGTATTCTGTGACTTCGCTTTTTGTTTGTTCCCATTTGACAACGTCCGGACCATATCTTCTAAACTCTGTATCCGGAGTTTTAATTCGTCATTTTGTTTCGTAACCCTTGTATTCTCCATGGTTACTTTTTCATAATCTTCGCTTGAAATCGTAATTTGCTTTCCATGCTCACAATTGTCTTGTTCATTTTTCCGCTTGTTCATTTTATCATTTGTAATTTTCAAAATGCCTGGCTCTGGGTCCCGCAGCGGTGGGAAGCCGTCGGGCTCCTCCATCCCCCCGGTGAAAAAAACTTATTTTCTTTCTTGAAACTTTCTCGTTGGTAAAGTCAAGATACTCGATAAATTGTTCGAATAGTTCGACGATGTAATAAGTTTCTTTATAAAATTACTTTGTAATTGACGTTTTTAAAAATTATTTTAATTTAGAAATTCTTGACAGGAGCGAATTAAAAACACGTCTTCGAACCAATATCCCGGTGCCACCTCCCCCATCACCTATTACCCTATCGTTTCTTACGAATTCAAAATCCTTGAATGTCATGGAGTGCCATGAATTGAGGTGGGTTTCGGTTAGAAGCAGGATGTCAGGCTTTTGTCTGGCAATGAATTCAAGGAGATAATCACGCCGATGTAAAGTAAGAATGGAGTTGACGTTGATCGAGATGAGACGAATCCTATCCATGGGAATGTGGCTGGATGACAAATTATTTTGAGGCATTTGAAAGCCCTAAACGCTGAAAAACAATGTTAATTTTCGAATCTTGCTTATCGATTCGCTCCGATAAGGAATTTAGTTGCTGATAAATTTTAAGGAGCAGCTCATTATTGCTACTTACATTATTTATTTTATTTACATTGTCTGCTGGTCCTCTCGCAGCAAGTGCAAATGACACCCCGGGCTTGACGAAGTTGGTAGGTATCACACTGCGGTGTGCTTGACTTTGTTTCGGAGTGACTTTAATCTTTGCATCTTGATACCGGGGGCATCCTCGATATGATGCTGGATGACCAAAGGCACCGCAGTTCACACAATATAGTTTTTCTTTTTGCTCCGCCTGAGCCAATTTGCACTCGCCGGGAGCATGAATGTCTTTGCATTTCACACACCTATATTTCATGGCGCAATTGGCAGCCGAATGCCCGAATCTTTGACACCTGTAGCACTGGTTGACCTCACTTTTCTGGAGGCGTTCCCACCTCACCACGCGGAAGTTCAAGTACCGTATTTTCTGCAGGGCACTCGAACTACTTTTGCTGGAAATCTGGACTAAGTAGTGAGGCAAGTTTTTACGCTCCACAATCGATCTTCTCGTTGCAAAGTTTTTGACTGTAATAAATTGTATTTCTGGTGCAGCTTCTTGGAGCACCTGAAGGAGATCGACTGTGTCCTCACCACAGTCCAGACCCTTCAATAAAAAGGTTTGGTTCTTTTCGCTTTTCGGGGTGTACGTGAAATGCGGAACATCTCCAGAATTTAAGGCACTTTTTGTTGCCTGGAAATCAACCAGCGACTTAGTCCTTATTGTCAACTTATCGGCATTGACTCTTTTTATCGGAAAATCTTTTAGTTTATTTTCGGCTGCCAAAAGCCGAACCATATCTTTGCCCGTTTGTCCAAACACATTGATTGGTGGGACTTTTTCTTTTTTTTCATTAATGTTAACGGACGGACCAGCAGACAAACCTTTTGGTTTTTTCTCCCGATTTTTAATTTTAAGATATTCAATGAAATCATTATCTAATTTTGACGTTTTACCTGTATCCTCTTCAACGTTCATCGTTTCTTCAAGACCAGCTAGCGCTGCATAATAATTTCTGCTTTCGTTTGCGCCTCCTGCGCTGAGGACATCCTCTTGATTAGCTTCTTCCTGTGGCTTCTTAATTTTCTTGTCTTCGGTTTTTGGGTTTGCTTGTCGGCCTTTCTTGTTTTCTTTATCCTTGTTGAACGTTAACGTTCCAACAAGTGCTTCTAACGATTTAACTCGAAGCTTGAGTTCTTCATTTTCTTTTTCGATTTTTTCAGTTTTCTCTTTTTCTTGGATAAGCTGTTCGATTTCCATAACCGATAGGATTGGCGGTTTTTCTGCTTTATTCTCGTGACTTCTTTTTAGTTTTTTTTCGCCCGTCATCATTGGCGATGGGCATGATCCTGATTGATGGCTGAAGCCATCGGGCTCCTCCATCTCGTCGCTTTCGCAGCGAGACTAGAGGGAATGTTCTCAGACCGGGACTTCCCTTGAACGTATTTCCACTTTTGATATTTCTTCAGGAAATGAATTTCAGGTATTCGATAAATGCTCGAATAATTCGACGGTGATGGTTTTCCCAATAAAATCAATATTTGCTTTTGACTGGCTCGTAAAAAAATATTGCAATTGTTTGAAACTGACTTTTGCGAAAAATTAATTAATTTTTGAAAGTCAAAGTCAAAGTCAAAGTCAAAAGCGCTTTATTTAATACTCATCGTTATAAATTTTAAAAGAATATAAAGCAAATTCCAAATAATAACAATCAAAAAACTTAATGGCACAAATGGCTCTCAAAATCAAAGTCAAAGTCAAAAGCGCTTTATTTAATACTCATCGTTATAAATTTTAAAAGAATATAAAGCAAATTCCAAATAATAACAATCAAAAAACTTAATGGCCCAAATGGCTCTCTAAATTTGTACGTTATCATAAACTCATTTCATCAAAAAAAAAAAAAAAAAACTATAGCAAATGCAATTAATTACGATTATTACATATTTTTACAATTCAATTGGAAAAGGAGAAAAAACCAACCAACACTATCCAAAAATTATTTATAATTAATACACAACAGTGAAACTTTGATCCTACACCTAATATGTTGTAACTTATTTCTAATAAAATACAATCAAAAAAACTTTATCTTATACTAAAAATACTATAACAATGTTCCTAACCTAAGTGTTTAATCTTATCTCTAACGGAATATAGTAAACATTACATATACCTAACCTATACCTGATTTTAACAAAAATATATAACAATGCTAAATGTAGCAATAATGAGCTGAAACTCAAAAACTAAATAACGAAAAACACCAAAACTGAAAACAAACACGAAAAATTTAGACATTGTCATTCAGCCACCAATACCTTGATTGCGCCGTCTCAACTCGATCAGCTTCAACGAATCTAGCAAATGAGTATCTCCATTGAAATCGTTGGTCTCGTGAACTCAAATTCGGAGGATATTTTATCTTCTTATCGGTGGCCCGTCGATATATGTGATATATGACTGGGACGCCGTCAGAATCAAAAACATATCGATTCATGTCCAAATACACGAATGCTTCTGGAGGAATGAAGCCAGTAGCGAGGCAAGTCGCTATATACCCGTCTGTAGGGTGGAACGGCTGTGAAATCCAAGGGTTTTCACTCACAGTCACAGATCTTGCGATATGATTCCGAAGAAGCTTCAATATGAAGATATCGACTCTAGTCACTTCAGCAGTTTGATAAATTCTTCTATTCGATATATAATGTTTCCAATCCGTCTCAGGCTTTCTGTACAAACCAGTACATGCACGAAGACATTTCCTTTCGAAAACTCTTAATTTTTCCATAGTACTGGCACTCTGGTTGTACCAGATCTGACATCCATATGTCAAAACTGGTCTAACCAGTGTCTTGTAACAGATAATTTTGACCTTTTGATCAATGTATCTGGAATGAAAGAGTTTTCGAAGGGCCATGACTACTTTAAGTGCTTTACTGAGCATGATTTTCACATGTTCAGTATAGTACAGATACTGATCGAGATAAACACCGAGGTATCGAACACAGGATTTATGTGGAATTCGTTCTGAACTACCCTCGCCAGCCATGATGTGGAAATCTTTCCAATTACGTTTCAGGTCTTGACTGACCCCCTGCAGCGTTGTCCGAAACAAGATTGTTTCACACTTCTGCGCATTGATTTTCATTCGCCAATTGTCAGTGTACAGCTGTACATCATTGAACATTTTTTGGAGATTGCTCTGAACTATTGTAGCTTTTCGGTCTGCCGTGTAGATGATCAGATCATCAGCAAACGCTACCAATGATCGCGTTGGCGAGACGTTAAAATCAAAGCCGTTCAATAGCTTGCGAATGAAGATTGAGAAGAGCAGAGGCGCAGTAACTGTTCCCTGCTGTAGACCATTCAAGACCTTGAACTCGCGCATTGTTGTCAGATTTCCATCGGTTACAACAAACGATTTCCCGTATAACATATTACACATCATGGCGACAAGGTGTCTGGGGAACTTGTCCTGAAGAAGTTTAAAAATAAGTCCATCTAACCATACCGTATCAAAGGCTTTCTCCATATCAATGAGACATGCTCCAACACATTGTCTATCATTTAGTTTCCAACAGATGTCTGAGGTTACTTTCGTTATTGCATGTGTGGTCGAATGCCTGGCACGAAAACCAAATTGGCAATTCGGCATCAACTCATTTTCCTCAATGTGGGCGTTTAATGCTCTGTTGAGTATCACTTCAAACACCTTGCTGATGTTAGGCAGCAAGCTGATTGGGCGATAGCTTTTCGGGCATGAAGATTCTTTTCCTTTCTTCAAGATCGGAAATACCTTAGCCTTTTTCCACTCATTTGGGAAATATGAATTGCTCAACATGTTGTTGAACAATATGCAATAGTTCCTAATAGCAACCTCAGGCAAATGTCGGAGAACTACATTTGGAATACCATCAGTACCACATGATTTCTTGTTGTTTATCTTGCGAAATATGAAACACAAGTCTTCATAGCTGACAAAATAATCAATAAGATTCAAGCTCGGTATGAGGTAAAAATGATGTGTAATATGTTATACGGTAAATCGTTTGTTGTAACTGATGGAAATCTGACAACAATGCGCGAGTTCAAGGTCTTGAATGGTCTACAGCAGGGAACAGTTACTGCGCCTCTGTTCTTCTCAATCTTCATTCGCAAGCTATTGAACGGCTTTGATTTTAACGTCTCGCCAACGCGATCATTGGTAGCGTTTGCTGATGATCTGATCATCTATACGGCAGACCGAAAAGCTACAATAGTTCAGAGCAATCTCCAAAAAATGTTCAATGATGTGCAGCTGTACACTGACAATTTCCGAATGAAAATCAATGCGCAGAAGTGTGAAACAATCTTGTTTCGGACGACGCTGCAGGGGGTCAGTCAAGACCTGAAACGTAATTGGAAAGATTTCCACATCATGGCTGGCGAGGGTAGTTCAGAACGAGTTCCACATAAATCCTGTGTTCGATAGCTCGGTGTTTATCTCGATCAGTATCTGTACTATACTGAACATGTGAAAATCATGCTCAGTAAGGCACTTAAAGTAGTCATGGCCCTACGAAAGCTCTTTCATTCCAGATACATTGATCAAAAGGTCAAAATTATCTGTTACAAGACCCTGGTTAGACCAGTTTTGACATATGGATGTCAGATCTGGTACAACCAGAGTGCTAGTACTATGGAAAAATTAAGAGTTTTCGAAAGGAAATGTCTTCGTGCATGTACTGGTTTGTACAGAAAGCCTGAGACGGATTGGAAACATTATATATCGAATAGAAGAATTTATCAAACTGCTGAAGTGACTAGAGTCGATATCTTCATATTGAAACTTCTTCGGAATCATATCGCTAGATTTGTGACTGTGAGTGAAAACCCTTGGGTTCCACAGCCGTTCCACCCTACAGACGGGTATATTGCGACTTGCCTCGCTACTGGCTTCATTCCTCCAGAATCGATGTTTTTGATTCTGACGGCGTCCCAGTCATATATCACATATATCGACGGGCCACCGATAAGAAGTAAAATATCCTCCGAGTTTGAGTTCACGAGACCAACAATTCCAATGGAGATACTCATTTGCTAGATTCGTTGAAGCTGATCGAATTGAGACGGCGCAATCCAGGTATTGGTGGCTGAAAGACAATGTCTAAATTATTTGTTTATTTCCAGTTTTCGAGTTTTTTCATTACTTATTTTTGAGTTTCAGGTCATTATTGCTACATTTAGTATTGTTGTTTATTTTGTGTTAAAAATTAGGTATAGGTTAGGTATATGTTATGTTTATTATAATAGGTTAGGGATAAGGTTAAACGCTTAGGTTAGGAACATTGTTATAGAATTTTTAGTATGAGATAAAGTTTTTGATTGCATTTTATTAGAATTAAGTTAAAACATATTAGGTGTAGTTCACTGTTGTGTTAAGATGATAAATAATTTTAGGATAGTGTTGGTTGGTTTTTTCTCCTTTTTCCAATTGAATGAAATAATATGTAATAATCTTCATTCATTTGAATTGGCTAGTTTTTTTTTAAATATGATTAATGATAACGTATAAATTTAGAGAGCCATTTGGGCCATTAAGTTTTTTATTGTTATTGTTTGGATTTTGCTTTATATTCTTTTAAAATTTATAACGATTATTATTAAATAAAGCGCTTTTGATTTTGACTTTAACGAAACCACATGAACAATCTACGTAATGTTTAATTTCATAACAAAACTGGGCTAACTACTGCTACTTTCTGTCCGCTGGAATGCACTTTCCATGCGTAATAAAATTTAAACGAATGAAAACAAAGGTTCAACAACTATCATTCACATGGCGTAAATCAAGTTTTTCCGTAAGTATATCTGAAAAAGCAGAACGACGTACAAATCATGTACATGCTGGTAGTACTAAATTTAACTATAAAGGCGTAATAAATTTTCGATAAAAAAAAAATGTAAAGCTTAACATGTAATTCTCAATATTAATAATACATCACAATGGAATACATCATTTGAATACACAACTAGAACGTGACATGCAGTAATTTCGATCAGGAATTTGAAACAATTCTGTTTTTATTTGAAACGATCACAGATGAATACGTAAGTTTAAGAGGAATTTGGCCGTTCAGCTAATCTGAAAGAAATAGAGAAAAATCGCTATCAATTAATGTTGTTGTAAATTTGTATCAGGCTATGGCTATAAAAATGAACAATCAATGCATCAAACCAATTTTGAGTTTTTATTTGAACCAACAAAGACCGTATTAGTGTTTTAATTTTGCATGTTTCACCACAGAAAATAAATCAGTGTCGGCTTACCGTTTTGGTTTCGTCTTCATAGTTTATTACCTTTCTTTGCGCTTCGCCCCAGCGGTTGGCTTCTTTTGTCCCATATTCATTAAACTCGACCTGGACAACGGCTCGGCGCAATCAGTGACAACACCAATGGTTGCTAAGTCCTGTTCCGACGAGAAATTGTTTCAGTTTTAACTGCACTCGAATTACTCGTATTAATCAAAAAGTGAATTCACCTGTGAAAGATTTCTTGCGCTTGGATTGTAATCAACACAATCGTCAAAAAGCAAAACGCGGCTGCTCGGTTTGTTGGAGCGGGGACTGTATTCCACTGGTTGCGAGATCCGTGTGAGCGAGTCCTGCATCTTGGGCGATGACAAGTACATCGGGCGACCTGTTCCTGAATTCCGTTTTGCCAAAGGAGTTGCAGGAGTCGTATAGCTCAGCGACGATGCTCCAATCAGCTCGGGCGAGCTGGACGGGCTGATAAGCAATTCCTCATTGCTTTCATTAAAAATTCGTTTGGGACGTTCGAGAACAAGTGCGGCGGTAGTTCTGGATTCACCTGCGTCAAGTGAAGAAGATGCTTCGTTAGTTAGCGATTCGCAAGATGGCGATGAGAAGAAGACATTTGTCCAAAAGTTCAATGCTTTTGCTGGCGATGAGTTTTCGCCAAGATCACGGCGCGTCGCATTGTTTTTATATTTTGGGGAGTCGGTCTTCTTTGCGAGCCTAGCGTTTCCTGAATGGACAGGGCTAGCTGATGCTTGTCCTATTTTTGCGGCGCTTCTGGTGCGCGGTTCAAGACGATTGGCAGGTATAACATTAAAGGAACGTTTCTTCCATAAATTCCTGTGGAACGAGTTCAAGCTTTCCGGATCAAGTTCGTATTCCTGTTTGTTTTGCGGCGAAGAGGGACGAGTTGAGGGTGAAAGTGTAATATTTTCAAGCAGCCTCACAAACGAAGTTCGATCGTCCTGAAACGAGAGTCCGATTTATAGGATATCTAATCAAGAAAATGTCTCAGTACTTGTGGTATCCGTGCGGAATGATCTTTTGGGAGACCGAGTAAATCGCGAGCTCCACTGGGAACTCGAGAGGTTTCGGCTGCAAGAGCAAATTTGGGGCGTATGTTTTTATTCCTAACACTATGTCTCTGCAAATATTCCTCACCTTCAGCTATTGGCAAAGATAAGCTTTGATCGTTGCTACACATGTCGGAAACTGGGCGAGAGCATAATTTCGGTGGCTCCATCAACGCTTCCAATATGCTTGCGGAGGTGACTGGTTGCCGACAAGTATTTCGAGCTGCTGCAATACAAATAAAATAGTCTTTGGAATTGCACTCTACACCAATTCAAACCAACCACTCACACAAGATAACTGAGGCATTTTTATCTTCTCTGTTAGTATTTGGTGCATGTTCTAACAGGCTTAGAAATACGATATCTTCGGCTTTTATCTCTGACAGTGGCGGCAGTTCCTGCACCACTGAAAACTCAACATACTCGGCATCATTTTCGTCAGAAACAGCAGTGTCCAAGTCGTTTTCCTCGAACATGCTGTGATCTTCGCGCAAACTACTATTTCCACTTTGGCCACCTTCTGCATTGTCTACAACTTGCAGCAACGATACTAAGTCTTCGTCGCCTTCAGAGGTCGATTCAGCTTGGCGTGGGTTTGCCGTCAAAAGATTAGGGGATGAGTACGAAATACCCAATGGTATTGCTTCGTCATCTGTGGAGGAAACTTGCTTATTTAATTCAAAAAATCAAAACGGAAGCCATATCTTTCCCTTACTTTTAGTTTTAGAAGGGCTTTTGCTGGCCTCTGTCGCTGCTGCCATAGATGCTTCGGCTGTGGACATTGTGGAAGCGCTCAGCGTTTCCAATATTCCAGAAAATGAGTTTTCAACATTTGCTCCGGCTCCTTCTGTTTCTTCAGCTTGAGTAATGTCGACTTCAGTCGCTGAGTGTTTCTCAACTAGGACGCTTTGTGATTCACTTGTTTGATTTTCAACATTTTCGTTTGAGTTTCCAGCTTCAGCTGTATCTAATTGAATATTGGCAGAGAAACTGCGGGTCGAATTAGCGTTCGTAGCTTCGTCAGAATGTTGTTCATTTTCTTTGTCTTGCAACTTTTTCAGTTCGTTTTCAAGTTCAGCTTGCTTTTGTAATAATTGGGCAATGTACCATTTTTGATCTCGACAGCGCTGATAGTATGTCGAAGGGCGAACCTGCAAAGAAGCAAAAACATATATTGCGAGCAAAACTAAATTGGTTTCATTTACCTGAAATCGAAGTTCCAAGCTGTCTTTCGAAGAGTTTAAGTAACCCTCGGACGCCAATAAATCGAGGCGGAAAAATCGATTGTATCCCCAACACTCACCAACTTCAAAATCCGAAACAAACTCTCGTTGAATGATTTTCGAAGAGCTCTGATGGATCATTTGAACTCTGTATTCATACTTGCTGGGCTCAGGGTAGCCATATGTAAGCTCCAGAAAAACGGACAGATATTCCCCACGGACAGCACCGTTTCCATTTGGATAAACCTTCAAACGCCACTGGAGTCCACTACTCGCCAATGGCTCTGAATACACCGCCTTGCCATTTTGCCGCAACTGACTGAAGCCCGCTAATGTAAAGCTTCCGGTATCGTAATCAGGAACTATTTCGCTTCGAAAGTCTGCCGTAATTGGTGAAGTGACGTAATTCGTGATGGGCTTCATTCTCACCTAAAATTTGGTGAAATCATATTCCATTAATTACGTAACCTTTATGACAAGATACCTTCTGTATCATTTTAATGAGCTCAGGAGACTTGGCGATCAACTGAGGCCGCGAATAGGAGTTGATTTGTTGCTCGATTTCCTGAAGCAAGTGTTCCAGCTGTTCGATTTCTTGTGCTAATGAGTTTTTGTGTCGCATCAACGACACAAGCTTCATTTTCAACTGCGAATCCAGTCGGCCAATCATCAGTTCTACGGCATTCCGTATCTCGCGCACTTTCTCATCCTTGGTGTTTCTTACAACTTCCACGTTCTGTTCCACTTCCTGTATAATATTTATCAGTTCTATCAGGCGGCCTTTCAGCTGCGAAATTTCTTCCTTTGCTTTCGATATATGAGACTCATAAATTATTTCTACAATACGAGGAGAATGATATGTTTTAACTCGCTACAATGAAAATTTCCTCTTACCAATTTGTTTGAATGTATGGCCGCAATGTGTTCCACCCCACAACGCGCATTGGTAACAAATACATCTTTTGCATGACCAACAGTATACCGTTAATTTCTCCTGGTGAATGGGGCATTGATCTTGATCCTTGTTTTGTAAGAGGCGACTAGCTTTTATGTTGGCACAGATTTGCTGCAGACTTTCCACTTGCATCGCAACATCACCAAACCATCTACAATTTACCAGTTCGTGAATACGCAGTGGTGCACGGCAATGGGGACATTGCCGTCTCTGTTCGGTTATCCATCGGGATATACACAAATAGCAGCAGAGCTTCGAGCAATGTGGGCACAGGTGTGCATCTTGCAGTTTTTCCATACAAATAAAACATCGAAATATTTCTGTGAGAGTCTGTAAAGAAATGTGAATTTTCAATTCTAATTGGAACGCAAAAGATGAAAATAAATGCAATGTTAATAATGTAGATTCAGCGATTATGGACCTAAATTCAGAACAGCCACGTGATCTTCTAGTCAAGAGGTCAACTTGATTTTATCCGTTAAGGGATAAGGAAATTTTAAACTGATATGAGTACACCATGCATCAGTAGAGGAATCAAATTTATGTTTGCGAGGCATTTGGAAATACGTTTGAATCGCGTACAGAATCATTCTTCTTGCGATTTAAGAAAAAAACTACGACGAATTTGTAGACCGATAACGGAATGTAAGTAAAAAAACTTCTACATTTTCGGTTTTGGCAAACGAGGAACTTAATAGCAAAATTGTGGTAAAACGATTTGTATAAATGTGCAGAGAATTCAAAGCATGAGATGGTAAACTTCGTGAATAACGTCTAATTGTGTTATTGTAGCAATGCTTTCTGCTCCTAAAAATCTTAACAGCTAATAAGGTTCTACTAAGAAATATTTGCTGTGAAGTTAAAGTTTACAATAGAATTGTATTTAGTTCTTCTAATTTAGTGTTTAATGGTGTCTCAATTGATTGCGGAACCTAACAATTAGATTTTGATATCATTTACATCACGTTGGTAAAAGAAAACATACATAAATCTGGGAGGAGTATGATAATGTCTGTAATTTATTACTGTAAAAAATTAATTCAATTCCATCTGGATCTCAGAAAACGCTCTAATGTCCGTTTAAATTTATTTCAAGGAAACAAAAAAAAAAAAAATAAGATCCGTGAAACTCTATAATAACAATAAGAAAGTTATAGATATATAAACATAAAAGATAAAACATACAAAGGGCAAATCTATATTTATCGATTTTATTAATCTTTCTTTGTAGAGGGATCTCAGTTGAATTAATATCGACGAGTCTCCAATGTATTCACTGTGCAAATTGCCGATCATGACTTGGGAGCGAAACTTCCGCTGCGGTTCCGGGCAGTTAGCCTCTACTCATTGGCCGTGGCGGTCAAGTTTTTTCTTCGGAGTGCCGCTGGTGGAAAAAATTGCATTCCCGAGAATTCACGCGTCCCACCAAATGATGAAGGTGCACGTAACAAGTTTTATACATAGAATCGAGTTAATTACCGAGGTTTATCATTAGTCAGGTCCACGCTTGTACCAACAATAAACGGTATAAAAATAATTTCAATACTGTGACACTGGGAGTACGGTCCCAACCACTGGCACAGCAAGGGGATCGTACGGTTTCCGAACACGTTAACAAAACGGCTCTCGACCGCCTTCGATACGTGTGTGTGTAAATGGTTGATTGTTTCGCCGTCAGTATTTAATGGAATTGTTGAATTTGTAACAACGGCGAGGTGTTGAATGTGTCTACTGTGGGGGAGAATTTCATTCGGAAGAGATCTGCAATTGTGTTGCTGATATCGAGTGCACGGGAAGAAAAACTTAATATACTTCATCTTTTGTCATCAATGTGTTTTTCTCCAATTACTGCGCTAAACAAACTTCTTTTGATTGCATTATCGAATTTTTATTGATTTTGATGAACATACGGAAAGTTTCATGTTGCAAATTAATATTGTGCTGTTACGCATAAAGTACAATCCGAAAATTTCTGAACATTTGGTGTTAGTTGAGTGATTGTTAATGTGTTGACATTTCTTTTCTTTCAAATTCGATGTGATATGTTTGCGGTCTTTCGCAGTTGTATGAAAATAACGCGGAGAGAAAATAAAGTGATAACGAGTCCATGTGCTGACCCACAAGAAGATTTGACGTCGATTTAATGGTAATAAAAAAAATAATTTTAATACTTTGCCATTTCGTGTGTAAATTACTTATTTATAGACCGTAAACTGCTGTGCCAAGTTGAATTTATTCCTTCCGTGCCATTTAAGGTCAGAGCGATCGCAACTATGATGTAAAAGAATCCAATATGCTTCGAAAAAGCGGTTATATCTTTAAATATTGATTATTCTTCATTTGAATTATTTGTTTGTGATCATTTAAACTATTTATTAAATAAAATTGATAGTCTCTACTGTAAAATTTTATTTGAATTAATTTATTAAAACGCATTTCGAGTTAAATAGAAACATTCAGTCTCTCATTTGAGAACTTGAACAGGTATGGGACCCGGCACGGTAGCTGGTCAGGGGCTCTCGCCGGGATGTTTGGCCTTCCTCACAAGACACACGCCAAGGTATCACTTAAGATCCTTAATCCAGCAGGGAGCGGTGCGAAGATGCACCGATACTGTCTGGATGCCCCACTCTTATTTGCGGGCCGTGAGCTTCGTGGTGATGACGTAATCGTCTTGAGTTTCACGTGCGGTTAACCGGACATTGTCTTCGCGTTTCTCTTGACAATCCTATCGATAGGATACTGAAGCCATCGACACCTATCCACGGTTTCGTTCCTTTGGCATTTTTGACCTGATCACCGGAAAAAGGGGCGAAAAAATTTTTGTGGTCGGCCCTTGTGCTGTGGGAAAAGAACCCGCCCTACGACACCCCAAACCTAGCTTTCCAGCGCACTTAGTCGTCCCCAGACACGGCCATCTCCAGTTGAGCATAAATCTTGCGCACGCTGAGGCGGCAGTCCACCCCTGCAGTCTTGTACGAACATAACATCCATTCAAACACTACACATTGCCTGATTTAACTGAAAAAAATTTCAGGCCATCAAAATGTAAAATTCCTCTTCAACTAATGCGGCCTATTCGTAATGGTGGGGCGATTGTCAAACATCGACCAACGAAAATGCTACATCGCTCTTTAATATAGCAACGGGGGCAATGAAAGATGAGTATGATATTGCCGAGACCAGATTGGGACAGCCTAGACTTTTCATCAATGGTCTAGAAAATCAATAATCAAATCAGGAATTAAGGAATGAGATCCAATCATTAAATCACAGTATAGAGGAGCGAGATACAATGGAGCTTGTACATGCTAGGCGGATAAGAAATGGAAGGTGGTTGCACATCATCCAGGTAAATAGGAGCATGTATAAGAGGCTTGCAAATAGATACGTTAACATAGATTATGTATCGTATTTTGTGAAGGAAGACTTTAACGTAACGAGGTGTTATAAATGTCAAAATTCCATCACAAAACATCAAAATGTGAAGGGGAGCAAATATGTGTGAAATGCGGAGGAAAGGATGACTTAAAGGAATGCAAAAGCACGATTGAGAAGTGCTCCAACTGTATTGCTAACAATAATATACTGATCATTCTCACAGAGCTGAGTCGGTAGAGTGTCCGGAGTTTCAACGAAGAATATTGATCGTCAGGAGGAGCACCGACTACAACTTCGATGATTGCTAATCTTTCAAATCAATCAAGTGGAACAAATTTAACAACTCATGTATGCTAATATAAGAAGCTTAAGACACAAGCTAAATGATATTCAGATTTACCTGCAGCAAAATCCTGATATAGATTTGATTATTCTCAATGAAATCTGGATTTACCCAGAAGAAGCACGATTTTACAATATTCAAGAATATAATGCGGTATTCTCCTGCAGGCCTGGAAGAGGGGGAGGCACAGCAGTATACGTAAAAAATACAATCAATTTCATTACCAAGAGAGTGGCGCCTGATAAATATAACGTTATAATAGTTTAAGTACGCCATGCAGGTAAAAAAATAAAATTAGGGACGTACTATCGTAACCCAACATCAGTTTGGTTTTCAAATGAACAAGAATACTTTGGATGCCCTACATTCTGTCATACGTTTCATCAATCTAGGAATTGACAGAGGTGATTATGTCACCGCAATTTTTGTGGATTTGAAAAAAGCATTTGATACAATTGATCGTGACCTCTTGCTTCGTAAACTTGAATCGTATGGTATTCGAGTAGTCCTAAGCAGTTGTTTAAGAGTAAATTGGAGGGAAGATCCCAGCGAACTTTAATCAACAATGTCCTGAGCGATCGAGCACCTTCGAAAATAGGAGTTCCCCAAGGCTCATAACTTGGCCCATTTATTCCTGAAATAAACAAATAATCTAATACATTTGGGCTGACGGGATATCACACATTATATGCTGATGACACAGTTCTACTTTATTCAGGGCGAGACAAACTGCCATTGGGAACAATATTAACGAGGATCTAGGAAAATTCCATCAGTGGTTAATCTAAAACAAACTAGTATTGAACACTACAAAGAAAAAACATATTGTTTTTAAGCAAAAGAACAAAGGAGACATAGATATCGAACTAAATATTAACGCATAGCAAAGAGTGCTAGAAATGAAATATCTTGGTTTTATCATATACCATCGTATGACCTGGTTGCCATACATAATTAGCTTAAGGAGGTAATTAGCCCCAATGATAGGATTGTTAAGAAAATATGAGTGCTTTACAATGCACATCAAGAAACTTGTTCTAAATGCATTTGTCCTAATGAAATTACATTATGGAGTACTTATTTGGAGTCAATCAGCAAAGCAACATTTAAATAGTATATCCAGACTGCTGACCAAAGCGTCATGAGCTTTGTTTTATTTTCAATGATTTGTAGCCCTACTAGTTTTGCTTCGCTGTCGAGTTTCAGGAAAAGTTCTTTGGCAGTTGTTAATGACCGTGACAGAATGTTGATGTCGTCCGCATAGGCTACTACTTGGCTTGAATTGTATAGTAATGTACCTCGCGTATCGACAAGTAGCTTCCGTATGACGTACTCCAGAGCCAAATTGAATAGCAATGGGGCCAGCCCATCTCCCTGCTTTAGTCCGATATTTGTGTCAAAGGCATCGGTGAGTTGGTTATTGATGCTGACTTGGGAGGTTGTCGACGTCATTGTCATTTTGGTAAGACGGACTGATTTGGCTGGGATGCCAAAGCAAAGTCAACGAAAATTTGGTGCACGTCAATGTTGAACTCCCAGCATTTTTAAGTACCTGCTTGACTGTGAACAAACAATTGGTCTGTTGTTGATGTACCTGCCCTAAAACCACCTTGATACTCCCCAATAATACTGTTGGCGTATGATACGATTTTGTTTTCTTAGATTTTAGAAAATATTTTATACGCCGTCCAAAGTAATGATATGCCTCTATTATTTCGCACTGTAGCTTGTCACCTTTTTTGGTGATAGGGAATATTATTGATTGGCTCCACTCTTTCGGCATATGTTCTTGCTGCCAAATGTGCTGGATGACTTTGTGAATAGCTTGATGAACACTACTGCCCCCATATTTGATGAGGTCCACTGGAATCTCATCGATGCCCGGCGCTTTATTATTCTTTTGGGCTTTAATGATGGAACAAACTTCTTCTAGAGTTGGTGGGGCCAATGGAACCTCTCTTGGTCCGTCTCTATTCAATTTTTATTTGGCTGATATTTCTTGCGGTCATCAAAATAATATAAAAGACAATTTTAAAATGTTTCTTTACGCGGACGATATTATCCTTCTTGCATGCAACACAAGTCTTTTAACAGCTTTAAATAAAATTAATTTTCATCTTCAAGTGCTAAAAAATTATATGTTTGATTGGGCTCTGAAAATTAACCCTGACAAATGTAAGTTAATTTGCTTTCGTAATGCTTATGGGAAAGGTCACAGAAATGATCCAGCTGAAAGTAAATTACTCTCTTTATCAATTGATGGGCACAATATTCATCTTAAAACATCAATAAAATATGTAGGCATTCACTTAAATGATAGACTATAATTTAATTACCATATTTGATCAATTCTGAGAAAAGCAGTTGGTAGCATTGTCACCTTTTCTTTCAAGCAAATCTGTAAGTTGCAGTACTAAACTTTTAATGTATAAACCCCTTCATTCATCCAATTATTATTTATTGTTATCCTGTTTGGCATTCTGTTTCATCAACTCTTGCTGATGAAATCCTTATCGAAATACAGAAGGCGAAACAAAAAACATTTCAGAAACAGTATACTTTACGATGAGACCAAAATTAGACCAATTCTATTTTCATGATTGTGCAGAGAAGAGTATGAGAGTTCTCACCCTGACCCACTTGTAAGGGAATTATTCGATCGAAACGTACCTTCAGAGAATTTTAGTCGTTATATCTCACCTATCAAATCACTTTGTGTAGATAATTCCTCGTTAATTACTCCTTCCTCATTAGATCTACATAAGCCATTATTTTACTCACCGGGTTCCGAATATTGCGCATTTGATCGTGGTTAATAATGTAGTTTTTATATTTTACTTATTTCTTCCTCTTTTCTCATTGTTATACTATAAATACCATTTCTTAAACTTCTTTCAGTATACGTTATCACTTGCTTCTGGTTTCATTTACTTAGTTCATTATATTACTTGTAATTAATTATTACTGTTAAATATCTTATATTTTGTAAGTTCAAAGTATCATATGCATGTAAATTCCTTTCTTGTTGTTTTTTGCAAATAATTCTCAATTGTATTCTTCCATTTATGTAATACTATTTTTCTCAATCTTTCAATCACATTGAATTGGTTACGAACGAATCTTGTAATAATTGCTGTTTGACTATAGTGCCGTTGTCAGGCTATGTACCTTCTTATCATGTTAAAAATGTTTGTATGTAAAAAGACTCAATAAAATATCGATATCTATTAAACATTGTCTGGGTGGCACAAAGGACGAAGCGACGTAATGTGAATGCAGATCACACGAGCGTTGTAGGACGAAGAAAGAGTGATGGAGAGAGTGGTAGGGGATGGAGGTGTTTAAAAAAAATTTAAAAGTTTACTTATGAAAATTGTTTGTTTAATCAAGTCGCATTAATAATTTTTTTGACAAATTATTAGAGAAGAAAAATGTTAGATGGGATTTCAACTTGTGTACTAAGTCTCATCAGACCATCACACTTTAGACACACACGGATGATGGCGACTACCATACTTAGAGGTGAGAGAATTATTCTAATTTATTCTACTTATATGAACTCAATATGTTTTTATATTACTCTTTTCTAATAATTATTCGGAAAAAATATTAATGCAAGCCATTGCCACTGAAGAAGGGAGCAATTGACATTGAAGAAGGGAGCAAATTACTCGCGAAATATATATTTGTCAAAATATATCAGATGTCAAGGAAAAATATAGCGTTTTCATTGGAGCGCTAGACATGGGGAAAATATTGAACATTAAATTAATGTAAAAATGGCTGAATGATCAATAAAAAAAAGTTGAGCACTTTCCAAGTTTATTTTTTTGTATTAATTTTGCAAAAACAGTAAAAGCCGGGGACAAGAGTGATAGGTAGTGTGTGAAAGGGGTTGGATTTACATTTGGGTAAAAAACATTATTGTAGGATGGGGATTTGTATATAAAATTTAGGCCAAAGATAAAAATTAGGATGAAGACCAAAAACGAATCATATCTGTTTCATTCCCATTCTAAGGCTTCTCTCGAAACTAGGTCGCCTCTTGGCCCCAATATAATTGAACGGCAGAACCGGTTTCAACGAAAATTTATTCGTTTAGTTGCGCGAATAGCACAATAATAAAAACCAAACAAATAACTCACTACACCTGAGCAATCTCTGTCAACATTTTTGCGATACATCATAACATAAAAGGCTCTGGTTATGCGACAAAGGAGAAAAAATTGGCGAGACTCCTAGATAATGCTTGATACGCTGGTAAGAATCATATAATTGCCAAGAGTTGCGCCAACTCCCGTCGATCAGATCCTGTTCTGCAACATGAGAACGAGAAAAGTTCACTCACCTCCGATACTGCGGTGTTACTGTTGCCGCTTGCTGACGCCGCGGAAACCGGCGAGTTGGTACGGCTCGCCATCGATTTTTTAATGCACAATGCAGTTTTGCAATAGGCGGAGGGAAATGATTTTCATTGGCCTTACCAAGGCACTTGGTGGGTATCACAAAACAGAAAATCACCACTTCGACGTTTACACGACCCGAGCAATTCGTTTTGTTCTTTGACGTAATTTCGACACAATTTTTAACGTTTTATTTTCACGTAAATTGACTAATACAATGCTAAGCTACGCTTGCTTCTATTAAGACACTTGAAATTTAAGACTTAATACAAACTATCCGAAAAAATGACAAAATCGGAACGACTACTGAGAACTAGAACTTAAAGACTCCCTTTTTGACACCGTATGATTTGCTATGTGCTATCATCTGAGAACTACACTTTTGGTAAAAGTGCCTCGCTGTACATTGCCGGACAAAATTATGATGATTTGTTGATTGTTTAGCAGCTGTTAGTTTATCGCTGGTGAAATTATTTCTGGTCCGAAGAGAATGAAATAATGCTAAAAAGTTAATCTATTTCTTATCGTTTGCAGAATATTTAATTAAATTAAAAACCTAAAGTGGGACCAAAATTAAGCACAGTGAAGATACACCCCATCAGCTGATTGCAGCATGGCCGAAACTAGCGTAAGATAAGAAGCAATATAGCAGCATACATGATTACATGTTGGCCGATTTTTCTTGAAAATTCATGTGGCGATGTATGAAGAATGACGGAGGTGTCAACGAAAACTCGAGGTTTTGTACGGTTTCGAGATGGATTTCAACAATGAAATCTAAATGGTCTGCGTAGAACATAATAATAAATTATTTCAGTTCTTAAACCCGTTTCATTCGTATTGCCTTCTGAAGTGAACGAATAGGAGTCTATTTGCTCCTCAAAGCTTAGCTATTCGTGGAATGTGCGGAACATGGGCATCGTTTAATTGTCTTAAGAAGTGTGGATGCACAGTGGACAGCACAAGTTTAATTTTAAGCATGTAAGAGATGTGTTTTGGATTTTTTTTCATAGCGAACATAATATATGTTACGCCATGCAAGTATTTGCTTTTGCCATATGCTTAAAATTCACGTGCGCTGTCCATTGTACTACTAAACATTTAGGACCAGTAAATGAAGCTCATGTTCTGCACCTTCCACTGATAACTGAGCTTTGAGAAGTAAACAAACTCCGATACATTCACTTTGGAAGTTAATGAAAATTAAACGGGTGTAAAAACTGAAATGATTTTCACTTCACAAGAAGCACTAATATCTTATCCGCTTACCATCTGGTTTCTACTGTAGAAATCCGTCTCAAAACCGTGCAAAACTTTTCGTTCACACCTCCACAATTCTTCATATAACGCCGTATAAAATTGCGAAAAAAGAGGGCCTTCATGTGATCATGCATGCGGTGTAATCAAAACCGACGTAAGATAGGAAGCCATATGGCAGCAGCGCTTACTACCACACACATGACCATTAGTAGGCCGACTTTGCTGGCTAGCTTATATGGCGTTATATGAAGAATTGTGGAGGTGCCAACGGAAATTCGAGGTTTTGTACGGTTTAGAGACGGATTTCTACAGTGAAATCTAGATGGTCCGCGGAAAACACAATAGCGCTCCTAGTGAACTGAAAATTATTTTAGTTCTTATTATTGTTTAATTTTTATCACCTTCCAAATTGAATGAAAAGAAGTTTGTTTACTTCAGTGGAAGGTGCATAGCATGTTCATTTGCTCGTCTTGAAAATTTAAGGAGTACAGTGAACAGTGCAAGGTGAATTTTTAGCATGCACGGAATGCGTTTCGTACGTTTTTCATTCGAAAAATAGTACATAATACGCGATATAAGCATTTGCTTATGCCGCAGCTGTCTGACAACCCACGGAAGCTTGTCCATAGTACGCCGACTAATCCATATGCAAATTGCTACCATATGGCTTCCTATCTTACGTTAGTTTTGTCGCGATAAGAAAAATGTCACTGCATTGGAACAGGTTGCTAACAGGAACGGCCCGATGCTAATGGAACACTGATTTTTCTTGTCATCAATTCTCGCTGTCGATAAGGAGAAATCTTCATATTATCATATGATTTTTTTGCATTCGCTGTCAAATTCGGCTGTGAATCCGCGTAAACAAACTCGTTCGCCGTGGGATTTTTAGTTAAAATCAGTGAAAATTTGTGATTTGTGCGCTGTTCATGAACAAGACAATAAGAGACAATCTTTCGGTAAGATTGCAAGTGAGAAAACTATATATTTCGACGGAAAAGAAGGAAAATTCGAACAAAGTTTCTAAAATCATGTGCATTGTGAAAATATGCAATAATAGAACGAATCGTCAGCCCACAGGAGTATCATTTCATAGGTAAGTAACAACATATAATGTAGAAAGCACAATACAATATTTAGAAGTGTTTTTTCACTCAAAATCACTGTTTCCAATTCATGCATGATTATGTTTACATTTCGTTGGCGACCATTTTATTCGATTAGTTTTCGCGTAGTAGCGCCTGCATTTTGGGGGCAAGTTTTGCTAGCATATTGCTTGAATAATTTTATTGATGAAATCAATTTTATTTTTTTTTCCAGGAGTCTGCTAAATGATACTGGACATACGAATATATGGAGATGAAAGAATAATTAATGGACAATAATCGGTAAACTGTTTACTTTTATAAATCTCATTTGGATCTCAGATATATTTTTATTTTTGCAGGCAAATGCAACGAGCTTAGCGACAGTATAGATTTCAAGCGCCTCTCTGGATGTGGAAGTAATTTCATCCTCGAAAGCGGAAAGCAGAATTCCGGAGTTCTTAGTATTATGCTTTTAACTGTAGGCAAATATAGAATGAATTCCATTTATTATATTATTGAATTTTTAAATGAATAAAAGTAATTTCGAAATAATTAGTCTTTATATTAACGAGCAGAAGGATATATGAACTCTTCAAAAATATGCTTTGGATAAATAGTTCGAATTTTGTACTATAACTTTTGATCAATTTTATAGCCTATTTCAAAGAAATAAATTTACTATCGGGGCGCAGGATAATTCATTTTGGGACGAATCACAGGTTTGAGAAATTCAACAGTAATAGACGACGTACTCATAACCAATATATGCTCTAATTTGTTCCCTCATATAAATTGAATCAAGATATCATTAAGCTATTTTTGATCCATTCGATCAAGTCTCGCCTATAGCAATATACTGACTGTAATGCAATTTCCTGCCAGCTACGAGAAACTTATTTACTCTAAATAGTATACCTAAAAATGTTAAAGTGGCATGCATCGGAAAGCAACTCTTTGTTGCATATGGTGAGCACATGAACAACAATCGACATTTCAGCTTGTTAGTTAAGCTTATAGCAGTACAATACATCAACACAAAATACTATTTTATTGCGAAATTAAAATCAGAATAAGTTTCTGTTAGGCGATATCTTAACAAATTAGTACACCTTAAAGGCATGTAGTTCTCTCACACATAGCGAAGGTCAAGCAAAACGATTATACATTTCACCTTAATTCCACTGAAGACGATTATGAAAGGAAAAGGGAGGTGGAAAAGTATAAAAGAATGAACGATTATAGTTTTAATAGTAGTTGAATTTGTAATTACCTAAGGAACAGATTTAGTTTTTGCTTATTAAATGTCACTGTGAGTTTCTTTTTATCTAAAGAAAGTTTTACAAACTATTCAAGTCTGAAATAGGAACATTATCTATCGATTATGCAATGGCAGTTAACTTTTACATTTTCAAATATTTCTAAACTGTAGCTCCCTTTTTCGACTACACCCTTCCAAAATTAAATCCGAAGAGCAACGTTCGTGGCGCATCGGGAAATGATGACAAAATTTGAATTGATGTTCCACTCCAGTGTTCCATTCTCAAAGGTCACTGCACTCTGCTGATCAAAAGAAAACAAAGATGTGGTGACGTCATATTATAGGTAATCAGCTGAGATGTGGTCAGCTGTGAATACGGCCATTATTTTTGTTGGAAAGCCATTATTCTTGACTTTAAGTGTTTGACAGCAATTATCCGGTATTCCCACTCTTATTTAACAATTTCAAGTTGACCTTTGACTCAGATTAGAAGTTTGGTCGCTTACTGGTGTAAGTTAAATTCTGGACACTAAGTTTCATTGATTTCAGCAAATCTGATTTACAGAATCATGGACCGAACCAATTATGAGGCTAGAACTGGAGATGTTCGATCTGAGAAGAATTTAAGTTGGTGGGTTTTATGCACGTTTTTTGCACCACTGGCAATTCCTTTTATAGTCCTAAAAATTTGGAGACGCTTGAGGGAGAGGCGATTGAAGAACAGCCTTCCTTCGAAGGTATTATAAAATCTAAAATAAGGAGGGGCTTAAATCTAATAGATTTGTTTTATTTTAGGTTGTTCTAATTACTGGCGCCAGCTCCGGCTTAGGAGAGGCGCTGGCCCATGTATTTTACCGGGCTGGATGCAAAGTAGTTTTGGCTGCAAGAAGAGAAGAAGAATTGAATAGAGTTCGTGATGAGTTGCTTGCGTTCCATCCTGTAAGTACTTTTTCAAATATCAATTTCAAATTATTTTGTAAGTGACTAAATAAATATCGTGAGCAGGGTTATTCTATTCGGTGAAATATTTGAATAATTTTGCTACTTAAATATCCTTGCCATTGAGGAACAACACCAAATGCACCATTAAAATTTGACGCTATTCACAAATTTTTCGTACTTCGTGTGAAAAATTGTTTACTTTTTCCGGCACCCATGTTATATTCTTGCTAGGAACTGTTAGCGCTTAGTCGGAGGGGGTGTTAGGAACTTGCCTGCTGCTGTTCCTCAATGATCCTTACCAGCCGTCATAACTTCAAAAACACTCTTTTCTAGGATACTTAAAATTTCCGAATAAAATAAGAACTTTATTTAGATCCTTAATTACGAGGCTTTTTGTGTTGCTAAGGATACAAGGCACATGTGAAAGATGATTGGCTGGATCTAAGCAATATTTTATTTTCTTCGCAATTTTAAAACTCTGTCTAAATGAACGATTTTGGAGTTGTCGACGTATCCACGATTGGTAGGGATATTCTCCCTAAATTTAGTTCCATTATAAGGATCTTGCGTTATGTTACAGTGCCACAATGTCTTGGAAAATAAACCTGTCAGTCAGACAGTCAGTAATGAGAGCTGTTCTACTATAAGCTACGCGTGGGATACAAGGTCAATCCAAATAATATCTGACCTGCGCTCATCTCTGCGCTGGTGTTATTTTTTTTCATTTGACTTGTGGTATCCTTCAAAGTTTATAGTCCCGGTTTGATTGAACAACACGCTCCTATTGGTGTTTGTTTATCATGAAGCAGTCCTGTGACTCAGATTTCGGAAGAGCCTTCAGCGCACTCGTCGTATTGGTTTGAATCACCTCCATATCCAACCGGTGTTTGAGCGAAATTTTTAGGTAGGAAACGACCAAAAGAGATTTTCCAAGTTTTCCTAAGCGATTTCGTAGCGAAGGGGTTTCTGCTCTACCAGGACCAAATGCGAAGAACGCAAAAAACTCTGCGCGCAAACCTATGCTTCCTATCAGTAACTGCAACATTCAGAAAGTATGTTCAGATACTGATTGATTTCATGACTCGCTGAGTTCGCTCGTAAGTTCTGGTGGCGCGGAGATATGAACGCAGGTCGGATGGGCTTCGTGTATGGATGAATCTTGGAGAAAATGAATCGTCCCAATGAAAAGAATACTCAAAGAAATATATTATTGCCACATCGAAAGTAATAAATAAAAGTGCTGAAATAGTAAGTCGTGAAAAAAGGGGCTGCAATCAAAGAACGGTAATGTCTACAAAGAACCGGTAAAAATCGTCGTAGTAGAAATTAACTTGACGATTTACATGTTTGTAAATTTTAAGGTATCCTCTGCGCGAATTGAGTCCCTCCTGAGCCTGCGTTTGTTGCAAACAGCGTTTCCAACCGCCTTGGTCCGTCGACTGCGTCCTCCAGTGTCGAAACCTGAGCAGTGATAAACTTTCTTCGTCGAACGAGTCAGACCAGCGCTTTCTTGGTTTCCTCACTGATCTCCACTCTTCAGTTCTGCCAGGGAATATCTATTTAATAATAAAATAAAAATGAAACTAGAGCATTTTCGCACATATTTATAATAAGTCTGTCCTACCAAAATGACAATGACGTTAACAACCTCTCAAGTCCGCATCAATAGCCAACTCACAGATGCCTTTGACACAAATTTCGGACTAAAGCAGGGAGATGGGCTGACCTCATTGCTATTCAATTTAGCTCTGGAATACGTCATACGAAACCTACCTGTCAATGCACGAAGTACATTACTATAAAAGTCAAGCCAAGTAGTAGCCTATGCGGACGACATCAGCATTTCGTCACGGTCATTAACAACTGCTAAAGAACTCTTCCGGGAACTGAACAGCGAAGCAAAACTAGTACGGCCACAAATCAATGAAAATAAAACAAAGCTCATAACGCAGTCGAGGAAAAATACCTCAAATACACAAAATATGACACTTGGCGAGTATAGTATCGAAAATGTGAGCGAATTCGTGTATTTAGGTTCCAAAATAACGAGAACCTGTAATGAAAGAGATGAAATACGCCGAAAAATACAGCTCGAAAATAAACTATTTCACTCAGTTTTAACGATCTTGAAGTCCTGTGCTATGCTATGGGTATGAAAGATGGCGAATAGTCGGAGCGAAGCTAGATGGGGACCAATGGCGAATTCGATACAACCATGAGCTGGAGTTTTCAAAGATTGTAAGACTGCGGAAGCTGTAATGGGCCGGACACATTAATCGTATGGACGAAAAACGGATACCCAAAAAGTTATTCGTTGGGAGAACTGAAGCCCGGATACCAAGTGGGGAAACCGAGGAAACGCCGATATGACTCGGTCGACAAAGACAGTTCAACGCTGCTCGGATTTCGGAATTGGAGGACACGGTCAATAGACCGAGACAGTTGGATGCACTATTTGCAGGAAGCGAAAGCCCGAGAAGGGCTGTAGTGCTACGAAGAAGATTTAAAATAGCATGCAGCAGCAATGTGCGTGATATTGACCTTGGCGTGCCGTTCGCAAGAAAAAATTTTGAACATTCACCAAAAATTAGTCCTCCCCTTTCCCCGTAAAATTGTAGGTTCTAAATTTTTAGTATAAAGTATTTCTGAATTCTGTTGCAGGTAATTGGAATCAATATCTTAATTAGAAACGGAGGGTATTGAAAAATTACACCTAAATATCAAACTTCGAATATTTTCTTTAAATTAAGGTTGAATATATTTGTTTATAAATATCATACAATAAAGAATTTTATTTGTCATATTTCGTTTATTATATACTCTGAATTGCGTATTCATGCTGCTAGTAGAGATTACGACAGGTACACATTTATGCGTACGCAAGACCCACTCGTGCAGAAGTTAGCTTAATCTGAGCTTGAAAGTTTTAATTAGGCTATATGTAAATTTCAAGTTTTTTTCGTAGGTTTGGAACCAATGCGATATTGTGAACACCCTAAGGATCGAGCATTATGTGTCAAATTTATAACAATTAAAAATGGTAAAATGTAACTGTTCAATTCACCAGTTTTTTTGCACACCAATTTACATAAATAATAACGAATTTTGCACCTTATCGACGACTTAACAATTTTGTCTTGTTATCGAAGAATATTGTAAGACTTGATCGAGGAAATTCTGCTTTGGTATCTGTGCTGCGTGATTATCTCAGCAAAAAATCGTGCTATTCTCAGCAACCGTCCAATTAGGGGTGTCAAATTTCCCGTTCAACTAGTTCTCTATGTTAGTGATGAATAACTTGATCAGGTGCTTCTGGTTTTGGGAGTCGTTGCGTGCAAGCAGTGGCCTACATTAAATTATGGCAGAGATTTTCGATGCTCCAGATTGTATGATAAAGCCAGATGGTCTTGGGCGCTCTTGCTTGGCCTCCTACATGTACAATCAAAGCATTGGAAGAAAAATAAAGGGGCCGAAATAAAACAATTAAAAAAAATTGGATTGCCAACTAACAATTTAACGCAATTTTCTTTCTAGTCAGTTATTTGGTTTATTTAATATCCATAGACCGATTCTCTTTATTCTTGAAAAGTCATCGAGCCTTGCTTTGTTGTGTGATTAAACGCGTTTCGACTCCTTTGAGTCATCTTCAGCGTCTGACACTGGAGCGTCTGCTCACTCAACAGAGCAAGGTCCCACGGCTTTTCAAGAAAAAAGTATTTTCTTTACTTTAAAAATGGTTACTGAAATAGCTGCAGAGATTTTGCTTCAAATTTTTGTCAAGTTGTCTGGTTCGGAGAGTCACAGATCGGAGCTATGACAGTGAATTTCTGTCACCCAAATCTCTAGTACAAGAGCAACAAATACCTCCAAAGTCAAAATTTGGTAAACTTTTTCGCGATATTATTTTTGTGCGTAAAACGTCAAGGACACTCTTAAATCATAATATAGCTGTCTTAGTAACTGATGCAATTTCGTATCAATCGAGTTTTAAACAACGAAGTCATAGCTGATCGAAAATTTTACAATTATAACAATAATAGAAGGCGGAGGATCTTAGACTTCCGCGCCTTCTGCGGATCTTTCAACTGAAAAAATAAAATAAAAGAAAACTCCCTTTAACATTTAACTACATTTAATGTATATTCATAAACTATTGTTTCGTCCTCCACTTCAGGACTTCTTCAGTAATACTAATTTTAAACTATATGATCCCTAATGTTTATAATCTTTAACTGGGTCCCTAGTAACTAGTTAGGTCCCTAATCAACTAAAAGATCTTTTTATTTTTTATTACAGGTAAAACTGAAAAAATTCTCTACATCTTAATTACACTTAATTAACTATTCCTTTCTTTTCCTAGTATATTTAAAAAGCCAGGTATATCCGTTACCTGGGTCGGACTTCCAAATATCCTGCCTCCTGCAATTAAATATCTCAAAACTTTCAGCTACATCCAGCGCCCACCGCGCTTGCAATTGTTTTTAGAATGCTCACGTTGTTCACCGTGATTTCGTGTTTTTTATTACAATATACTCAGCCACTGTTGATTTGAAGTTCTTCGCTTCATTTTTAGGGTTTTGTACTAAAATACAAAACCCTATTGCAATCACGACCTGTGTCCGTCTGTCCGTCTGTCCGTCCGTCCGTCCGTCTGTATGTCACAGCACTTTTCACCATTGGTAGTTGAATAGGGTGTCATTGGAAAGGTCTCAATGAGATCTTTTCGAAACAAGTCTTAAAATTGTCTTATAAGTACCGAGGGGGGCAGGGGAAGGGGAAATGTACGAACTTTTCGCGTACCCCCCCCCCTCGCGATTGGACACCTTCCATCCGAAAAATCTGAAAAAAATCATGAATGTAGGCCTTAATGAGTACAACAACAACAAATACGTGAGAAGTCGAAATTCACTCAACTTTGTTAGTAATAGTATGATTTATCGATTTTGTGTTTTCTTGAATAAAATCTAAACGGTACCCTTAAACTCAATAAAGTTTAGCAGAGAGATGACTATTTATAAGATTGATCTTTTCTGAAAGTTTCATAAAGATCGAATAGTATTTACCGAAGTTATAGCGATTTGAATTTTCGAATATTACTATGGAGCAATATGCCCTGTATTACTATGGAAACATATTGCTATGGAGCCATATGCGCTTTTTATCGACTTAGACACTACAGCTTTGCTAGGATTTGCATGAAAATTTCAGGAGTGATAGGTATCATGAAGATGAGTACATACAATTGAAACAAGTCGAAAAGGCAGGAGAGAGCTCCTAGCAAAAGGGCTTTGTAGCCATTCTAGGATTTGAAAAAATAGGCCATGCATCGATGATTACAGTGCAGAGGAGTGGCCCCTGGAAAAAAATTTCATGAAAGGTAGCCGATATGAGTATCAACTGAAAGTTCTCTATAAGAGCTTTTCAAAACAGTTCTTAAACTGACAGTTTTTGCTTCAGTGGGGGCAAACGGGGGGAAATACATGAAAAATGTGTTTCCTCCCTCGCGAATGGACACCCGTGATCTTAAAAAACCTGAGAAAATTATCAAGGGAGATATTTATGGGTATAACTATAACAAATACCTCAGAAGTCAAAATTCGTTCAACTTTGTTAATAATAGTATGATCCTCGAATTTCACATTTTCTCCAATTAATTCGTCTTTGACATGTTTCTTGATTTTATTCGTTGCTGGTTACTGCATTTTGTAAGTTGAGTACAAAACCCTTCTGACATGAGCATAGGTCTGTCTACCCAACTTGTTTTGTTTTATTTACTGCTACCCTTAAGCGTACGTTCCATCTAACGTCTAGCGATCTCCTCATTTGTCCAATGTAACATCCATTACATTTTGCGAATGACACTGTGTAGACTCCGCTCCTCTCCATTATGGGTGTGGGGTCCGTTGATGCTCCTAGCAAGTTCTGTTGTTTCGTGGGTTGGTGGTTTCTCAACACTTTCCGAGGTGTTTTCGTCCATGAGTCATAGGTCATAACTAGCCTCTTCCGGTGGTCGAACTCCTGGTTTATGTTGTGAATTACCTATTGATGATCTTCGTTCGTTTTGCTATCAATTTTGCGAACTCGTTCGTAGGGTATCCATTCCACTCCGCTAGCCTGTAGATGTGTGATGTTTCCTTTTCCCGGCCTTTTTTATTCAATGTTTCTCACAAAAGTAAAGATCGCTGAGGAGTGTGAAAGCGAGCGTAAGAAACGGATATTGGAAAAGAATTATCATAAATTTCGACGAGAACAATCAAGAAACGGATATTGGAAACATCAGTTACGACGAGAACAATCAACAACGGTATCCCAAAGTAGCAAGGCAACAATGAATCCTCCTAGGAATTCGCCCAAGGCCAAATGAATCTCCTGAACATGGAATTGAAGTACTTAATTGACACAAATGCCACAAGAGTGGACATTCTCCTCGATGTCGAAGCATGGATCAACAGACTTTCCTACATGCACGAACTGACGTCGGAGGAAAACTGTACTGTATGAAAACGGAAAAAGGAAATGCCTTAGTGATCATGGACAAGACGGACTACGACAACAAAATGCGCGAGAAAATAAATGCAGGCCTATATTTCAAGTTACGAAATAACTCCCTAGCTGTGTCAATAAAAAGAGTGGATAAAGTGTTTAATGAATGCGAACCATTGATTCAGGACCATACGAAACGCTTAAAAGTATCTAACCCTTTACTGGCAAGGATCATAGGACTTCCAAAGATTCACAACTAGGCAAGAAAATATGGGGTGATAACGCCCCCACTCAGAAAATTGCGAAGTGGTTGATAAAGGAATTTAATAACATGGATTAGATGTTCGTTACCCGGTCAGTTGGAAATTCAACTGAATTCTCATCAAGGGTTTGTCCTGGGGACCTCTGGAAAACGATGATTGGATAGTATATTCGACATCAAGGCGTACTGGTTCTACTGGAGGAGTGGTTTGTAGTACAAGGATCAGGTGAAAGTTGGAAAGCACGAACCAAAAGGTGATTAAAACTGGCTAGACTCTGTATGGGGAAAGCTACTTCACTTTCAGGGATGAATTGCTAACCGGAGTTATACATTATGATGAAATGCGTCAGAGTTAATATTCCCTTCCCCAAGCTTGATTGAATGTGATTGAAATCGCATACTGCTTCCGTTATAATTAAGGGTCTGCTTAAAATAATCGTGTCCATTACTATGTATAAAAGCCTGATATTGAAAGTCCTAGGCCACGCGGAACTTTGGTGATTTTAACGGAAAATGTACCGTCAGATGAATGTGTGCGTTGTCCAGTTAACCCTTTTCCGGAATTTCGGGAGACATTTGATCCCATATCAATATCATCAACTAATAAATTATCTTCGTTTGTCGTTTCTTGACCATTTGTCTCTACAAATTCATTTTCGCTACACTCGACAAAGTTCTCCTCTTCCTTTATATTGTTTGTGACAAACGTATACGGTGAATTTTCTTTTGATTGTTGACGGCAGTTTGCATTTAAATCATTGACACCTTCAATAGTGTATGAAATGTATTCATTGCTCGCATCACTCGACTCGTCCTCCGAGTCCTCGCTATGCACGACATGAGGCGAATTTTGTTTAATCAAATGTTCATGCGATAGAAGGGTTGCTTTCCGATGTACTACCGATGGATTATTGTTACTTTGAAAGTCTTCACAGTCTGCAATATTTATACTTTGACTTCTATAGTTTCTATTTTCATCTTCTTTTATTGTACTGGCATCGGATATGTCATTCGATGTTCTGGGATTTTCTGTTATATTCAAGGGCCTGTCTTTTTGTGATTGCTTAATCGATGCCAAACGTTTAAGTAGACGCAATAACACATTCAGTACCACGGCAATAACACATTCAGTACCACGCCAATGCGCTAATGCAAATCAAATAACTTTTTTTTTTTTTCAAACCACTCAACATTAAATTCGTTAAACCGTTTCAACGTGAAATGCAATTTTCATTTTTTTATTACACATATTGCAAAACAATTCTCGTAATAACACTAACAATTATTTATTAATTTTACATAGTTTAGCTTTCAAACCGTTTTATTTGAACATGATTCGCGCCACTCGCACACTAATATTACGCTAAATTTTGCACTCTCAATTGCGAATCGCCATTGAGTCATGGTTGGTAAATTTTTTTAATAAATATTTTCCGCCACTAAATTAAGCTACAATATCAACCGATCAATATTCATCAACATTTGCGCGCATTCGCACTCTCCTTTTTCCCTTGCCGACGCGGTTTTCGCGACGTCTGCAATGCGTGGCGTTCTCCATAAGACTCCCCGTTGTTGCTGCTCGTCGTCTTGCGGGACTCCTCACAGCGGCAGTTGACAAGCCTTCCATCCAATTTCCATAGCATTGCGAAAGTGCAATTTGTGGATAAGCTCCGTTGTAAAGGAGGTTGTCGTGTCCAGATTTCAAATGCAAATTTAAATGATTAATATTATTTTAAATTTACAATTGAAATTTGGATCAGCATTATGGTGTTGTTCAAGCAGTTTGCTTAAGCGACTGCGAAACTTTGGTGATTTTCACGGGATGTGTAATTAGAGGGAGTAGTTTTACAGTTGAACGCTGAAAGAGCGATAATACAAGCATGTTTGGCAAATTATATTTACAATGCGTATAGGACTCTAGTCTAATTTATACGGAATCAATTACCGTTTTCAAACAAAAAAAGATCAAGCCCCGTAAAATTATTTACTTGGAATTCGTCATACGAGTATACCTCCTGCCAGTAACAGCTTACCAAATAAATAATTTTATTGAATAACATCCTTTGTTTCTCCACAGATGCAACCAACTCATATTCCCATTGTTGTACCTTTAGATCTCTGTGATTTAGATTCGATACCCGACACAGTTGCGAATATTCTGAAAATACACGGTGGCATAGATATACTTATCAACAATGGCGGTATTAGTATTCGTGCTGATGCAAAATCAACGGCCATCAATGTTGATATGAAAGTGATGACAACAAATTATTTTGGAGCGGTAGCATTGACCAAATGTAATTTGACCAAATACAAGAAAAGTAAGTTTAATAATTCACAAATATTTTTCAAAAGCTATTCTCCCGTCAATGATCATGCGCAAACAAGGTCAGATAGTGTTTATAAGCAGTGTCCAGGGAAAGTTCGCAATTCCCTTTCGATCCGCTTATTGCGCATCGAAGCACGCAATGCAAGCATTTGCTGATTCACTGCGTGCTGAAGTAGCACATGAAGGCATAAAAGTTCTTTGCGTAAGCCCTGGCTACATTAAAACCTCGTTATCGTTAAACGCACTCACTGGAAGCGGAGATAAGTATGGATGTACGCTATTTAGATTTTGTTAGAAAACGATAAAATGACAAAGGTTTATTTGCAGCTATGGATTCTGCAACAGAAAGTGGTTACAGTCCTGACGATTTAGCCAGAAAAATTTTACGAGCGGTTCTACGAGCAGATAAGGATGTTATATTTGCACAGCCAACTGCAAAGATAGCGTATTGTCTTAGGTTCCTATGTCCAACGCTGTATTTCTGGGTGATGAAAAGAAGAGCTCTAAAAGGACAAATGAATAGTTGAGCACTAGTCTTAGATACAAACGCTATTACCAAATATTATCCAAAACCATTATCCGACAAAGTAATGTAGAAATCATTGGATTCAGGGTTAATCAATCAAAAATAAACGTTTTTTAAATATTTATAAACGTTTTATTGCTTTCGCAACAAATAGTTGATCACACAGTAATTTCTGAAAATCTGTTTACATCATATTAAAGCAAAGTTGTATGAACAAATGTATCTATGGCAAATCACACCCTCTTCCACAAAGATCTTAACGACAAAACGGACTCGATTATTTTGCTTGTGGACCTTTGCGAGCGATGTCCTGCCATCGATCCAAATTAGCCTGACACATATCCAATAGCTCTTGTGTTTGTGGAACTAGCCGGAAAAGAAGAGAGTAGCAAGGTATGCAGATATCTTTGATGAAGCCAACTTGTGAAACAGCCTGCTGATGCGGCTGCTCTCTATCCATCATCGGAATCGGAGTTCGACCAGCTGCACGCTCTGCATCGCCTTGTTGATAAAATTCTTCAAATATGACATTAACTGTTCGGATTTGTATATCCCAAGGCTTAGCCGATGCTGAGAGATCACTGGCCGTCATTGCGATCGCTTGTACCAGCAAACGATGGTCGAGAACACTCCAAGAAAACTGCTCCTCCGAAATTAGATTTGATAATTTTGTCTTGTTAGGGAAGAATAACGCAAGATCTGTTGCTAGTATGCAATGTTTAATTAGTCCCAGAACTTGTTTGTATTCGCTACTGTTTAGCTTAGCAAATATGTTATGTCCCTCCTGAAAATAAAAAAAACTTAGGACTGTGTGTTCATCGAATATAATTTACATGTTTTACCTGTTGAAGAATGGTAACAGTTTGATTAAAGTGATGGTGCTCCATTGTCGATGTGCCGTAGATTGCAGCCAAAGGAGATTCAGTGTCCAACATGAATTTATTATTCTTCCCCCGATGATCAAGGTCGTGGCAAAGTGATCCGATGAAAAGAGCCAATTTCTGTGGTTTTACAATGGGGCTAGTAAAAATGTATGGGTTGAGTAAAACAGTCGTTACCTCAATTGGTCGAAACACGTCTTTGGTCCTCTTTATCACAGCATACATTGTGTTTGCCACTGAGAAGCCATGTGTCCAGTTATGGTACGGCACTCGCCGATAATTCCGTTTAATGGTCAGCGCAAACCTCATCAGAATTTTCTCATCGAACTTTTTCAAACCAAACAAGTCAATGAACATGTAGGTTGTATACTTGACTTTGTCTAGGTCGCACACTTCAAACGAATTGAATTGATACGTGTCTATATTGACAATTACTTCAGGTATGCCTTCTCTCAGCAGATGCAAGGCCTCATCTTCGGTAGATGTATTGTGGTAACTTAAAACTTCTAGCGCCACTTTGTACTTCTGTTCGGATCTCTTGATTTTGTCGTAGAGCTTAGCATGATGCAGAGCAAGACCACAATACACAGCGAATGTTTCAAATGCTTCTTCATCTTCCTTGGTGAAGAAGCCACTTCTTTTATTTATCATTTCCACAACCCCGATGACAGATCCTCGAATAAATATAGGCATGCATAAAATTGTTTCTGTCTTGTATCCTGTTTGCTTGTCCACTGAGGGGTTAAATCTTGGGTCACCATACGCATCTTTGATGTTCAAAATCTCGCCGGTGGTAGCGACTTGGCCCGCTATACCAGTGCCTACTGGAAAGCGGATTTCTTCGGGACTTTTGGGCGTAATCGTCTTGGCGCCTTGTTTTGATTCATCGAGTCCAACGTCGAAAATTGTAGCATAGAGTTCTTTGCTTTTTGAATCAACCAAAAACAAAGATGCGCGATCAGCGTCTACAAGGCGCTGAGCGAAGTTCATAACTTTCATCACCAACGTGTCCATACTGATCATATCTTGAAAAATTGATCTAAATAAGATTTTCAAAATTGAATTGAGAAAGATCATTCTTAATCGCACTTAAAATCTGAATACTTGAGTACAGCTAGTAGAAAATCGTTAAGTTTTTTCGTCTTGTTCATGCCGAGAAAAAGATGTGCGTAATGAAGGGCAATTCCACCCCAGACCAAATAACTGCAGGAGATTTCTTCGTCCTCCTCATGAAAAGGGTATCCGTTCTTGTCTCTGTATAATTCGATTATAGCTATGACTTTATTATCCGGTTGAACAACTGCTTGGCATAGAACGTGTTCTACGTCCTTCTGAAATTATATTTAATTACTTTTCAGTGACTATAGACTCTGATGACTTACAGATTTAGCAATACCATCGGGAAATCTAGTATCCACATCTCCTCGTGATATGCGTACGGGCTCCTTCGTTCGTGCAACGTACTTTGGTATTGAAAATCCATCTTTAATCTTTTTTGTTGTAGGATTCCCGGATCCTGCTGGTTCGCTGTACAGAGACAGTGAGTCAGGATCGCCATCGACGATATATAAATTGAAATTGGTGGCATTTGTTGCGGAAGAAATGCAGTTACCGAGCTCCCAAAGGACGTGTGTTTTGGTAGGTCGTTTTTGTAAGGAACTAGTAAGTTCTTGCAACATTTGTCTCTTGTCTGCGTGAACACAAAATTTCCAACGTGACAAGCTCGTTTTGCGACCGTTTCTGTTTGATGTTTGTTGTGTTTTCTTGGCTCGTTGCGTACGACGAATCATCCACCTTTCAAGTTGCTCCAAGTCAACTTCGTTCATAATATACTGCTCTAGGAAATCTGGATTTTGTCGGAGGAACTGTGATACTTTTACCGCCGACATGTCTTCATTTGCATTCTGGTTGTTTTCTACATCCGCATCTTGCACACCTTGTTCTTCATCGGAAATGATAGAAGCGCAAAATTAAGATAATTGACAAAATACAAATCTGACTGATTATACTATACTAAGTATGATAATTGTACGATTTACCTTTTAAAAATGCTAAAAAATGTTTTTAGAGATGAGCAGCGAATTTTTATGTTAAAAGGAGAAAGTTGTAAATCTCAATGTCAAACTTGTTTTGGACATTTTGTCATCAAGATTTTCAATATTATTGAAGGAAACTTAAGGATATTCGAAAATGACAAGAAATAAAAATAATTTTTTATCAATGGGTAATAATAGGATTCGAAGGAGTACTGTATTCTTCAGATAGAATTAGCATTACAAATATTCACTTATTGCTGCCAGAAGGGATTTTTAACACTACTTTTCTACGATTACTTTTATTAACTTAAGTTCTTAATGATTAAACTTAAGAAACACTCCTTTAGGATCCAGAATATTCAGATAAAGAAAAAAATGTCTACTATATTTAAAACGGCAGCCATTTTGTTTCAGGATTGCTAATTTTGACTAAATTTTTACAAATTCAAATACGCTTTATTGATTCAATCGTTATAAATTTTATAAAAACATAAAGTAAGTTTTAAAACATTGAAAAGAGCGATGCCACAAGTGATGCTCTGTGTAGATATAACCTGAAATGGTTATTAAAGCAAACTCACTTTTTGTATTTAAGAAGAGACTTAGGGATCATTTAATTGAACACTGATTGAAGTGTGGACCTGACAATTTTTTCCAGCTTAGTATCTTAGGGAATTTTTGACCCTATCGGCGAGATACTTGAAGAGACAGTTATTGAAAGTTTTTTTTTAATGCGCCGTATTATACATATGAATTTTCTTTTATCTCTGAGAGCTGATTATGAACTGGACTAGATATTCATGAAAGGATTAATTCATATTATTTTGTGTACTGATGTATTGAACATTATCTAGGTAGCACACTTGTCGCAGCGGCAAAATGTGAATGCAGATCGCACGAGCGTTGTGCGACGAAGAAAGAGTGTAGGAGAGAGTGGTAGAAAATGGAGGTACTAAATATAAATAAAAAACAAGTTATCAAAACGTTGTAACTATTCCTAAAAGTACAATATTACAATGTTCCTAACCTACATGTTAAACTTATCTCTTATTTAAAATAACGAGCCCAAAAAAGCCAAAGCACTTCGTCCTTGAAGCGCTGAATAGTCTGCCGCGTGGTACGAAGATCAAACGTCATTACAGTAAATTCAAACAGTACAAACGGAGTCGTGACCGCCGCTTTAGGGACGTCCTCCTCCGTTATTGGGATCTGGTGGAACGCGCCCAATAAATCAATGTTTCAGAACACATGCATGCCACTTATGTAAGTTCACGGTTACGTCTCATCGGATGTTTATCCGGCTTCGTAGCGGCTTTAAGGCGACAATAGTTCCCGAATGGACGCCATGTACCGTCTTTCTTTGGAAAGAGGTGGAGGGGACTTGCTCAGGGGCTCTTGGACGGCCGACATAAACCTATACCTAGCAGAAACTGAAACTCTTCCTGTGGTATGCGTAGCTTGCTTGGGTTCAGTCGACGTGGGCGGTCTGCTACCGGGGGGCCCGCAGTCGTTATAAAATGCTTAGTATGATGTATCGGAGGGGGTGTGGGGACTGCAGGATTGGTAAGGCCCGGAAATTTCTTGAACAGCGATGAGTACAGTGAACTTCCAATGAAGGTTGAAACGGACATCTGGTGATGCTGCCTGACCTCCTCTGATATAGCCACCCGAATCGCAGGGTATGAGAGTCTGCGGTCCTTCAGGTCGACGAGTAGACCGAAACGTCCGAGGAAATCGACGCCCAGGATTGGGCGCACTACTTTAGCGACACTAAAACGCCAGCGGGACACGCGCGGTAGGCCAAGTGAAACTGCGAGAACTCTGTCACCGAACGTTTCAATTATAGGCCCGTTTGCCGCGTACAACTTGTATGGGGACACACCTTGGACTGGATGCCGGTTAGAAATTGGAATAACGGAGATATCCGCTCCTGTGTCGACGAGGAATTTGAATTCGATATTGGGTTAAAAATTCAAAGGCGACTTCCCGAGAATCCACCAGCTGTCGCCTCCTTGGTTAGCGGTTTGATGTGCTTCCCGATTCCTTATAAATAAAAGAGCATGGTGGTCGACACTCTCTTGCAGCGGTACCAAAACGACGATGAAAATAGCAAATCTGAGTGTAATTTTTACGCGGTGTCGGCTACTGAAACGAGGAACGACAAGAGCTGCAACCGCAAGAGCTGCCTTGCTGAGACGACGCTTGAATGCGGTTAATCTCTTCTTAGTTCGTCGAAGCTTCTTACGATCGACTCGCTGCTATTCGCCGGGTGTGTGGTTGGCTTGTTCTGCACGCACGATACAGTGTCTTGTATGCCGATGCTGCTATATGATCTGTGGCGTTCGTTGACGATGAGGATGGCGTGGATGTTGGGGGGAGGCGTTGAAGCCATAATGACTTGATCAAGTTATCCGATATGAATTTCCCAGCGGTGCACTGCAGGCGGTACAAAAATTAGGACGGGCGTAGGTCCTCCATCTTGAGTTCAAAGAGCACCTGGCGCGTCCTTTCCCCGTTCGTGACACCAAACGCAACTAGTAACCTTCGTTTTAGGGCTTCGTACTCGTATTATCCGGTCTCGGGCGGATCTTCCACGATATCAGCAACATGCAATAGAATTGGCATGCCCAATTCGGCCACGACCTTGTCGAAACATGCCGCGTCAGAGTTGATTTTTCATCTGCAAAACTGCGCTTCAACGCGCGTGAACCATAGTTCTTGTTTATTGTGCTAGAAAGGTGGCAATTTAACTAAATTGCCGTGATCGGCATAGAAAAATTCGTTTGGCATTTTGAAAAACAGCTCTCGTCAGTGCCGCCACTTTTGCGTACCAGTAACTACAAAGGTTAATCTCTCGTTGACAAACTATAGTGATCTTTATTTTATTATAGGGTTAAACCATAGATATAGAGAGTACTGGATCTGCAACCGGTCGCGAGAGCCGAAGTAATTAACAACCTTCGCTTAAGTTGTGTGAAGTTGAGATTTGAACTGAAGTATTTTTGTTTTTGCACAAATTTTGTAGGTGTGCGCGGGCGTCAGTTGGGGAAGTGATTCTTCTGAAGAGAGGAAACTTGCCTGAAAACAAAGGGGAATGAGAAGCAGAAGGAATCATATAGTTTCGAGATTGTAAGTTATTTATAAGTTATTTATGAGTTAAATTTGCTTCCCACATGGACGAGTACACAGATTCTCGTTCCTCGTTCATTTATTTATATGCCTTCGGGTTGAACAGAGCTATGGCGAAATGCGTGTACACGATAGGATGTCCAAATAGAGAAAGAGAGGGAGAAAGAGAGCGAGATTGTAGGTTCTGCCAACCGAACTACATATGATGGCGCCTGGCGGTCGAAATAGAAGACGATGACGAGTATGCTGCAAACTTGAACTGCGTCGGCACAAATCTCTCTTGCAATAGTGGCGTCATCGGGCGGTAAGGCTAAGTACTTGTCGGGCCGCCCTCGTATAAAATAAAGTGGTGAAGCATCGCTAGGTCGTATTGATTTGCATCTATGGGAGCTTGAAAGAACGTATTAATTTAGGTGTCTTCTGCGCCTGGTAGATGGAGCCGCGAAAATAGGCATTCGTTCAGAGATTTTAACTTGTAGTTTCAACGTTGGGTGTCATTGAAAGTTGTTAAGTTGATTCCAGTACAGTTTAAAACATAATTTACTCTTATTTCATTTCTCATCATAGGCTCTAAGAAATGTGTATTGAGTTCGTCATGTCATGCCAAAGATGACGTGAACTGCATATTTCATGTACTAGCGTTTAAAGATTAGCCTTTAGACTATCGTCATTAGTAAACAACAAGTTGGGTAAAAATGAACATGAAAATGGACAATCCGATCAGGCTGTTAAAAATGAGTTGGACCAGTTCTTCGCTTCTAAAAACCAAGGCTTCTTCGAACGTGGAATTTTTCAACTTACCCAAAGATGGCAAAAGGCCATCCAATAAAATGGTCAATATATCATTGATTCATGTTTTTTGTTAATATAAATAAATGCCATTTTTTAATTTAAATGATTTGATGTTTATTTCATTATAAAGAGGAAGGTATGCCGTTAATTGTGGAAAATAACATCAGGCAAATGACCACCACGACCACGCTTACAGGATCATATCATTTTCATGAAATTTTCCATAACCAAATCGCAAAGTGGCTGTCCTATGTCCTCGATAACCTCACGAATTCCATCTTTGAGGTCTTGAATCGACCGCTGGGCTGTTGGCGTAGACCTTCGCTTTTACGTGGCCCCAAAGGAAGAAGTCGCAAAGTGTTAAATCACAAGATCTCGGTGGCCAATTGTGATCACCTCTTCGAGAGATAACACGGTCCGGAAACTCTTCCCGTAAAAGATCAAATGTCGCAAGGTGTTAAATCACATGATCTCGGTGGCCAATTGTGATCACCTCTTCGAGAGATAACACGGTCTGGTAACTTTTCCCGTAAAAGATCAATGGTTTCGTTGCTTGTGTGGCACGTAGCGCCGTTTTGTTGAAAGTAAACGTTATCCAGATCAATACCATCCAATTCCGGCCATGAAAATAATTAATCATCTCTCGATAGCGCATTCCGTTAACCGTAACTGTTGCTCCAGCCTCATTTTCGAAAAAGTAAGGTCCAATGACTCCGCCGGACCATAAACCGCACCAAACAGTCGCACGTTGAGGATAGAGAGGCTTTTCAACAATAACTCTTGGGTTTTCCCAGCCCCAGATGCGACAATTTTGCTTGTTGACGAAGCCACCGAGGTGGAATGGGCCAATTCCATCGAAAAATCATCTTGAGTGAGATGATTTTTCGATGGAATTCCGGATCATTTTCATGCATTTTAAGGACACGACGACACGACGTTGTTGATGATCGACCGGCCTGAGTTCTTGTGTTAACTGAATTTTAAAAGCCTTAAAACCCAAATCTTTATGCAAAATACGGTGTAATGACGTTTGTGGAATGCCTAATTCCAAAGAACGACGAGGGATGGACAAACCTGGGTTTTCTTCAACACTTTTGGCTACAGCAGCAATATTTGCGGCTGTTCTTGAGCTCGCATTTCTCCACCAATTTCTGTATTGCGGTCCGACAAGGTGCTTCACGACGAACCAAAAATGTTCGAGTTTTACGAACCGTCTTTCACCATTTTCATAGTGAATTTTAATAATTTCAATGCGTTGTTGAAGCGTCTATCGTTCCATTTCTATTAATGGCGTAGGTTCTGCTTGTCAAATGTTAAAAAGTAACACCTTCAAAAGTAACATCTACCGAAATAGCGGGCTATACAAAATAACACCTCTTATTGGAAAACCCTTTATCTGATTTGTTTTTTGCGACTGATATATGTATATTTCGGGAGCAACTTCCCCCGAAACACATATCTGTCGAAAAAACAAATCATATCATTTTAACGGAAAATCAACAAATAAAGGATAAGCGGAAGCGCTAAAAATTTGAAAATATACACAATGTTTGTACATACTATATGTTCTTAGTTCTGTAAACTTCCAGATGTCTAAGAGCAAAGTGTATCGCATAGAATAACATAGATTAGGTCTTCGCCTGTACACCATCCACGATTTCTGATGTCTTGCGGCATGATGCAGATGAGGTCCTTTTTTTTTGCTCGAACTATTGATTTTGTCTCGAATAGATCAGCTTCTATCAGAAGTAAGCGTCAAAATATTTACAATTCGTTTCAACAGATTCCGGCTGACGAGCATTGCTTAGGCAGCGATGTACTGACAGTAAACACTTCTGTGAATTATGTAGGCATCTTTTGTAGGAAATTAGGATGAGGTTTGTGATTTTCGTACTTAAACCTGAAGGTAACGCAAAAACTCTTAGGTAAAATTCGAGTACTATTAGATATTTGTGAAGCAATGGTTTGCCTTCAATTGTCTCAGTACACGATGAAGTTAGACAGTAACTCTGAAGGCATCAAGTCTTGCCTGTCTTTTTAGGGTTTCGTAAAATAATTTTACAAAACCCTATTAAAATCGCATCCAAACTGTCCGTCCGTCCGTTCATGTGTCACAGCACGTTTTCACGCAAACTACTTAAGCTAGAAATATCAAACTTTGTACGCGGGTGTAAAGTGGGGCCCTCTCCAAAGTTCAACTACAAAAAAATGTTACAGGGTATTTAAGGGGGGTCTCCCCATATAGGGGAGTGACCGAGGTAGCCAATATGGGTATCAAATGAAAGGTCTTCAAGATAAATTTTTAAAACAGGTCTTAATTTGACACTTTTTGCTTTGAGGGGCGCACAGGGAGGGGAAATACACGAAAAATTATTGTCCCTCCCTCGCGATTGGACACCTGTGATCCGAAAAATCTGAAAAAAATTATGGAGGCAGGTATTTATGAGTACAACAACAACAAATACCTTAGAAGTTGAAATTCGCTCAACTTTGTTAATAATAGTGTGATATTAGAATTTCCCATTTTTCCGCAATAAAATCGTATAGGTACCCTTAAACTGAACGAAATTCGATATTCAAGTAGTCCTACAAAAGGTCCTTAAACTTTGTAAGTTTGATGAAAATCGAATGCTATACACGGAAGTTATAGCCATTTGAAATTTCTCCAATTACAAGAACAATAACACATGCTTTTGGTATTTTAGGGCCTTTCCATCGAATCAGGCACTGCAGTTTTGATTTGATCCTCTTGAAATTTTCAAATCAGGTCAATAACATTAATATTTTTACTGGTTTGCAACAACATGGCGATCGTTGAAAATAGAAAAACAATGAGTTTTCTTATAAACATTTTCTTGACTTTATTCGTTACTGGTGACTGCATTTCTAAGAAGTTGAGTACAAAACCCTTCTGATATAAGCGTAGGTCTGTCTACCCAATTTGTTATTCTTTAGTTTGTAAACTTGCCACTTACAACGACACGAATATCTGTAGAAATCCATCCGCCAAGACGTGCAAACTTAGCTTGATCATTTATTACCGTGTAAAATTAAATCTACGTTCATGTAGCGCCATGTAAAAATTAGTAATTCACCTCACATTCTGCTTAGGGGTTTAAGCACTATTACTAGAAGTAGATTACAAAACTGTTTGCGTGTATCCAGGCCAATCCACATAGGGTAAGGTAAGATAGTTTTTCTTCAGATGCTGGAGGTATTAGTGTAACAAGGCCCGACTATCAGTTGAACTTACTATACGAGTTTATTCAAATGACCTACCTAGAAGCCGATTCCGGAAGTTCGAAACTATCTTTTTCAACAAGTTCACACTGAGATGCTCATATGGGCTTTATGGCGTTCACTGTGTATTATTGGTGTACGCATTGAAGAAGAGAATGTGTAATCATGCGCGGTATTTTGAAAATTTACTTGCCAAATAATTCAAATTCTGAGTAAGAAATTAGAAGGAACAAATATTTATTGGATCACTCTTCGCTGCGATGGAAGCTGCGTGTCGCGTGCTAAGTGGCGAATTCAATTCAACTGATGGAAAGTTGAATACGCTAAAGACGTGACAATAGGTGTGAATTACTCCAGTGAATTTGCTTGACCCGGGGATGTAACAGTTCCACTGGCACTCGCCTATCGTATCAGAATGCCCATACAAGTCGAACTTGACTCTGGGGTTATTATTAGTTTCCGCAAATGCGGTCATGTGTTGCTTGGCGCGAATAAAGATCATTTAACGACGCTGTCGAGCTTTTTATGCGGCCAATAAGTACAACAATATATTGCGCGAATGTAAGTAAATATTTTCAAGACCCTGAGCACGAGTTTACTCGTTAACTAGTTAAACCGTTTGAAAATCCACAAATACGTGCCTACTGGCTTTGAAGTGGCGCGAACAAAAGCTTTGTCGTTTGATTATGTTTATCTTTAGTGATAAATGCATTTATTAAACAGAAAATTAAATAACGAGCAATTTCACTCACTTGTGTTCACTTTGGTGTCCCACGCACGGGCTAGGCGGTCCGTTAGATTATTCCACATGATAACGAAATTAAGCAACGGTCGTTTCGCAAGATGAAATTGAAGAACATAAAGAAATCGGAAAGCAAAAGCACAATCGATGCTGTGATTACTCTAAATTGACTGGTAGTGGTTTGAAAGTGAAATTGAGAATTGAGTCGAAAGAATGCGTTTGCCAAGACGTCAAGAATACGCTCGATCTGTAAGAACTGACGGTGCGTCTTACGAGAACGGCTGAGCATGGTCAGGTACGCATGGACTAGCGAGTTGAGACGAGTGGTCGGACGCGGTTTTCCGCTAATTACGTTCGACTTCCTAAATCGCCTGGACTTATTAATACTCCATCAAATTTGAATCTGAAAATGAAGCGTTCTAACCATTTTACGGCCTATCCGTTACGGTATTGGGCTCATTGTCATGCAGGCGATGGACTCTCGATGATTTAATGCTTATTGGGAACTCTAAAGTGTTTCTGCAATAAATGGACAATTGCTATGAAGTAATAATCATTGTATGGTGCCTCTTGATTTGTTGACATAAAAATCACTGTTGTAGGTACCAAACAACTGTAGATCAGGCGACGAATATTAAACGCGGATTGTTTTGATTCGACTAAACTCTCACCGTGTCAAATTATCCTGTTGATGTTGTTTCCAAACGTACTCAGTCATGTTCACACCTTCCTTGATCTACGCTCAAGAAGAGAAGAAAACAAATTAGCCCATGTTTAATAACTGACAAGCGGTGAATCATGGCTATGAGTAGGCATTCTCTATGGTAGTAAATAATAATCATTTAAGCAGCAATTATATGCGAATTCTTTTTTAAGGGTTTTGTTTAAAAAAATTGTTACAATACGCTATTAAAATCGGTACCTGTCCGTTCGCCCGTCCGTCACAGCAAGTTTTATCAGGAACTACAGAAGCTTTAGTCATAAAATTTGGTGAAGAGCTCAGAAGTTTCTGGCTAATGAAAGTTTCGTCGCCAAAAACTTTTCAAAGGCTTTTAAGTCGAGTAGGGTATAAACTAAAAGGTCTTGATAAGTTATCTTAATACACGTTATTTAAATTGCAATAAAGATGACGGGATAGGCAGAAAAGCGGAAGAACACCAAAAAATTGTGTCCCCTCTCGCGGTTGGACACCTGTGGACTGAAAAATTTGAAAAAAATCATGAGGGTAGTTCCTTATGAGTACAACAACGACAAATATCTGACAAGCTTGGATTCGGTAAACTTTGTTAGTAATCGTATGATTTATAAATTTTACATTTTCTTGTATAAAATCGCAAGAGTACCCTTCACCCCAATGAAATTTTACATCCATGTGGCTACTTATAAGGCTAATCCACCAAGAATATTTCAGAAGTATCGAATTGTTTTTAATTATGTTATGATGGATTAAATTTTCTGTGTTACTACAACAACAACAATGCAATATTGAGCAATATATGCTTCCGATCGACTTAAACACTACGGTTTTGTTAGGGTTTGCATGAAAATTTCAGGAAGGATGTGTATCATGCACATCTTTGAGAATCTGTTCAACGAGTAATATTAGTAATCGTAAAAAAATGACGGCTGTTTTAAACGAGAAGATTGAGTAAATTTTCTGTTATTTTTCTCCAACTTCGGCATTGACAGTATAGGCTATTAACTTTTGATGAATACAAACATTTTCTTATGATTGGTTCAATGATGAGTGCCAGGATTCGTTAGACAAAAAGAATCAGGCGTGCAAAGAATAGAAGGAAAACCAGGACGAAGAGATAACATTAAGAAAATCTCAGAAGAGTAGTGAATAAGATAATAATACTATGAAGACCAATTGAGAAGTATCGATAAAAGTCTAGCGAGCAACAAGATAAGCATACAAACTAGTGAAAAGAATGAAACATGGTTATCAGTCAAAGACCACGCTCTGCCGTGATGATAAAGAAAGATGGGCATCATATGTCAAGAAACTACTAAATCCTCCGCACAGCTCCAGAACATTCGAGCTTATCGATATTCCCGGAGAGCTTCTATTGGCCCCACCAACTCTGGATGAAGTTTATTCCACCATCAAAGTCCAAAAAAAGCTTACAGTGGAGCTCATTAAATATGGTGGTAGCGGTGGTCAGAAAGCCATCCATAAAATCTTCTAGCACATTTGACAACATATGCCGAACAAGTGGAGCCAATTACTTACATTCCCTATTCACAACAAAGGTGATAAGTTACAGTACGAAAACTATAGAGGCGTTTCACTCCTTTGTACGGTGTAACAAAATATTTTCAAAGATCTTAGAAAATAAAATCAGATCATACGTACTACAACCTGTCTATCAGCATTGCCTTGACTTGCTGCTGAGCACATTCAACGCTTGCCTTCGGGACAGAGTTTTCCCAGTGCGATGGAGGGTGGCGCGGCTCGTGCTGATCAGCAAGGGAAGAGAAATCCCAGATCACCGTCTGCATACTGCCCGTTATGTATGCTAGATACTGCTAGAAAAGTGCTAGAGAAACTCATGAATCACTGACGTGATTCGAGCTGCTGGGGACCTATCTCAATGGCTATCTTGGCAGTACGGCATTAGGCAGAACGCTCCACCCTTGATGCGATTGTAGACGTGGTGAGTGGCAGAGACATATAGCCGCACCAAGCGATGGATTATCCTGTTTGTGACACTTGACGCTAGAAGCATCTTCTGGGTATTCTGTATACGCGGGAAACTCCTTTTCAAGTTCCAAAATATCGAATGTGGTTTCTGAAGGACTACCTGAAGGACCGAAGCCTGCTTTACGAGTCGACACAGGGCCGACAGAGGATGGAAGTTACATCGGATGTTGTCCAAGAATCTGTCCTTGGTCCAAAACTGTGGTGGCTCTGGTGGCTGGATGCACCGTTGAAGAGGCGCAACTTAGGTTAAGTATACTAATGCGCTGCGTAAGAGACTGCATGGCTGCTCGTGGGTTTAGTCTAGCACTGGGGAAAACCGAAGTGGTCATCTTGACAAAAAAGGGAGTGTAAGAGAGTAAAGTTGATCAGTATTGGAGACATACTAACCGATATACCTGGGGCTACTGTTCGACTCGAAGATGAGTTTCTCTGAGCAAATCAGGGCACCAGCTGAGAAAGCTGCTGCATTTGTATCGGTTCTGAGTCAACTTACGGCCAACGAAGGGGGACACAACCCATCAAGAAGACGCCTCTTGATGATTGCCGTAGGGTCAGTGCTACTGTACGGAGCAGAAATATGGAGCGATGCTCACAGTAAGGAGGTGTTCCGAAAACAGTTCTACAGAGAAGAGGAGTTCTGAGGATTGCATCCTTATATCCGATAATCTCAGGTTTGGCGGTGCAGCCATGATACCTGTTGCTCTCCTTGCTGAAGAACGCCGCGCTATTTACCTGCGTCAAAACAAGGACGCAAGGGAGACGGTTGCCCACAAGGGGAGACAGTGCTCACTCAACGATTGGCAGCAGTCTTGAGTGTATTGCACGAAGGAAATGTGGTCTCCGTGCCTCGTCCCGGATGTGAGACCGTTGCTAAATCGAAGGCATGGTGAGACTAACTTCTATCTGACCCAGCTTTTGAACGGACATGATTGTTTCCAGTCTTACATGCACAAGATTGGTAAGTTACGGTCCCCCGATTATCGGTTTTGCCTAGGAGAGGAAGAGAGGCTGCGATGAAACCTCTACATAGAGACGGGAGAGCTCACTCTGGATAGTATAGTCATTGTGACGCTTGAATTGGTTAACATATGAAACCAGGTGGCACATTATGCCCGGGCAGGCCTAACTTAATCAAAGGAAATCACCGTATCCAGGGACGCCAGGGTTGGAGCATCGCTTGCTTGGCAATTTCTCTTCCCCTCCCCCTACCGGTTGAAGAGGGATCCCCCAGCTTGAAGCCGCCTCACGGGGTAACAAAACGATACCTGGCCTGAAGTAATGTGTCAAACGTTGCCAGGCTGGGTTTTCGAGTTGACAAGGGAGCTGTTTAGTGGATAGCTCAGTCGCTTACAAGCATGGGAGTCCCACATTCAGTGCGAAAATGACATTTATTTCCCAACCACAAAAATACCTTTTCCACGCTTTATTGAGCATGGTTTTAATATGCTCGTTATAGTGTAGATAACGATCCAGATGAACATCTAGGTGTTGAACTAATGGTCTATGAGGTACCCGCTCTGAACTGCCTTCGCCGACCATAATGTGGAAATCCTCCCAATTGTTTTTCAGATCTTGACTGGCCAACTGCATATTTGTTCCCACTTCTGTGCGTTGACTTTCAATGGCCAATTGTTTCTGTAGAACTTAAGGTAATTGAAAAATGTTTGAAGGTTCTTTTGAACAACTGACGCTTTTCTGTCTGCCGTATAGATAACCAGACCATCAGTAAATGTCACTTATTAAGGCGATACGTTATAATGTACGCCCTATGAGGGAATCGAATTAATTACGATTCATAAAGAATATTCACTCATAACAACATGTTGTGTGCCGGCTTGCACCTAACGAAGGCTTTGCACATCCACATCCCAACGAAATTGGGAAACGAAGAGTGCTTAAACAGGGAAATGTGAAAAGAGAAAAAAACAAAGGAAGTTTTTTTTAGGGGGTTTGGTTCGAACAATTTGGAGTGCAACACCGCATCAGCGCTCGTGTTCCGTGGATAAATTTGTTTACAAGTGTCGGCGTTCACAACTTACGATAATTACACGGGAAGTATTTGTTTGGCGACAAATTTGCTTAAAACTAGCCTAATTCGGGTACAAAGCACCGAAGCAAGTGAGTAGCAGCCGGGAAAGTGAATCGTGCAAGCGAACATTCGACTGTTCACATCCGCGAGCAAATCGACGCTGGACGTGAGAAAAATTGCATTGACAAGGACGGAAAAGCGTGAATTCTGCTGATTGTCAGAAAGAGGAAGAACTGTACCTACCCAAGGAATATACAATAATTCCCTTTTCATGCACGCAGCCACATCAATTGATGGTAATCTGACACAGGTACAACCGCATTCTGGTAGCGTCTAGGACGGAATCTATAGGCCGTTTTTACCATATTTCGATGTTACAATAGACGGGCGGTATGATCTTTCAACTTAATCACATTTCAGACGGAACTGCCGTTTGTATGCCCCCCTTAAAAGAAGAGTTTGCTTGCTCGCTTGTTTGCTTGCTTGCGATTTTGTGTGTTTTGCATGCTTTGTGTCGCGCGGATCTAGCTGCACGTAGCGACTGCAAGAAAACTAAGTGAAACCAAAGAATTTGAGGAAAATTGCCGTGTACCAAGGAGGAAAATATAACATCCTAAATTTTAACTTAAATCGATGGATCAAAAAGGAGGCGTTCTCTGCAACCAAATAAGGTGCGTGTTGCGTCTGTAACAGTTTTGTGTTGAGAATTTTCCTTAAAGTTAAAGAAAAAGATATATATATATATAACTATCCTAAGTATAGTCAAATAAGTGAACTAGCGGCGACGTCCGTCGTTATCCCCTGCATCAGCAAAAAATTTAACTTTAAAGGAAACGGGAAATATTGGTAAACGCTGACGTGCAAAAATTAGGAAGTTCAGTCTGGAAGAAAGTTATAATTCTTATGAATAATTCTGTTTCATTGGATAAATGGAAAAACTACTTATAACTTAGAAGGAACCTGACAATTTTTGGATTTTTAATATCTATTAAAGTAACTGATTAAATTTTTTTTTAATTTTAATAAATATCATAATCATATTTGACAAGCACTAAGGAATTCAATTGTTTTTCCATTTCCAAATGCCTGTATCAAGCATTGTTTATTACATGATAATTATTTAGCAAATTTTTTTATAGTTCTTAATTATTTGAAGTTTTTGAATGTTGATGAATTATTTATAAACCAACATTGTTCAATCATTTATTAAGTTTGGGTGAAGAATTAATTTCCTATTGAGGAAACGCATCAGTCAGTCAATGTTGCGAAGATTGCAGGACTAATGACCTATGAAAAGTATAGGCCTACACAAACCAAGTTCAATCCAATCGGTTTTACAAAGAAATTAAGCAAGAATTCCAAATTTTGAAAGTATCCAGATTATTTATTTCTGTGGACTGTTTTTTCTGGTAAATTTTCTGCTACAGCATTTTTAAATAATTATTCATTTTTAGACACTTTTTTTTTTTTTTTTTTTTTTTTTTTTTTGTGGTAGGGAGGTGAAGGCATTTATGCCCGCCGAGTCTGGCAGTGTGGGACTCCCATGGAAGATACCTTTGGACTACCCACTAAACACCTCCCCTGTCAATCTGAGAACCTAGCCTGGAACCGTTTGACACATTACTTCGGGCCAGGTCTCGTTTTGTTACGCCGTGGGGCGCCTTCAAGCTGGGGAGTCCCTTTCCTAGCGGGAGGGGAGGGGGGAAGAGGAATTGCCAGAAGAGCGATCCCCCAGCCCCAGCGCCTCCGGCTGCTGTGAGTCCCTTTTATATTTTAGGACTGCCCGAGCATAATGTGCCACCTGGTTCCATTTGTCAACCGATTCGAGCATCACCGCAACTATATTATCCGGGGTGAGCTCTCCCGTCTCCCTGTAGAGTTCCCTTCGCAGCCTGGCCCATTTCGTACACGCAAAAAATGTGTGACAGGCATTGTCCTCCTCTCCTGGGCAAAACCGACAATCGGGAGACCGTGACTTGCCGATCTTGTGCAGGTAAGACTGAAAACACCCGTGCCCGCTCAAAAGCTGGGTCAGATAGAAGTCAGTCTCACCATGCTTTCGATTTAGCCACGGTCTCACATCCGGGATGAGGCGCGCAGTCCACCTTCCCTTCGTGCAATTCCTCCAAGACTGCTGCCAATCGTTGAGCGAGCGTTGTCTCTCCTCGCGGACAACCATCTCCCTCGCATCCTCGTTTCGGCGCAGGTAAATAGCGCGGCGCTCTCTAGCAAGGAGGGCGACAGGTATCACGCCTGCAATCACTCTCACCGCCGAGTCGGAGACTGTTGGATACGAAGATGCAATTCTCAGTGCTCCTCTTCTCTGTACCTGTGCCAATCGTTTTCGGTATACCTCCTTGCTGAGAGCGTCGCCCCATACCTCTGCTCCGTACAGTAGCACTGACCCTACAGCACTCATCAAGAGGCGTCTTCTTGATGGGCTGGGTCCCCCTACGTTGGCCATAAGTCGACTCAGGGCCGATATTCCCGAAGCAGCCTTCTCAGCCGTTGCCCTGATTTGCTCAGAGAAACTCATCTTCGAGTCGATCAGTAGCCCCAGGTACTTCACCGCTGGCTTCGATTCGATCTGTATATCTCCAATACTGATCATCCTTACTCTAGGGATTCTCTTTTTTGTCAAGATGACCACTTCGGTTTTCTCCAGTGCTAGACTGAGCCCGCGAGTAGTCATCCAGTCCCTCACTCGGCGCATTAGCATACCTAGCCTAAGTTGCGCTTGTTCAACGGTGCGTCCGGCGACCAGAGCCGCAACATCATCCGCATAGCCGACCAAGCGCGACTCATCTGGCATCTCAAGTCTCAGTAGCCCGTCGTAAGACACGTTCCACAGGTCCGGACCAAGGATAGATCCCTGGGCAACACCCGATGTAACCGCCATCCTTCGTTGGCCCTGTGTCGTGTCGTAGAGCAGGCTTCGGTCCTTTAGGTAGTTCCTCAAAAGCCGCATTAGATATTCTGGAACTTGAAAAGAGTTTTCCAGCGTATCCAGAATATCCACCCATCTAGCGGAGTTGAAGGCATTCCTGACGTCGAGTGTCACCAACAGGACGATCCGTCGCTTGGTGCGACTATATGCCTCTGCCTTTTGGACCGCGTTCACCACCTCTGCAATCGCATCAATGGTAGAACGTCCTGCTCTAAAGCCGTACTGCCGAGGAGATAGGTCCCCAGCAGCACGAATCGCGTCAGTGAGTCTTCCCTTGATGAGTTTCTCTAGCACTTTCCCAGCCGTGTCTAGCATGCATAACGGGCGGTATGCAGACGGCGATTCGGGATTTCCCTTCCCCTTGCTGACCAGCACGAGCCTCGCCACCTTCCATCGTACCGGGAAAACCCCGTCCCGTTGGCAAGCGTTGAATGTGCTGAGCAGCAAGTCAGGACAATGGTGATAGACGAGCTGCAAAACCTCAGCTGGTACACCATCTGGACCTGGAGCCTTCCTTGCCTTCAGGGAGAGGACTGCCTCCTCCAGTTCCAGCTGTGTGAAGAGTGGGCACTCGACTGCTGTTTCACCATGGACAGCGTCAACACGGACGGGATGTGCGGGGAAGAGTCCCCGCACTATCGCGTCCATCTTTTCCGCGTCATGTATACAAGGCTTCCGTAGGGCACCAAGTTTCCCCATGACCAGCTTGTAACCTAGGCCCCACGGATCCCTATTTACATCGTCCACGAGGTCTTGCCAGCATCGGGCCTTGCTCTTGTTAATAAGCCTGCGAAGATATTTCCTGCCGGACCTGTATGCTGCTAGCCTAGTGTCTGCCTCCTCCCGTGTTCGCGCCCGCTGGGCCTCTCGCCGAAGTTTGTGACACTCGCTCCTTTGTTCGGCGATCTCGTTTGACCACCAGTATACTGGAGGCTTACCATGTCGGGGTCTTCGGCGGGGCATGGAAGACTCGCAAGCAGCTATGATGGTACTCATAGTTGAGTTCACCAAGTCCTTGGCTGTAGGCCCTCCACTCCCTGGCGGAGCTCCCAGCAACGGTGCGCCTGCCGTAAGCGCGTCAGTGAACTTCTCGACGTCCATCCTCCCAGTCCTCCATCCGAGGATTGAAGTTTGGGCATATGCACGCAGAGTGGCACCGTCGTGAATCTCAACAGCTATATACTGGTGATCACTAGCCGAGTAGTCCTCTAGTACTCGCCAGTTGTGTACTCTAGGTACCAGGGACTCCGAAGCGAGTGTCACATCGGGTATGGTTCCTACGCAACCCCAGCGGCGGAAAGTAGGGGTGTTACCAGTATTTAGGACAAAAAGCGCTGTTCTGGCCGCCATGTCCAATATTTGCTTTCCCCTTGGGTCGGATTGTGGCATACCCCATTCGATGGCTCTAGCGTTGAAGTCTCCCCCGACCAGCATGTGGCCCTCTGTGTTCGAGACAGCGTCCTCCAGGGCATCGAGTTTGGTTCGAAAGGATCGCATTGCCTCGTTAGGCGTCAGATAAACACTGAAATATGTTATCCCTGAACACCGCACCCACACAAAACCATCCCCGCGTCCATGGCCCTGCACCTGAAGGCGGGCGCTGTCTCGAACCCAGATGGCCGAGGTACCAGTTTTGTCAGGGTACCACGCTTGCGAGTCCTTGTTATGATGTTGCTCGCTCAGCAACAGGAGGTCAGCTTTCTTATCCCTCGCAAACTGCTCAAGTAGGTCCTGGGCGTTTGTGCTTCGGTGCAAATTGACCTGCAGGATACGGATCATTTGAGTATCAATTTGGCTTTAGTTAGGGCCTCCTTGAAAACCCGGCATCTCCCTGTCCCCGGCTCATGTTTGAGGTCGCCGGGTGCTAGCTTAGCGTCCTTGCAAAGAATGCATTTTGCCTCGTTCGTGCACTCCTTCCTTTTGTGCCCCGTTTCACCACATTTGTAGCACAGAGATCTCCTGTCGTGTCCCCTACAGCCATACGCGGTGTGTCCGTATTCGAGGCATCTGAAGCAGCGGATAGGGATCGCTCTTCTCCGTATCCTGCAGATCACCCAACCTATCTTAATTTTGCCCTTCGCCAGGATTTGCTGGGCGTCTTTATCAGCTAGTTCGACAATAGCCATGCGTTGCCCCCTTGTGTTTTCACGCGTCAATCTTTCCTTGACTTCACTTAAGCTGGGGAACTCCCTCCTAATGGCATCCTCTACTTCAGCTTTGTCCGTGACGCAGTCGAGGTCCCTGATTTCCAGGGTGGCCATTGGTTCGAGCGAGGCACTAAATCAACGTATTTTCTCTAAACCTAACACGGTTATAGTGATAGTTGTTAAAAAGTGATGAATGTGTAGTGGTTAGGATAACAAACATTTAGGACAGTACAGGACTAGGAGTAGTTGTGATTGATAAATGTATATCAGAGATGAGACGGTAAAAAAATAGATAAGAACCGATAAACTGCTGAACAAAGTATTTTAAACAATAAAAAAAAAGGTTGGTGTTCATAGTTGCATTTTTGAAGGAAGGTTATGCCAGATGAAAATGTAAAATTGAAAGGGATTGAACCAGAAAACGGTTTGTTTTAAAACACTTATATTCCCTGTCTGAGTATTAATTTAATCTCATATCTTTATTTCCCGTGAGAACATTTTTCTCAGAATTAGTTTGTTCCTTGTAAATCACATTAAAAAAATCAAAAGTCTTATTTCGACCAGAGGAATGTTCAAGAAGTAAAAACCATTTTTCCATGTAATGAATAAAATTATAATGAATTGCTAAGAAACCACGATCTTTCCTTCCAGTAGTTAGTTCATTCCTTTGCACAGGTAGTTGACAACAACAGTTGGTATGCCGTCGAGCAGGGTGGGGCCGTAAGTGACCTTCCGTAAGGTTCACTCATGGTCCTCTGAACATCATCTTTTCCCCTTTTCGGTTTCGGTTCGCGGTACCATAGTTTGTTTTGATGTTTTTTTTTATTAGAGTATGATATTTTGAAGTTTGCATTAGAGTAGTATATTTTTCGGTACCGCGTCGGTAAAAAAAAAAAAATCGGGAACGCGGAATAAGATCAAGTTTTTGAGGGTTTTGTATTAAAATACAAAACCCTATTGCAATCACGATCTGTGTCCGTCTGTCCGTCCGTCTGTACTATGGAAGCTACAGCAATGAAACTTTATGGAAAGGTCAGAGGTGGTGACTTCTTGAAAATTTTAGGGTGGAAAATTTTTTCAAAGGGTATTAAGGGGGATCTCTCCATATAGGGAGGTGACCCTTAAAAATTTTTTTTTACTATTGTTAGTCGAGAAGGGTGTCATTGGAAAGGTCTTAATGAAATATTTTCAAAACAAGTCTTAAAATTATCGGTACTGAGGGGGGCAGGGAAAGGGGAAATGTACGAACTTTTCGCGTACCCTCCCCCCTTCGCGATTGGACAAAAATCTGAAAAAAATCATGAATGTAGGCCTATATGAGTACAACAACAACAAATACGTGGAAAGTCAAAATTTTACGTTTCCTTGAATTAAATCTTAAAGGTACCCTTAAATTCAATAAACAATACATCCTTTTCCCGAAAGTTTCACATAGATCGAATGGTATTTAACGAAGTTATAGCGATTTGTATTTTTCTGTATTACTATGAAACAATATGCGCTGTAGTACTATGGAAACATCATATGGCTTTCGAACAATATCCGCTTTTTACCGACTCAGACACTACAGCTTTGCTAGGATTTGCATGAACATTTCAGGAATGATAGGTATCATGAATATCTTTAAGAATTGGTTCAGCTAGTGGTATCAGTAATCGTAAAATAAAATAGCGGCTGTTTTGAATGCGAAGATTGAATAATTTCGAGTTATTTTTCCCCAACTTCAACGTTTAGCGTGCATGCTTTGAACACTTGATTCAATTTAATGAATGACTGAAGATGAGTGCTTACAATTAATACTCATATGTGAATAAAGTCGAGGAGGCAGGAGAGAACTCCTAGCAAAAAGGCTTTGTAACCATTCTAGGATTCGAAAAAATTGGCCATGAATCGATGATTACAGTACAGGGGAGTGGCGCATGAAAGAAAAAATTGATCAAAGGTAGCCGATATGAGTATCAAATTAAAGTTCTTTATGAGAGCTTTTCAAAACAGTTCTTAAACTGACAGTTTCAGTGGGGGTACAGGGGGGAAATACATGAAAAATGTGTTTCCTCCCACGTGAATGGACTCAGGTGTCCATTCACGTGGGAGGAAACAGATCTTAAAAATCTGAAAAAATTATCAAGGGAGATATTTATGAGTATAACAATAACAAATACCTCAGAAGTCAAAATTCGTTCAACTTTGTTAATAAAAGTATGATCTTCGAATTTCATATTTTCTCCAATAAAATCATCTTTGACATGTTTCTTGATTTTATTCGTTGCTGGTGACTGCATTTTGTAAGTTGAGTACAAAACCCTTCTGGCATGAGTGAAGCTAAATACGGAATAAAGTAGAGATGGGTTTCTTTTCTGTATGGTTGTATTTTAGACGCATTTAAAACGGGCACGTAGTGTTGGCTGAATTAATGTAATCGAGCGTAATCCATTTAAATAACCTGTGACCGAAATCCTCTCCAAACTAGCTGTACGGGCTGGTGCAGCTGATTCGATGAGAGGTCGGTTTACATTTCCTTGGAAAATCTCTACGGACGATCATTAAAAATTATCATTACAACGTTAAATTCAATGCCATTCTAAAGACTGCGAATGAAGATTGAAGAAAGTAGAGGCGCGGTTACTGTTCCTTACTGTAGGCTAGTCAAGACCGTCAGATTTCAATTTGCTACAAGAAATAATTTCACATAAAATATATCACACATCACGGCGACAAGGTATGAGGGATATCAAAGGCGCTCTCCATATTAACTAGGTACGTTCCAACACATTTCCTATTGTTAAGTTTCCAGCAAATGCTATCGCATGTACAGTCGAATGCCTGGTGCGAGATCCATACTGGCAGTTCAGTATTAACTCATATTTCTCAATATGTGCGTTTAACGCTTGGTTGGAAATCACTTTCAAGCTTTGCTGATGTTAAGTAGCAAGCCAATTGGGCGATAGGTTATAGGTCCTAAAGAGTTCTTTCCTTTCTTCAAGATTCGGAGACTTTATCGTTTTTTCATTAATTTGAAAAATATGCATTTTTCAACGTATTGTTGAATAGTATGCAATAATTTATAACGCCAATCTGTGGCAAATGATGGAGTACTATGTTAAGAGTGCCGACAATACCACTTGGTTTCTTGTTGTTTATTTTTTCAAATATGAGACTCAAGTCTTCATATTTAACAATATATTCAAGAAGACTACAACGAGATATGAGGTCGGAAAAAATAGTAACGATATCCAAATTATGTGGGAAATGGTCAAAAATGCGATCATCGACCAAAAAATTATCAGGATGAGTGGTTGGACGAAGAATGTCAAGATGCAGTTAACAAAAGAAATCAAGCACACAAACTGTAGGCCTAAATACTCGAGCGAAAAAGGAGAAATGCATCCCCCTATGTCAACAAGCATAAATTGTGTGCCGATAGAAGAAACGACGGGCCATCAACCGGAAGATTGAGCAAATTGACGAAAATATGGCGCTAAATGAAGCCAGACCAGCGTTAGCCTCAATTAAACAGCTTCGGAGGGAATACACACCATGCACGAGCCTTAGCAATGACGCATAACGCCCAGTATTAGGCCGCCCAATCGATCCTAAAAGCAGGAGGAAGCAAAATTTCCAAAAACTTCTCACAGCACCCACAACATCTACCGAAACTGTGAACATTCCAGAGACTGAAGAAAATGTCCTGTTTCACCGACCACTCAGGAAATTTGAATGACAAGCAGTAATATGTCAGCAAATGATTGCGATTATTTGATGGAAAAGGTGTTTTGACAGCTTTCAAAATGGGTGTTATATTATATGTGAGTTAGATGATTGTCCTTTATTCAAATGATTAGATAATGATGATCGTCTAGTAGATAGATATATATATATATATATATATATATATATATATATATATATATAAATATATAAATATAAATATATAAATATATATATATATATATATATATATATATATATATATATATATATATATATATATATATATATGTAAGCTTAAATCAGTTGCTATTTGGAAGAAAAAATTAGATTTTATGATTATTCTTTGGTTTTGTTTTAGCACTACCGCTCCTTTTGGGCCTTCACTTAGATATAGTTATGGGATCTCATTATCTTGATGAAATGTATCGGCACTCGAGATATGGTCAGTACCACCCGTTGACCGTGCGGCTGCCCACCCAGCGGCGATAAGTTCTGATTCTAAATCAGTACATATCATTACTGAACGGGCTTATAGTCCGCCTAAAGAATCACTCAAAATAAATCTCGTCATTATTCTTAGTATTCTCAAAGTATAGCATCTGCTGCGGACTTATTCCCGGATATGTCAGCTATGAGGTGGAGTCACTTGCTCGGAAGGAACAAATCTGAGCAAAGGGTTGTATGACGGCTGAACACAGTTAACACGCAGTGTACTTAAAATTCAACTGACAGTTATATCAACGTACTTGTAAATACAAAAATCGCATGTAAACTAAGGCGAAATCGATATTCGAGAACAATCATGCCAGAAAACGTAGAGAGCAATTATATTTACATTTTGAAACACTTTTATGCCAACAATATAATTATCAATTAATTAATTAATTAATTGATCTTGAAATAATAATAATAAATCAGTCGCATAACAGTCCAGATCGGAACTGATAAATGTACTCTAGAAGCTTACATGTTACATGTCAGCATCATGCTTGAACCTAGGATGGTTACCCGATTTGAATATCATGAAGATCTTAGCAGGGTGAATGCATCATTTGAAAAATCTTTATACGCCACCCTAGTTTTGCCCTCCATATTCATAAATCCGTTCAGACTAAATAATAAAACTTAACTTTTATTGCGAGTCAGAAATAAACTTAAACCTCATTTATTCTGGCGATTAGGGAGATCGATTACCTTGACATGTTGATTTTCTTACAAAGGCGCAAAAGGATTCCCAATGCCATTACCGAGGATGTTCAGGATAAGCAATAGCCATGCGTTGGAATAAAGGATCAAAGTTTGTCTAGTCAAAATTTGTAGCAGACAATCACCCTAATTCATTCAATGAAATTGAACAAGGTGTAAATGGTCTATTAATAATGAATTGTTTTTGTATCTCATTCGGAAGTAAACCGAAACTGTACGCACGCAAAAGGAAAGTTTGTTTAAATGGAATTCTATCGACGGATCGAATTTTAAGAGGGATAGGGATATCTAGTTTAATTTTAGGGATACCGAATTGTTTTTACATCACCAGTGAAATGAATTAGTTCGGAGAAGGGGAACATTTTCAAAATTGAGGTTTCATTTTAAACCAAATCATAACCGAAGTGAGTTGCGGAAAACAATAATTTGATCCCTTTATTCAAATTTTGAGCCCACAAAAGTTCGATGCTAATAGTTCCCCATTTCCACTACGCTAGAAATGAGTCTTCTCGTTAATGATAAAAAAATTGATTTTAATTCGTTCGCAGAAATTTAGCCGAAATAAGTCCTGTTGGCCTTGTTCTCATTAAGATAGGCAAAGATTAATGCCAAGGTATTATTTTTTAAATGGCGAGCAAAAAGCATGGAATGCGTTTAAATGATAAACAGACAAAAATATCTTATCAGTACTCACCTTCTTGTGTTAGAACAGGGGCATAACACTCCGAAAGGAACAAGACTTTTTCACTGCGGAATGCTCACCTTGCAACGTTTAGTGATACACTAACTGGCGGTTTCAACATACGGCGCTCGATTAAGACGACGAATTTGATAGCCCTCACCGTCCGCGTGCAGTATTTGGCAAATTATATTAATTGCTTTACTAAATGACTATCTGTCTTCCTATTTAATTACTCACGGAGACAAAGGATATTTTGAGGACATGGCCGCAACAGTGAAGAGTGATAGCGAATTGAAGTAATGTATTTGTGCCGAGACTAGTGAAAATTAAAACGCCTTAACTTTTGCACGCAATATCGCCGATAAATATCTGCGAGTGCCATTCCAACGGCTGGCGTAGGGTGGTGTTGATAATATCATTATCTGTCTACAGGCAACAGCTCTAATCTACTATCGTCACCCTTGTAGTACTCTTATCGATTCATTACATACTCGGCATCTGGGGATGTTGTAATAAAATGACTCCTCACCCCCAACTAGCATTTGCCTCGCCGATCAAAGGCAAATGCCTCGGAAACCATTATCACACCAATTATAATCCTGCATAAACAGTTCAAGTACATTATCTCTTTAAGGACTTTCGACACGATTGTTTGATTTGAGTGACTATAATTACAACTTCATAAACACGAGGGCGAGGGGAGTGGAGCAGCACTAGCGAATGAGGCATTATGCGAGCTGCAAGAGCCCAAGTCAAAGAAACATTCTTAAAGAAGTGTTCCTCAAGCATTGTGGTCACTTGAAGCTTTAGAAGGGAGCTTAGAATAATGCAGAACGGCTCGAGTGTTTGCGGGGAATGTGCTAAATGAGGTAACGAACTAAGCAAACTAGTCATTAAATGCTACTTTACATGGACTGCGATTTTCTTGTAAAGGTTATCTGAGTCAAGTGTATGCGCTACTTGGTGACAATTAAACTGCTTCTACGGGGTTTTTTTCGCTTCAATTGTCGTTTGCGAGCCTATTGAGCAATAAATTGCGAAGTTAAATATTTATATTCTATATATTCTAATATGTGTATGAGTTCAAGGTTGCTCCGTGGAACAAAGTGAACAAATCAAATTTGAATTAGCGGCGAGCCGATTCTTTTAAGTTATAGAATGAAACTTTCCATAAAGAATTCAGACTATAAAATTAGTAATCCAAACAGCGCAAAAAACTGCCTGAATGTCACTCCTGATGATAAATACAATAATTCCTTCATATTTTGTTCATAATACATTACACACACATGAAATATTGATTTTGGACTCCTTTACCGAAGAAATGTCCTGCTTAATTTTCAACATACGAGGTGTGTTCAAAAAGTATCGCGAATTTTGAATTTTCGCGGGTTACGTATATTCGAATTTCGATTTTTTGTGACGTTATGTTGGTACTCATGTCTGTCACTTATGCCGACAAGCTCGGCCATTTTGAATGTTCACTTGATTGGTAATAGCTGCTTTACTTGCACGTGTTTTCAATCGTCTTCGATTTTTACTTATTCAAAAAAATGGATCAAAGAACGTGTATCAAATTTTGTGTGAAAAACGAAATTAAGTGCGCGGATGCATTCCGAATGTTGACTGTGGCATACGGAGAAGCTACCTTGGACCGAAGCAACGTTTATTGGTGGTACAAAATGTTTTTAGAAGGCCGAAAAGATGTGAACGACGAAGAGCGTGCCGGACGCCCGAGCACTTCAACAACAGACGAAAAAATTAATGAAGTGGAGAAAATGGTATTGGCCAATCGTCGAATCACCGTTAGAGAAGTTGCTGAGGACCTAAACATATCGATTGGCTCGTGCCATTCGATTTTTATTAACAATTTGGGTATGAGACGGGTCGCCGCGAAATTCGTACCAAAATTGCTCAATTGCGACCAAAAACAGCAACGCATGAACATTGCTAATGAGATGTTAAACTCTGTCCGCGACGAACCAAATTTGCTCCAGAGGGTCGTAACTGGTGACGAATCGTGGGTTTATGGTTATGACGTGGAAACCAAAGCTCAATCATCTCAATGGAAGCTGCCGCATGAACCAAGACCGAAAAAAGCGCGCCAAGTTCGGTTGAATGTGAAAGTTTTGCTGACAGTTTTCTTCGTTGCAGAGGCGTGGTGCATCATGAGTTCTTGCCATAGGGGCGAACGGTCAATAAGGAATATTACCTGCAAGTTATGCGCAATTTGCGCGAAGCAATCCGCCAGAAACGCCCGGATTTGTGGGAGAACAAAAATTGGCTTTTGCACCACGATAACGCCCCTGCTCACACATCGTTGCTTGTGCGCGACTTTTTGGCCAAAAACAACACACTAATGATGCCGCAGCCACCGTATTCCCCAGATCTGGCCCCCTGTGACTTTTTTCTTGTTTCCTAAACTGAAGAGGCCCATGAAAGGACGACGTTACGCTACGCTTGACGAGATAAAGACGGCATCGAAGGAGGAGCTGAACAAGATTAAAAAAAAAATGATTTTTTGAAGTGCTTCGAAGATTGGAAAAACCGTTGGCACAAGTGTATAATATCTCATGGGGATTACTTTGAAGGGGACAAAATAGATATTCATGAATAAATAAATAATTAAAAAAAAAAAAATCGTGATATTTTTTGAACACACCTCGTAGTACTCGCTGCATAAGCCAAAGGTCCCTGGTTTGAATCCCGTTAGTGACAACGACATTTGCTTGTGGACTATAAGCCCGTTCATTTATGATATGTTCTGGCTTAAAATTAGAACGTATCGCAGCTGGGTGAACAGACACACGGCCAAAGCGTGGTACTTTCCCGAGTGCCAATATACAAGTATTCGATCAAGATAATAAGATACTCTAACTATCTCTAAACGAAGGCTCGGAAGGGACTGTAGTGCTAAAGCAAAAAAGCAAAGTCATTTGTGTTGGAGCTATTTTGAAGCAGATAATTTGAACGCCGAATTTTCTATACATGACCTCAGCACTTCATTTGCTAGACAAGATATATTGGAAAGAAACTAGATGTATTGGAAAAACCGTGCATAATCTTTTAGATAACTAGAAGGGGGATGGAGATCACTTTCATAAGCCGTCGTATGCAGTATGACATTTTTTGCCCAACCGAGATGTGAGTGTCAAATTTATGAAGAAAATTATTTCACATTCAATCCAATATGTTAGAATAATTTGCGACGAAGTTCATGAGTTGGTATAAGTCTTTATTTTAATCATAGCATAGTAGTTGGCTGTTAAAGGCTTCAGCTATGCAGGTACATACATACATCACCCGTTTGATCACCAAAGTAAAGCAGTATCAGCAGTGAATGGTTTTAGTTAGGTGGACCATCTCACCACGTAATGCAAATGCGTGTTTAAATGTGCCTGATTTGTTTCTATTCTCTTATCATATAATTCATCGAAGAATGCTCCTTCAACCAACCAACATATGTAGCAAACGATGCCACTTTCGGCTTCTACTTCAGTAGGCAAAACCCAAAGCGGAGAAGACGAGTGTAAGTGAAGCGGGTGGCGGTTGGTCGTCACTTTTGGTGGGATGTCAAGAGAAACGTCGCAGTTACCAAAGTCATGAAAAAGTCTTTTCTCGTTGTTTCGTCGCCGGCGAACAAAGTAGGCGATTTATACGGAATTTTGGAACATTCTTGTTGAATGCGGTACGCTAACGCCAGACTTCCACTTTTAGCAGCTGATGAGAAAGATTTGTGCTTCGAAATTCACCCCTAAGTTTTCAAGGTTTATTTGAATCGTGAGCGTACTCTGGGATAACTGTAACAGATGACACAAGGACTTTAGTATCGTTAACTCGACTTGCCTGTGCGCCGGGGCTCCGACTCAACTGGACGTGCAATATCTAAATGTTCTACCCGACCATTCTCCATTTGTAGAAGACTTAAAAATTTCTCTTGTAAAAATCCCAACAACTGCTCGATAGACGTGTCATCGCTTGCTAAACTAGCTCGGGCTTGAGACCTGGCCCAAGGTAATGTGTCGAACGGCTCGAAGCTGGGTTCTTGGATCGACAGGGGGGATGTTTAGTGGAAAGTCCAGTCGCTTGCGAGCATGGGAGTCCCAAACAATGTGCGTAAATGAAATTCACCTCCCAACCACAAACAAAAAACTAGCTCGGGCTTAGCCATTGTAGCGAGTTCAGGTTGACCTTGATATCCCAAAGTGCTTATTGTGTTTGTGGAAAAGAAACCGGAAATTGTGATCAAATTACCGTAAGTTGTTTGTGGTGAACCCCACGTTTTTCGTGACTTATTAGGGCTTTGTACTTAAGTACAAATTGTGTTTGTGGAAAAGAAACCGGAAATTGTGATCAAATTACCGTAAGTTGTTTGTGGTGAACCCCACGTTTTTCGTGACTTATTAGGGCTTTGCACTTACGTACAAACCCTCTTGAAACCATGTCCTGTGTCCGTCTGTATGTTACAGCTATTTTTCTCCAAAACTATAGAAGCTACAGCCATCAAAGTTTATAGAAGATTTTAAGGGAGTGTCTCCATATAGGGGGTTGACACCTAAAAAATTTTTAGGGTGTCATATGAAAGGCTTTAATAAGATATTTTCAAAACACGTCTAAAAAAAATCTTATCACTGTTAAGGCGAGTAGGAGAAAGATGAACGCACTCAATTTTCATTTTAAACGCCCCCCCTCTCCCTCGCGATTCATGTGCAAGATCCGAAAAAATCATGGATATAGATCTTTATGAGTACAATAACAACAAATAAGTCTGAATTCGAAATTTGCTCAACTTTTTTAGTAATTGTATGATTGATTTAATAGGGGTACTGGTTAATTCGTGCGGTTTTCTAACAGATGGCGTAATTTGGTTTTTATTCCAGTAATTCACCTTTCCAAATATGTGTTGGAAAGCTACTGACATATAGTTTCAGAATCAGTATGTGTCATTTAGCTGAAATGTAAACAAGAACACTTTTTTTTACTCTGAGAATGTCGAATTTTGTGCCGAATAAAGTGTTTTTGCAGGGAGTACTCCTTCATTGAAGAAAAAGGCTGCCGAAAGTCATCGTATTTTGGTGGAAGTGTATGGCGTGCAAGTTTTGTGTCTAGTTTGACCGAACTATAAAAAAATAAGAAAGTGCTCCGCGCACATCAAGAAATCCAAACACGAACTTTACATTTAACTTTAAGAACTTTATTGATTACAATTTCGTTTGAGTATTCACTCGGACAGCGTAACGTTCTACATCTAATTAGCAAAAACTGAAGGTGTTCATGGATACGCTTCTATTTATTATGCGAAAAATGATGAGTTCGCGACACGTGAATTAATTATGCGAAAGTAATTTTGATTACGATGGGACATGTGCCGCCGCGTAAATTGCTTACCTATTGTCTAGGTTCGGCACATGTCATTTCCGTTGCAGATTCGTTGCATTTGGGTAAATGCAACGTTTGCAGTAATTGATTTATGTGAGAATTATTTTTATAGGAATTCGGAGTAAGCGTATACATGACTTCTCCCCCCTTACAATAAGAATTCTCCTGAATTCTAACCTTTTCATTACAATTTGTTTTAATGTTTTTGTTTACATTCATAATTTCTTTTGTTTTATGTATTTTATAAAAAATGGTAAGTATTGCAAAAATGATACATATAAGTATTGAAATTGTTGTTATTCCTAATATTGGACTTATAGTTTTGTAGAATTTAAGAATTTCTAAAGGTTCCAAATTTTCAATATGTTGTATGGTAATATTTTCAAAATTAATTCTTTTGGTAAAATTAAAATTATAGTCTGCTTCATAATAAAATCTGTCAACAAATTTGATATCATTGCTACTAAAGGTTTCATTTAGGATTTGAATAGTACAATTATTGAATGTTATTAAGTAATTACCGTTTAGTTTTATATATCTGTCATCACAAGAATTTATAATTTGTTGATTTTTCATATTTTTACAAAGTATAGTTTGATCATCCAATTTTTTAATTTCTTGAAGTTTATTTATTTGTGTAAAGCAATTATTTTTTTCAATGCAATTGTTTACAATTTTGAGATCTTTTTCATATTGAATTTCTCCACTATATTGATATTTTGTTTGATTTATTTCAATAACAAATTGATCTTCTATATTAAGTTCTAAAAAGTTTTTATTTGGGATTGGGGTTATCAATTTAAGGTCGACTATTTTGTATTTATTGGGAATTTTGATGGCAAGGGTTAGTTCGTCCTTGTCTAGTTGCAAAAGTCCTGTTTTAGCGTTTTTAAGTCTGTAAAAGTCTAGTCCTGTTGTCAAGATTTCAGTAGTTGTCAACAAACTTGGGTGAACAATACCATGTCGGGTAAATGCTATGCTGTCCATAATTTGGTCTAGTTTTTCTTTAAGCATCTGCAATCTTATCATTTGATCTAACTGCAGTTGTTTTACTATAATTTTTCTTTCGTTAGCAGTGACTTCTTCGTAAGTTTTTGTAATTTGATTTCTATCTGAATTTTTATCGAGTCACTGATATGCGAATTGATTTCTATTTGCTTATTTAGGTTATCGATAGTTTTGTCTTCGTTAATTTCTACTGTTTTCATGTGTTCAGTGATTTCCTTTCTATCGTCGTCATTCATGGTACCAAAAAGCCATTTTTCTACTGTACCAACGATATTGAGTAAACCTCTTTTCTTTCTAGGACTAGGTTGAATAGTTTTAAACTTTGCACGAATAGTTTCTAGTTCTTGTCTAATAGTCAAGTCATTCCCAAGGTTCAACCGTTTGATGTTTTCCTCTGCTAAATCGATTGCCTGCCTAAATTCTGTTAAATTGAGTACGTGAATTATTGTCCTAGCATCTTGAATAACCTCCGTTGTTCCCATATTTATTATTGTAAAGCCATTTTCAGTCGATATTGGTTGTATATTTAATGTCCCAGTTGTTGGTTTTACCATAGAGATTAGAAGCAACCATATGATGATTATGACCTAAAATAAGTATTTAATCTTGGATATGTCATAATAAAAAGTAATTGATTTGTTAAGGGTAAACGATTTAAACGACTTAAGTTAAGGTTAAATTATTGAAACTATTGAATTTTGCTTTGCAAAATATCTGCGAGCATTTTCTTCCTTAAATAAACCATGTCCTCTTGGGAAAAATTTGGTTCACAATTGCGAGTTATATGTTCAGCAAATGTGCAGCTAAATACACCACAGTCATATGCATTTGTTTGAAGTGGACCGTTTAGAATTTGCTCCTTTTTCCAAACAGAAAAATCTAAAACCTCATCTTTCTTGTCCATCGATTCTTCCTTGACATAGTTTTCTAGTAAATCTAGAACTTCGGTATTTGGAGTCCTCATTGGATCATAATATTTAATGTATTTTTCCTTTGGGCTTATTATGGCTAAGCACCAATGTGTTTGGTTTATGTGAACTGGAATTATTATTAAATCATAGGAGAATATATCCACTTTCCGTGTCCATCTTCGAACTGCACTATATCCTGTTTTGTTTAGGCACAGCGTGAAAAATGTATTCATTGCATACACTTTCGGAAGATTATTTGCATTGTCTAGTGAGCTTCTTTCTACTAGCAAATTTAGGTAAAAGTTAATTATTTGGTCGTTTAACCATTCTTTTCCTAGTAAGGTGGCTGCATCGCTCCTCTTTATTGATAAATTAAATTTCTTTACCAAAACCTCGGAGTTAGGACCTTCTTTAGCTTTTATTTCTGCTTCTAGAATTCTTTTATCCTCTGTTTTAACGATATCGTCTTCTAAATAATCGTTTAGATTTGTATGTTTTAATTCTCTTTTGATATTTGTGGGATGGACATTATGTAATTTTGCCCTTTTATATCTTGGTTTTTCTTTGTGTCTTACAGCTTTATAGTCCTTTATGAATCCAGTCGTCCTAGTTTCCTCGTAGTTTTCACGTTTTTTATTTATTTTTTCCAAATATTTTTGTTTTGCTTCGTTGATGTTATTTTTAATTTTGAAAGCGTCTATTCGTTGTTCCTGAGCATCGATAGGGGTACACTTGATAGTTGAATGATAGCGATTGTTGTAGTTTCTAACAGCCTGTTGTACTATTTGTTTTGGTGAAAAATTTGTTTTATTTAATATTAAAGTTCTGCATATCGAAAGTAATGTGTTGTGAAAACGTTCTACGTCAGCATTACCTGTATGGCTATGCGCTTTTGTTATGTGTAGTTCTATTTCCTCTTCTTTTAAGAATTCCTTTACGTTAATAGTATTTAATTCATTTCCTGCAGTAATTTTCTTGGGTTTTCCTATTTTTGCAAAATGTTCTTCTAAAGTTTCAATGATTGTTATATGATTTTTGTCAGGTAGGAAGTAAGCAGAGCCAAATTTCGAAAATCGATCTATTATTGTTAAGAAATCATATTTCATGAAGGTATGAATATCTATATTGATAATTTCGTTTTTACTGTCGGGTGTTTCTGTGTAATTAAATTTAGGTTTGATCGGTTTTCTGTCATATTTCACCATTTGACAGACATCGCATTGGTTGAGTACAATTTGTATTAGTTCCTGTAATTTTGGATAATAGATCTTGTTTTTTATAGAATTGAAAGTTTCTTGTATGCCGGAGTGCATACTTTCCTTTATGTGATACAGAGATATTTGCTTTACTGCTTCGGTTTCCGTTTTTATATCCTGAGCTCTAAAAGAGCATCGAATAAACTTGACTTGGCTGTCATTTGAGTACATTTCCCTTATTGTTTGTTGCAAGATGTTATATTTGCTGTCTTCAAGTTCCGTATAAATGCCGGTTATCCCCTTCTTTATGTACTTTCTAAGGATTTCGCGTAAATTGTCGAAATCGTATTCCGCTATATAAATTATTCGCTTTTTATGAATAACTTCTAACTCTTGGATCTTATTATTTGTCAATATTAACTGTGTCCTATATTTATTTACAATTTCCTCCTTAATAGGTATATGATCTTGTAGATCTTCTTCCGCAGAATGTTTTGTAGCTATTGTACTATCGTGACTTTCCAAGTTAAATATTATTCCTAAATCTGAAAAAGAGTTTGTATGTTTAAATGAGCTTGTCGACTTTTCATCACACTCCTTAGGTTGATTAGTACGGCTGAGAAAATCCGCTACCTTATTTTCTTTTCCTTTTACGTACTCAATATCAAAATGATATTCTCCTAGTTTTAAGAGCCATCTTTGATGCCTGGGTGAAAGGTCCTTCCCTTTATATTTAGCATGAAGGTATTTGATAGGTTGATGGTCCGTATAAATAGTAAACTTGTTACCATAGAGATACGGTCTGAAATAATTGACCGACCACATAATGGCAAGAAATTCCTTATCAGTAGTGGCGTAATTCCGCTCATGACAGTTTAATGTCCTCGAGGCAAAGCACACTGGATGCCCGTTTTGTGACAAAACGGCACCAATTGCGTACTGAGACGCGTCCGTTGTTAATTGGAAGGGTTTCTGAAAATCAGGAAATCTTAAAACAGGATGTGATATTATAAGGGCTTTTAGTTTCTCAAAAGCGCTAATATAATTTGGATCTTTACAATTAACTTTTTGGTCCTTTTTCAGATACTTTGTTATAGGTTGAGCTACTTTTGCGTAGTCCTTAATAAACTTTCTGTAGTAACCCGTTAATCCTAGAAAGCTCTTTATCTGTTTGTGCGTTTTTGGCAACTCTAATTTTTGTATTATTTCAACCTTTTCGGGATTTGGTTTCAGTCCATCTTTTGAGATAATATGACCTAAGAATGTGGTCTCCTTCTTCATAAAATTGCACTTATCTATCTGGATTTTAAGTTGATGTGCTTTCAAAGTTTGAAAAATGTCTGTTAACGCTTTAATGTGTTCCTTTAAAGAGGTGCTAAAAATCAGAATATCGTCTAAATAAACGACACATGATTTATTTACGAAATCTCTTAACACGTCATTCATTAGGCGCTGAAATGTCGCTGGTGCATTCTTTAGACCAAACGGCATTCTTACAAATTCATAAAGTCCGTGAGGTGTTACGAAGGCTGTTTTATGCCTGTCTTCCTCTTTGACTAGAATTTGATGATAACCTTTTGCTAAATCGATTGTTGAAAAATATTGGGCTCTACCTAGTTTATCGAGGATAGAGTCAATATTTGGCAATGGGAATTTATCATCCAATGTTATTTCGTTTAGTTTTCTGTAATCTACCACTAAACGAAATTTCTTTTCCCCCGAGTTGTCCGATTTTTTCGGTACTATAATAAGAGGACTTGAATACATTGAATTACTCTTTCGAATAATTCCTTGCTTTTCAAGTTCCGCAATTTGTTTTCGGACCTCCGCTTCGTGCTTAGGAGGATACCTGTACAGTTTTGAGTTGACTTGATTTTCGGTTGTAGTCTTTATCTCATGTTTTATTGTGGGGGTACTCGTGAGTTTGTCACCCTCCTTAAAAAATATTCCCTCATACCGTTTTATCAGGTTTATTATTTCGGCATATTCTTCTTTGTTCAGGTGATCTAACTGTAATCTTTTTAAATAATCACCATGCACTTCTTCTAAAGAATTTACTTCATCAAAAGGATAAGGACTATTAATAAATTTAATGGCATGTCCATTTAAAATAATTAATTTTCTCTCGAAATCTATTAATGTATCGAGATTATTTAGTAAATCAGTTCCGATTATGAACTGATATTTTCGGTTTTGTAACCTATTGACCTTCCACCGAACCAAGGCTCGTGAGGGTGGAGGATCAATTTCTTCTGGCGATGGAGTATGAACTTCATACTCGATCTTATCTTTTCCTGTAATAGTTGAAAATATGATTGGCTTGATTTTCACCTTATTAAATGTATTAATTCGGTCATCAATTACACTGAATGATGCCCCTGTATCAATTAAAGCTACATATTTAACATTATTTATAGTAATTTGAATCAAAGGCAATTGTTCCGAGGCTAGTTGCGAAAAAAATATTCATTTAGGTTAATTTCAGGGGGTGAGTCAGAGAAGGTTTCTTCATCAGATAAATTATTTGATTGGTTTTGGTTTTTAACCTTTTCAATATTTGATCTATGGAATTGCGCATTCTCAACTTCCATGGGCTCAATACCCGGTTGGAGTTTAGACTTCCATGTTTGTTTTGAACGACCTGAAAAATTATTGGCTTTATTTTGCCCCGATTTGTTTGAGTTCTGAGATCTGAAAAATTGATTTTGACCACTATTTTGTTGTCCACTGTCATTGTCTTTTTGTCTGTACTTATTAAATTGTCTGTTTTGTTTTGTATTATCCTCTCCGTCAGAATTTTTGTCAGTCTGTCTGTTTTGTGAGGAATTAGGATTAGAATCCTTGAAATTATTTTTGTGGAATTTAGGTTTGAAAATTTTGACCTTTCTAAATTCTGGTCTGATACATTCATCTTCAAATCTTCTTGATCTCATAATTTCTATTATTTTATCAATATTTGTCTCACTGTATATCTTTTCTAATAGAACACCCTGACTCATTTCTTTCACTACATTTGTTAAGATTGAATTAACATTACTAAGGTCAATAAACATTTTATCCTGATAATAGATTATTAGTTCATCTGCCTTATACTTAATTTTTTGTACTTCCTCAGCCAATTCGCTTACATTGTGCACCTTCAGTTCGTTGATTTTTTTGTAGATTTCCCACGGTTGAACGTCTGGTCTGAAACGTAGCTTTAGCTGATCCTTGATGAGTTGCCAATTATCTGTTTCTGGGATGTTGATGATTGCGTTCTTAGCCTCGCCTTGGATTTTCTCATAATAGATGGTCCTTACTGCTGTTTTCTTTGAATCTTCATTGTCAATTTTGCTCAAATAGTATTCAACACTGCTCAGGAAGCCGTTGATGGTAATATCTCCGACGCCGGTAAAGTTGTTCATATATTTGATTTCCTTTAATATTTTATCGTTATGATCGTTTGATGATTGTCTGTTTGAAATTTGTTGAAGAGCTGTTGCCAACTGTTGGACTTGCTCCTCCCTTTGAGCAAGTTGTAGTTGAAGTTGTTGGAATTGTTGAACCAGTTCTTCCATTCTGTATGCGTCGTTCCGCCCTTGGTTGAAGATATTCCTTCTTCTTGTTCTTCGTCCAGCAGGATCCACGTTTTATATGGAGTTTTTTTAAAAATCTTAGGCTATGTTACCTGTTTCCAAGTTTTGTGAAACTTTGTTCAATTTGTCCGGTTTAATTTGTTCGGTTTGAAATGTTGCTTTTCACTTCTTATTAGGAACTTTGTTTGTTTTACACACTTTTTAAATTAATTTATGGGCGATCAGATCTCTACAGCAGCCTCACTGCGAGTTTTAAGCGGACCTTTATGCTTCGTGTGTCTGCTCTGATCTTATTATATAGGTTAATAATAACCGTATTAACCTTCGCGGCTTTCCCGATTATTATTTTGTTTAATATTTATGTGTTTTTAGTTTATCGGCACCTTCGCGGCACTTAACCGATTTTATTTTTAAATAGTCACCACACTTTTTCGTTAGTTCCTTCGCGGATTTTCGAACTGTGGCGTTTACCGACTGCGCCAGTTTTGTGTCTAGTTTGACCGAACTATAAAAAAATAAGAAAGTGCTCCGCGCACATCAAGAAATCCAAACACGAACTTTACATTTAACTTTAAGAACTTTATTGATTACAATTTCGTTTGAGTATTCACTCGGACAGCGTAACGTTCTACATCTAATTAGCAAAAACTGAAGGTGTTCATGGATACGCTTCTATTTATTATGCGAAAAATGATGAGTTCGCGACACGTGAATTAATTATGCGAAAGTAATTTTGATTACGATGGGACATGTGCCGCCGCGTAAATTGCTTACCTATTGTCTAGGTTCGGCACATGTCATTTCCGTTGCAGATTCGTTGCATTTGGGTAAATGCAACGTTTGCAGTAATTGATTTATGTGAGAATTATTTTTATAGGAATTCGGAGTAAGCGTATACATGACTTGCATGCTCTAGCTGAGCGTACGTGCCAGAAGCTGTTTGCACGGTTTAAAAGTGGCAATTTTGACTTGGAGGACGATGAATGGCCCGGACAGCCAAAAAAGTTTGAAGATCACGAATTGGAGACATTGCTCGACCAAGATCCATCCCAAACTTGCAAAATCACTTGGCGTCGCTCAACAAACCATTTCCGATCGTCTAAAAACCGCACGAGTTAACCGGTACCCCTATTATTTTACATTTTCTTAAATAAAATCGTGAGAGTACCGTTAATATAAGACTCAACAACTATGAACATTTCAGAAGGATTGAATAATATTTAATGAAGATTTGGTGGTTTGAATTTTCCTATGTTAAAACAACAACATAACACGGCTATGGCACAAGATGCGCTCCCAATCACCTCTCACACTACGGGCTTCCTAGAATTTGCATGAAAGTTTCAAGAAGGGTTTATATCATGAATATCTTTGAGAATCAATTCAACGAGCGTAACAGTAATCTTAAAATAAAATGGTGGCCGTTTTAAATGAGAATATTGAGTAAAGTACGTATCCTTTGGGCTTTCAACACTTTTGATTGGATCTTCACCGAATTTTGAGCTATAAGAAGAACCACCTATATTTGCATATGTAAAGTTACGCAAACTGCAATGGGCGGGCCATGTAGAGAGAATGGAAGAAAATCGGGTACCCAAAAGAACATTGACGGGTAGAGCACAAGATAGACGTCCAGCGGGAGCCGGTGAACTCGATGGGAAAACACGATAAAAGCTTATAGCAGATCCTTGTTGGGACTGATCAACTGGCGAACGAGGTCGTAGAACCGTGATGATTGGTGGGGATTGATTGTGGAGGCCAAGGTTAGGCTTGAGCAGTAGCGTCATAGATGATGATAATTTTTATATTTTTTTCTTTGTAATAATCGATTGTTAAAAGTTTTAGACTGCACTATTGGTATCATGGTTAGCTAGGGAAGGAGGAGAATACCAAAAATCGTGTCCCTCCCCATGAGATTTGACCCCTGTGGATCAAAACATATAAATGAAAGATTAAAATATTCCTTAACAAGCACTACTTTTATTTTTCTTTTCTGCCTTATACAGATATTTTGGGGACTAATAGCCTCCTTCCTAAGTGACAATGTTCTGAAGCTGTGTCCTTTTTACATTGGCTTTTATAGCAAAAGCTATATTCAGGTCTATATAAGGTAATTAAAGGACGATGTTACTAATGGTTATTTCACTGGTAATATCCATAAACTTTCGCATGCATCTAGTTTTCTCACATCTCCTACTTCCTGCGCTATTTCCAGATTCTCCCACGTAATTTTATGGTTTTCTTCAATCATATGCCTTGCTATTTCCGTTGAACCTCGTTTTGTAATTTGTTTCGCTTCCAAACTACACGTATGGACATAATATGGTGGCGTATAATACGATGATTCATCGGATGGTTACGGTACCAATGACGAACGAGCGATTACAATTGGAGAAAGCATACATCATTGATACAGCGATTAAAAATGGGTACAGCAGGCAAACAATCGAATAACGGATATGGAAAAAGGAACAACAGGCAACAAGGATTCTACTTACGCATACATTAATCTATAAAAAGCTCAACGCCCAGATGGATAATAGAAAAGACGGGAAACAGTCCGGCCTACACTAGCAGAAGATATAGCTTAGAAGTAGCGTTAGGATCAGCAAAGGATACGAGGAATAAGGAAGAAAAAGGAGGTATCTTTAAGATCACTTGCTCGGAATGTGACATGATTTATGTCGGGCAAACAAAACGATTAGCGAAAGTCAGGTGGCAAGAACGCATCAAAGAAGCGGAACAAATTACAAAACGAGGTTCAACGAAAACAGCAAGATCTGCGCTAGCGAGGCATATTATTGAGGAAAAACATAAAATTTCGTGGGAGAATCTAGAAATAGCACAAGAAGTAGGAGATTGGAGGAAACTAGATGCATGCGAAAGTTTATGGATATTGCGAGTCCCGGAAGAAAAAAGGAGGAACACGGACATAGGTAACGGCTACAGTGACTTAATGAAGTTAGTGCAAATGTCAAAAGATAATCTTGCAATTGTAATAAGTTCTTTAATTACCTTATGTAGACCTGAATATAGCTTTTGCTATAAAAGCCTATATAGTCTGTGTGGTCTAGTGGTTAGAGCATGAACGGATAAGCCGAAAGTCCCAGGTTAAAATCTCGTTGGGAGCAATGTGGTTTAGTTCAGGGTATTTTTCGGACAGACTATGAGTGTTCACTCAGTGGTGATATGTACTGATTTAATCAGATCATATCATAGCTGAGCAGGCACATGGGAGCATGGTGCTGACCAAACTAACTTCTGAAAAAAATCAATACGGTCATGAAAATGAGATACTCTAACTATCTCTAAGCGAAGGCCCGAGAGGGGCTGTAGTGCTTCAAAGAAGAAGAAAAGCCTATATGAAGAGGACATAGCTTCAGCATATTGTCACTTAGGAAGGAGCAATTAGTCCCCGAAATATCGGTATAAGGCAAAAAAGAAAAATAAAATAGTGCTTGTTTAAGGAACATTTTAATCGTTCATTTATTTTAGGCTTTATTAATCCGAAAACGGGTATTGCAGAAAATATCCTTTACTAATGATATTACGATTAATCAATTTTACATTTCGCCAAGTTAAAATTATATGGATACCTTTAAATTTAACAAAATGTGACTTTCCAATAAACATTGATAAGTTTGTTATACCTTGGGAATTTCAGAAGCAACGAGTCATATTTCGCGATTTTACAGCTATTTGAAATTTCTATTACAACACCAGCAATACATGAATATAAAAGAATATGTATTTTCCATCGGCCGAGATATTTTACTTTTGTTGGAATTCTCATAAAAATTTTAGAAAGTATCGGCTTATCATTTATATCTTTGAGGATTTGTTCAACTAGTGTTAGAAGTAATGCGAAAACAAAATGGCATATGCTTTAAATATAATCTGAGTAAATTTGTGTCTTTTTCCCTCCATTTAAGTACTATCTACATTCCATATGTTGGCTCCGAAGTTTTGTAATACCCGCCGATCGCGCGGATCGATATTCGGTAGAGATCTGTCACCCCTATATAAATTTCCCAACCAGCTGATAAGGTTGGATGACCGATCTCAGCGAGTGAACCGGGACTGGACGTCGCCGAGTACGATACTGGCCGGGAATAGAAAATTGGTTCGGGTGCAGTTGCTAGGAAATAGTAAGAATCTCGCGTGCTGCTCGGTTTAATCTCTACAGTCAACTTTTAATATTGAGCAAGCGTATATTTTCGTTTAGCGTTTTTTGTGGTCCTCGAAAGGAACATGAACGGGAATAACGTAAGTTAAAGCAGAGTTGTTGGAAGTTGTTCGATACGTTTCAAATCGGGGTTTTGAACCGGTGGCTGATTTTTGTACTTCGGCCTTAGTCTGCTCGCCTAAAACCTGCGACCGAAATTCCTCTCTGAACTAATTAGCCAGTCAGCAGCCACACCTCGGAGTAGACTAAGAGCGTCCGGACTTGTCGACCTGATGGGTGCAGTCCTTTGTCACTTTCCAATACCTCACGTCTATAACCGATGAGAGGTCGGTTTAAATTTTCTGCGGGAAATCTCGAACAAACGGAACGAAACTTAAGATCATTGTAGTTTTTCTGGTGGGTCCTGCTGGTTCAACATAAAAAACTTTATACTTATGTAATGTTATACTTGAAGATCCGGGATTTCTTTCTATTGCAAGTTTTGTTTTGATAAGCTCAGGAGAAAGTTTGGCGCAGAGAAAAGGATTCAGTTTAAAATATTGTCGCGTGTTATGGTTCGCGGCCAATAATTTTAATGTTCCGGGAAAGTGAAAACGCAATGTCTTTTAAATTAAATTAAAAGAGTTTATTTAATTACTTAAAAATGCACAATCACTTATTTAACTATTTCACAATTTTAATTTTCACTATTAAAAGTCTAACTTCCACTTGTCCATAAATTTCTATCGCAATCGTCTTCTAAAATCACTTCACAATCAACGAAAATCACTTTCCTATTACTCGATCAATATCGCTTTTCTATTCGCTCCACACTTTCGCACTTTTTACTTTCGCGGTTCTAATGAATGATCCCCCCATTCATTCAGCTCGCCTTTATAGAGGGTCTCTACCCATTCAACCCATTTCTCGTACATTGGCGAATGTTCTGCCGAGAGGTACCTGGTATATTCGAGCAGCTTAATGAATGGAGTGACGTCACTTTCAGATGTTGATCATGCTTGGTGGGTTCTCGTGGTTTCAAGTAAATTCACTTTGTTGATCATGAGGTTCTTAATGGTTATGAAAACAATTGCAACAGTAGCTCGCAGAATTATTCGTGCATGTAACAATATGAAAATATAGGCAAATAAGGTCCTTTTTGTCCTTGCATGTTTGATGTAACTGTTAAGTAGAAGATGATGGGCAAATATTCTCAAAAGAGATATTTACGGCCTCTCTATAGATCTGAAGGCGCAGCTACGTGTCATTGATGTTGTGATGAAAATATTGAGATATGTTATTTTGGATTATGACCACAGAGTCATGTATTTTTCATAGTAGAGAGAATATTATGGCTTTGAGTATGGCCTTTCTGCCACGTGAGGCTTCTTGAGTACTCACTGAACATCTCCTCTGATGCTCTGAGAATTTAGCGTGGAACCATTAGACACATCATTTGAGCTGGGCTTCATTTCTTCACTCTCCGATTTGAACCATTCCCTTTCTCTGTATTGCATTGGTCAATTATGCTCATTAACACTTGGGTTGAAACCTGCATCTATACTTTTCGCACTTATTTTTTCTGGAGAGTAGCACTTCCTCGTGAACGTTTTCAGAAATTAACTCGTAGTATTTGAAGTGTGACTTGATGTATTAGTTATGTATATTAGGAGTTTATGTTCGGGCTCCTCATAATTATTAAAGACTAGTCCAATTGGAACTTTGGCATTGAGGTTTGTTAGAGAATTTCATTTCTTCTGTAATGTTTTTCACCTTTTCAAGTTCGAACGCGGAACCGACCTCTCATCGGTTCTAGACGTTAAGTCTGAGTAGTGCCAACGGATGGTACCAACAGGTCAACCAATCCGTGCACCGTAACCCATTCACGCGGTGGCTGCTTGTCGGCCAGCTAGTTTGGAGAGGATTTCGGTCGCGGGTCTCCGAATGGATGGTACGCTCAATTACAATATTTCAGCCACTTGAACATGCCCGTTTTCCAAACGCGTTATCAACCAAAACATACGGAGAAGGAACCTACTTTACGTTACTCCGTATTTCTTTTCATCACCAGTCAAGAATACCAAAATCTAATTTCTATTTCGCGTTCCCGAAGTTTCGACGCGGTACCGAAAAATATGCTACTCGAAATTAACCCGACGAAAACTACTCTAACAAAATGTCAAACCTACAAAGGTACCGCGTACCGCGCGCGACGCGAAACCGACCTCAGCGGATTTGGCGAAACCCTACCCTCGCGACGGCATACCTACCCTGCACTTCCCTTCCCGCTGAAAAAAGAAGAACCGCAGAAAAGGAAAGTCGTGGTTATCTTTTTAGCACTTCATTTTAATTCCGACTCTAAATCTAACTTCACTAAATATCTACAAACAGCTTTCATTGCAGATTATATCTACGAACAGATTTAGTTCACATCAATTTTGTTTTTGTTTTGGTTTTTCTTAGTCTCTTTCACAACGCCAGAAAATATCTTAAAAAAATTATAATTGAAAATTTCACTTCGAATCCTTTTTTCTTTTTCAATTTTTTTCTTTCGATGGGCACAAGGCGCACTCGCAAATAAGGAACTGATTATGTAACTACGAAACTAATTCAAATAATCCATATCATGTATGTATGTTTGTTGCTAAGTTTATACGAGTAGATGAAATATTGTTAAATTGTCGTTTTTTGGCACACACTTACAAACGGAGTGAAAAAAATATAATTATTGGCTGGTATAAAAAATATAAATATGACCATTTTAATTTAATGAATTTCTTTTCATTCTTTATTGTTTAATTTACGAAATTCCAAACTGAGAACCAAATGTCATGAACGCAAATTTTCACTTTATTTAATTGTGATTTGCTGATAGATTTTCTGATTGAAGAGTAAGAAGCATAAGTTGAAAAATATGTATTATTTGATATTACTTGTACATACTTGGCAAGCATTTAATTTCTTGCTTACGAAATATAAACTGAAAGCATTTCTGGGTTTGACTTAATATCATTATTTAAGCAGCCAAGTAAATATTATAAATTAAAGCTATTATAATATAAAAAATAAAGTCAAATTCTTTTTCTATAAATATTAATTCTCACAAAAGAAAAAAATTGTAAATTCACTTTTGCGAAAATGACTAAAAACTAGGCAAGAATTGAGTATTATGTTCTGTCATTTTTATAGATCAAATTCAAGCTGCAAGTATGATCCAGACTTTTGAGTGGAACTTAAAAGATGAGATATGGTACAATGAAATTTTAGTACGTTGTCCATAGTAACTATATAGGCAAGATATCCATACATTCAAAATTCCTCATTGTATCTTTGGTATTAGTTTCAATAATCTCTTTCTTCAGTTTCTACTTTAATTTTTGCTTTTCCTATATTTTTAATTCGTTCTATTATTCATACTAATTATTTTCTACGCGATTCATTGAGATAGTTGTACAGTATACAAAATATATAAATGTATAATTCTTACATATAACTTATTGAAAAAACGTTGAAATCAAACTAGTGCTTTAACCAACTACTATAGAACAAATATATAAGTGGTCGATTAAGACTTGAAGTCTAAATCAAATTGCAATCAGGACATATCTAATAAATTCATTCTTTTTCTCATCTAAACTTTATCATCTAATTTGCAAATGATCTACACATAATGCTTTCTGCGCTAATTATTGTATTTCTCTAGTTCCATAACGAATTCTTCGATTGTTTGTTGCATCGTGCCTTTTGTGGTATTTATAAAAGAACTTATTCGCAAATTGAACGGAAAATTTTGTTTTCTTTGCAATCACAGAAGGTTACCGTATCAATTGGTTTTTCTTTGCTTGTCAAAACCTTTTGTTTTGTATCAAAAAAAATCAAAATCGTGTGTTTAAAATCGAGGCACGTATTTCGTAAATTTCACATTGTTTATCATGTAGTTGTTATATCACAAATTATATCGAAATATTTTCCTAAAGTTGTTTCTGTAGTTGTCAGGTCAGTAATTTCCGTATGTCCTTGTCTTTCGCTAGCGTTCTGTTTGTTATTTAATTTTATTTACTATCACGTCAAGATTCAAACCATATTTTTAAATGTTTCCTCGTTTGTTTAAGTAAGAAAATATATGGAACTTGAGAAAACTATTTAAAAAAATCTAGATCAACACATTTGAACAAATATATGGTCGTGTATATAATATGTTTTCATTTTTTCTATATTATGCATATACGTCTATAATTTTGGGTTCTATTAGACTACGTTAGTTGCAACTAAAGTTTTTTTTTTTTTAAATCTTTTATATCGTATCTAAGATGAATATTTTATTTTAATTCTTTCTTTTTCATAAATCATCAACAGGAGTTCGCTCTATGATTTTGATGATTGCAAAACGAATGTACTTTTGCATTCTCCTTGTCATTTTTCTTTCGTTTCATTATGTACTTACGTATTATTCGTACACCAGAAAGAGGTCATTCCAGTTTGAGCAGTTCGTAGCGATGAGTTAATTCCGAACATGTGCCTATAAGACTATGGCAACGATCCAGTCAGACGAAAGCTTAGGTTGCTTATTAATTAGTTAAATCTGTACGCGATGAATGTTATTTTCTTCTGAAACTTGTACGTCGCCAAGAGCTGGATGTATTGTATTCGCGCACAAACTTCCGTTTTGAAAGGTGGTTGTGGGGCACTGCAGAAGGTTAGGTCAGCATTCCAATTTGTGGAGCGATTAACTGCAAGCAAAACATGGTAATGCATTCGTCGATGTAAGCCGAACGAAAAAAATTACCTTTTTTATTAGTTTTACTCCCATTTAGTACCGCGCCAACATGCTGCTACCGCCACCTTTCCTTTCACTGCAGCCAAAACTCCTTCCACTCTCATGTGGTTGTCACATTCGACCGGTTGTCACATCGGACAAAACAGATGTGTGTGGAATGGCACGCCACATGGCGGCAATGTGCCTCTCCATTTGTCGCCAGTGGCATAGCTTTTCGATGACCACGGTGGAGGGGGCATTCCCAGATGGATATGTCTCGAAATGTGTCGGGGTTTGGATTAATTTTGTATTTCGAATATTTATATCCACAGATCTAAATATTTGGAAAGAAAAGAAATATTTTCTGCGCAACGATATCCGCACGACAGATGAAGTCCGCTGGCACTTCGAGGACATACCCATCTGGCCGGTTGCAAGGGTTCGGGATCGGAATCACTTCGATTCCCGGGCGTAGGCGTCACATTACACATTCTCCCCCCCAAAATCGAAGTAATTACGATCCCGCCTCCTATGTAAGAGGTCTTGGTTAGGGCCGTGGCGGGTCGAAGGTCGGTTTCGAGGAATAGGCTACAACCATGTTCGTGAAGACTCGACAGTAACTATACCGTAGGGAGTCAGGGGTTACTCGGAGGTCTTCGTCCAGGCAGAGATTTGGGTAAGCCAAGGTTTTTCGTGGGAAATAGTTGCACTTCATCGTCTAAGGTCTTTTGCGTGGTAAATTCTCAGAGTTTTACCAGCCATGTCCGCGATGAGGTATCGGGTGGGGCTTATTACTTGTAGGACTCGGCACTTCACGAATTTCTTGTCTAGTTTGGCATTGTAATGTCGGGTGGCATCGCTCTGTCTGAAGTTTCGACGATATATCTCGTCGCCTACCTTAAAGCCAGAAGGATGAGATCGCAAGTTGTACCGCTCCTCTCCCATCCGTCGACTTTCTTCAATCTTCTCCCGCAGTTGCTCTCGTAGAAGTTGGAGCTTTTCATGCGGTTCCAGAACCACGATTGGGTCCTCTATCGATTTCAGTTGCCGCAATAGCCGGTAAGCGCTCCCATGATAGATCATGTACTGGCCGAACAATGCGAAATACGGCGAAATGCCGGTAGTGGCGTGGTACGACGAGCGCAGCGCACTAGTGATGGCGGACAATTTGCGATCCCAGTCCTTCTGATTCGGGTGGACATAGGCGCGAATGGCCGCTATGAGCGTACGGTTCAGTCGTTCGGATGCATTGGCTTGTGGTGAATAGACGGCGGTTCGTTGGTGGATGATGCCGTATTTGGACATTAGGTCTCGGAACTTGCTGGAGGTGAACTGGACCCCGTTGTCGGAGACAAGTTTCTCCGGAACTCCAAACATGTGAAAGACTCGGTTCTCCAAGAAGCTGATTATAGGTCCAGTGTGCATGTTACGCAGTGGTTCTATGATAGGGAATTTAGAGAGCTGGTCCAGGACCACGACAGCTCCCGTGTGACCAGAAGCAGATCGAGGGTAAGGACCGATAAGATCAATGTACAAGCGCTGGAACACGCGTTCGGGGACCTCAACCTTACCCATGGGAGGCCGAAGAATGGTGTTGGGCGCTTTAGTGCACTTGCATAGCTCACAGGAGGCTACGTACGCTTTTGTCTGTTGTGCCATCTTAGGCCAAAAGAAGCAGGTTTTCAACCGCCTAAGTGTACGACCGTAACCGCCGTGCGCACTTGATGGGTGGTCATGGGCCCGTCTGATAAGATCAGTGGTTAATTCTTCGGGCACCCACAACTTCCACTGTTCTTCTTCTTGTAAGGGGTCTCCGGATGCGTGTCCCATCCGCTTATAAATAAATCCATCCGTCAACCGCAGTTCAGGAAGCTGGGGCAGTTGATTCTGGATAGTGTGAATCAGTTGGGTGTAGGTTGCTGACTTGAAGGCAGGATGGTCCAGATCGATCAATTGGGGGCTGTCGTCCTCTTGGACCAACTCGGCTCCTTCAGGGGCGAACATTCTGGATAGGGTGTCGGGGACTACATGCTGGCTTCCTTTTCGGTGGCGAATTGTGAAGTCAAATGCCTGTAGTTTCAGTGCCCACCTGGCCAATCTGCCGTTGAGATCAGTCTGGCTCATTAGCCATTTCAGTGAAGCGTGGTCTGTAACGATTTCAAAGGTGTGTCCCTCCACATAGGCTCGGAAGCGTTTCACTGCCAACACCGCAGCTAGACATTCCTGCTCGGAGACCGTGTAATTTCGCTGGGCTGGGTTCAACTTGTGAGACATGAAGGCTATAGGTCTCTCCCCGCCGTCTTGTGCAACCTGGACTAAGACTGCTCCCACCCCATGTTGACTCGCGTCACAATGGATTGAGAACGGTTTGTCAAAGTCCGGGCTGTGCAGTACGGGGGCTGTAGTCAGACTCTTCTTTAGCTCTTCAAAGAGTCGCAAGCTGGGCTCTTCCCAGACGAATTTACGTCCCTTACGCAGCATGTCGGTCAAAGGAGTGGTAATGGTGGCATAGTCACGTACAAAACGCTGGTACCATCCGCATAAACCTAAGAATCGGCGTAATTGCTTGGTGGTCTTGGGTAATGGAAAAACGTCAATCGCTTGAGTCTTTTCCGGATCGGTCTTGATATGGCCATGCCCAATGATGTGACCTAAATACTTCACCTCCGTCATCACGAACTGACTCTTCCGTATGTTGATGGTTAATCTTGCCCTCCGGATGTGTAGAGCCACCTCCTGAAGCAGGTCGATGTGTTCGTCAAAGGTTTCGGTTATAAGCAACAGATCGTCCAAGTAAACGAAAACTTGGTGCTGCAAATGAGGTGGTATCACCTTATCCATAAGGCGCGTCATTGTTTGGGGGGCATTACACAATCCGAATGGCATGGTCACGAATTGATATAGGGCCCGACCTGGGACTGTGAAGGCTGTTTTCTCCTTTGAACCGGGGTCTAAAGGAATTTGCCAGAAGGCGTCTTTGAGGTCTAAGCTCGTGATGAAATGGGCTTTAGGCAACCGACTCAAAATGCCTTCAATCAACGGTAGAGGGTATGCGTCCTTGACGGTGACGGCGTTCAAGCGTCTGGCATCTAAGCATAACCGGACCTTGTTCGGCTTGACAACTAAGGTGACTGGGGAAGCCCACGCGCTCTGTGATTCTTCGATTACGCCTAATGCTAGCATTCGATCCACTTCGGCATATAACGATTTTTCCTTCGCCGGAGATATGGCGAAATGTCTCTGTTTTATGGGTTTAGCATCCCCCACATCTATCGTGTGGAACACCAGGGCAGTCCTCCCGAGACCTTCTTTCTCATGCGATGGAAAAGCCGATATAGCCGAGTCAAGACGCAGTTGCTGATTTACATCCAGTGTATGTCGTAATAAGTTAGTGGGTTGAGATTGGTCAGGAGCTGTGGTGACGGACTCCAGGGTCGTACCGGAAAATAGTGCCGGGGCCAAGTTAAATTTTCGAACGAAATCCACTCCTAGGTAAAGATTCTGGGTTAATTGAGGTATGATGAAAAATTCCAGAGGTTTAGTTACTCCTTTAAAGGTGACATCCGTCATAATTTTTCCCACTACTGAGTGACGAGTTCCATCCGCCGTGCTTAACCAGGAGGTGAAATGACGGATTTGGTCCGCGTGCATTGCCAGTACCTCCCCTGCAAAATCGGCGGATATGCAATTCACACTGGCTCCCGTATCCACTAAGCCTGACACTCGTTTTTGCAGGAGGTGTACTGACGCATATGGCCGTACATCATCCCTCAATAATTCGTCTAATTGTATGTCCTTCAGCACCTTCCTCGACTGCCTGACTTTTCTCCAGAAGCTCCGCATCCGACGCGTGGCTCGCTTTCTTCGCGGTGGGACAGTTGTAGCCAACTCCTCATGGAAGATGCGCTGTCGAGTAGCCAAATAATTCCGCAGCCTGACATGAAAAGGTTTTACATGCCAAGGAACTTTCGCCTCGCTATCATTTCCCTGCGCGTTGGCCTCGGCGAAGGATGGCGTCGGTTGTGGAACTTCGGGAGAACTGTGTTTAACGGTGCAAGTCAGCAGAATTGGAGTCATGTCGGGAGCTGGGTCATAGCTAGTGATGGGGTCTGGATTGGTTCGTCCGGGGTTTAGGAGTGCCGACGGGTGGTCGCGGCACTCGGTGGCAAGTTTTTTCGCCCTTTGCAATTTGCACAGTCAGGTGCGTATGTGTCGGCCTTCCCGCAGCGGTAGCAGAAAAGCGTCGGCTCCGCTGGACATGCATAGAACCGATGTCCCGGTTGTCGGCAGTTCCAACAGACCGTCGGGCTTGTAATTGCTTCAAGGGAGGGCCGATCAATCAAGGCTGGGTCCTCAAGCTCCTGTGGTGCTCCGCTCCTCGGTACTGGTACAGGATCAGCAAGCAGGTGGTCCGCTGCCATCAACTCCGCGGTGTGATGATTTCGGGGATTTGGTCCCGTTATGCGAGGTTGTGGACGGAAGGTACCTCACCGCTCATCCAAGTGTTCTTGTCTACGGGCATGGAGGCGCAACCCCTGTATGGTGTTGATGGGAAAATGTAGAAGGCTGTTCTGGAGATCCCAGCGCATGTTCTCTCTGATAATTTCTACCAGTTCGTCCTCGGGCATGGTATTTCGCAAGCGAGTGCTCAATCTCACTATACTTGTGTAGTACTGGTCGAACGGTTCGTGAGCGCCTTGTTTCCGTTTCTTTATTTGCTCCCTTAGCTCTCTCTCAGTGAAGCCATCCTCAAATCGATTGCGGAAGGCTGCACTGAAAGAGTGCCAAGTGGGACGTGGCGTTGATTCTTTAAAGCTCCAGTACCAGTCGGCAGCGTCGCCGCTGAACAAAAGATGTGCATGCCGGAGGAAGGCCGAGGAATCACCTCCCAGGGTGCTGGATACCAACGCCTGAATCCGGAAAAGGAACCGGTCCGTCGATATCATATCGTTGAACCCTGTAAAGTTCAGGCGCCAACTCTCCATGATACGAGGCGTCGGGTCTCGAAAAAGTGTCAATGCGTTCCCGGGGGGAATCTCATCCTCGATTGACCTGTTGTACTGAACGGCCTCGGGGGCTAGAGGTACCAACGGAGGTGCGGTGCTGTGTCGTGGTCTATATTCGGGAGCTCTGGGATCCATTCCCGAGTTCCTTGGAGGTGGGACCCATTGCTCGGATTGTCGGGAGGGGGGCATCGCCACACTGGGATTGGGCTCCCAGCCAAGCGGAGTTCTCACGCGACTGGGTGGTTGGCTCATAGGGAGATTCTGGAGCTTTCCCTCCAGGTTGCCAATCCTCTCCGACATATCCCTCATCAACGCCACGAGGGTGTCAATGGAGTGGGCGGAAGGCATGGGTGTCACCTCGGACACGACACTTGCGGCCGGAACTTCACCGCCTACGGCTCCTTGCAGGTCTAAAAGTGGTTGTGACGGTTCGGTTTCTGGAACTCCTTTCGCCACTGCTCCACGCGTTGGTAGGGGCGTTCCGAGGGGGACGTCTAGGGCGGTCCGCTCGATGGGTCGCCGGCATAAGGGACACAGCTCGGACGTGAGGAGGAGCTGTTGTACACAGGCACGATGGAATAGATGTCCACAATCCAATCGCACGCTGTGTACGCCCTCCACTACGTCTTCGAAACAGATCCCGCAGTTAGCTGGTTGGACCGTTTTAGATCGGGTCCAACGCTTATCTGGGGTCCGCTTCGTTGCCATGTTTGTTCTTGCTGGTTTTTTGTGTGGTTGCTAATATTGAAAAAAAATATAAAATACACTTATTTCTACTATAACCCTAATATATATATATATAGAAAAACTTAAGAAAACGTTAGTAGCCGATAGTGGCGAGCTAATGATAAGTGGGAAAAAAAAAATTTATTTAAAGTATACTTTCCTTTTCCGCAGTCGACTCCTCCAACGGGAAATGAGAGTGCGTGGTAATCTGCCGAAGAAAGGGTGCTTTTGGTCGATTTACGAAATTTAACCCCATAACCCACATACATTACAAAACGTTTCTAATCTACGTTAACTGACTCGACGAGACAAGTGGTATAGCTACCGTAACAGCTTAGTACGCGGTCAAAACTCCCGACGCGTGGAAGCATTCCGGGCTCCGCAATTCCAGCATACGCCACCGAACGTTGAACCGATACCACTCGTCTATCACGCATACGAAATAATTAGAATCCTTCCGCGACATAAAGGCAAGGTGGCCTTCTATTTTCTTGAGAGTCCATGCTGATAGGTAAACCCATCAGACTGGCAGTTCCATCAAGAAAATAGAAGGTCCTTACAGGGGTTAACCTGGGACAACACATCGGAAGGATTCTGTCGCGAAAAAAAAAAAAATCAAACAAAGGAGAGCGGAAGCTACAACTCACATGAAGCGACTTCTAGTGTGTATCACACAACTCCACTGCTCCTGATAGTGGGACTCGAGTACCAGAGTACCTTACATCCTCCGTAAAGGACCAACTCGTCAGAAGACGCGAAATTTTATCCCCCTTAGGATGTTTAGGGCCCCACGTTGGGCGCCATTTGTAATGTTTTCAACTTTTCAAGTTCGAACGCGGAACCGACCTCTCATCGGTTCTAGACGTTAAGTCTGAGTAGTGCCAACGGATTGGTTGACCTGTTGGTACCATCCGTTGGCACTACTCAGACTTAACGTCTAGAACCGATGAGAGGTCGGTTCCGCGTTCGAACTTGAAAAGTTGAAAAACATTACACTTCGCCATAACGGTATGCGAGAAGTTGATATGGTCAGTACCACACTTACTGGTGTGACTATTACCCGATTTGTCTATCAGCACCCATCACAGCTGAGTATACTGATAGTCTGACAGAAGTACCATAAGCACAAATTCGTAGCCACCAACGAGCTTTGAGTTTTAGAACTGCGGCACAAGCAGTGAGCATTATAACCACTACGTCACCGGGTTATGGCTACTTCATGGCTATATTTTAATATGAATTCAAAGATTCACATCGTTTAGGAAACTTTATTCTTGTGATGACTCAATATTTGGAGTTTTGTTTCCTCTTCATCTTAGAGCCTAGAATTATTTATCCCAAATATCGTATTGGTTTGACATGATTAGCCCTGATTGTTACCATCATTAAATCTTTCAAATATGAGGAGACAGCACAAAATACAACAGACGAGTTTGGTATGAAGATACTTCAAGGTGACTCATTAAAAATTGTTATTATAATGCAATGATTTTCTCAACGAGATTCAAATTCTCACGAGAAAAAAATACGAGCAAATAGTCCAGACCATTAAAATCACCACATTGAAAGATTAAATAGAATTGCAATAGTTGGTCAAAATCGGAATATTTTTGAAGCGATTCAGTTAATTTTTTTTGCGATAGGGAGCTGAAGGCTGTTTATGCTCTGAATATGGGACTCTCAAACGAGGAATCTGAGGGTCTAGAACAGTTTGACACATGACTTTGGGCTAGGCGCCGTTTACCTACGTCTTGAGGCACCTTCAATTTACAGGAATCTCTCTTCTAGCGAGAAGGCAGGGAAGGAAAGGAATTGCTAAAAAAGAGATTCTTTTCAACTTTCAAGTCTGCCTGAATAAATGTGTCACTCGGTTTCATTTGTAAACCGGTCTAAGATTCTCTCCAATTATAATTTCCGGGGAGACGTCTTCAATTCCATTGATGTGGTCACCACGCTATTTGTGCCATCTTTTGCTGGCAAAGAATATGTGGCAGGTGTCATCTACCTTATCTCGGTAAGTTTACATAGTTTGTTTTAAATTTTTGTCAAAAATTAATAAACTGTTCCACAATATCAACCATGTCTTAAATAAAAAGGATCAGTGAAACGGATTCTGTGCCATACAATACAATCTCCAGCATTTTTGGAAAAAGTACCAATTACTGCACATATATGATATTAAAATGGAATTTAATTTTATTTATCTTCTGACTCAAATAAATTAAGTTTGTAACTGAACTACTAGAACCTTCTCGCAATGCTGCGTTTTCACTTGCAGTTGCGTTTTATTGGTTACCCAATACACCTCCAACTACTGACCTTTATAAAGGGCAGTTGATCATAAGAAGCATTTTGTCCTGAGTATATTCGCAAGTTTAACCTATCGGTGAAATTTTAGGAATAAATATTCTGCCAGTTGCACAAAATGAAGACTCACCTGTCCCTACACTTTGTGTTTTCTTTGCAGCGGCGCTTGAAATTCTATACGTGATAGTGAAATCAGGTAGCGCAAACAGAATTACATACGAGTATATAATTTTGAATTAAAATTTCTTATCTAATATGTGTTTGGTCATGACTTTGACATTGACTGTTTCTAACCCCTGCAGGCTCATCACAAATTCACTGATAATAGAAGTACAAACTGACCTTAAATTGAACATGTTTAGATTGCCACTGCAGTTAGACTTTTCCGCTAGACCTGCAATACTGTTCTGTTCTGTTTGTTTTAGCCTAAAATTATTATTAAATATACAAATTTATTAAGTTGATACCGAAAATGGAGAATACACGTAATGTGGAGTACACTAGCAACCTGTAACTGTAAAATAAGAGTGAATCAAAATATAAGTTTCGCAAAAGACCAAATTTATCCTCTTGAAGCGTTTGTTCATACTGAGCAAATTGAGTAATTTGCCTTCGTTTCTAGATTGTGATCTATTGGTAGAATATCTATCTATATCTATAATTAAATTCACTCGTGAGTTTAATGGGCCAATTGGTAAGCATTTAGGGGTTTAATAAATCCATTAACTCGAGGAATTGTATTTTTAGTAGTTATGAATAATTCGAAGGATGATTCAATTTTTTTGAAGAAATCCTCAAGGATAAATTCATCAAAACTATTTCACTTTCGTGCTAACCGCTTAATGTTTGTAATAACTGCGCAAAAGCTAAAATACCATACTTAGTTAAAAGGTAAGAAGGTTTGTAGTTAAAAAATTATTCAATGTATTTTAAGGGGAAACAACCCCCTAACATTTTTCGCCAAGCATGCTCGAGTGATATGTAAAAATAAAAGGTTTTATGAGAATTCTCTTAAAATTGCATTGTAGAAAAGGAGGCACACAGGGGAAGAGAAAGAATACACACCTTTTCCTAAAATTACCGAAATTGGTCATACAGATAACTATATGGTTGTAGCATACTGCAAGAATCTAACATTATTTAACGAAGAAAGGTTCATTTCAATTTTCTTTCCACGATTTGTTGAAATTGTCACAGAAAAATCAAAGAGCTTATAAATTATTTTAATGTGAGTAGATATTTATCCTGCTCAATTCAAGAGTTCAGCGTGCATACTACTTGACTCTTTGCTAAATTTGTTCATGCATGGCTAAACAAAATCGTCTGAATTTATGTTGAACACAAAATCCTTTTGGTAGGAACATACGACCTCTCAACATAAACCTTTTTAGAGTTTTGCAAAACAAATTTTACAAACACCTACTAGTTTCACGACCTGTCTGTCCGTCTGTCCGTGCATCAAAACATGTTTCCTCAAAAATTTTAGCAGCTAGAAAGCTCAAACTTTGTGAAAAGATCAGAAGTGGTGGTCTCCCAAAAGTTTAGGTCTTCTCATTATTTTAAGGGTGCTCCTCCTTATAACGAAGTAGCATTTAAGATTCTCTTAACTCTCCGAGTGGTGTATTAAATGAAAATTCTTGATTAGCACTTTCAGAGTTTGAAACAAAAAAGTGGTATCGTGCATCGGGGGTTCAGTGGGGGCAAAACGTACGAAAAACCTTGATTGGACACCTTTGAGCCGAAAAATCTGGAAAAATCACGGAGGTGGGCTTTTATGAGTACAAAGGCAACAAATACCTCAGAAATCAAAATTCACTCAACTTTGTTAATAATAGTAGGATCCGTAAGTTTTACGTTTTCCTCCAAAATAACTTAAAATTTTATAGGTATGTATAAGGGCAGTCCAATAACTACTTAACGTACAAAAAAGCGAAAATTTTGGAAAAGTGGCAATTTATTTCTCAAAATGATCTCCTCCTAGCTCGTTACAATCGACCCAGCGATGCTCCAACTTCTTTAACCCGTTTGAAAAATACGTTTTCTCGAGTTCTGCAAAGTAGGCCTCCGTGATGGCGATGCTTTTCTCATTGGCCGTAGCGACAGCGGAGATGTAAGCCGGTGCGTTGTTCTGGAATTTGGCATCGAATCAGCCCAATAATTTGGCATAGAAGAGCCTTGTGACTGTTTTGCCATTCTCCAAGTAGTCGATGCAGATCAAACCTTGTGAATCCAAGAAAGTGATGGCCATGACCTTGCCTGCCGATAGGACAGTTTTAGCCTTCTTCGGAGCACATTCGAAGTATGAAGTCCACTATTTCGACTGCTCCTCGGTCTCTAGTGTGTACTGGAGCCATGTTTTATGCACGGTCATGAAACCAGTCAGAAACTTCATCGGGTTGCGCTTAAACAGTGTCAACCATTGCTCTGAAATGGTCTCACGGTTGCGTTTATTGTCCAAAGTCAGCAAACGCGGCACCCATCACGCCGACAGCTTTCTCATGCCCAAAACTTCATGCAGGGTATGACCCACGAGCGAGCAACAACACAAGACAAGCATACAAAGTAGTGAAAGGCCTGTAACGTGGTGATAAGCACTGATAAGCTCAAAATCACGCTATGTCGTGATGAAATCGGCAATATCATCGGTGATGAAACCAAGGTTAAGGAAGGATGGGCGTCAGGTACTTAAAAAATCTTGGGAGTTTAACATAGGCGTACGCCAAATTTTCGTTGACTTCAAGCAAGCATACAACAGTATTGATCGTGGCGTACTGTACCAAATAATGCTTTGCTTTGGCATGCCAGCCAAATTAGTCCATCTTACCAAAATGACAATGACGTCGACGACCTCCCAAGTCCGCATCAATAACCAACTCACCGATTACCTTTGACCCAAATATCGGACTAAAGCAGGGAGATGGGCTGGCCCCATTGCTATTCAATTTGGCTCTGGAGTACGTCATAAGGAAGCTACCTGTCGATACACGAGGTACATTACTATACAAGTCGGGCCAAGTTGTAGCCTATGCGGATGACACCAACATTTTGTCAAGGTCATTAACAACTGCCAAAGAACTTTCCTGAAACTCGACAGTGAAGCAAAACTAGTAGGGCTACAAATCAATGAAAATAAAACAAAGCTCATGATGCAGTAGAGGAAAAATATCTCAAATACACAAAACATCACACTTGGCGAGTACAGTATTGATTATGTGAGAAAATTTGTGTATCTAGGCGCCAAAATAACGAAAACGGGCAATCAAAGAGACGAAATACGCCGAAGAATACAGCTCGCAAATAAAATATTTGATTCAGTTTTGACGATCTTGTAGACCAGCTGCATACATAGGAAAACAAAGCTCCAAGTATACAAATCTGTGATAAGACCTGTGTTATAGTATGGGTGTGAAACATGGACCCCAAGCATCCGCAAATATATTGAACGCCTGAGGCGAATAATCGGAGCGAAGCTTGACGGGGACCAATGGCGAATTCGAAAATTTTGGACGAACCGGAGTTCTCAACGATTGTAAGACTGCGGAAGCTGCAATGGGCTGGCCACATGAATCGTATGGACGAACAACGGATACCCAAAAAGGTATTTATTGGGAGAACTGAACGCTGGAGACCAGTGGGGAAACCAAGGAAACGCTAGTCTGACTCGGTCGACGAAGACAGTTCATCGCTACTCGGATTTCGAAATTAGAGGACGCGGTCAATGGACCGAGACAGTTGGAGGCGCTATTTGCAGGAAGCGAAGGCCCGAGAAGGGCTGTAGAGCTAAGAAGAAGAATAAGAATGACTCACGCAGTCTTTTGAGATGTCTACTGTTTTAACTATCCCGTGCAACATCAATCGGCGGTTTGCCAATATAAGCTCATGGATTTTTGTCATGTTATCCTCCGTGGTAGCCGTTTTTGGGGCACCTGATCGTGGCCCATCAAAACCAATGTGCGACCATGTTAAAACTCGCTAAACGAATTTTTTACGGTCACCATCACAGGAGCAGAGTCACCCTACACAGTATCCAAGCACTCTTTAATTTCCCTGCACGAATAGAATCACCGACCGATATTGCTTTCTCTGCACACGTGGTCAAAACAAAACTACGAGTTCGATTCAGCTGAAATTTTCATATGGGAATGTACTATATGACAGTGAATCTGTTGTGGCGATCATAAAAACTATTTCCACCACTGAGTGGTGCTGACATCATCTCGAGGAAGTTCGACTTTACACATCTGGCAACCAATCAGCTAGCAACAAGAAAACTCTTCATCAGCTGTTCTCTTTGGCTTTTGGTCGCGAAGCAGACAAGTTTAGTTTCATTTAACGAACTGTTATATAGTTAGATTTTTGCAATAAATTGTTATTTGCCACATTAAGTGAGTTTAACGATTGCATTGTGCACATCTTAATCCACGGAATTCAAGGCGGCTACATCTTTTGCGATAGTGGTGCCATTGGGCGTTAATATAAGGTCCTTATGCTCATAAAATTTCATGGAATCAGACCACAATCAAGTGAGTTATATTTGTTTCAATTTTATGGAATGATAACAACAATAACATGTGTTAATGATAGGTACATATTTCAAATCGACCGGATTTTCATGAAAATTGAAGGAATAGTGTTTAATTTGAATATGTTCGATTGCCCGAGCATTTGGAAAAATTATTTAAGCTGGAACAAACTAGCGGCTGCTATGTGATTATAGAAGAAACGAACTCTGCATCTTTTAGATAAATTTGAACGATTTCTTATGCAATATAATTCAAGCCATCGATTCATGCTATTGGAAAATTTGTTTCGAACCATATGATGTAATAAAACCCTTCTGATAAGAGCACTCTCCTGCTTACTCGACATGTTCCTTCTTACTTTTTAGAGATTCTAAAATCATTTGATAAAACCCTACTAAAATCGATACCTGTTTGCCCGTCTGTCCGTCCTGTCGTGTACCACACCAATTTTCTTGCAAACCACATAAACTAGGAAACAGTAATTAGATGTAAAGTGCCGTAAATTTTTAGTACATAAATATTATACGGTTTTTAAGGGGGTGACCCTGAACATTATTTTTTCACTAAAGATAGACAATATGAGCATCAAATGAAAGGTCTTGATAAGGATTTTTTAAAGCAGGTTTTAAACTAGGACTGTTTGCATTGAGCACAAGAGGAGGGGAATGTACGAAAACTTTGTGTCACACCCGCTTGCGACTCGACAACTATGATCCGAGAAACGATCCCTCAGCCCCGGCAAGCTCTGGCTGCTCTGAGTTCCTTTTATCTGTTAGGACTGCTCGAACAAAATGTGCAACATGGTTTTATTTCTCAACCGTTCCAAACATCTTTACAACTATACTATCCAGTGTAAACTTCACCGTCTCCCTGTCAAGGTCCCATCGAAGCCAGAACGCAAAAATGTGTCGCAGGCATCGTCTTCCTCTTCTACGCAAAATCTACAGTCAGCGGGCTGTGACTTACCAATCTTGTGCAGGTAAGACTGGAGAAATCCTTGCTCGCTCCAAAGCTGCATCAGATAGAAGGTAGTCTCACGATTTAGCCATGGTCTCCAATCTGGGATGAGCCACGCAATCTACCTTCCCTTCGTGCAATATACCCAAGACCGCTTCTAATCTTGAGTGAGTGCTGTCTCTCCTCGCGAGCAACTGTCCCCCTTGCATTCTCACTTCGACGCAGGTAAATAGTGCGGCAGTCGCTAGCAAAGAGGGAGCTAGGTATCGCGCCCACAATAACTCTCACCGCCGAAGACTGTCGGATATGAAGATGCAATCCTCAGCACTCCTCTTCTCTGAACTCCTTACTGATATTTCTGCTCCGTACAGCCCCAATGATCCTACAGCCTTCATCAGAAGGCATTCTTTTGATGGGTTGGGTCCCCCTACATTGGCCATAAGTCGACTCAGAGCCGATACGTCCGAAGCAGCCTTCTCAGCCATTGCCCTGATTTGCAGAACTGATCAAGCGTGATGCATCTGGCATCTCCAGTGTCAGTAGCCTGTCATAAGATACATTTTGTAGGTATAGACCAAGGAAAGATATCTAGGCAACACCCGATACAACTTCCACACTTGGTTGGCCCTGTGTTGTGTCATAAAGCAAGCTTCCGCCCTTCAGGTTGTCCCTCAGATGCCGCATCAAATATTTTTGCACTTACGAATTATGCGATGATCAGAGTCAACAAAAAGCAGAGTCGATTGACCCTCCATAGGCGTCGATGGCCTAGCTGACATACCGAATGGATTGACGAGTGAAACGCGATGAAAATGCCCGGTTAACCGCGCGCGAGACTTAAGGCGACTTCAACATTGCCACGAAAATTCATGGCCCACAAATAAAAGTGGGGCATCCAGATGGTGGCGGTGCCCCCTCCTAGCCGGGTCAAGGATCCAAAGTGCCAGAGACACAATAAAAGAGGAAGAGCTTATCCGATGGCTAGCTCATAAGTGGAAGGGCCAGCCAACGTTGTGGGTCCCATACCCGTTCGAGATGCGAGTGAGAAGATCGATTTATAACTGTTTATTCCACATTTTATTCATGCTATTTTTCTACAAAAAAAAATTGTAACGACACAATTCAAGCAAATTTTTTGAAAATTAATACAATTATAATAAATAAATAAATATGTTTGTTCAGTAAATTTAATTAAAGTGTAATAAATATTTACATGAGATTGTTATAGTGAATTTCATGGAAATGTAAAAAACATTTCAATGTGTTCATTAAGATGAGTTTCATGGAAAAGTAATAAATATTTAAATGTGTTTATTAAGCTGAATATAATGGAAATGTAATAAATAAATAAAACAAGGGTACTCACCCACTCCTCCGACGAGGGCACGTTGTTGGGGGGCGGCAGTTCCTGCAATATTTTTAAATACTAACGTTTTTCGTACCAACTAGTATTCTTTTACATCAATTGGGATCACTCAGACGTTAAATGGCGAGGAGGGAATAAATTCAAGTTGGCTCGCAGTGTCGACTGTTCCTCCCTGTTGTGGCATTTTACTAAGGCAAATGCATTAAAACGCTCCGTTGGTATAATTTATCCGTTTAGAATGAAACGAAAAAGTATAAAAGTAACACGACGGTTCAATTTTAACATAACAGTGAGTTATGTGTTGTAAATATGGTGTCATTCTTCCACGATTCGCGGAACGCGCCCTCACTTGCATCAATCTCTATGATGATCCCGAATCGGAATGCTGTGTACAACAAACAACATGAAATGTTTTCAATGGAGATCACAACACCTATCGTGCAATTTGCGCCTATTATCCACGCGACTGGCACTCACGCGCAACAAACAATGCTTTTCTAGATTTTCTAAAGTTCTCTAAAGTCATCGCCGTTCAGTCAACAAAATGTCTTCAATAAGGTGACGTTGGACGATACGGAAACAGAAACCTCCCGTGTGAAAGTTTCACCACTGTCAAACTTCTTGTGCAAAATTCTACCAATCGGCCACCGAATCCCCTATGTAAACGTTTTTAAAACGTTCGCCAGGCATTTAATTCGCTTAGTTACTAACCGCACACATAACCGTCAAACTTTTTATTCAAGTAATATTAACGTTATAGAGTACACAACCCAAGTCTCAAGTGATCCTCGCCATAGTTCACATCAATTTCTAATCCTTTTCCGCACATTTCCCGCATAAATCATATCGAATAATTTACCGGGCATCCTTAGCTGATCGGCTTTCGCATTTCCAAGGCACAAATTGCCAGGATACTTTTCTTTTTAGCCACTCTTTCAATTCACATACACATCAAGCCCAATCTTGTCGTTGGGGTTTCTTCATCAATAACACCCCGTCAATTTGCTGGATTTGTAATTAACACTTTAAAAACTTTCTTTCTAATACTAGAAACAAAACGTAATGTCACATATTAGGTATTAATTCGTAGATTTAAAAACTCAAAAAATACGCCAATGCAACGAAAATTCCACATATTTAAGCAATTTCTTATTTTCTTTTTGATCACGTGTTTTGTCCTTTTTTTAATGTTATTCCTCTTCGATTTTCTCCATTTAGTTGCTTATCACAATTATTTTTGCTTTTACATTTTATTATTTACGATTAAATTTTGCCCAGTGAATTATAGTTAATTTTTTACTTCGTTCGTCTTTGAGTACGAGGGTAACGGATACCTCACGAATCGAAATTCATTCAACTTTGTTAATAATAGTATGTTTTGTAGATTTTACATTTTCGCCCATAAAATGAAAGTGGTACCCTGAAACTTGCAATTATGTAGGCCATCAGCCTACATGCTCACAAAATTTCATGGAAATCCAACCATAATCAAGTGAGTTGTAGCCATTTCAATTGTATGGTATTACAACAACAATAACACGTGTTGATGGCTGATACATATTTCAAATTGATCTAGGCACTTTCACTTTCTTCTAGTTTTCATGAAAATTTAAGGAATAGTGCTTAATTTGAATTTTCAATCGGCCGAGTATTCAGCAAAATGATTTATGCAACAAACTCTAGGATGGTTACAAAGACCTTCTGGTAGGAGCATTCTCCTGCGTACTCAACTTGCTTTTTCTTTAAAAATAAACATCCCCTAGGCCTCGTAATTCATTCTTAACTTGCTATCACCAAAATGTTCGTGGCCTGAGGACTAAGACTACTGAACTTCGCATTCCTTTTCCGTATAATAGCATCTGTCTAACAGAAACATGGCTGACAGATGAGTTTAGTAATAGTGAGCTACTCCCAAACCATTTAATCTTCCGCAGAGATAGAGACCGTGATGCTACTGGTAAGTCTGACGGTGGAGGCGTTCTAGTGGGTATACTCGTACATGTTTCCCTTACTAGTAAATCCTGTGATGATTTCACTCCATCTTCACCTCATCAGACTGGTAAATCTAACGGTGGAGGCGTTCTAGTGGGTATACACGTTTCCCTTACAAGCAAATCCTGTGATGATTTCACTCCATCTTCACCTGTTGAGTGTGTAATTGTGCTAGTCTCTCTATCTGACTCTCTTTCCTTCCTCGTATCATCTGTGTATATCCCTTGTAACAGTCCTGCTATTGTTTACGAACATTTCTTTGCAGAATTCTCGAGCTACATCAATGCTCGTTTCCCATCTACCCATATATTGATCTGTGGTGACTTCAATTTGCCCTTTATTGTTTGGAATGATATGTATAGTATGTCTCCATAGTTTCTGGCAGTAGCGTGTCTTTTGCTCTTTCTTCTTTTATTTCCAAAAAAATTGCTTGATCTTGTTCTTTCCAACTTGCCGACTTCTTCCCTGTCCACATTGGTGGCACTCTCATCCTTTGTCAAACCTGATCCCCACCATACACCCCTCTCTATTGAGCTTGCTATCATATCTTCTCGTTCTTTGAAGAATTCCTCATCTTACCGCTTTAATTTTTTAAAAGCCGATTTATCGAGCATGAATGCTAGCCTTAATGCCGTGAATTGGTATTCCTTCTTCAGCAATCTCCACTCTGAAGATTGTGTTGATAAGCTCAATATGTTTCTTTCGTCCTTAATTTCGCAATTTACTCCTGTGTTTCCAGCAAGAAGACCTAAAGATGCTCCTTTGTTTAATTCAGATGTTGCCATTGCAATTAAAGCTAAAGATGCTGCCCGCAGAAAATTCTTATCCAGTGGTCTTCCAATTGACCCCGCTAAATTCAAAAAACGTTGTGCCGTGGTCTAGAAAATTGCCACCTCTGCACTTCATGCACATGTTAACCGCATTGAAACTACGTTAATATCGAATCAAACTCGTGCGTTCTGGTTGCACGTAAAATCTTTAAGGACCTCTCATCATGCCCCTGATAATTTTAGTCTCGATGGTGTGACATCGTCTACCCTCAAGAATCTTGTGAACTCTTCGCTTCTTATTTGTCTTCCTTTTTCAGCAGGGCTAAGCATTCCCCTTCCCTCAACCAATCTTGCTCTTTTTCCTTTGCTACTTTTCGTACAAACCCCTTGCAGGCTGAGCTACTCTTAAATAGTCTTGACAATAGTAGCAGTGTGGCCTGATGGCATTCCAAATTTTCTAGCGAAATCTTTATCCTCTTCACTTTGTGTTCCCCTTTCAATTATTTTCGATTTGAGTTTATCCTGTGGGGTCCCCCCCCCCAATGGAAAATTGCCCACATTTTTCCTTTCTTCAAATCTGGTTTCCCTTCTTCCGTGTTTTAGTAAAATTCTTGAAATGATAGTTTTTTATGTGCTGTATCCACTTGTCCTCCCGTCTTTAGCAGATCAACAGCATGGTTTTGTCAGAGGCAGATCTACCGTTTCAAATTTACTTTATTTTTGCCAAGCAAGGCGCAATTACAGACAAAATACATATACATGAAATACAAAAAAAAAACAAATTTAATTTAATCATTTATGAGGAAGGGGAGATGAAGGCATTTAAAATTTGTTTCATGAAATTGAATTTGGAGGTGGTTGTGGAGTAGTGTACGCTAAACTTGTTGAATGCTTTACAGCATCTGTTAAGCGGCTCGTTGCTAGCATAGTTGGTGTGGTGCATACGCAACGTAACCATTGGTGTGTGTCTTGTGGCTCTTATAGGATCATTCAAGTGAATCTTGTCTGACAAGGATGAAGTTTGAATGTTACCTCTTAAAACATCAAAAGGCACGAAGGCGGACAATGCAACTCTCCTGGAAGCCAGTGTAGTCGGGTTGATTAGTTGAAGTCGAACCTCATAAGAAGGAGGATAGTGGAAAGAGGTAAGATCATACAAGGATCTAAGGGTGAAGAGCAAAAACTGTTTTTGCACTGACTCTAATCTACGGCTATGAATGTCGAATATGGGGTCCCAGACTGTGCAGCCATATTCAAGAAGTGGACGGACAAGTGAGGTATACAAAGATTTAGTAGACCAAATATTTCTGAACTCTTTTGCTCTACGCTTAATGAAACCAAGCATTTTGTACGCTTTGCTCAGGATTTCATCATAATGGAGGTTAAAGCGGAGTTTCGTGTCTAAGACTACGCCAAGATCGACAAGTCTCTCGACTCTTCTTAGTTGTGTGTTATTAATGTCATAATCATGTAAGATGACGTTCTTTTTTCTTGCAAAACTTATTATCTGGCATTTTTCTATATTGAGAGCAAGCTGGTTTCTATCGCACCACTGAAGGAGAGCAGATAATTACATCGGATATTGGATTGTATGCAGAATCCAGTTGAGCAGCGAACCATAGAATCCAGTTGAGCAGCGAACCATAGATACCAAAAATGCGAAGTTTATTCACTAATATTTCATGGTTCACTCGATCGAATGCTTTACTGAAATCTGTGTACATAGCATCTATCTGGTAGGCTGGCTCCATACTACAAAGAATATCCGACGTTAAGGTCATTAGATTAGTGGTGGTAGACCGATTTTTACGGAAGCCATGTTGCTGTTCGTTCATATACGGCTCGATAATGGAGGAAATTTTACTGCAGAAAATTTTTTCGAACAGTTTTGGCATAGTATATTAGAAAGGATAGCAATACCCCTACAGTTCTCCACGTGCCGCTTATCGCCTTTTTGTGAATTGGTGTTATAAATGATGGTCTCCAAAGTTTGGGGAATATACCAGATGTTAATGATTTATTAAAAATAAGGAAGAGAGGTCTAACCAATTCATCTTTGCAGAGAGACAGAAAGCAATCAATACACCGCCTCCTCGCGACTGGCCAGTGCTAATCGGATCTCTGTCATCTCTTTAAATCCTCCAGCTACTATCCAGTATTTCTTCATTAATGTGAGAATCCGTCAACCATGTTTCAGAAAGGGTGATAGCATTAAAATGGCACGATTTTGCGTCAAGGAAAAACTTATTTAATTTACTGAGCATACCTCCACAGTTATGGTAAAATAATTTGAGGCTTTGCTGATTATAGAGGGTGAAAAAATTTATTGTGATGTTCCCTAGTTCTTTGTAGTGAAGAAATATGTTTGGAGCTTACATGAGACGCGTATATTTCAAGATCTTTTTTAGCCTGATTTAGAGTTACACCGAACTCCTCATGGAATGAGAAATATGCGAGCCTAAGAGCCTCAAGATCGATTGGAAGACCATCTCTTTGAATTAAAATTTTCAGGCTGGTTTTTGTTTTACTTCTATGCAGGTTGTGTCTTGTACATATAAGAAAGGGAAAGACGAACGGATTCGAAGATTTTGTTATCTCTGAGTCGAGACATAAGGTATTTTTTTCCAAGTCAGCTCCTGACACCATAGTGACCTTGACTGAAGGAGGCAGAAGAGGATCTAAGAATGGCTGGGTTAAGTTGTTTGAGACAGATGATATCGGTTGAGTAATAAACCCAGACGAATCAAATCTTCTCCACGGATAAAATTTCTGTATCCACCCTGATCAGTGGATTTAGGTACCAAGCAGGGACCAGCATCCAACTCTTGTGCACAAGATGCCACAAAAATCTGAAGCTGTTTCAGATTCGCCAGCACGTACACAAACGGAGTGCAATGTTGAGTCGGCCGAAGAAGTGCGATTAACATTCGATTGTTTAGGCGAGGAAGAAGTGGTTTTAGAGCTGGGATTGATGTTATTATTGATTGATGGGTTGTAGTTACTATCTAAGGTTTTACAATTATGCTTGAGGCTACTTATATTACCACTATCTTTGGATCCTGGGCCAGTAGTGTACTCGTTTCATTGTTTGAAAAGCAAGCCATTCCAAGAACATGTACCATTTTTCTTCTTGAAGTTCTTAAGTAGCCAGGCGTATTTTGTGGGAATAGATACCTTAAACTCGCGTCGTCGCTGATGCCGGAAAGGAAGCTCCGCAACTTTGCATCCATTGATAAGGAGAACATCTACTAACAACTTCTAAACTGAGATTGCGTTGTTGAATTTCGTAGTCAGCTTGCTGGTTTGAGTCTGAAAGTTTCTGTATTCTGCTATCCCACTCCTCATCGGACCAGAAGGTGCCAAATTTGTAGATGCGTCATGGATTACCTGGAGTAGAGGGCGTTGTGTTACTGTAGTGTGTAACCAATGGGTGAGAGATCGTTGGCCTAGTGAGACTATTTTGTTGATCTTGCAGGAGATTGCTGCACATCTTTTCGACATTATTTAGTTTCGATAGCAGCTGAGACAAATCTTCTTGGTCTTTAGGTTTGATTAGTGATGAAGTCATTTTTTCGAGGCAATTATGATGTTTTTCTAGCACTTTCTCAGCTATATTTTGTAGAGACGAAGAATCTTTGCAGCAATCACTTTCCTTCAGAAAATAGCACGAGAAAGTCTGTTTGATTGAAGTGAGCTTTGAACCAAGCAAATCGAGCGATCTACACACTTTTTTGTTGCTCTCTATAATCCTAACAGATAATTCGTCAAAACTGGAAGCCATTTCTACAAAACTGTCGTCATTAACTCCAAACTGCTTGCCGTTTGCTGTCGTGAAATTAGGCGGTCTTTTTCATCGTTGAGGTTATCAATGTAGCCTATCAGTCTGTCGAACATTGTTTGTAGGGTAACATCGAACCCTTGGCAATCCGAGCATATGAACTGATTGTCCATGTACGGATGATACCAATCTCTAGGCGCATCCATGCATGCTCCGTGAAGCTTTCTATTACAGAGGGCCCTGCAGGTGACAAATTTGATAGAATGCGATGCAATTCGGGAGGCTGCATTTTAGACTCATTGTAATACAACCGTTTTAAATTGTTTTCAATAGTTCAATTAATTGTTTGAATAAATTTAAGCATATTGCAGCTGCCCTCGATCAGCAACAACAAGTGGACCGTACTTTTACGGATTTCTCTAAAGGATTCAGTGGATCACTCTCTCCTATTTTAGAAACTTTTAGGGTTCAATGTCCCTATTTGCCTCGATTACTGGCTTCTCTACTATGTCCTGAATTGTCAATGTGTAGTCACTTTTAACTCTTGCTTCTCTTCTCCTTTTCACCCGAGCTCGGGAGTTCTGCCTGGTTCAATACTTGACCCCATACTATTTTTACTTTTTGTCAATGATCTACCTTCTTTTATCACATCCCCCTGTCTCCTTTATGCTGATGATTTCAAGATTTTTAGAGTTATTGATTCCCTTTTAGACGTGAATATCCTTCAAACCGATCTTCACCGTCTTCGTGACTAGTGTGAATCCAACCATCTGTTCTTAAGTGTTTCCAAATGCAATAAGATGACATTCTCCTGTAAAAAATTTCCTCTTCTCTGAACGTATACGCTTGATGGTATCCCTTTGAGCAATGTAACCTCCTTTAAGGATCTTGGTGTGCTTTTCGATTGTAAACTGAAGTTTGATCTCCACATTGCTCTAATTATTAAGAAAGCCTCCCGCTTAAATGGATTTATTTTAACGATCCGCTTCGTCATCCCAACATATCACATCCTGTATGTGTCTTTACTTCTCACTAGTACATACTAATTTGGAGTACTGCTTCCTAAATTTGGAGTCCGTACCACAGGAAGCATATCGATGCTCTTGAGTCAGTTCATCGCAGATTCACACGGTCTAATGATGACCGACTACATATTTTGAACCTTCCTACCCTCGAGCCCAGACGATCTTTCCTTGAAGAATGTCTTTTGTTCAAGCTTCATCATAGTCTTTTAAGCTCAAATTAACACATTCGACGCTGCTCGCCCTAATAGATCCTCGCTTCAATTTCAGGTTCCGTATGCACGTATTAACATCTTCTTCCACTCTCCCTTACTACGCTTACCTCTTATGCACAACCAGCGAAGTCTTGGTCCTCTATCACAGTCTCTTGGCATATTCAAAACTTCAATGAAAAATCAAATTTATAAATACTCCTATAAGTCTTAATTTTTGATATCGTATTGTGATCTTTTTTCTTTAATTTCTTCCATATTTTGAATTCGTATATTTGTATTTATCTATTAATAGACTTGTAATTGAACTACTAGTCTGTAAGTTAATTTTTTGAAATTTTATCGATTAGAATAATTATAGATTGCTCAGAAAGTATAGCAAATTCTTCTACATAACTTCTTTGTTACAAGACTCCCATAATTTCTCCTCTACTTTTATTGTCCTTTCGTGAAGGTTCCTCGAGCAGCTTGCCTATGCCGACTGCTCGATTACTACAGGTCACCACTTCTGACCTTTTCACAAAGTTTGGGGGCTGTAGCTTCCATAGTTTCGAGGAAAAAATGCTGTGACACAGATGTACGGAGACAGATCATGATATCAAAAGGATTTTGTATTTCACTACAAAACCATTAAAAAAGCATGACATCTACTTACAGTCCTCAAACGCTGCATCGATGGCAGAAATATCAAGGAGCTGAAGAGCAGCACTCAATAATTGCATCAATGCAAATATCTCGCATCCTTGCATGGAGCGTGACTTCGAGGACTGCTTGCAGCCATATCTAATTTGCCTTCATCTTTCTCACTATCCGCAAGCCTGATTACTATCAATTAAGAATATCCAAAGGTGGCAGAAGTTTCGCTACAACCCAAGGCGCCGCACCTTCCTAAACTCATTATTCATATGTGCCATGTACTCGTATAGTAACGAAGGTGTTCCCACTCGAAGGGGGCAGTGTTGTTGATTTCAATCATCGTAGGGCATCAAAGACGTTATTTGTTGACCATGGTCAAAGCTCCATAATGTTTCTTAAGCTTTCGGATTGCGTGATAGTGTTCCAACCAGCGGCGCTGTGCTTCAAACGCAGCAACAGCGCAGCAACAACACATTCCCGAATATACGAGTATGGCTCCCATGGTGGAATGATGTGAATTTTGTATGTTCACGGAAAAGCTTCTGCATAAGCTGAGCAGCTTAGAATGAACACTTTTGTGTGGGGCAGAGTTGGGACGTTGGGAAAGTTGCGAATTTCGCCCCAACGTAAGCATTCTCAGGCTTGCATTTGAATACTGTGAATTAAGATAAGTCGCAACCATCTTGAGACACATCGCCAAATCTGAAGATGCCGATGTGCGAGCTTCGTGCGTTTTCTAGGATGAGATGAGGTAGAAAAGTGAATCAGTTAGCGAGCGTGATGATGGGGAGATTCCGAAGACAAAGGTAGAGTTTGAGGAACGAATGGCTCCACCAGAAAGCAACTTCTCACCTTTGTGGTCACCTACTTAGCGGGTGAATGGCGTGCGAAGCGCACATCTCGTGTTGATTCCAATGGGAATGGGAGCTGTTTGATGGCGACGGCGAGATACTTTGGGACGGGAATCGTATGGTTGGAGCTGGGGTGCTGAGGCATGGGGCTTGGGACATGGCCTGCTGGCGGATGGGGCTAATGGGCACATGGGACATGGGCAGAGGAGGAGGCGCGACAAGTGAGCGTGCCGAAGCGGTGTCGAGCAACATGGCATGGATGGAGCACGGAGCAGTCGTAGTGGAGCATCGCGGGAACCGATGGCCGAGCCTCAGCTTTCGCCTTGCGTATTTATATTTTGCTTTGCCAAGATTGTACTCGTACGTTAAGGGATTGCCTGCGCTTGGTGGCAGTGCCTCAGTGAACGATGTGATCTGTCGGAGTGTTGTGTCAGCCTTGCGTCACATAATTTATTAGTTGATTTGATTTGCTAAAATTAGTGCGCTATAAATATAAAAATTGAAACCCATCTCATCAATTGTCCGTAGTGTTGTAGCCCATCGGAAATCGGCATGTGAAATTGGCATCGGTGCAAGCGGTAGACGCGTAGTAATTAGCGAGATTTGCTCTTTTGTTCGCATCAAGTCCTTCGGCTTGGACTCACCCTTGGGCGGATTGGAAAATCGTATCAGCACGCCCATATCCTGACAAAAAGACCCTCCGCGAGTGGCGTGAGTAGCCCAGAAGTCCTATTGTCGCGCGTCACATGCACCCCGTCTGAGTGCAGTGAAATTCGCAGAACGTTCTTGGCCAAGTACATTCCTAAAGATTGAAGTGATTGCAACGCAAGTAGGCTGGCTAGCCGCGATTGTGCCGTGCTAACTGCGAATAGAGCTTGCGGTCAAGCTGCAACCGCGGACGGACGAGGTAATTTGTTTAGTATTCAGCGTGAGTTTGGTTTGGCATTTTGCATTCATGTAATTACGATTATTACTTTTGTATTTCGTAACGCGGGCTGGCCGCATCCTCATGCCATATAATCAATGTAAACAATGCTTGCTCCACAATCGTTACATTGGCGGGGCCGCGGCTTGTTAATATGCTAACGGAGTGATAATGGAATGATAAAATAGATCACGGACGGCGTAGGCCTGCTCATGTCATGTGTGTGACGTCATAATTGATGGGACGAGGAGTATGTCTGTCTAATAAATTAGAATAAGAAGGCGCGGACTGAGTGGGCACTGGTGACCGGGCGGAAGAGCAATGAGCTAAGTTGTCTTGTGCTAGTCGAACGCGATAAGGATTTGCATCTCGCGAACTGCTATCAGCATCACTGGCGAAACCGCGGATATGAACTTCAATTTCAAATGCACTGGGCAGAGGCAGAGAGAGGAAGAGACTTTGACCATGGAGCCTCGAGAGATTGGGGTTAGTGCGTTCGTTGATAAATAACTAAGGATGGCTGCTACGACTTTGGTTTTTAGCTAGAGTCGAAGTCAGTCCAAATGCACCGCATCTGTGGACTTTGGAATACAAAAAAAACTTGTTAGACTTGATCGCGGCTGGTGGCGTCTCCCTTTCGACGGCCACAACCGTGACTATCGACCCAGTGTCGAACAGGCGGAAGTGTACGGCGTATCTGCGAGATAGAGCATTAGCGGTCAACTGTGAACAGTATCTCGACCTTAATATCGATTTCACGCCACAGCGCAATTGGAGAGAAATTCATTCGCGGTGCATCGATTTCCCCCACAAGAGCAGTCACGATGCACTAAGGTCGTGTGGCAATGCAAGTACAAATGTGGAAGCATTTACATAAAGGAACGAGTTGGTCGCGGAATATATTGTACATATTCGATTGAGGCTTCTGAACGTACGTTCTCCGCCGCTTCTATTTTAATGTTGCAGTCGATTCTCCCGTCTACTGAGCATTTATTGTTTGGTGTGAAAATAAATACCAGAAGGCAATTAATCATATTTGCCGACTCATTAGTTGTAGAGTTAGTTTGCATAGAGCTTTGATGAGCTGCTACTTATCGCGATTTATGCAAGTTAATAATTCAAACGTGGGCTTATGTAAAAAAATATAATTAAGGGCAAGGCCCGTCTTTACTGATCGCGATTTGCAAAGGAACTGAACAATTAATAATTATTTCTAGCTCAGCTTAATTGCAAAACTGCATTTTGCTGTTCCCAAGGAATTATGGAATTCCATGATGATCTAATTGCACGTTGGCGATGCACCCCTGGCGTCAGTACTTTGTATCGCGAGAATGTGCTAACTTGCATATGAAATCTGGCAAACCGCGTTAGCATTCTTTCGAGATGAAAGTTTCTTTCTATTTGAAGTGAGTTCTATATCAGCAATTGGGGATATATTGAATGAAAGAGTGAGTCGTAGCGGGATAGTATACAAAATATTTGTTTTCGCGATTCCTCATCGAAAATTAGTTGGATTGGAATCTGTTCGATTTTTGTTGAATACTCGCTCGCATCTATGTATTATATCGCTGCCATTTAACGGGTCTCTTGGAACTTCCCATGCTGTTTACTCTTGCAATCGATAGAATATTGAGGAAATTAGATGTCATTCTTCCTGTTAGACAAAAGCCGATTAGGTTTATGTTCATGGTATTTATCGATTGATGCTGGGATGGCGAGGCGACGTAAATAGCACCATGTTAACTGCAATCATCAATCTTGGGAGTTTGACTATGATTTTATATACTGTGATGCACAAACGTTTTGGCATTTAGCTGTATGTTGAATAAAATGAGCTATAATTCGAAACCAAAACAAAATATTGATATTCTTTTCCAAAAACAACAGGTTTTTTTTTTTTTTTTTTTAATTACCTCCATTCCCTACCACTCTCTCCATCACTCTTTCTTCGTCGCACAACGCTCCTGCGATCTGCATTCACATTACGTCGCTTGGTCCTTTGTGCCACCCAGACAATGTTTAACACATCGGTATAAGGGGGCACACAATATAATGTGAACTAGTCCTTTTCGTGAACATCTAGTCCAAAAAATCATGATCAGCTCTCAGAGATAAAAGAAATTCAATATTGTTACATGTACAAATAATTCTGCGAGCTACTGTCGCAATTGTTTTCACAACAATGAAGAACACGAATTCACTCGAAACCCCGAGAACCCAACAAGCATGATCAACATCTGCAAGTGACGTCACTCCATTCATTAATTTTCTCGGTAGAACATTCGCCAATAAACGAGAAATGGGTGAATAGGTAGAGACCCTATATAAAGGCGAGCTGAATGAATGGGGGATAATCATTCATTCGACCGCGATAAGAACTGCGAAAGTGTGTAGAAGTGTGTTTCGTAATAGTGAAGTGATTTAGAAGACAATTGCGATAAGAAATTTATGGACAAGTGTTAGATTTTATTTTAATAGTGAAAATTAAAATTAGTGAAAGTGTTAAACTGATTATTGTGCATTTTCTTGAATTGAATAAACACTTTTAACTTAAATTAAAAGACATTGCGTTTTCACTTTCCCGGAACATTAAAATTATTGGCCGCGAACCAATAACACGCGACAATGGTGTCAGAAGTGGGATAGAAAATTTCGAAAAGTGAAAACATTTAAACATTTTTAAACTGCACAGTTGTGAAATCTAACGTAAAAACTGTTGAAAAAAAAAAAAAAAAAAAAACAAGAAGCTAATACAATAAAAATGCCACGAAACTTGCATCTAAGAATCAATGAATTGACCATGTCGGAGCTCAAGGAAAAGTTAGAACAGCGAAATCTGGCTACGCAAGGTACAAAGGCCACATTGATTGCACGCTTGCGCGACGCGATCGAATCGGAAGGCGTGAATCTGGATTCGGGTGAGCTCTCAGATGCCGAAAATGGTGCAGAAGGTGGAGAAGCAGAAACACTAAAACCAAAGGACCCAGAAAATGCACTGATGCAAATGTTGATGCTGATGCAGCAAGAGCAGCGACAAATGTCATCCAATTTAACTGCGAAGCTCAATGAACAATCATCGAATTTAACAGCGAAGTTAAATGAACAATCAACGAAGCTAAACGAACAATCAGCGAAGCTGGACCAACAAGCGATCGAAATCAAGGCAGACATCACACAGAAGCTGGAGAAACAGTCAACCGAAATAAAAGCGGAGCTCGGTCATCTGAACAAACAAATTAAAGGCGTCGAGGAAAAGGTTGACCAGGTCGAGGAAAAGGTTTACCAGGTCGAGGAGAGAATTAACCATGAGATCAGCCAGGTCGAGGGGAGAATAAACCATGATATCAGCCAGGTAGAGGAGAGAATCAACCATGAGATGGGAAACATGAAAAAGGAATTGGAAGCAGCAAAGGCAGTAGTAACCTCTTCACCAGCCTCGCTTATAACCGCAGCGCAAAGCACATCCAGAAATGTCCAAGCACCAATATCCGATGGGCAAACGGTCTGGAGTATTTACAAAATCCAGTTTGAAGCCGCCGCTAGGATAAATCACTGGAATGAGCAGGAACGAGCAACTGCGTTAATTCTGGCTCTAAGGGGCCCAGCTGCCGAGCTTTTGCAGACTATCCCCGTTGAGCTGCATTCAAACCCGGCTGCTATAATGAATGCGCTGGACATGCGTTATGGAGACGATCATCTGAAGCAGATTTACCGGGCGCAGCTACGGCATCGGATGCAGAAGTCTGGCGAAACCTTGCAGCAGCTAGCACAAGACATTGAGCGATTGGCACTTTTGGCTTACCCAGCGTACGACCCAGAACATCGAGATGACGTAGCAGCAGAAGCATTCATCAGCGCCTTAAAGGACAAGGAATTGCAACAAGCCGTGCGGTTAGCTCAAAAGCAAACAGTCAAGGAAGCATTGGCTTATAGTTTAAATTTTGAGGCAGCCAAAAATGTGACCCGCACCACTGTCCGGGTTCGCGAGGTAGTGACAGATAAATCCAGGTGTGAGCGCGTGGGAAATGAGCGAGAGCTGCAGGTGAATGGTGCGCCTAGATGCTGGAATTGCGGGGAAAAAGGGCACCTGCAAAGAGACTGCAAGAAGGGGAGAAGACCGAGCTATTGTCCAGGGTGGTGGAGATCCAGACCGTGTCAGGAGTCTAGAATGGAGGCCCATCAAACTGCAAGGGCCAACTTCGTGGAGCGAACGTTGGCCACGAGTATCGACATCCCCAGCACCGTGCCAAGGCAACATCGTGGAGAAGCAGACAGATGCCTTCCTGGTCAAGTTGATGAAGAACAATGCACCCTAACAAACGACACTGGTGCAACCCGATCGACGATCCGACCAGACCTAGTGAGGCCCCAACTGCTCCACAAGGGCAGAGTTCATGGAATTGCTGACGCCCTATCTCGTCATCCATGTCCAGCTAACTGCAAACATTGCCAACGGATTGAGGAAAAGGAGCCGCCCGTTGATCTGCGAGTGATAACGGCCGAATTCGATGAAGGTTGGTCATCGGAGGAGATTCGAAATGCCCAGTTAGCCGATGAAGATATCGGACCATTGCTCGTATGGAAGGAGACGACTGGGCGACCGGAGTGGAAGGACGTTTCGATGCATGGCGCAACCCTGAAAAGCTATTGGGCACAATGGAACTCCCTACAGGTGGAGGGTGGCGTACTCAAGCGGAAATGGGAAACGGCGGATGGCAGCTCCTATAGGATGCAAACTATACTACCCAAAAGCCGAATCCACGATGTGGTTAAGGAAATGCATGAAGGATCCTCGGGAGGCCATCTTGGTGTTAACAAAACCTTAGCGAAATTGCGGGAAAGATTCTACTGGCTCCACGCTCGAGAAGACGTAGAGGACTGGTGCCGCAGATGCATAATTTGCGCTTCCGTCAAAGGCCCAAAGCGACGACTGAGAGGACAAATGCAAACCTATAACGTAGGCGTGCCATTCGAAAGGATTGCTGTTGACATCGCAGGACCCTTTCCTGAATCTGAATGGGGAAATCGATACACGCTGGTTGTAGCCGATTATTTCAGCAAGTGGGCCGAGGTCTACCCCATTCCCAACCAGGAAGCCACTACCGTAGCTGAACAGCTAGTGCTAAATTGGGTCAGTAGGTACGGCGTACCTTGCGAATTACATTCGGATCAAGGCCGAAACTTTGAGTCACTAGTTTTTGGCGAAATGTGCGAGCTGCTCGGAATACGGAAAACGAGGACAACACCGCTGCATCCCCAATCCGATGGAATGGTCGAACGTTTCAACGGCACGCTCAATAAACACCTTGCCAAGATGGTTGACGAGAATCAAAGGGACTGGGACCGACATATCCCACTATTTTTGATGGCGTACAGAGCTGCCGAACATGCATCGACGGGCCAAGCCCCAGCCAAAGTCATTTTTGGAAAGACTATTCGTCTGCCAGCCGATATAAAGTTCGGAACACCCCCTGAGAAACCCCAAACGGTCTCGGAGTACGCAAGTGATCTAAGACAACGGTTGAACCAGATACATCGGACAGTGCGAAAACACCTCGAATCGGCTACTGACCGCATGAAGACCAGGTATGATCTAAAGGCTAATTCTACTGGCTTCCAGCAAGATGACTTGGTGTGGCTTTATAACCCGCAACGGCGAAAGGGTAGGTCTCCAAAGTTGCAACATAATTGGGAGGGACCATACCGAGTTAGAAAGCGAATCAACGACGTCGTATACCGAATACAGGAACATCGTAAGCCGAGAGCTAAAATGAAAATCGTGCATCTGGACCGTCTTGCCCCATATTACACCCAGGGAGAATTGACTACAACTGGCGACACATCTTTTCGGGGCGAAAAGAACTGAGGTGGGGGCAGCGTTACATGTACAAATAATTCTGCGAGCTACTGTCGCAATTGTTTTCACAACAATGAAGAACACGAATTCACTCGAAACCCCGAGAACCCAACAAGCATGATCAACATCTGCAAGTGACGTCACTCCATTCATTAATTTTCTCGGTAGAACATTCGCCAATAAACGAGAAATGGGTGAATAGGTAGAGACCCTATATAAAGGCGAGCTAAATGAATGGGGGATAATCATTCATTCGACCGCGATAAGAACTGCGAAAGTGTGTAGAAGTGTGTTTCGTAATAGTGAAGTGATTTAGAAGACAATTGCGATAAGAAATTTATGGACAAGTGTTAGATTTTATTTTAATAGTGAAAATTAAAATTAGTGAAAGTGTTAAACTGATTATTGTGCATTTTCTTGAATTGAATAAACACTTTTAACTTAAATTAAAAGACATTGCGTTTTCACTTTCCCGGAACATTAAAATTATTGGCCGCGAACCAATAACACGCGACAATATCATACGACGCATTCAAAAAAAACTCTGAGTAACTGTCACTTCAGTATCTCGCCGATAGGGTCAAAAAGAACACCCTAAGATACTGGGCTCATAAAAGCAGAATTACAGGTCCACGCTTCAATCAGTACTCATTAAATGCTCCCTTAGTATTTTCTTAAATACCAAAAGTGAGTTTGCTTCCTTAACAATTTCTGGTAGATTGTTATATATACGCAAAGCATCATTCGTTGCATCGTTCTTTAGTCGATCCGTTCTGGCAAAAGGTATTACGAATTGATTTGCATTCCTCGCATTATATGGGTTGATCTGTGATACCTTAATTAATGGCGCTCGTTCCGATCCATTAGTTTTTAAATTTCTGTAGATAAACTTCGCTTTCTCCATAATAATAATTTGACTAAAGGTTAATGATTTTGCCAATTGGTAAACCAAACTAGTTTGAGTAAGCATTGGCAGCTTCAGAATGTTTTTATACGCTTTGGTCAGCAGCCTGGATATACTGTTTAAATATTGCTTCGCTGATTGACTCCAAATAAGTACTCCATAATGCAATTTCGCCAGGACAAACGCATTTAGAACAAGTTTCTTGATGTGCATTGGAAAATCCTCATATCTTCTTAACAATCCTATTATTGGGGCTAATTGCCTTCTTAAGCTATTTATGTGTGGTAACCAGGTCATACGATGGTCTATGATAAGACCAAGATATTTTATTTCTAGCACTCTTTGCAATTTTTTGCCGTTAATATTTAGTTCGACATCTATGTCTCCTTTGTTCTTTTGCTTAAAAACAATATATTTTGTCTTTGATGTGTTCAATACTAGTTTGTTTCCAATTAACCACTGATGGAATTTTCCTAGATCGTCGTTGATAGTGTTCTCAATGGCAGTTTTGTCTCGTACTGAATAAAGTAGAACTGTGTCATCAGCATATAATGTGTGATATCCCGTCAGCCCACATGTATTTAGATTATTTGTATATAGCAGGAACAAAGTTGGGCCCAGTATTGAACCTTGGGGAACTCCTGTTTCCGTAGGTGCATGGTCGCTCAGTACATTGTTTATTAAAGTTCTCTGCGATCTTCCCTCCAAGTAACTCTTAAACAACTTCTTAGGACTACCCTGAATACCATACGATTCAAGTTTACGAAGCAAGAGATCATGATCAACTGTATCAAATGCTTTTTTCAAATCCACAAAAATTGCGATGACATAATCACCTCTGTCAAGTCCTAGATTGATGAAACGTGTGACAGAATGTAGGGCATCCAAAGTACTCTTGTTCTTTTGAAAACCAAACTGATGTTGGCTTATGATAGAGTTTTCAACTAAGAATGATGTTAATCGATTGTTTAGTATTTTTTCAAATATCTTACTAAATCCCGTCAGCAGCGCAATCGGGCGATAGTTATTCGGGTCAAGATGATCACCACCCTTAAATATAGGAACTATTTTTGCAAGTTTTTCTTCTTCCGGAAAAGTCCCATTCCTAATATGCACGTTTATAAGATTTGCCATAATCTGGGCTATGTCCTCCTTTATTATACTAATCTCATTCATCGTGATGCTATCAATGCCTGGCGCCGTATTCTTTTTCAATTCATTGATTACATTTAAGTCTTCCCTTTTATTTGTTTGTTGAATGTGAAAGATGGAATTTATTGCGATATTTGTATTATTTACATTGCCTGCTGAACTGGCAACGATTTCTTTAGTGATTCTTCCACCAATTGTTGAAAAAAAATTATTCAATGAGTTCGCCGCGTCACGTGGACACGATGTGTTAGAGGGCCCATCAGGATTCAGTTGAAAGTTTTGTGATATACCCTGGGTTGAAGAGTTATCCTTTACCTCGATTCTTTTTTCGCTTGCATATACAGAAACTTGAAAGCCTGGTTTCCACTGTTCTTCCTGTAGTCCATGTATGCCTTCCTTTTTTTAATACTTGCATCAATTACTTTTTTCGTTATCCAAGCCCGTTGTCGACACCTGATTTTTTTCTCAATTGTAGAACTTTGCTTAGCAGATATGATGATATTTTTGAGTTCAATAATACTATTTGGTTTCCGCTTTTCCAGTAACTCTCGTATGTTTGATTTAAAGAGCTCCTTGTCTAGAAATCTGAACGTTTTGTAGGTCGGCTTCTGTTTGTTCAGAGTTTGGTCTTGAATAGCAATTTTTATCACACGATGATCCAGTTCCGGCCAGCCCTCAAATATGTATGTCATGCTTTCAGCGACTTTTAAATCATTGGTTACTATATGATCCAGACAGGTATTTGACACTGGGCGAGTAATTTGGTTGTTGTTTATGATTACCGTTCCATTCGTTTCTAGCGTATCCTTATAAATCCGTGGTTCTGATGATTCCGTTAGCACATCAATGTTTGTGTCCGCTACTGTGATCAAATTTTTTTCAGTTGAGAATAATGTATCTAGTACTGTGCAAAAATCTTGCGCATTCATTCGATTGGGGTTGTAGTACGTCCCTAATTTTATTTTTTTACCTGCATGGTGTACTGCAATTATTATAACGTTATACTTATCAGGCATCACTCTCTTGGTAATGAAATTGATTGTATTTTTTACGTAGATTGCTGTACCTCCACCTCTTCCAGGTCTGCAGGAGAATACCGCATTATATCCTTCAATATTGTAAAACCGTGCTTCTTCTGGGTAAATCCAGATTTCATTTAGAATAATCAAATCTATGTCAGGATTTCGCTGCAGGTAAATCTGAATATCACTTAGCTTATGTCTTAAGCTTCTTATATTAGCATACATAAGTGTTAAATTTGTTCCACTTGATTGATTAGAAAGATTAGCAATCATCAAAGTTGTAGTCGGTACTCCTCCTGGCGATCAATATTCTGCGTTGAAACTCCGGACACTCTACAGAGTCAGCTCTGTGAGAATGATCAGCATTGTTATTGTTACCAATACAGTTAGAGCACTTCTCAATCGTGCTTTTGCAGTCCTTTAGGTCATGCTTTCCTCCACATTTTAGACATATTTGCTCCCCTTCACATTTAGATGTTTTGTGGTTGTATTTTTGACACTTATAACACCTCGTTACGTTGAAGTCCTCCTTCACAAAATACGATCCATAATCTATATTAATGTATCTATTCGCAAGCCTCTTATACATGCTCCCGTTTACCTGGATGATGTGCAACCACCTTCCATTTCTTGTTCGCCTAGCATGTACAAGTTCCATAGAATCACGCTCCTCTATATTGGGATTTAATGCCTGGATCTCATTTCTTAGTTCATTATTTGCGTATTGTTTCTCTAGTCCATTGATGACAAGTCTAGGCTGTCGCAATCTGGTCTCAGCAACATCATACTCCTCTTTCATTGCATCCATTGCTATGTTAAAAAGCGAAGTAGTATTTTCATTTGTCGATGTTTTTATAATCGCCCCACCATTACGAATAGGCCTCATTAGTTGTAGAGGAATTTTACATTTTGATGGCCTGATCTTCGACTTAAAATCAATCAGTGTTTTTTCTGATGAAGAGTGATTTTTAGGCTTAATAATAATCCCTTTTTGCGATATTGTATTAGATCGATGCACTGATGGAGGAGAAGTAGAATTTTTTATAATTTCGGCATATGAGGGCTTGCTCGCAGTCGTAGATTTATCTATTAATAAGGTGACATTTGAGCTCATCTCTTCGACTTGGCTTTGCAAGTTTTTCATTTGTTGGAAGAGTTGGTCTTCTTTAGATTTTTATTTTTTTATATATATAATTTTTTTTATTAGAATGTATGCGGTACAGAGGCCTTATAATATAGTAGGTGTTCTGACAAAGTCATTTCACTATTGTTTGAACATTACTTAAAACTATGTGTAGTATCGTATTTCTATGTGAATATTACAATTGGCTAGAGGAAAATTTCGGCAAAAACCTCTACTGAACTTAGCTTAAAATAACTTAACATAACTATCAACTTATAAGTACAACTTAATAACCGGAATTTTTTTAGCGAAATTTGATGCTTTATTGTGGAAAAATCTTACAATATATTTTATTCAAAGTAGTGTCCATCGGAAGCTACAACATTTCCCCATCTTTCAGGCAATTTATGAATTCCATCCCAAAAAAATTGCGCCGGCTTGGCGGCCAAAAACGAATCTATCCAATTTCGGATGCCTTGCTCTGAAGTGAAGCGTATTCCGGTGAGGGCGTTTTGCATCGAGCGAAATAAATGAAAGTCAGACGGAGCAAGGTCTGGACTATAAGGCGGGTGCGCCAAAACTTCCCATCCACTATTTTCCAAATAGTTTTTCACGGGTGTTGCAACATGCGGCCGAGCGTTGTCATGATGAAAAATTATAGCCTCGTGTCTGGTCGCATATTCCGGGCGTTTTTCGATGATGGCACGCTGCGAACGTATTAATTGTGTTCGGTACAGGTCACCTGTGATTGTCTGGGCCGATTTCAACAACTCATAATATAACGGCCCCTTTTGATCCCACCAAATACACAGCATAACCTTGGTGCCATGGATATTTGGCTTCCCCGTTGATTTGGCTGGTTGGACGGGCTTCACGGATGACTTTTTGCGCTTGGGATTGTCATAATGGATCCATTTCTCCTCCCCAGTCACGATCCGATGCAAAAATGATTTCTTTTTATGGCGCTCAAGCAGCATTTCAGACATACAGAAGCGCCGTTCAACGTCTCTCGGCTTCAACTCATAGGGGACCCAATTACCTTGCTTCTGAATGTATCCGGCGGCTTTCAAACTTTTCGAAATGGCTTGCTGAATCACTCCCAACGATTCGACAAGTTCGTCTTGCGTTTGACACGAATCCTCATCAAGTAGCGTCTCCAATTCTTCGTCTTCAAACTTTTTTGGCTGTCCTGGGCGTTCTTTGTCTTTGATGTTAAAATCGGCACTTTTGAAGCGTTGAAACCATTCAAAACACTATGTTTTCGCCGAGTCATCGTCACCATAAACTTCTACAAGCAAATGGTGACTTTCCGGAGCAGTTTTCTTTGCAAAAAAATGACCCAACAGAACCTCCCGAAAATGCTGTCTTTTTCTCCAATTTTCGAAATTATTCATCGTGAAAATTAATAATGATGCACACAAGATAAAATTGTTTTGTTGACTGATTTTGATAGCTGTCAAATGTACCTTCAAAATGACATATATATAAAGTTCGAGCTTCCACGATATTTGTTAGTACGGACATCTAGCGTTATTATAGGTGGTAGAACTGCTGGTTTTCAGTTCGTCAGGGCACGAATTAGCGGGCTGGGCGAGTCATTTGCTTTCGCCATTAATTTATCACGGCGCGATGCAGCGAGCTTATAAATTGGACTAACGGCAGCAAGGCTGTGTAGTTTTTCAGAAGAAAAGTAGAATGGCTTATTAAGTACCATTTTCAGGTATCTATTTTGCGTAATCTGAAGCTTTGGCACTAGACATTTAGCACATTGGATCCAGGTATGTGAGCCGTATAGGATGCTCGGTTGGATTGCCATTTTCACGATGAGGACTTTGTTTCTGGTCTTGACACGCGAATGACGATTAAGAAAGGGGTATAGCGAGAGCACGGTCTTAAACGCTTTGGAGCTAATATGCTCAATATGACTTCTGGAGGTTAGTTTTTTTGTCGAATATAAGCCCAAGATAATTGAGATCCTCAGCCCAGGGAAAAGTTTGCCCTAAAAAATTTATTGGTTGCTTTGCTAGGTGAGCAGGCTTACGCGTCCTGGTGAAGAATATTGACTTCGTTTTTGCAAAATTAATTTTAATTTTTCGTCTATGGTAGTATTGATATGAAGTTCTAACGCTGTTTTGAGGCTGGCAATAATGGTATTTGGATCTGCGCCTATGCTGTATATGCAAATGTCGTCTGCAAAAGCTGCAACTTGGCAGTTTGGTAAGGGAGGGAAGTCAGGCGTATAGATGTTATATAGTGATGGGCTTAGGCAGGAGCCTTGTGGAAGTGCTTCCCCTACACTGGGGAAGTGCTTCCCCTACTTTGATCTGGAACTTCCTGTCAGTTAAAAATGCTTGTAAAAGGTTCAAGAAGTATGGGGGTGTGTTATATTTCTGAAGTTTATAGAGCAAAGCATCATGCCAGACTGTATCGAAGGCTGTTTCTATGTCCAGCGTCATCAAACTTACAGACAATTTAATGTACATCGTTGCTTTGACGTCCTTCGTAACACAGAAAAGCTGATGCTCTGTCGAATATCTGTTTCTGAAGCAGAATTGAAAATCAGGTAGAATATTATTGTTATCCATTAAATTATTTAATCTTTTCAGGACTACTCTTTCAAAGAGCTTACCTAAGCCTGGTAGTAAGCTAATGGGCCTGTAGTTGCGGGGAGAGTGCGGATCTCTTCCAGGCTTCAGAATAGGTATAACTAGGGCGTGTTTTCAGATAGATGGAAAGAAGGAGAGCCTAAAGCAAGCGTTGAATAGGAGGCATATGAAGACTATTCCTTTTTTGGGTAAATTTTTAAGTACTTTATTCGACAGGCCATCGATACCTGGAGCTTTGCCGTTTTTAACTTTTTTAAGTAAACCTATTAACAATCTGGTTTTCATTAATGCACCAGGAGGTAAAGATGTTTAGTTAGGTTATTGTTCCAAAGCGTTAGCCACCATAATTTGTGCTAGTTTATTGCAGAACCTATTGGAAATATTATGGAACTGATTAAATCAAGTGGATCCAAAAACAAACGATCTGCAAGTATATCTGCTATGGCGCTAACAATCGGGCTGACGCCTTGAGTACGCAGTTGAACTCCTTGAGCCAGCGAACGGAGAAATACTTCTCCATTTTGCCACTTGTATGATTTTCTTTTATAGCATAATTATGCTGACTTTATTGCTTACGAACCAAAATAATGAAGGCGATTAAAATTAGTCCATGATCGAAGTTCATATTTTTTTACCCCCATCTCTGTGACTCGCGCAACCACAAAGCTTAAGCCATTGCTCGATTTTCTGAATTGCGAATGTATCTAAAGAATTATTTCCACTGTTACTGAGGCGGTACGGTCGATAGCGAAGACTTGTGTGTAATATTTTAATACGAGTACTTAATACGTGTATGGGAACACACCCACTTCTGCTAGTGTATGATACGACTGTCGTGCCCACAGATGGTTTGATTACAATTCGCAGCTTTTCGCATATGTTACCATTCGCAGTACACAGAGAGGAACGACGAGATGAGGACTAAGTAATAATTGCACTGCGGTTCCTGTAACGGGTGTATGACAATTTTGATGCACTTATTCGCAGATCTTCTACTCCTGTAGGTGACGTTTTCACTGTTGTTGTATTCAATGATTGATAAAATTCTATTTTTGATTAAGCCATTGATTATTTTTAGTGGTGATCATGATCAGAGAGATTGGACTGTAGTTTTCACACAGATATAAATGTTTATTTTTTTCTTGGGGATGGCTATGATTTTTGTATTTCTGACAGAATTGTGGATGTTGTTGTTTTTGAGCTTAAAAGTAAAATTTTTTTATGGTGATTTTTCGATTTTATGAGCTTGTAGTCAATAGCATCTTTCCCTGGAGCTGATCTGTTTTTGTGTTTTTCAAAAACTGTATGAAATTCATGAAACTAATAATGTTCCGATTGTTCGATATTATTGGGTATCGGGGCTGTTAGAAGTGTATTAAGGAGTTGATGTTTTATTTCTCTCATTTTGAGGAACATATATGTTTTTTCATAGTACCATTGAGATCTGGGAGCATTATTGGTTTTTATTGATATTACAATATTCTGAAATTGTTTGACATGAACGCTATGATTGATTTGATTTATTTTATTATTCTATAAATCTCTTTTTGTTTAATTTGCAGAGGAATCCAAGCGTTAGTTGTCTTTTTCCGTAGTGAACTTATTTCTTTGGAGCACCATACTTTAGATGCATATTTGAAATTGCTGGTTTTAACCATGTTGTTTTTGATTAGGTTGTTGATTGACTCTAAATTTTCCGGTAAGTTGATGGTGAAGTTTATCGTATTGGTCTCATTTGTTAATTCTGTTTTCACACGGTCTGTTTTTACAGGGTTTTTATTTAACACGGTTTGAAAATAAAGAATTTTAAATTTTTTCACACGATTTTATTCCATTTAGCACGATTCAAAAAACCACAGCACAAATAAAACAAAAAAATCATACAACTCACAAACTTGTTTCTCTTTCGTTTTTTTTATGTATACATACATACAAGCATATTTACTGGTCAGAGCTGTTGAAAATACACAAATTTAGGGGAATCCCCTTTTTTTGCATACAAGTAAATTTACTTTTGTGAGGGGATCAGACGTATTTGGTAAAGAAATTTTTCGTAGGCAAATTTGGTTTTCCAACGTTACATTAAATCCAATTTTAACGCATTAAGTAAGCAAAAAAATATTTTATATTCATTCAGCTTTTAATTTTGTTAAATATTTTATGTATCCCTAAAAGAAAATGTCAACAACTAAAAATACAAAACTTAAACGTAAGGCCATTTCTTTGGAAACCAAAATAGAAATTTTAGATCGCCTTCGAAATGGAGAAGGCCAGACATTAAAGGCAAAATGTACGGTTTAAACGAAGCCACAGTAAGAACTATAAAAAACAAGTTGAGTAAGCAGGAGAATGCTCCTACCAGAAGGTCTTTGTAAACATCCTAGGGCAAGAAACAAGTTTTCTAATAGCGTGAACCGATAATTTGAATTAATCATCCAATACTTGGATATGAAATCGTTCAAATTTATGCAAAAAATGCACAGTTTCTTTCATAAGCACAGTGCAGCCGCAATTTTGATCTAGCTTAAATGATTGTTCTGAATGCTCGGCCAATTGGACATATTCAAGTTAAATACTATTCCTTAAATTTTCATGAAAATTGAAAGAAAATATAAGTGCCTAGGTCAATTTGAAATATGTATCAACCATGAACACGTGTTATTGTTGTTATAATTCCATACAATTGAAATCGCTATAACTCACTTGATTACGATTCGATCTCTATTAAAATTTGTGAACGTACATATCTTATATCAGTCTATATAATTGCGAAATTTCAGTTTAAAGGTACCGTTTTGATTTTATGGGCAAAAATGTGAAATCTACAAATCATACTATTATTAACAAAGTTGAGTGAATTTCGATTTCTGAGGTATTTGTTGCCCTTGTACTCATAAAGGTCCACGTTTGTGACAATTTTCAGATTTTTCGGCTCAAAGGTGTCCATCGCGAGGGGGGGACACAAATTGCTGGTACATTTTGCCTTCCCCTGGACCCCCTAAATCGTAAAATGATTTTTTATTGCAGATTCTAAAAGTTCTAATCAAGACCTTTCATTTGATACCCCACTCGACTACCTTTGATTAAAAAAATTTTTTAAGGGTTCATTCGTTATTAGGGGGGACTCCCCTTAAAAATTTTTTAAATTTTTGGTAAGATCCAAACTTTCGAGAGACCATCACTTCTGATCTTTTCACAAAGTTTGAGCATTTTGGCTTCTATAGTTTCTGAGGAAACTAGCTGTGACGCACGGACAGATAGACAGACAGGTCGCGAAACTAGTAGGTCTTTGTAAAAAAAAATTTACAAAGACCTTAAAATGAAACTATCTGTCAAGTCTTCATCATACCTGTACACAAGAGATGCTACTAAAGAAAAAGTGGAAAAAGCACTCATAATATGGCTTGAGGACACTGCACAAAAACGGGTTCCCGTAGACGGAAACAATATCAAACAGCAAGCATTAAGGTTTTATAAAATGATAAAAGACGAACAACCGTCTACCTCTACACAATCAACTCCTGAGAAGACCTACTTATTTTCTGCAAGCAGAGAATGGTTGACAGGATTTCTCCAAAGGCATGCGCTTCATAACATAAAAATCAAGGGTGAGATTGCTTCTGGGGATCAGAATGCTGCTAAAGAATTTCCACTAAAACTTAAAAAAATAATTGCCGATGGCGCATACAGTGAAGATCAGATTTTTAATGCGGACGAAACTGGTCTTTTTGAAAAAAAAATGCCGAGATGAACATATGTGGCCAAAAGAGTGCTGGTGGGTTTAAAGTTGAAAAAGATCGAGTCACATTTTTATTTTGCAGTATTGCTTCTGGAGATAGATGTTAAAACCCCTGCTTATCAATCGGGCACTTAAGCCTCGAGCAATGAAAGGTGTACATTTGGATAAATTGCCGGTCAATTGGATGGCCAATATAAAATCATGGGTGACAACTACAGTTTTCACAGAATGGTTCTTTAAATATTTTGCGCCAGAAACTAGAAAATATATGAATGAAAAAGGCTTGGAGTTTAAAGTTCTTCTGTTGGTAGACAATGCACCCGGGCATCCTCAGTTGGAACACGAAAATGTACAAGTTTTGCTCCTGCAACCGAATACCACATCCCTAATCCAACCACTGGACCAAGGAAGTATCGCAACATTTAAAATTTACTACATCAAACGAACATTCCGATACATTTTGGACACTTTGGAGAAGATTTACGACCATCAACCTTAAACGCATGTTGGAGAGCAATTTAGTCAGAATGTGTTAAAAGTAAAAATCAAGTGGATCCAAATACAAACGAATATGCAAATATAATGACTTTGGCACATAAAGTTGGTGGGGAGGGTTTTGATGACTTGGTATTCGATGATATTGATGAACTGCTGGTTGATAAAGTTCTTAGCGAAGACGAAATATTACATTTAGCCTTAGAGAATGCTGATTCTATAGAAAGCAGTAATAGTGAAGAACCTGTTAAATTTACTGCAAACTTATTTCAAGAAGGACTTCAACTTGCAAATAAATTAGGATACCATTTCGTCACAAACGATCCCAAGGTCGAAAGAGCTGCACAATTCCAACGTGAGCTGAATTCTTGTATGGGTAGATGCCGAACGAGCAAGAGAAAGTCCAGTTCAATATTATTCCGGCGATGATAGTGATTTTATACGCATTCGAAGCAAGCAAATTCGAGTAACTGATGATGACAGCAATTAAATTTATGTTCCTGTATTTATGATTATCATATTAATTTTTTTTAAATTTTTTTTGAATAACCTATTTTTTTGTTATCAACGTAGCTATTTTAGATTGTTTTTAGTCCCTGAACTAATCATACATTTAATTTAAATTACATACTTTTAATCTTAGAGTGCATATCTTTTTTTATTTTATAACTATGCTTGTGTAAATACACATTATATGTGATTTAATAAAATAAACATGAATACTTGTTCTTAAAAAATTGTTTTTTCACTAATTTTATTAGCTTTTAGAGATAAGGAGCCAATCACCTATTTTTGCATAGGTTCAATGTCTTTTTTACACGGTTTTTTTACACACTAGAACCAATCTACCGTGTAAAAACAGAATTAGGTGTATACATAAACACACTAAAGGTTGCGATTTTGCTTCAATTTTCAGAAAAAATATATATATATATATATATATATATATATATATATATATATATATATATATATATATATATATATATATATATATATATATATATATCTAAATATCTTTGAGTAAATATCTTGGCTAAGTTAGTTAATCAGCTGAATCCGCCGAGCGAAAACAACGTGGCCATTTTAGACGAAAAACGTGATTTCTGTTCTGACTAAAGTATAGCTCAGATTTGGATGAAATTTATTACAGAGGTTCATTGAGCAGTGTGATGAATGAAATTCAAAGTTGAGCCACTCGAAGGTGGAAAAACGTGCAAAAATTTGTTAATGTACTTGTGACTAAATCATCCAACCGATATCAATGAAATTTAGCAGTTTGGTAACGACTGTAAATGTCTAAATAACAGTGAAAAAAAATTAGAAGTCAGGTATCAAATAACAAAATGGCAGGTATTTGAAGCCTGAAATTTCAAAGGCTTTCAAAAATCACAATTCTGGTTTGATTTCTATGAAACTTGATTTTAAAGTAGGAAATAATCATACTTGAAGATTTTATAATTTTGGTGGTATACAAGTTTCAAAATGGCGGCCGTTCAAATATGTGATATTTTCAGATTTTGGTACCCCTCTATGTTTTTCAATGGATTTTGATAAAACTTGAGTTATAAATCATTGTGCTTGGTTCTCGCATTCTGCAAAAAATGATGTAAATCGGATTATAAACAAAAAAGTCGACAACCGTACAAAGTAGTGAAATGCCTCTATAGTTTTCGCACTTTAACTTGTCTCCTTTTTTGTGCATCGGGAATATATATGATTGGTACCACTCGTTCGGCATATGGTCTTGTTGCCAAATGTGCTGGAGGACTTTATGGATGGCTTTTTGAACATCGCTACCACCATATTTAATGACCTCGACTGGAATCTCATCGATGCCCGGCGTTTTATTATTCTTTTGGGTCTTGATGGTGGAACAAACCGCATCCATCCTCTATGATCATACTAATCTCATTTATTGTGATGTTATCGATACCTGGCATTGCATTTTTTTCATGCCTTGGATTAGATATCCATTCTATTTGTTTGACGAATGTGAAAGATAGACTTTGTTGAAATATTTGTGCTTTTCGAACTGGCATTGATTGAAAGGAAGACATTTAACGAACTTGCTGCGTCACGAGGGCACAATGTATTGGTGGGAACGTCAAGATGGAGTTGCAAGTTGGTGATATAGTCCAGGGTGAACAGTTTTCCTTAACCTCATTTATTATTTTCCATATTTCATGGGAGCTGTCAGGTCCTTTTCCAATCTTATGGTGAAATATGAGAATTTAGCCTCTTTCACAAATTCGTTTCGATTCTTTTTTCGCTTGCATATATACATACTCGAGCGCTTGGTTTTGATTGTTCTTGCCGTAGTTCATGTACGCCTTCTACTTTTTTAAATATTTGCTTGGATTACTTTTTTCTCTCCAATTACGTTGTCGACATCTGATCTTTTTCGCAATAGTAGAGTTCTTTGATCTACGTTTAAAGCTACCTTAATATTTGCCAAAAATTTTTAAAAGCATAATGGGAAACCTCAAATTTTAATATTTTAGTCAATAATTTGTGCGGAGGTGAGAAATGCCGCATCAATGAACTTATCCGATTTCAGGGAATACACTAAGGCTCTCTTAAGAAAACGTTGAATACTTTTGAAATATAGTGAAATTTGCTTCCATCTAGTCAATTAATCAGGTCATGTCGGAAATAACAAGATATAATTTAAAATTTGCAGTCAATCAACATGTAAATTCGGAAAATTAACTGAGATAAGAAAAAACGAATCGAAGACTTGTGTTTTGTTTCAACCAAGTTTGTCATTGTTGATTTCTAGAAAATTGGTGCATGTAGAAAAAGTTTAAAATTTACATGAACATGAATCCATACTGGGTTTGCGCAGCCCAAACCAGTAGAAACTCCCCAAGGAAATTACTCACGATATAATATAGATGAAAAGTTATTTAGTTTTTAAAACCGATAATGGAGATATCTCTTGTACTCTCGTTTTCAGCAAATTAAATTTTTTTTCCATCCTGAAAATTAAAATTTGCCGAAAGTATGTACTCGCATTGCAATCACATCCGTGCTTTGAACTTGATATCTCTTTTTGCTGAACGCATCGATTATCATCGCAGTTATACGCTCATTTTTATTAGCATTGTTAGCAAAATGATTTTGAAATTACGCGATTATCATCACCTTATTGCAAAAAAAAACGGTTTTATTCATTTGGATGCTCTGGTAACATGTTCTCCTTTAGATTCTCTAATATGTATTATAAGTTAATAATCGTGGAAAATCGCAAACAAACTTGTGAACCTAAATCATAATGAATTTCGCTTTCTGCAAGGCATGAGTATAAAATACATCAAGCGTGGTTTTTTTCTTTTCTGTCCGTTATGAGATGTTGAGGTTCTGTCAGCGACCCATTTCAAAGCACTTGCATACATGATCCCATCATCGTTTTAATATCATTCTTAGAGGTTCAGATAGCAGCGCGATATAATTATTTTCTCATTATTTATTTATGTGGAGCAGTAAAGTGGTACAAAAATGACAAAGGCCGGAAAACAATTTTTTCCACCATGAGAAAAAATTGTTAGCTTTAGAATGTATTATGAAGGTATTAAATGCAGTAACAAAAGATCAAATCAGGATGAAGATCCAGAGAAGAATGATGACGAAGGCCCGAATAAGTTAATTAAACTAGACTATGTAGAGCGTGTGGTGACATTACATATTCGCCATATAAGTGGGCCTTCTAGAAAAGTGATGCGAAAAAACGTACTGGACATGCTAGTGGTGGCTTAGAAAAATCCGAAAAAAGGATCAGGTTATGCTCAGTAGGCCTTTTTAAGGGCTTTGTAATAATTTTTCTTATAAATACCTACTAGTTTCGCAACCTGTACGTCTATCCGTCCGTCTGTCCGTGCGTCACGGTAAGTTTCCTCAAAAACTATAGTAGCTAGAAATCTCAAACTTTGTGGAGAGGTCAGAAGTGGTAGTCTCTTAAAAGTTTAGGTCTTATCAAACATTTCTTAATTTTATAAGATAGTTTTCTGTGACTGTTTCGATACTTTGTTTAAATCTAAAAAGGGATTGATTTCCTTATTGGGAACGAGCCGTTGGTGATGTTCTATACATTTGTTCTGATTTTCGATAATCGGTAGCCCTTGCTTGAGTTCCTTAATCATACCCCAAAATGTTTGAGCATCCAGTCACAATTGTATCAAATAGTTGAAATACTTTGTCGCTTGTTATTTTACGCCGTTTAACTATTCAACATACTGCTGAGTATACAGCTTATCACAGGAATCAATAAACACTCAACTCAACAGGGTAATTATCTAAACAATTGATTATTCCGAGCCCTGTTCACAACAGACTACTAAGTACGAGTATGGTGATGGCTTCGAAATTCGCAGTAACTCAAACAACCATAGTGAGAACTCAATTGATTTAATGTTAAATTGGAACCTAATTTGACTTTATAATGACTGAAAAATTAACCTTTTGATTGATTTATTCAATATCTATAAAAATTAATGAAATTTGAACTTTCAACACCGTGGTTAGAATACTATATTATTTCGGAATATGTTCCACCAAACTTGATAGCTATGAGGCAAAAGCAATCTGCTAGAATTTAAAAATTGTAGATTTATTCTGTGGTTCAAACTCATCCTGATGCAATAAGTTAAGAATATTATAACAAGAACCAAGTTGAGTAACCAGAAGTATGTTCCTGCCAGAAGGACTTTGTACTCAAGCTAGGAAATATTGACAATTTTCTTAAGTAATTAATGAATAAAGACAAGAAATACTTTCTAAAGATACATATTAAATCATCAGTTCAAAGAAAAACAGCTTTTACTCCATTTTAAGCGGCCGCCATTTTATTGTAGTATTGCGTATATCATTCAGTGCCCAGATTTTCAAAAGTATATATGTTATTGATCATACTTGAAGTTTACAACAGATGTAGAAAAACCGTGTATTATCGTTGTTATGGTTAGAGAAAATTTAGATGGCTAAAAGTTCATTAAATATAGGTAGATTCAATTGAAATTTTCACTCAGTACTGCAACGATACGCCATTACTTCTCGTTGTTGACAGTTAGCTTTGAGAACATAAAAATCGGTTCGCCACAGTGAATTTATTTTAATTAATCTCAAAATAGTGATAATTTTGCGTTTTCACTTTAATGGGAAGTTAAATGAAGTTAAAGAAACTCCGGTAAACGAAATCCCTCGGAACCATCAAACATACGACGTAAGTCTGCTGATGTACCCTACATGCAAATCCAGTAACATATTTTAGGTACATGACAATGACGTCACTATGAAAAAATTTAAATATGGCAGGTCATATGTATGAGGGCCATGGCTTAACACCTGTGAAAAGTACGTATGGAACCTACCTCAATCTTCCGCGACATAATTTCAAAATAATATTCTATATGATAATAATTTAACTTCCGACCTCATTTTTTCGATCTTCCCGATACGATAATTTAAAGGAAAATACCAAAAGCATTTTGGTGCGACTCATATTGACAGCCAATTCTAATTTCTGTTCCCACAATTCTCAATAAACATGTTGATTTTTAAGTACAGGGTTATCCATTTCGTGGTTGGGAAAGTATAACCCCGTCATTTGACATCTGCCAAAATTAAATGTCATTCAAAGCGTGTTTTTTTTTAGTTAAAGGTTTGCCATATAGAAATATGGATCGTTTAACAGTCGAAGAACGATTAAAGTTATTAAATTTTATTATAAAAATGGTGATTCTGCTGTATCAACATTTAGGGCTTTACGAGCCGATTACGGTCGATATAATCGACCTTCACAGCAAACAATTTCGAACACAGTGAGAAAATTTGAAGAAACTTGATCGGTTATTGATATTGCAAGGCCTGTGCATCATCGCAACATTCGTTCTGCTGAAAATATCGCTGTCGTTGCTCGAAGTGTGGAGGAAGACCCGAATTTGTCGATTCCTCGACGTGCTCAACATTTGGGCTTGTCTTACGGCTCATTGTGGCGGATTTTGCATTTGGATTTGCATCTCCATCCGTACAAAATTCAACTCACTCAAGAACTTAAGCCTCAAGACAATACACAACGCAGAATGTATGCGAATTGGGTGATTGAACAACAAGCCATTGATAACGATAACGATATACTTTAGTGATGAGGCTCATTTTTCACTCAGTGGTTACGTAAATAAACAGAATTGCTGCATATGATGCTCTCAAAATCCTCAGGTGATCGCAGAAAGGCCTTTGCATCTAGAACAAGTTGGGTAGACAGACCTATGCTCATGTCAGAAGGGTTTTGTACTCAACTTACAAAATGCAGTAACCAGCAACGAATAAAATCAAGAAACATGTCAAAGACGATTTTATTGGAGAAAATGTGAAATTCGAGGATCATACTATTATTGACAAAGTTGAACGAATTTTGACTTCTGAGGTATTTGTTATAGTTATATCCATAAATATCTCCCTTGATAATTATTTCAGATTTTTTAAGATCACGGGTGTCCATTCGCGAAGGAGGAAACACATTTTTCATGTATCCCCTCCCCCCCCCCTATGCCCCCACAGAAGCAAAAACTGTCAGTTTAAGAACTGTTTTGAAAAGCTCTCATAGAGAACTTTCAGTTGATACTCATATCGGCTACCTTTCATGAAATTTTTTTTCAGGGGCCACTCCTCTGTACTGTAATCATCGATTCATGGCCTATTTTTTCGAATCCTAGAATGGTTACAAAGCCCTTTTGCTAGGAGCTCTCTCCTGCCTCTTCGACTTGTTTCAATTGTATGTACTCATCCTCATGATACCGATCACTCCTGAAATTTTTAAGCAAATTCTAGCAAAGCTGTAGTGTCTAAGTCGGTAAAAAGCGCATATGGCTCCATAGCAATATGTTTCCATAGTAATACAGGGCATATTGCTCCATAGTAATACACGAAAATTCAAATCGCTATAACTTCGGTAAATACTATTCGATCTTTATGGAACTTTCCGAAAAGATCAATCTTATAAATAGTCATCTTTTTGCTAAATTTTATTGAGTTTAAGGGTACCGTTTAGATTTTATTCAAGAAAACACAAAATCAATAAATCATACTATTACTAACAAAGTTGAGTGAATTTCGAATTCTCATGTATTTGTTGTTGTTGTACTCATAAAGGCCTACATTCATGATTTTTTTCAGATTTTCCGGATGGAAGGTGTCCAATCGCGAGGGGGGGGTACGCGAAAAGTTCGTACATTTCCCCTTCCCCTGCCCCCCTCGGTACTTATAAGACAATTTTAAGACTTGTTTTGAAAAGATCTCATTGAGACCTTTCCAATGACACCCTACTCGACTACCAATGGTGAAATTTTTTTTTTGAGGGGTCACCCCCTTCTATGGGGAGACCCCCCTTAAACGCCTTTGAAAAATTATTCCACCCTTGAACTTTCAAGAGGTCACCACTTCTGACCTTTCCACAAAGTTTCATGGCTGCAGCCCATATAGTTTCGGAGAAAAAGTGCTGTGACATACAGACGGACGGACGGACGGACGGACGGACGGACGGACGGACAGACGGACAGACGGACACAGGTCGTGATTGCAATAGGGTTTTGTATTTTAGTACAAAACCCTAAAAAGTGACCGTTTGGTGTGCATTATGGTCTGGTGATGTTATTGGTCTGTATTTTTTTGAAAACGATCAAGGAAGAGCCATTACAGTCAATTCTGACCGCTATGGACGGATGTTAACCGATTATTTTTGGAGAGAAATTGAAGAATATGATCTGGAGAACATATGGTTCTAACAGGATGGAGCCACAAGCCACACAACACAGGCTAATCGAGCGCTTTTGCAAGAGAAATTTCCAGGACGCGTTATTTCGAGATTGGGTGATGTCAATTGGCCCGCAAGATCCTGCGACCTAGCACCTTTGGATTTGTTTTTATGGAGCTATGCAAAAGATCGTGTTTACGCAGAAAATCCTCAAAATCTTGAGAAATTGAAAACCAATATTCGTGAAGTTATGACAGAGATATTGCCGGGAATGTGCCGAAAAGTCATTGAAAATTACCTCAAATGGATTGAGGCCTGTAAAAAGTCCCGTGGAAGACATTTGAATGATGTTGTATTTCACGTATAATGGCAAGGTTCAATCTTTGTATTGAATAAAAAATTTTGTTTCCATCTGGATATTTTATGTGTTTTCTTTAGTTTTACTTTCCCAAGCTTAAAATGGATAACCATGTATTATGGTTATTCGGACTTCAGTTGACACAAACCTCCAGAAAGCTCGACATAAGTATCCATTTGATATGTCTTTTATTCATACGTACAGCTTGCATCTACTGTACGTTTTGTACGAATTTCTCCTCCATTGAATGTTGTACGTTCACGTACACTGTAGTTGTATGTTGTCGCAATTCCTTTAGTACTCTTCATAAACACGAATCATTAATACACTTGATATTCATTAAAATTTTATACCCGTTTGCCAAGATCAGTGCCGGTTGTTAGCATTTTATAAAGTTACTAAAATTTTCTTTGTTAGGATAGTGATGAAAATTGGGTTTGTAAATTATTTTCACTGTTATTTCATGTGGGATATAAATATCAAATGTACCTAATAATATATACTCGTACTCTTAAATGTGGCATCAGTTGTGACGAGTTCGACCACCGTACTCAGACTGGTTGTGAAGTACTGAATTTGATCCGTATGGTTCTTTAGGATTTCTCTTGCAAAATCGGCTGCTATGCAGCTAACGCCGGCTCCAAAAACCACTAAGCCTGCCCTCCGATTCTACAGGACATGTACTGACGCATACGGGTGGATGTCATCTTTCAATAATTCATCTATCTTAATCGCCACAATAAATTTCTCGTCTTTTTCAGTCTCTTTCAGCAGCCTCGCATCCGACGAATAGCCCGCTTTTCTCTGGAAGACGAACCTGAACTAATCTCTTCATTGAAAAAACGTTGACGGGTTAATTCGAATACTAAAGAAAGAATGTACGTTTTTGAAAGCATATATATATATATATATATATATATATATATATATATATATATATAGGGTCTGAATAATAAGTAACCGGACTGACCTCAGGAAATTTTTTATTGGCAAAATATGTACAATTTTTGTTTAGAAATCTGCAAAGTAGTCCCCATTGGAGTCGATAACATGCTGATACCGGATTTTTCAATCCCCAAACACTCCCTGGAAGTCGGCAACCTCGATGCTGTCTAGAGCCCTCGTCGTAGCACGTTGAACGTTTTCCAGAGTCCCGAAGCGCGTCCCCTTAAGGTGTCTCTTGATCTTGGGGAACAGAAAGAAGTGGTTAAAAACTCTGGTTCGGTTTGCAGTCGATCAAGGATTTCCGAAGCGACAGCAACACGATGCTCCTTTTGCTCATCAGTCAGGTGTTTGGGTACCAGCTTCGCGCAGATCTTCCTCATGCCCAGATCGTTTTTAATAATGTTGTGAACGGTCATCTTATCAATTCCAACCTCATCTGCGATAGCCCGAATGCTCAGACATCACGCACTTTTTGCACATTTGTGTCCGTGTGACTCGTTGATGGAGGACCGACGCGCTGTTTGTCATGGACGTCATCGTGGCCCTCCCGGAAATTTCTGTGCCACTGAAACACTCGGACCTCGCTTCCTGCAAATAGCGTCTCCAACTGTCTTGGACCATTGACTGCGTTCTTCAATTTTGAAATCCGAGCAGCGATGAACGGGCTTCGTCGACCGAGCCAGACCAGCGTTTCCCCGGTTTCCCCACTGGTCTCCACCCATCAGTTCTCCCAACGAATACCTTTTTGGATATCCACCGCTCGTCCATACGATTCACGTGGCCGGCCCATTGCAGCTTCCGCAGTCTTACAATCGTTGAGACCTCCGGCTCGTCAAACATTTCATACAACTCATGGTTGTATCGAATTTATCATTGGTCCCGCTCCAATTATTCGCCTCGGAACCCGTCGCTGAAAGGCGTTCAGTATATTTGCGGATGCTTGGGTTAGGGCCCATGTTTCACACCCATAGCATAACATAAGTCTTATAACAGATTTATATACTTGGAGCTTTGTTTTCCTTGTTACGCAGCTGGTCTTCAAGATCGTCAAAACTGAATCCAATATTTTATTTTCGAGCTGTATTCTTAGGCGTATCTCGTCTCTTTCATTGCTGGTTCTCGTTATTTTGGCGCCCAAATACACAAATTCGTTCACATTTTAGATACTTTATTCGCCAAGTGTGATATTTTGTGTATTTAAGGTATTCTTCCTTGACTGCGTCATGAGTTTTATTTTATTTTCATTGATTTGTTGCCCTACTATTTTTGCATCGCTGTCGAGTTTCAGGAAAAGTTCTTTGGCGGTTGTTAATGACCGTGACAGAATATTGATGTCGTTCGTATAGGCTACTACTAGGCTCGACTTGTATAGTAATGCGTACCGGCAGATAGCTTACTTAGGACGTACTCCAGAGCCAAATTGAATATTAATGGGGCCTGCCTTTCCCCGTGCTTTGGTCCGATATTTGCGTCAAAGGCATCGGGGAGTTGGTTATAGATGTGGATTTTGGAGGTCGTCAACGTCATTGTCACTTTGGGAAGGCGGACGGCTGGGATACCCAAGCAAAGCATTATTTAGTACAGTACGTTGCGGTCAATACTGTCGTATGCTTGCTAAAGTCAACGAAAATTTGGTTTACGTCTATGTTGAACTCCTAGCATTTGTCAAGTACCTGCTTGACTGTGAACAATTGGACTGTTGTCGATCTACCTGATCTAAACCCACCTTGATACTCTCCAATTATTATGTTGGCGTATGATCTGATTTTATTTTTTAAGATTTTTGAAAATATTTTGTATGCTGTACAAAGCAGTGATATACCTCGATAGTTTTCGCTCAGTAGCTTGTCACCTTTTTTTATGGATCGGAAATATGCTGACTCCACTCGTTCTGCATATATTCTTATTGCCAAATGTGCCGGATGACTTTATGTATTGCTTTCTGAACACTGCTGACACCATATTGAATGAGCTCTACTGGAATCTCATCGATGCCTGACGTACCATGCAGCTTGAATCTTTGACTACAATTGTTCCTTGTTTGTGGCCTACAATCCCCTATCTTGCGCTTTAGAGCTACCCATAGGTGTTCTGTGGAATTAAGATCGGGAGACTGGGATGACCACTCAATAACTACTACTTCATTATGCCTAAGTCGCTCCTTCACTATTTTGGAAAAGTACTTAGGGGCATTATCTCGCATAAACTCCCACTTCAGGGGCATGTCCTCTTCAGCAAATGGAAGCATTATTGTGTTTAAGATTTCTATGGGATCGACTGTACACATTTTGTCCTTTATCCAAAAAAAATTGACCGAAGAACCCACAAAGCACCCCCAGACCATAATATTACCTCCACCATGTTTGTTTAATTTTTTTCGAATTCGGCGTTCTTCAAACGTCTCACGTACATTTTCCCATCAGAACCAAACAAATTAATTTTGGTTTCATCTGACCATCGGATGTTGCTCTAATTTTCGCGGCGGAAATGTTTGTGTGCGAAATTCAACATTTTTAGGGTTTTGTACTAAATACAAAACCCTATTGAAATCGGTACATGTGCGCGTATGTCTGTCCGTCCGTCTGTATGTCATAGCAGGTTTTCTCCGAAACTATAGAAGCTACAGCCATGAAACTTTGTTGAAAGGTTGGAAATTATGACTTCTAGAAGGTTTTGGGGTGAAAAAATTTTCAAAGAGTTTTATGCGTACATGCTATTAACTCTTGATTTAATCTATTAATAAATAGCTGGAGATGAGCAGCTAAAAATAATCGATGAAAAAATTATGTAGGCATATCCAATAACAAATAACTTAATGGATGAAATTCTTTCAACTTTGCTAATAATAGTAGGATCTGTAAATTAAATATTTCCGCCAGTAAAACTGTTATTGTATACTCTATGAGTTTTAATAGAATGCATAGAAGTTATTGCCGTTTGAATTTTCTCCGATTACAACAATCAAACACGGGTTTTCTACTACATGGGCTTTCCATCAAAGCAGACACTACACTTTTGATTGTATTTTCTCCAAATATATAATATAGCAAAAAGATATTTAAGATTCGGCTTAGTCAATGATTTTAGCAATGCTGCAACAAATTGCTGGCCAGTTAAAATGGAGTAACACTAGTCTTTCTTTTAAAGCAAAAATATATTTGTTGTGCATGTCATTAAAGTTTTTCTTGAATTAAATCATTCTATACTCGTATGTCTGCATATTATATGTTAAGTACAAAACCCTTCTGACACGAGCGTGGTTCTGTCTACCTAACTTGTTTGAATATTTCGTTTGGTCAAATATGCAACCTTTCTTTGGGGTCTGCCAACAAGTTTTGCTTCTGTCAACCAAGATCTTATCGTACGACTCGTGATTGGTGCGTCAAGTTCATTTTTAAGCTAATGTAAAGATACAAATGGATTTCTTTTGCAGTATCGCACCAGAAGTGTGTCGAAATGGAATATTGTTTTTCGTTTTTACCCCTAATTACCGGTGTGGGGCAAAAATGGATAGCCTTGTGCACTCTTTTCTTTAAACACTTAATAATATTGGATATATCATCCATTCCTTTTCCATATTTTTGCAGGTTTAATCAACTCGACTATGCAGAGTGGACGGACAGGCAGTAACATGCAATAGATGCCATGGCTTCTCCAGATATTCTTGTTAACTTTCCGGTCCCCAAATGGGAGAATTTTGCTTGCTTTCGTCCCCGCCGAGATGGAAATGCGCCTCGTCCGAAAAGATGATTTTTTTAACAAAATCCTCATCAATTTTAAGTTGGTCGCACTTCTTAGAAAATGAGGACGGCCAAGCAGTTACCGTGAATGGTGTTCGCTATTGCGAGATGATAACGGACTTCTTGTGGCCAGAAATTGAGGTTATGGACCTGGACGATATGTGGTTCCAACAGGATGGTGCCAGTTGCCACACAGCCAACGAAACAATGGCCGCGTTATCTCACGTTGTGGCGATGTTAATACATGTGATTTGACACCGTTAGACTTCTTTCTCTGGGATATTTAAAAGAAAAAGTGTACGTCAATAAGCCAAGAACAATTCAAGAGCTAAATAATGAGATAATTTAGCACATTGACGACATTGAATCTCAATTATGTCTCAGAGTCATTGAAAATATGGACCATCGGATAGAAGTATGCCACCTTAACCGTGGCGAGCATTCAGGCGATATTTTGTTTCACACATAATTGTCATAGATCCTTCTTTTTTTTCGTAAGCACTACAGCCCCTTTCGGGTCTTCGCTTAGAGAGAGTTAGAGTATCTCATTGTCATGATCGAATGTATCGGCACTCCACAAGGCGATATAATCATTATCACGCTTTGGCCGTGTGTCCGTCCACCCAGCTGCGATACGTTCTGATTTTAAACCAGCACGTATCATAACTGATCAGGCTTATAGTTCGTCCGAAGAATCACTCGAACTAAATCTCGTTGACGCCAACGAAACTCGAACCAGAGACCTTTGGCTTACGGGCTTAGTGCTCTAACCACTACACGAAGCGGACTACCTCCTTCGGCTTACGAGCTTAGCGCTCTAACCACTACATAACGCGGACTACCTCATAGACCCTTCTATTATAATAAAAAATATTACATAATTCTCTGAAAACGTTTCGGTTGAAAGGTTTTGACACAACTACAATAACAAATTTTTGCACGTTTTTCGATCTTTGAGCGGCCGCCATTTTCTTTCAGATGGTTCGACTTGGATTTTTTATTGTGAGATTCATCAAACAGTTCAATGAACTTCGTATGCCAAATTACATCAAAATTTTTAGCTATAATTAGGCAAGAATAGAAATCACGATTCTTCGTTTAAAATGGCCGCCATTTTTCCCCCGGCCTATTTAGCTGGTCAAAGAACTTCTCTTAAAAATGTTGTTGAAAACTGGGAGAAAATTGCGACATCTACCGTGGTCACAAATTTCGTTGTATCCCATATATATACACGCATATATATATATATATATATATATATATATATATATATATATATATATATATATATATCTATATATATATATATATATATATATATATATATATATATATATATATATACATATATATGTATATTCACTATATATATATACGCTTGTATGTGCATGTTTATATGTAGTTATATATAATTTATAGTACAAAATTTAAGTTTTGAATTTAATAATTCACGATCACTCACTTCAATTATCCGTTGTACGAAACCATCGCCCCATTTTGTCTCTTGAACACTTGAAAAAAAGATTTTTAGCCAATTCGTTTAAATATCAATTCATACATACCTGTTTGATCACCGGCATAATTAATTGGCTCGATTTTCAAAACGACTTCAGAAACCTACAGAAAACAACCGCCCAGTTTTCGAAATTAATAAAACAGCCCCCATATTGTAGGTGCACTGCACTGATACGAGATCTCGTATTTTAGAAAATTTTCAACGTTTTTCAATTAAAACGTTTACTCTGATACAGGAAACTTTTACAAGCACCTTTGTAACAACAAAATAAATTAGTCTCAACAATTGAATCTTAACACCATTCGGGACGGAGCCGAAAAAATTTCAAACTTACGCCAAACATCTACTTCACATGTGACCCGGTAATTATAAACTTTTACTTAAAACAACTATTGATTATTTCAACACGAAGCTTGTAGGATAACTTGGGTTCATTTAAACCCATGTAATCATTTTCCGTCTACGTCCGCTCGAACGAAATCGGAACTGACCTCTCATCGGTGAAGTCTGAGTCGTGCCAACGAATGGTACCAACCGGTCAACCAGTCCGTGCACCCGTAATCTATTTCGCAGTGGCTGCTTGTCGGCCAGCTAGTTCGGAGAGGATTTCGGTCGCAGGCCTTTTAAATGGATTACGCTCAATTACGTGTTTTCAACGCGTCAAAAATTCAAACATGCGGAAAAGAAACCTACTTTACTTTATTCCGTATTCTCTTCACTCCTCCAGTCAACCACAAAAAAACTAGGTTCAATTTCGCGTTCCCGAATTTCACCGGCGCGGCACCGAAAAATATTCTACGTTAATTCAACCCCGAAGAGCTCTACCCTAAGAAAAATGCAAAGCAAACGAAGGTACCGCATACCGCACACGACATCCGCGGATTTCTAGAACCCTACCCTCTTCGCGGCATACTTACCGTACGCTTTCCCTCCCACTGGAAAAAAGAAGGGCAGGCTGGAAAGGAAAATCGTGCTACTCTTTAGCAATTCATATTGTTTTTTTTTCAGATGTAACAAAAATTATTTTAGCAGTAATAGTAAAAGTAAAAACAAGAGGAAGAATATAATAAAGCGAATTTTACATCTTAATATTAATTCCTGCAAACTTATTTCTGTGTGCTACGGTTTAAAGGTTTTTTTCTTTTTTAATGTTATCTTTAAAGATTTAAAATAAAAATTAATTATAATTTGAATTATATACAATGACAAAAGCTTATTTTTAATATTTTAAAGTATTCGCAACTGGTTCATTGTTTGCCGATTTCCATAAGATTTGATTAAAAACTGAAATGACGCAAGATTCTAACGCAAAATAATCCTAGTTGATAATCGCTTGATTTAGTTTGATAGTTTTATTTGTTTTTACGATTACTAGTTTGCGGAAGTAAGGCTTTTTCTACTCTTCAATTGATAGCTTAGCGGTGTCATGTCCTGTTTAATTTTGTGGTCGTTCAACTGTCCAATGTATAAGTTGTCTTTAGAGTTTTAACATTGCATGATCACGAAGTTGGAATTTGCGTTCTCTTAAAAATATGTGCTCTCTATTATTGGTAGTTTTTACATTTTGGTTGTGGGTAAAGGTAGAGTAATACATTTGACTACAATCTATGATTTTTCATTTCTTCATAAGGATACAAAAGGGACATTTTATGTAAAATATTGAAATATTTATTAGTTTCAACCGATTGACACATAAATCGTACCTATATTCATGAATAAGCTAAGAATATTTGAATTCAAGTGTGTGTGTGTCATTCGAGGGACTTAATATTTAGTCAATAATTTTGTTTATTTTCAATAGTTGATTTACTCTACCTTTCAAGTATATTTTTTCTCGTTTTATTTATTACACGACTAAACCATCGATTTTGGATAAGGGTTTCAATACCTTTAATCATCTGGTGGGTGTGTTGCAATCAAAAGCACATTTATCTTATAAAGCTAATGCAACCTGTAGAAATCTCACCAACTCCAATGTAACTTGTAGTGTAATTGGAATCAAATTAATTTACAAATTGATGAATGTTAGAAGATTGTATCCGAGATTTTTGCGCAGCACATCATCAATACCCAAATACCAATCACTTCGGAAATGCGATTGAATCCATATCTCATTGAAAATGGCACTAACAAGGCATAAAACAATCAGTATTAAAAATAACATCAAAATTTGCGTGTTTGTCAGTATGTCAACGGTTGAACGCTGCAGGGCGCTGAGGTAGGATTTCTCATGTTTTGTATAGTGTCCGGTATAGGCAATAATACCAAATACCTATGAAGTGTTTCGTAAAATTGCACCACGTAGAAGTAATTGGATAGGTCCAAGAGCTACGGCAAGTTTGCCCTCTTCTTTGAGAACTCCATTGAATTCGTACAAATGCCTGTTTGACAGTTCAAATCCAAGTATACCGGTCAATAAACTTACATCTTTCGTTTCAAGTAATTTGGCGGTAGAGGGAACACCTCGACGGATTTTTAAATTTGTTTCTCCATCTAAATTAACAGTCTCAATAAATGACATCCTTGCGGCTCACTTGACGAAAGTTGTATGAGATCGGCCGGAAAAATGTATATTTGTGTATTTTAACTATATCAACACACTAAAATGTTGCCACTTAACTGACGACCAAATGCCACCTTTAAGAATATCTACTTCACGGTGATTGATTTCGTCGTCAGCACGATGCCGTTTGATATCTTCGACTATATTTCGCTGTTGATATCTGATTCTTGCAAAACTTTTGTATTCGCGGCCTATTAAAAATTATCGTTCGTTTCTCGGCATCTGCTAGTGTGACCCCTGAGGTGGTTGCATCATCGTCATATATTCTGAAGACCACAAAAAAAAGATTCTGCAACTTACTTCGTACAAGCAGTCCTTCGAACTCTCTGGGCTTGCGAGTTTCCTATTTGTGCGACATTCTCGAACCACCAAATCACCAACCACCGAAGGAACACTCGCGCTCACCATGTGGCTGTCAACTCGACTTTTCACTTCCCACGACAAAAACTGATGTGGGATGGGAAGTCGTCACAACTGACGTGAGATGAGATGCCATGAGGTAGCAATGTGCGTGTGTATTGGTCGCCGGTGGCGTAGGGCCGGTTCATTACACCCGTATGAATCAAAATCAGAAAAAAAGTGCACAAGTGCTTACAATGCAACCAAGTTTGATTTGCATGTTATCGGAATTCTAAGACCGAGGGCAAATCTGTTTTACGCGAGAAAATTTTTAGACTCGCGTCTCACATATACTTTTTAAAAGGAGGCACGATTCATACAACATTCGAAATTATGTTTTCACTCACGAACGCACCGAAAACCCGGACACATAGTTTTTTCCTCGACTGCACTTTACTTACCTAAAGAATGAAAAACATTCGATATCGCTTTCACTTGTTTATCCACGTTTATACGTTAAACACTTTATTTTAGGAATCACTAATCAAAACTACCCGAAGCAAGCGATTTCATTGAAAACTTTAATGAAATTACAATATTTATTATTTGTTTACAATTGTCGACTGACTGTTTCCCATCAGCTGAAACATTATATTCGAAATCAGGAGTGTCATAATTGTTGATTTAGATCGAAAATGATATAAATGTGGCGCACTTCGTAGTTTGTTTGTAAATTTTATGGAAAAAAGAAAGAAGTTTGTTGAACAATATTTGGAGACATTGTTAAAATTGTAATTGCTGTATGATAATTAGAGAGAAAACTAAAAACAATGAACTTTTTTAGCTATTTCGAAATTAATTTCAAACAATGATAGCATTAGGACAATCATACGAAAGTTGATTTGTGAAAGTCCAAAAGCTTTCCAAAATATGAGTATACGTGCATGAAATGTTTGTTCGTATTGAGCATGTATTAAGAGACTTCAATATTTTATATGGGAGATGAAAGCTCGCCGTCTCCAGTCTATATCTGTATGGGTCATACCTTGAACCTTTGAGGAGCAAGATAAAACCGGCAGAGCATATCTACTAAATAGCAGCTGCAATTAGAACAAATTTTATTTCTTACGGTACTTATGGAGTACAGAGAATTGGACTAAAAGTGTGTATGTATGGTAAACAAAAACTTGAATTTGCTTGCAATTTTACCAACACATGGTAAACTTTAATCCAACTTTCACACGTTTATTTGCCTCTCTTTTCATTTTGACAGCTCCTCGATTGCAGCTGCTAGTTAGTATATATGCTCTGAAACCGGAGTGGACATCCATATGTCTACGTTGTTGCAACAACCGTTGTGACCGCTTTCCTAACTACGTGGCTTTTAGCACCTACCCCTGCGACTGCGATTCCAAAGCTAGTTAAGGGGAGTCCAATGGGTTGTCACAAGAAAGTAAACAAACGTTTATGCATTCGTAAATATGATTTTATTTCAAAAAATACCACAAAATCAGAAAAGAGAAATTGAAAATGATTGCAAACGAAATGACAATCAGCCTCAGGAACGCGGTCATATCAGTTCCTATCGAGTTTATGTATATGAGCATAGCCTCTCCATTTGTTCCGTTCCTCAAAGCCTTGAACCGCCACAAGAAGAGTCACTTCAGCATAAGAGTGGAATGAAACAACACATTAGCTTGGAGGAATCGGTCGGGTATAACACATAAAAATAAACAGGCCGTGTCATTTCAGGTTATTTTCAGGGTAAAGTTGTAGCTTCACTGCCTGGATGATCTAGATCCATTATGCTTATCAAGCGAAATGAAATTTAGTTGAAGTAAGATATCACACATTCGCCCTGATTAAACGATAGCATTTGATACTTCAACTAGTAACTCCTTAGTTCGGAAAATGAAAGCATGGAACGATAATGATCATTGTCCAAAAAACTGGATTCTCAAGAAGTCAGCACTTCTATGATTTACTGCTGTTTGAATTTTTTTCTAAGCGAACAAAAACACAAAATGTACTAGAGAATGACAGGCAATCTAACGAAACCCATGTATCGAATGGAAAAAAACTATTGTTAAATTGACCAATCCAGCAGTATCTACTGATGACGCAAAACATGATTCTTTATTTCCCAGCCAAATCTAACTTTCAAACTCTGGTTGTGAGCGATTCTTTAAAAGGCAGCCGATCTGGTGTTGATCGAACTTGATCTTTGCAATTCAGAATTTCGCGCCGTATCTATTTTGTTCGGATGCTTGGGCCATCAATTAACTTTGAATTATATCAATCCAATCTGCTGCCACATTCATTGATTCACCAATATGGTAAACGATACAAGGTGGGAACGTTTAAAGTTTGTATCAAGTGCTTCGCCTCTCCTCATATGTATGATAGCTCGCAAACGTGTTTTCCAGTTTTTATTATGCTTAATAAATGCATATGTAATGTCTCAACCACACTAATGGGACGTTTACGTAAGTTTGTTATGTTACAAAAAACTCTTTTATTTTTACATTCAACATGCGTTCGTAGCTGCTTCTGCTATCCGCGATTTTTTAAATTCTATAATTCATTTCTTGCGACTTTCAATTTCTATCTATGATTATAGCCGCGGAGGACAAAACAAAGCGGTCAACACTTAGTATTTGTGCCACACTTCCGAGTCTCGGCACCTCATTAATGCAATTAACATGAAATGAACTTGGAAACATGCAAATGGATTCAGATTCACTCCACAACGCACTAGTGCGTAAAGCGAGGCTTTGTTACTTGCGGTAATTTGTGTAAATAGTTTATTATGCTTGTGACTTCTTTTATCGCCAGCAAACCGTTGAGAGCCTTAGGGACTGCTCGCTCTGGTAGTGCTCAGAAAGTATAACGACGTCACTTCCGCTTGTTCATCTAAATCTTCTATTTACTACTTGTATATCTGCGCTCGTTAAAATCGAAAGTTAGAAGCGGAAACTTTTTCTGTTACTGAACAGCGCCAGCAATCACCATTACATGTCTTCTGTTCAAATCCAAACAGCACTTGTCCGCGAAAACTAGGTCAGAGTTGTTGATTCACATAGTCCATGTTAAGTGTGAAGAATATAAGCACGTTAAATGTCCTCGTCGAGTTGAGTTGTAAGGAAGAAATGTGCAGTCACAGAGAGATTTGGATGGTATTCCAACAAGTTGTCAGAGGATAACACCCAGGATAAACTGTAACGGAATCATCCAGCCATTCAGCGTTGAGGGTTGAACGAAAGTTTAAAAAAGAATCGTAAATTGGACACTTCACGTTGTGCTACAAAGTCTACCTTTGGAGGAACGTTGATGAGTGAGGACTGCAAAGGATAATGAGAATTTCGCTTTGTGCACTTTTCTCAAGTTTTTCGACACAAAAGAAGAATCATTGTATGGGCCAAAGAAAGCTAAGAGGGATGGAAATGATAATGAACTAGTTTCGACGCTGGACATTTCATTGTCTTCGCTTCAAATGAAGATCGCCATAAAACAGTTTAATATGCAAACTCTTTTAAATTTCTTGAGATATATCATTTAAGACACATGTATATATACTTATGTACCCACAACGCACTTATGCTTAGATTCAATATTTGAGAGCAAACTTGAATGGAAAGTTCGATACAAGAGTATCACTTATTCTTCTCAAGGTAAGGTCAGAAATGCATTGTTATGCATGTTTCATATATTCTTCTATTTGAATTTGATTTACTTTGCGCTCTTAAACCTATGTCAATGGTATGCTACTTGAGGCCAATAAGTGCATCAATAAGAACAGTATCAGGTGCTATCCCATCCACATTTGGGGAAAATATTTTTCTCATTTGAAGTGTTGATTGTGAATTACGATGTAAGTTGTCGAAAAATATTCTTGGCAAAGCGTTATTGTCAAGAAGAAGTGCATATGCTCTAAAATAATGAATAACGAATCTTGAGGAGACTAGTTGCACCTTAAAGAGAGTGCCACCCAATTGTTCAATTTCCCGTTTTGAAAATAAACTCTATTATTCCACCTCTTTAAATCTTATAATTATAACGCCTTAAAATTGTAAGTTCATTGCTGATTGAAGTAGGATACAAACGAATGGTAAAGGTGACAGATTAAGAATTAAAACAACAATGAAATGATGGAACCTATAACTTATTTCAACATTGGCCGCGTATCTTTTCTATCGTGTCCAGTTAAGCTGATATCTTCAAAATATAGTCATTTCAAAATTACAGATGTATTATCCTTAAATGTTATTTCACCTTTGTTTTGTATAAATTCTACGTAACTAAGGAGCCGGGAAGTACTGACAAAACACGGAATTGTTCCTTCGCAGTAGAACAATCTTACATTAACACAAAAGGGAGGTAAAAGGGCAACTAAAACATGTTATGTATATCGTGTTACCTTCCTCAAACTCTCAACTAGAGGAAATCAAAAGCACTCCCTCCTGATGGTTAAGCACTGTGAAGAGGGCTATCATTCCCAAGCAGAGCCTAAGGAAGCCCTCAATTTGTGTACAATACACTTATGTGAACTACGATGTTCTGGATATTTCATGTCTTTATTCTTGCCAATAACCCGAAGGATCTTACGGCTTTGTAGGTTTGGCCCCATCCTAAGCGCTCCAAGTCTACTAGTTGGATCATCCTTTAAAAAACTTTTTTGGTGACCTTCAATCTGAATTATAGCTTTCCCTTAATCTGCTTTCTTAAACAATCCACTTCAATGTCAAGAGAAATCCCTTTAAAGTCATCGAAAAATAAAGTGACAGTGAATTCAGCTTCCATCACTACATCTGGTTCTTCCACTGGCTTTAAAAAATGTTTCCCAGCGCGTTTACTTTAAGCTAAAGAGAAAGCAAAAAATAATTATTTATATAAATTATCGTATAGTGCACTAGGTCATTTTCAGTCTAGACCTATTTTAATTAATAGCATATATTAATTTATTCAAATTGATTATTTAGAAAATTTAGCAGGAAATTGGAAGTAAAAAAATAAAGCCTTCGCATTCGACTCACAACCTTAATCAGCTAAATATGCCTTCAATGTACGTTCAATTTTTTTTAAATGTTGGGACAGCTTGATGTGACTGAGCCTCCGTTCGAAGCCCTTATTAAATGCGCAACTTCAACATTTCATAGAATTCATCAGCGTATTCCCATTACTGCTCATTCTTCTTTTGTAGTGACGATCTCTTTTCCTAAAGTCGTTTCCGGCATCTATCAATAGCAATATTGCCAAGTGTTGCAGTCAGATAAAACTCAGCGACCCTAGATGTCACAACAATATCCGCGGGAACAATATCAGCAGCTGCTTGCGCCCTGCAGGTTTGCATAATTAGCTACTCCCGCTAGTCATAATCTGCAAACTTAACGGATTTCCCCCATTATGCTTATTTTAGCACCTTGCAGCTTACGGCGCACCAGCTTCATCCTTCTTACTTACATGCACGAAAAAGGGAACACTGAAGGAAAAGGGTTCATAGAATCAAAGAACTTTTCATTGCAACATTGAATATTTCATCATTTCTCAACCGATGAAAAAGTTCATCATCCCAATGAACACTCATTCATCAGTTTCATGAAAAAAGCAATACACTCACATATCAAAACAATTGATGAATTTAGATCATTGTTACAATGAATCCGTACGTAAAATATTTTTATTATATTGATGAATACATTCATTATTAACATGAATCTTATTCATAGTATTGATGTGTTAGTTCATAAAAGTGATGAACAAACTTCATTAAAAGTACGAATCTTGTTCATAATATTGATGAAGGAATTTCCAATATTATGAACAGGTTAATCTAATCCAATTCTGATTCCCATAAAGATTAGGAAAATAAAAACAAACCTTTAAGAATTTCTTTTTCTTTATTATTGGAATCATTTAGATTCAATTTAACAAAATAATTACTTATGGATTTATTTACACTGTGACTTTTGTGTGAATAGGTTTAACTATTACAATTTTTAATACTGCGTACATGTAAATTATTCCTTCGCGAATCAAAGTTAACGATATAACAATGCTTTCCAAACGAGCAAAAAGTATTGTATACTGTGACCAAAAAATAAGGTGACATTGGAATTTAAACTGCGCGCGCCGAAGGATTTAGATGATTATTTTTTTAGGTTTGTAGTACTGTCAGTGAGATCTTTGTCAAATTTACATGTCAAAAAATTCATTAGTGTTTGAGACATTATACAATGACTAACAAGTAGGGTCAGTTCACACAAATATCCGAATAACGGGACTTACTGGCGCTTGAGATAGTATGTGTGACAGCGTGCACAGACAGGGCATGGGGAACATGTAACAAATTCGACGAAAGTATAACAGGAAAGAACAGTCATCAGCTGACTGGTAAATACTTCGCATTGAAAGAAAAGAGAAGTCCGATTAACAACTGAACGATTTGTACGTTCAATTAAACGAATGTTTTCGTGTCAAAAGACACATGTCATATTTTTCTCTCTTGCGGCGCAAGCATGTTTATCAAACTAATTAAGCATTAAGTGAGTTTGAGCATGACTAAGGATGGGAACAGACTACGACCAGATACGCGCGCAACTATCATAATTTAAATGGAAGCCCACACCATACGACTTCGCGATTTCTCTCGCCAGAATTGGTTGTCGCAAGGTTCCTCGATTTTGTTCTAAAAAATTGGTTTTTTAAGTATAATAATTTTCAGGTCACACATTCTTTTAGTACTCGTGGATAATTCCTGACAAGGGCATAACTTCTAAGAGGTATATAAGTTCTGCGCATGCCTAAAGATCCGTGGCAAATCTTGTCACAGTGTGTTTTTATTTGCGACTTAAAATCGTTCGATGCCATAGCCGTATAACAATTTGGTCAAATCTTAAAATATATTGCAATAACTATTACAGTAAGTTATTGTGTTATGCCCTAAAAACACATCTTGTGTAGATCTTCGGAACCAATACAATTGGTGATTCAGTAGATAATCGCGCGATAAGTTATTACGAAAATTATAGCAAAAAAGTTTATTTCACTTTCCACTTACGTGTTATGATCCGATCGAAGCCGGAATAATTTTCTATATTCATTTGAATTGCAATGAATTACAATGCACTCTTAATTTGCCGTTGCTCTTAAAAGAACAGATTTCACTTGCGATACCATTTCAAAATAACGTTCCCGCCAAAACATCAGCTGTGTTATCGATCTGGCAATAATAACTTTCGTTAAGCAATAAACTTTGCTAATCTGGTAACACGAAAATGGCTAAATTTCAACGCACACAACCATTATCTCCCGCTTCACGTACAAACCCATACAAACGCAAGCGCGGGCAAACTTACTACTACAATTTCACATATGGGCCGCAGCTATATCTAACTCCATTTATTTTCAGTCCTTTCTTGTCATTTTTCCTTCCTCATCAATTTTTGTTGTTGTAATTATTGAAATCCAAGAGTGACCATACTTGTTAGTTATTGTATTATGTTTGAGATACGCGTCGTTTCCGGGATGGCCTTTAGTTCCGTCTTCGTTGCGGCTTGAATCTCCTCTATCGTATCAAAATGGTGTCTCCGGAGCGGTCTTTTGAGCTTGCTGAACAGCCAGAAATCGCACGGCGCCAAATCAGGTGATGACGGTGATTGCGGAACGATATGGGTTGAGTTTTTGGCGAAATAATCACGAATTACGAGTGCAGTATGGGATGGTGCATTATCTTGGTGTAAAAACCAAGAATTGACTTTCCACAATTCCGGCCTTTTTAGGCAGATAGCGTTACGCAAATGACGCATAACGTTCAAATAATATTCCTTGTTGACTGTTTGGCCCGGCGAAAGGAATTCATAATGCACAACACCACGATAATCGAAGAAGAGAAGAGGTTGATGGTCGCCCAGGACGCTCTTCGTCTTCGACACGTTCACGGCCGGCTTGGAACTCACTATACCAATTGCAAACATTTTTTTTAGACACAGCCTCATCACCAAAAGCTTTCTGCTTCATCCTCAATGTATCCGCAGCAGAAAATTGATCCCGCAAACAACATTTAATGCAAATTCAACAAATGTCGACATCGCAAAAAACGAAAAACTCACTTTTAGCAGCTCACAAAACGACGCGTATCGCAAACACTAATGAATATTTTGACATGTAAATTTGACATAGATGTCACTGACAGTACTACCAACCCAAAAAAAAAATAATTCTCCAAATCCCTCGATGCGCCCAGTTTAATTCAAATGACACCTTATTTTTTGGACACAGTAGTATATCAGTGCTATTTGTTCTTATTTGTTGTCGATGATGATGATGTCATAATGACCTCGAGAGTTTTCGAAATGACTGTTGATCATAATGATACATTACGATTATTTTGGATTGTGTACTTGATTTAATTTTTTGCCAGGTTTATGTTGTTGTTGCTTTTATAATTGAATTCACGTTAATGCGGACAATGGCAACAGTAACTCTCGCGATCGATTAGCTACTTTAAAATATTGGATATTCTAAAAAGAATTGAGCCTTTGTGTCACAAGATGGTGTTCGTTGTCATATATCAATACAATACTAATCAGATTGAGTCAAACTGCGTTTGAAAGGTGACATTCCAGTCTACAATTTTCATATGGACAGTTTTGTATTTCGCCATTCGTGTCAAAAGTTGTATTCATTTAAAAATGAGCGAAATTTCTGAAAAAATTCGTTATATTTTACAATATCACTACGATCAAAGTGAGAATGCATCGCAGGCTCGTGGAAAAATTTGTGGTGGCTACGGTCAAGATACTTTATTAAAAGCCACAGCCAAGAGATGGCTTGCTCGCTTTCGTTCTGGAAATTTTGATATCAAAGATGCACCTCGCTCAGGTCGACCAATCACTGAAAAAGTCGATGAAATCTTATAAAAAATTGAAGAAGACCGACACATAAGCAGCCATGACATTACTAAAGAACTGAATATTCATCACCAAAGAGTTTTGAACTATTTGCGTAAGGCTGGATATACAAAGAAGCTCGACGTTTGCGTGCCGCATTAATTAACACAAAAAAATTTGAGCCACCAAATTTCCATTTGCGAAATGTTAATAAAACGCAACAAAATCGAGCCATTTTTTAAGCAAACCATTACCGGCGATGAAAAATGGTTAAGATGCATGGCGAAAAAAAGGTGATTTATTACAAACGACTTCAAAGCCAGGATTGACACCAAATAAGGTTATGCTGTATGGTGGAATTGGAAGGGAATTGTTTATCATGAGGTGCTAGAACCTGGCCAAACACTCAATTCGGCTCTGTATTGTCAGCAATTAACCAGATTACAACAAACAGTTCAAAAAAAAAACCGACCAAAATTGATCAATAGAAAGGGCGTTGTCTTGCATCATGACAAAGCCAGACCACACACATCTTTTATGACCCGGCAAAAATTGACAGAGCTTAGCTGGGAAGTTTTGATGCATCCACCGTATAATCCAGATCTTGCACCATCAGACTACCATTTGTTTCGGTCTCTGCAAAACTTCCTTAATGAAAAGAAATTCACTTCAAAAAGGAACTGTGAAAATCACGTTGCCAAGTTTTCCGCCGATAAACCGCAGAAATTCTACACAGATGGAATAATGGCTCTACCCAAAAAATGGCAAAAGGTCATAGATAATAATGGACAATATGTACTTAAATAAAATCCATTTTAAATAAAAGAAATATTCAATCGAAAAATGACAACAAAAAGGCTCAATACTTTTTAGAATATCCAATATTTATTTGAAGGCAAACATTTAATACCCATCAACATTCGTTTGATAATCAAACTTTCATCAGGATAATTCTCTTTGAAACACAACTTAATGATATATTGAAGGTTACTGTAACTAAGTGTGATAATATCTGAATGAATACTAGAATTTTAAATATTGATTAATTTTATATTTATGCATGTAAAATATTTTTAGATATGATTTACCCCTCAAATATTATACATTCTTTTAGTTGCACTGATATTCATATGGATCGGCTTATCCAGAGAACGGCAATCATAAAATAATTGCAGCATACTAGGACAAAATTGCACGCACTTTTCCTTATCATTATCTTCAATTTTTAGGGTATTGTAAAATAATTTTACAATACTCTACCAAAATCGCGACCTGTCTGTCCGTCCGCCCGTGCATCACAACAAGTTTTCTCGCAAATTATATAAGCTAGAGTGATGAGAGTCAAAAGTAGTACCCCCCGAAAAGTTGCAGTACAACAAAAATATTTTAAGATGTTTATTGGGGTTTTCCCATAAAGGGGGGACGCTTAAAAAATTTTCTACCAAAAGTAGCCAATATGGCATCAAATGCCCATATGCCGTCTTGATGAGAAATTTGCAAAACAAGTCTTAAAGTAGAAGCAGCAGGGTGAAGAGAAATGTACGAAAAATTTTTGTGTTCCTTCTGCCTTTCCCTCGCGAAAAAAAATCATGAAAGACTACAGATGTGTAAGGGTTTTGATGAAAATTTTGGAAATGTTTTGTAACATTGATATGTTATCATGACTACTAAAACAATGAGGTCAACACACTGAAAATAAAATGGCGGTAAATTAAAACACGTAATAACCATCTACTAGTTCTCTGAGGTCAATTAATGGAGTACATAGTATGTTTGAATCAAGTTTTGATTTCCAGAAGACGATGTTTGATATATTTATTATATTATATAAAACTCTTCTGGCAGGAGCACTCTCTTGCTACTTACTTATTTTACCTGATTCTACTTATCAATAAATTACTTCAAATTGAACTCTGGATTGTATCAGTCAAAAGTTACAGGTAGACATGCATAAAATTAAGCATACTAATTACATATAAAATTAAGCATACTAACTACCTTGTCCTTTTCGGATGTAGATTAATTAAACTAAATAATTATTCAGAACCTAACCTTTCAACTAATATATGTTTTGAAGCTCTCTTTTGCTTATTCTGTCCCTTACCTGAAGCTTCAAGGTGATAATATACAGTGCTTCGGGGAACCAAAATTACTTTAAGGTAATTTTGTTGTCAGGTAGAACGCCGAAGAATACAGCTCGGTAATAAAATTTTTTATTCAGTTTTGACAATCTTGCACACCAGCTGCATGTACAGGAATACAGTTTACAAATCTATGATAAGACCTGTGCTATGCTATGAGTGTGAAACATGGACCCTAACCCAAGCATTCGCAATCATATTAAATGCCTTCGAAAGACGGACCCTGAGGCTCATGATTGAAGCGAAGCTGGACGGAGACCAATGGCGGCCTCAATACAACCAAGAGCTGTATGAAATTTTTGGTAAGCCGGAGACCTAAACGAATGTGAAACTGCGGAAGCTGCAACGGGGTGGCCACATGAATCGTATGTATGAACAGCGGATACCCAAAAAGGTATTCGTTGGGAAAACTGAAGGCCGGAGACCAGTGGGGAAAGCGAGGAAACGCTGGTCTGGCTCGGTCAACGAAGGCAGTTCATCGCTGCTTGAAGGACGCGATCAATGGATCGAGACAGCTGGAGGCGCTCTTTGCAGGAATCGAAGGCCCGAGAAGGGTTGTAGGGCTACGAAAAAAATTAGAAACTGCCCATTGTGAGGGTGTATTTTCCTTTTTTTTGAAGGAGCAAATGTCCATAAAAAGTGTATGTTTATGCTACCTTTCCTATCTCGAAGATCTGTACACTTGTGAATTTTTGTGGATAGCTTCCCAAGAGTACCCTCTAATGAATTCTATGTGATCACTTACAATCAGTCAAAATAAATATGTATTGTTCGTTACTATAATTAAAATATTGCACTGTCCTGATTCTGAAACGAAATGATTTTTTTTTGTTATGGAAGAGAAACACTAGACTTATAAGTTCTAAAGTAAAAGTAATCTCAACGCTCGGCTTCTGAATTAACATCTGAAATTTCCCTACAAGTTTAAAAAAATCTATGATGTCGTACTACATGATAGCATTTGAAATTATCTTTCTTTAATTATCACTTTACAACCGCATTTAATGGATATGAAACTCTAACAAGATAATAATTATTCTTAACTAAGTTGCAATAGTTGCGAGGGGCAAGGACAAACTAGTTCGATAGATTTCTTCGTAATACTGATTCTCTCGCTTCGCGTATAGTGTGATTAACACTTTAGCATTCATTAGTACTCGCTTAGTGCAATAAAATTACAAATTGTTAGCACCTTCGGCTATTTTCCTAACCATTGTTGGGTTAGTACCGAACGTTATGTTGACTTAAATTACGCGAAAACATCGTTTTAAGGTCGATTATATTTTCGAACTAGTGCTATTCAATGTTGGAAATAAATACCCCGAATCCGTACTAAACGTACAGGGTAGTGTCGGGTTTCTTCGGTTCATTAAAGTATAACGGTGATTGAACAAAACTTTGAAATCCTTACTATTCTAATACGTACAATAAGAACAAGAGCAACTGAAGTAGATGTTGCTCATGGAAAAATAAAACTAAAAGCTTTGGTCTTTAGGAAGTACTCCTGAAACCAATATGTTTACCGAAATCAATCTAAAAGTTGATGTAGACGAAATATTCTTACCGGAGGGCTGAGATGTAGGTGGTCGTCGAGCTATCTCAGAGCCATTTTTGAAATATGATTTCTGTTTGAATCACAATATTTATTTTATCGTCCTTCGAGACCATCGAATAATTTTTATCTAGATTCTTCATCCCTTCTACTAACAAGAGACTTTTTTCTTTCTTTCAGGTGTCGTGGTTATAAGTGGATAATAAACCAGTCTAGTCTCGAGTAGAATGTTTTAACCAAAATCACCAGTTTGAAGCTTCCAAATCAACAGGAATATTTTTATTATAATGGTAAAAAATAATTCGAAGGTAATTTCTTTCAAAGAGCATTGACGAGCAGAATGAATTAAATACTGCTCCATTTTTCAGGTTGGTGGACTTTAGTGAAAACCTACACAAGATGGGACTGACACCGACGCCGCTGAGACGCAGAGGGTGCTTTGTTGTGACTTCTCTTGTTATATTGGTACCCTTCACAATACTCATTCTGCTCGTTGGTCCAGGTAAGTAAGAAAAAATAGATTTGAACTGAATTTTGAATAATTCTATTTTCTTTTATTTACGCTGAAATGCCAAAAATTATTTATAGCCGCCCAATATATGAAAATCTTATATGTGAAAACAACTTGGCGACGTTTGATTGGATTTATACCTAATTTATGATCCCTGGATATTTGATGAATAAATTCATCCTTCTGTTTGTGTCTAATATTAGACGCATTTATCAACTTTGCTATGAGTGACTATGAATGTACCGGATGTTTTGATATTAGTTTTCAATATTTGATTGTATTTAAAAAATCATATATGATCTTTGATAGTACAAATTCAAACTAAACTTTTGCAATTGCAATGAAACCCCGTGTGCATACGTACCTGGGTCATTCAACAAGTACTTAGCCTCACCGCCCAATGACGTTGCTATTACAAAAGAGTTTTACCATCGTGCAGTACATTCTTTTAGTAGCCTACTGTCAAAGTTTCAGTCAACTAACTCCCTTCATTAGTTTTGTTGAATGTACTTTTGTAATAGCAGCGTCATTGGGCGGTGAGACTAAGTACTTGTTGATGCCAGTTCGTACTCCACGAATGGGAATACCTAAACAGATCCATTATATTGGAATCTTCAAATTTATGATCCTTCAGATTTCATTGTATATGAGTCCCGAGTAAACTTGGCAGGGTAATTAACATTGTAACTTATCGAAGCAAAAATATTGTCTAGCTAAGCTAAGAATCAATGAAGCAATACTAATAGATGCTTATGTACTTTACAAACACACAGCCACAATGTAAATAATATTTTGCTCGTGAATTTACACAAACGGAATGCACATGGTATATGCGTCACATTGGTAGATATCTGTTTCATATCAGGTATATTTTCATGTACAACAACCGTTACATTTGCTGTTGTCCTTGTTACTAGATAAAACAACCTACAATGCTCCCTGGCTAAATGTTCCCCGGTCGTCCAACAATAGATAGAGGCGGTGATATGCGATCCACTTCATTTACATGCAATGCAACTTAGCTCCAGTCGCGGACATAAGTATGGAAGTTGTAAATGATGATGCGGACGACCTAATACCGTTGCTTTCGGTGGTGGAACTTGAAAACCATTGGTCTAACCCCTTCGTACTTTGTGGTTGAGCTTTCATCCCGTAATTGTCGATTTTACGATTGATAAGAATCGAAGTCAATAGTCAGCTTAGTTATCCTTTGCAATATTTCTGCTACTATCCAAAATCGTTTGCTGTCACTTATTCCCAAACTGCCAGCGTACTTGTACAGTTCACGTATATGACTTTCCTAAGTGCAATAACAACGATATTTTCGCGTAAAATGCGAACCTTTGACGCGCGAATAAACCGCATCAAGTTATTTGTCCAGAAGGACTTGCAATGATGTTGGGCTGTCTCAGGGAAATAGGTGTTCGTTTTCATTGAGAGTGATTTGGTTAGGGACGTGTGTATGCGCTTCCAGGCTAGCGCCTGCAATATCGTTTGGCAGTCTGCTGGAACTGTGTTCAAACTGGACACTGCTTCGTGTCGCGTCGGACAAAGTGTAAAGTTTTCTGCTACAGTTGTAGCAATCCGGACGGACACTTATTCCTTAGACTGCTCAGATTGTGCCGTTTTTAAAAAATGGGAAAACGAGTACCCATGTAATGTGACGCCTACGCCCAGGAATCGAAGTGATTCCGATCCCGAACCCTTGTAACCTGCCAGATGGATATGTCCTCGAAGTGCCAGCGGACTTCATCGGTTGTGCGGATATCGTTGTGCAGAAAATATTTTTTTTTCTGTCCAAATATTTAGATCCGTGGATATAAATATTCGAAATATAGAATTAATCCAACCCCGGCACATTTCGAGACATAGCCATCTGGAAATGCCCCTCCACCGTGGCCATCGAGAAAACTATGCCACTGGCGACATCTGGAGAAGCACATTTCCGCCATATGAAGTGCCATTCCACGCACAGATGTTTTGTCCGATGTGACAACCAGGGATTTGACAGCCACATGGAAGTGATGGCAGTCAGTATACTTTCATTTGGACAGATGTCAGGAAATTTGGCGCCTCTTGTAGGACGTAAAAGCCGAGAAGGTGTAGGAAAAGAACGGGTCACGGGAATTGCCGCTGTTGTACGGACATTGATTAATCGTTTGGCTAAGTAACAGCAATAAGTAAGTGAGTGATGCAATTTTTCATCAATTAAAAGTTTAAGAGTTAACCTCTCTCTCTAGGTTGGTGTTGTGTCTAAAAGTGAAGGCCGCTCTTGATTGGGAATAAAGAGTTCCTCGCCCCATGAATGGGATGCGCCGAAAAACACCGACTGGCGAAATTCGTTGCGACGAGTGTAACAAGGTATTTACAAAGATTTGCTATTTAACACAACACTATAAAACATTCCATAAGGGCGAGCAACCATTCCGTTGTAATCGATGTGGCAAACGTTTTTCCAACGAAGTCACTTTCGACACGCACTATGCGAAGCACAGTGCAGCACAAAAACCCCATCAATGTCAATTTTGTCCGAAACAATTCCATCATAAAACTGATCTGAGAAGACATATCGATTCGCATACAGGCAGAAAAGCTTACGTGTGCGAAACCTGTTTAAAAGGCGTCATTTAATCATAAATTATTTCTGCAAGTAAAATGACCCTACTGCACCAAAGAACGTGATATTATGAAATAAAATGGTACTCGTTTTCTATTAATGAGAAATATTCAGCAACCACTTTCCTTTTCTCATATTTACAATGTCACGTTTCTGTTCTTCACTCTGTCTGTTTAATTTAAACAAGATCTTCCACAGAGAAAAATGCCAGATTTTATGAACATTAGCCTCCAACCCTTCCTATCAAACAGACATTCTACAAATTTATCAGTGATATTCTTAGTTTTAAAAAAATCTTTAAAATTGATAGTAAATTGTCTAAGGACATAAGTTATAATTGGGAACTCACTTTACTTCCACTTGTTTTGTAAGAAACTTTCATAAAATGTTTACATACAATAACTATTAGTTTTAAGTGCTGTTTTTTTTTTGTAAAGGTTATTTTTTTTTGTCCTTTTATTAAAATTATTTGATTTATTTGATTATTCAATCAAGGCAAGAAAACTTTCAGAATACATCTTCGAAAAGACAATAAAACATTCCTTAAAAAAAAAAAAAAAAAATTTATATCACATATACATAAAATACCAAGTATAATTTATCTTATAACTACTAGTAAAGGAAACTATTGCAACGAAAGGATATATAGAGTTTAGATTTTGCTGGATAAGTTAATAATTTTACGTGAACGGTGACACAATAACAGAGAAGTACCGACAGACCTCAGCGATATATTTTGCATTTTTCAACTGTAAAACTAATACCGAACAAGTATTTTTGCATTTTTAACTCTTCAAAGTAGATGATCAGAAAACTTGCACACTCCCACAACAAACTCTTAATGCTAGAGAACACAGACCACATTTACCATTCATATGTTTAAAGAAGCCATCATATATTTCAGGTTATTGATTAAATTTTTTTTTATTCTTGCAAAGAATTTTAGAAATATTGTTACCGATCAGTCACAATTTGTTAAAAGACACATTTTGGGTCTAGAAACGATACAATAATGTTTTATTCATTTAAAGTAATATTAGATTGAAAAAAAAAAAAAAAAATTTCGTATTTAGGGTGATCAACGTCTTACCTCATTTCTACTTTCTTATATAGTTTCCATGAATTAATGTTTTGTATCAAATACGGTGAATTTTGTATAAATAGATGTACGTTACATAGTAGTGCTACTCAAAATAAGCAACTCAATAGTTTCCTACAAAGTGCCTTGTATGTTAGTTATAGATATAGTTTTTTTACAAAAATCAGTTTGTATAAAATTAGGTAAGAATGTATAAGATATGAATTAATCGTCAATGGAAAACTCCTCGAAATATGAAAACGTTTTGTAATGTGACGCCTGCGCCCAGGAATCGAAGTGATTCCGATCCCGAACCCTTGTAACCTGCCAGATGGATATGTCCTCGAAGTGCCAGCGGACTTCATCTGTTGTGCGGATATCGTTGTGCAGAAAATATTTTTTTTTTCTGTCCAAATATTTGGATCCGTGGATATAAATATTCGAAATATAGAATTAATCCAACCCCGGCACATTTCGAGACATAGCCATCTGGAAATGCCCCTCCACCGTGGCCATCGAGAAAACTATGCCACTGGCGACATCTGAAGAAGCACATTTCCGCCATATGAAGTGCCATTCCACGCACATATGTTTTGTCCGAGGTGACAACCGGAACTTTTGACAGCACATGGAGGCGCTAAACGTCATCGTAAAGTTCTTCGTGATAATATCCAAGGTATTACAAAACCAGCTATACGTCGTTTGGCGCGACGTGGTGGAGTGAAACGTATTCCCTGTTTAATCTGTGAAGAAACGCGTGGTGTGCTTAAAGAGTTTTTGGAAAACGTTATTCGTGAGGCAGTGACATTCACCGGAGCAGAAACATTAGGAAAGAGGTTAGTTTAGTTAATAACTAATTAGAAAAGTTTAGCAATATTTTGTCTGGTCTGCAGCGGAAGGCAGTGTGAACTGCGGACTAAGTGGGAATATACCTTCGATAAAACAATCTCTCTTAATGAATCCAGTAGGAGAATAATTCAACACCAAAATGATTTGACACTTCTTCATGCGGAAATTCGAAGTAACGCTTGCTACTTTGTTCAGATTGATCAATTGGCGTATCGCTTGCAATCCGCAGTACAGATTGCAGTCTTCGATTCAGCAACGTACATTGTACGGTATAAACATATGCTATTAAAAGTGATCAACATTGTCCGCGGGTATGCTTCTCACGTTATCAAAAATGCGGCGCTAATATTGAAAGTCGAGTGGACACAGCCACATGGCGGGAATTCTGCAAATGTGATGGTCGTATCACATATAATCCGATCAACTCAACTTACAAGGACAGCTTCATTGCCCGCAAAACCATCCTGGAATATGGTTCTGGTCAAATCTTTGAACGATCCGGATTTGTTGCTTGATTGTGCTGTTGTGATTCGAGATAAGTATCCAAAGGCTAAATATTATTTTCTCGTTCTTCCCAAGGTAGATATACCAAGATTTATCATAAGGAAAGAAAATCGGGGACCTTAAAATCAGCCTTCATGCCGTTCCAAGCATGCAACGGCTACATCTGCATGCGATATGGCGGATTTTCAATCGCCTTGCCAATATGTTGAGGAAATATTAAATCATATGTAAATATTTAGTACATAAGATTTTTAAATGAAGTCAGGATCATTACTAATCAATCTATATGGATTCAAGTGGACTTCGAATTTAAGTGAATATGATTAGATGTATGTCGCCAAACGCAGAAGCTAACAATAGCCAACTAATAAACTGCAAACGATCGGATCAAAGTAAAAAGACTCTAAAACTTAGAACACTTGAACCTTTTTCGTAACAATATCAAAATATGTAACATGTTACTTAACAGGGTCAAGGTCACGCAAAAGAAAAAACGAAGTTTTAATTAAGTACTCTGATAACGGCACATCGATATTGGAAAACTGTATGTTGTTTTTAACCATTCGCTGCGAACTCTCATGCGTTTAGAAGATGAGCTTGATGTAACAGTCGCAAAATGGAAATACCATCTGCCAACCAAATTTAAAGTTCGCTAGTGATAATGAAAGTCATAAACAAAAAAACATTTGTTTTCAAATGGTTGCTTTTTAGTGTATAAATTGCCTCTGATAACAAGTTTCTTTTCTTTGTGACTGAAATTTCGAATGGCACTTCAAAACGATTCTCTGAAGTAATTTATCGACTAGTCAATAAATTTGCTGCCGTTCAAGTGAAAAATTACCAAAATAGAAAATATTCCTGAACCATTTGGAAGTATTCTATTCCGTCCTTGTGAAACAGCCTAAAGTAGTAGATGCGATATTTTTTTTTATATGAACTTTAAAAGAAACGTAAGCGACAATTGATCAGCGAAGTTACACAAAATAAAATATTCCATTGAAAATAAAAAAACACAAATAATTTCCTTATTTAAAGACAAAGAAAAAACAGAATACCGGCTGATTGTATTCAAAATACACGTCGACTCGTAATTGAAGTAAAGTATAATTGAAAAGAAAAATTATTTTTTTTGTATAGTACAGAGTTGTGCCTTATTTGTTTGGATAGAAGAAAACATAAAGGAAAAAAAAACTTAAATGTAGTTATAATTTTGTTTTGAATACTATAATAAGTAATCGACTATAAGGAAGAAGAGATAAAATGGTTAACTTTAAGTGTTGTCAGAAATATTGAAGAGAATGTACTGCTAATCATCTCACAATATTATGATGCTATCCGCCCAATCATACATATTTTGAGTTTTTATTTATTGGAAAAATATTCAATTTATGTGTCATAAATTTAAATTAATTCGATTTAAGTAAGCATGCAATTGAAAGATTTAAGTAAAAAAACGGAAAAATTGAGAAAAAGAAATGTGAGGCAAAAAAAGGCAGCCTATACTTCCTTTGAAATGTCTAAATTGTGCAAATGTTAGTTTTTGAAACTTAATCAGTTTTAACTCTTCTTTAGTGATAAATCGCTCTTATTTCTTGAACACGATACATGTGAACGTTTTAGAAATTCCAAACCATTTCTAGCCCTCGAATCCTTTCCCCATGAGAAATAAGCTCGATATGACTAAATTTACAACAAACAAGCAACCAGCAAATTTGTTTAATGCTTAGAATATACGAAAATCCTTAGTGATATGTTTTTTTAAACGCAAAATTTAAATCCAAAACATAGATAAAAGATAGTTTGTGTTTTCTCAAATTAAAGCTTAAAATAAGAAAAAGTAGAAATTCATTACAAATGGCGCCCAACGTGGGGCCAAAAACATCCTAAGGGGGAAAGAACTTCGCGTCTTCTGACGAGTTGGTCCTTTACGGAGGATGTAAGGTACTTTGGTACTCGAGTCCCACTATCAGGAGCAGTGGAATTGTGTGATACACACTAGAAGTCGCTTCACGTGAGTTGTAGCTTCCGCTCTCCTTTGTTTGATTTTTTTTTCTCGCGACAGAATCCTTCCGATGTGTTGTCCCAGGTTAACCCCTGTAAGGACCTTCTATTTTCTTGATGGAACTGCCAGTCTGATGGGTTTACCTATCAGCATGGACTCTCAAGAAAATAGAAGGCTACCTTGCCTTTATGTCGCGGAAGGATTCTAACTATTTCTTATGCGTGTTAGACGAGTGGTATCGGTTCAACGTTCGATGGCGTATGCTGGAGTGGCGAAGCCCGGAATGCTTCTACGCGTCGGGAATTTTGACCGCGTACAAAGTCGTTACGGTAGCTCTACCACTTGTCTCGTCGAGTCACTTTAACGTAGTTTAGAGACGGTTTTTTGTAATGTATGTGGGTATGGGGTTAAATTTCGTAAATCGACCGAAGCACCCTTTCTTCGGCAGATTACCACGCACTCTCATTTCCCGCTGAAGAGGTCGACCACTGGAAAGGAAAGTGTGTCTTAAACAAATTTTTTTTTCCCAGCCTCTATTATTAGCTCGCCACTAACGGCCACTAATTTAGTGATAATATTTAAAATCTTTTATTATTCTATAAACTTTAGTAGGAATAAGTATATTTTATATTTTATAATTTTCTTCTTCCTCTCATTTCATACTAGCAACCACCCATAATAGACCCACACGAAATGGCAACGAAGCGGACGCCCGATAAGCGGTGGACCCGGTCCAAAACGGTCCAACCCGCGAACTGTGGGATCTGCTTCGAAGACGTAGTGGAGAGCGTACACAGCGTGCGATTGGATTGTGGACATTTATTCCATCGTGCCTGTGTACAACAGCTCCTCCTCACGTCAGAATTGTGTCCCTTATGCCGGCGACCCATAGATCGGTCTGCCCTAGACGTCCCCATCGGAACGCCCCTACCGACGCGTGGAGCAGTGGCGAAAGGAGCTCCAGAAGCCGAACCGTCACAACCACTCTTAGACCTGCAAGGAGCAGTAGGCGGTGAAGTTCCGGCTGCGAGTGTCGTGTCCGAGGTGACAACCATGCCTTCCGCCCACTCCATTGACACCCTCGTGGCGTTGATGAGGGATATGTCGGAGAGGATTGGCAACCTGGAGGGAAAGATCCAGAATCTCCCGTTGAGCCAACCACCCAGCCGCGTGAGAACTCCGCTTGGCTGGGAGCCAAATCCCAGTGTGGCGATGCCCCACTCCCGACAATCCGAGCAATGGGTCCCACCTCCAAGGAACTCGGGAATGGATCCCAGAGCTCCCGAATACAGACCGCGACACAGTACCGGACCTCCGTTGGTACCTCCAGCCCCCGAGGCAGTTCAGTACAACAGGTCAGTAGAGGATGTGATTCCCCCCGGGAACGCATTGACACTTTTCCGAGACCCGACGCCTCGTATCATGGAGAGTTGGCGCCTGAACTTTACAGGGTTCAACGATATGATATCGGCGGACCGGTTCCTTTTCCGGATTCAGGCGTTGATATCCAGCACCCTGGGAGGGGATTCTTCGGCCTTCCTCCGGCATGCACATCTTTTGTTCAGCGGCGACGCTGCCGACTGGTACTGGAGCTTTAAGGAGTCAACGCCACGTCCCACTTGGCACTCTTTCAGTGCAGCCTTCCGCAATCGATTTGAGGATGGCTTCACTGAGAGAGAGCTAAGAGAGCAAATAAAGAAACGGAAACAAGGCGCTCACGAACCGTTCGACCAGTACTACACCAGTATAGTGAGATTGAGCACTCGCCTGCGAAATACCATGCCCGAGGACGAATTAGTAGAAATTATCAGAGAGAACATGCGCTGGGATCTCCAGAACAGCCTGCTACATTTTCCCATCAACACCATACAGGGATTGCGCCTCCATGCGCGTAGACAAGAACACTTGGATGAGCGACGAGGTACCTTCCGCCCACAACCTCGCATAACGGGACCAAATCCCCGAAATCATCACACCGCGGAGTTGATGGCAGCAGACCACCTGCTTGCTGATCCAGTACCAGTACCGAGGAGCGGAGCACCACCGGAGCTTGAGGACCCAGCATTGATTGATCGACCCTCCCTTGAAGCACTTACAAGCCCGACGGTCTGTTGGAACTGCCGACAACCGGGACATCGGTTCTACGCATGTCCAGCGGAGCCGACGCTTTTCTGCTACCGCTGCGGGAAGGCCGACACATACGCACCTGACTGTGCAAATTGCAAAGGGCGAAAAAACTTGCCACCGAGTGCCGCGACCACCCGTCGGCACTCCTAGACCCCGGACGAACCAATCCAGACCCCATCACCAGCTATGACCCAGCTCCCAACATGACTCCAACTCTGCTGACTCGCACCGCTAAACACAGTTCTCCCGAAGTTCCACAACCGACGCCGTCCTTCGCCGAGGCCAATGCGCAGGGAAATGATAGCGAGACGAAGGTTCCTTGGCATGTAAAACCTTTTCATGTCAGGTTGCGGAATTATTTGGCTACTCGACAGCGCATCTTCCATGAGGAATTGGCCACAAATGTCCCACCGCGAAGCAAGCGAGCCACGCGTCGGATGCGGAGCTTCTGGAGAAAAGTCAGGCAGTCGAGGAAAGTGTTGAAGGACATATACTTAGACGAATTATTGAGGGATGATGTTCGGCCATATGCGTCAGTACACCTCCTGCAAAAACGAGTATCAGGCTTAGTCGATACGGGAGCCAGTGTGAATTGCATCTCTGCCGAGTTTGCAGGGGAGGTACTGGCAAAGCACGCGGACCAAATCCGTCATTTCACCTCCTGGTTAAGCACGGCGGACGGAACTCGTCACTCTGTAGTGGGAAAAATTATGACGGATGTCACCTTTAAAGGGGTAACTAAACCTATGGAATTTTTCATCATACCTCAGTTAACCCAGAATCTTTATTTAGGAGTGGATTTCGTTCGAAAATTTAACTTGGCCCCGGCACTATTTTCCAGTTCGACCCTGGAGTCCGTCACCACCGTTCCTGACCAATCTCAACCCACTAACTTACTACGGCATACACTGGATGTAACTCAGCAACTGCGTCTCGACTCGGCTATATCGGCTTTTCCATCGCACGAGAAAGAAGGTCTCGGGCGGACTGCCCTGGTGTTCCACACTATAGATGTGGGGGACGCTAAACCCATAAAACAGAGACATTTCGCCATATCTCCGGCGAAGGAAAAATCGTTATATGCCGAAGTGGATCGAATGCTATCATTAGGCGTAATCGAAGAATCACAGAGCGCGTGGGCTTCCCCAGTCACCTTAGTTGTCAAGCCGAACAAGGTCCGGTTATGCTTAGATGCCAGACGCTTGAACGCCGTCACAGTCAAGGACGCATATCCTCTACCGTTGATCGAAGGCATTTTGAGTCGATTGCCTAAAGCCCATTTCATCACGAGCTTAGACCTCAAGGACGCCTTCTGGCAAATTCCTTTAGACCCCAGTTCAAAGGAGAAAACAGCCTTCACAGTCCCAGGTCGGCCCCTATATCAATTCGTGACCATGCCATTCGGATTGTGTAATGCCCCCCAAACGATGACGCGCCTTATGGATAAGGTGATACCACCTCATTTGCGGCACCAAGTTTTCGTTTACTTGGACGATCTGCTGCTTATAACCGAGACCTTTGACGAACACATCGACCTGCTTCAGGAGGTGGCTCTACACATCCGGAGGGCAAGATTAACCATCAACATAAGGAAGAGCCAGTTCGTGATGACGGAGGTGAAGTATTTAGGTCACATCATTGGGCATGGGCATATCAAGACCGATCCGGAAAAGACTCAAGCGATTGACGTTTTTCCATTACCCAAGACCACCAAACAGTTACGCCGATTCTTAGGCGTATGCGGATGGTACCAGCGTTTTGTACGTGACTATGCCACCATTACCACTCCTTTGACCGACATGCTGCGTAAGGGACGTAAATTCGTCTGGGAAGAGCCCAGCTTGCGAGCCTTTGAAGAGCTAAAGAAGAGTCTGACTACAGCCCCCGTACTGCACAGCCCGGACTTTGACAAACCGTTCTCAATCCATTGTGACGCGAGTCAACATGGGGTGGGAGCAGTCTTAGTCCAGGTTGCACAAGACGGCGAGGAGAGACCTATAGCCTTCATGTCTCACAAGCTGAACCCAGCCCAGCGAAATTACACGGTCTCCGAGCAAGAATGTTTAGCCGCGGTGTTGGCAGTGAAACGCTTCCGAGCCTATGTGGAGGGACACACCTTTGAAATCGTTACGGATCACGCTTCTCTGAAATGGCTAATGAGCCAGACTGATCTCAACGGCAGATTGGCCAGGTGGGCACTGAAACTCCAGGCATTTGACTTCACAATTCGCCACCGAAAAGGAAGCCAGCATGTAGTCCCCGACACCCTATCCAGAATGTTCGCCCCTGAAGGAGCCGAGTTGGTCCAAGAGGACGACAGCCCCCAATTGATCGATCTGGACCATCCTGCCTTCAAGTCAGCCAGCTACACCCAACTGATTCACACTATCCAGAACCAACAGCCCCAGCTTCCTGAACTGCGGTTGACGGATGGATTTATTTACAAGCGGATGGGACACGCATCCGGTGACCCCATACAAGAAGAAGAACAGTGGAAGTTGTGGGTGCCCGAAGAATTAACCACTGATCTTATCAGGCGGGCTCATGACCACCCATCAAGTGCGCACGGCGGATACGGTCGTACACTTAGGCGGTTGAAAACCTGTTTCTTTTGGCCTAAGATGGCACAACAGATAAAAGCGTACGTAGCCTCCTGTGAGCTATGCAAGTGCACTAAAGCGCCCAACACCATTCTTCGACCACCCATGGGTAAGGTTGAGGTCCCCGAACGCGTGTTCCAGCGCTTGTACATTGATCTTATCGGTCCTTACCCTCGATCTGCTTCTGGTCACACGGGAGCTGTCGTGGTCCTGGACCAGCTCTCCAAATTCCCTATCATAGAACCACTACGTAACATGCACACTGGACCAATAATCAGCTTTTTGGAGAACCGAGTCTTTCACATGTTTGGAGTTCCGGAGAAACTTGTCTCCGACAATGGGGTCCAGTTCACCTCCAGCAAGTTCCGAGACCTAATGTCCAAATACGGCATCATCCACCAACGAACTGCCGTCTATTCACCACAAGCCAACGCATCCGAACGACTGAATCGTACGCTCATAGCGGCCATTCGCGCCTATGTCCACCCGAATCAGAGGGACTGGGATCGCAAATTGTCCGCCATCACTAGTGCACTGCGCTCGTCGTACCACGCCACGACCGGCATTTCGCCGTATTTCGCAGTGTTCGGCCAGTACATGATCTGTCATGGGAGCGCTTACCGGCTATTGCGGCAGCTGAAATCGCTAGAGGACCCAATCGTGGTTCTAGAACCGCACGAAAAGCTCCAACTTCTGCGAGATCAACTGCGGGAGAAGATTGAAGAAAGTAGACGGATGGGAGAGGAGCGGTACAACTTGCGATCTCATCCTTCTGGCTTTAAGGCCGGCGACGAAATATATCGTCGAAACTTCCGACAGAGCGATGCCACCCGACATTACAATGCCAAACTAGACAAGAAATTCGTGAAGTGTCGAGTCATACAAGTCATAAGCCCCACCCGATACCTCATCGCGGACATGACTGGTAAGACCCTGGGAATTTACCACGCAAAAGACCTTAGACGATGAAGTGCAACTAATTCCCACGAGAAACCTTGGCTTATCCCAAATCTCTGCCTAGACGAAGGCCTCCGAATAACACCTGACTTCCTACTATATAGTCACTGCCGAGTCTTCACGAACAGGGTTGTAGCCTATCCTTCGAAACGGATCTTCGACCCGCCACGTCCCTAACCAAGACCTGTTACCAAGGAGACGGGATCGTAATTACTTCGATTTTGGGGGGGGGAATGTGTAATGTGACGCCTGCGCCCAGGAATCGAAGTGATTCCGATCCCGAACCCTTGTAACCTGCCAGATGGATATGTCCTCGAAGTGCCAGCGGACTTCATCTGTTGTGCGGATATCGTTGTGCAGAAAATATTTTTTTTTTCTGTCCAAATATTTGGATCCGTGGATATAAATATTCGAAATATAGAATTAATCCAACCCCGGCACATTTCGAGACATAGCCATCTGGAAATGCCCCTCCACCGTGGCCATCGAGAAAACTATGCCACTGGCGACATCTGAAGAAGCACATTTCCGCCATATGAAGTGCCATTCCACGCACATATGTTTTGTCCGAGGTGACAACCGGAACTTTTGACAGCACATGGAGGCGCTAAACGTCATCGTAAAGTTCTTCGTGATAATATCCAAGGTATTACAAAACCAGCTATACGTCGTTTGGCGCGACGTGGTGGAGTGAAACGTATTCCCTGTTTAATCTGTGAAGAAACGCGTGGTGTGCTTAAAGAGTTTTTGGAAAACGTTATTCGTGAGGCAGTGACATTCACCGGAGCAGAAACATTAGGAAAGAGGTTAGTTTAGTTAATAACTAATTAGAAAAGTTTAGCAATATTTTGTCTGGTCTGCAGCGGAAGGCAGTGTGAACTGCGGACTAAGTGGGAATATACCTTCGATAAAACAATCTCTCTTAATGAATCCAGTAGGAGAATAATTCAACACCAAAATGATTTGACACTTCTTCATGCGGAAATTCGAAGTAACGCTTGCTACTTTGTTCAGATTGATCAATTGGCGTATCGCTTGCAATCCGCAGTACAGATTGCAGTCTTCGATTCAGCAACGTACATTGTACGGTATAAACATATGCTATTAAAAGTGATCAACATTGTCCGCGGGTATGCTTCTCACGTTATCAAAAATGCGGCGCTAATATTGAAAGTCGAGTGGACACAGCCACATGGCGGGAATTCTGCAAATGTGATGGTCGTATCACATATAATCCGATCAACTCAACTTACAAGGACAGCTTCATTGCCCGCAAAACCATCCTGGAATATGGTTCTGGTCAAATCTTTGAACGATCCGGATTTGTTGCTTGATTGTGCTGTTGTGATTCGAGATAAGTATCCAAAGGCTAAATATTATTTTCTCGTTCTTCCCAAGGTAGATATACCAAGATTTATCATAAGGAAAGAAAATCGGGGACCTTAAAATCAGCCTTCATGCCGTTCCAAGCATGCAACGGCTACATCTGCATGCGATATGGCGGATTTTCAATCGCCTTGCCAATATGTTGAGGAAATATTAAATCATATGTAAATATTTAGTACATAAGATTTTTAAATGAAGTCAGGATCATTACTAATCAATCTATATGGATTCAAGTGGACTTCGAATTTAAGTGAATATGATTAGATGTATGTCGCCAAACGCAGAAGCTAACAATAGCCAACTAATAAACTGCAAACGATCGGATCAAAGTAAAAAGACTCTAAAACTTAGAACACTTGAACCTTTTTCGTAACAATATCAAAATATGTAACATGTTACTTAACAGGGTCAAGGTCACGCAAAAGAAAAAACGAAGTTTTAATTAAGTACTCTGATAACGGCACATCGATATTGGAAAACTGTATGTTGTTTTTAACCATTCGCTGCGAACTCTCATGCGTTTAGAAGATGAGCTTGATGTAACAGTCGCAAAATGGAAATACCATCTGCCAACCAAATTTAAAGTTCGCTAGTGATAATGAAAGTCATAAACAAAAAAACATTTGTTTTCAAATGGTTGCTTTTTAGTGTATAAATTGCCTCTGATAACAAGTTTCTTTTCTTTGTGACTGAAATTTCGAATGGCACTTCAAAACGATTCTCTGAAGTAATTTATCGACTAGTCAATAAATTTGCTGCCGTTCAAGTGAAAAATTACCAAAATAGAAAATATTCCTGAACCATTTGGAAGTATTCTATTCCGTCCTTGTGAAACAGCCTAAAGTAGTAGATGCGATATTTTTTTTTATATGAACTTTAAAAGAAACGTAAGCGACAATTGATCAGCGAAGTTACACAAAATAAAATATTCCATTGAAAATAAAAAAACACAAATAATTTCCTTATTTAAAGACAAAGAAAAAACAGAATACCGGCTGATTGTATTCAAAATACACGTCGACTCGTAATTGAAGTAAAGTATAATTGAAAAGAAAAATTATTTTTTTTGTATAGTACAGAGTTGTGCCTTATTTGTTTGGATAGAAGAAAACATAAAGGAAAAAAAAACTTAAATGTAGTTATAATTTTGTTTTGAATACTATAATAAGTAATCGACTATAAGGAAGAAGAGATAAAATGGTTAACTTTAAGTGTTGTCAGAAATATTGAAGAGAATGTACTGCTAATCATCTCACAATATTATGATGCTATCCGCCCAATCATACATATTTTGAGTTTTTATTTATTGGAAAAATATTCAATTTATGTGTCATAAATTTAAATTAATTCGATTTAAGTAAGCATGCAATTGAAAGATTTAAGTAAAAAAACGGAAAAATTGAGAAAAAGAAATGTGAGGCAAAAAAAGGCAGCCTATACTTCCTTTGAAATGTCTAAATTGTGCAAATGTTAGTTTTTGAAACTTAATCAGTTTTAACTCTTCTTTAGTGATAAATCGCTCTTATTTCTTGAACACGATACATGTGAACGTTTTAGAAATTCCAAACCATTTCTAGCCCTCGAATCCTTTCCCCATGAGAAATAAGCTCGATATGACTAAATTTACAACAAACAAGCAACCAGCAAATTTGTTTAATGCTTAGAATATACGAAAATCCTTAGTGATATGTTTTTTTAAACGCAAAATTTAAATCCAAAACATAGATAAAAGATAGTTTGTGTTTTCTCAAATTAAAGCTTAAAATAAGAAAAAGTAGAAATTCATTACAGTTTGACATTCAAATCAAATCTATGTTCATATGTTAAAAGTATCATAAATATATTTGATTCCGGGAATTGAAATAAGATAAAGTTGGATATATGACAATCTAGGTATGCTCAGGTACACATACATTTCATAAGTAACGTCCACAAAGGTTTAGGTTCCCAAGAGTTGCGCTCATTGGAAATAGTTAGAGAAAATCTAAATTAGCTACGGTGTAATTTTCAGAAACGAAAATCTAAATATTTTATTCGGCAATATTTTTTAAAGTTATTGTTTAGACCTTTTCATTTGGACATTTCCTTTCTACATCACATACAGCAAAAAAAAAAAAATGTTCCTTTCGAGCCGAAGCTATGATTTTAAGCAAATGCAGAACTTCCTAGATTAGTTTATCCTTTAAACAATTACTGTGATCAGAATTTAACAGTCAACATTCCAAAATTAAAAAAAAAAAAAAATTTGATTATCAATTTCAGTAGATATGATTCACGTCTTGTTGGATTGAGTTAGGACAAAAATAAATAAAGAAGGTAAAACCATCAATTCAAATCTAGTGTAATGTAAAGGATTTGAATGTCAATGATTTTCTGTGGAACAAAGTGAAAGTGGCAGAAAATGCGAATAAAGACCATAATATTCCATTACTTGTTAAGAAAGTTTATTAATTGTATAACATAGCGAGAATATCTCGCTCTAAATTTTTTTTTGTAATAAATATAACTCAAAACTATAAAAATACAAAATAAAATCATGAATTGCTAATTTAACTAACGACTTTCCTTTTCAGTGACTCGTTCTTTTTCAGGGGGAACAGAGAGTGTAGGGTAAGTATGCCGTCGCGAGGGTAGGGTTTCGACAAATCCGCTGAAGTCGGTTTCGCGTCGCGCGCGGTACGCGGTACCTTTGCTTGTTTCGCCATTTCTTTAGAGTAGTTTTCTTCGGTGTAAGTTCGAGTAGTATATTTTTCGGTACCGCGTCGGTGAATCGGTAACGCGCCTATGGGATTTTGTAGCGTTTTTGATTTGAGATCTGTGGATAGATCACATCCAGAACTAACGTAATGTAGGTTTCTCGTTCTGGATGAGTAATTGTTGACGCGTTTGAAAAACGGGCAAGTTCAGGTGACTGAAATATTGTGATTGAGCGTAATCCATTCGGAGACCCGTGACCGAAATCCTCTCCGAACTAGCTGGCCGACAAGCAGTCACCGCGTGACTGGATTACGGTGCACGGATTGGTTGACCTGTTGGTACCATCCGTTGGCACTACTCAGACTTAACGTCTAGAACCGATGAGAGGTCGGTTCCGCGTTCGAGCTGAAGGTAGAGGAAAATCATTACAAATGGCGCCCAACGTGGGGCCAAAAACATCCTAAGGGGGAAAGAACTTCGCGTCTTCTGACGAGTTGGTCCTTTACGGAGGATGTAAGGTACTTTGGTACTCGAGTCCCACTATCAGGAGCAGTGGAATTGTGTGATACACATTAGAGGTCGCTTCACGTGAGTTGTAGCTTCCGCTCTCCTTTGTTTGATTTTGCTTTCGCGACAGAATCCTTCCGATGTGTTGTCCCAGGTTAACCCCTGTAAGGACCTTCTATTTTCTTGATGGAACTGCCAGTCTGATGGGTTTACCTATCAGCATGGACTCTCAAGAAAATAGAAGGCTACCTTGCCTTTATGTCGCGGAAGGATTCTAACTATTTCTTATGCGTGTTAGACGAGTGGTATCGGTTCAACGTTCGATGGCGTATGCTGGAGTTGCGAAGCCCGGAATGCTTCCACGCGTCGGGAATTTTGACCGCGTACAAAGTCGTTACGGTAGCTCTACCACTTGTCTCGTCGAGTCATTTAACGTAGATTAGAAACGGTTTGTAATGTATGTGGGTATGGGGATAAATTTCGTAAATCGACCGAAGCACCCTTTCTTCGGCAGATTACCACGCACTCTCATTTCCCGCTGAAGAGTTCGACCACTGAAAAGGAAAGTGTATATCAAATAATTTTTTTTCTTCCCACGTATCAATAGCTCGCCACTATCGGCCACTAATTAGTAGTAAGTTTTGTCCATTTATATATTAGGGTTATAATAGGAATAAGTCTAGTTTATATATTTTTTCTCTTTTTTTTTTAGAAGCAAAACGAAAATGGCCACGAAGCGGACCCCAGATAAGCGGTGGACCCGATCTAAAACGGTCCAACCAGCTAACTGTGGGATCTGCTTCGAAGACGTAGTGGAGGGCGTACACAGCGTGCGATTGGATTGTGGACATCTATTCCATCGTGCCTGTGTACAACAGCTCCTCCTCACGTCAGAGCTGTGTCCCTTATGCCGGCGACCCATAGAGCGGACCGCCCTAGACGTCCCCCTCGGAACGCCCCTACCAACGCGTGGAGCAGTGGCGAAAGGAGCTCCAGAAGCCGAACCGTCACACCCACTCTTAGACCTGCAAGGAGCAGTAGGCGGTGAAGTTCCGGCTGCAAGTGTCGTGTCCGAGGTGACAACCATGCCTTCCGCCCACTCCATTGACACCCTCGTGGCGTTGATGAGGGATATGTCGGAGAGGATTGGCAACCTGGAGGGAAAGATCCAGAATCTCCCGTTGAGCCAACCACCCAGCCGCGTGAGAACTCCGCTTGGCTGGGAGCCAAATCCCAGTGTGGCGATGCCCCACTCCCGACAATCCGAGCAATGGGTCCCACCCCCAAGGAACTCGGGAATGGATCCCAGAGCTCCCGAATACAGACCGCGACACAGTACCGGACCTCCGTTGGTACCTCCAGCCCCCGAGGCAGTTCAGTACCACAGGTCAATCGAGGATGTGATTCCCCCCGGGAACGCATTGGCACCTTTTCGAGACCCGACGCCTCGTATCATGGAGAGTTGGCGCCTGAACTTTACAGGGTTCAACGATATGATATCGGCGGACCGGTTCCTTTTCCGGATTCAGGCGTTGGTATCCAGCACCCTGGGAGGTGATTCCTCGGCCTTCCTCCGGCATGCACATCTTTTGTTCAGCGGCGACGCTGCCGACTGGTACTGGAGCTTTAAAGAGTCAACGCCACGTCCCACTTGGCACTCTTTCAGTGCAGCCTTCCGCAATCGATTTGAGGATGGCTTCACTGAGAGAGAGCTAAGAGAGCAAATAAAGAAACGGAAACAAGGCGCTCACGAACCGTTCGACCAGTACTACACCAGTATAGTGAGATTGAGCACGCGCCTGCGAAATACCATGCCCGAGGACGAATTGGTAGAAATTATCAGAGAGAACATGCGCTGGGATCTCCAGAACAGCCTGCTACATTTTCCCATCAACACCATACAGGGATTGCGCCTCCATGCGCGTAGACAAGAACACTTGGATGAGCGACGAGGTACCTTCCGTCCACAACCTCGCATAACGGGACCAAATCCCCGAAATCATCACACCGCGGAGTTGATGGCAGCGGACCACCTGCTTGCTGATCCAGTACCAGTACCGAGGAGCGGAGCACCACCGGAGCTTGAGGACCCAGCCTTGATTGATCGACCCTCCCTTGAAGCAATTACAAGCCCGACGGTCTGTTGGAACTGCCGACAACCGGGACATCGGTTCTATGCATGTCCAGCGGAGCCAACGCTTTTCTGCTACCGTTGCGGGAAGGCCGGCACATACGCACCTGATTGTGCAAATTGCAAAGGGCGAAAAAACTTGCCACCGAGTGCCGCGACCACCCGTCGGCACTCCTAGACCCCGGACGAACCAATCCAGACCCCATCACCAGCTATGACCCAGCTCCCAACATGACTCCAATTCTGCTGACTCGCACCGCTAACCACAATTCTCCCGAAGTTCCACAACCGACGCCGTCCTTCGCCGATGCCAACGCGCAAGGGAATAATAGCGAGGCGAAAGTTCCTTGGCATGTAAAACCTTTTCATGTCAGGTTGCGGAATTATTTGGCTACTCGACAGCGCATCTTCCATGAGGAATTGGCCACAAATGTCCCACCGCGAAGCAAGCGAGCCACGCGTCGGATGCGGAGCTTCTGGAGAAAAGTCAGGCAGTCGAGGAAAGTGTTGAAGGACATATACTTAGACGAATTATTGAGGGATGATGTTCGGCCATATGCGTCAGTACACCTCCTGCAAAAACGAGTATCAGGCTTAGTCGATACGGGAGCCAGTGTGAATTGCATATCTGCCGAGTTTGCAGGGGAGGTACTGGCAAAGCACGCGGACCGAATCCGTCATTTCACCTCCTGGTTAAGCACGGCGGACGGAACTCGTCACTCTGTAGTGGGAAAAATTATGACGGATGTCACCTTTAAAGGGGTAACTAAACCTATGGAATTTTTCATCATACCTCAGTTAATCCAGAATCTTTACCTAGGAGTGGATTTCGTTCGAAAATTTAACTTGGCCCCGGCACTATTTTCCGGTTCGACCCTGGAGTCCGTCACCACAGTTCCTGACCAATCTCAACCCACTAACTTATTACGGCATACACTGGATGTAACTCAGCAACTGCGTCTTGACTCGGCTATATCGGCTTTTTCATCGCACGAGAAAGAAGGTCTCGGGCGGACTGCCCTGGTGTTCCACACTATAGATGTGGGGGACGCTAAACCCATAAAACAGAGACATTTCGCCATATCTCCGGCGAAGGAAAAATCGTTATATGCCGAAGTGGATCGAATGCTATCATTAGGCGTAATCGAAGAATCACAGAGCGCGTGGGCTTCCCCAGTCACCTTAGTTGTCAAGCCGAACAAGGTCCGGTTATGCTTAGATGCCAGACGCTTGAACGCCGTCACAGTCAAGGACGCATATCCTCTACCGTTGATCGAAGGCATTTTGAGTCGATTGCCTAAAGCCCATTTCATCACGAGCTTAGACCTCAAGGACGCCTTCTGGCAAATTCCTTTAGACCCCGGTTCAAAGGAGAAAACAGCCTTCACAGTCCCAGGTCGGCCCCTATATCAATTCGTGACCATGCCATTCGGATTGTGTAATGCCCCCCAAACGATGACGCGCCTTATGGATAAGGTGATACCACCTCATTTGCGGCACCAAGTTTTCGTTTACTTGGACGATCTGTTGCTTATAACCGAGACCTTTGACGAACACATCGACCTGCTTCAGGAGGTGGCTCTACACATCCGGAGGGCAAGATTAACCATCAACATAAGGAAGAGCCAGTTCGTGATGACGGAGGTGAAGTATTTAGGTCACATCATTGGGCATGGGCATATCAAGACCGATCCGGAAAAGACTCAAGCGATTGACGTTTTTCCATTACCCAAGACCACCAAACAGTTACGCCGATTCTTAGGCTTATGCGGATGGTACCAGCGTTTTGTACGTGACTATGCCACCATTACCACTCCTTTGACCGACATGCTGCGTAAGGGACGTAAATTCGTCTGGGAAGAGCCCAGCTTGCGAGCCTTTGAAGAGCTAAAGAAGAGTCTGACTACAGCCCCCGTACTGCACAGCCCGGACTTTGACAAACCGTTCTCAATCCATTGTGACGCGAGTCAACATGGGGTGGGAGCAGTCTTAGTCCAGGTTGCACAAGACGGCGAGGAGAGACCTATAGCCTTCATGTCGCACAAGCTGAACCCAGCCCAGCGAAATTACACGGTCTCCGAGCAGGAATGTCTAGCTGCGGTGTTGGCAGTGAAACGCTTCCGAGCCTATGTGGAGGGACACACCTTTGAAATCGTTACGGATCACGCTTCTCTGAAATGGCTAATGAGCCAGACTGATCTCAACGGCAGATTGGCCAGGTGGGCACTGAAACTACAGGCATTTGACTTCACAATTCGCCACCGAAAAGGAAGCCAGCATGTAGTCCCCGACACCCTATCCAGAATGTTCGCCCCTGAAGGAGCCGAGTTGGTCCAAGAGGACGACAGCCCCCAATTGATCGATCTGGACCATCCTGCCTTCAAGTCAGCAACCTACACACAACTGATTCATACTATCCAGAATCAACAGCCCCAGCTGCCTGAACTGCGGTTGACGGATGGATTTATTTATAAGCGGATGGGACACGCATCCGGAGACCCCATACAAGAAGAAGAACAGTGGAAGTTGTGGGTGCCCGAAGAATTAACCACTGATCTTATCAGGCGGGCTCATGACCACCCAACAAGTGCGCACGGCGGATACGGTCGTACACTTAGGCGGTTGAAAACCTGTTTCTTTTGGCCTAAGATGGCACAACAGATAAAAGCGTACGTAGCCTCTTGTGAGCTATGCAAGTGCACTAAAGCGCCCAACACCATTCTTCGGCCACCCATGGGTAAGGTTGAGGTCCCCGAACGCGTGTTCCAGCGCTTGTACATTGATCTTATCGGTCCTTACCCTCGATCTGCTTCTGGCCACACGGGAGCTGTCGTGGTCCTGGACCAGCTCTCCAAATTCCCTATCATAGAGCCACTACGTAACATGCACACTGGACCAATAACCAGCTTTTTGGAGAACCGAGTCTTTCACATGTTTGGAGTTCCGGAGAAACTTGTCTCCGACAATGGGGTCCAGTTCACCTCCAGCAAGTTCCGAGACCTAATGTCCAAATACGGCATCATCCACCAACGAACTGCCGTCTATTCACCACAAGCCAACGCATCCGAACGACTGAATCGTACGCTCATAGCGGCCATTCGCGCCTATGTCCACCCGAATCAGAGGGACTGGGATCGCAAATTGTCCGCCATCACTAGTGCGCTGCGCTCGTCGTACCACGCCACGACCGGCATTTCGCCGTATTTTGCAGTGTTCGGCCAGTACATGATCGGTCATGGGAGCGCTTACCGGCTATTGCGGCAGCTGAAATCGCTAGAGGACCCAATCGTGGTTCTAGAACCGCACGAAAAGCTCCAACTTCTGCGAGATCAACTGCGGGAGAAGATTGAAGAAAGTAGACGGATGGGAGAGGAGCGGTACAACTTGCGATCTCATCCTTCTGGCTTTAAGGCCGGCGACGAAATATATCGTCGAAACTTCCGACAGAGCGATGCCACCCGCCATTACAATGCCAAACTAGACAAGAAATTCGTGAAGTGTCGAGTCATACAAGTCATAAGCCCCACCCGATACCTCATCGCGGACATGACTGGTAAGACCCTGGGAATTTACCACGCAAAAGACCTTAGACGATGAAGTGCAACTAATTCCCACGAGAAACCTTGGCTTATCCCAAATCTCTGCCTAGACCAAGGCCTCCGAATAACACCTGACTTCCTACTATATAGTCACTGTCGAGTCTTCACGAACAGGGTTGTAGCCTATCCTTCGAAACCGATCTTCGACCCGTCACGTCCCTAACCAAGACCTTTTACAAAGGAGACGGGATCGTAATTACTTCGATTTTGGGGGGGGGAATGTGTAATGTGACGCCTACGCCCAGGAATCGAAGTGATTCCGATCCCGAACCCTTGTAACCTGCCAGATGGATATGTCCTCGAAGTGCCAGCGGACTTCATCGGTTGTGCGGATATCGTTGTGCAGAAAATATTTTTTTTTCTGTCCAAATATTTAGATCCGTGGATATAAATATTCGAAATATAGAATTAATCCAACCCCGGCACATTTCGAGACATAGCCATCTGGAAATGCCCCTCCACCGTGGCCATCGAGAAAACTATGCCACTGGCGACATCTGGAGAAGCACATTTCCGCCATATGAAGTGCCATTCCACGCACAGATGTTTTGTCCGATGTGACAACCAGGGATTTGACAGCCACATGGAAGTGATGGCAGTCAGTATACTTTCATTTGGACAGATGTCAGGAAATTTGGCGCCTCTTGTAGGACGTAAAAGCCGAGAAGGTGTAGGAAAAGAACGGGTCACGGGAATTGCCGCTGTTGTACGGACATTGATTAATCGTTTGGCTAAGTAACAGCAATAAGTAAGTGAGTGATGCAATTTTTCATCAATTAAAAGTTTAAGAGTTAACCTCTCTCTCTAGGTTGGTGTTGTGTCTAAAAGTGAAGGCCGCTCTTGATTGGGAATAAAGAGTTCCTCGCCCCATGAATGGGATGCGCCGAAAAACACCGACTGGCGAAATTCGTTGCGACGAGTGTAACAAGGTATTTACAAAGATTTGCTATTTAACACAACACTATAAAACATTCCATAAGGGCGAGCAACCATTCCGTTGTAATCGATGTGGCAAACGTTTTTCCAACGAAGTCACTTTCGACACGCACTATGCGAAGCACAGTGCAGCACAAAAACCCCATCAATGTCAATTTTGTCCGAAACAATTCCATCATAAAACTGATCTGAGAAGACATATCGATTCGCATACAGGCAGAAAAGCTTACGTGTGCGAAACCTGTTTAAAAGGCGTCATTTAATCATAAATTATTTCTGCAAGTAAAATGACCCTACTGCACCAAAGAACGTGATATTATGAAATAAAATGGTACTCGTTTTCTATTAATGAGAAATATTCAGCAACCACTTTCCTTTTCTCATATTTACAATGTCACGTTTCTGTTCTTCACTCTGTCTGTTTAATTTAAACAAGATCTTCCACAGAGAAAAATGCCAGATTTTATGAACATTAGCCTCCAACCCTTCCTATCAAACAGACATTCTACAAATTTATCAGTGATATTCTTAGTTTTAAAAAAATCTTTAAAATTGATAGTAAATTGTCTAAGGACATAAGTTATAATTGGGAACTCACTTTACTTCCACTTGTTTTGTAAGAAACTTTCATAAAATGTTTACATACAATAACTATTAGTTTTAAGTGCTGTTTTTTTTTTGTAAAGGTTATTTTTTTTTGTCCTTTTATTAAAATTATTTGATTTATTTGATTATTCAATCAAGGCAAGAAAACTTTCAGAATACATCTTCGAAAAGACAATAAAACATTCCTTAAAAAAAAAAAAAAAAAATTTATATCACATATACATAAAATACCAAGTATAATTTATCTTATAACTACTAGTAAAGGAAACTATTGCAACGAAAGGATATATAGAGTTTAGATTTTGCTGGATAAGTTAATAATTTTACGTGAACGGTGACACAATAACAGAGAAGTACCGACAGACCTCAGCGATATATTTTGCATTTTTCAACTGTAAAACTAATACCGAACAAGTATTTTTGCATTTTTAACTCTTCAAAGTAGATGATCAGAAAACTTGCACACTCCCACAACAAACTCTTAATGCTAGAGAACACAGACCACATTTACCATTCATATGTTTAAAGAAGCCATCATATATTTCAGGTTATTGATTAAATTTTTTTTTATTCTTGCAAAGAATTTTAGAAATATTGTTACCGATCAGTCACAATTTGTTAAAAGACACATTTTGGGTCTAGAAACGATACAATAATGTTTTATTCATTTAAAGTAATATTAGATTGAAAAAAAAAAAAAAAAATTTCGTATTTAGGGTGATCAACGTCTTACCTCATTTCTACTTTCTTATATAGTTTCCATGAATTAATGTTTTGTATCAAATACGGTGAATTTTGTATAAATAGATGTACGTTACATAGTAGTGCTACTCAAAATAAGCAACTCAATAGTTTCCTACAAAGTGCCTTGTATGTTAGTTATAGATATAGTTTTTTTACAAAAATCAGTTTGTATAAAATTAGGTAAGAATGTATAAGATATGAATTAATCGTCAATGGAAAACTCCTCGAAATATGAAAACGTTTGACATTCAAATCAAATCTATGTTCATATGTTAAAAGTATCATAAATATATTTGATTCCGGGAATTGAAATAAGATAAAGTTGGATATATGACAATCTAGGTATGCTCAGGTACACATACATTTCATAAGTAACGTCCACAAAGGTTTAGGTTCCCAAGAGTTGCGCTCATTGGAAATAGTTAGAGAAAATCTAAATTAGCTACGGTGTAATTTTCAGAAACGAAAATCTAAATATTTTATTCGGCAATATTTTTTAAAGTTATTGTTTAGACCTTTTCATTTGGACATTTCCTTTCTACATCACATACAGCAAAAAAAAAAAAAATGTTCCTTTCGAGCCGAAGCTATGATTTTAAGCAAATGCAGAACTTCCTAGATTAGTTTATCCTTTAAACAATTACTGTGATCAGAATTTAACAGTCAACATTCCAAAATTAAAAAAAAAAAAAAATTTGATTATCAATTTCAGTAGATATGATTCACGTCTTGTTGGATTGAGTTAGGACAAAAATAAATAAAGAAGGTAAAACCATCAATTCAAATCTAGTGTAATGTAAAGGATTTGAATGTCAATGATTTTCTGTGGAACAAAGTGAAAGTGGCAGAAAATGCGAATAAAGACCATAATATTCCATTACTTGTTAAGAAAGTTTATTAATTGTATAACATAGCGAGAATATCTCGCTCTAAATTTTTTTTTGTAATAAATATAACTCAAAACTATAAAAATACAAAATAAAATCATGAATTGCTAATTTAACTAACGACTTTCCTTTTCAGTGACTCGTTCTTTTTCAGGGGGAACAGAGAGTGTAGGGTAAGTATGCCGTCGCGAGGGTAGGGTTTCGACAAATCCGCTGAAGTCGGTTTCGCGTCGCGCGCGGTACGCGGTACCTTTGCTTGTTTCGCCATTTCTTTAGAGTAGTTTTCTTCGGTGTAAGTTCGAGTAGTATATTTTTCGGTACCGCGTCGGTGAATCGGTAACGCGCCTATGGGATTTTGTAGCGTTTTTGATTTGAGATCTGTGGATAGATCACATCCAGAACTAACGTAATGTAGGTTTCTCGTTCTGGATGAGTAATTGTTGACGCGTTTGAAAAACGGGCAAGTTCAGGTGACTGAAATATTGTGATTGAGCGTAATCCATTCGGAGACCCGCGACCGAAATCCTCTCCGAACTAGCTGGCCGACAAGCAGTCACCGCGTGAATGGATTACGGTGCACGGATTGGTTGACCTGTTGGTACCATCCGTTGGCACTACTCAGACTTAACGTCTAGAACCGATGAGAGGTCGGTTCCGCGTTCGAGCTGAAGGTAGAGGAAAATCATTACACCCACATATACCACAGGTACTCCAAGACAACCGTAGATTTGAAACTTAAACCCATCAATAATTATGACAATCACAGCAATCTTAACAACGCCACCTGTACTAAAACACTACCAACGGTGGACGGTCTCTCTCTTCAGTGGCCTCTCAAACGACTTTGTTGAAATGAACCCTTATCGAAACCCCGGTAGAACCCAAACAGATGTTGAGTCGCCTAATCTAACCTTATCACATTCGACTCCGGGAATATCAGGCAGTGCGTACAAGAATTTGTAGTGTTTTAATGGTGTTCAAATGTCCGTTAAGGACTGAAGTGGTGATCTGCTGCTACGTTTGTCAAAATATTTTATTTCAAATCCGAGGTTTTCTCAGCTCTGTTGAGAAGTTTTATCTTTTCTTATTTCCTATTTTTGGTTTTTTTTTTATTTTTTCTTGGCTCTAGACTCCTTATAATGATTTCCTTCTGCTTCTTCTTTGTCTACAGCCCCTCTCGGGCCTTCGCTTGGAGATAGTTAGAGTATCTCATTTTCATGACCGTATTGATTTTTCCGGAAGTTGGTTTGGTCAGTACCATGCTCCCGTGTGCTTGCTCAGCTATGATGTGATCTGATTAAATCAGTACCTACCACCACTGAGTGAACACTCGTAGTCTGTCCGAAGAATCCCCTGAACTAAATCACGTTGCTCCCAACGAGATTTGAACCTGGGAACTTCGGCTTATGTGTTCATGCTCTGACCGCTAGACCACACAGGCTACATATGATTTCCTATCTTTTCTATTATCCTTGTTAAATTTTATGAACACCTGGATCGTTAAATATTCGTACTTTTCTTAGTTTGATTAAATTTAAACTTATTACTATAACTTTAATTCACTTAAACACTTTGATGAGATTATTGGGGCACTACAATCATGTTGTCCTTATTGTTGAACTAAATCTACATTCGCTGGAATTCTTCCTCGAACTTAACGTTATTGCAATATCAGTTTTACTCGTATAGAAGAGAATTAAGAGGGTTCAAACTCCATCATCACCTCCACGATACAGCTCACTCGCGGCGACTTTTCCAATAGCCAAAACAACTGATTCGGAAAACTTTTGCACATAATTGTTCTTTTCGTGAAGATATCTCAAGCAGTTTGCCTATCTGGATTGACTTAGCTAAAACGCCAATTTCTCGCTGAACTATACTCCATTCAATGAATGCATAAAGAGTCACTAGCACTACCGTTGCGTTCTCACTCAATTAACGTACCTGACGTCACTTCCCGTAGAATTTCCGAACACAGCTGTCCAGTAAATTGACAGTAGCATCTCAGTAGGCCGAAAGTAGGCTTTTGAGATTGTCAAGTATGACATTTCTTAGATGAAATTTAGCCGAAATGATACAAATGAGAAGGAAATACATATATTTGTGCGCTAATGTCTTTGACGCCTGATATCTAAAATAAATCGTTGACATATTGCTGATAAAATTTCAAACGTACAGTCATATGTACCGTCAAAAATCTGTAGATAATTTGTTTGATTTGCACAGCACTAGATGGCGCTGATGAGGCTACTCGAAGAGACTAGTTCGCGGCGTGACGTAGTGTTTCCGCTTTCGGGCCTGAGTAAGAAGGCAACGGCACTACGCAAATATACTGCACCAATAAAAAACTCCAATGATATGTGCATCAAATACTTTGTTTAGAAAAAAAACCATAGTTAATTCATCTTAATCGACGGCATTTTTTCCCACTTTTCTACAAACACAGGTTATGTACATTGTATGTTGCGTCAGTGTTGAAAATCAGAATAGACAATTGTTTATTTTTCAAGTAATCCATCTCAATTACAAAATGGTATTAGTTAACATACATGAAAAAGAAGAAACAAGTTGGGTAGACAGAACTTCGCTCATGTCAGAAGGGTTTTGTACTTCACCTACGATATGCAGACATAAAGAAGGATTTAATCAACGCCTGCTTATTCAAGCCTGAAAGGAAAGCATTTAACCTACATGACGTCACAGTGGGAACTGTCAAAATCTGATCAATTGGTCTAAAAGAACAGGTAAATAGGTCTAAAATCTTGGTACGCATTGTGACGTCATGCTGAGGGGGCATTGATTTAATTCAAGAAAAACTATAATGACATGCACAACAAATATATTTTTGTTTTAACAAAACCAGTCTTGCTCCATTTTGATGGGCCAACATTTTGTTGTAATATTACTAAAATCATTGACTAAGCCGAATCTTAAATGTCTTTTTGTTATATTATACATTTGGAGAAAATATGTACAATCAAAAGTGTAGTGTCCGGTTCAATGGAAAGCCTATGTAATGGAAAAACCGTGTATGATTGTTTTGTGTATGATCGTTTTTAATCAAAATTAAAATTTATAGAATATAAGAACCTTTTAAAGAACTACTTAAATATCTACTTTCATTCAATTTAATCATACTAATACAGTTATACTGGCGAAAATATTAAATTTACAAATCTTTTGCTCCAATTTTCCCTGAAATCTGCTGAATACGCGAACACGTGAGCTCCCATTCCACAGAAGCTCTTCTCGTTTGTACGTAAACTGAGAGATTCAACAAACGATATTCTCTTAGGGGAAACAAACTTGCGGAAGAGCGAGGAAAGCATTTGAGCTTGTTGCAGGATTCACCTCTCTGGAGCTTTCATCTGGCTGATTTACACTCGCTCGGTAGATCCGTTTTGCTGTTGTCCTTTCCTTCTTCTTCTTTCTGCGTCATTCTCCTGCCTGGAGCTTTTACTTGGCTGATTTTTTTCTTCTTCTTTCTGCGCCCGTTCTTACTTTCTGCTGGCTGATTCGTAATTGATTGTGAGATTAATGCCGCTGCCGTCTCTTCGCCTCCATCGCATACCTGCTATATGAGGCAACATGGCTTGATTGCAATTTGATAATCCTTATCATGTGAATGAACGTAAAGCGGGAACTGCTCATACCTTTTAGTATTGATGCCATTGGCTGGCGAAGGCATGAGGTGGCGCGTTTGCGCGTTCACAACAGGGTGAACTTACGTTTCACGCTTCTAGGGAGAACACTAGAAACGAACGATGGGGAGACCATGTTATAAAATACTCGATAAGTTTACAGACAATACAAATAAATAACCAAACAATAGTGGCAAGTTTAGTGAACTTGTGTGAATGTCCTAGAAGAAATGCAGAGACTTTCGATGCTTTAACTATTATATTGTGGATATGGACATCAAATTTAAGCTTGGGATCAAAGACTACACCTAGGACCTTGCATGAGTCTACTGAGAAGAAAGGACCATCAGACAGGGTATGCGAGGCAAAGCTTAAGCATAAAGGACCTTTTGCAATATTTATGAACCTTGAGGCAAGGGCAATTTGAATTGTACCAGTAAAATAAGTTGGCTAAGTTGTTTTGAAAATGCTCACAATCTTAAAGAGGCCTATTCAGGAAGGAGGGAACCAAGAATTAAGCCTTGAGGGACTGCAATATAACGCGTGGCATACGACGAGACAGATAAGATGAGATCTGGGAGAGTAAAGAATCACAGGTACCAAGGCTAAGTTTTTGACAGAGAACGCAGTGGCTCACAGAATCAAGGGTTTAGAGAAACCTATCAAAATCACATCAATTTGCAGTTGTTTGTCCAATGCGATTGCAATGAAGTCTGTAAACTTGCATTTCGATTGTCACTGAAGATGACTCAAAGGAGTCGAAACGCATCTGCTCACACAATAAAGCAAGCCCCGACGGCTTTTAAAGAAAATAGAAATATTCTAGTTAACAGCACAAAAGACGGTGGAGGAAAATTTAAAAGATCTAGTATAGGACCAAAACAATTTAATATTATTTGTCAGATGGGAACGCTCTAGACTAGAGAAGAATTTCTCTTTGGAACTCTTATTTCTGTTTTGTCTATTGAACGCAGCCTACAAAGAGATCTACGGCGCGAAAAGCTCAGATCTTTTCGGAATGTCTCCGATAATGAAAATAACTTGAAAGCTGATAAGTCTTGATACTGAATTAAAGTAAAATATGCATGCATTTCGAAATGTCAATCCCTATTTCATTGTGAGAATTTCAATGTAGCTAAATTCTACGAGTATTTTAAATTAGAATCTCGAAATGTAAACTTTTCAGGATAGCTTAAGAATCAATAACTCAAATTTTTAAAAGCATTGCAAAACGGATTTTATAAAGACCTATTCATTTCGCACCCTGCCAGTCCATCTGTCCGTGCGTCACAATAACTTTTCTCAGAAACTAAAGAAGTTAAATAGTCACACTTTGTGGAAAGATCAGAAATTGTGACTTCCCGAATATTTAGGTCTTAGCCAAAAATTTGCTGAAGTGCCCCTTTAAAAAAAATGAAAGGTCTTGATCAGAACTTTAAGGATCTGAAACAAAGAAGTTAGTTTGTGCATCAGGAGGTCCAGGGGGAGATAAATTGAATGAAAAATTGTTATCCCATTACCTCTCAATAAGCGCATTCATATATTTTTGTAAGATTGATATCAAATTTGTTTATTACTTTTCGTCTAACATCCGTAAAGTGAGAACACTAAGGAATACCGACATCAACCATGCCACAGATACTCCAGTTATGCAAACTCATCTAGCGCATGTTGTTATTGTTATTAGACGGTCAATACAAATAGATGCAAGCATGCAACCTTCCGGTGCTAAATTTTATTTCCAAGATTCTGTGAGGAAATGTTGCCCGTAGATGCTGGAATTAAAATTTAATTATGAATTCTTACATCCAATCATGACCGCAACAATTTTTATGTTACTTTTTTCGATGAAGTTTTTATTTGGGGTGACGTTCTGATATTGCACTTTTGTGTAGTGATTTTAATGCTCCCTATATTTTTAGTGATATATTTGTTCGCACTCATTAAATGAATTTAATCATATGATAAATGTTACTACAAACTTAAACTTAAGACCTTCTGGGAATTCTCATACTCCCTCCGATCATAATCATCCACGGTTGGATGTTGTCGTGAACTATCGGATTACAAGGAAATAGAACCAAATACGAGTACGCAGAAAAGCTAAGAGATTTTTGCCCAATCGGTTGGCTTGAAATTTAGAAGCGAGAGGGCTTGTTGCAAAGCTTCGACTCAGGTTTCCTTGCAAGCTTCTTTATATACTTTAGAATAAGTTCTAATCTTGCGTTATAGATCTTTCACTCATTGCTTGGGAGGCGTTTTCTATCAATAAACTACATATGTAGTTTGTTTGATTGCTTCCTCCGCTTATGAACTCTGTTTGAAAAAATCGAACATCTAAATGCATGCATTTCAATTCTTACTTTTAAATTTATGGCTTTCAAAACCCAGGAGACATTCTTAGAATATTTTGTTTTGCAGATCTCTCAGCGGAGCAAACACTGTCTCAAAAGCTGGCTGAGTTTCAGATGCGCATGCAGTATTTGGAGTCTATGTATCGAGCAAGACAAGAAGATGTTGCCATATTATCTCAATACCTAGGATTAACAGGCAGTAATGGCGATTCGGCTAATATAACAATAAATGGCTCTGTGTTAGAATCGTTAAGTCCTGAGGCTAGAATCATCGTTAAGAATTCAACGCTCTTCTCACGTTTTCCATCAAGTCTTCGATTACCGACCGCCTTTCACTTTCTTCCACACTTGTTGGACGACCCGTCTTCGTTAAGGCCCGCTTTTACGTTGACTAAAGGACGAACGGGTGTGTCAATAGCTTTAGGAGTGCCTACCGTCAAGCGAGACAAACAGACATATTTGATGAGTACTCTCCAGAACGTTATATCCAATATGGATGATGCAGAACAAAATGAAACATTGATTGTCGTATTTATTGGCGAAACGGACATGGATTACGTCATGTACGTGGCAAAGCAGATCGAGGTGCGATTTTCGCAGTACGTAGAGAACGGCCTCATCGAAGTGATAGCCCCAGCTGCCTCGTACTATCCGAACTTTGATAATCTTCGATTGACGCTAGGAGACCCGCTGGAAAGGGTCAAGTGGCGATCGAAGCAGAACTTGGACTACTCTTATTTGATGGCATATGCCCAACCTAAAGCAACATTTTACGTACAACTAGAAGACGACATCTTAGCAAAACGAGGTTTCGTCACAATCATGAAGAATTTCGCAACAGAGAAAACGGCAACGAAAAGTTCATGGTTTGTGCTTGACTTTTGCCAACTTGGTTTCATAGGTCTGCTGATTACTATCCGAAGAACTAATTCTTTAAAAGCAAATTTTTCTTCCAGGAAAAATGTTTAAGTCCGCGGAACTTCCCTGGCTGATAACTTTCTTTCAAATGTTCTATAACGATAAGCCAGTGGACTGGCTGCTTGACCAGTTAATCGATACACGTGTATGCAACTGGGAGAAAGATCAGAAGCACTGCAAAATAGAGAAGGCCAAGTATTGGATTCATTATAAGCCATCATTGTTTCAACATATAGGCACGACGTCATCACTAAGAGGAAAAGTACAAAAACTAAAAGATAAGCAATTCGGGAAAGTACCAAGTTTCTATCCACACACCAACCCACCGGCAATAGTGAAAACTGCCATAGTGGCCTATAAAAACTACCAGCTTTTGCGCGCATACAAAGGTGAGACGTACTTTTGGGGCTTGTTGCCGCAGCCCGGAGATTTAGTTGAATTTATTTTCAAGGAGCCCATAACAATTAAAAGGTAATCCCACCTCGGAAGTCAACCAAACAATTTTCAGGAAACTCGTACTTACTTACTTCTAGGTACCTATTTCGAAGCGGCAACAGCGAGCATCCATCAGATCGTTTTTACAATACCACTATCGAAGTTCTTCCAGCGGCGCTTTCCGAAAACTCACAGATATGGAGCACATACAACTCCACGCCGGATGGATTTTTAATAGTTGGATCGTTCAATGAGTTTGGCCTGGCAGAAGGAGTAGTTGATCCAAACATCGGGACCATAAAGGAAATTCGCCTACACGTACATAGCGATAGCGAGAATTGGGCTATTTTAAGCGAGGTAATAAGTTGACACCACGAAATAATCTCCAAGCCTACTTACATTTCGTTCTTTCCAGATCCATATACAGGAAGTCTCGAATAGGTGACCTAAGAAGATCCGTAAGACCATAGTAAACAATAAATTTATACAACGATTTTGATTGTAATTTTACAAAGTCTATAGTGTCTCGAAGGAAAGGTCTAAAGTGAAGATTTTTTGTTTGATGAATATTTATATTGAAGGTTTAATTTTATTGTAAATTAAATATTAATAGTGTTTAAACTAAATAAACAACTGTGATAACAATTTAAACTAATACAACTGAGTTGCTGTGTGAAGCTTCTGTTTACTTTTCCAACGTTTTGTTAGATCTGCGGATCGAAGAAAAAAGACATCGTAATAGTAATGAAACGCCCCACTGACAAACTAACGAATACAATAAGCAAATTAATCACAAATAAGCATTTTCTGAATGATGTAAAATTGATATCATACGCTTATTCAACAAGACTGAACTACAAATCAGAATTGAATCAAATTGATTGTTAAATTATTTTCGAGGGCAGTGAGCTAACAACGGATTGGGTTGGACCCCATTTCCAGCCTGCTCTCTGCCTTCTTGTAGTTCCAGAAGCTTTGTAGTTCACAAGTGCAAATTTATGTTGTAAGACAATTGATTATATAGTTTTAGAGAAAGGCTGTTGGAAATTCGTGTAAACATCTCAAATAAATAAGAAGAAACTCAATTAATCGCGACATGATCAGCAAATAAAAAACTATTATTCATAAAAAGGAGAGGCAAGCAACGTAAATCGTGTATTCTTTATGAAGTTTCATCTATTAGCCATTTCTTATTTATTTGTAATAAACAATGTAATCGCAATGATATTGAATATGTTAAACTGCTAAAGACTATTCATTAAGGTTTATAGAAGCAACTCGTGGAATGTGCTATTCTTCAACGTTTCGAAGTAACTCACTCTTCTTCCGGAATGAGAGTCTATTATACAATACTGTAATCAATAAATTAACAGGAATCCGAAAAAATTAAAACGCTTATGTGTTATATATTTTGTTAAAAAACAACTATGAACTAGTTATATCCCCTTATAGACATAGATGTTGAATAAAATTGACATGAATTATAAAAATTTGTTTTAAATTGTGTACTAAATTCTGTATAGAGTCTGAATTTAATTGTCTTGCCTCATTAGGGAAGCTGTGTTGGGAAAGCGTTATTCAAGAGTTATTTATCAACCCGAGTCTTTCGCCTGGTAGTTGACAATTTATTCACACGGAGTTCTAGGGAAATACGAGTACAGTAACGACGCATACAACAATTTCTGCAGAAATGTCGCACGCAGTTAAGCTATATCGCCCAAAATAAATTTGATCTAAACAAAACACCGAAAGTAATTTTGCTCCATATAAATTTTTTCCTAATGCGCTACAGTTCCACATAAATTGGATGTTGGCAACACTACGAAAGACAAATTGATGGTTCTGTCAGAAAAGTGGAAAGACGAGATGCATATATCACATTCCAGACTACAGTAGTGGGCGAATCTACGGTCCCGTTCTAGAGATACCGTTTAGTCAGAATCATTGTTCCATCATCTGCGTTGTGATAATTTGTATAGTCAGCTAGCCTACAAGCGGATACATGCGTCCCTGGACCAAGTCACTCTCAGCGAAAATGAACACCTATTCCACAGAGGCAGCCCAACATTGCTGCAAGTCCTTCACGGGCAATTAACCACACCCAAAAACTACACACTCTGGTGCATCTCATTCCTGTCCATCAACCGTCTTCGATTCTCGAGCAACAGGCTCGGTTCCTCCTGTTAAAATTCCCTATTCGTGTGCGTTAGGTACCCTTCGTACTGCTATTTTACTCATCCGCCGCTCGACCTGAGGCAGTGAAATAACTCATATAGGGTTTTCCATTAAGGACATAACAATTTTGTCTATTAATAAAACACAGCAATATTTGATATATTGAGTTGAAATTTATTGTGGGTGTAGTGCAAGCATTACATTTTATGAATGAATTTTGGTCATATGACCACCACGATCCCATTTACAGCGGTCGATTCTTTGGACCCAATTTTCGACCACTCTGGCACACATTTCGACCAGAACGTTGGCAATTTTAAGTTGGGTGTTGTCTTTGAGCTCGTCTAAAGTTGCTGGCTTGTTGGCATAGACCAGTGAATTGATTTGGCCCAATTCCCCCTCACACAAGCCCGAAAGCGAATGCGGATGCATGATGTCACAATGCACACCAGGATTTTAGACCTATTGACCTGCCCTTTTAGACCAATTGAACAGTTTTTGACAGTTCCCACAGTGAAGTCATGTACATTAATTGCTTTGCTTTCTGGCCTGAGTAAGTAGGCGTTGTATAGCCCCATGAAAAGAAATCCAATGGCATTAGATCGCATGAACGAGACAGCCATTCGACTGGACCATTTCTCGGGGTAACACGTTCACCAAATTTGCGTTTCAATTAATCGATTGTCAGGCGTGCTGTGTGGCTAGTGGCACCGTCTTGTTGAAATAACACGATAGCGCTCTTCATTGAAATATGGAATACAACGATGTCTCAAGAAGCACATGTTGGTTTGTTGCTGACCAATAACGTATTTTTTGCCTATTAACAAAGCTATTGAGTCAGAAATGAGCTTCATCGCTGAAGATGATTTTTCGATGACATTCTTCATTTTCTTCAAGCTTTGCCAAAGCTCAATTGGATAAGTTTCGGCGTTTCGAATGATCAAGTGGCATTAGTTCTTGAGTCAATTTGATCTTGTAACCATGTCGACCAAGATCTTTTCGCGAAATCGCCACAGTGTCGTTTGAACGATGCCCCATCCTTGAGAACGACGTGGAATCGACTGATTTGGCTCATTTTGAATCGATGCACTTACAGCTGCAATATTTCCTTAGCGTTATCCAATAGGACGCGCAGTCTACCGTTAAGTTTGGTTAATGCTATTTCTGTGGCTGCCTCAATTACAAAAATTTCTAACTGGAAGACCGTGGTATGATTTTCTAGCATATGGCCTCCGGCTCCAGTTTTCTCATCGATTTTAGAGCTTTCAGTAAAGATTATAATTTCACCAGCTCCTAAGATTAAATTACATGGCTTCCTACTCAACGCTTTTCAGTGAATTAACCATATAAGGGATGTACTTTACAGGAATGCACGATTTGTACATGGAAAATGGAGAGGAGTATGTGGGGTGCTAGGTGAATGACATTTAGGCTTTGATTGTGGGGCTTCCATGGTCATGAGTGACGGCACTACCCACTAAACACCTCTCCTATCAACGTGAAAACTTAGCCTGGAGCCGTTTTACACATTACATCGGGCCAGGACCTATTTTGCTACGCTGTGAGGTGCCTTCAAGTATAGGGATTCATCCTCAAGCAGAAGAGTAGGAAGGAAGAAGAATAACGAGGTAAGTGTTCCTTCAGTACAGACGTTCCCGGTTGCTGTGAGTCCTTTTTGAGTTCTTTTTATCTTTTGGGGCTACCTGAACATAATGTGCTACATTGCTCCATTTGTCAACCGATTCAAGTATCACAATGACTATACTATCTAGGTGAGCTCTTCCGTCTCCCTGTTGAGGTCCTGCCATAGTCTGTTCCATTTTTACATGCAAACAATTCGTGGCAAGCATTGTTTTCCCCTCCTGGGCAAAATCTACAGCCGAAGACCGTGACTTATGAATCTTGTGTAGGTAAGACTGAAAACACATATGTCTGCTCAAAAGCTAGGTCAGATAGAAGTGTGTCTCACCATATCTTTGATTTAGCGATAGTTTTAGATCTGAGATGAGCCATGCCGTCCACCTTCACTTTCACCCAAGACTGCTGCCAACTGTTGAGTGAGCACTGTCTTTCCTTGCGGGTAATTGTATCTCTCATGTCCTAATTTTGTAGCAGGTAAATAGCGCGGCACTCTCTAGCAAGTTATCACGCCTGCAATAACACTCACCACCGAATGAGAGACTATCGAATATGAAGATGCAATCCTCAGTTGTTCTCTTCTCTGTATCCATGCCAAATATTTTCAGTACGCCTCTTTACTGAGAATATCGCCCCGCATTTCTGCTCCTAAGCACTAACCCTACATTACTCATCAAGAGCCGTCTTATTGATGGATTGGGTCCCCCTACTTTCACCATAAATCGGCTCAGTGCCGATACGTCTGAAGCAGCCTTCTCAGCCATTACCCTGATTTGTTGAGAGAAACTCATCTCGAGTCGATCATTAACCCCAGGTACTCTACTGCTGGCGTCGATTCGATTAGTATGTCTTCAATGCTGATTGTCCTTACTCTGAGGACTCTTTTTTTGCCAAGATGACCACTTGGGTTTTCTCCAGTGCTAGACTGAGCCCACGAGTATTCATCCAGTCTCTCCCTCGGTGGATACATATACCTATACTAAGTTACCCTGTCAATGGTACGGTCAGCGACTAGAGCCGCAACATCATTCGCATAGCCGATCAGGGGTGACTCATCTGGCATTTCCAATCTCAGCAGCTCATTGTAAGACATGTTCCGCAGGTCTAAACCAAGGGTAGATCCCTGAGCAACACACGATGTAACTTCTAGCGTTCGTTAGCCCTGTGCCGTGCAATGAAGCAGGCTTCTGTCTTTCAGGCAGATCCTCAGAAGTCACATAAGATATTCTGGAACTTGAAAAGGGGTTTTTGACGTATCTAGAACAGCCACACCTCTAGCGGAGTTGAAAGTGTTTTAACACCAAATATCACCAACAAAAGGATCCGTCACTTGGTGCGGCTATATTTCTCTTCCTATTGGACCGCACTCACCACCTCTGCAATCGCATCAATGGTAGAGCGACCAGCTCTAAAGCCATACTGCCGAGCAGATAGGTCTCCAGTAGCACGAATTGCATCAGTAAATCTTACCTTGATGAGTTTCTCTAGCAGTTTCTCTCCATGTCTAGCATGCATAATGTGCAGCAAGGAGACGGCGATCTGGGATTTCTCTTTCCCTTGCTGGTCAGCACGAGCCTCCCCGCCTTCCATCGTCCCGGGAAACCCCATCCCGTAGGCAAGCGTAGAATGTGCTGAGCAGCAGGACAGACAAGTTGGAGTCTTCCTTGTTTTTAATGATAGGACTACCTCTTCCAAGAGTGAGGGTTTATGCTTGTTTGTTAAATAACAGCTCACCCGATATCCGCCTACTTGCAAGATTTACGAGCGCAGATCTTAAGGGTGTCAGATACTGATGCTGTTCCGATGGTGCACGTAGACAATACATGTGATTGCAAACATCGGTTTCAATGGAGCTATTTTGAATTGGTTGAATGATTATATTAGAAACAGATCTTCGATAGTTAAAGTAGGTAGCCAATACTCCCGACAGTTTTATCCTTCAACAGGTGTACCACAAGGATCTCACCTAGGGCCACTCCTGTTTTTAATTTTCATCAATGATATCTGTCAAACTCTACATGATGTAGAATTCTTGATGTTCACGGATGATTGCAAAATTTTTAAATCCGTATCTTGTTATAATGATATACTGACACTTCAATCAAATTTAGATCAATTTTGTTCTTATGCTAAACATCATAGTTTATTTCTTAACACCAGCAAGTGCCAATATATTATTTTTAACAGATGTAAAGCTACACTTAGCCATATATATAGCATGGATAACATCCCTTTACAGAGAATTGATAATGTAATCGACTTAGGTATAATGTTTGATTCATCGTTGAACTTTAATGCACATATAAACAATATAACGGAGCAAGCACGCATAATGTTAGGCTTTATTATACGAAATACCTCAACTTTCAGCAATATTCATGCGCTTAAAGCGCTGTATTTCTCACTTGTGAAGAGTAAATTGGAATATTTATCAGTTTTATGGAATCCCCACTATAAATCTTTTTCTGATCGTATAGAGAAGGTGCAAAATAAATTTCTGAGATTCGTTGCCTACAAACTTTGCATCCCCCGTGAAAATTTAGATTATTGCTAAATTTTATCCTTGCTTAACATGAATACGCTTCAAGCAAGAAGAATGTATTTTGATGCTATGTTTTTATACAATTTACTGAACAACAATATTGATGTGCCTGAGCTTTACAACATATTTCATTCAGAATTCCACCACGAAACACGAGATCAAATTATCGATTCAAGCTTCGAAAATGTAAAATGAACCACAGTCAGTACTCTCCTATTGAACGTTTGGAAAGCACCGGAAATCATCTTTGTCGACAAGTTGATTTCTTCAATACAAACCGGAGCAAAATAAAAAGTGCTATATTCGAATCCTGTTAGTTGAATGTAAGTTGCACTTGACACATGTATCATTCTTTTCTTTAAAATATTAAGTTCTTTTTCTTCTTATTTTTAGAATTTAAATTAGTTTGTAAATTATTTATCTTAGTGCTAAGCTACCATATACTCAGTAATTGTAATTTATAAGGACAGTTGTCCGTTTATATTTCAATAAATAAATAAATAAATATAGTGGAAGTCCTTACATGAACGCATAAGAAAATATCCTTAAGATGATTTCAATTCGTGCGTCTGTCGGTTTGTCTGTCTGGCCAAAGGCTCATAATATACTAAAAGTTTCACTCTCGAGAAATGACAATAGCAACGGTCTTAAAAGTTTGCATCGACGAACATTGTTTTTAGGGCTTTGGACTTTTCGACAAAACCCTACCGTTTTTCTCTAAAATGATTTTACCTGCAAACCAAGTTTGATATGTACCTTTGCAACAAAGGTCTTTAAGCTGTGCTAGTAGCCTAAAATTTTAATCTCATAATAATCATGATCTCGACGAAAGACTAGTCATCATCCAAGGTAAACATGTTAAAATTTTGATTTGTTGCAAATTGTATCGACTGCTAAATTTCGCAAAATAGATTTGGGAAATCACGCATACCCTTAAGTTAGCATTTCGGTAGAGTTGAACTCTTCCTATCTTCACTTTATTTACGCGCATATTTTTAGGCATAGGAGGGGTATTTCGGTTGGGGAGAAAGAGAGAGAGGTTCTGACAAAAACTGCTATGACTTTGACAGTTCTTTTGCACGTGCGGTAAAATGTCAAAGCTTGGTTAGTGCGTACGTTTTGAAACGACAGCAGAATGAGTGAATTTTACATGAAAAATAAAGAAACAAACACATTTCGTGTAAGTAGATATTATTTTGAATTAGCGTCTTATTAATCATGTCAATCTTTTCAGTTCAAAAGCTTCGCGGATCGCATAAATGAAATCGACATCCGGCAGAGCACACTCTACCGAATAGGCCATGAAAATGAGGAGCCTGAAGATGGAGAAGATGAAACAATTTTCGCCCAAACACTTCGGAAGTGGGCAGTGCTAAATCTTACAACTGAATACAATAATTTCTACAAGAAGTGTCAAGCTGTTGTGACTCTTCCGCAACTCATTTACAAAAAAGATGAGATCGCAGAATTGTTTGCGGCTACTTTGGACACATGCACGATTCTCTCGCTAGAACCAGTACTAGATGCGTTGGCTGCATTTGCAAAAGATCTACGTGAAGACTTTTACCCGTACTTCGACAAATTGTTTGTAAAACTAATTCATTTGCTGCGCGGCCATAACTCAGACCAGTTAGAGTGGACGTTGAAATGCCTGGCACACTTGTTCAAGATAATGCGGCCCTTCCTGAAACGAAATATAACAATAGTACTAAGCAAAGTTGCTCCTCTCCTGGACGACAATGCAAATCCCGACTATATCGTAAACTTCGCATCTGAATGCTTCTCCTTCGTTGCGCGAGACATTCGAGACTTTGAAAAGTTTCTTCAGTTAGTCATGAAGCATGCCGATGAATCAATCAGTCGCCTGCAAGGGCTAGGCAAGCTGTTCTTTGAGTTGGTGCGTGGAGTAGGTGGGAATTTCCATTCAGTTGCGAAGGACTTTCTTACGGCGCTCTTTCGGCTGTTCAGGAATAAAAAATATGACCCCAAATTTGTAGAAGAAATAGTATCACGCACAACACAAGAAATATTAGAGAATATCAATCAGACCGGTCTCCCGCTGTTCTGGAGTGTAATTGGAGAGGCGATCAATATATCTCTTGAGAAAATGAAATCGTTACCAAAAGGAAGCCTTGCCTCACTTGTGGAAATTCTTAAGCGAGTCTGTGAATGGAAAAATGGAAAAGCGATTGTTGACGTGGGGGAAGTGATAATACTTTTTGTCAAATTCGTAGACACCTTGAAGGATAAAAGTATACTCATGGAGTTATCCAAGATTGCGATTCTTATCCTGCACTCCGATTGCGTAAAGCTACAACAAATTGACTCTAGCAGACTGATTTGCAAAATGCTCACCGTGCAAATACCGGACGTATTTGAAGATTTCGTATACCAAATGAGCAAGCACCCTCAGTTCGAAATCCTGGTCCTGCCAAGTTTTATAAACTACCTTGAGAGTGACTGCCACCTTCGCAAACTCGATTTACTAGCGCAAATCATTGATAATCGTTCAGATCGAAATTTGGATAGCCAATGGAAGAAGCTCCCAATAAAATTAAAGGTAGCAACAGTTGCGCAGCTTGAGAAGAATATAAAGCAATTCGATGCAAAAAAGGTCAAAGAGGATAATTTGGAAGCATACCTTCTCAGCACGTTACTCTATCCTCATCTTGTAATAGGCGACGCTAGCACTGTGGGCGAAATCCTCCAAGACCACCTTCTGGAAATGGATTGCTATAGTGATGCAGATAGCACTGGATCCATCGTTGCGCTTGTTACAGTGGAAGCGTTAAGCAAACTAGATATGCACATGGATGAAGCGTTTCTGGAAAAAGTTTTAGATAAATTTCTCGTTACCAAATCAGTGGCAATGCCGACTCTATACGTTTTCAACGCGATATTCAACTACGCCTACAGAACCAAAAAGAAGATTTTCACGAAAAAACTCTTCTTGCGAGTGCGAGAGAACGTTGCGGAGAACCTCTCTTCGAGCCATCACTTAACTCGGAAGCTCTCCGCGAAGGTGCTCAGCTTCTTCAAAGCGCTGGGAGAAGATTACATTGTTTACCAAATATTCTACGACACCCTCACGATTGAACTGACCGTGCATACCTATCGAGAGCAACTGCTGTTCTTGCAAAAATTATCACCAAACGGACAACTGTATCAGAAGATCGACAACGAATCAATTAAAACCGATTGCCTTAAGTTCTTATTAGGACACGTGTACCAAAACTTCAAACTCATATGGGAACCCACGATGAAGCTTATTGTCGAGTACGCAGAGAATTTGCCAACTGATGGCTTCTGGAGCATTTACCGCCACAAGTTAGAGGAAACGAATTCGTCTCTTAAACGATTTCCCTCTGCGATGACAACGAGTCTTGGACATTCTTTCGAGTTTAGTGCCATTTATAGCGTACATAGTCAAATGTATGGTACTCTAAGCAAAGTGGATTTTCGAAACTATCGAAATCTGCTATGGAAAAATATGTCCAATTTTGGATTAATGACAGAGGTGAAGAACAAAGATGTTGTGAGTTTCTTTTTGGATTTTGTTGAGAATGAATATAAAAAGGACAATGAAGCAAATTCAGTTACGTGGAACGTAGAGGATGAAGACGATGACGATGAGGAAGAAAGTTTTACGGTCCGTAAGCCAGAAAAAAGCTCTTCGCAAAATCTAGGCATCACTACGATGTCGGCAATGCTCGAAGTTTTTGCTAAACAAGCGAATCCCAAACAACTTTATCGTGAGCCTGAGCTGAAGGCGTTTTACTTCGATTTATTGACGGGAACGAATGAGCAGCTACAAAAGCAAGCTCTGGATTGCCTCATGCGCTACAAGTTGAAGTCGTGTTTGCCTTACAAAGATCACCTGTACGCGTTAATCGATGATAAGAAGTTCAAGGATGAACTGGTCAACTTCAAATTGGATGTTGAGAGTAAAATGATTGACCCTGAACATCGGGCAGAGCTTATGCCTATTTTACTGCGGATCCTCTATGGGAAAATGCGAAGCAAGTCAGGCAACAAGTACATTAGCAGCCAGATGCGCCGAAGCATCGTGATGCGGTTCCTGACTGGATGCCAAACTGACGAAATATTCTGGTTTCTCCAAATGGCCTTTGAGAGCTTTGAATATCTTTTAAAAGACAGTTTAGAGCGGATCCCCGTTCGCGTGGCGGCTGATTTTCAACTAGACAACGTTCTGTCGCCTAAGAAACTTCGCAGTGCTCTGAATTTATTGGAACTAATCCGTAAGAACTTTGGCGGCTTGATGGGCAACGACGTGTTGGTGTACATGCTGAAAATAATCGTTTTGGTGGGTGCTGTGTGTCGAAGCTTTTTTGAGAACAGTGACCAAGTAGACAGTAAATATCTGGCAGTCTTTCGTAATTTACGGTCACAAGGACTGCTGTGTTTGGTGGAGTTTTTCGAACATTTTGAAGAGTTTTCATGGGAACAGGAACACATCAAAAGCTTCCTAGATGTTTATGTTTGGCCAGTGCTTGCTAAGATGCCTAATGAATGTTTGCATTCTCCGACGCCTCTTCTGAAATTATTCATAACATGGAGTCAGAATGTTCGAAATTACAAACTTTTGGTGAGGAAAGGCCCGAACGAGCAGACGCCTATCGGAGTGTCTATTTCTCTTCTTGCTAGTGACAAGCCCTCATCGGTCATCCGGAAGACCATCATGGAAATGATCGAGCGAGTATTCTTAATAGAAGAGGAAGAACATCGAGAAAGTCAGATGAAATCGAAAAGTATTTTGAGTCCTTATATTGATCAGATATTGCAAAGACTTGTGTGCGTACTCAATGCGAAAGGACGGAAGACGGGATTTGGCAAAAGGGAGCTCTTCATATTATCAAGGATTACTGCAATGGATCTGCCCCCTTCGACCTGTGATACGCTTTTGAAACTAACTCTACCGATCGCAACGGGTAAAGCACGCGTCGCGATGACTGAAGAAAGCACCACAGAGCTGGTTACTACTTTAAAGAATCTTTTATCGAAAATCAACGACCCAGAAAAGCATGTTCGAAGTGTTTTGCCACTTTTCGAGAAGATAACCAATATTAGCACCCGCAAGCAGCTTTGCAAACTACTCGAAACTTTGGGTAAACAAGAGAATAACCGTAGCGGGTTGCTGAAGGATCTTGCAGGCATTGCAGAAAAGCTAAATGCTTGGGATCGGAAGTGGGTTGAGCAACCTGACTATGACAAGCGACTTTCAGCCCTTCGCGACGTCCGTAAGAGGGTGGAAACCGACGACGTTAATATGGAATTGGGACTGCTGGTGGTTTACAACTGTTTTTACTTTCTCAACCACGACAAAGACTTGGGTTTGCGAGATAATGCTTCTCAATGCATGCGTACCCTTGTGCCCGGACTAATAACAAAATGTACCGGCGACGCACGTGAGGTTTCGTATTTAGTGGAAGATGTGATGTTTAATTTAATACGCCGTACCCTGCGAGATAAGAACGATCTTGTGCGCAACGAAGGTATTTTGCTTTTGGGAGAAATGGTTCGCCACTGTTCCGTTGCGCATCGTGTTTTTGAAGATCTGAAAGGGCTTACATGCAGGGAAGATCTGGAAGTGGACTTTTTTGAAAATATAACTCACCTTCAATTGCACCGACATGGAAGGGCTCTACTGAAATTCTGCTCATATGCAAAAGAAACTGAGAAGCCGATCAACTCGCGGACACTCACACAATTTTTACTTCCACTAGCGACACGCTATTTACTGACCGAAAAATTTGCCAGCAAAAATTCACTCGTCGACGCAGCGATCGATTCAGTGGGAACTGTTTGCCGCTATCTACCTTGGAGTCAATACTACGCCGTATTGAGGTTCTATCTTCAGAAAATGCGACACTGCCGCGAATATCACAAGCAATGCATACGAATCATTATCGCTATTTTGGACGCGTTTCACTTTGACCTGACAAAGGCAACTACAAAAGATATAAGTTCAATAGCAGACGAGAGTGGACCCGCAGAGGAGGCAAAGGATGAAGATGATCCTGCCGCAAACCTCCAAGACGATGATTTGGACTCGGAGCTTGATGAACTTGAAAACAAAGAGAAGAACGACGGTAAATCCGATATCTCGACTAAGGAACAAAATATGATACGTCTTTCCAAGCTTTCGCCATCGGCTGTAAAGAACATAACTCAAACAATCACCAAGCGTTTGCTACCGTCCTTGAATAATTCCATAACTGAACTAAGCAGTTACGAGAGCAAGCATAAACTCAATCGGCGGCGTGTGAACTTTGAGCGCGAAGAAGAGGAAAGTCTTCGTGTTCCAATTGCCCTGGCCATTGCAAAGTTATTAAAAAAATTACCACAAGAAACGTTGGACGCAAATATCAATGGCGTTTTCCTGAAGGTGTGCACTTTCCTTAAATCACCCGTAAAATCAGTTCGAATGCTGACTCGCGATATTCTAAAAAAAATGATCACCGCAATTGGAGCAGAGCATTTGCCTCTGCTACTTTCCACAATGACCTCGCTGCTAACGAGAGGCTTTCAAGTACACGTACTGTCCGTTACTTTGCACAGTCTGCTGGATTGCTTGCGTACTGACCTCAAACCTCAAATCATGGAGCACTCATTGCAAAACATACTCAACGTGACCCTGAACGACATCTTCGGGGATGCGTCAGAGGAAAAAGAAGTGGAAAAAATAGGAGCAGCAACACCTGAAGCTAAACCAAGTGCGAAGAGTTACTTGTCCTTACAAATAGCAGCACATAACATCCCACAGAATTGTTTGCTCGACCTTCTCATTCCTTTTAAGCAATATCTCCAGAACACCCAATCAAAGAAGGTGCTGACAAAGATCCAAGACTGTTTCCAGAAAATCACAGTAGGGTTGGCAGAAAACGTGAATATAACGCCCGAAATGCTGCTTGAGTTTATATATGGATCGTTATCTGAATCAATACCTGACCTGGTGCTTCCAAACAACACGAGAACACAAGATGAGCGGTTAAGGCTAGCGAATGACCGAAAAGACTGTTTTTTGATTCCACAAGAGCCAAGGTCTAGATGTGGGGCCGTGCGTAAAGTGGTCAGGACAAATGCGAGCGCAAACGCTTACCTTTTGACTGAATTCGGGCTAGAGTTGCTGCACATAATTCTACGGCGGAAAAAGGTTGCATCGAGTCAATATTTGGACCCACTGATTCCTATTTTGAAATCATCGCTGGAGAGCAGCCACATCCGCATTTGCACACTTTCGATAAAATGTCTGACATCGATTTGGCAGTGCGACCTAGAACTAGGGGAACTGAAAAGGTGCATGGATGAAACTCTTAAGCAAATATTCGTCATTTTGCACAAGTATTTTAACTTTGGAGTGGCAAGGAAAGATGACAATTTTCAATTAGTTAGAAGTGCAATGAAAGCTGTAGGATGCGTAATAAGCAATTGTGACTACTACGATATGAGCGATGAAAACGTAGTCCAATTATTGTTCTACATAAGCCAAGACGTGAATGATTCAGAGAGGCAGCCAGTTGCGTTTTCTTTGCTGAAATCGATAATTGACAGAAAAAAATACAGCAAAGAGTTGCTAGAGATAATGCAGAAGCTTTGCGAAATAGCAATCGTCTCTGAATCGGATCATGCAAGGGATGAAGCACGAATTGTGTTGTTAAATTTTGTAGCTGCATTCCATAAAGAGAAAAAGACTGAATCGATCCTGAAGTTCTTCATCGCCCAACTCAACTTTGAAGTGCTCGCAGGACGCATCTCGGCGGTGAAATTTATTGAAGCGTCCGTTCGCAAATACCCTCTGGAAGCATTAAACAGAAAGGCAGAAGTCCTTTTCCTGGCCTTGGGAACACGTTTCGTGAACGAAGATGTGCCCGAATGCAGGATACTTATTGCCCAGTGTTTAGAACTTATACTATCACGTTTGAAGAAAGCAGAACGCGCGAAACTTTTCGAAATGACTATGGTATTCTTCGGAAGTGACAAAGCCGCGGTCCGAGAAATGGCAGCTTGCTTATGCTCCCGATTCGTAGAAGTAGAAAAGGCAGAATTCTTGCCCAGAGCTGTGAATTTGTTGCCAGTGCTCGAATCACATTTGGGATTAGGCGCACCCAACACTCCGGGCAGGTTTGTGCGACAACACGTGGAGGGTGATGTAAACGGCAATGAAGAATTTGATGCAGGAGCTGCGGAAGCTGCCCAACGGGCAAAGGACCATCATATTATTCAAATCCAAAACTGCATGTTGAAAATTTTCACACGTTGCCCTCAAATCCTGGTTGAAGACTCAGCCAGTTCTGCAGTTGACAGCATTGCGTATGAGTCGCAAAAATTGCTGGCGTATGAGCATGAATGGGTGCGCTTAAATTCAGTCAAAATACTTAACGCAGTCCTAGCTTCTCTGGACTCGTCAGTTTTAACAAGTTCCAAAGCCTTTTCAGACGGCAGTGAATATTTCAAGCAGTACATCCAATCAGATCCTGAAAATGAACTGCGCTCATTGACGCTGGATTTATGCGCACAATTGCAACCTGGCCGCGTGGATGAAGATTTTGTTGCAGAAATCTCCAAATGCTTAATGTTCATCGCTAACCTAGTTAAATCACTCGAGAGTAAAGAGAACGAAGATTCTCGTCAAATCGATTTACAGTGGCTAATACGGCGAGTGCGTTACGCAATACATGGCGAGGTAGCCAAGACCCCCAAATTAACAATTCTGGTAATACCAAATTCTCGCATGAAAAACGATCTAATGTATTTATTTTCATTTCGTATCTTTGCAGCGCAACTCATTATTTGATTGGATGGAGGGTCTGATAGCACTTTTAAATGCTGAGGAACTGCTCACCCTTAGCCCACCGATGATTTCGGTTCTCATTCGTGAGATTTCAGAGGATGATCCAAACATTGATGCCCAAGTGAAGCAAAAAGCAATTAGGATTGCAAATCGAATTCGAAACAAGATAGGAGAGGAGACATACGATCAGCTAAGGTTAGCAGCACAAACGAAATTGCTAATGAAACGCGCGAGTAGGAAAAAGGAATTGGCCCAGGAGAAGATCCTTGATCCAGTTAGAGCCGCAAAAAGAAAATCGAGTCAGAGGGACCGTAAAAAGGAGGCGAAACACAAGAAGGTGGAAGTTTATCGAGGAAAGAGTAATGGATTGCAGAAACGGAAACGGAAGATGATTGATGATGTGTTTTAGGGGTTACCGTTATATTGTTGATTAGACTAAGTAGGCTAAGTAATAATAATACTTATGAATGAAAGTATCATTTTGATTTTCAAGGAATGTGATGTTGCTTTGAAGGAAGCTTCTGAAAATTCGTTTTAGATGATGATATTGATGAGGGATATGTATTTTGGCTGGTTATTCCTTTGTGGGTGTTTCACCGCTCATGCAAATCTTACATTACTTGAAGGTCTAGTAGATAAAACCCGGTTTTATCTTGTGAAAGGGCTTGCTTCATTTAAATTAGACGAATAGAATGAGCATCCGTTGCGTACAGACGTGTTCTTTTAGTAGCTCCTATCATTAATTTAAAAATTAAAAAATTTTTTAAATTGCAATTGAAATTACTAACTTTATTAGCAGAAGTTTATTGCCTGTTACAGTGCCATTAAAATTAATCCATTCTTCGAGGAATATCTGTAGTAATCGAGGAGTTAAGGCTCAAAATGCCAGCGCAGCAACCACAAGAACAGAACAAGACAAAAACAAAGTGATGTATCCGAAATTATGCATACAGAAAAAATAGTTGAGCTATATAACCATCCACTGAAAGAATAAAATTAAAAAAAAAAAAAATTACCTACTTGAAGAGAGAAAAGCCATTTGTAGAAGTAAACATTTCGCATTTTTTGATGGAGATAAGTTTAAGAGAAGAAAGAAAGTTTTCTTGTTTGTTTGTGAAGAAAAAATAGCATACAGAATAGCGGTAAGAATTTTAATTGAAATCAGAATATTAAGAAGTAAACAAACGTATTGTGGGACACAGGTATCATCTATCTACTTATTACCAACTACGAGCATATGCATATTGTTATCATGAACTTGAACTTGATTGATACATTGGGAATTAGCGCAGGATTTTGATAGCGATCGTTTGAAAATCAAAAACGCGTCAGCTCGCTAGAAAACGATTAATTGAATTCTATATATGTAAATGATCTAGCCACGCCTGTCGAAATTCGGTTGAGACTCAACTTATTTTGTAGCACGTAACGTAAATGGTAGTAATCGTCATCAATGAATAATATAGAAATGAACAGCAGTATGCACATGATCTTATACGAATTATAATAAAATACAAACATTAGAAAAACGAAGAAGAAAAACATGAGCGAGAGAGAGAGAGACAATATACTTGTACATCTTGTATAATCAAAGACTTTAAAACATCCATTATTCAAAGAAGTAATAATAAAACTTGCATTCTTTTACCAACCGCGAAACCGCTCTAAAAGATAAAAAAAAAAAATTAATGAATTCTAATAAAGTGGCGAGTTCCGCAAACGACCATTGAAAAGTTGTAAATTAACAAGAACAAAAAAACATTGAATTATTTTATACCGACAAAACAAATTGTGAAAGTAATCTTGACAATACGGTTAAAAGAATGTACTCCTCTCTAACCTAATTTAGTAATGTTTTCAATTCGGTTTACAAAATCAACTTATTCTCCTCTAAAATGCCTTCAACGTTATTACAAGACAAAGAAATCGGCACAAATGTATATCAAGCTGATGAGTGGACAAACGTCTCACCGAAAATTCTATCTTATATTGGCTTAAACAAACATCTACAAAAAATCATCCGTTGTCCATAATACGCCAGAGAATTGTTAATTATTTTTATGGAGCCTATAGCAACTCGAGAGGAAACCCCCTGTTGAGTGTGCATGATAAAGTACAGCCAGTTGTTACAGTGGAACAGAATTTCGACAATTTGCTGGTGCCGGCTGATCATCCGAGTCGCGCCAAGTCAGATTGTTATTACGTGAATAATGTTACATCAGAATGTAACTCGCATAGCTTCAGCCAGCATATTCCCGGAGAAACAATTGCAAACGTTGAAGCAACAACAAATGCTTCAAGCACAGCAAATGCAACAAATGCAAGGGACGAATCGTTCGGGAAACTGGCTAAGCGGTAAAACGAGAATTTCACGGCTATCGATTGTGCATAGACAGAGGAGTCAAGTTGCAACCGCGAACGCGCGTGGACGGAGGAATAGGGAGAAAAGCGAGCAAGTAGCCGCATCGAACCTTTGTGAAATTTGGAAGTAAAAACAACTTAACTTGAGTTAGTTTCCAACGCGACCTAGCCCCTGAAAAGTTTTTAAAATCTTAACAAATAAAGATTAATAGAAACGGAAAGTGAAAAGAGCCAAGTGTGTGATTATTACTCTTTCGTGGAGCCTATAGTTAACGGATATGTGATAGGAAGAAAAGCTGGTGCTAAAAATTACAAGTGAAGAGATAAGAGTTCAATTAGAAACCGTAAAGTGATTAGCAAAGTTGCCAAACTTGAAGAATAACGAAAAGAAGAGAATAAAAAAAAAAAGAAAATAAAACAAAAGCAAGGATAAAGCGATTGTGATATACAAAGTGAACGCGGGTAACAGAATTGAATTACAGACGATATTAGTGGCGGCTTCGTCGTAGGTAAAGTTGGTGTGAACGGAGTTGAGAAACTCTTTGGAAATTGAAAAGAAATGCAATTGCTTGACAAGTAAAACCTGGAGGTGAAGTGCTTTGTATGCGCGCTAAGGAACTACGTTTGTACGTCGGATCGAGTAGAGAAAAACTATTGGGAGATGAACGTTGGAAAGCCGTGAAGGCTGCAGTGAAAGGCTTAGAGGAAGTGAAACTCCGTTTGAATTACTGCCAAGCGTTTGGCGTGGAAAAGAAAGTGGTGCCTGATACAAGTCCTGTCCGCGGCTTAGACTATTATACTGGCGGATATATGAATGTGTGTCGCATCTTTAATGTCAATAAGATAACAGTGGTTGATTCGGATTGTGTTGATGCGCTCGGAATTTTAATACAATTATTTTTGAGTTAACTTCTAACTGCAATACATAGTAGCGTACAATCTTCCGGAGGTTTTATCCATAATAGTAGAATGTTAATTAGAATAAACATTTTTTTTGACCAGTGCGATTTGCTGAAAATTCTCGAAAGTAAACTAATTAAATCGTATTTAAATTTTCAAGTGATCGTAAAGAAAATTTTGTTTTAGGGATAAATTTATTAAATTTGTTTTTGTGCGAATGTATTCAGGAACCTTTCAGTGGACTTCCCGCATTTGTCATCGAGCGCTCGACGGACCATGTGGGGTAAGTACCCTTTTATTGCGAAAAATAATTTTTCCTTTTAATTATATTGCGAATGTAGTGCACTTGTCGAATTTCCATGTAATTGCTGAGAATTTTTCCTTTCATTTATATTGAAAATATTGTACATTTATCGAAAGTTAATCGTATTGCATTAAAAAATGGAGTGCTAAAGTAACGCAAATTGGTCTTTCCTTTCCTCAAATTCCAACCGGGTATAGGACCCGGTACGGTGGCAGGCTTCCACCTCAAAACATGAGCCAGCCACCGGGTACTTAATAATCCTTCTTGTTTCAGGTGACGTCGTGGGTTGAGTGGCCCAAGCAGAGTGCCTCTTTATGGCATAGAGTTATGCAATCAAATTGTATAATTCTATGGCATAAATTGGTCACCGGGGTACTCCCCTTCTGATGGGAAAGTTCATACAATTCAAGTTGTATGAGTTTTCCACTCAGAAGAGGAATACCTGGCCACTTCAACAAGATATCTATGGATTTATTCCGGTTGGGTGGGTACGAAGGGGCCCCACCACCACCCGTTTGCCCCTCTTTCATTTGTGGGCCATGAACTTCGTCGGGTAATGACGAGGTCACCCCAAGTTCGCCTTTCTTTTCAGGTTCCCCTTGTTCTCATGACAAGCTCTAATTCCCTCTGTGTAGTTATCTACACTTTTTGCGACTTCGGTCGGCTCTTGACTTCCAGCAGTCCAATTCGTGAATGCGAAATATCTTTGTAGTGGGTCCTCGTGCTGGGGAAATGAACCTGCCCCACGACACCGCAATGCTAGCCTGCCAGCGCATTCACGCGTCTCCAGACGAGGGCATTCTCGGCAGAGATTGTCATCTTCTTCTGCCGAGGCAACATACCATCGCTGCAGTCCTTTACGGACTTATTGAAAATCCCTAATTCACTACATATCATTGAATTTCGGTACAGCGAACCTCAATATAGAAACCGCAAAGCAAAGAAATCCAAAGGCATTGCGGGACCAGCGGCAAGGAGGAGTCCGGCGGCGTCCTGTCATTAGGGCAAGCATCAAATGCCGTTTTAATTGAAAAACTACTGAAAAGAAAAATAGAAACAGAAGCTAGCGTCGATAAAAAATAAAATTACAAGCAGTGAAGATCTGGAGAAAGTAGTAAAAAAAAATGAGAGGCTAAGGGTCAGCATTCTTTCATTGAAAGAAATGCTGAAAAAGTTCGCCAAAGATAACAAAACGAAGACATCTATGCTGGGGAATATAACAAATATAAAGAATGCAATGTTGAAGATCAAAGAAGGGAAAAAAACCAATTCAAGACACTGATCAAATACTGAGCACTGGAAGTTCCAGCGACAGTGCGAACTATTTCCTTGTCGTTGAAGCGATGACGGATGCAATGGATTGTGAAGATTAGAACAACAAGGATGCAGTACCTTATCTGACAAAAATGAATTAGAATCTAGTTAGAATAATTTTATTAACTATCAAAAAAATACGGAAAAGGGCTAACTAGTGGTTCTGCTGGTCCTCAGGGCTAAAAAAATAAATAAGTGCCGCCGATTAAAGTTTTCGGGCAGTGCGGCAGCGATATGGTTCAACTTTTGGCGGCTGAACAAAAAATCAAAAATTTTCAAATAAAACAAGTTAACTCTGAAATAATAATAACTAGGGCTAAATCATTGACGGAATTCAAGTCAGCACCAGATACTTTAAATAAAGTTCTGCACTTCACATACACGCCAAAGGAGGAGAAAAATCGGACCTTTGTGTTGAAAGGACTGGACTGTGGAGAGAATACAATTGATCTCCTTGAAATGTTGCATGAAGCTGCATCAGCTGTAAAATTTATTGCTTTAAAATTTCACAATGCGGGCATCAACAATTGAAGGCAAAATGTAACCATATTATTTGGGCCAACTAACAAACTATAGCAATCCAAGTGCTCGTCAACAGAATTGTGAGGTGGGAATCCGTTCAAAAACTAAAATTCAACCAGTGTTGTCGGTGCTAAAGATTTGATCATTCAGCTGTTGACTGCGTCATGTATTGCAGGTGCGTAAAGTGGAAGAATATTCACGGCGCCAAAAGAAAGATTATACTGTGATCCCTTATGGTAAAGGAAACGTCGCCGGTTTAATATAAAAAAAAACAGATTGGGGAAAGTTTCACAGGAAGTCTAATCGGGAATACCAGAAGCAATGTCCACTTTCTGATAGCTGTAACTCTTTGCCATAAGTTCCATATGACAGGAATCTAGCAAACCATGAAATAGATCTCTATTTGTCGAAGTTAGAGAATTTTGACATTGGAAACCATTGAGAAAGTACTTCCCAAGATTAAGCATCGAAACTATATGGAACGATATGAAACACCAACTATCACAAGGTTGAACAGATTAAAAGGCCTTCTACTCACGTCAACAATATTTATCGACGATTTGTGGACATCAACCATCCCTCATTGGCCTTGTTGAAATTATACTTCAAGTATGTCCGAAACTTAATCCGTTCATACTACAGGGGTGAAGTCAGCAACCTTTGGGTGATCAAACTGAGAGGTATAAGCCGACAGGATCTAAGTGGCGTGTTCACAAAACTGAATAGTAAATTTCGTAAGAAGTCTCGAGTGAATGTGCCGAATCTTAAAGTCACAAGTAGTGAGATCGATCTTCTAGATAGGGCTGGTACGAAATGAATAATAAAACTCCGGATATAGAAGGAAATAGGACTGAATGTGATCGTTTAAAGAAACTTACTTTGATTGGAATTCATTTTGAATTGGTCCATATACCGAACCCTGAGAGAGGGAGCCAAATACTTTCAGAAGTCATTGAAGCCTTAAACAAATCCCGGCAACAAAATACCTTGAGCCTTTTAACTGTTCAGAATCTCATCGATACTCCGAATCGGGTAATGTGCTCCCACTAATCTCAGGTCCACTCCTATTTGATAATCATAACATAGTCGTGCATCTCTGTTGGACTTCATTATGACTACCACTGGAGATCCTCAGTCACTGGTGTTAGTAAGAATTTGAGTGGCGTGTAGAGAGTCATGTTCTTTATCAACTTTTTAGGTTTTTAGGTTTAGGCTGCACTTCAAAATATAGTAGGCCTTCGAAGATTCCGTCGAACTCAGTAAACAATTCTTCTTCTTTGGCATTTTTTATTGAGAATACTTGATCTTTATTCGATATTTTGTTGATTTCTTCTTCTTTGTGTATGATCAAAATTTGATATTCGTTTGTTTTAATGATTTCTTGATTCGATTTGCATTGAGGCTACGCGTCGCGCCTTGTTCTTGGCACAGTAGCGCAGGCAGAGACCTTTAAGTCCCAGCTGAGCGTAATCGATGGAACGGTCTTGGATATAAGAGTAGGTTTACGCAGAAATAAAACGAGGAATTACGCGACAAAATGAAAAATTTTTTATTCTCCAATGGCGTACTTTACTGAACAGGTTACTAATAATATCGACACAAATTTCGGTGACGACAGATCGGTCACAGAACTCCTCTCGTACAGCAGATAACTTTAGAGCTTTGATTGCACTTGAAATGTGTTCGCATGGTTGGCATACATAAATGAAAAATGCAACACTCCCGCGTCGTTTATAACTTATTTCTGGCGAGAACATTGCAAAGCACGTTGAATCGCTCGTTCGGGAGAGCGTTGGCGACTTATTCCTCGGTACGCCCGTATTTCTTCGCCTGAATTTTTTCTCTAATATAATGATATCGTATATCGATAAATTTCGTTCGCCTATGATATTTGGGATTTTTCGCAAGTCTTACCGCGTTTTGGTTATCGTTATTTAAAACCGTAGAGCAATCATTCCCGTTTCCCAAATCGCACAACAATTTTTGCTGCAACGTACCCGGACTTGGTCGTACTCTGAGCCACAATCTTTTGCTTTTGTGCCCCCCAAGTTACAGGGCCATTTGCGAGAAAGAAAACATATCCGGAGGTCGATTTTTGTGTATCCATGTCCCCGACAAATTCGGCGTCGGAATAACCATAAAGTCCGTTAGTGCTCCCGCGGTTTGAGTATTTGATACCGTGATGGTTTGTTTACTGCAAATATTGAAATATTCTTTTCACGGCCTACCAATGAACTGCGGTGTGGGCGTTTAAAAACCGGCTGACATTGCCCACTGCAAAAGCAATGTCGGGTCGTGAAACAACAGACAAAAACATCAGGCATGCGACTGCCTCACGATACGGCACGGTCGTGTCATTCGCGTTTTCTTCGGCTTCCGACAAAATCACATGCGGGTCTGCTGGAATACTGGACCCCTTCGCCTCACATATGCGCTCTGATCTATAGACATTCTCTTTTCCGCTCGATCACGCTCGATTTCTACGCCAACAAAATAATGCTCATCACCGACATTAATACAAAACTCACTCTTGAGACAGTCGATCTTGACGCAACCAAACCATCATCCACAAACAATGCGAGAATAACACTTTCGCCGTCTATCACACCGCGAAACACGCACGAGTCGGCACTGCTCTGCTTCAAACTGATCTTTTGAAGGAAACATACGAACTGCTGGTTCCAACATCGTGGGGCCTGTTTGAGCCCGTACAAAGTCTTGTTGAGCTTGAGAACCACTGGACCTTTCTCGGTGATCTGCAGACTTTGAGGTGGTTCTATATGTATTTCCTGTTCGAGTTTACCGTGAAAAAACGCTGTGCGTATGCCAAATTGCCCCATTTCAAGATCTTCGTGTGCCACTGTAGCCAGAAAGACTCGGAGTGAATCGTAACAAATCACGGGTGCGAACGTCTCGATGTAATTCACACCGTATTCCTGTTTGAACCCCCTCGCACATAAATGAGCTTTGTATCGGTAAATCGTTCTATCGGTGGCAAATCGTTCCATCGTATTCCTGTTTGAACCCCCTCGCACATAAATGAGCTTTGTATCGGCAAATCGTTCCATCGGTGTCATGAATGACCTTGAAGACCCACATAAAATCGATAGTCTTCTGATTCTCCTTCTTGGAAACGATCGTCCAGGTTTGATTACTTTCGTGAGCGCGTACTTCATCGTCAATGGCTTCCATCCAGCGTCTTGCCTCAGAGCATGAGACAGCTTCGTCAAAACTGTTGGGAGTGTTGGCTTGAGCAAAGTCAGTGTTGTATCTGGACGGTCTTCTGATTTTAGCTTGATTTCTCAGAATTCTCGGCTCGTTTTGAATTTCTGGGAGACCCACGGGGTCGTTCTCGTTCTGATCGGGCTGCAATGTTGGTTCTCTCTCGTTCTCAACAGGATGAGGCACTAATTCACTAGATATACTGATGAAGTCAATATTATGGTCTACAAGTTAATGAAACTAAAACTAAATTCATGACTCAAACGAGGAAGAAAACTCCTGTTCGACAAAACATGGACGTAGGCGACTACAACCTTGAAAGTGTGGATAATTTTATATATCTTGGAGCCAACCAGAATATAAGAGGTGCCGAAAAGGATGAGATTGGACGCCGCATAAATGCCTCAAATAAAGCATATTACTCCGTATTTCCCATTCTAAGATCCAGAGTTGTGCAAATGCAAAATAAGCTCCGTATTTATAAAACACTAGTCAAACTTGTGCTGTTATATAGACGTGAAACATGGACCCTGACGAGCGAGTCCGAAAAAACATTGCATGTATTTGAATGCAAAGTGCTGCAAAGTGCTCCAAAGTGCTATGGCGAAAGCAAAGCTGCAGAGTAGGTTTTGAAAACGTCCAAATTGTCATAAATGCAGAGAAATGATGGTCAACCATTGGAAATATGAAAATATTTTATCTAATGATTTATTTTAATCGATCGTCCATCTAGCGATAGATATCGGTAGCTTCTCCACGTTTATTAACATACAATAAAAATGGATAGAATTTGAATTTTTATCGTGTATATCTTAAGGGGGTACCCACTTTCAATTAGCAATTGGTGTAGCTTATTACACGTTGTTGATACTTGTATTTCTTAAAATAGGTTGAAAGTTAAGTATACGATGCACATGAAGTGCTCGGTTGTGATTCTTTCATAACCTTTTCTTTCCTCTTGATTTTAACCTGAGTAAGGTACTTGGACAATTTGGATATTTTTTAAATATCCTGTACCGTTAGTGCAGCGCTAGTTCATGCATTATTTTTTCAACATCTGTTGTTTTTTGGGGATTTATGGCTATGGGTTTAATGGAGAGTTCATAATTTTCCACATTTTGTTTTGTTTGGTTATTTCTAATGTCGGTCGGTTTTTTTTATTAGTAAATTTATCCATCTTCAATTGAGGAAAATCCATATGAGCTATGTCTTTAAGGTGAAGTCCTTCATATCTGCTTCTCTATTAGTGACTTTTAATATGGAGCTGACTTCTACTTCATGCTTGTGACCCATTTAGGGCATATTTGGTCCGTGGCTACATGCTCCTTGCTGTTACATAGCAAAAATTTGTAATGAATCATGCGATGCCGCTGGCGACCACTACTAACACACCTTGCTGCTAGGTGGCTTGTCATTTCACGTTGGTTGCGACGAGCGCACATCCCACGTCAATTTTGTCGTGGGATGTCAAGAGGATTTGACAGCCACATGGCAGTGAAGTGCGCACGTAGTGGTTGCCACCCAAGAAGAGAAGTGATAGTCCGGGGAAAAGAAAAAATGTGGAAGCGGGTTGACGATCTCCGATTAGTTGTCAGGTTAGAAATCTTACAGTGTATACGAGTATACGAAGTGTAATCGATAGATTGACTGAGTGGAGAGGAATTTGAGTTCGAGGGTAGATTATGAAGGTGTTTTTGATCAAATTGGGAACAATGAGGCCGAAGTAGAAGATCATTGGATTCACGGTCTGTTTCCGCCTCTGCAATATGCGTTCGCAATCCCGGCAGCCTTTGGGGTTATCTTCGTCGGAGGCTTGGCAATTTTTACATTGGTGAAGAAACGCAATTATACTTGAAAGATCACGTTATGAAACGGTCCTAACTGTGATTTTGCACAAACGACTCCACGAAGGTCATGAAAAGATAACCCGCAAACTGGTTGAAATAACGACTGTGATGGTGGATATATGTGTCCTGCAGAGTGACTGCGGTCAAACAATCAATAGCAGCCCTCGTCAAACGTCGCTTGCTTAAACTGCGAAACTGGTGCAGTGGGTGGTTAATCATCGGCATTTTTGGTGTAACTTGTGGCCGCAATACTACGCTCGCTGCCGGGCTGTAAAACTTCTTCACCAACAACCGAAACAAAGGCATCCTCAACACGAATCTCGTTGTGGGCGAAACGTTTGTGCTTAACCAAGACAACTATTCCCTCGCTAAAGACCACCCCGACACAAATGGGAACCGAACTAAGCATATCAATTTGGAAATCATGTGTACATTGGATGTCGGACCCATTTTGTGAGTACAAGATTTATAAAGTTCTATGAACTGTTAAGAAGTACACCTAATAAATGCTGCTCAAATGAAGGACAAACAAAAAAAAAATAATGATTTATAAGCTAGTTACCTTTAAGTTTCTGATTCGATCTTACAAAAAGCAATTTTTGCTCTAAAATTACATTTACATAATTTTAACTTATAACTTCACTTCGCAAGATTTTTTAATGAGTTGAAAATTTCATAGTTCCATTCCAATTTACTTTTAATTCGATTTCATAAGAATTGTAATTTTTAGAATTAGTTTTATAATAGTCATCACTGAAGATGGCCCAAAGGAGTCGAAACGCGTCTGCTCACACAGCAAAGCAAGGCCCGACGGCTTTTCAAGGGAAAAAAACTTTATAATGAGTTTCAGCCCTTCTAACAAACTAAACCCAACTTTATATTCGTGCTCACATCATTACTTACCATAGAATTTACATTACTAGTTAGCTCAAGATGTGATAATAGTAGTATTTGATTCTAAATTCAAGCTTTTTTTTGGGCTTTTTCACTAGCAATAAGAAAGCAATGTTTTTGCAGGTTTCTGATGTGCTTTTGCTATTAAAATATAATTTTAACGAAAAATTTAGTACGGGCAACAGGCTGCGATTATTTGGTTTAATTTATCTTTACCTTATACTCAGCAGTATTATTAATTTAGAGATTGTATAAATCTTTTTGGATTTATAAGTTAATAAGTTGGTCACAACAATGTTTAGAAAATTTTGTTTGCAATCATAAATTTGTAGTGCGAATGTCTATGACATTGGTTCACACAGTCAATCCTTAAAATTCCTTTTAAATTATTTTAAATAATCTGCAGCTTCTTACAAGTACTGCTGAAGAAAAAAAGAATAACTATTTTATGTTATTTACAAAGGCCTACAATATAAAACAAACGACAAAAAATAATTAACGTAAATAAAAGAAGATACGTAAAAAAAATATATAAATGAATCTTACCTACAAAATCTATAATCAACAAATAAAACAAGTACATAAGATTATCTAAATATAATATTGATAAGTATTATAATATTTATTTAAATGAATTTAATCTGGGTACTACAATATATAACCTTCCAGATCTCCATTCCATTTGTTGATTTTATGATAATAAAATCTTTGTAGGTTTAAACAGTTTTATATAATTTTTCCTGCGTATATTGAGTGCAAAAATGAAGTTCTAGTTTTTTTGACAGAACAAGTATTTCCATTAGGCACATAGAATAGGAGTCAAAGTAGACCCGCATTCAATAAATATGCGTAATAATTTAGAAGAGAGCTAACTACGATTACTTTAACATTACTATGAATTAGATAATTGCAGATTATTTAAACTACTCGTAAGTTGAATTAAACACTTTATATTGATACTCGTAGGACAAAAAAAAAACATTAAAATGAATTGCTAACTCTAACAACGACTTTCCTTTCCAGTGGTTCCCTTCTTTCAGCGGGAAATACAGTGCATGGTAAGTATGCCGTCGCGAGGGTAGGGTTTGAAAAAATCTGCTGAGGTCAGTTTCGCATCGCGCGCGGTACGCGGTACCTCAGTTGATCCTGGTTTTTCTTTAGGGTAGTTTTTTTCGGATTTACGTTAACGTAGTATATTTTTCGGTACTGCGTCGGAAATTCGGGTACGCGAAGTAAAGATTAGATCTTTATCCTTTGACTGATTGTATGAAGAAATACGGAGTAACGTAAAGTAGGTTTCCTCTCCGTATGGTTTTGTTTTGGTGACGCGTTTGAAAACGGGCATGTATTGGTGGCTGAAGATTGTAAATGAGCGTAATCCATTTGGAGACCCGCGACCGAAATTCTCTCCGATCTAGCTGGCCGACAAGCAGCTACCGCGAAAATGGATTACGGTGCACGGATTGGTTGACCGGTTGGTACCATCCGTTGGCACTACTCAGACTTAACGTCTAGAACCGATGAGACGTCGCTTCCTCGTTCGGATCAAGACTTAAAATCATTACACATTTTATGTTGTTGTAAGTTCCATAGGTATTTTTTTTGCAAATAGTATGTAGTGACCCAGCCTGCCACAGATCCTACATTGTCTGGGTCTGAATTTGAAATGTTTGACTTCAGCATTGTAGTATGCGATTTTTAGTCTACGAAGGTATTACCGGAGACCATTATTTTAACTGATTTTGTTAGAATGAAGTTCTCAGCTTTCTCAGAATCTCTCTTGTTGAGTCTTGTGTCATTAAATGACATTCACATCCTGTTGGAAGGCTTTAGTATTTTAACTAGCTCTTCAAAGTCAAAGTTTAATTTGACATCCTGAATTACACCATACCTGTAGATAAAGCTACCTGGAATGAAGGCATTCATATTCTTTCTCTTAGGAACGTCGTGCTCCGTCTCATCGTTAGCTTCTTCAGGAGTATTTGGCTTCTTTACTGACCATAAAGAATCTCATAAGTGTCAACCTGACGGGCTTACCATTGATTTTCCATTCCATAATACTGGGATGATTTTATCTTTAGATTTTGGGTTGTATCTGTTTGATTTGCCCTAGATGGATAGGATTGACTCCTGTGTTGTCCATGATGCTTGTTGTGTTGTTTTTAATAAACCATTGACAATGGTGCTGTAAAATTAAAGGTTGAGTCTATCGCTATGGAAGTGATTCTAAAATCTCTTTACCCCTTTGCTTGGAACTGATGGTAACCAGGATTAATTCCTTTTCTCTTTTTCTCATTTTCATTTAGTGCACTTACACTAAATTCGTTACTTATTTCAGGGTCAGGAGGATCGTCCTCCTTACCCTGTTCCATTTGGAAACATGTAATAGATTTTAAGAAACACTGACACTATTCCAACAGACACGATGTTTTTGGATTGAACTTCATCAAACTATAGTTGTGATCCATATACGGATCACAACGTGTTTTCATAATATGGAGGGCAAAAACACCTTAAAGAATAAACACTGTATCTAAGAAGGGATGTGTCCTCTCGGGCGCCTGGGATAGAATTGGTATCTGGGTCATAATTTTAGTTCTTGTTTCATCGACTGACAGGCCGATTTTATCTGTTTAAGACACTTCCTCGAAATCTGGAGTTGATCTGGATGCTACAATCATCAACATACGCTTCTAATTATGTGGACTTGTAGATTTACATGCCCGTGGAGTCAGCTTCCAGACAAGGTGTCTCCAGTTTAAAGCGAAATTCAGTTGGAAAGCTGTCAGTTAAGTTTCTGTTGACTTTGATCTGACTCGGTGTTTAGCATTGTAACCTTAATCGCGCAAAAAAAGTTTAACTTGGACGCTGAAACGAAGTATTTTTTTGTGCAGGATATTTATGTTAATGTCATATGCTTACTTGAATCTATGAAGAACTGGTGCATATTAATATTATACTCCAAGTGCTTTTTATTCACTTGCATGAGTGCAATATTGTAGGCCGTCCGCATCGAAAACCACCTTCGTACTACCCGATTATGTTTTCAAAGTCATGCTTCAGTTTTCGCTCAATGAATTTTGACAGCACTTGGGAGATGTGTACAGTAGGACGGTGTGCACAGTAGGGCGATCCCACAACGTAGCCCGTCTCCCACTTTATTTATGGTACCTATGATACTTTCCACCAATCGTCTGATAACTGCTCCTCGGGCTACTCGTATAAGTTACAAATCAAACTGTGATGGAACTTACGTACAAACGTTCCCTAGATTCGGAGTAGCTCTATTTGCATTCTGTTTATGCCAGGAGCTTTGTTGTTGAGCTCATTTTAACCTAACTGCTCTTGATGGCGTGGCTAGTATATTTTGTTCATCCCCTGGAATCGTCACTGCTTTGGTAGTGATTGTGGGTGCTTTGAAAAGTTTTTAACGAAGAACTGCGCCTAATATTACACGCCCCTCGATGTTGATGATTGAGGCCTATGCAAATCTGACTTTGTCTAGTGTTTAATGATAAGTCATTCCTTCCTTCGGCCCAGTATCTTTATTTGTTATCGAAGGGTGATGAGTTTCCGAGTTATTTGTCGGAATTTGTTAAAGTTAGTAAATCGTTTTTTTTTTTAATATTTCCAGTCCCTACCACTCTCTCCATCACTCTTTCTTCGTCGCACAACGCTCGTGTGATCTGCATTTACATCTCGTCACTTTGTCAAGTGTGTCACCCAGACAATGTTTAATAGATCGGTATAAGGGGGCACACAAAATAATGTGAATTAGTCCTTTCATGAACTACTAGTCCAAATTCATGATCATCTCTCAGAGATAAAAAAATTCAATGTAATACGACGCCGATAGCGTCAAAAATGCCCTAAAATACTGAGCATATAAAAGCAGAACTTCAGGACCACGCTTCAATTAATGTTCATTAAATGCTCCCTAAGTCTTTTCTTAAATACCAAAAGTGAATTTGCTTTCTGAACCATTTCTGGTAGATTGTTATAGATACGCAGAGCATCAGGTATTACGAATTGATCTGCATTCCTCGCATTATATGGTTTGATCTATGATACCTTAATCAGTGGTGTTCGGTACGATCCATTAGTTTTTAAATTTTTGGTAGATAAGCTTAGCTTTCTTCATTATAATGATTTGACTAACAGTTATTGATTTTGCTAATTGGTAAACCAAACTAATATAGTCTGAGTAAGTTTTGGCAGTTGCAGTATGTTTTTATACGATTGACTCCAAATAAGTACTCCAAGATGTAATTTCGTCAGCACAAATGCATTTAGAACAAGTTTCTTGATGTGCATTGGGAAAACCTCATATCTTTTTAACAATCCCATTATTGGGGCTAATTGCGTCCTTAAGCTATTTATGTGTGGCAACCATGTCATACGATGATCTATGATAAGACCAAGATATTTCATTTCTGTGTCAAATGATTTTTCTAAATCCGCAAAAATTACGATGAGATAATCACCTCTGTCGAGTCCTACATTTATCAAACGTGTGACAGAAAGTAGCGCATCTAAAGTACTCTTGTTGTATTGAAATGCAAACTGATATTGGCTGAAAATAGAGTTTTCAACGAATAATGCTGTCAATCGATTGTTTAGTATTTTTTCAAATATCTTATTAAATCCCGTCAGCTCAACCGGGCGATACGTAGTCGGGTCAAGATGATCACCACCTTTAAATATAGGAAAAAAAAGTTATTTAATGAGTTCGCCATGTCACGTGGACACGATGTATTAGAGGGCCCATCAAGATTCAGTTGAAAGTTTTGTGATATAGCTCGGGGTGAAGAGTTATCCTTTATCTCATTTATTATTTTCCATATTTTACGGGAGTTGTCAGCCCCTGTTTCCATGCTTCTTGAGAAATATGAAAATTTAGCCTCTTTCACCAGTCGTTTTGATTCTTTTTTCGTTTGCATATATAGTATACAAACTTGAGGGCTTGGTTTCCATTGTTTTTCCTGCAGTCCATGAATGCCTTCCTTTTTTAATACTAGCCTCATTTACTTTTTTCGTTATCCAAGTCCGTTGTTGACATCTGATTTTTTTCTCAATAGTAGAACTTTGCTTTGCAACTATGATGATGCTTTTGAGTTCAATAAGGCCATTTGGTTTTCGCTTCTCCAGCAATTCTCGTAGGTTTGATTTAAAAAGCTCCTTATCTGGATATCTGAACGATATGTGTTTGTTCAGGGTTCGGTCTTGAATAACTATTTTTAAAACACGATGATCCAGCTCCGGCCAGTCCTTAAATGTGTATGTCATGTTTTCAGCCACTTTTAAATCATTGCTTATTATATGACACAGATAGGTATTTGAAACTGGGGGAGTAATTTTGTCGTTGTTTATGATAACTAATCCATTCGTTTCTAGCGTACCCTTATAAATCCTTGATTCTGGTGATTCTATTAGTACATTGTTTGTGTCCACTAATGTCACTGAATTTTTTTCAGTTGAGAATAATGTAGCTAGTACTGTGCAAAAGTCTTGTGCATTATTTAAAAGAAAGAGCTCATTTAAAAAAATTAAAAACAAATGCACAATTTGAATATCTTGCATTGTATTTCAAGACAATCATGTTCTGTAGATTTCATTCATATTAATTATTAATTGTTCAGAACTACTCCTCATTTTGGTTTTTTTTTAATTTCATTTAAAATAAAACCGATTTTCAACTAGAACCGGCTTTAAATTATTATGTCATGTTCAATTCGACGAAGAATATAGTTCCTTAATTTTTGCTCAGTGCTATTGAAGGGATGAGGCGAATGAGTCGCTATTCCGTTACTGAAAATAATCGTTTTGCAAAAATTTTTGTGGAAGTTCTTGTTAAATTTAAACGTAAATTTAAATTGCGTGGTAGTGCAGGGCCATCACAATCTATTACAATTTCCCACAACAATTGACAGTTGACTTTCCAGCCTTCCAATCCATTCTCATTTTTGACTGCCAAATTCAGTGACATTTGCAGTTTTATTAGCCATTAAACTGCACCGAATTTCGATCATATTTCAAAATTCTTCTCTCAAAAACAAAGGACAGGACATCGAAAGACAGAAGCGTGAATAAAGACTATTTCGGAAACGGAATATTGCGTGTATGCCTGCGTGCTGCCGAAGGTTAGTCGTCAAAACAGACGCAAGTGACAAATTTCATGGTTTCCGCATTGAAAATTTGTTTTCATTTTCAGGCTCGAGGCTGTTGACGACGTTGGACGCAATAAGCATCGACATTTTCGGGATACGCAACCGCAAATAGAGGCAGTCTCGAGAACCTGAGGCGAAACAAACCCATATATATCAGGATAAATATTAAGCTAGAATCGCTTGCAAACTCGAAAGTTGTGAATCTTGCTGTTGGAAGAAAAACCTACACAAATTGTTGAAATGGCTGTGAAGCAAAACAACTCGGAGGGAAGCGGATCGTCCGCCAATAGCAGCGGACAGGAAGCAAATGCCGAGAGCGGGCAGAAGGCACTTGATTTGGCCAGGATCATAGAATTCATGGAGCTAGTGAATGCTAAGCACCAGCAGGGCGAACTTATTCCCGAGACGGCCGTAGTACAAATCTACAAGCACGTTGTCTACAACTTGTGCAACGTGCCAATGCCGCGGCAGACCTCCGAAATGAAACAGTTTAAGGTAGATATAAGCAAAGTGGGAGAGTTCCTGTCCAAGGTGAACGAGGCTAACGCCTTTTCCGTGTACCTCAGCTACATCCAGATCGTATGCAACTTAATCGCTAGTCAAGGTAAGTCTGCTGCCTTCAATGTTTGTTTGCTTTCTTGATAATCTAAACACTGTGCAGGTAATCCTTCCGGCACGGTGGCTATCGTTTTTCAGATATTCCCAACGGAATGGATCACCAAGGCCGTTTCACTTATTCTGTCAAGCAACGAAAACGCCACAGACGATGTTGTTCGCAAAACGGTCAACATCCTGTGCTGTTGGCTTCGGTGTTGTGCATTCTGTCAGAATCTGAATCTCTGGATCTTAGCGATTCTAAATCGTTTGAGAGAACAGCAAAAGTACAATTTGCTTTTCGACATAGCGCTGGACGTGGTGGAGCCGTTGTTCATTGCCTTAATCATCCCAATTCTCCGGCCAAAAGTTGCTCCTGTGTTATTCCACGTCCTATCGTCTGTGAAGCATACTCCAGAAGTCCTAAATAAGGTAATCTTGGACATTTGTAAGGTGGCTGGAGTGCGCTAACGAAAAGGATTGTTCCGCAGGTTGTAGGCCGTGTTCCCAGTGTAATTAAGCAATTAAAAAATGAAGCTATGAATGTAGAAGAAACGAAAAAGATTTTGCAGCGGCTGGTGGATGTGCTGAGTGCACTTCTGGCTCATTTTCCAAGGAATGAGGACCTGTATAAGCCAACGGTAAGATAAGATTGAATTCCAATTGGATTTCTATTTCAAAAATAGCCAAATGTAAAGTCTACTTTCCTTAATACAATAAAAAAGAAGTTCGTAGCAACTACCTGTTTTCTAATAGTTGAAAGCGCCATTGTTCAGTTTTTCGTTCAATTGTTAATGTAAAGGAATGTAAAAATTAATACCCATGTCAAATTTGTTTTTTTCACAGGAAGAGGCTCTTGCGGAGTTTACCCCTTCGTATGATTATCGCGCCATACTAGAGTATCCTTCATGGACGGATACTGGAGAAATACCATTCTCGCACACCAATGCTCGTGTGGGGCTCATGAATTTGGGCAACACGTGCTACATGAACAGTGTGCTTCAAGCGTTAGTTATGACCAAAGAGTAAGTGTTTAATGGCTAGAGGCGTTGTCGACCTAATTGTGACTTCCCACTTTTCAGATTCAGTAGAAATGTGCTCTTGTCGCCGAGTAGGTCTCCGTTGCTGTGCAAGATGCAGCAGCTGTTTGCGTTGATGCTCCATTCCAAGAGACCTGAACTGACACCAGGCGCGGTTCTGCATGCAACCCGACCACCAGGTTTTCTTCCGGGATTCCAACAAGATAGCTCAGAGTTTCTGGGGTACTTGCTGGAAACACTTGACGAGCAGGAAAAGAACTGTTATAAACACGAGACCAGTAGGACGCACGACGTGGAAGCTGCAGCAACTGCTGGAAGCAAGGACAGTGAAGTTGACGAAGGAGCAAGTAGTTCTCAAGGTTTTAAAGATCCCGTTGGAAAGAGTCAATCAGTGCAGACTCGAGTGTCAAGACAAACAGCTATAGAGAAGACTTTCAGCGGTAAAATAACGACTACGTACAAATGCCTATCGTGCAGCGGTGAAAGCAAAAATACCGACACATTTCGTGATCTACAGCTGGCGTTTCCTGAACTGAAAACTGATTGTGCAACAAATTACTCCGTCCAGGATCTGCTCGATTACTATTGCTCGCCAGAAAAGCTATGCGGCGATAACAAGTATTTCTGTGACAAATGCAAGAAGCTAAGTGACGCACAGCGCTTCATAAACTTTGTCAGCGCGCCGAAAAACTTGATACTGACGCTGAAGCATTTTAAGTACGACCAGAAGTACCACATGCGAGCTAAACTAATGCACAAAGTGTTCCACGACGAGAACGTCTCAATAAAGGTGTTCTCGCCGGACACGCTCACAGAGACCTGTTCGGTGCACTACAATTTGTATGCGAGCGTGGTGCATTCAGGCGTCAGCATGGACTCTGGCCATTACTACACATATGCCTCGGAGCGACCTGACGCCTGGTTCAAGTTTAATGACAATGTGGTGACAACCAGCTCGATATCAGAATTGCATAACTTGCAGCCACCCAACACTCCGTACATTCTTTTTTATCAGATGAAATCCAGAACGAATGAGAATAACTGCAGTCCGTTGGAGGCAGCAGGACCCAGTCAATTGATTCGCGTAGATGCTCCTGACTTCCCCTCTCTGGAAGAGCTACCGCCGCTTCTCCGAGAATTCGTGAACAAAGACAATGCGACGTTTAAGGAAGAACTGCGGATTCGAAAGATGAACTCGGCTGCGAATAGGGGCAGTGATAGTGCGGGTACGAACAGCAGTCGAAAAGGCGGCGGCGATAATCGTGATGATGACAATGAGCCTCCGAGTGCTTGTGGGGGGAACTCTTTAAACTACGTTAATCGATTTATTTGTTAAGATTTCCTTTTTTGTTAAAGAAGAATAGAAGAAGTTTTATGTTTAAATTATTTCGATTGATTGCCAAATCTTATTAATAATAAAATGCATATTATAATAAAGGCGTTTATTCCTTTCTATAATTCTAGCAACGTTTTATTTCGCTCCTCAAACCACTGCGACCTTAATCGAATCATCCCATTCATTAGCTTGAGTACATATTTGATTACGAGTAGTGAATGCTGGACCCCTGTAATCTGTGCGTCGGGAAACTACACATTTCCATCGTATGCTCGCCGCCTGCGGTTAGTAAGGAGGATGGCGGTCGGGAAGAATGAGTCTCATCCCCGGAAGACAAAAGTTTTCATTCAGCTCAGTAAAATTGGACCTGCGAGGGGGTTGGTGGAGTTGCGCGTGTGTAGCAAGTCCGAGTTCATTAATGAAAAGCATCACACATTTGGCTATTCTGGGCGAAGCGCTGTCTAAGATCCTTTCAGCCTTGCTGCTCACCAGAGTACATACGTAAACAAGCCTTCTATCGAAAGGGGTGCGGTAAAGCCGGGGCCGACGCATGAGCTGTGGTGTGTGGGCAAAGATATGCAAAGCAACAATCAATCTCAACCTACGTCAACGTTCACAGCTTTTCGCAGTAGTCGAGCTTATTCGAAGCGGACGACAGAGCTGCGGTTACGTGTACTTCCGATTGAGAAGCAATTTCCAGTTTCTCGCTGCTAATGTTATTCTTTTTCGACATTATTCGCAATGTACGATCCCGTATTTTAATTGGTCGAGAGTGGATCCAGAACGAAAATCGGCGACAAGTGAAAAATATCTAAATCGGGACTCAGTGAGAAAATCGAATTGGTGGCGTTGTATGGTTGGCGTACTATCGATTTTCCGTGACATTCGCTCTGGAGGGCGTTACAAAAATGGACAACCATATGGATGCGATGTGCACTTGAAATCAACGCTCCGCAAGATGTTTGGCCTGACCGGTGGAATTTTGGTAGCTGCACTGCTGCTTCATGCAGTACCTGCAACCACTGAAATGGAACATTACCCAGGTAATTGTGGCTACATATTGCTGTTCAGCAGTGAGACATACGGCAGATATCAAGTTTCGTTTAGTCGTGAATAATTTATTTGTATTACTCTAGCATAAAAGAACGTTTGATTGTTTCCCCGGGTGCCTTGTGAATGTGAGCTATAACTTGCTGGTAAGCAACACAACTAGCACTTGTGACTACAGTTAATGGCGTTAATTGTTATTAGTTACGGCGCGACATAAGCAGAATTGTAGCTGATAAAGAACAAGTCTATGTTTATTTGCGAACAATACACCTTATCGCTAGAATTTCCCTGCGTGCGTATTTCTGTGGGGTGTCGAGTCAAGGTGGGAACAATCTGAAGTGGATTTTCGTATACTAAACCTGATTCTCATATTTTCGGGCAAACGCTGAGAAGGCTTTAATAAATTTACATAATTTGATAGTTAAACGTGGAAACTAAGTTTTAATCGAAAAAATAACGTCAGTCGCTTGTGTAAATTTATAGCTAGAGTACCTTTATTATTTATTACGGTATATAGGCTTTCTATCGACGCATCTTTGTAGTTGGTATAATCCGATTCAATGCACTTATAACACTTTTTTTACAAGAAGATGCATGCTAATCTCGAAAGTGGTGCATAACTTAGAGCGTGTAGTGTGTGACTTGGTAGCAATGAAGCAATTAGCTGATTAATTCTGTTATTTGAAGTGAACAATATGCTCTAGCTCGAGAGAACTTATTTGCTTTTGAGTGAGCAACAGCGTTAAGGTTTTGACGTGGTTACTATGAAATTTAATTCTTTCGTGATTCTGTGTTTTGCTGCTCTGAAATAAATTCCTAACAACTCATGTATGTGTTATGATGAAGACTAAACTCTTCACGTTAAGATATTGAATAAAAATTTTATGGTTATGGGGAAGCATCACATCGTGATTTCATTACTACCAACGTTAGAGCTGGGAAATTTGAAGCCTCCATGTCTCCCTCCGAAACCCAACTGATTCTTGTTACTAGATAGGATCAACCATATGCATTTTACGTACACTTAGCAAAAAAAAAGTCTGTGTTCTCCTGCTTTCAATAAATTCTAATTGTTAAAAAACCAAAACGAAATAAAATATTTCAAAATTTCGTTGAATACATTTATTCTTTACTTAAAGTACCATCTACAGGCAGAGTTTTATTAATTTAGCTTGAACCGTTTTTCAAGAATCGTTACATTTTAGAGCAAACATACAAAATTAGCGCAGAAAAAGTCTGCGTTCACATTTAATAACAGTTTTCAAATTACTGGTAATTACAAATATACGACCAATTAATAATATGTAGGGTATCCTCGGTTTTTAATAACTTGTTGCAGACATTTCCTTGGTGATAATATTGTGTTGACGAATCGCGATTGTGGAAGCGCATGAAGCATTATATAGTAACTAGAGCCTCACAAATTCGAGTGTACGCTTGGAATCCTTATCATGTTGAAATGAATAATCGTTAGCCAAGCCGAGATTTCAGGCACATTACTCTAAATTAATCCTTAAAATATTAAGATAATCGAATTCATCCACTTTTGACTCTTATAAACTCAAGATTACCCATTTACCTTTTTGGAACCGTCCCCGATTTCCTCCAAATCAGTTTTCGTCCTTTTAAACTAAAAATGCAAAATGTGCTTTCATCTGAAAACAAAAAAAATTAATTTCCAAAACCATTTAGGCCCATTTGCATGCTGTTTAGCTGAGGTAACGCGCTTTTTTCGATAAATCGGAGAGATGAAAGGTTTCCTCCGCGCGGCATTTCCATGGTATCCTGTACCTTTCTCTCCAGCGCAACTTTGATGGATCTGGACGTACAACAAACAAAATAATTGACTATAAATATATATAACTCAGGATATGATGTGGTACACATAGAGAAATAGCGAGGTTATATCTCATCATTTTACCCATAGCAATTATTAAATTTAATTAAAATTATAAAAACCAAACAATTTCAAATCTTTATGTTTTACGTGACAGACAGAAAATTATACTTCTAAAGTTCTAATTCAAAATTATTCGAAATAACTTTCGATTTCAACTTCATGGACTTATTGATATTGTGTAGGACTTTTATTGATCTGAATAACAGCTGGGAATCTCCTTGGCAAGCTCTCAATAATTTTTCGACTGACGTCATCAGGCATGTTGTCCCATTCTTCAATAATATTCTACTGCAGCTCTTGAAAGTTATTTAAATCGATTTACCGAGTTCTATCATGCCGCTTTGGAAAATTTCACCTGTGCTCTGTGGGGTGCAAGTCTGGGGACAGCGCAGTCTAGCCTACGCAAGTATCGTAATTGTTAAAAATAAATAATTGTTCCTTTGTAGCCGGATGGGAATGTACTTTTTCTTCCATTTCTTGAAAGAGATGTAGATCTGCAGATAGAAAAAATTGTTCAGGTAGTTTAAGGCAGTCAGTATATTTCCCAGCTGTTTGTGTAGAGGCATTGCCGTCCGACCGTATACCGAAAGCGATGTTTTGTTCCAATAGTCTTTCATCACGTTTTCAAAAAGGCCCAGCTCGTCCATCACTACATACGGACATACATTGAGCTGATATTACACAATTAGAGCTTAGATACTAGTCAATAAACCCTCCATAGTTCAACCATTCAAGTGGGATGATTTCTTGTCCACTCCAGATGTTGCTTGTGCACGCGACTCAAATACTAGCGTTTCGAGACCTTAGTCTAGTTGATCTTATTACTAGATTCGACACTTCCTTTTAAAAAAAAGCGGATTCAAAAGGAACTAAGGACCAGAAACATAGTGCCCGACAGCTTCCTATCATTGGGGTATCCCGGATCTCGAATATCCAATGTCATTAACGAGAAATTAGTCAAAAGGAAAAGTGAAGACGAATACTTGGATAATGGAAAACGAAAAATCTACATCCTAACCAATGATGAACTAGAAAACATTTAGAAGAAAATCAAGAATTAAAACTTCAAATAATATCTTTGGAGGAAACCATTCGAAAATCTACGTTAAAGGCCAATAAGCCCAAAACCGTAAAGCAACAGAACACGAACGAAAAGAAAGAAGCCACATGAAAAGTCTAAAAATGGAAATCAACAACACAAGATCGCGAACACGTAGTTAGCGCAGGGGAAGACAACGGGAACGTAAAAAGTTGGGGTCATGGGGCTGGAACAGAGCCTCTGCACCATTGATATGTACAGGTATGCTGATACGAGTAGTTTATGTTGCCCGGGGAAGGTTAGGTGTTGACTGTATGGTATGATCAGTTGTGGGTGGTTTTCTGAATATTTTATAGTCTAATCGTGTTTGCTTCCGTGTTACGGTTAGGTCCATATAGTTGAGTCGTACATTTGTTTCGTTGGCTATGGTGAGATTTATACTCGGGTGTTTCATTTATATAGTTAAGTAGTTCGTCTTGTTTATTTTCTCATGAGTCAATAATTTTGAAACAGATATCCATATATCATTTCTAAAATATTGCATTGAATTTTTTGACAATTTTGGTTATAAATACTTTGTGGTGGTCACCACATTTACGACAAGTATATGTCACTGACTACATCAGCGGTGCTGTAGCATCACTATCAGAGGATCGCTGTCAAAGTCAACTCACTCTTCATCTACATCTAGTCGAGTCCGGACGTACCGAATGTACCCCGTAATCTTATCAACATATCAACTTCTTCCAGTGATTGTTAAAATTTTTCTGACATGATTGAGGACATTGGATATCCCACACCCGAATCGCCGTTTGCAGTTTATTTGTTATTTTTGAACCTAAAATGTTCTGCTTGATTGTGGTCTTTATGAGACTGAGTACTCGATCTGTGAATGAAAGTTTTTTTTTCATAAATCTTAAATATTCTCTAAAATAGCATTAGTCGATCCATTCATGTAAAGTAAGTCACTCTTGCTTCTTGTTAAATTTTATTATCGAAATCCGTTTAGTCGCTTAAGCGAGAAAATGTATGAGATAAACAAGCAAAGTTATTTTCTCATTCATAATATTACTGTAGAACTTTAGATTTAGCCGCGTTATTAGGCTTTTAATTTGACTAAAGTGTTCTGAAAGACGGCACATGGTAAAAAGAGAATAAATAAGCTCAATTATTATTTATCACCGGCTATCTTTTATGGCAGCCCTCTAGGCCAAATTTCCAGCTACGCCAATGGTGACCAAATTTTCAGATTAGATGGATAATAAAATGCCTTTAGAATTTCATTCACTCAATGGTTATTTAAATACATCTACAGCTCTGCTACTAAATCCTACTTAAACCTTCTTTGTGAGGGCGTAAGAGGGTGAAGGCAAATCTTCCGCGCCTGAGAACGGAATCGACGTAGTAACCATGCCGCTGGAATGGAGGTTGGGCGACGGGCTAACTCGCGTCCCTGGAAAACTAAATGTTTCGAAACCTGCAGATGGGCCTCGCAATGGATTGGACTCACGGGAAAGACCTCGCAAACGAAAAAAGGACTATGGCATTGGATCCTGGAATGTCAGATCACTCAATTACCCTCGCGCTGTTAAGGACCTTTTACAACAGGCCAGTCAATATCAATTAAAAATACTGACAGTCCAGGAAACGAATTGGACTGGAAACGACATTCAAGACATGAGATCGCACACAATATTCAAAAGTGGCAAGTCTACTGGAAAACGAAAATTCGGAGTGGCCTTGATTGTGAATAGGGAGTTCAAATCGCACGTTATTGATTTTAAAGCAATAAACGAACGGTTGTGTGCGATCCGTATGAAAGCGAAATTCTTTCAAATCTGGCTGATTAATATTCACGCCCCGACCGAAGAAAAATGCGAAGAAACAAAGGAAACGGTTTACAATCACCTGGAAAGACTGGTCGACTCATTGCCCACAAACGACACAAAAATAATTCTTGGTGATTTCAACGCTAAGGTTGGCAATGAGCTATCTCATCGGGGAACGCATAGAGGATATAGCCTCCACGATGAAACAAATGACGACGGCCAGTGCCTGATTGACTTTGCATGCAGCAGAAATCTAGTCATACGTTCGACCTGCTTCCCACATCGACGCATTCATAAAATTACCTGGGTATCACCGGAAAGCAACACACAAAACCAGATCGATCATGTTATGATCCAACAACGTTGGGCCTCGAGCATACTTGACGTCCGTACATACCGAGGAGCCAATTGTAACTCAGATCATTACTTGATCAAATTCACCTATCGATGTCGTATGTCAAAGGCATATTCGGCAAAGACCAGCCCGCTGCAAAAATTTGACATCGAAAGGCTCCAAACGGCGTCTGTGGCCAAAAATTTCACGGAGACCCTCGACAAACAGCTGGCTCCCATCTTATCTGACGCAGCGTTAAAGACGAGCAACGAGCTCTGGATGGAAGTGAAAGCTTCTATAAGGACCGTGGCAGAACAGACGATCGGACTTCAAGCCCGGTGCAAGAGGAATGATTGGTTCGATGATGAGTGCCAGAATGCGTTAGATAAAAAGAATCAGGCATACAGGGAATGCGTAGGTAGGAAAACCAGGACGAAGAACTATGAAAATCTCAGAAGAATAGCAAATAAGATAATTAGAATTAAGAAAAGAAAATACTATGACAACCAATTGAGAAGTATAGATGTAAGTTAAGCAAGCAATAACACGAGACAAGCATACAAAGTAGTGAAAAGTGCATAATAATCTGGAACTTGGTTCATTTCCTCATTCAATTTTCATTTTTAAATCGCTACTTAAATCTAAAATTCTTAACATGTAATTCTTTCTAAAACTCAAATTTTTTTCTATTTTGCTATCTTTCATATTAGTTTACGTTCTGAATTTTTCTATATCTTTCTTTTGTCTTTTGTTACTCTGTTTATATTTTTTGATTTTAAACCTTGTAAGTGGGCCTCTGGCCTGTTAGGTTTGTTTTGTAAAATAAAAATAAAAGCCTGAAACGGGATTATCAGCCCAAAGCCACGCTTTGTCGTGATGACATCGGTAATATCATCGCTGATGAAACGAAGATTAAGGAAAGATGGGCATCATATTTTAAGAACCTCCTTAATCCTCCGCACAGCTCCAGAACATCGGAGTCTATAGTTGTCTGTGGAGAGCTTCCATTGGCCGCACCAACTCTGGATGAAGTTTGTTCCATCATCAAAGCCCAAAAGAATAATAAAGCGCCAGGCATCAATGAGATTCCAGTGGAGCTCATTAAATATGGTGGCAATTATTCACAAAATTTGACAACAAGAACATATGCCGAAAGAGTGGAGCCAATCAATTATATTCTCTATACATAAAAAAGGTGACAAGCTACAGTGCGCAAATTATAGAGGCATATAACTACTTTGTACGGCGTACAAAATATTTTCAAAGATCTTAGACAATAAAATCGGATCATACGCCAACAGTATTATTGGGGAGTATCAAGGTGGTTTAAGAGCAGGCAGATCGACGATAGACCAATTGTTTACAGTTGAGCAGATACTTGAAAAGCGTTGGGAGTTCAACATAGACGTACACCAAATATTCGTTGACTTTAAGCAAGCATATGACAGTATTGATCGTAACGTACTGTACCAAATAATGCTTTGCTTTGGCATCCCAGTCAAATTAGTCCGTCTTACCAAAATGACAATGACGTCGATGTCCTCTCAAGTCCGCATCAATAACCAACTCACCGATGCCTTTGACGCAAGTATCGGACTAAAACAGGGAGATGGGCTGGCACCATTGCTATTCAATTTAGCTCTGGAGTACATCATAAGGAAGCTACCTATCGATACGCGAGGTACATTACTACTCAAGTCGAGCCAAGTAGTAGCCTACGTGGATGACATAAACATTTTGTCACGATTATTAACAACTGCCAAAGAACTCTTCTAGTACTAGTAGGACTATTACTCGTATGGCTACAAATTACGGGTCCTGAGGCGAATAATCGGAGTGAAGTTAGACGGGGACCAAAGGCGAATTCGATACAACCATGAGCTGGATGAAAGTTTTGACGAGCTGCAGGTCTCAACGATTGTAAGACTGCGGAAGCTGCAATGGGCTGGACACATGAATCGTATGGACGAACAACGTTGGGAGAAGTGAAGGGCGGAGACCAGCGGGGAAACCGAGGAAACGCTGGTCTGACTCGGTCAACGAGTGCTTGGATTTCGAAATTGGAGGACGCGGTCAATGGATCGAGACAGTTGGAGGCGCTGTTTGCAGGAAGCGAAGGCCCGAGAGGGGCTGTAGTGCTAAGAAGAAGAAGAAAAATGGTGATATGTAATATTGCACCAAAGTGGTGGCTGGTTAAATTCGAATAACAATAGTTTTTCTTTTAAGGTAAACATGCATTTGTTATAGATGCCGTTAAAAATTTTTTTGGAAGATTTTCATTATTGGTGTCTGCATATTGTAGGTTGAGTATAAAACCCCTTTGATATGAGCGTATTTCTGTGTACCCAACTTGTTCTATATTGTTACACCGCCATAAGCGAATACCAGCTCAAAGACAAATTGACGCGCACGACGTCGCGTGGTCTCGAATCGAAAAATAGTAAAGAAACGAGTGGAACAGAGAGTCAATTTATTAGGCATACATTTAAAAGCAATCACGGTGGCGGCGCACCCTCCATTAAATTTATCGTTGAGAGAAATCCCCTCGCGACCAATTTATGTTCGCTGCTTAATGGTCACTACTAGGTAAACGAAACTCGAGGTACTGAGGGAGGCATTTGTAAGCGGTTGTGATGATGCAGAGGATGAAAAGCGAGCGATTAACGAGTATTGCTTGCGGCGGTATGGCTTGTGTGGTCCATTTGTTGTTAATACTGATGCTGATTGTTAGTGGCTGTATAGCTTTCAAGATAAAGGGGGTAATGCATAAAGTAACATGCACCCAGTTTCCAACGAAAACCGTTAAGGGTCTGATCAAGGCAGCAATCGGGCCTTTATGTGGTTGAGCGACCATGGCAGAGGAAACAATATAGTACTGAAAAGGTAATATAGTAGTACAAAAAGTTGCAGGTATATTAAGAAGTATATTGGCTACGAAGAGATGAAAATACGAAAGAATATTGTCAGCATCGTACGAAAGATAGAAGATGTGGGTCATATATGTGGTTATAAGAAATAAATGGATTGCGCTTGGGGATTTCGCAAATGGTGTGGTGGTTCCGCTGCAGGTAGGATTGCGAAGATGCCTATGGTGCATCTTAGATGGCCACATATTACAAACTCTCTATTCTGAAACAATTTTCAGTCTATTTGGGACTTCCATGAAGAACCAACCCTCGTGTCCTTATAAGTGGTGTTCAGATTGCCATCCAATGGACAAAGTCCTCTGCAAGTGGTAGCGGACAAGAAAAATGACAACATTCCGGGATATTCAGTAACTTCTGGTTGGTTTTTGGTCGTCTATTATGGTGAAGGTATATTTTTTACAATAACATAAAGAAGTTGTTTAAGTTATGTATTATCAAAGTTAGTGCTTTTGTTGTGTGAAGGTAGCGTTATGGCGGAAAGAGTCCAGTTGCCATGATTACCTCATTGACTTAATCATATAGGAAATTACCAAGCAACTATAAATAACTACATATTCAAACAGTCTATTTATTAATACTCAGCAGTGTATAGTGCTTTATAATAACATTATAATTACATTTATTTCAACGAGATACAAGTTATGAGAAATTGATTTTAAATTTTTTCGTTTGGTAGCACAAACTCAAATGCCTTCAATTTTTATTTGAAGGGTTACGTCGTCCTCCCGCCGGACTTTCGAATTGGCCACAACCTCAAACCGATGATCTACTCTTCAATCAGCTCAGTAGTTTAATAGAAAAGGAAGCAAGGCGAAGATTCCATCAACAACTGGCACAGCAACAATACTTCCAAACACAGCAGCATCAGCACGGAACCAATGCACAGCGAACAGTGGGCGTGGAGCCATCTTTCACCTATCATTTTCCTGAAAACACTGTTAAAACAAGTGAGCCTATCGAATTTGCCGTTAATCCTGCAGATCCTCGCTACTTTGAAAAGCCCACAGACGAGTACGAACCCGAGGATACTTTCAAAACCTTTCATGATACTAACCACGAAGCTGAAGGCATGGGCGAAGAACATTTAATTGCAAAGCCAGTTGATGAAACTCCATACTTGAAGCTTAAGCCTCCGATGGATGTTAATCCCAAAGTCCCAGATATCAACATACATGAAGGTCTAAAGGCGCTTCTGGAAAAACTCCAGAATGAAGGTCAAGCGAACGCAATTTTAAATGGTGGTCATGTTGTGTTGGATAAATCGGAGGTGGTTAAGAAGCATGTCACCATGGATGACACATTTGGTATGTATGTTGTTGCTCTCATTGCTGGAATCAGCGCTGCCGTTACCGTTGGATTGATTGCTCTAATTATCGGTTGGTATACGTAAGTTCTCTCGCTCGTTACTCTGAAGGGGCTCCTCTTCTCATATGATATGTTTCTATTAATTTTTTTTGCACAGCTTGCACAAACGGGCAAAAGCAGCTGCAGATGTGGAGTATCCAGCTTATGGAATTTCAGGGCCAAACAAAGACATATCACCTTCAGGGGATCGACGATTGGCTCAAAGCGCGCAAATGTATCACTATCAGCATCAGAAGCAACAGATCATTGCAATGGAGAACAGGAGCAATGCCGAACACCCAGGTGGTCTGACTGATGTCGAAAGTGATGACGACAACGAGGAGGGTGATTATACTGTTTACGAATGTCCCGGTCTTGCACCTGTAAGTGAATACCTGTTGAATCAAAGTTTATCTTCAATAACTCCTTGTTTTCTGTGCACAGACTGGGGAAATGGAAGTGAAGAACCCCTTGTTCTTGGATGACACGCCAGTCACGCCCTCCACTAATCCCGCTGATACTTCAAGAGAACAAACACCTCAACGGACACCCCATAAAGAGACACCAAAGAAATCAGCATCCAAGAACGCTAAGGACAAGGCTGCCGAGGGAAAAGCCAAACAGAAAGAGGGCAAATAAACTGATTCACTTATCACACTCATCCCTTTAGAATGTCTAAGAAGTGATTTAGGGGCGTACAAACGGTTGTTTTCAGTTTCAAGAGCATCCAAATTGACTGCAGGAGAGTATGAAGACATAAAGTAGACTATCAAGACTATCTGTAATACAAGTCAATTCGTTTCTTTTTAAAATATCAAAGCACGGAACAATTAACAAGAATCAATTGGAATTTTACCGAGGCCTATTTTATCGATGGCTTGTCAATACGAACCTCAATCAAGTCAATAAACTCTATTCCGAGCCTAAGCAAGTTACCTTTGAAGCCTATTTCAGGGCTTCGCACTTTACGTTTAGGTCATGTAACCAAGAGCCTATAGAAAAGATAGAACCAGAAGCGCCTAATTTATTTTTGTAACGGAATTTAACTTTAGGATTTTTTTGCCGAAGACCATAAAGCTGAAGCATTTGAAGGAATAACAAGTTTTGGTATGATCTGAAAACGGGAACCAGCCACCCGGAGTCTCGGAGCCGGTCACTCAACCAGAGTTGTGTGGCTGTTGACGCGGCTTATTCCTTCTAATACTTCAAACGGTTGGAGGCTTCTCAGACAGTGCAACATGTTTGCATGCAGAAGACTTAACGTGAAGAATATTCAAGTGATGAGCGGAAGAGAGGGAGAATAGTTTTATTTTGAGTTTTGCATCAGTTGGTAAGAAATCAAGGAATCCTTTTCTTTTAGACATTTTTAAATGTTTCCGTTTTGGATGTTATACCAAATTATGAATAAAGAGCTTTAAAGTACTGCTGAAACCTGAAAAGCAACAATGACTTAATATCCGTCACCTGAACGGAAGAAATCATTCTTTAAACTTAAACTTAATCATACAATTATAAAAAATACGATGTGACACAAGTATATATGTAACGTCTAATCGTGTGAAATTGAATAAATAATAGAGGAGTTAACATAGATCGACCTAGTGATTATAACTCTTGTACAGTGCTACAAGGATATTGTCGACTTGAAGCTGTGCTTATGGAATCTCCCGTCGTCTGTCATGATAAATGTTTTACACTTTGATCCACATGTGCATCCTTTCTATCTTCAAACAATTTAAGCAATGTTTTCCGTCTTTAACTTTTGTTTAATGGAAAAACCAAAAGAAATAAAATTTGTAAAATATCCGCTAACGTGAATATTTCAAAATGGCGTAGTGCTCTCTCTACAATTTATATAATAATATATTAAAAGCTATTTATAAAAATTATTGACTATTCCATATATTTTATGACTATAGCAGATGATGTAACACAATTATGAAACATATAGTCAATCAACATGAATATGAATATACAATAAAATTATATGTTACCTGTATAAACTCGACTTTTCTTAGACGAGTAAAACGATTACGTAACAAGACTAGTAACTTTGAAAAGTTAACAATTGTGGCTCCTTCTTCTTAGCACTACAGCCCCTCTCGGGCCTTCGCTTCCTGCAAACACCGCCTCCAACTGTCAAAGTCAAAGTGAAAAGCGCTTTATTTAATACTAATCGTTATAAATTTTAAAAGAATATAAAGCAAAATCCAAACAATAACAATAAAAAACTTAATGGCCCAAATGGCTCTCTAAATTTGTACGTTATCATTCATCACATTTTAAAAAAAAACTATAACACATTCAAATCAATGAAGATTCTTACATATTTTTACAATTCAATTGGAAAAAGGAGAAAAAACCAACCAACACTATTCTAAAATTATTTATAATCTTAACACAACAGTGAACTTTGATCCTACACCTAATATGTTTTAACTTAATTCTAATAAATGCAATCAAAAACTTTATCTTATACTTAAAAAAATCTATAACAATGTTCCTAACCTAAGCGTTTTACCTTATCTCCAAGCAAATGAGTATTTCCATTGGAATTGTTGGTCTCGTGAACTCAAATTCGGAGGATATTTTATCTTCTTATCGGTGGCCCGTCGATATATGTGATATATGACTGGGACGCCATCAGAATCAAAAACATATCGATTCATGTCCAAATACACGAATGCTTCTGGAGGAATGAAGCCAGTAGCGAGGCAAGTCGCAATATACCCGTCTGTAGGGTGGAACGGCTGTGAAATCCAAGGGTTTTCACTCACAGTCACAGATCTTGCGATATGATTCCGAAGAAGCTTCAATATGAAGATATCGACTCTAGTCCCTTCAGCAGTTTGATAAATTCTTCTATTCGATATATAATGTTTCCAATCCGTCTCAGGCTTTCTGTACAAACCAGTACATGCACGAAGACATTTCCTTTCGAAAACTCTAAATTTTTCCATAGTACTAGCGCTCTGGTTGTACCAGATCTGACATCCATATGTCAAAACTGGTCTAACCAGTGTTTTGTAACAGATAATTTTGACCTTTTGATCAATGTATCTGGAATGAAAGAGTTTTCGAAGGGCCATGACTACTTTAAGTGCCTTACTGAGCATGATTTTCACATGTTCAGTATAGTACAGATACTGATCGAGATAAACACCGAGGTATCGAACACAGGATTTATGTGGAACCCGTTCTAGACTACCCTCACCAGCCATGATGTGGAAATCTTTCCAATTAAGTTTCAGGTCTTGACTGACCCCTTGCAGCGTTGTCCGAAGCAAGATTGTTTCACACTTCTGCGCATTGATTTTCATTCGCCAATTGTCAGTGTACAGCTGCACATCATTGAACATTTTTTGGAGATTGCTCTGAACTATTGTAGCTTTTCGGTCTGCCGTATAGATGATCAGATCATCAGCAAACGCTACCATTAATCGCGTTGGCGAGACGTTAAAATCAAAGCCGTTCAATAGCTTGCGAATGAAGATTGAGAAGCGCAGAGGCGCAGTAACTGTTCCCTGCTGTAGACCATTCAAGACCTTGAACTCGCGCATTGTTGTCAGATTTCCATCAGTTACAACAAACGATTTACCGTATAACATATTACACATCATGGCGACAAGGTGTCTGGGGAACTTGTCCTGAAGGAGTTTAAAAATTAGTCCATCTAACCATACCGTATCGAAGGCTTTCTCCATATCAATGAGACATACTTCAACACATTGTCTATCATTTAGTTTCCAACAGATGTCTGAGGTTACTTTCGTTATTGCATGTGTGGTCGAATGCCTGGCACGAAAACCAAATTGGAAATTCGGCATCAACTCATTCATTCATTCATTCATTCATTCAATGTGGGCGTTTGATGCTCTGTTGAGTATCACTTCAAACACCTTGCTGATGTTAGGCAGCAAGCTGATTGGGCGATAGCTTTTGGGGCATGAAGATTCTTTTCCTTTCTTCAAGATCGGAAATACCTTAGCTTTTTTCCACTCATTTGGGAAATATAAATTGCTCAACATGTTGTTGAACAATATGCAATAGTTCCTAATAGCAACCTCAGGCAAATGTCGGAGAACTACATTTGGAATACCATCAGTACCACATGATTTCTTGTTGTTTATCTTGCGAAATATGAAACACAAGTCTTCATAGCTGACAAAATAATTGATAAGATTCAAGCTCGATATGAGGTCAGATGTAAATGTTTCATTGAAATGGATTTTCCGTTCAGGCTTGATTTGAAGTCGGAAACTTTTGCTTCAACGACCTCTAAAAATATTTCGTTCCCTCTCTCAGGGTTTGGTAGATGAACCAATTCAAAATGTGTTCCAATCAGGGCAAGTTTATCCAATCCTTCACAAATAATTCTGTTTCCATTTCTATCCGGAGTCGTACTATCAATTTCGATACCAGCCCTATCGAGAAGATTTATCTCATCACTAGTGACTTCAAGATTCGATACCTTCACTCGAGACTTCTTGCGGAATATGCTATTCACTTTCACGAAAACGCCATCTGGGTCCTGTGTGCTAATAACCCTCAATTTTTCCGCCCATTGATTGCTGACCTCACTCCTGAAGTATGACCGGATTAAGTTCCGGACATTCTTCAGATGTAATTTCAACAAAGACAACGAGGGATGGTTGTAGTCCAAAAATCGTCGATAAATATTGTCGACGCGTGTGAGAAGGAGGCTTTTCAATCTTTTCAACCTTGCGATGGTTGGTGTTTCATATCCTTCCATATCGTTTCGATGTTTAATCTTGGGAACTACTTTCTCAATCTTTTCCAACGTCAGCTTCTCTAACTTCGACAAATAGACATCTATTTCTTTGAGGAACAAGATAAAACCGGAGTGGACATCCATGTGTGCACGTTGTCGCAACTACCCCTGCGACCGCCTGCCTAACTACGTGTCTTTTTGCACCTACCCCTGCGACCGTGATTCTAAAGCTAGTTAAGGGGAACCCAATGGGTTGTCACAAGAAAGTAAACAAACGCTTATGCACTCGTAAATATGGTTTTATTGCAAATAACACTTCACAGAACAAGAAAATAGCATTGAATGCAAATAAAGCATTATGGCCACTTAGGATAGAAAACACTGTCGTATCGATAACCCATCGTTTTCTAGCAATAACGCACATTACACTTTTAATTGAGTTCCTCGCTCCGATTTACAATGTCACTCCTTAAAATGTTGTTATCCCTAAACCAGGTGTAATATTGCTTTCACTACAGTCAATATGTACCTCCGGACACGTTCTCGAACCGAAAAAACGACTGAATTCCGAATCGTATCTCACGCGCCAGGTAAATTTCGCGTCCATGTTTAGTCGTCAAATTGACAATCTGGCTCTCGAGAGGAGAAATTGTGGAAATTATTGGAAATGAAATGACAATTATGCTCAGAAGGTGGTCGTATCATTTTCTATGGAGCTTATATGAGCATAGCCTCTCCATTTGTTCCGTTCCTCAAAGATCTATTTCATCGTTAGTTAGATTCCTGTGATTAGGAACCATTGAGCAAGAGTTGCCACCATCTGAAGGGGGACATTGCTTCTGGTACTCCCGATTAAACTTATTTTGAAACTTTCCCCAGACTGTTTTTTTGAAATTCAATCGATGATTTTCATGTTGAACTGGAATGAGGAACAAATCATCCCTGTGATGATTGATTTCCATTACGATTGCGTTATGGTCGCTATCATAAGGAAGCACCTGCAGTTTCCGTTGAGGACTATTAAAGCTGAATTCGAGTCTTGCGTCAGCAATGCAAAGGCCCAAATATGAATTTGTCCTAGGGTATGTTGGGAACTCCGACCCATATAGAGTGCACCTGTATTCAATTTGGCTCTCTGTTATCCACGACTTCAGGAATACACCTCTTGGATTATTGGTGGCGTTCAGCCATGATGTATGCTTGGCGTTCAGGTCACCAGCAAGAATATAGTAGTTATGCAGCCTGTTCAATTGGAGTATTTCAAACAAGGAATTGAGTTCCTCCTTGAGCTTGAGAACAGTTCCACCAGTTGCATAGGCAGAGATAACGAAGAGGTTATCCCCACCTGGCAGTGGCATTTTGATAACGGACACTTCAAGAGATTCAAAGCTTTTGAATTCGACTTTTTCAATATTTTGGAAACGATAAGGTCTTCGAACCAATATCCCGGTGCCACCTCCCCCATCACCTATCGTTTCTTATGAATTCAAAATCCTTGAATGTCATAGAGTGCCATGAACTGAGGTGGGTTTCGGTTAGAAGCAGGATGTCAGGCTTTTGTCTGGCAATGAATTCAAGGAGATAATCACGCCGATGTAAAGTAGCAATGGAGTTGACGTTGATCGAGATGAGACGAATCCTATCCATGGGAATGTGACTGGATGACAAATTATTTTGAGGCATTTGAAACCCCTAGACGATGAAAAACAAGATTAATTTTTGTATTTTGCTTATCGATTCTTTCCGATAGAGAATTTAATTGCTGTAAAATTTTGAGAAGCAGCTCATTATTGCCACTTACATTATTTACACTATTTTCCGCATTTTCTGCTGGTCCTCTAGCGCGCCTCCAACTGTCTCGGTCTGTTGACCGCGTCGTCCCATTCCAAAATCTGAGCAGCGATGAACTGTCTTCGTCGATCGAGTCAGACTAGCGTTTTCTCGGTTTCCCCACTGGCCGCTGGCCTTCAGTTCTCTCAACGAATACCTTCTTGGGTATCCGTTGTTCGTCCATACGATTCATGTGTCCAGCCCATTGCAGTGTCTGCAGTCTTACAATCGTTGAGACCTCCGGTTCGTCAAAAATTTCATACAGCTCATGGTTGTATCGAATTCGCCATTGGTCCCCGTCTAACTTCACTCCGATTATTTGCCTCAGGACCCGTCGCTCAAAGGCGTTCAATATATTTGCGGATGCTTGGGTTAGGGCCCATGTTTCACACCCATAGCACAACACAGGTCTTATTACAGATTTGAATACTTGGAGCTTTGTTTTCCTGTGTATGCAGCTGGTCTTCAAGATCGTCAATACTGAATAAAATATTCTATTTGCGAGCTGTATTCTTCGGCGTATTGCGTCTCTTTCATTGCCCGTTTTCGTTATTTAGCCACCTAAATACACAAATTGTTTCGAAACCTCCTGGCTCCTGCATTAATAAAAAATCGTGAAATAAAAAAACATCAATATTGCTATAAGAAACCCATTTTGAAACTCATAATCAAAGTCGTCAGGCATAGAGATTATGAGAATGAATAGGCTATGAGGCTTTTAGACTTATTGAGCTGCTGCCTTGTGCTTATTCAATGCCCCCTCACACAGGCTCGAAAGCGGATGTACCAGGCTTTCAGGCTATTGATTGACCTGTTCTGTTATACCAATTTCACAGCTGTTGACAGTTCCTATGGTGACGTCATGTGCGTAAATTGCTTTCCTTCTACGCCTGAGTAAGCAGGCATTGGGGTAATTCATAAAAAACTGTTTTCACCAAAGGCAGTCGAGTGGGGTGCCATATGAAGGGTCTTAATGAGATCTTTTCAAAGCAGGTCTGAAAATTACCTAATCAGTGTCAAGGTGGAAAGAAGAGAGGGAAATGTACCAAATAAGAATATTGAGTAAATTTGTATCATTTTTCCCTAAATTCAACATTTAAAGTTTAAGCTATTAACTTTTGACAGATTTTTCTAATAAATAGCTTAAGGTGAAAATCTCCATTTTGCAGGCTGAATACAAGGCATACTCCTGCCTACTCGACATTTTACGTCTAGCATTCGTTGCGTACTGACATGTTTTTAAATTGCTCCTATCAAAAAGTTTGAAAAATTAAATTAATTCTTCAAAAACGTCAGTTCAAGGTTAATTTTTATTAGAAAAGGCTTATATCGTCAAAGCAATCGATCCAAGGAATTTATATCGAATATTCATAAATAAAAGCGAAGAATCCAAAGAAAACTTCGAGACTGCTAGTATGGGGGAGTCTGATGGTTTCCCACCGTTGAGGGAATGCATAATTGGCCGCAACCGTAAAAAAAACATAATCAAGAAGGCTCCGCAAATGGTGGATGCAAAGTGCAAATAATCGAAGACAAGGAAGAAATGATCAGACTAGGAAAAGAAAATCATGAACTACGGCTACAGCTACAATCCCTCGAAGATTTAGTGAAGACAGGGATGAAGACTCAAAATCCGTTACCGCTAAAGTAAGTCCAAAAGGAAATAAAAGTGAAGAAAAGTACAAAACAAACGATTCTGGAAGAAATTCTAACTGCTGGCGGCACTAACGATAGTCAAAACTATTTTGCAGCGGTCGGATTAACAGAAGAGATGTTAACAGAAGAGATGTTAGTTGAAGAAAGTGTCGAAGGTAGTTCTGATAAAGGTAATAATATAAATTTTATTCAATATTCAAAAATAAAAAAAGGAGAAGAAACCAGCTCTCAGTTCTGCTGGCTCCTCAGAAAAAGGTACCAACAAGGCAGAAAAAGTTACGCTAATAAATGTATTCAGACAATTAGGAAGAGACATGGTTCGGCTATTAGCAGCCGTAAAAAAGTTAAGCAAGTTCGAAGTCAAAAGAGGTAATGCGGAAAATTAACTATTAAAACGAAATTACTGATTCGGGAGTGGTCCCACACCTCACTTATACCCCAAAAAGCGAATAAATTAGACCTTTTTGTTGAAGGGTCTGGAGTGCGGAGAGGATACGGTCTATCTTTTTCCGGAGCTCAAGGAAGCTGCACAGGAAATTGAATTCATATCTGTCAAAACCTTTGCAACGAGAAGATCAACCGTAGAAAAGAAGAATTTACACTTATCTGGTACAAATTTCTAATAAAAGTAGTCCATTTACCCTTCAACAAATAAGGTAATTGCATTTCAGATTGGTGAGGTGGGAATCCCTCCAGAAAAGACAAGTCAGCCAGTACTACCGATATCAACGATTTGGCCGCAAACTGCGCCATGCATTATGCGTGCGTAAAATGCAATGATTTTCATGATTTTCATGAATTTTGAGTTCGTAAGAAACGGTCTGGTAAACGGTGATGGGAGAGGTGACACCGGTGTATTGGTTAGAATACCCTTTTGTTTCCAAAATATGGAAAAAGTCGAACTCAAAACCTTTGCCCGTTATCAAAATCTCACTGCCAGGTGGGGATAGCCTCTTCGTTATCTCTGCCTATGCAACTGATCGAAACGTTCTCAAGTTCAAAGACGTGCTCAATTCCTTGTTTGAGATACTTGAATTGAACTGGCTGACATTCTTGCCAGTGACCTGAATACCAAGCATACATCATACCTGAATGCCACCAATAATCCAAAAGATGTATTCCTGAAGTCGTAGATAACAGAGAACCAAATTGAATACAGGTGCAGTCTATATGGCTTGGAGTTTCGAACATACGCTAGGACAAATTCATATTTGGACCTTTGCATTGCTGACGCAAGACTCGAATTCAGCTTTAATAGTCCTCAACGGAAACTGCAGGTACTTCCTCACGATAGCGACCATAACGCAATCGTAATGGAAATCAATCATCAAAGCGATGATATCTTCCTCATTCCAGTTCAATATAAAAATCGTCGGTTGAATTAAAAAAAAAGGATTGGTGAAACTTTCAAAAGAAGTTTAATTGGTATTACCAGAGACAATGTCCTCTTTTTGATGGTGATAAAAGTTGCTCAATAGCTTATTATGGCAGGAATCTAACTAACGATGAAATCGATCTCTTTTTGTTGACCGTAACGAAGCTGTCGTTCTTCTCACACGCGTCAATAATATTTATCGGTGATTTTTGGACTACAACCATCCCTCGTTGGCTTTGTTGAAATTACGACTGAAGAATGTCCAGAACCTAATCCGTTCATACTTCAGGAATGAGGGCAGCAATCAATGGACGGAACAACTGAGGGTCATAAGCCCACAGGATCCAGATGGCATTTTCACAAAAGTGAATAGTTATTTCGTAAAAAGTCTGGAGTGAAGGTATCGAATCTTGAAGTTGCTGGTGATGAGATAAATCTTCTTGATAGGGCTGGCACCAAAATTGATAGTACGACTCCGAATAGAAATGGAAACAGGATTTGAACTCATTTGGAATTGGTTCATTTAACAAACTCTGAGAGAGGTAATCAAATATTTTCAGAGGTCGTTGAAGCAAAAGTTTCCGACTTCATTTCGATGAAACATTAACATCTAACCTCATACCGAGCTTGAATCTTATCAATTATTTTGTCAGCTATGAACATATGGTTTTTCATATTTGGCAGCATAAATAACAAGAAATCATGTGGCATTGACGGTGTTCCAAATATAGCTCTCCAATATTTGCGTGAGGGGGCTATAATTGCATATTGTTCAACAACATGCGGAGCAATTCATATTACCCAAATGAGTGGAAAAACTCCACCGTAGACGGTCCCAAGCCCGTTTAAGAAAGGAGGAGGGAACAACTTGTTTCCCCAACCCATAGCTTCCAAAATTTCTCATCACGAACCCCCAATTTAATGGTAGTAAATGTTTCAGGGTCGCATATGGGTTTACTGGTTCCCCAATAATGGGACATTGAATGCCGAGAAATGCTATTTTTCAAAATCTGGCTGATAAATGTCCAAGCCCCGACCGAAGAAAAGGACGAAGAAACGTTCTACAATCATCTGAAAAGACTGGTCGACTCATTGTCCACAAACGACACAAAAATAATTCTGGGTAATTTCAACGCTACGGTTGGCAATGAGCTATCTCATCGGGGAACGAATAGAGGATATAGCCTCCACGATGGAACAAATGACGACGGCCAGCGCCTTATTAAGTTTGCATGTAGCAGAAATCTAGTCATACGTTCGACCTGCTTCCCACATTGACGCATTCATAAAATTACCTGCATATCACCGGATGGCAACACACAAAACCAGATCGATCATGTTCTGATCCAACAACGTTGGGCCTCGAGCATACTTGACGTCCGTACATACTGAGGAGCCAATTGTAACTCAGATCATTACTTGATCAAATTCACCTATCGATGTCGTATGTCAAAGGCATATTCGGCGAAGACCAGCCCATTTCAAAAATTTGACATAGAGAGGCTCCAAACGGCGTCTGTGGCCAAAAATTTCACGGAGATTCTCGACAAACAGCTGGCTCCCATCTTATCAGACACATCGTTAAAGACGAGCAACGAGCTCTGGATGGAAGTGAAAGCTTCTTTTAGGACCGTGGCAGAACAGACGATCGGACATCAAGCCCGGCGCAAGAGGAATGATTAATTCGATGATCAGTGCCAGAATGCGTTAGACAAAAAGAATCAGGAGTACAGGGAATACGTAGATAGGAAAACTAGGACGAAGAGAGAACACTATGAAAATCTCAGAAGAGTAGCGAATAAATTAATTGGGATTAAGAAAAGAAAATACTATGACGACCAATTGAGAAGTATAGATGTAAGTTTAGCGAGCAACAACACAAGACAAGCATACAAAGTAGTGAAAAGCCTGAAACGTGGTTGTCAGCCCAAAACCACGCTTTGTCGTAATATCATCGCTGATGAAACGAAGATTAAGGAAAGATGGGCATCATATTTTAAGGACCTCCTTAATCCTCCGCACAGCTCCAGCACATCGGAGCCTATAGATGTCTGCAGAGAGTTTCTCTTGGCCCCACCAACTGTGGATCAAGTTTGTTCCGCCATCAAAGCCCATATCAGCTCATCAAATATGGTGGCAGTAGTGTTCATCAAGCTATTCACAAAATCACCCAGCACATCAAGCAACAAGAACATATGCCAAAAGAGTGGAGCGAATCAATTATATTCCCTATCCATAAAAAAGGTGACAAGCTACAGTGCAAAAATTATAGAGGCATTCACTACTTTGTACGGCGTACAAAATATTTTCAAAGATCTTAGAAAATAAAATCGGATCATATGCCAACAGTATTATTGGGGAGTATCAAGGGGGTTTTAGAGCAGGTTGATCAACGATAGACCAATTGTTCACAGTCAAGCAGGTACTTGAAAAGCGCTGGGAGTTCAACATAGACGTTCACCAAATTTTCGTTGACTTTAAGCAAGCATACGACAGTATTGATCGTAACGTACTATACCAAATAATGCTTTGCTTTAGCATCCCAGTCAAATTAGTCCGTCTTACCAAAATGACAATGGCGTCGACAACCTCCCAAGTCCGCATCAATAACCAACTCACCGATGCCTTTGACACAAATATCGGACTAAAACCGGGAGATGGGCTGGCCGCATTGCTATTTAATTTGGCTCTGGAATACGTCATAAGGAAGCTACCTGTCGATACGCGAGGTACATTAATATTCAAATCGAGCCAAGTAGTAGCCTATGCGGACGACATCAACATTCTGTCACGGTCATTAACAACTGCCAAAGAACTTTTCCTGAAACGCGACAGCGAAGCAAAACTAGAAGGGCTACGAATCAATGAAAATAAAACAAAGCTCATGACGCAGTCGAGGAAAAATACCTCAAGTACACAAAATATTACACTTGGGGAATACAGTATCGAAAATGATAGCGAATTTGCGTATTTAGGCGCCAAAATAACGAAAACGGGCAATGAAAAAGGCGAAATACGCCGAAGAATACAGCTCTCAAATAGAATATTTTATTCAGTATTGGCGGTCTTGAAGACCAGCTGCATACACAGGAAAACAAAGCTTCAAGTATACAAATCTGTGATAAGATCTGTGTTATGCTATGGGTGTGAAACATGGACCCTAACCCAAGCATCCGCAAATATATTGAACGCCTTTGAGCGACGGGCTCTGAGGCGAATAATCGGAGCAAAGTTAGACGGGGACCAATGGCGAATTTGATACAACCATAAGTTGTATGAAATTTTGGACGACCCGGAGGTCAACGATTGTAAGACTGCGGAAGCTGCGGGAGGGGCTGTAGTACTAAGAAGAAGATATCGTGTCCGTTAAAAATCTATTTGAACTAGTATATCGGTTCTGTTTAAAATCTATTTGAATTAGCATATCGTGTCTGTGAGAACAGTCTGGCGTGAATTTCAATGCGTTCCACTCTGTGGAACATAACAAGTTGAAGTAGCAAACCATTAAGAAGTTTAAATTCCAGGCCTTACCCACCTCGTCTACGAGCGCTCGTCAGAGGAGGATTGGATGACTACCGTTTTTTATTTGCCTAAATTGTTTTGTTTACTAAGTAAATAACTCTACTAGATATCTATTCTATATATCTATATTGCGAACTACACTCTCAGAGAGTGACTCACATACAAGCGTTAAAGTTAGAGAAAAGAAAGTGTAGTAATCGAGCAGTTAGTTAAATTTATTATTATTTTTTTATTTTATTACTTTAAATTATTTGATAATCTTATGTGAAATTTAAATTTTATATTTTTTTATGGCGAATTTACAGATTCTATAGTATATATATTCAATATAACTAAAACTGCTCGATTTGAACTCGGCGCAGGCAAAGGGTTAAAGGAAATTCCTGCATAACATAGGCCAGATCTGTTCAATCACTACACAACCAGCAAACCATTTCCATATAGGAAATCCTACTATGGCTTGATAGTATGGAAATTACACATTCTCGCATTCGGCTCACCGTAATCATAGTCATACAAGAATATACACTTACACTCATCGCATTGTTAGTAACAACTCTTATCAGTGAACAAGCTAATCAACGCAACTTGCTATTCCATGCATCCCATCCGCGGATGCACATTTACATTCAGGCGTGTCGCACGTACCATTTAAGCTCCACAACTTGCTTCTATACATTTGCGTGCAGTTTGTATTGATCACATAATGACAAGGTTCGATCAAATACAACATCAACAACAGCTACAACAACATCAACAGCATCTAGATCTAGAGGGCAAAACTGACGATAGACACAAGCCATATGGTAGCAATTTGCATATGTATTAGTCGGCCTACTATGGACAAGCTTCCGGTAGCTGTCACCCAACTGCGGCATTAGCAAATGCTTATATTTCGTCATATATACTATTTTCCGAATAAAAAACGTGCTGAACGCATTCCGTGCATGCTATAAATTCACCTTGTATAGCCCATTGTGCTCCTAAACTTTCCAAGACGAGCAAATGAAGCACACGTTTTGCACCTTCTACTGATAGCTCAGCGTTGAGATGTAAACAAACTCCTATAAATTCACTTTGGAAGGCGATAAAAACTATACGGGTATAAGAACTGAAATAATTTTCACTTCACTAGGGGCGCTATTGTGTTCTCCGCGGATCATCTGGATTTCACTGTAGAAATCCGTCTCTAAACCGTACAAAACCTCGAATTTTTGTTGGCACCTCCACAATTCTTCATATAACGCCATGTAAGTTAGCCAGCAAAGTCGGCCTACTAATGGTCATGTGTGTGGTAGTAAGCGCTACTGCCATATGGCTTGTATCTATCGTCAGTTTTGCTAGAGGGTCATGGTATGATATTTCATCCGACACAGCAATGATGCTGTCGCGATGATGGTCGTGAGTGGGGGGGGGTCTGCCGCGAGACGTTGGGGAGTCAACGAGAAGACTTGGACATGAAAAAACGAAAATGGGGGTCGATGAGTGAAGATAATCTGGAGAAGTTTTGAGATTGTGTATTAATTTCATCCCTGGTCGGTTTTCTTAATTGTGAGTTTCAACTGCACGTTAAAGATTGAAAATAATAATAATATTACATGTAATAAAGACACAATAAAATGAAACAAGAAGTGATATAGTAAGTGGAAAGCTGGGTAGTAGTAAAAGAAAAATAATCAACTTAACGGTAGTGGTGTAAAAAAATAATTTCGCGGCAGTGCAGTTTGTGTTTGCAAGATATGAAAATATGCGGGCGGTGTATCGCCCAATTGTGGAAATATTTTTCGCATTAATGGTGCTCAATATGATATTTGTTTCTTTCATTTAAAGAAAAATTATGAAGGGAATTGATACGGGGGTGTCGATTGGACGACTGTGCTGGAGAGCGGTTCATTACGGGCTTTCCGTTATGCGTGCATACAATTGCGATTTGTATGTCAGGCTCATCTAAAAGTAGATTTTAGTTACGACCCTAGTGATATTCAATATAAAATGTATTAACTTCCCGTTCAAAAGTATCTCCATACTCTGGCTGTAAAAACCCGCGTTCCCTACACAGTGCTTATCGGAAAGTTACGGCTGGCTAAAGTGTTTCGCGACGAGCATTGATTGTAAGTTGTAACAGTCAGACAGGCGGATCTCCCAACTACAAGTCCTTCGAGTGTTGGCCCACAAATCGGAATAGCGGAAGTCGAAGTGGAAATATAGACGAGCTCATGATAAATCGGTTGCCGGATCACATAGTTGGAAGTATCTTTTCGCATTTAGACTTGTCCGATTTGCGTAATTGCTCGCTAGTGTCGAAACGTTGGTATTGGTTTTTAAACGATGAAAACAATGATGTTTGGCGAATGCATTGTGTTTGAAAATTGGCGGAGGAAGCCTTGAAATCTGATTCCCGGTCTTCTGTACCTGCCTATAAAGCGAAATTACGGGCATTTTATCACGCATTGAATCCAAATGATTGCTCGCGGAATGTTAATATCAAACCTAATGGCTTTACACTGCATAGATTAAAAATAATTTTTAAAGGTTGCAGCACCGTTTTACCGAATTGTTACCTGTAGTGATTGTATCTAGCGATTCTGATTTAAAATATTCTGGCAATAATTTTTAAAACCGATAATTATCATAAATTTTTTTTCATGTAATTCAGAGGATACCTGCATCGTCATCGAGCGCTCGACGGACCATGCGGGTAAGTACCCTTTTGTTTCAATTTTTCTGCATGTTTTTCCATTTTAAAAAATTTTATAAAAATATTTATATTTGAATTATTTAAATAAATAAAAAAATATATGTTGTAATGGGAAAAAATACAAAAATTGATGAATTGGAGAAAAAAGTGAAACATGGAAAACTGATAAGAGAATGTGTGTCCGAACCTTTCCTAGCAATCGCATTTTATAATGTATTCCAATTTGCACACAAATTAACAAGTTTCTAAGTGAATCTTCACTGTAGATTGAGATTAAAATTTTAAACAAATATTAATAACATGTGTCGCAAGTTTTCTTGAAAACAACTTTGTAGTAAATTCAGTTTTTTTTTTGAAACAACAGCAAAAGCAGCATTGAAACAGCAATAGTTTATAGAAAGATTGAGAATTGTATTGGAAACACATTTATGAGATAATAAAAAAAAACCTAAAAAAGGAAGAAAAAAAATGTTGAATTAAACCATAAACTCGGTCTTTCTATTTTGGTTCCTTTTGACCGGGTATAGGACCCGGTACGATGGTAGGCTCTCCACGCCACAAATGAGCCAGCCAGCCATCGGGCGTTAAATAACTTCTTTGTTTCAGGTGACGGTGCGGGTTGAGTGGCCCGAGCAAGGTGCCTCTTTATGACATAGGGTTATGTAATCGAATTGCATAATTCTATGGCATAAATTGGTCACCGGGGTACTTCTCCTCTGATGGGAAGGCTCATGCAAGTTAAGTTGTATGAGTTTTCCACTCAGCATAGGAATACCTGGCCACTACAACAATTATGGATTTTGATCCGGTTGGGTGGGTGCGCGGGGGCTCCATCACCACCCGGTTGCCCCTCTCTCATTTGTGGGCCATGAGCCTCTTCGGGTAAGGACGAAGTTACCCTAATTCCGTCCCCTTTTACTTGTTTCTCTTGTTTCATGAACAAGTCATTTATACCTGGTGTAGTTGCCTACGATTTTTGCGACTTCGGTCGCCTTGCTTTTCTCGACCCCAAAAATTCGTGAATGCGAAATTCTTTGTAGTGGGTCCTTGTGCTGGGGTAATGAACCCGCCCCACGACACCGCAATGCTAGCCTGCCAGCGCATTCACGCGTCCCCAGACAAGGGCATTCTCGGCAGACACTGACACCTTCTTCTGCCGAGGCAGCAGACCATCGCTGCAGTCCTTCACGGACTTTGAATTTAATTAATCACTACAAAAGTGAAATATCCCCGAGGATATGCAAAAATAAAAATGTTATAATTTGCGAATGTAGACAAAAAATAAAATTGAACAGTAATATATTTTTCATAATAAATTTCTTGAACGATTTGTGCAAACAATAAATTATTTATATGGATATATTGAAAAAAAACATGAATAGAGAGATGAAGTATACACTCGGTCTTTTCATTTAGTTGGAACCTTGACCAGGTATGGGACCCACCACCTTGGCTGGCCTCTCCACTCATAAGCTAGCCATTGGGTGAGCTCATCCCTTCTCGTTGCGTTGCTCTTGCCGGATAGAGTGGCCTTCCGCTTGAGTTTCCTTTTTAATGCTGAAGTATAATGTGATCCCATCATATAAGACTTTAGCATAAATTTATTAATATTTTTCATTTAAAGGAAAAAATTCATGCGAATTATGTTTGTATGAGTTTTTTTTTACATTTCAATGGAAAATATATGGCCATGTATACAATGGGTCTTGATCCGGTTGGGGGTGCGAGGGGCACCGCTTCCAACTGATTGCCCCACTCTAATTGGGGGCCGTAAGTAGAGATCCTCTCGAATATCGCTCGCTTTCGCCAAATCCAGTCAGTCGATTGCTTTGGCAAAACGCATCCTTTCAGTAGGTTCCCTCGGCCTCGAAACCTGTCGATCTGAATCGTACAATAGATAATATGTGAATACGAAATGCAGAGTTGTGGAATATTTCACTTTTCACGACTATTTAGGAACAAAGATAAGAATCAAGATCCAAATCGTAATATTTTCTGATTCGCGGCATTGCTGAATGAAAATACAACTCTGTCCAGATCACAAATTCAATGTGCTTTGTTAATTTCATCAATAAAGGTTTTATAAAAACAAAGCAAATTTCAAACATAAACTAAAAACAACCCTAACGGCTATGCAGACACTCTAAATTTATATACTTCTATTATAATTAAAATTATTAAACATAAATACTTCACTTGAAAAAATTGCTAACTATGAGTAGCTGAAAAAATTCGGGAAAAAACCAACGCACTATTTAAATCTCATGTAGTACAAAAAACCCAAAATGAGCTTTTACTTACATCTTAAATATAAAATATTTTTATAACTTTATTTAATCTATGTGCGTATGGATCTTCGAGGAGACTGTTTTACAGAGCAGGAGACACGTACTGCGTGAAGTGCAAATCGTTTGAGCTTGGGATCAAAAATTACATCAACGTCTTCGCATGAGCTTGCTGTAAAGAGGAAAACATAGCACAGGATGTAATTGGCAGATAGGATAAGATCTGCGAGAGTAGGCAACCGAAGACACCAACTGGTTCAAGCTTTTGGCAGAGAAGGCAGTGGTGCACAGAATCAAAGGCTTTGGAGAAAACTGTGAAGATCACATCGATTTGTAGCTGCTTGTTCAAAACTACCACAGTAAAGTCTTTGAACTCAACTAAGCTTAATATAGTTAAGCAGCCGTCCAAGAATTTGCGTTCTGTATAAGGCGAACGCGCAACTTAGGGAAACAGGAAAGTACGGATATAGAACAACATGTTGAAATAGTTGATGTCTATCACTATCTTTAAGGGAGGAAAAACATTTGCATCATTTTAATAAGTGGGAAAGGTTCCAGTATTGAGGTTGAAAAAAAAAGGGATAAAGGAAAACATATAGAGGAAGAGATACAACCTTAATAGTATGAAATAAAATGCTTTTCAGCATACCTACAGAAAAATTTCAGAAGTAGAAATTTATAGCTAATGTGCATATCTACTCGTACATTCAGGCAAGGTTAACTTTGTTGTTCCTGCATCATTCCCTTAATGAAATTGAATTTTGAAGAGCGTATAATCTTACTATTTCAATTTTATAGATGGGCGTAGTTAGCTGATGATAGAGAACCTTCAAGGTGGCTGAATTTTAAGTATACCTTACCTGATTCGTGATATTCACAATGCCTAGATATAAAAAATTAATATTCAAACGCCATCATCATTGTTATTTATTTATTCATAACCATTGTATTGATTTAACAAAAGCAAGGCAGAAATAAATGTTGGTGTTGTCCCATTTATATAAGGTGTCACACATACACACATACATTTTATTACATATGTTTCACAACATTTCACATATTTTTTCGTCAATTCTTTAATCTTAATGACTAGATGTACTTGCTTTATCATTTGTAAGTACAAATTACAAGAAATGAGTTTATCAATCGATTTCGCGTCAAAACGTAAATCAATTACATACTCATTGATGGCAAATTATTTTTTCGTATAAAATTGTTGATTTGAACAAATTATTTGGCTCCACATGCACAACGTACATCCCTCAAAGATCCAATGAACTTTAAGACAATGAGTAGCCTTGGGAAATTCAAAGCCCATAGGTGGTGATTATCTTTACTAATGAAGACCGCCGTCTCAATTTAATTCGAAAAAATGAATTTTCTATTCACCTCGATATTTAAGATGAGTACGATGTGGACAGGAGCCCTTTCTCAACGTAATTTGCATAACTATTTATGAGGCACTAGGTGGGAAATGAATAGGCCGAATATTTGACGCATTAAAATATTCGCATGAGTGCATTAATACATTGTAGTTCGAGAAAATATGTTTTTAAGGAGATTCCTGATTGGTTTTTGTACATGAAAAAATTCCATTCAACTCATTTATTTGATAGTGTTTTGAGGTTTGAGTTTCAGCTTTAGATTGGTGTTCAAACCTGTAGTGAATTAAATATAGTTTCAATACTGTCCGTAAAGGACTGCAGCGATGATCTGCTGCCTCGGCAGAAGAAGGTGTCGGTATCTGCCGAGAATGCCCTCGTCTGGAGACGCGTGAATGCGCTGGCAGGCTAGCATTGCGGTGTCGTGGGGCGGGTTCATTTCCCCAGCACGAGGACCCACTACAAAAAAATTTCGCACTCACGAATTTGATTGCAGATCAAGAGGCGACCGAAGTCGCAAAAATTGTAGATAACTACACCGAGGGAGATATAACTTGTTACGAGAACAAGTGGAACCTGAAAAGAAAGGCGGACTTGGGGTAACCTCGTCATTACCCGACGAAGTTCATGGCCCACATATGAAAGAGGGGCAATCGGGTGATGGTGGAGCCCCTTCGCACCCACCCAACCGGAATAAATCCATATATATTTTGTTGCAGTGGCCAGGTATTTCTCTTCTGAGTGGAAAACTCATACAACTTGAATTGCATGAACTTTCCCATCAGAAGGGGAGTACCCCGGTGACCTCTTTATGGCATAGAGTTATGCAATCAAATTGTATAATTCTATGGCATAAATTGGTCACCGGGGTGCTCCCCTTCTGATGGGAAAGTTCATGCAATTCAAGTTGTATGAGTTTTCCACTCAGAAGAGAAATACCTGGCCACTGCAACAAAATATATATGGATTTATTTCGGTTGGGTGGGTGCGAAGGGGCTCCACCACCACCCGATTGCCCCTCCTTCATTTGTGGGCCATGAACTTCGTCGAGTAATGACAAGGTTACCCCAAGTCCGCCTTTCTTTTCAGGTTCCACTTGTTCTCGTAACAAGTTATATCTCCCCCGGTGTAGTTATCTACAATTTTTGCGACTTCGGTCGCCTCTTGATTTGCAATCAAATTCGTGAGTGCGAAATTTTTTGTAGTCGGTCCTCGTGCTGGGGAAATGAACCCGCCCCACGACACCGCAATGCTAGCCTGCCAGCGCATTCACGCGTCTCCAGACGAGGGCATTCTCGGCAGATACCGACACCTTCTTCTGCCGAGGCAGCAGACCATCGCTGCAGTCCTTCACGGACATTTTTGAACATTTTTAATCACTACAAACCTTTGATTTTACTCTTAATTTTGTACCATCTATGACATGGTAGTTTTGTTAAGAATTGGTCAATACTTTTCCAACTGAGGTATATTCGCTCTACCGAAATAGGTGTTTCGAGCCATAAAGAATTTCATAAACTAGTCTTGAAGCTTGAAATTATTTATGCGATTTAGAAAAAGATCTAGGATTCTAAGCAATACTGCATTCGTTTGGTAACTGTTAAGTATATCCACAAGACGCTTCAAGTATCAGAAAGAGGCTACCCTAAAGATTCTTTTGCTATATGATTATTATCGATATCTACACTAACTACACAAGTCTACATGAGTAACTCTACAAAAGCAACAACTTATACTGAAGATTTCATATCAACAATAATATATCATTTTGAAGATTTTCTAACGCCATTTCGATTCCGTTAACAAGCACCCAATCGTTTTAAAGCATTTTGATTCCGTATTTCTACTACATATGTAAGTTGCCATTACCGAATATGGTTGTAGTTCATATGAAATACAATGCATTTCCAAGCATTTATTCGTACAATTATAGGATTAGGTCAAATGATAGATAGAATCGGTGTAGTGGCTTCTTTAAGACTCATTTGAACGTACAAATAATTTTTAATGGCAGTTCTAGGTTATTGTTATTCATCTACATCTATATTAATTTAATCAGCTGCTGATTGGATTCTTGTATTTAAGCCGAAATATCGATACTAGATCCTCTGGTTCATCGGACCTAAAACACATTTTCTAGGGAACAGACTGTTGGTTGCAACACCGTTCCCTTAATATTCTTATGTGCATTCGAGGATGTCAATTTTGTAAAAAACATTAAACTCATTCGATGATTAACTGTACAAACAATTAATACAGAAAGCATTCCCTTTAGTGTATTTTAAATTCTACTTAAAAATTTATAAATTACCATTTTATTTAAATTTTTGCTATTAGTGCTTTCGCAAACTGAAGATATCAAGGATGTCAGCTCTTATTTTACTGCAGCTATTCGAATTAGGATCGTAAAATTGATCCGTGTTTTGATTCTCAACTAACTGCGATTTGAAGATGATGATCACTATCTTCAAGTCGCAGCAATATTTTTGATTGATGTTCTAAATGCATTCTGGACTTGATCAGAACCAGTCAAATTTTTTCTTACAAAATAATTGTTTACTTATAGCAATTAGTAATGGTTGCCATCATCCTGTATTTGAAAACCTTTATTAATTAGGAGTACTAGTTGCGGAAAACCAGGATATGTTTGCGGATAATTGCTTAACATGGGTGAGGGGCATGATAGCTAAAGTCATTCTTGAACGTTGCCTATGCCACGAACACATATCACAGAGTAAAACGACTTTCTCTACCGTGTAAAAAAGAAGAGATTCGCATTCACTTATAAGCATTTTACGTAGCAACTTAGGGGAATTTCAAGCGGCTTCCGTAACTAGTCTCCCTAACAAACTACCGTCTCGGGTAAAGGATTTTCAGTAATTCGAATAGGTCCAATGGAGTTGCTTGAATTGGTAAAAGCCGCCAAGGAGGCACGCAATTCGTCACGCTTTATGTTGTTCATATTTGCTTCGTCAATGATGCTGGAGATCATGTTGCCGTTCAGTTTCTCGATGTCGTTTTCGTTTTGATCTTGGCCGTTGGCCGATTGCTGCTGCTGGAAGATGTACCCCAAGCGGCTGATGCTTTTCGTGCCTCCACTTGAACCTGATGATGGAGCTGATGTTGTCAATGATGCTACTGTTTGCCCATAGATTTCATAGACATTGTTATTATTGATCATCTTCAATGGCTGACCGTGTGCAGTGTTATATGTGGGTTTGATTGCGGTGTTATTAGTTCGAAATGATGAAGAAAATGGCGAGGACTCTGATGGAGGTGGTTTACTATGATGATGAATAGGGATGGTGACGCTAATCGATTTGCTTGCACTCCTTGAACACGGGATTTTCATCCTCGAATCCAATACCAACTGCATTGTATTCGGCTTGTGCAATCTAAAATTCTTTGTTGCAGATGATGCAAACGTGTTCAATTGATGTTGCCGATTGGTCGATGCATTTGATGGAAGTGGAGGTGGTGATGACGATATGTTGGTGAGACGCAAAGGAGCTAAGTTGATTATAATGGGTCGGTTGTTTTTATCTTTTTCTGCTACGGAAATTGGGAGTAAGGAGGCAGAAAATCGTTACGTGTACCAAATCAAAATCAAACTCATTTACTCAACAACCGAAGCAGCTAACGACTAAAGAGACATTAACTCGTGTGCTGTGTGTGTGCATTGCAATGAAACTTCAGATTACTATATTTCTAAATTCACGTGGTAAGAGAATATAGCATGCAAAATTAAAGCAAAAGAATGCTCGTACCCAAGAGAGAAACACGTCGAATTAAAAGTGCTTTGTCGATTTATTTTCTCGTTTTAAAATCAAAACAAATATTCAGTTTGAGTGTTTGTATATAGTAGATATATGAATTTATGAATAATATGTTTAGCAACTATTTTTTTTATATTATATTTACTCTACCATCTGCTAAAAATGTTCCGGGAAGCTGCTTTTAACAGCCTCTTATGACCGGTAGCTGAATTTTTGCATTGAGTAAAATGATAGATTTCGATTAATTGCCTTCCAACATGGCAGCAGGCTTTGTATGCGTTGCACCGAGCCAAATATGCAAAACATTCTATCATTTTACTTGGTTTACTCGCTGCTTTCCTTGGGATGGGAGACGTGAAGCGTTTATGGTAGTCACAAAAGTAATTTGGATAAGCACTAAAATACAAAGCAAATCACTTAGAAATGTATTTAAACTAAAAACGTGTGTTATCTACTGATAAAATACAAAATTCCATAACAATGGCTTAACGTACGCCTAGCGCTATGTGCGAAATCGTATCCGAATAATTGTCCAAAATGCGGTGTCTTTGTTGTTTTTATCTTGTGAGAGCTTCCACATAAAGAAATTAGGCAATAATCATTTGATTATTGAATGTCAATGATCTCCTTCTAACAGTGAAATTATTCTCTTGGTTAATCGCTATATCCCCGCAATTTCTCAATTGCATTGGATTACGAGTCTTTCAACGAACTCATGGAATCTGTCGTGCAACGTCTAGTTAGTTTTTGGAGTGCTCCAACAGCTATGAAAATTATAAAAAAGATAATAAACAGATATGAAATGTTGAAATAAATATAAATAGCGTTTGTTTATTAATCTAAAACTATGATTAAATCAAAAGACTCTAGAGCAAAATAAGATCAAACATGAAGCCATGTTACAAGCAGACTCCCATCACACCTAGATCAGAGATGCAACAAGAACGGATCCGATGTTTTCTACGCATTCGTAGCTTCCTATATACACCATTTCTCTTTCTCTTCTAATGAGATCTATCTAAATATCTCTTCTATGGGACTTTATAGCTTTAATTTATGTTACACATTTATGGCTATCAAAAATTCTTGTTGAGGGATTGATTCGATATTTATTATGCGTGTAGAAAATGAGCAATATATTTCACTGGAATAAGATGTTAGAGCATTTGTATTGCGATTGCCAAGAAAAACTGAAGAATCTTACTAAATCGCCCTACTGTGTTTTCTCTACTGCATAACCAAAAACAGCAAGAGCAAAATCAAGGAAAGCGTTAAAACGGAAAGACATTAAACGTATTGCGAATATCAAAGCAGCAACAGTGGATTTAGAAATATGAATTCGATGCAATGAGGATTGTGGTCATGGTTCACATTTTAGCGATATGTATTATGAGGAGGTTATGAATTTTCGTTTATATTGTTTTTTGACAATTTAGCAGATTTTACGTTGGAGATGATCGAGAAAAAGAAAAAAGAAACAAAATTATTTTAGTTTGCTTACACAAGTTTTATTGGATCGAAAATATTCTATTCAAAGTAAATCCGAACAATGATAAGGTGAAGGAGATTTGATGTCGCTAACATTATTTGCCCTGCGCGTTGTGCTTGAAAGATAAGTTTATTGCTAATGTTTTGCTGAAATTAAATGAAAATCAACAAATAAAAATATTTAGAAAACTGCTGCAATAAAAAATCTCCAATGACTTAGGACAACGCCTTCTTGAGGGTTTCTAATTTTTTTAAGGAAGTCGTCTACGAGTAAGTTAAATGAAACAAAGAAAACGTTCACAACGGAAAGCAAAATCAAACATCTAAACAACGTATGCCAATTCGCACGGGATCTTCACCAAATCAAGCCAATCGATGGGGGAAAAACCTAAAGCAATTCAAAATCCTTTTGGTTTTTCTTTTTCAATTTCGTCAATAGTCTTTATTTGAAGCATCCAGAATCAAATTATATTTATCATCATTATTTACTTTTGCTTCTTAACTTCTAGTATAATTTTTCTTTTCAAATATTCCAATTAGTAACTAAGCAGATGAGGTTTGCATTAGTAATCGTAAAGTATTGGAGAAATTTAACTAGCCAAGTTTCCACAATAAAAAATTTGAGTATAAAACAGAGCAAATATTTTACTTCCTCTATATATCGTATAACAAAACATCTAACTCTTCGATAAATATTCAAAGTGTCTTAAATATCCTTTTCATATAATGTAAATGACAATAATTGCCGTTGCTTAGTACATGTATATATAAACATCGATTATTTATTAAACATCTTTTCGAAATATAGAAATTTCTCCAATCGTCGTATTTATTTCATTTATATTTCATTTTTATTCTACGACGATCACATCATAAATTATCCTAATTATCGTTTTACAAAAAGTTTAAAGCCAAAGCTGGCACCAAGGTATGTAAATGACCTTCAAAGTGGTATTGCAACTCAGACCATTCAGTACAAAATGTGGCATGTGCGGAACATTAGGTTTACGAGTAAGTTAGCTTTTTTTAACGCAATGCGATGGGACGTGTCTGCAAGATTGCAGAGAAGCTGCTTGGAGCAAGGCAGTGTGGATTTCCTGTTTTGTGTGTTTAGAGGCTGTCTTTATTGACTTTGATTGGGGGCTAAGAAACTGAAACGTTCTCGTTCAAAGAAAGATTACAAATTGAAATAAGATTCACATTATCCGCGCAACAACGAAATGGACTCAACAGTAGATCATGATTAAAAGCCATTCTTTGTGATTCACTACGAGGTTTTAAGTATTTCTCAACTTGAAAAGGTAGTTTTCGTTTGTCGAAGTTCTAGAAACATTCTAAGGAAGTTATTTACTACTCATGGAAATTATCAAACCCAAGATGTTCTACGTCATAAGACAATTTTCGGCTTAGCAGGTACTCATTTGATTTTAGCTCAGACGATGAAATTAACTTATCATAAGCCTCAAATTATGATGACTTCACAAAACAGAATTATTTTATGTGTGAATTATGGGAACAAAGTTTATCGGTGGGAGTCAAACTACTCATTCTGTGTGGTATGCTTAATATTTATATAATTTTATTAAGTTTGAAATAATTTATCCAATTAGAATGGCATGGAAACAAAATTATAAATAATGATTGTTTTTCGGTTTTCCGAGGAATTTTGGAAAAAAATAAGTTGAACCTTATACGTATGTCAAATTTTTTCTATTGCTGTATTTACATTAGCTCCAGATTTTGTGACTAAAAGCTGCTGATTTCTAGAGAAAATTAACATCAACATTTGAAATCAACGTGTCATTATACAAGTGACAAACGATAAAAAAAGAAGATATTCAAGTGTGTGAACCAAATTATATTCGAAACATTCAACTTGCATTTACCATCGCAATAAATAGCCAGCTTAGAGCAAATCCGTTCATTTCACGACATCGTAAATATTTTCCAATCTCAATTATCAATTGTTTAGGTGTCTTCAACTTCAACCCATTTAAGCAACTCATCAATATTCATGACGTCGTGAATGACATGAGCATTTAAATGCAATGTGATTTTATTAAGAAGAGACAAAGAAAGCACTATTTCTGTTTGGATTAGATCCATTAAGCTGTGATTCATTTAAGGGAGAGACTTTAACATAATTTATTCATTGAAAATGTAAGACAGATGTGTTATGATTAGTATGTCTAATAAATAATAATACTTTGTAGTTCGTTTTGTAGTATTGCCACTGAGCCAAAGAACTTTGGACCATTGTTCATTTAACACTTACCGTATCCTTCTCCCTGAAGGAAGAGTCTAAATGCTTCTGCCAATTTAGCTGGTTGCTCCTCCAACACCATTGCACAATCGGAAATCTGAAATTAAACACCGAAAATGATGTATTAGATCACTAGAATATATTTCATGACTAAGCCAAAGCGCCGGTTATGTCGAGGGGCTTTTCACTAGATAATATTTTAATACACTTGAATAGACAGATTCAAATTAGAGATGAGACTTTTGCAGGCGTCAGTTATGATAAACTTTTCTTCCTACATAGAGAAATTAGGAAAATCGAGCGATGATCTTTTTCATACGATCCTTGCTTTGTATGCAAGAGCTGGGTGGGCGACTCGTATTTTGTTCACTTATAACTAATATGTTTATTTGAAAATAATTCGTCCAGCTTCTTCAGTACTGCATACAACTTTTTGGATACTGTCCAGGTTTTATCATGTAGTCTAAAACATTGCCTTTGTCACCTTTACAGAGACTCTTTTTGGTGATTGTAATGATGTCCGAAAAAATCTATATATCGTCAGCGACCCATCTCGCATCTCCTCCGAGCCCAGATTGAGAACTTGCGGAATACTTGATATTATCAATGTTGCTGACGGAAAAAAATTTTTGGGAAAAACAATTTTTGGGGAAAAAAAAGAAAGCGGCTTCAAAGTGCCCTGAAAAGGATTACACAAATTTTATGGAAGCGGTGCCATATCAGTTTTTCCCTGTTTGTTTTATAATGGTGCAAATGTTGGAAGTTTTTATGTTGAAACATATATATTGATGAATTGAATTTATTTAATCTTTTTTAGTAGCAAATTGTTTTCCTTGAATACATTGTACATTGTATTGTATATCAATTTAATCTCGCGACATCATTGCGAAATTCACAACTGATAAAATCTGCAGGGTCCATAGGAATCGGATTCTGTTCTGACACATTTTACTCCAAGATCGCATCCACGTCCACCTAGATTTTATGTTTCATAAAAATCCAATAAAAATTGTAGCTTCACAAAGTTTTCGAAATCATGACCTTTGCCTAGTCGCCATTTTGATATTCTCACCTGGCCTTCAAGTTTTTTCTATTGTTTGCTAGACATTTACCATCTCTGTCACATTTCCAAGTTTCATCAACATTGGTTCAAAGGCTTGTTAATAACTACAGTAACAACATTTTGCACGTTTATCGACCTTTGAGCGGATTCCATTTTGTTAAAATCGGTTCGACTTTGCATTTTTTATTGCGAGTTTCATTACATAGTTGCATGAATTATTGTACCGATTTTCACTCCTCCAAGTTTATTTGATACCCATTGCCTTCATTTTCAGTAAATTATGGCACATAATTTTCATCTAACCTTCATGAAAATGATGTCCTATAGTTTAGTGAAAGCTCAACTATGCATTTTCATGTTCATCTTTAAAGTTATGATCAATTATAGAGGGAAAAGTCTCTCGCATAGAAATTACTAATTTTAGATTCCCGGGCATAAAATGTAGAATATTATGTAGAAAGTAACGAATCAATTTTCAAATGGCGATTAGCTCTATAATTTGCATTCACTCAATCCTTATTTTGAAGCTGATCATCAACGAGAGACTGAGCGTGATTTAGATTTGAGCATTTTTTTACGAATGCTTGAACAATTATCCCCCATCGAGGATAAGAACGAGACAGTGGAAGATGTTTTTTATATGTATCTTTTTGGAATGGTTTTAATGATTCCTTGCTACCACTTTGGATGTACGATCTTCGGAGTATCTAATAAAGTAGGGAGGCACAAAAAAATACACAAAATTACGAACGTTTTATTAAAAAAATGTTTGAAATTTTTTTTCCAATATGTGGCCGCAAAGGATATCAAGTCGGCAAAGCGTTCACAAAATGAAGGCAGTGTAAAGTGCACTGTAAGCACTCAATTGATAGATGAACGTAGTTGTTTATATCCATAGAATATTGCTTAATGTATCAATTTGTTCACCATTCTGTTCTGACACGTGACATGCATGTTCTGTCGTTAGTCTTACTTTCAAAACATTTCATATAGTTTTTTTTGACAAGATCGCATGCACCTCGGCGAAGACGATATCACAATATTAAATGGTTTGTTTTCAACGGTTGGAGAGATGGTCCAATCACACCGCATCATATATTCAACTGAATTGGAATCAGCAATGAAATATGAATCCTTAAAAATAACTGATTTCGGGAAATTAAATTCTTAAAAAAAGAAATTGTTAGGAAATCAAATTTCAATAAAGGTTCTGATTTGCCGGAGTCTACACGGTCTAAACATGTCAGCATTAAAGTAAAAAGGCAATCAGAAGTAAAAGCTGTGGCAGTATTAGGCTCATATCGCATGTGATTCATTTTCGCTCCAAAAACTACCAAAAGAACTTCATATTTTTCTTTCTAAATCTCAGTACACTTTAAGGGGTATTTTTGATTGTTTTACCAGTAAATAGGAATAGCCCTTTTGTATGAATGGATTGATTACTTTACGTTTGCGGGAGTCAATATGCATCTAACAAAGATGATGATTTTGTACGCTGAATAATTGAGTTTTTATAAAACAATTTACCTTCATCCAAGTGGAGTTTGTTGGATCTAGACGTCCATTTAGGGTTACTGTATCATCAACATGTGGTGAAAAGGCTCCCGTTACGTTCATGACGGGCATTTTAAGTGTTGCTGACGACGTTTGTGGAGATCCTGATGGTGTTCGGGCAATATTTAAGTCAGTTCGATGTATATAAGAGTTGATGAGCATAGCCAAGTTGGTTGGATTCACCCCACGTTCAAAATGAGTTTTATACATTTGTACAAGGTCGTGGTTACGCTCCTCTGGGTTTCTGCCAAAATGATGCCACATCAAGTAATCCACCACGCTTTGTGTCATTCCCTTGGTACGCAAAAATCGAGCGTTGAAGCTTTGGTAGCCCCATTCAATCCATCCTGATGCAGTAGATACGCAATTCACCAAGCACATTGCACCGACCTTGTCGGGATTGTTGTGTGCAAATCGAGCTAGAATGTTAGCCCCAGCTCCAACTCCAAATGCAATCACTGATTTTAATCCAAAGTGCGTCAGAACATATTGAATCTGTGCAGCCAACTCGTCCATTGTGGGATAAATATAGCTGAGTGTGAAAATATACATTAAAACGAATTCTTTCTCGACAAAGATAGTGCTGTCACTGAAAACTAAAATTGAGTATGCGTAAACGTTTAACTTACTCTTCAGGAAGTGTGGGAGCTCCATCTTCTTGTCCAGGAGCTGTAACATGGTACACACAAAAATGATCCAATATTCCTCGCATAATCGGGAAGTTGAAAAACCCGGTGAAATTGGTTGCGTCTGCAGAAAAGGAAATGTGCAATAAACGTTCCAATTCGATTAATATTACTTACAATTTAAGCCCAAATCATGGTACGTTAGAATTGGTGGTTTCGATGTATCACCTTGAATTGCTACTAACACGTCACCTTTATCGGTTGGGACTCGCCTGTGATCACATGAATCTGCCAGAGAGCCTCGTGCATTTGGGAATTGCAATTGAACTGATCGCAGTTCGATGTCATCCATTGGATCTACTGGCATGGCGCTATTGTAATCAAAAGATAATTATCATTTTGGCTCATATTTTATGACACCCAATTTTAGCATTTTGCATCAATTAATTCGATTTAAACTCATATTAGGGTTTATATTATTCGCAAACATCAAGCTGGAAAATTGTTTCATGCTATTTCACATGCAAAGTTGCACAATCATTTTGCAATATTGATAGTGCTCATCAATATTTCAATTTTATTTTTTTTTGCTTGTTTTATGCTTAACTACAAACTTGTAATAATTCTATGTTTATGCTAGGAATATTTCCGAGTGAATATTCTGACTTAAATTGATCTGACTAAGTACTATAAATAATCATTCTAAGGCATGAATCTTAGTACTGCACTATGGTAAACTATAAAACGTTGTTGGTTTCTATTCACTTAAACATGATGATGGCCCTAAATATGCAGCGCTACTTTTACTTAGGCCGAAATAACAGTTTTACTACTGTAGGTCTTTTAATTGCGCATAGCTGTGTGAATATCTTTTGCTTGTGAAATTTCAAGAATTGAGCCTAAAAGCGATCAAATTTTTTTAAGCGTAAGTAATCCAGTGCTGTGGGTTTTCTGCTTCCAATTAATTTTTCCTTCATGGACACCGTGATATTTACCAAGTGCCTAGCACATATGAAGGTATCTAATTAATTAATTAGTTATAATAAATTCGGGTTCAGTTTTGCACGCTGTGAATCATAAGAAAAATAAACTCCAGAGTAACTTCGAACTGTTTCTAAGAGGACTTTGCTTACGGATACATATCTGCATGAATAATAAATGCTTAGTATCAAAACGCACCGACATATTATGATTACACATTTTCCCTGGTCATTATTTCAATTATTGTTTAAAACAACCTGACGTAGTCAATGAAAATTATATACGAGTATTTACACGAAACAAAGCGTTCATTCTAAAATGCTAACTATACAAACGTAAATCGAAATGGAAATTAAAGCTAAAGAATATGAGAATGATAAGTAAATGACTCCATTGATCCTTACCCGAGTAGTCGTGCCTCCTCGGCAGTCTGTGTGGGTGCTGATGGCATTTTAGCGTTTAGACCAAACTTGTCGCGATCTCTGAAATAAATACTATAAAACATGCAGGAAAAGTCTTTTTTGTTACGAGTTAAAAGGAATTAAAAGATAACAATTTAAAAAAGGCATAAAAGCTCAATTGCATTGAAAGCAGGATGATTTGTGCAATGATAAGACTGGACGACACGATATGTTGCGGACAAGCCAAATGCAAGTAAATTTCTGGACAAACAAAATCATGCAAAGTTACTGCTTTGAGGATTTACAATTTACAAAACGTCAAATTTCAAAGCCTTATTTTGTTCTCATTATTATCTTATAGAATTCATATATAATATCTTCCTTCAAGTTTCAATATAATACTAAAGCAGTCTAAGTGGGGTCCCTTGAAAACATAACTTGAGAGTTATTATGGTTCATATATAGGGTGGGCCATTAAGTATTTTCTTTTTAAAAATTCAATAAAAAACAATAAATGCAATAAAATGAGAAAAATAATGCAATAAAATGCAATAAAATTAACAAAAATCAAAGGTTAATACTGCTCACTAACATAATTTTGAGCGGGAAACAGCTGTCAGAGTCAAAATAACATGTGATTTAAAAAGAAACTACTTAATGGTTCACCCTGTATAAGCCTGAATATTTAGTGTTGGCCTAGTCACAAAGGGCAGAAAACGAACCGTCAAAAATAATCCGTAACTTCACCCAGGTCGAAGACGTTGTTGATCATTTCGGGCTCATTTTGACGAATATCTCGATCAATCTTCAACTTAATCGTCACGACTTCGTTAGCAACGTTCAACGCTGGGCGCGTATTGCTAAACGAGCGCCTATGTACAACAGGCGCGGTGGGTACCCTATTTCTGGATGCACTTCTTTTTTAAAACACGCACGGTTTAGGCTGGACAATAATAACTTTAGAAAAGCTTTCAATATTCCAACCGTTGAATAGTATTTGAAAAAGAGCTGTCAGTTATCTCAATGCAATTTCGAATGCGCATAACAGCGGCAAAGCGAAATATTCAAGCACTCCATAGAAAACTCCAGAACTAGAGTTAAGATCAATAAAAGTATCTACATCTCATGGCCGAATTATTTCGTATTTATTATATTCAATAAATAGCGTCTTAATAACGTGGCCCAGAGATTGAGGCCAGCCCGGTTGAATTGGCGCTATTATAGCAGCACCCATTAGAAAAGAGACGCCAACGATATTTTGCGTAATAAGTTATCAATTAAGTTATTCATTTTTGTTGAACAGCGAACAGTCCGACACTATATAAATATTAAGTTGAGCACTTCAAACTACCGAGCTTATTTTTGATTTAAAAAAAATTATTTATTATCTTAATTTTTCAAAATTATTAACGCAAATTACTTTCGGGGTATCTTGCATTCCATCGTCACAATCACGACAGTTTTTTTTAAATTTTTTTAAGTCATGCTTAATCCAGTAAGTCTCCCTCGTTATTTGACTTTCGTAAAAGGTACGGATTGAATGTTTCTTTGATTGAAATTTATTCGTTTTGTATATAAAAGGCTTGATATGCGTCCATACTTCTTCCATCATTTACTTGTGTTATAAGTTTAACATTCACTTGCTCATGGCTATGATTAAGAACATAGTATGAGTATGTTACTGCTAATTGGTTAGGTTGAATATATGCATACATTGTAAATGCTCTTTAAAACGATCTTCAATGCCTCTTAATATGTTTTGTCATATTCTTCACATTCAATCCGTACTTTTCACGAACATCAAAAAACACGAGTCTGTGGATCAAGATTGAGTTAGAAAATTTTAAAAATTTGTCGTGATTGCTGACGCAAGATACTCTGAAATGCATCCACGTTAATAATATAAAAATTCAGATAAATTACTTTTTTGAAATATGTATTAAAAATAAGTTCGGTCGTTTAAAGTGCTAAACTTTATATTTAAGTGATCAATGTCACTGTAGTGTGATTTAAAAATAAACCATTAGATTGCCACACTTTTCTGTTTTTTGGGGAAAGAATTCTTTATTATATTTTGATTATCATATAAGTTAGCCGAGTAATTTTATTATTTTGTAATGAGCAGCAAAAGTTAGGATATTTATAAGTCGAAAATTCGCTGATCACCAAACAAAAGTGTAATAAAACTATCTAGAGCAATGAAGAATCAATGTAATGTATTTTGAGTGGCTGCGAGTATTTATGCTAGCCTGGGTTTTATAGGAATTATAGAGCTTGCTACGTGTGTTTAATAAAATAGAGTTTACCAAGTTTTGTAAATTTCGATGTGATTGTTGCGCAACTGAGCGTACATGAATTTCCATTCTAGTCAGGGCACGTGGTTACTTTTGCATCAGCTAGAGTACATTTATCGGGTCAATATTTGGGACCTGCGTAACTATTCACTGTAGCCCATTTTTGAAGTGGATAGCAGCTCGAATAAGTATTTTTTATTCCATATCTAATCAATTTTTATGTTATTTAAACTATACATTTTTTTTTAAACTATCACATATAGAGGAATCAATACAGTAAATATTATAAAACAATCCCAATAACATAGCAAAGTCAAAGAAACTCAAGATCAAATTAATTTCAAATTTGATCAGTCTACGTAACTTGGACTTGGACCCCTTCTAACGATTCCAAGGAATGGCCAAACTGAAGGTAGTTTTGACTTCGAGGGACGCTGACTAAAGGGAAATGAATATAATTTGTTGTTCAGGCGTGGGGAAGGCTATATATCTGAGACGATTCGGTAAACGCAGATTGCAGGTAAATAGCGTTGCGCAAATCGGAGGAAGCATTCCACGATGAAGCTTGAACGGTAAGTATTTATGGCGATATTGCCTTCTCCTTATGTAAAAGGATGCCAAGGAACATGAAGCAATCATATTAAGGGTGGTATGACTGGTTAAATTTGTGTAAAAACATTTAAAAAGAAGATGTAACAGGGATACCAAAATTGGTAAGCGTTTTCAAGTATTGAGCGAATATCAAGTTGAATAGACGAACGCAAGTACGCGCGCTGAATATTTCATACTAGCATAGAAAAAAAAACAGCAAAAACGTGAAGCTCTCGGGGGACATGGTGGGGGGCACATATGGAAACATGAAATATAAAGGCTAAATGAATTGGCAAAACACTACTGGGCTAGAAGCTTTAGATCATTCGGAAACCAATACTGGGGCGGGGATGAATTTGAAATTTTAAGGTTGTCAGCATAGAGCAGATAATTGTACACAATCACCTTTTAGAGATTGTTTACAAAGAGTTTGAATAGATTGAATTGGATAGAACCTCGTAGCACGCCAGAAGTATTGTTGATGTATGCCATTCTGAATTACAGAGTATCTTCGGAGATAAAAATAAGGAGTCGAATGCTTTGCCGAAAGAACGATTACTTCACAGCTTGATTCCAATTCCAAGAGCTACGGAATTAGAAAACTCTGATTTGTGATGGTTGGTACCCGCAGACATTCTGCTAGTAAGTATAGGGTTTTCCATTAAGGACATAACAATAAATAAATAAATTTCAATAAATCGATTGTGAGGCGTGCTGTGTGGCTAGTGGCACCGTCTTGTTGAAACCACATATCGTTGATGTCAAGTTCATCCAATTCTAGCTACAAATAATCTTCCAACATAACACGATAGCACTCTCCATTGACGGTAACATGACGGTCGTTTTCATTTACGAAAAAAATACGGCCCAATCATACCTCCGGCATGAAAACCGCACCAAACAGTAATTTTTTGCGGATGCAACGTTGTTTCAAGATGCACATGTGGGTTTGTTGCTGACCAATAACGAATATTTTGCTTATCAACAAAATCATTGAGCCAGAAATTTGCTTCATCGTTGAAGATGATTTTTGGACAATAGTAATTAATAGTAATTTTTAATAATTTCCAAACGTTGCTGGTTCGTGAACTTTACCAACAAGATGAAAATGTTGACTTTAACTAACGTTTTGACATTGACAGTTCATTAAAAAAGTTTTAGGGTGCGTTCATATAAAGATACGAAATTGAAATGTCCCAAATGCCTATATCATAAAATCTAAATTAATTATTCGGTAGTTTATCGAGTTTTGCAAATGGATGAACGATATCAACCGAGATTTAATTACGTATTGGCACATTTCCATAAATCAGCCAATATGTAAGTCGAAAGATTAGTGTTAAATACTAAGTATACGGATTGTCGAAGTGTTTTTATAGAAAAAAGCAAAGGAAATTAACCGGACCGATAGCACTTGTTGCGTAGAGTCGTTGATATATTTGTTACTTTTTTAAGGACTAGTTTAGGTAGAATTGAAACTAGAATGTAAGGTCTAGGAGTGTTCAGAGAAAATCAAGAGGTAGAATTGAAAGTTGCCAAAAAAGAAAACAATCGACAAATAGATCGCATATGGCCTGATTATAATTGGCAGCGCAAAGTCTTTGAAATATAGACAGTGAAATAAGATGGGCATTTCTGACAAGGAGATCGGATAATCAGAGTTAATTTGCAAGTTAATATTGTTCAAACCAGAACAGAAAGTATGCATACAATGGTTGGGATTATGAAAGTCTGAAAGAAAGTTGTAGTCGATAAATGTTAGCTCGGATGCTTTACCTCTGCAGTAATCTTTAACAATTATAAAATAGATTTATTTTACGGTTATTGCTCAGCGACATCATGGATGATAAAAATCTAGACCAAGTAAACATGATTTAAGACAGAAATATTCTCGTAGGGATGAAGTCTAGGATTTAGTTGTTCGAGTTTCTAATGAGAAGTAGGGTAATGATTTCTGACTTACGCCCCAACACATAAACAGGAAGATAAATTTATGCGGATAGTAAAACATTCTGCGGGAGAACTATGGGTGAAGTCAAGGGAACATGTGCTCGGAAAGCTTCTGCTGAGTATATCTCTTTAACCAGAATTATCGGATTTAAGACGACCTTGATTATATCTGAAGATGAGGACTTAATGAAAAGGGAGATTTCTTTCATTAGATTATGTTATCATTAGCAAGATTAACTGTATTTATATTGTTTCGCAGATTATAAATATTTTGAAAATAGAGGTTTAATTGAGTTTATTAGTCATTTGAATGTAGTCTGCTTTATTTGGATCTTCGGGAATTTTAAACGAAATGTGCTCAAAACGATTAACTAATATTTTGGGGGAGACATAAGGTAAAAGGGGCTATTATACCGTTCTGACGGTTATCAAGAGTTAATTTTATACATTTCAAACGCTGCAGCTCAGTTTACGTAATAACATGTTATTGCAGTTCTTGCTTAGACACCTACATATGTCAGATACGAGACGAAAAATTTTGCAGTTGCCGCACTCAATCAGGATAGTTCACCTCCGCTAGATTGTGAAATTAAGTGTCGTTCGTTGCAGAAATTGTTCATTATGAAAACCGGCTAAGGGTCAATTTGCTGTTCCGAGTCGATAGAAGCTACAAACGGTTGGTTGATTGAGGGAACTCAAATGCATTAGGGCCGATTATTTGCGGAATGAGTCTGCTACTCGTTTTCATTTAAGAACTTAGCGAGCTACGCAGACACGTTTTTACATTAAGGGTATTTTAACTTTGGTTTGGTTGCAGTATTAAGATTGCTGTCTTTGCAAGTATTTCACTCAGCCAAATTATTATACATAATCAACCATGCAACATATTTCTTGGCTTCAGCCGAGACCGGTTGCTTCCATTTTGTGTATTAATCGATTCTAACGACTTCCATATGTGCTTTTTTGGGCGTTGTAGCGTCCAAAATAAGCGAAGGGGAAACTTGCAAATATGAGAACATCATTGGCAGCCGGGATTGGTTCCTCACTATTTTCTTCGCGAACCACTGCATAATAAATTTTGATGGACCATATCTAAAAATATGTTGATAAAAATCAGCATTAAAGAATTGCTATCACTTTATTTTGCATAAATTTTGATGGCACAACAACAACATACAAATCAATAATATTGTGAGCGTTGTAACTCTTCTTCACTTAAGCTATTGTAATACACTATATTCTTGTTTACTCAGAATAAATTGAATTTCTCGGATGTACAGTAATGCTGAAAGAAAGTTGAAGATTTCCAGCGAATTATTTCTACACACAGAATATATTCATTTTACAGTCCCTGTAGTTGGGCTAATTTTGAAGCATTGTGCAATCACTGCATTTGTAGAGAGTTCGACATTATGTGGTTGTTGTTAGGAGAGGAAATAATTTGCCACCATTAAATTACAAAAATATGTTTCACTTTTAGAGAAGATATATTATACTTGCACATTAAATATTGCGTAGAAAATTGTGCACAAGATTTTTTGTGTGAAGGTTCAATAATACATTGTGGAATTATATTTTCTTCGTCAATATCATAGTTCAGGGAAAGTCATTGCGGAAAAAGATAAGAAAATTGTTCTAGGTGCTGCAATAACAAGAGCACACACATTGGAGCAGTCAATCACTGAAAACTATTATTAAACACAGGATTCGGCAGGTGGGATGTACTTTAAACAGTGGTTTCGGAACAAGCTACTAGAATTCACTCATCTTTTATGACCATCTGAGTATTATAGTTTGAAAATAATCAAATGCAGAAGTGTCTCTTGCAACGATATTTTTGTTGGAAGGGATATGCTTGCACATGCATTCAGATGAGAGTTCGATTGTCTACTCTTACCAAATCGTACACTTAATTTGAAGATATTTTTAAGCGAATTTCAAAATCCTTAACGTATGTGAAATATTTATTACGTATAATTAAGGTTTGAACTCATGAATGTGCGCATTGAGAGCGCGTGTAGGTTTTCACAGCTTCTCTTAAAGACTGAAATTTCACCTATTGGGATTATTAAGGATTCTAATTATTAACCAAATGGGCATCACTTCAATATAACATACTCATAATAAGAGACGGCTCTCAAAACCCTTAAAAATTAGAAATTTGAAGAACCCCACCCTTGAAGATTGGCTCCGGCGAATATACAACGTAAAGACGAGTAAATTATCGAGCTGATTATCCGGCACCGAAAATAGGTTTAACTGATTAGAAATGAACCGAATTTACTATTCCCAATGATTATTTTCAATGAAAAGGTTACAGTAACCAACACGTAAAAATGTCGTTCTTTGCACAAATTACAGGTAACTGCACTCAACAAAATTAACAAATGACCTATTCAATCCGATCTGATAAAGTGTGAAAGTTTTTGTCAGAATTATGGAAATTCAAAATTTACTTCCGAACCAAGTGTTATTCGATCAAACTATTTTCTGCAACTAATACAATTTCTAAAAGTATAAACTTATTTCGCACTGCCGTCAATTCTTGGAGGATTAAATTGAATTCTTCTTACGACTTGCCGAAAAATATGCTCCATACAAATTGGTGCTTTGCGAAAATATTTTGTTCTGATAGAGGGTAAATTTCCGATGTCTTGAATATTTGAACATACCAGTATGCGCAGCCCAATTAAATGAAACTTCTTCGAACCAGTTTCATCAAGAATTGATTGAAACAAAAAGCACTTGATTATTGTAAAGCATGCAGCATTTTGTTTAATTACCTCCAGTAAATGATGATCACGACTTTTTCGTTAATAACTTTCAATTGAACAAACGACAATCGCACGAGATTCCAAGAACTAATTTCTAGAAATGCAACTTTAACTTCAATCGTGGATTGAGAACTAATCAAAATTGCATGCATGCGCTTTGCATCGATTAATCCGAATTATTGCCGTGCAGGGAACCAAACAATCACAATTTGTTTCGTGCTGTTTGGCGCTGATAAAGAATCTTAATGCGGTAAGACCTTCAATTTCCAACTTCAACACGTTCTGGTACCAAAGCAAATCAACTTCCCGTTACGAGTTCACTTACAAACTGAGTTAAATGAAACTGGACAATTTTTATGTTTTATAGTACATTCATCTATAGGTGGATTAAGGAAGAAAGCTCACAATCATGCAGTGGCTTGCGAACCGTTGAAGGAATGCGATTGAAGGAGTAGTCATTAGTGCTACATTTATCCTAATGTTAATTACAAAAGAGCTCTTTGTAAATTTTTACGATTATGACGGTGTGGTCTGGTATAGCGAGATAATAAATAGTAAACTGAGCCCATATTGACTAATGAATATGTGATGAGAAGAAACAATTAAGAGGACTCTTCTCAGTCCTACTTGATATGCAAATGCCCTCATGCAGAAACACCTACTAGTTGGCCACATAATAATCATAAGCATTACACCTGTACAGGGTTATTGATTAGCCTTGGCACGAATCAAACAAAAATTACACGAAACTCTGCAGCAAGTCGTAGTTCTAGATTAAATGGCTCATAAAATAGTGTTGTTCGGACATAAAATATCCTCAGCTCCGTGCAATCGCTAAATGGTGGCTTTTCCTCGTCATATGTTCGAATAATTATTGCATGAACTTCCAAGGCCTATGTAACCCGTATGATATCCAGTTAAATTATGTAACAAGAGCTGAGTAGAATTAAGTTAATTAGTCCCGTCATGAAAGTTTGACTCTTCGGGATAGTAAACTGATGATTTTACCTATTGGATTGGGAAAAATGTTCCCTGTATGGAAACTCGACACGGATCAACAAAGATTGCAATTTGATCTAATCAAATCAAAAAATTCAACATAAGAACAAATAAATATCCTAATTCTTTGGTTAGTGTTATTGTAAAATTTGACGTACAAATGCTCATTGCAATGTTCCTGGACGCTGGACAATTTCAAGCATGAATTTTTAAACAAGCAGTAACTGTGTGATTTCGGTGCAAATAAACAAGTAACAAAAGCCAAATTCATTCTAAAACATTGAAACTTGATTAGAAATCATTAGAATCAGAGTATAATAAAAACAAGTTCAACTGAGGGAGAACGTGGAAAATTTGCAACACTATACGCTTACCTTGATCCGACGATGACTGGCTGAGAGGTCTTCGTCGAGGCCACAAGAGCAACATCCTGACCTCCATTGCTACCAACTACTTGCCCTATGGCGCGTTTCACACTATCGAAGACCGATTGGGGTCCCGTGGGCTCTGTCGTTTCATTATAAACATTTTGGGTCCCATTGACCAATGATATATAGCCGCCCTCCACCTGGGGCATTATTATGTGCTACTTTTATTTTTATTTTGATAATTGCGTATTGAATGGTGGAAGTGTTTACGGGTGTCTACGTTTGGTTTGCAAGTACGAGTATATCGTCGGAGTCTCGAAATGTTATAATTTCGGCTTGGTGTAGCTAAGCGCACTTTAAAGCTAATGTGTTGTGTTACATTGAACATTATGTCGTAATAATTACATTCATGAAATGATGCATTTTTTGTTAAATTTGGTGAGTTTTGTTTTGTTCAAATTTGAGAATGCAGTACACCCATTCGCAATATAAAGTAATACGTGACGGTGGTGGTAGCAATAGTGGTGACCAAACGGGTAGGGCGGTGATGGTGTAGAGTTGAGAGCACATTGTAGTAGGCAACAACAAAAATACAACGCAAATTAATGAAAAAAAGGAAAAACAAATCAAAATCGATTTGAATTTTAAGGGAAAATATTCGTTAATAAATTCTTATAAATAAAATGAAACAATCGTGATAAGTGAGAAGTAAATAGATTTAGTGCTTGGACAAAAATATAAACGACCTCAAAAAGTGCATGTCTAATGTGTGACGTGAAATCAGTAACTTATTTTAGTTGTGTTAAAACGATCTTAAATCCTAATATGTACAGTGAAGTGGTTAGTATGAATTATTTACAAAAAATGTTTCACTAGTGCTAAAATGCAATTCAATATATTTTCTTTCATTTTTAAATGTACATGTAAAACAGTCGATGCCAAGAAAATTTTTAAAAACCTACACTATGCCATGGCAGTTTTCTTGATCCAATGTTGTGTAAATTGACTAAGACGGAGCCAAAAGAAGGAATGTACTGTCTCAACCGCGGTGTATTTGGTCATCCAGTATCATATCGAAGATGCCTTCTTAAGATGCAAAACTTAAATCCATGCCGAAACAGACACAAGTATACTATACCGTGGTGTGATACTTTCTAGCTCCGTCACGCCCGGGGAATCACTTGCACTGGCCGCTAGAGGACCAGCAGTTAATAAATAATGTAAGTAGCAACAATGAACTGTTTCTTAAAATCGACCAACAACTTAGTTCTTTATCGGAAAGAATCAACAAACAAGATACAAAAATTAACTTTGTTTTTCTACGTTTGGATCTTTCCAGTGTTTCAAAATAACTTGCCATGCAGCCACATTCTCATGGATGGGCTTCATCTCATCTCGATCAACGTCAACTCGATTGTTACTCTACCTCGACGTGACTTACAGGGTCTGTATCTTTGAGGAACAAGATAAAACCGGAGTGGACATCCATGTGTATACGTTGTCGCAACTACCCCTGCGACCGCCTGCCTAACTACGTGTCTTTTTGCACCTACCCCTGCGACCGTGATTCTAAAGCTAGTTAAGGGGAACCCAATGGGTTGTCACAAGAAAGTAAACAAACGCTTATGCACTCGTAAATATGGTTTTATTACAAATAACACTTCACAGAACAAGAAAATAGCATTGAATACAAATAAAGCATTATGGCCACTTAGGATAGAAAACACTTTCGTATCGATAACCCATCGTTTTCTAGCAGTAACGCACATTACACTTTTAATTAAGTTCCTCACTCCGATTTACAATGTCACTCCTTAAAATGTTGTTATCCCTAAACCAGGTGTAATATTACTTTCACTACAGTCAATATGTACCTCCGGACACGTTCTCAAACCGAAAAAACGACTAAATTCCGAATCGCATCTCACGCGCCAGGTAAATTTCGCGTCCATGTTGAGTCGTCAAATTGACAATCTGGCTCTCGAGAGGAGAAATTGTGGAAATTATTGGAAATGAAATGACAATCATGCTCAGAAGCTGGTCGCATCATTTTCTATGGAGCTTATATGAGCATAGCCTCTCCATTTGTTCCGTTCCTCAAAGGTCTGTATAATAAGTAACCGGACTGAGCCTGCCCTGCACCGTCAAAGCGTCTGCTAACCGGTATTTGGTGCTGTAGTGGTGGTGGGGGTCTAGGTAAAGGGAACCGGGCTGCAGCAGTTGCCTCCAAGCGCTTGGAGAGATAGCATCGAGCGAGAGTGGAGTGTGTGTTCAGTTACGTCGTCGGAGTGAAAATGGAGCGTACGATCGAGCAACGTGTTAGCATCAAATTTTGTGTCAAACTCAAGAAAACGGCCACGGAAACTCTTCAAATGATTCAAGAGGCTTACGGTGAGGATGCTCTGTCCAGAACTCAAGTGTTTCAGTGGCACAGAAATTTCCGGGAGGGCCACGATGACGTCCATGACAAACAGCGCGTCGGTCCTCCATCAACGAGTCACAAGGACATAAATGTGCAAAAAGTTCGTGATGTGTTGAACAGTGATCATCGTCTGAGCATTCAGGCTATCGCAGATGAAGTTAGAATTGATAAGATGACCGTTCACAACATTATTAAGAACGATCTGGGCATGAGGAAGATCTGCGCGAAGCTGGTACATAAACATCTGACTGATGAGCAAAAGGAGCGTCGTGTTGCTGTCGCTTCGGAAATCCTTGATCGACTGCAAACTGAACCAGAGTTCTTACAGCCCGGATATGGCACCAGTGGACTTCTTTCTGTTCCCCAAGATCAAGAGACACCTTAAGGGGACGCGGTTCGGGACTCTGGAAAACGTTCAACGTGCTACGACGAGGGCTCTAGACAGCATCGAGGTTGTCGACTTCCAGGGAGCGTTCGGGGATTGGAAAATCCGGTATCAGCGTGTTATCGACTCCAATGGGGACTACTTTGAAGATTTCTAAAGAAAAATTGTACATATTTTGCCAATAAAAAATTTCCTGAGGTCAGTCCGGTTACTTATTATACAGACCCTGTATTTCCTTGAATTCATTGTTAAGTAAAAGCCTGACATCATACTTCTCACTGAAATCCATCACAATTCATGGCATGGATTTTGAATTCGAAAGAAACGATAGGGTAAACGTTGACGGTGGAGATGGTGCCGGTATGTTAGTTAGAAAACTATTGTTTCCAACGTATTGATAAATTCGAATTCAAGAACTTTCAATTTGTTGAAATGTCTGGGAATAACCTTTTTTTCTTGAAAAGCCGCCGAGGTGTTGTGTGCAGACGCGTTTCAACTCCTTTGAGTCATCTTCAGTGTCTAAAGGATGTGTGGAAGGAAATGACTTTATATAGTCGTAGGGCGGGTTAAGCAGGTAAGTACTAAATTAGGTCAGGTAGAGGGATATTAGGTTTTTGTTTATTGGATTGTTGAATGTCCGTTTGTCTGTTTCATCTCGGATAAGGGGACACTCAACAATCCAAAAAACAAAAATCTAATATGCCTCTAACTGACACAACAAAGCAAGGCCCGACGGCTTTTCAAGAAAGAAGAGAATTGGCCTGCGAATATCAACTAAACAAAATAATGGGGATAACATCTTTGTTATCTCGGCGTATTCAACGGGAGGAAACGTTCTCAAATTCAAGGAGGAGCTCGATTCCTCGTATGAAATACTCGAATTGAACATGCAACGTGCTGCGAAATTATAATATTCTTACCGGCGATAATATTCTTACCGGCGAACCAAATTGAATACATGTGCAATCTATATGGGATGCAGTTCCCAACATACCCAAGGACAAATTCATATTTGAACCTTTGTATTACTGATGCAAGCCTCAGCGGAAATTGCATGTGCTTCCTTATGATAATACGAGTACAGGTAAATCATCAAAGCGGTACTGCCTTTTCAAAATGAAAGTCATCGGCTTAATTAATAAAAAAAACAGATTGGGAAACTTTTACAGGAACTTTAATCGGGGTTACCAAAAGTAAAGTCCATCTTCTGACGGGGGCAACGTTAGCCCAATGGTTCGAAATGACAGGAATCTAACTAACCAAGAAATATATGTCTTTTTGTCGAAATAAGAGAAGCTGATATTGACAGTAGTTTCCAAGATTAAACATCGAAACAATATGAAAGGATATGAAACACCAATCATCAGAAGGTTGAAAAGATTGAAAAGTTTTGTTCTCACACGCGTCACCTATATTCATCGATTATTTTTGGAACCCAACCATCCTTCATTAGTTTTATTAAAATTACACCGTAAGAATGCCCTAAACTTAATCCGTTCATACTACAAGAGTGAAGTCAGCAGCCAATGGATGAAGAAACTGAGAGGTATTAGTCCACAGGATTCCGATGGTGGGTTTACAAAAGCGTGTGTGTCGAATCTTACAGTCACTCACTACTAGTGAGATCGATCTTCTAGATAGGGCTGGTATCGAAATTAATAATACAGATTGAAATAGGATTGTATGTGACTGTTTACAGAAGCTTGCTCTGATTAGAACTAATTTTGAATTGGTCCATCTACCAAACTCTGAGAGAGGAAGCCAAATATTTTCAGAAATCGTTGAAGCAAAAGTTTCAAATCAAGCCTGAATGGGGAATTCATTTGTCATTTTAATGAAACATTGGCTTTCGGTATCATACCGAGCGGTAATCTTCTTGATTATATTGTCAGCTATGAAGACTTGTGTCGCGCATTTGGCAGGATATACAACAAGAAATCATGTGGTATTGACGGTATTCCCAATGTAGTACTACGACATTTGCCTGAGGTTGTTATTGGAAATAATTGACGGCCGATATATGTTACAAAGACGGCCGCAGTGGTGAAATGACCGAAATCATTTTCAGGTGTGAATGCCACTTATAAATCGAAAAATTTGATTTAAATTTATTTGTGTTATTTTTTTCAATTTCTATCGAGATTTAAAACACTCTATATTTGCCGTATGTAGTCTGCATGGTGGTGTTTAGAGTGCTCGCTGCGTAGGCCAAAGGTCCCTGGTTCGAATTCGGTTGGTGACAACCAGATTTGGTTCGAGTGGTTCTTCAGACAGGCTCGTACTGGTTTAAAATCAGGACTCATCGCAGCTGGATGGACGGATAAACGGCAAAAGCAAGGTACTGACCATATTACCTTCTCGAGTGTCGATATATTCGATCAAGATAATGAGATACTCTAAAAAATTCCAAGCGAAAGCTTGAAAGGGGCTGTAGTACTAAAGCGAAAAAAAAAATATATTTGCAGTATGCAGAGATCCACGACAATGTAAACGTTGTACTAATAAAGTTTAGACCAGAGCAAGAAGAGAGAATATGAATGAGCTAAGTCGTTTTACAAAAAGCATGGATACGATACACTGCGGGAAACAAGTCTGGCAGGTAATATCAGACCTACTGCTGCTTGTATGAATAGAGCTAAAAACTAAACAAAATCCTTGTGGGTCCGCCATACTGACGTCTCACCGTTTCCAGAAAGCAGAAGACGCTAAGGATAGTTTAAGTAATTTTTGAATAATGCTGATTGGTTTTTTCTCCTTTTTCCAATTGAATCAAAAAATATCTAATAATATTAATTAATTTAAATTTGCAAGTGTATTTTTTTCATTAAATGTGTTTAACTGTTAACGTATAAATTTAGAGAGCCATTCGGGCCATTAAGTTTTTTATAGGTTTATTGTTTGGAATTTGCTTTATGTTCTTTTAAAAATTTATAACGATTGGTATTAAACAAAGCGCTTTTGACTTTGACTTTGACTTTGAAGACGCTAAGGAAAGAATGTAAGGCGAAGAAGGCTTTGCCATGTTTGATTTAAATGAGTTCTTTCTTAACTCACGACCGATTCACTTTGATTTGACAGATATTAAATGTAGACGTTTATTGCAGAATTATTATGATAAGTTCGAATAAAAGCATTTAAAATCAACAAAAATTATTTGAGAAAAATTGGCAAGATATTCAAAGAATGAACAAGAGCTTTTATATTTTCAGCAATCAATAATTATTTGGTTTGATTGTAAGCGTCGGTGTTAAACTGACATACTCGTATAACAATTTTAGAAATCCCAGTAGCCAGCATTTACATCAAAGTAATTATTGCAAATTAATACCAACGAAGTTTCAAACTACTCATAACAACGGGGAAAATGGTTCGGGTTGTCTTATTCCTAGATTGAGTTGAGCTCAAGTTTTTATTCCTGTCCCCCAAAAGCATTGAGGCAAAACAATAATTGCATTATTAGTTCCATAAGAGAAAAGCAATTGAAGCGAATTTTAAATTGGAACAGATAACTTGAGACATTTAGGGATTGTGACTTCCGCCTGCAAATTTGATTTGTATTCTTGAACTGATTTTTTACCCACTTTTCCCCGTAATTCAATTTTCTAAATTTTACACAAGAAATACACTACCGAACGAAACTAATTTAAATATGAATTCTTACTTCTTTCAACAACGTTCTGCTTTAAGTCCTTGAGCCACGTGGCATGAATTGGATAAAAGGCCTTCAAGTGTGCAATAAAGGAAAGTCACGAAACGCCGACCTCAAACCTAAAGGGGAGAAAACAAATAACTAAGGATGAATTGACGTAAATCACTCGCGATATTCATCACGATAACATTCGCAGGGGATGAAGACTACTTTCTTATTTACGTTCAAACAAAAAAAGAATTTTTATAATGTCATGTCAGCTTGGTCATTATTAGATGGCGCTACCTCGACGTTCAGCTGCTTGAATACAACCGAAAATAAGTTGGGTAGACAGACCTACGCTCATGTCAGAAGGGTTTTGTACCCAACTTCTCTGAAATGCAGTCACCAGCAACGAATAAAGTCAGGAAGCATGTCAAAGAGATGTGCACGTTTAAAGGAAAATCCATTGTCTCTCTATATGCAACGGTCGCCATTTCGTTGCAAAATTACAAAAATCACTAAAATCATGAATTCCCAAAAATGGAAAGTCCATAAAATACCAATATGTTTTATTGTTGTTGTAATTGGAGAAATTTCAAATGGCAATAACTTCCGTGCATATCATTTGATTTTCATCAAACTTACATGGTTATTCGTGTTTTTCCCCTCCCTGCGCGCACCTCGAAGCAAAAAAATGTCAGTTTAAGACTTGTTTTGAAAAGCTTTCATTAAGACCTTTCATTTAATATCTATATCGGCTATCTTTGATGAATTTTTTTTTGGGGACCACTTTCCCATATGGGGAGACGCACCTTAGATACCTTATTAAATTTTTTTGTAGTTGAACTTTGAAGAGAGCACCACTTTACACCTACATACAAAATTTGATGTTTCTAGCTTAAGTATTTTGACAGAAAACTTGCTGTGATACACAGACGGACGGACAGACAGGACGCGATTTTAGTAGGGTTTCGTAAAATTATTTTACAAAGCCCTAAAAATAGGGTTGCCTACATATAGGACAAAAATATGTGAGCACAATTATTCTACGTGAACTTTATGTTGTATCTATGGAATACGAAATGGTTCAACCAAATGAATTGTGAACATTATGACCCACATATCATCAAGACAAAGAATGTAATTTTCAGTGCATTCACGGGCTGAGCTATTGTTCATTTAAAATTCTGTTCAATTAGAGAGTGCGAATTTAAGCGATCTGACGTGGTCGCTTTAATGGGCTTAATAGACGAGCGCAACTTGTATATTGCGCATTTCCAACAGCTATTTCAAGTTGATCTCTTCATCGGATTTACAGGTAGGTACTGAAGAAATCAGACTGGATTTGGAGACAAATCGAGAGGGGCGGCATGAGTTAAAAACTACTGCATTAAAGAATACTCATATGGATAGATAATTGCTTATCAATTTGATAATCTTTCAAAATAGTCTTTGTTATCAGGCTGCGTTTTATCTTTTGGCGGATTAATGGTTACTGATTAACACAAACCCACTTTTCGATGTATGTGGCTAATTTCTATAATGTTATTTATTTTTAAAAAGTAATATGAATTATATCATTTTTTTCGGTGTATTTGGAAAATTGATGGAATGAAAATGACTACAAATTTGGAGCACGCAACATGTTTTTATTCCGATTTTGAGTAATTATTTCGGAATGCTAAGAATTTGTGTTCATTTCATGAAAGAAAATTGCCGACTCTTGTTGCTCACCGGAAACATCTAATTTCAAAAACGCACACTTAACTTTTTCTATTGAAAGAAATCAAATATTGAACAAACTTAATCCTAGCCGGGTATAGCACTAACCACGTGTATATTATTAGTGCACGATTTTAGGCTTTATGCTAAATGCGAACATCCAATCCAGCAATGAAAAGCTGTTAACAACTTTTAAAATTTTTGCAAACACCAAACACTTAAGAATTTACCTTTCGGCAATTCACTCACAGATTCCGTTTCTATCCAAATTTTTACTTTGTTGACAAAACTATTTAGACTTGCTATTAGCGCTTGTAGCAGTCACTTTTGAGCTACGACTGGCACCGAAAGTATACAAGTCCGTGCCCAGCTATTTCCGATATCTTACACTCACAACCGAATAACACGCAAAACGCACAACTTGATTCGTCCTTGAACTTGTGTAAAAGTTAAAAGGGAAGATAGACGTTGGTCTATCGTCGGCAGGACGAGTATCTACCGATGTAAAGTGTGTATATGCTCGTACAAGAGTGGCATTGTGTGGAGAATATTGCGATGAATAGAAGACTAATCAGAAGGGCGAGGCATTGGATTTTGTTGTGCGTAGTTTTCTGCTCCCAACATGATAGCAGAGTGTGGAAATACTCTTATACGAGTAATGCTTGCGAATAATTTGTAGTACCTTACATGATTAGACAAAGCAATGATACATTTGCTTTGCAGGGATTTATGAGATTTCCAAGAAATACAGACTAGGTATTCTACCAGAAAGGAATCTTCCAAGGTTTGGGTCGGAATCGTTAATCTATTTTCGGTTAATGTAAGAAATTTGTTTTCTAGAGTTACGTCTTTGCTTGTTTTATTTTATATTGGATTTCTTGCAAGTAATTTGTTTGCTTGATTTTTGTCCCCGACAACTCGACATCCTCACAGGAACCTCCTCTCATTCCTTTCAAATTCTAATACAGTTTCCCAAAAGCAGATTAGCATGATTAGAATTGTAAATTTAGTTTCTTCGTTTGAACCTAAATAAACATTTATTTGAGATTCAGAAGAGTGATTTTAAAGTCTTGGGAGATTTCCTTGGGAGAGTTTTTGAAGGTGTCGGCTCCTTGAAAATTTTAGCATTCTTTAGTATCGTTGTTTGCTCGGAAAGTCCTGAGAATATAACATCGTCGCGCACCAACTCTTTGTAGACTTCAAGCAAACATACGACAGTGTCGACAAAAATATCCTGTATAAAATAATGCTTGACTTTGGCGCCCCAACAAACAAATGATATCAGGCTTAAAATAAGGGGACAGAATTGCTCCAATGCTCTTGATATTGTGCTGGAACACGTCATCAGTTAGACATTAGCTGACACCTCTGGTAGACTAGTGTCAAGTCTACACAATTAGCAGCATATGCTGATGACGTCAATATTATGGCACGTTCAATCTCAGGGGCATTTCTAAGCCTAGGGTCTGAAGCAAACTGAATTGACCTGCGAATTAATGAAGGAAGAACACTCCAGATCCGAAGCCAGCCTGAATAGAAAAGGCGCGGAAAAGGATGAGATTGGATGCCGCAGAAACACCGCAAATAATGCATTTTCCACCGTACTTTCTCATTTCGAGGGTTGTGTACAGGTAAAATAAGCTTCGTATTTACAAATCACTAGTCAAACCTGCGCTGTAATATGGAAGCGAAACCTGGATTCTGCTGAGCGAATCCGAAAAGGCAGTGGACATATTTGAACCCAAAGTGCTCTGGAAAATCTACGGCCCAGTAAAACAAGGAACAGAATGAAGACTAGATTATAATGATGAGTTGTATGAACTATTTGACGAACCACCTGTATCTACTGGCGTAAAGTTATGTAAATAGCAATGGGCTGCTATAAAGGAAGAATGGAAGAAAATCGGCTGCCCAAAAGAACATTAAAAATAGAGCACAAGTTAAACGTCTAGCGGGAAGACCCAAGGGCTCGATAGGAAGACACGACATAAGCCCATAGCAGATCCTTGCTGGGAGTGACCAACTGATGAATGAGGTCGCAGGACCGTGATGATCAGAGGAGATTAATCCTGGAGGCCAAAGCCAAGGTTGAGTAGTTGATGAGTATGGACATGTTAAGCAGTTTTTCGAGCGACTTTCATTTTGAATGTATCTAACTAGTTTGTTTGTTTAACATATTCAGTTCATATCTTAAAATCGACTTAAAGGTGTATGACATCAGCTATTGAATATTTTCTCAAAAGATAGTTCAAAACTGTATGAAAATGAAGCTTTTAGTTATAGCCTTTGGTATCAGGATTGAGGAAGGGCGACTAATTTTTTAAACTTTCGTATTTCTCCCTTTCTCCTGTTACAACTTATATTTCAGGCACTATTAAACGTACTGAAGTGATAGCTACTTAAAATTAATGGTGTGCCTCTATGTATCAATGTAACCTTTCAACATTTGTTTTCCTTAAATTTCAAGTAAAATCACAAAACGATTATATTAGTTCCGAGGGGACAGAGGAATGCAAAGTGTAGAAAAATGCATAGTTCCACTTCAAGCGATTGGACATCGTTGAGCTGAAAGATCTGAGAAGGATAGGGTAGTTCAATGCTGACGGTAGGTGAATTTGTTTTGGAAGGTAAGGAGGCGGTTGGCATTTTGGAGGTGGCAGGCGAGGGAGAGCATGTTTTGAACTTGACTTCAAGAAACCAAAAACCCATTGCAAAATCAATTATCCGGTTTACAACATTTGTAACAGCAAAAGACAAACTTACTAGTCGGCCTCAATTCTAAGAATGGTGAGCAGATTAATTATAAATTATGAAAAATTATTCCATCTTTAAGGAAGTGATTTCGTAAACAAGCACGTGTTTATTTTGCAAAGAAATGATATTTAATGTGGTAATGAAACCACGTTCGTATGGAGTAGCATCCCTAAAAAATTCACCATGACAAATATAATAAAGATTTATCCTCGTTCACAACCATCAGGGACAAGTTATTTAAGGCACCGCCTGTCTTTAATGTTGGTTTGGTAGCCTTTTTTAATATATAAAAGTTAATTGGTGCGTTGGGAAAAGTTCACATCATTGGCGAAGACTTAATATTGCCAATTGCCAAGGGAGCGTTGAAATTGGATTACGCTATTTTGCCGCATCCAATGTCGAGTGGACTGAAGCTTACTCTTTTCAAAAGGGCTTTGTACTCAATCTTTCATATGCAGAAACTTTCCCTACGCAACTAATCATAAATGAAAAAAAAAAAACACATGGAAAATATGCATATGAAATAATAGATTCAAGGAAAAACCTCTTTTATTCAATTTAACCGGCCACCATTTTTTTTTTCAGATAGCATATATTACTCAGTAGGCAGGGTTTCAAATATTTCAGTTATTGATCTTTCCTGAAATTTTCAAGAAAATCTGATCAAAAATGTAGTGCCTTGTTTCAGCGAAAGCCAATATGGTAGGAAACATTGCTATTGCGATATTTGAAAATTCAAATACCTATAACTTCGTTGTGCGATATTGATGAAACTTAAAGGGTAGGACAACCTTAAAATGAGCTATCTTAAATATGAAATTTGATAGAATTTAAACGTACCGATCCTTGTTTACTGGGGAATATGTGAAATCTGTAAATCTTATTTTTCACAAAGTTAAGTGAATTCGACCTCAAAGGTATTTGTCCATGTTGTATTTATAGAGGGCCAAGATTTTTCTGGATCACAGTGGGGTGAAACACACATTGTTTATACGCTTCGCCCTCCTCTGCATCCCTCGATTCTGATTTTGAGACGTGTTTTGAAAAGTTTTCGTAAGGATCTTCCATTTGGTGTCTCACATGACCATCTTTCAAGAGGCCATCATTTTACAGCCACGTATCAACTTTTTTTTCTGTAGTTGCTAATGTTTCGAAAAAAAACTGCAGTGACAGATGGACGGACCGACTGTACAGATGATTTCAATAGATTTTTGTGACAAAGTACAAAACCCTAAAGAATGTTCAATTAACCAGTGATAAAGTGCGATTCAAAATTGAAGAGGTGGCTGAAGATGTTGCAGCATCCCTATGTTTATACCCACTGAATGTTTTTACCAGGTTGATGAATCAACCTTGCCAAGTACTAATAAGACTTTACTCTTACCGTAGGTCCGGTTTGTGAAGGGAACAAAAATTATTCAAATTATTTTTGAATCAAACTTGATTGCAGATGCTAACGGCGAGTCTGTGGTTAAAAGCGTCAAAGATCATTTTAAAGAGAAAACGTGGTTATCAGCCCAAGACCGCGCTCTGCTGTGATAACATCGACAACATCATCGCTGAAGAAACCCAGGATTAAGGAAAGATGGGCATCATATTTCAAGAACCTCCTTTATCCTCCGCACAGCTTCAGAACATCGGAGTTTATAGATATTCCCGGAGAGCTTCCACTGGCAGCACCTACTCTGGATGTAGTTTGTTCCACCATCAAAGCCCAAAACAATAATAAAGTGCCGGGCATCAATGAGATTCCAGTGGAGCTCATTAAATATTGTGGCAGCGGTGATCAGAAAGCCATTCATAAAATCATCCAGCACATTTGGCAACAAGAACATATGCCTATCCACAAAAACGTGACAAGCCACAGTGCGAAAACTATAGAGGCATATCAGTGCTTTATACTTAGTACAAAATATTTTCGAAGATCTTAGAAAATGAAACGAGATCATACGCCAACAGTATTATTGGAGAGTATGAAGGTAGTTTTAGAGCAGGTAGATCGACGATAGACCAATTGTTTACAGTCAAGCAGGTACTTGAAAAATGCTGCGAGTTCAATGTAGACGTACACCAAATTTTCGTTGGCTATAATCAAGCATACAACAGTATTGATCGTAACGTACTGTACTAAATAATGCTTTGCTTTGGTATCCTAGCCAAATTAGTCCGCCTTATTAAGATGACAATGACGTCGACAACCTCCTAAGTCCGCAGCAATAACCACCTCACCGCCCATTGCCATTCAATTTTGCTCTGGAATATGTCATCAGAAAGCTACCTGTGATACAAGAGGTACGTTATTATACAAGTCAAGCCAAGTGGTAGCATATGTGGACGACATCAATATTTTGTCACGGTCGTTGACAACTGCCAAAGAACTTTTCCTGAAACTCGACAGCGAAGTAAAACTAGTAGGGCTATAAATCAATGAGAATAAAACAAAGCTCATGACGCAGACGAGGAAAAATACCTCAAACACCCAAAATATCACACTTGGCGAATACAATATCGAAAATGTGGGCGAATTTGTGTGTTTAGGCGCCAGAATAATGAGAACCGGTAATGAAAGAGACGAAATACGCCAAAGAATACATCGAGCAAATAAATTCTTTTATTCAGTTTTAACGATCTTGAAGAAAATCGTTATGTCTTCAGCGCCACAAAACTTTATAGATAGTGTATTAGCTGATAACAGAGTATTGCGAGCAGTTTCCCAGCTCTCCAGTTCTTTATCTCAAGGCTCGCTTACAACACAACCAAGGATACACTTACCAACTACGTAACATCGAAGCTTGGTTACATGCCTAATATTTTCAGGTGCGTAAAGTTAACAAAAGACAACCTTCCTGACCAGGTTATAAGTTCTTTATAGGCTGACAATTCCGGCTGAACTTTCTATCCTACTTAGTTCCGATTTTTGGCCAAAGGGACACTCGTTAAAATATTCGATACAAGGCAACCTAAGCGGCGATTTCGTCCCGAAAAAGGTTTAAAACAGCCTCAATAACGTTCAAGAATCATCTAACACTGAAAGAAATGCTTCCTTTCCTAATCGTTCAACTATATCTATTTACTATCAGAATGTTCGTGGCTTAAGAACCAAACTTGAGGACTTATTAATCGTGTCTCAATTAACTAACGATTCAGTTATCTGTTTAACTGAAACGTGGTTGAACGAGAATATTTGAAATGCGGAAATATTACCTGATTATTTAGTCTACCGGTACGACCGGGACCTTAACATCACTAATAAATCTGATGGTGGGGGAGTCTTGGTTGCAATCTGCAAAACTTTGTGCTGACTTCAAATTTGCTCGTGCTGTTGAGTGTGTAATTGTGAAACTCCCTCTTCCTCATAACTTCTCATGATTAATTTCCTCTGTGTATATTCCCTGTAATTCTCCCATAACTGTGTAGGAAGCCTTCTTCGATGAACTCTCTGCCTATCTTCTTGCTCGTCATCTACATTCTAAAACCCTAATGGTCGTCTTCTGGACCTTGTCATGTCAAATGTTCAAACTGGGTGTCTATCAATTGCTACTGTTTTACATCTTTATGTTCAACCTGATCTCCATCATCCACCTTTGTCTCTAGCACTAACTGTTGATACTCTAAAACCCCAGAGAATTGCCTCAGTTTATGGTTACAATTTCTTTAAAGCAAATTATGAGGCAATTAAAACCAATCTGGACTCGGTCAACTGGTGTACCTTCTTCACTCGTCTTGACTGCGATAGTGCTTTGAACAAATTTTACGATTACCTTAATAATCTGATTGCTCTTTATACTCCACTCCAAGCTCCTCGCAAAAGGAAAATGAAGCCTTGGCTTACTCGAAGTGTTCTTCGTGCCTTAAGAGCCAAAGACAAGGGGCATAGGCACTATAAATTGACCGGAAATGATGATGCTAAACAGAATTTTTGCAGAGTGTGCTCTTTGGCTGAAAAACTACTTTAGCAGCTTAGAGAGTTCCCTCCTGACAAATAACCCTAAACCCTTTGGTCATACATCCGATCCTTTAAATCTTCCTCTTCCATCCCGCATACTGTCAAATGGAATAACACTGAAGCCTCCTCCCCTCAGGATATTTCTAACGTATTTGCCGAATATTTTTCCTCTTCTGATATACTACACTCCCCCATAAATTCAATTCAAACTTATCCAGCATCAATACATCCTGTTCCACTGATCCTTCTGAAGTTGAATTCCTTATTAACTTGCTCGATCCGAATGTTAGTCCTGGTCCCGATGGATTGCCATATATATTTGTAAAGTCACTTTGTTCCTCTTTGTGTTTTCCTCTATCCCTTATATTCAATCTCAGTCTTGGTACTGGCACCTTTCCAACGTACTGGAAAGATGCAAATATTGTTCCTATCTTTAAAAAGGGCGACCCATCATCTGCCTCAAACTATCGTCCCATATCACTCCTCTCCTGTTTCTCTAAGCTGCTGGAACGACTTGTACACAACAGGCTTCTTGAGTCACTGAGTTCGTTTGTCACACCACAGCAACATGGATTCTTGAAGGGTCGTTCAACTTCTACGAGCATGGCTGAGTTCGAAGATTATATTGCAAGAGTTTTAGACAAACAGCTTCAAGTAGATGCAATATTCACGGACTTCTCCAAAGCTTTTGACTCCGTGAGCCATGTTCTCATCTGTCAAAAGTTAGCTTTGCTCGGCATATCCGGTTCGCTTCGTTCTCGGATTTCATCGCATCTATCCTCCCGTTCATGTCGTGTTAATCTCTATGGCACAATCTCCTTTCCATTCAATCCTTCATCTGGCGTCCCTCAAGGGTCAATCCTTGGACCTCTTCTTTTCGTACTGTTCATCAATGATCTTCCCTCTTTAATTTCCTCTTCTTGTCTCCTATATGCTGATGATTTCAAGGTATTCTGGATAATTAGATCCCTTGAAGATTGTCAGCAACTCCAAATTGATCTTTTTAACCTCTATAACTGGTGTAATGTTAACTCCCTTCGCATCAATGTTTCCAAATGTTTTAAAATGACTTTTACTTTGAAAATTGTTCCTTTAATTTTTAATTACACCCTATGTGATGTTGTTCTCTCCTCTGCAGACTCATGTGAAGATCTTGGTGTAATATTTGACACCAAGCTTAAATTTGATATTCACATTTTTAGCATAATTACCAAGCCATCAAAAGTTTCGGGTTTTCTTATGCGGCATTTGCACAAGTTTGCAAATATTGCTACCGATATTCGCTTGTTCACATGTCTTGTCCGTCCGCTTCTTGAGTACTGCTCAGTAGTGTGGTCTCCTAGACATTTATATCTTGTGAACTCACTAGAAGCTGTGCAGCGTAAGTTTACCCGTATTGTGTTCTTCAAATTCAACTTAGCTTATGAGTCTTATGAGCGTCGTCTATCCATACGTCGTCTCCCTTCTCTGTCGTCCCGTAGAACCTTCTAGATCAATATTTCCTTTATAAGTTGTACCACCAACAAATTGCTTCCACCCTAAGCGAAGACTTGCACTACAGACTGTATGCACGTGCTAGTCGGTCTAATAACATTCTTGAGGTTCCGTACGCCCGGACAGATTTATATTTTCACTCAATTATGCCGCGAATCATCAGAAAGCATAACAGCCTCGAGCTTGGTTTTCTATCCACGTCCTACTTTGTTTATAAAATTAAACTAAAGACGTTACTTTTTGCGAATAGTGATTATGTTTCCTTATCACTCATTTTTTTTCAATTTTTTCTAACTTTAATCTAGACTCTAAGTTCATTTCTTACATGTTTTAATTAACTTTTTTCTGCTTGATTTTGTTGTATTAATCTGTCTTACTCTAAACTATATTTAACTATATTTGTCTGTCTATTTTGTAATTGGATCTCCGTCTGCTAAATGGATTTAAATAAATAAATAAATAAAAACAAAGCTTCAAGTATACAAATCTGTGATAAGACCTGTGTAACCCAAGCATCCGCAAATATATTGAACACCTTTGAGCGACGGGTCCTGAGGCGAATAATCGGAGCGAAGCGAGACGGGGACAATGGGGAATTCGATACAACCATGAGCTGTATGAAATTTTTGACAAGCTAACGAATGTAAGACTGCGGAAGCTTCAATGGGCTGGACACCCGAAACGATATTCGTTGGGAGATCTGAAGGCCGGAGACCAGTGGGGAAACCGAGGATACGCTGGTCTGACTCGGTCGATGAATTTTGGATTTTGAAATTGGAGGGCGCGGTCAATGGACCGAGGCAGTTGGAGGCGCTTGTTGCAGGAAGCGAAGGCCCGAGAGGGGCTGTATCGCTACGAAGAAGAATAAATAACAATTGCATTAGTACCTTTTTCAAATACTTCACCTTGTAAAGTATCAACAATTTATGAAAGTTAGACTCTGTGGAAAACTGAAGTAACAATAATTACGATTTTCAATAGCACTACTATTTTAAGGAATACATTGATCTTCTACTACAATGACAGAAAAGTTATTTTAGAAACTTAACGATACAGTTTTACAGTTTCTGAATTTCTAAACAAACGAATAGAAATATTTGCCAAATCGCCTAGTATTTATTTTGGAAAAAGGCAGTACAATAAGTATTAGAAACATTGAAAACCTACAAGGGAGCATTTTCATAATTTAGATGCAATGTGATCTCCGTATATCAGTATTAGTCAAGAAAATATACAAACTTGGAATGTGTTCAAAAGCTGATATTCCAGGTTTGAATGGTTTTAAAGTATGTGTCTTTATCAAAGCAACATCGCAAGAAAAAGTGTGCTTTTGGCCAATTACATAAATTAAATTTGATTTGTTTTGTGGTTAGTTCCAGTCTGCACACGGGACATTAACTGGGATTTTAAGCCTGGATTATCATATTTTATTTTATTTGCTTTAACTTTCATCAGATCAGAGAATGCATTATCAGCACGCATTAAGAAACTAAACTTTTGAATTTTTTCCGGTCAAAATTATCGTCCAAAAATTAAGAACAAATATTATCAATCATGAATGAGAGCTAAGAATGGGCACCACCCAGCATACGCTTCCCTATCAATTGCTGCTATCATTTCAAACTTCCAATGAAAAATCGAAAGCTAAGCAGAAACATATTCGTAAAATTGTTCGAAAGGTCGATTTAAAGTCGTGTTTGATAGCGTTGCTTCAACTGCTCTTTCGCAGACGTTGAAATTTTTGATCGGTTGAATGTATAAGAAAGGACCAGGCGTCCTAATTACACTCCAACAACTAATATTTGAGTATAATTAATGCATTAGCATAATGTGTTAAAAGTGAGAATCATGAATTGAAACAAGTAAGGGAACGAACTGGAGTTAGTCACCAACTCGCGTGTACTTTATATCCTTATCCTTTCCACTGTTCCGTCCCGACCTGAACAAATGACCTACTATCGGGTACTAGAGGAATGATTCACAAGCAAGCAACGAGTTGCCTTGCAAACGAAACCATTTAATAACTTATTGAAATTTTTGCCGATTGTCGGCTCTAATGTGTTGTGTTCATGTTGCCTTCGGTGTTTGTACTGTAAAACGGTTTGATCCTTGGGCTACTTTGCTCAAATGGCGCAACGACTTGCAGTACACTTTGCCTTGCAAAACTCGCCTTGATGGCAATAAAACAAACCGAATTGTGACCAGCCGTGGGGTAGGCAATGTCCTCGCTGAACTCGATTGTGTGGAATGTTTACGTAACACTTTTCACCGGATCCCTGACTACTGTTCCTCACTTCTAAACCAATTGCCCGTGAACGGCCGCCCTATCGAGCATGATTTCTTCGATCTGGTGTGATGTAATCGTCGGCAGGAATCAGGACACCACAGCCCTTCGCTCTCCCTGGGTGTTACTGACCCTGGCGTTTGCCAAGTGTCTCCCTTCGCGAAAAATACTTTTCTACATATTTACAAGTCTAGTTCTAACACTGAGTCTTTATAAAGTTGCAAACAAAATACCCCAATAGCCGGTCGACTTTCTTGTGCGATATGATTGATGGAAAAAAATCAATAAGCAACGTGCAGAAAATTATTTTTTTTTCGCTACGGTGAAACAATCAATAAGAATGAATGATATGAATATGAGGAGTCGTCTTATATGCTAGCTAAGGTCTACGGGAGTTTAGCAGGTTAGTAGATGAGGACGGAGAATTGTTATTGCGACTACGAATTAATTAGCACACCATGATTCATCTACAAACAGCGGTTGCGAGGATGGGGAGGTGTCTGGCACAACCGTGGGCTAATTAGCGTTACATTTTCTACTGGTCAAAAACGGACGTGAAACACTAATCGAGTGCGATTAAGGGCCAAACGACAGGCCTGGCAAGCAACGTTACGTGATGAGTTAGAGAAACACAAAACTTACCTAGATTGCGTCTAAACGACTGCGAAGGTTGCCTGGCACAAAATCAATAACTTTGTTCACGGAACGTTTTCTGAACGACGTTTTGTCAGCGCCCGGAAATAATCTAGCACGAATCGAGCGAAAAACTAAACCACTACAATGGGACGAGCAAACTATGCGGATAAGGGGTCACCGATACTGCGCCTCTAGGAAATTATTTCGATCGAAACACGGACTGTTGCACTCACCGCCTTCAACTAGCGAATCCACTTTGATAATGGCGATATTGGAGAACTACTCTCTTGCAAAATCCACTTTGACATATCTGTGACATTTACCTGTCAGAATAGTGCGAAATAGTGAACGAAATATTTGGATAAAGTGGGAATTTTTCAAAACTCGACTCAAAATCTTTATTTTATATTCTCAGTGCGAGTACACGTTAGTCTACCGTGTTCGTTGTAGATTTAAGAATTGGTTTGATACACTTAATTTTTTGTGCAAAAGTACTTTAACGAATCATCAAAATGTAAGAAATTACCCGGAAAAGTCTCAACTAGGTGTAGGCTCGGCTGCAGAATGGATGGTGTATTGGATAAGGTACAGGAAACAGCTGACTTTGTTTACAGTGCATTGATGTAGGACGGGAATTTTGAGATTAAAATATTATTGCGAGAGTGTGACGTCACACTGGAGGAACTCGTTATCTTGGAGAAGATTTGAATATTAAAACAAAGAATGAGTCAGATAGTAGTGATTGCCATATTTATATGTTTAAAATACAATTTAAGTCGGAGCTTGGGCTGTATTTTTTCAAGGAAAGTATTACTGCTGTTTCTCACTAATTGAACTTATCTCGGTAGAGAAGAGTTTTAAAATATTTCAAATGAGTTTGATGGATTGTATTGCCTATTTCAAGGTGATTTAAATGATAATGAAGTTTTTAGATTATATGAAGATTTGTGTTTGTAAGATTTCTTCACATCACGATTCCATATTTTTAAAGCGGAAAGTTCGAATCCTCTCATTCTAAGATAAATTTAATTTTAAGCTGACACTTTGCAAAATATTATGTTGGTTAACTGATAATAGGCACTAGCACAACTGAACTGCAATAGATTTGATGGTGATAATTTTCGATTGTCAGATCAACAAATCATTATTCGAACTAGAACGTAAAACCGTTTGGGAATAAAACTTTTAATGTAACATTTTCGGATCTACATGTATAAGTGCATGAAAACAAAGCTCACTTGTAATTGTACAACGAACATTATGAAACGTGAATAGAAGAGACTCTCTTGGCGGCGTGGGTTGCACATCTAACATGCTAAGTTCTCATTGAGAGTGAAGGAGACAAAGTAGAAAAAGCTAGCTGAAAACCGAAGAAGAAATGAAGGCTGATCTTGTCGACGATACGCTAACAACTGCCCCAATAACAAATGCCAACAAAAGGCTGACCCGCTGCCCAATTGATCGAGACCGAGAAGAAAGGAAGAAGAGCGAGGAACTGGATGTACATGACACGTTAGACCAAGATTTCCATGCTTCCAATGGGAGCCAAAAAAAAGCCTCCAAGAAACTTTTCCTACCAGAAGAGTCAGAAAATAAGCTCCCAAAATAAGACAAGTCAATAGAAGCAGACGTTACGATGCGCAGAACAAGAAGTAAACCCCAGCGGACGGCAGACTCTACACAGAAGTACTCCACAATATCTGGAGATCTGTAAGACTGCCGCCAAAGCAATGCGGCCGACTCGGTCCGGCAACCTGCTTACAGAACTTGAAGAAGAGGACATCCAATAGGAATTGTTCCGTTATACAATTGAAAAGCTATGTGAAAAGCTATCGTAGCCTTGCTCGAACCTATGGCAATCCTGGAAAGTGGAGACATTGACTGTATCATGGACTTGATCGAAAATTCCGGGTGAACCGGTATCATCCTTTCAAGCCAAGCTCAATGCTCTGGCGAACACTATCTCGAACACAGATCGCCAAGTTCTCGGAGATGAATTTGACCTAAGTTCTTGAAGCCCTTATACGGCAACACCGTGGAACGAACGCGTGCCAAGAATGTTGGTGGCTGCTCTGTAGTAATCGAGCTGTCTCCTAAGCAAACTGCTCGAAAACCGGTATAACACTGGTCCGAATTTGAATTGCAGATTTGAAAAATTTAACTATTCCAATTTATAGTTTCATAAATTATAAAATATTTTTTTTTTATTACAAATATAAATTTTATATTATCTTTTTTCTATATTAATTTAAATTTTTCCTGATATTTATATTCTTTATGATATTTATCTCCTTATTATTTAAATTTTTCTACATTATTATCTTCTATTAATTTAACAACCCAAACCTGCAATTAAAATTTCGGACATGAGAACAGTGATATAATACAGCCCATCCACAGATTGCATTGCGGAATGCAATCTACAGTGGCTGAGCTAGAGGCTCCTCTCAATCCACTGTTGCAGCGTGACGATACGGTGGATGACGGACAAACAAGAGGCAAACCTGCTTGGGCGCGAGAAACCACCGTTGCGGCATGAAGATTATGCTGGGATTTGAACGGATCGAGTAGTCTGTTTTTGATCGCCACCGCGCTCATGTCGCGAAGATTGTCTTGTCCCCAAACAAATAGGAATGAAGATTGAAAGAGGAAAGGAGCGCACGTCAGTTCGTCATTCGTTGTCATTTTGTTGTGATCTATTTGAAAAATCCCGGAAAATAGATAAAAAAGGATTGTGGAAATTGGTCTGCAACGTATTTCCCTTGAGTGTGTGGCCCTGGCGAGAAATTGGTTGGAATAGTGAATGCAGAAAGAAGTGGTATTTGGACAAAATTGATGGTGACTGCGATAATGCGACCGATTTTCATGACTTGTCTGAGTTTTCCGTACGAAAAGATAAATCTTATGGATAGATCGAACATGGTGAATTTAGCACGGCAAGCCATTATTGACAATAAAATTGGCAGACTTGATAACTGTTATCAAAGGAAAATTCGACGAAGTGGAAATGCCAGATGGGATTGAGAAGTAGATATCACAATATCTGAACGAATGGGAAACAGTTTATATTACGAATCAATGTTGGATACGGTGTGTTTGCAAGAGATAAGTGGCTAAAAGGAAATGCGATGATATTTCCAGATCGTAGAACTTTGTTCATAACTGAAATTGAAGATCGTCAATATAAGGAAGGCTATTCAATTTGGCTCTAGAGTACGTCATATGGAAGCTACCTGTCAATACGCGAGCTACATTACTATACAAGTCGAGCCAAGTAGAAGCCTATGCGGACGACATCAACATTCTGTCACTGTCATTAACAACTGCCAAAGAACTCTTCCTGAAACTTGACAGCGAAGCAAAACAAAATCAACGCAAATAAAACAATGTTCATGACGCAGTCGAGGAAAAATGCCTCAAATACACAAAATATCACACTTGGCGAATACAGTATCGAGAATGTTAGCGAATTTGTGTATTTAGGTGGCAAAATAACGAAAACGGGCAATGAAAGAGATGAAATACGCCGAAGAATACAGCTCGTAAATAAAATATTCTATTCAGTATTGACGATCTTGAAGACCAGCTGCATATACAGGAAAACAAAGCTCCAAGTATACAAATCTGTGATAAGACCTGTGTTATGTTATGGGTGTAAAACATGGACCCTAACCCAAGCATCCGCAAATATATTGAACGCCTTTGAGCGACGGGTTCTGAGGCGAATAATCGGAGCGAAGCTAGACGGGGACCAATGGCGAATTCGATACAACCATGAGCTGTATGAAATTTTCGACAACCTGGAGGTCTCAAGGATTGTAAGACTATGGAAGTTGCAATGGGCTGGACTCATGAATCGTATGGACGAACAACGGATACCTAAGAAGGTATTCATTGGGAGAACTGAAGGCCGGCGGCCAGTGGGGAAACCGAGGAAACGCTAGTCCGACTCGGTCGACGAAGACAGTTCATCGCTGCTCGGATTTCGGAATCGGAAGACGCGGTCAACGGACCGAGACAGTTGGAGGCGGTGTTTGCCGGAAGTGAAGGCCCAAAAGGGGCTGTAGTGCTAAGAAGAAGAAGAAGAATATAAGGATGGAAAAACATTAATTGGTGGAGCGATGTTTATAAGTTTGATATGGGTTGTATTTGAAATGTAGCTATAACGGAACCAGTTGTTGATGTAGTTGACTCAAGCTTGTCTTGATATTATATATGATTAGGGAATTTGATTTATATACAGTGCAAAAGTGGTAACTGCCGTCAGCTTCTCACGTTTTGATCTCAATTTCAACTTTTTATACTTCACGTTGTTTCATGCATTTAAAAATAAATTTTTATGGTTCCCACCACCCTCCGATAAGTGCAAAGAAATTGCTTTGTTATCAATTAGGATTATTGATAACGACGAAGTAATAGTAAATTCATTTTGCATAAAGAAAATGTCATTATAAAAAAAAATTGTTGAGATTGATGAGACAAATGGCGAGTATTGAAAGGACATACATAATTATAGATGTTTTTTTTTTTTAAATTGTATTAAACTGAGTATAAAAATTACTAACAAAAAATGCGATATTTGTGCACAAATGAACTATCTTGGAGATGCGGGAGTGCACGATTGAATTTTTAGATAAATACGAGTATAAGGAATAAAAAATCTTCGGACATAAAATTAATAATTTTTTTGTACAAAGAAAATTATTATTGAACATAATCGAAGTTTCTATAATTGAATTCAGACGAAATATCACTTAAAAACAAAATATAGTTTACTGTGTATTTACTTTCACTATATTCAGAAATGGAAATACAAATGTTTCATTCATAGTTAAATTGAAAACTCGATCTTTGCCTTTATCAAGAACCTAACCGGGTATGGGACCCGCCATGTTGGCTGGCCCCTCTACTATAATGAGCTAGCTATCGGGTGAGATCACCTCTTTCTATGTGTCCACAGGTGCTCTTGTAGGGTAAGTATTTATGGCATTCCCTCACATAATACTATGACATAAATTTGCCACGTTTATATTTTTTATTTAAAGGAAAAATTCATGCAAATTATGTTTATATGAGTTTTTCACTTAAATGGAAAATATATGGCTTCACCTGGATGCCCCACTCTTATTTGGGGTCATAAGTATAGTCCGTCTGTTTTCTCCAGGCTCGGTTTGTCCTCTGAGTCAGCAATTTTTCACCCTTCGTAGGTTACCTCATTCTCCACTTTAGTCGATATTCGTTTGAACCTCGAAATTCGTGGATGCGAAATTTCTTTTGCAGTGGGTCCTTGTGCTTGGAAAAAGAACCCGCCCACAACACTGTAATGCTAGCCTGCCAGAGCATTCACGCATCCTCAGACAAGACCAATCTCGGTGAAACCCACCATCCTCTCTCGCCGAGGCAGCAGACCATCGCTGCAGTCCTTTGCGAACATTTAATATACACCCAAATTCACTACAGCTCATTTTTGTATGAGAACATGGTCAATCTGGTTGAACGTGCGGCTGTCTGGGGTGCCTTCGTTCTCTTATAGATGTCTCGGTACGGAAAATGTATGGAGCTTACTGTGAAGCTTCTACTAGTAGTGGAGTCTATCAGGCGTTGTCCGTTATCGCTGGTCTTTGCATGGAGGCTGTGCCCTCCTCTTCTTCTTTTTCGCCCTACAGCCCCTCTCGAGCCTTCGCTTAAAGATAGTTAGAGTATCACATTTTCAGGACCATATTGATTTTTTCGAAAGTTGGTTTGGTCAGTACCATGCTCCCGTGTGTCTACTCAGCTATGGTATGATCTGATTAAATCAGTACATATCACCACTGAGTGAACACTCGTAGCCTGTTCGAAAAATCCCTTGAACTAAATCACGTTGTTCACCAACGAGATTTGAACCTGGGACCTTCTAACCACTAGTTGTTACATATGCGCTGTTTCTCGGCCAGTTTTTGCGTTAGAGTCATCCAAAACTATATTAATGTCAGTACACAGCAATACATGGACAGTGCATTCCAGTGTGCTGTATAATTTATCCTTGATTGCGACATGATTGATTACGACAGATACTAGAGTAAATACAACCAAAATTTATCCAATTGAAAATACAAACGCGTTCGCAAACCTGTTGGCACAGTATCCGGGATTCACATCATCGTCAAACTACAAGCAACCCGCATCACATAATCTTAAGCACTATATTATAACCAAAGGACCACTAATAGTGGAAAAACCACGCCGACTGCCACCTCAGAGATATAGCGTTGTGAAAGTTGAATTTGATTACATGACTCGGAAAGGAATATGTAGGCCATCAAATAGTGCTTGGGTGAATCCGCTTCATGTCGTACCCAAGAAGTCTGGAGAAATCAGACCTTGCGGTGACTATCGACGTCTTAACGCGATAACTTGTCCTGATCGATACCCTGTTGTACATGTGCAGGATTTTATATATGGACTCAGCGGAAAAACAATTTTCACAAAATTAGACCTCACGCGTGCCTGCTATCACCTACCAATAAGTGACGAACATAATGAAAAGACAACGGTCACAATACCTTTTAGGTTATTTGAGTGTGTCGTCATGCAGTTTGGTGTACCAAATGCAGCGAAAACTTTTCAGCGATTTTTAGGATAATGTTTTGTGTGGACTTCAATTTGTAAACCCATGTTTAGACGACATTTTGATTGCATTATCTACCATGGAGGAACACACAGAACGTTTGCGTCAAGTTTTTGATCGATTGAGCAGATACGCCATTAAAATAAACCCATCAAAATAAGTATATACTGGGAGCGGGTAGAGTGGAATATCTTGGATTTCTTATATCCAATGAACGAGTTCGACCAATTAACAACAAGTGTGAAGATATAACTACCTTTCCACGAGCATAGAATCTTTTGGAACTACGACGTTACTTAGGAATGTTGAATTTTTATCGACATTTTTTTGAAAAATGAAGCATCTGTTTAATCCCCACTTTACACGTATCTGACAGATAGCCGAAAAAATGATAAACGACTCATTTCGTGAAACCAAGTACCTCTGAACACTTTTGAAAAAAGCAAAGAGTTACTAATAACAGCAACCCTACTAGCACATCTCAAGGAAAGTGCAATTTTGGCAATAACAACCCACACCTTGGACACTGCAATAGGAGCAGTCCTTGAACAATATGAGGAAAACACTTGAAAAAAACCTCTTGGATTTTCCTCCAAAAAACTGTCAACAGCACAAATGAAATACAGCGCATACGATCGGGAATTGCTGTCCATATATATATGAAGCAGTAGAGCATTTCAGGTAAATGGTAAAAACGCGAGAATTCTTAATCTGCATAGACCACAAACAACTCACCTTTGCATTTAAACAAAGGTCGGATAGAGCCACACCTCAACAAGCTAGGCAGTTAGAATTTATGGCACAGTTTTCTACAAATGTCGTGAATCTCAAAGGTAATGATACTCAAGTGGCTGCTGCTCTTTCACGTTTATCATTAATAGACAACATATCACTATCTGACACACTGGAAAATTCTTTTATAGCAGCAGAGAAATCTCACGAAGAAGAGTTAAATCACTACTAAACTCAAATATATAATTAAAACTATAGCGCCTTTCACTACCAGTGGGTAAGCATTGTATTGCGATACTTCAACGGGCGATATCCATCCATACGTACCAACATCTCTAAGACAACACGTTTTAAACTAGGTACTGTAGCAACCACGGAAGTCACCGCAGTTGCAGACATTAAATATTGGCAGAGGGGTGTGTAGCCCGGGGTGGCATACTGAGGCCGGCTAGCGCTCAGTCGTGTCGTGGGTCTTTCGGGGCACCCTCTGCTCGTGCTGAGCCACCTTACATATAAATACTAGCACATAGGGAAAAGGACGGGAAAGGGGGAGATCACATTGAGAAATGAAAAATAGTTGTTCTCTTAGAACATTGTGGCCGTTTTTATTTCAAGTTATAATTTAAATCCAAGGTATACAAAAGAAAATCAATCAAAACAGAACTACTAAAAACCCCTTTCGAAATTTGAAACAATATACAAAAATTAGAATCTACCAACATAAAATAATTCAAGACTATGGAGAATATGATAATCAAACTATTGGATAATATATTAAAAAAAAAGGAAAAAAAACTAAAATTGTACTCACTTCTTTCCCCGTAGAACTCCGAGCGCCCGGTGCAATACAGCAAAAGAAGCGTGGGGTCGCTGAAAATTAATTGTAATTTAGAATCACTAAACCAGAAAAAAAAAGAAAAACGTAACGGCCACTTTTATCCGCATTAATTGATTCTTCCAATCTGTCTTTTTTTCTTTTCACTAAATTTCAACCCAAGCTTTTGACAACAATTTTCGTCTTCCCGCAATCCAAATTAGCAAAATCTTTATTTTTCTCGCACAATTTTCGTTTTCCGCACTTCAAATTCATAAAATTTTTCTTTTCTTCACACTACACCAAGTCAAATCCCCTCTCTTCCCAAAATGCAAAACTCCCCTCACTTTTTCAATCTTTCCACTCTTCGTCACTAAAACTTCAAAAAAAAGTCTATTCAATTCTTTCCCAATTTTAAAAACCCCAAAAATCACTTATATCCCACACAGAAAACTCCTTTATCTTTAACAGCCAAATATTCACTTCACCAAAAACCGAAAAAAAACTCCCTCTTCTTTGTCAAATCAAATCCTGACTCCCCAAAGCGTTCAACCTTCCTTTTCCACGTCCAATCCTGACTGCCTAATCCCAACCACCTCATTTCCACAGTTCACCTTTCTCCCATCTGATCCCGCAATCCAAATTCTTTTCCAATTACCGCTGTCGCATCTGGGTAACGTAATCGAAGTTCATTACACTTCGATTCCGCTACCCACACATCTTTTGGTCCGTATCGACAATCACAATAGTTTCCATTGACTTGCATATATGGCAATTTACATCCCCAAGAATCGCTTGATTGAATGTAAAGTGTCACACATGCGAGTACATTACGAAAACTATTGATTTTGCCGATACCCCAAAAAAGAGTGCTTCCGTGCGCCCGGGGGAACTTGAACTCAGGGTTCCAGCAGTCGCACGGTCGAATCTCGCGACGTATCCAATGGAGCTATGCTTTATCGATCTCCCATTCATCAGATTAGCAACTTCAATGATTCATTTGGGCATGGGATTGAATTTTGTTAGTCAATTCATTTTTGTTAGTATAAAAATATAAAATTTGTTAGTGGGAATGGAATTAGTTAGTGTTAAGGAAGGAATTAGGTTTTGTTAGGGAAAATGAATAGAATGAAATTTTGTTAGTGGGAATTAATAAATGGAACGTTATTAGTGGGAAAATTGAAATTATTAGTAGGTATTATTTTTTGTAGTTGTTAATAAGGAAAAAGGGTAGTATTGTGATGATGGGGGAGTAAAAATTAAAGGGAAAATGGAAACATGTAAAAAAAAATAAATACATACACAGAGGAAAAGGTAGGAGTGCCCAAAGGAAAGGGACAATGTTACCGCGGCAATTTGAAGTTGCGAATGGGAGGAAGTTGGTACGCCGGAATTCGCAACAATCGTGGGGACGACCCAGACCCTGAGTGTCTCATTCAGCCGGGCAAACAAAGAATGTCGGCAGGGGTAACCGGAAAAAAAACAAAAAAGTAGACATTCACTGGACTTCACACCATGGAAATATTCTGTCTGGTTTCTGTTTAGGTGATTGGCGAGCCCCAGTATCCGTCACTTAACTCGCTCCTCCCAGCAGACAATGCTCCATCCGAATCATTGTGCACCTCATTCAGCAGTACGTTTTCACCACTGTAATGAGTATCGACCGCGCAACGAGCAGTACCCGAATAATGACGTTTAGAAATCGGGATGCTTTTGCTCAGCTTCACCTTATTGATGGACGATAGGTGGTGGTCAACAACTTCGGATGGGTCACCGGCCGCAAGAGAAGAACGACTCAAGGGGACTGAAGTAGACATAAAAGATTCTGCAGGCAGGGGCAATAAAACTGGCGCGATGTTAAAAGCGTCCCAAAAATCAATCCCGAGATAAATAGAATGCGTTAATGCCGGAACAATCAAAAACCGAATCAACCGAGTTCGATTATTGAATTGGACCAATGCAGTAACGTATCCTAACACGTCAGCCTTATGACCTGATGCCGTCTTGACATTGGCATGCATCGAATGAAGATACAAACCAAGGTCACGGACGAGGTCAAGGGCTCCCGCTCCCAGGATGCTAACGCTTGCACCACTGTCTAACAGACCTTTCAATTTGCGTCCCATGATGCTGATCTCAGCATAAGGCCGCTTGTCCTCGTGCAATGCCACGATTGACTCAATGCACGCTCGCTTGAGAAACCGTCGCGTGACAAAATATTTCCATGATCTGTGGAATCGTGACTTCGATCCTCGCCGCCTGCGGTTAGGCTTGCAGTCAGAATCAAAGTCACAAGCCACGTCCAGGGAATTGCTTTGGCGAAATTGGACCTCAGGCAGTGACGTCTGTGTAGAAACATCTACAGACCTCGGTGACTGAATTCCAATTTCCCGAGAAAAGGATTGCAGGGGAATAGTAGAATGCGCTTCAGCAGGGAAGGCACCGGACCGGAGACATGAATCATAACCAGCCGAAAATTCGTCATGCAGTTGCACAGAATTGACTTCACATGTCTGAACTGGATATCGAAGGTTATCCATTTCCAGCCGTTGCCATGTGATTTCAATTCGGCGACACATCCTGACGAGATCTCGGGTGGTTGAGAACTCATGTCCAGCCAGATGCTCCTGCAATCGGAGATTCATGTTCTTAAAGACTAGTTCTCGCAGATCCGTGTCCCTCATCGGAGTCCTGAGTTGGAGAGACATCGCTTCAATGGATTCAAAGAACTCTATGAACGGCTCGTGAGATCTCTGCTTGCGGGCGAACATATTTTCCCAAATATGTGCATCATCAAGCCGAGATCCAAATCGTTCAATGAGTTCACATTTCAGCTGACTCCAACTCAAGTCTCCATACAGTTCACGCATCTGCCAGTACCAGTTTTTGGCAGATCCTTGCAGGAGAATATGTAAGGTCGACACCAATTCACGCTCCGAAATACCGTAGCTTTGAGCCAAGGTGCTAACACGGAACATAAACTGGCGAGCATCCATTCCACCTGAGCCTCCATCAAACTTGAATCCCCATTTATGCATGGGAATAAAAGTTTCATCCGATTCAGATGTCTGGCCATTATCCCGAAACGGATGCTGTGAATGAGATTCTGGCAAATCCTGAGAAGAACGCGGTGAAGGGCAAGCGAAGTAATCATACGGCGTGTGCGGAAACATGATGACTATCAAAAACAATAAAAACCTACAGACCATCTAAATAATTTAAGTACATATATTAAAATCAATGAACAGACGGACAACACCGACAATTTGAATAAAAGAAATAATTTAATAAAAAAACAGACGGACAAACAAACGATTCTTTAAAAATAAATTAAAACTGGAATGCCAGACAGACAAACGGACAAGTGAATAAATATATAAAATTTTAAAACTTACTAGCTAGAATAAAAATTAAAAGTCTCTATAATGCACACTACGTGCAAATTAACCCTGACCAAAACCTAACTAACAAACATAAACTAAAATCAATTATCAAACTCAACCTTACAATTATTCAAACCCAAAAAAAAAAAATAATTAAACTGAACGCAATCTCCAATCATCAAAACTAAAACTAATAAAAATTACTCAAAACCCAAAACGAACTAGCCTAATCTCAATCATTAATATTAAAACTAACCGAATTACTCTAAACTAACATCCATAAAACCATAAACCCACTTATCTAAAACTAATCTAACCCAAGACCCTAATTGACTCTAATAATCTATAACTAATCTGAACCTTAATTCAATGAGTTTGAAGTCAACCCAAATCTAACACTATCTACATTACAATCAATAATAAACTTTGAATGAAGTGGCGAAATAAAGGAAAATATATGACGAGAAGTAAGCGGGATGAGTGCAAGCGAGTGCAAATGGAATTATGTTTAAATTCAATTATCGAAAGTGATTTTGCTATCATTTCTCAAAATGATTTCCCCTAGGAGGAAAAGGAAAAGAAAAGGTAATTGAATGGGATGAAGGTTAAAATTTATACAAAACACGAAGCAGACAAACCACAACAGTGCCTGGTATAGCAATGGAACTCGTAGGCGGACTCCGCTCAAATTGTCGCCACAAAGGGCCGACTACGAGACCATTATGAAACCTACGGACTTCATAATGGCTCGGACAAGAGCCGCACATATCCCAAAGCTACCACCAGATAGGTGATGGAAGGGCCGAAAGCGTTGGCTAATTCCAAGAGATGGATCTAAGTCCAACTATCCCGTGCAGGGAGATATAGCCAACGACTTGAAATTCGGTTGATCCCAACCAACATCCACACTGCTAAAGCATGCCCACTATTATAGCCGGTGGAGACTATCAAACACAAAACAGCACGGTAGGCGCCACTGCAACTGCGGCGAACCCCGTGACCAAAAATCAATAATTTAATACCAAAAACTGAAAATTTTAAACCTATTACTCAACCAATCATGAAAAAAATTCTAACAAAGACAAAAAAAAATTATTTCCCTGAAATGCTCAGACCACTATTCAAGTCAGGCACTCCAGGTACTCAAGCCCAACAAACCAAAAATTGTAAAATTTAAACTATAATAAAAGCAAGCAATCAAAATCAAATAAACATATTAGAAAGCCCAAAGTTTGGGCGCCATATGTAGCAACCACGGAAGTCACCGCAGTTGCAGACATTAAATATTGGCAGAGGGGTGTGTAGCCCGGGGTGGCATACTGAGGCCGGCTAGCGCTCAGTCGTGTCGTGGGTCTTTCGGGGCACCCTCTGCTCGTGCTGAGCCACCTTACATATAAATACTAGCACATAGGGAAAAGGACGGGAAAGGGGGAGATCACATTGAGAAATGAAAAATAGTTGTTCTCTTAGAACATTGTGGCCGTTTTTATTTCAAGTTATAATTTAAATCCAAGGTATACAAAAGAAAATCAATCAAAACAGAACTACTAAAAACCCCTTTCGAAATTTGAAACAATATACAAAAATTAGAATCTACCAACATAAAATAATTCAAGACTATGGAGAATATGATAATCAAACTATTGGATAATATATTAAAAAAAAAGGAAAAAAAACTAAAATTGTACTCACTTCTTTCCCCGTAGAACTCCGAGCGCCCGGTGCAATACAGCAAAAGAAGCGTGGGGTCGCTGAAAATTAATTGTAATTTAGAATCACTAAACCAGAAAAAAAAAGAAAAACGTAACGGCCACTTTTATCCGCATTAATTGATTCCTCCAATCTGTCTTTTTTTCTTTTCACTAAATTTCAACCCAAGCTTTTGACAACAATTTTCGTCTTCCCGCAATCCAAATTAGCAAAATCTTTATTTTTCTCGCACAATTTTCGTTTTCCGCACTTCAAATTCATAAAATTTTTCTTTTCTTCACACTACACCAAGTCAAATCCCCTCTCTTCCCAAAATGCAAAACTCCCCTCACTTTTTCAATCTTTCCACTCTTCGTCACTAAAACTTCAAAAAAAAGTCTATTCAATTCTTTCCCAATTTTAAAAACCCCAAAAATCACTTATATCCCACACAGAAAACTCCTTTATCTTTAACAGCCAAATATTCACTTCACCAAAAACCGAAAAAAAAACTCCCTCTTCTTTGTCAAATCAAATCCTGACTCCCCAAAGCGTTCAACCTTCCTTTTCCACGTCCAATCCTGACTGCCTAATCCCAACCACCTCATTTCCACAGTTCACCTTTCTCCCATCTGATCCCGCAATCCAAATTCTTTTCCAATTACCGCTGTCGCATCTGGGTAACGTAATCGAAGTTCATTACACTTCGATTCCGCTACCCACACATCTTTTGGTCCGTATCGACAATCACAATAGTTTCCATTGACTTGCATATATGGCAATTTACATCCCCAAGAATCGCTTGATTGAATGTAAAGTGTCACACATGCGAGTACATTACGAAAACTATTGATTTTGCCGATACCCCAAAAAAGAGTGCTTCCGTGCGCCCGGGGGAACTTGAACTCAGGGTTCCAGCAGTCGCACGGTCGAATCTCGCGACGTATCCAATGGAGCTATGCTTTATCGATCTCCCATTCATCAGATTAGCAACTTCAATGATTCATTTGGGCATGGGATTGAATTTTGTTAGTCAATTCATTTTTGTTAGTATAAAAATATAAAATTTGTTAGTGGGAATGGAATTAGTTAGTGTTAAGGAAGGAATTAGGTTTTGTTAGGGAAAATGAATAGAATGAAATTTTGTTAGTGGGAATTAATAAATGGAACGTTATTAGTGGGAAAATTGAAATTATTAGTAGGTATTATTTTTTGTAGTTGTTAATAAGGAAAAAGGGTAGTATTGTGATGATGGGGGAGTAAAAATTAAAGGGAAAATGGAAACATGTAAAAAAAATAAATACATACACAGAGGAAAAGGTAGGAGTGCCCAAAGGAAAGGGACAATGTTACCGTGGCAATTTGAAGTTGCGAATGGGAGGAAGTTGGTACGCCGGAATTCGCAACAGTACATGGACTATCACACCCTGGTAGAAGAGGTATGTTTGGCTTTCCATGTCAAAGGACGTAGCCGGCTTTGTTAAAAGTTGTGCAAATTGTCAACGGTCTAAAATTTATCGACACGTATCGAATAGTCCCTTATAATTTGCTGTTCCGGATCAGCGTTTTGCTCACATACACGTCGACATAGTTGGCCCTTTTCCACCTTCGCAAGGACAAAACTACTTGTTAACGATGATTGATAATTTTGCAAGATTGCCAGAGGCTGTACCATTTGCAGGTATGACCGCCGAAACGATCACAACAGTTCTATACACTCATTGGATTAGCAGATTTGGAGCACCTAAACGAGTTACAAGTGATCGTGGATCGAAGTTTGAATATATGCTATTTAAAGCACTATCGCAGTTGCTAGGTAGAACAAGGATCCGCACAACTGCGTACCATCCATCATCCAACGGCATGGTAGAAAGGGGGCACCGGTCTTTAAAAGCATTTCTTATGCGCCACGAATCGTTTCGTTGGACTAAAATACTACCAACAGTACTATTTGGACTTTGAGTAGCATTTAAGGTAGACATTAGTTGTTCAGCATCTGAAATGATATACGGCACTACTCTTAGATTGCTAGGAGAATTTTTCCACGACGAGGATCTAACCAGCGACCCGCAAATATTTGTTGAGAAGTTTAGACGAAATATGCAGCGATTACGAGTTACACCAGTTGCACATCGCAGGCGAGATAGTGCATTTGTGTATAAGGATTTGTATGCATGCACTCATGCTTTTCTACGAAACGACGGTGGAGAGGCCACTAACTCCACCCTACATGGGATCGCATAGAATCATCGATAGTATTTCTCACGTTGTTTTCAGGATTCAAGTAAGGAAAAAGTAAATGATAGTATTATCCGAAAGACTCAAGCTAGCGTTCATCAACAATCCAGAGCAGGAAATGGAAGACACATTACCAGAGAGTGAACAGCATTCATCAACTCCATGGCCAGTAATAACATACGATGTGAAACAAACGAAAAAACATGTATATTTTCGGACGTAACTACTCCTCACCAACTAGCAGTTACTCAGAGGGACTTCGAGACAAGTTCAAATATAATCGGACATGACTCAACTCATATGTGGCACAAACATAATCACGGAAAAATAAAAATCACTTTCACTTGTTATTTGTTGCTGGGCGCGTTCAGCTCTCTCTCGTCGTTCGGCATCACGCGTACGCGTATTCATCCCAATTGTTTCTTAAATTTGAAATTAAATGTTATACCTTCTTCTTAATAAATTCCGAATAGAGTTTAGCTAGCGTATTCTTGATATTACCCTACATCCTAAACCCTATATTACTGTCAATACGGTGAAATTGGGACGAAACTTTTTCGTTTGCCAATTGTAAAAGTTTGAAAAATAGTAAACAACAGTTACCGAACATTTTTGAAGAAAAAAATATATTGCGTGTTAAGTGTAAGTTCGTTTTTGTGATACAATAGTATACAATAGTACTTGTATCGTCTTTACTTAGAAATACTATGATTCATTACATGTTATGTCAAGTAAAAGACTGCATGGTGATGAAAATGAGTATTTATTGTCTATTCCTTCAGAAAGTGCAGGTGGCGAAGATGTTTCTGAAGCAGAATTTTGAATTTATGGAAACCCAAAATTATCGCCAGCAAATACAAATATCAAGTCCTCAGCCTAATACTTTAGGAATGACTTCGGAGACAACTTCTAATGCCTTTAGGCTACAACTCGATACGAGATCATCAACTTCCGTTTGTATTGTGTTTGGTAACGAAACTAGAAACCAAGGCCTGAATCCGTCAACAAGAGGAAAAAACGGAAGTTCATATGGAAAACATTTTTTTTAATCTACCCACTATCAGTTTACTGGAGACAAAAACTTACATTCGCCTATCACAGAATTTCAATATTTTTCATGGTTCTTCGATGATGAGCCACTGGCGCATATTGCAAAAGAAATACACAAAATAAGTATTCAAAAAGATTCCTCAAAACCATTTGAATGTTCAGTTGTAGAATTGAAAAAGTTTTCAGGTGTCTATCTGATTATAAGCTTGGCACCATTGCCAAATTTCCGAATGTATTGGGCACCTGAATTGGGTATTCCTTTGATTATAGAGACAATGTCTCTAAATCATTTCAAATAAAATTGCCAGTTCCTACATTTCAACGATGATTCAACACTCCGGGGCATGATCTTTTGCATAAAATCCGACCAATATTGGGAATATTGAAACAAAAATGTCGGAATGTGCCTAAAAGAGAAGTATTATCTGTTGATGAGCCTCCAATATTCTGCGGCAATACCTACCAAACAAGCCACATAAATCTGGATATAAGCTACTGTTTCTTTACGACGATCATGGCTTTGCTCATGATTTTGACTGTCAACTGACTAGGTGTATACCCACCCAGGCACCAGCAATACAAATCATTTTTTGATAACCATTACACGTTTGCAGAATTAATTTCGTATTTGGCCAAAGAAGGATCACTGGGAACTGTGAACAAAGGTCGTTTAGGAAAAGATCTTCAAAACTGTCTAAAGGATCTAAAACAAGTTGAGTAAGCAGGAGAGTGCTCCTGCCAGAAGGTCTTTGTAAACATCCTAGGGTTAGAAACAAGTTTTCTAATGGCGTGAATCGATAACTTGAATTATTCATCTAATACTTGAATATGAAATCGTTCAAATTTATACAAAAGATGCACAGTTTCTTTCATAAGCACAGTGCAGCCTCCATTTTAATCTACCTTAAATGATTTTTCTGAATTCTCGGCCAATTGAACATGTTCAAGTTAAACACTATTCCTTAAATTTTCATGAAGGTTGAAAGAAAATAAAAGTGCCTAAGTCAATTTTAAATATATATAGGGTTTTCCAATAAGAGGTGTTATTTTGAATAGATCTTGTGATTTAAAACCTTGCGACTTTTTCCTTTGGAGCCACGTGATAGAGAAAGCCTACGGCAATAGTCAAGCGTCGATTCAAGATCTCAAAGATGAAATTCGTGAGGCTATCGAGGACATAGGGCAGCCACTTTGCGATTTGGTTATGGAAAATTTCATGAAGAGGATATGGTCCTGTAAGCGTGTCGTAGTGGTTATTTGTCTGATGTTAGTTTTTGCTATTAACGGCATATCTTCTATACAATGAAATAAACATCCGACCATTTATATCAAAAAATTGCATTTTTCTTTTAATATGAAAATAGCACCTCTTATTGGAAAACCCTATATCAAACATAAACACGTGTTATAGTTGTTGCAATTCCATATAATTTAAATGGCTATAACTCACTTGATTATGATTCGATCTCAATTAAATTTTGTGAACATATATATCTTCTGTCAGTTTATATAATTTCAACAAGTTTAAAGGTACCGTTTTGATTTTATGGGCAAAAATGTAAAATGTACAAATCATACTATTATTAACAAAGTTGAGCGAATTTCGATTTCTGAGGTATTTGTTGCCCTTGTACTGATAAAGGGCCACGTTCGTGATAATTTCAGATTTTTCGGCTGAAAGGTGTCCAATCGCGAGGGGGGGACACAAATTTTGGGTACATTTTGCCTTCCCCTGGACCCCCTAATTCATGAAATGACTTTTTTTTTTCAGATTCTAAAAGTTCTAATTAAGACCTTTAATTTGATATCCCACTCGACTACCTTTGATTTAAAAAAAATTTTAAGGGCCAATTCGTTATAAGGGGGGACACCCCTTAAAATTTTTTTAAATTTTTGTTAAGACCTTAACTTTTGAGAGACCATCACTTCTGACCTTTTCACAAAGTTTGGACATTCTAGCTTCTATAGTTTCTGAGAAAATTAGCTGTGACGCACGGACAGACAGACGGACGGACAGACAGGTCGCGAAACTAGTAGGTCTTTGTAAAAAATTTTTTACAAAGACCTAAAAAGGTAAGGTAGAGTGGGGTTTTTCAGAGAAATTGATAACTAATGTTGACGGAACAGCCATAGTTACAGTGATGTGGTATGATAACAAGCCTGTTACTATATCGTCATCTTTTGTGGGCCGGGAGCCTATGTAATCAGTAAAGAGGTATTGCAAGGAACAAAAGAAATATGTACAAGTAGATGGTCCCAAAGTAGTCAATATATAGTATATATATGTATTTATATATACATATATACATACATATATATGTATATATATATATATATATATATATATATATATATATATATATATATATATATATATATATATATATATATATATGTAACCAGTATATGGTTGGAATGGACCAACTGGACTTGTTCCTGGGCAAATATAAAATAAAAATTAGAACGAAAAAATTCTATTTGTGACAATTTTCTTAATGTTATTGTAATAAAAAGCTGGTTACTCTATAGAAAATTTGGGGGACAAAAGCAAACTCCAACCCCACAAATGCTAAAGATCTTCAAATTTGACATAGGCCATATTTCAAAACGGTTGACAATACCTTCATTGCAATTGTGAGGCAAAACCATATATGTACTGCGCATGATTCTTTTTCACTAAGAATAAAAACTATTCTAAAACACTTTCCGGTGAAAACTAGTTTTTATCTGCACAATATCAAATCACATCTAATTAAAAATATCACAACAACAGTTTGCGGCACACCAAAAGGACGAAAGCCTACATAGAAATTATATATTTTTTCAGAACACGGCGAAATTTAAATTACACAAAGTACATTGTGAGCCATTACAACAGATAAACTTCAGTATAATCCAACTTCACTTACCATGGCGGCTGCCCCGTTTCAGGATTCAAAACACTGCCCGCGCTCATTTCCGGTTCGAGTTGAAACGCGTAGTTAACAAACGCATGCATATCCTTGAATGCATTCTCCACGATATACACTGAGTTCTCCATTCTTCCTGAAATTCTCAGTTGTAACGGCGCCAAGATCAGCACGCACTGATGTCGTATTTTTAACTGTCCCGCAAAGATGTATTTACTTATCTCGTTACGTTGGACCAACTTAATTACGAGTAAGTAGTAGAATTATTTTTTCTAGATTGACAAACATTAGATTCATGTCGGCTTAAACGAGTTGCCATAGTAAGTTATGCGTTCTCATTTAGTCTTTCACAATGGCCAAATTGTCTATTGCTGATGTTCATTCAGTTGGAACGAGACGTTAATCTTTGCTAACTTTACCACCCAAATTAAAATAACACATTACGTACATGTGAGTGTGCACGGTGACAATATTGTTTTCAATTATTTATACCACCTAGAAGGAATATATGTATATAGAATTGCTTGCTCGATATCGAAAAGCGAATAGAATAGTAATTAAACTGTTAATTGTTAAATATTTGTGCGTCAAAATGCTATGATGCATTTACATATTTGGCAAGCATCCCAGTATTTTCGTATTAGTGAAGACTCTTCTGATGAATTCTTAGAACTAGAAGCTCTTGGAGAAAAAAACTACTTACTTGGACATTCCGGTTTCTTCTGAAGCGTATATATGTACATATTACTAAAAGTCAAAGAACCTGTATTAATTTGTCTTTGTTTGATGCACGTGCTAACTCTTAAGAATAAACATGAACATCCATATTGATTAATTGTTTACACTTACAAAGATCTTCGTTGGGTTCTTGCACGACTGTCTCATTTAACTTTTTTCAAACATTTTATTCGTTTTCAAAAATATTCATTGTTTTATATAATGTAAATAGTTATGCTTCATACTTAAGCACGCTTTCCGCGTGACATTTATGTAAATATTACATGTAAAACATGACTTGACCATAAAGCATATTTTAATAGTCATCCAATTTAATTATTTTTTCGTTCCCGTTTCCCTCATTAAGATGGTAATTGGTAACGGGTCAGGCACAAGTAATTGCGCGAAAAAGACGAGGTATCATCAGCCTCCTGTGAATAGCACTTGTCTGATCTGGATAAACTAGGAAATTTACGAAAAACATTCACTACGCACTTCGCCCTAAAATTAAGTAGAGACTTTTAGGTCTAACATTAAAAATCGAAATAGATTCCTTGATTAGTTTCTAATTTTAAATGAATGGATGAATGGGGTTTAGTTCATAATTCAGCGAAATTCATAGGCGGCTGCATTTTAAGGAGGATAATTTTTACGAAACCAGGGAAACACGTTCATAACAGTTTTATTCGGTGTAATTTCTGCACTAATCGTGATGGAAAATTTAATTTTTGAAAATGAGTTCACTTGATGCACTTTCCCAATTCCGAATATATACTACGAAGTTAATAATATCCTTTCATCAATCTTCAACCCACTTCTTCGTAACTTTTACTATCAAGTCTTTAGGTAATAATAAAAAGTTGGGTAGACAGACCTACGCTCACGTCAGAAGGGTTATGTACTCAACTTACAAAATGCAGTAACCAGTAACGAATAAAATCAAGAAACACGTCAAAGACGATTTTATTGGAGAAAATGTGAGGATCATACTATTATTAACAAAGTTGAACGAATTTTGACTTCTGAGGTATTTGTTATTGTTATACTCATAAATATCTCCCTTAATAATTTTTTCAAATTTTTTAAGATCATAGGTGTCCATTCGCAAGGGAGAAAACACATTTTTCATGTATTTCCTTCCCTGTGTCCCCACTGAAGCAAGAACTCTCAGTTTAAGAACTGTTTTGAAAAGCCTATAAAGAACTTTCATTTGATACTCATATTGGCTACCTTTGATGAAATTTTTTTTCAGGGGCCACTCCCCTGTACTGTCATCATCGATTCATAGCCTATTTTTTCTAATCCTAGAATGGTTACAAAGCCCTTTTGCTAGGAGCTCTCTCCCGCCTCTTTGACTTGTTTCACTTATGAGTATTAATTGTAGGTACTCATCTTCAGTCATTCATTAAATACGCGAAAAGTTCGTACATTTCCCCTTCTCCTGCCCCCCTCGGTACCGAAAAGGCAATTTTATGCTTGTTTTGAAAAGATCTCATTAAGACCTTTCCAATGACGCCCTACTCGGCTACCAATGGTTTTTGAGAGGTCACCTCCCTATATGAGGAGACCCCCCTTAACCCCGTTGGAAAATTTTTCCACCTTTTCCACTTTCAAGAAGTCACCACTTCTGATCTTTCTACAAAGTTTCATGGTTGTAGCCTCTATAATTTCGGAGAAAAAGGACAGACGGACACAGGTCGTAATTGCAATAGGGTTTTGTATTTTAGTACCACGACTACGCTTGCAGGACCATACCCTTTTCATGAAATTTTCCGTAACCAAATCGCAAAGTGGCTGTCCTATGTCCTCGATAGCCTCACGAATTCCATCTTTGAGGTCTTGAATCGACGCTGGGCTGTTGGCGTAGACCTTCTTTTTCACTTGGCTCCAAAGGAAGAAGTCGCAAGGTGTTAAATCACAAGATCTTGGTGGCCAATTGTGATCACCTCTTCGAGAGATAACACGGTCCGGAAACTTTTCCGTAATTGATCAATGGTTTCGTTGCTTGTGTGGCATGTAGTGCCATCTTGTTGAAAGTAAACGTTGTCCAGATCAATACCATCCAATTTCGGCCATAAAAAATCATTAATCATCTGTCGATAGAGCAATCTATTCACCGAAACTTGCTCCAGCCTCATTTTCGAAAAAGTAAGGTCCAATGACTCCGCCGGACCATAAGCTGCACAAATCGGTCACACGTTGAGGATACAGAGGCTTTTCAACAATAACTCTTGGGTTTTCCGAGCCCCAGATGCGATAATTTTTCTTGTTGACAAAGCCACCAAGGTGGAAATGGGCCTCATCACTCAAGATGATTTTTCGATGGAATTCCGGATCATTTTCATGCATTTCAAGGACCCAATCAGCAAAAACACGACGTTATTGATGATCGACCGGCTTGAGTTTTTGTGTTAACTGAACTTAATAAGCCTTAAGACTCAAATTTTTATGCAAAATACGGTGTAATGACGTTTGTGGAATGCCTAATTCCAAATAACGATGAGGAATGGACAAACCTGGGTTTTCTTCAACACTTTCGGCTACAGCAGCAATATTCTCAGCTGTTCTTGAGTGCCGTGCACGGGTTTTATTCTTCACATCACTAAATTGTCCCAACAGCTCGAATTTTTCAACCAATTTCTGTATTGCGTTCCGACAAGTTGCTTCACGAAGACCCAAGAATGTTCGAGTTTTACGAAACGTCTCTGCCAAATTTTCACCAATTTTATAGTGAATTTTAATAATTTCAATGCATTGTTGAAGCGTGTATCGTTCCATTTTTATTAATGGCGTAGTTTTTACTTATCAAGCGCTAAAAAATAACAGCTTCAAAAGTGACATCTACCGAAATAGTGGGCCATTCAAAATAACACCTCTTATTGGAAAACCCTTTTTAAGATAAATAGAAAAAATCCAAATAAAACAGATTGCAGTCCATATTTGGTTGGAAAAATAATGAGAAACAATAGTTGAAAATTAATATAATTGAAATTAAACAATCTTCAATTTTTTTGTATTAGATTCATGATTTTGAAAAAAAGCAAGTATTTTGTTGGCTAGCCCCTAGCAGCGTTTTGACATAGAAACTATTAAGTCCCGTCATCGCTTAGTGGGATGTTTTTCCAAGCTCGCACTATGTTACTGAATAATTTAGTAGGTTTTTTCAAAGTTTTTCTGTCAAAACTTCTCTCAAGATCAGCCCATAAATTCTTAATTGGGTTGAGATCGAGGCTTTGTGGCGGCCAGCTTAGGACATTTATGTGTTCTTTCTCAAACCCACACTTCACTAGACTTGAAGTGTGTTAAGGACCATTGTCCAGATGGAAAATGAAAGAAATTGGCAAATGGTCAAAATTGTATGGCTCCATAACATTAGCCAATATGTTTTTATAGACATACTGATCCATTCGACCATCGACCCGCACAAGAGGACCAACACCGTGCATGGAAAAGGCGACGCATACCATCACGTTTCCACCTCCATGCTTGATTCTTTTAATAGTATACCTAGGATCCAGCCTTTTGTTTTTGGGTCGCCTTATATACTTTGTTTCCAAAAATGTCAGTTGAAACAAAACCGTAATTTACTGTAACAAATATTGCATCTGGGAAGGTGGTAAACAATGTTGCAATAAAATATTTTTTCATTAATTTCACTATTTCTCATTATTTCTCCAACCAAATATGGACGGTATTCTGTTTTATTTGGATTTTTGGAACCCATTACGCCTATTGCGGCGTTGGCTCTTGAGGGAAATTTTCATGCAAAAGTATCTGTTCCGAATGCTCACCTTGCGAAACAGGTCGTCTCGAATCTGCATCGAAAAAGGGATTGGCCACAAACGCATGATGGTTTCATATTCAAAAGACTCTTCATTGACTGAAAATGCGCTTGCAACAAAAACCTCTTGCAAGAAATTGATATCGAATCTAAAGAGCTGATGGATCGAACCCCAAATGAAGCTTTAGTTGAAAAATCGTTAATTTTATCAGACAAAGCCTAAGCTCTGCACAACACTCCACAGAGAATGAAGCGTGTGTGTATGATACGACACCAAAATGTTACAGAATTATTAAAACTTCAACAAATTCTCTGCAAATTAAATCAAATCATCTCTATTTTCAATTATACATGATATTTTTGACACATCTTAATGACATTGCATGAAGCCCTGAAGCCGCACCTTCGTTAATCATTGGCCCAATAATGCAAAATCTCGTTCACCTAAACTCCTTTCTCTAACATTATAGGAATAAGCAACACAACATTAAATTTTCCCCAGCTGAGCCCTGAGTCCACTCGCTGAGGCAGCAGAACACTACCGCCGTCCTGATGAACAAGTTTACATCCCTGAAAACACTACAGAGCAATAGCCATCGGTGATTCGATTCTTATTTTTGAAAGGCAAATCGCGCAGCGAAATCAAAGAACGTTTGGATGCAGTGTACGGTGACACTGCTCCTGCGATTGCGACCGTAAAAACTTGGTTTAACGAGTTTCAACGTGGTCGGCTACCACGGAGGATAACCTGACAAAAATCCACGACCTCGTATTAGCAGACCGCCAATTAAAGGTGCATGAGATAGCTGAGACAGTAAGCATCTAGAAAAATCACGTGAGTCATATCTTGCATGAATTTTTGGGCGCAGTCAGCACCATGGGTGCCGTGTTTGCTCACTCCGGACAACTAACGCAGCCATGAAATCACTTCAGAGCAGTGTTTGACGCTGTTTAAGCGCAATCTAAAGGAGTTTTTGCGTAGTTTTGGGACCATTCATAAAACATGGCTTCAGTGGTATACGCCGGAGACCAGGGAGCAATCATAACAGTAGACTTCATCTGGCGAACGTGCTCCAAAGAAGCCAAAGACTATCCTATCGGCTGGAAAGGTGATGGCCACCGCTTTCTGGGATTCACAAGGTGTGATCTGCATCGACTACCTGGAGAAGGACAAAACGATCACAGGCTGATTCAACGCTGAGTCGCAGAAAAAAGACCTCATTTGGCGAAAAAAAAGTTCCCTTCCCCCATGACAACAAGTGTATTGAGCAAAGAGGAGATTAAGTTGAGAAATCAACTGCCACTTTTACAAAATCTTCGTTTTATTTTTGTAGGCTCGCGCTCGTATATTTCGATTTTAACAAAACTTGAAAAGTAGGAACATCACATATAGATCTACTGTATTCCGAAATTCCAATATATTTAAGATGCCTAGACGATTTTACTAAAGATAATTTGAAATTTACGAATCGTACTATTATTTAAGTAAAAAAATAAAGTAAGTAAAAGTAAAGTTAAGCGCATTTTGATTTCTAAGGTATTTGATTGTGTTGTCGTTGCCTCTGTGATTTTTTTCTTACTTTTCGGATCGCAGGTGTCCAATAACAAGGGGGAAGGGTACACAAATATTTCATATATTGTCCCTCCCCATGCACTCCTCAATGCAAAGAGTGGAAAATCTGTTTTCAAAACTTTTCATCAAGACCTGCCATTTGATACCCATTATAATCACCTTTGGTGAAATTTTTCGAAGGTGTCCTCCCTATATGGAAGGTCTCCCTTATGAACCTTTGAAAAAAATGGAAACTAAACTTTTAAGAGGCCATCATTTTACATATATCTAACAGGTTTGGTGTTTGTAAATACTACAGTTTTGCAAAATTATGGCTGTTACAGATGGACGGACGGAAGGACTGACAGGCCATAATTTCAATAAGGATTTGTAAATTAGTACAAAACCTTAAAAAACGAGCATCTGCAGGAGAGCGTGAGTATGTTAAAGAAATTTACATAGATTTACAAGGTAAAAGCACATCATTTCTTTCGGCCACATTTTTCACCCGTTTGTTTGTATATCTTCCCCCTTTCCAAACGCCTCGATGCCAATAATGAAGTTTAAAGTCGATTTTGCTTGATAACCCAGCTACCAATTTCAAACAAAAATTTGTTTGAAGGTGATTTTTGTCTATGGTGGTAGCCTTTTGAACGAAGTTTAAATTTGGATATAACACCAAGTTTGGTGATTGTTTCTGCAAGATGTAAGGCAGATGTAAGGCCAGTTTTGAAAAGAGTGCATTTGGACCGCTCATGTGACATCCCTTTTGAATATAATTGATGGAAAAAATATTTAGGAGCCACCTCCTATATAGGGAGCCCTCCATATAAGTCAATGAACATTATTTGATCCCAAGACTTTCAAAAGTCATCACTTTTAACCTTTACATAAAGGTTCATGACTGTAAGTTCTGTTTTCAAGAAAAGCTGCTGTGACACACAAACGGAAGGCCGACAGGCAGACTCAAGTCCTGATTTCAATAGGGTTTTCTAATTTAGCAAAAACCCCTAAAACTGATCAACTGAGCATTTTTTCAGGATTAATGCAAATGTATCAACAAGATTTCTCGAATCAAATGTGTTTCTTCGCAATGGTGGATGAATTTGTACAACTATGTATAGCCAATGAAAGGACTCATACATATTTCAAAGCACTAAAATATGATCAATATAACATTTCATAAGGACTAAATTTAACATTGTCATAAGAGTGAGTTCAATTTAATTAGGTTATACTTGCATCTGTTTAAACAAAAGAACGTGTATCTTTTCTCAAACTTTGAATCAACAGCTTATTCTTACGTAACATACGTTGTGTCTTTGTTATAAACAATTCCCTTTATTTGAAGTACCCAAACAGAGCTTTTTCGGGGGAAGTTCGTTTCCTTGGAACGCTTTCACACCTGCGCAAGTCAAAATATTAGATAAGGAGTAGATACCACTTTGACGTTATAAAACCACCTGTTGCTAGAAAGTTATGAATGAACTCAACTATTTCAGCTCTCGCATTGTAAACGATGAATAGTGGCGAATTTAATAATTTGTATTTTATTGGAGGAGAAGGATTTTATTTTATTTTCCATTAAGCAAGTGTTCGTTAATTTATACGTATTCAACATTAGATGATAGCAACTGCTGCATTGGCCTACTCATATTACGTTAAATCAGTTAAATAGACATGAGTAATGCAAATAGTTATTTCATTTATGATTAAATAAGTAAAAATTTTGAAAACATGTTCCCTATCCACATTCCATTTTTATCTCGCCTAAAGTGTTCAACTTTCCTGATATAATTTGAAAGTTTTGATATAATATGCATGCTGTAGTTTCTAGTTCGATGGTTTTAAATAAATTTCCTATTTACTCGGCCAATCAAAGATATTCAAATAAAACACCATTCTTGAAACTCTCATGAAAATCCGGAGAAAATTGTAGTGTCTACGTCGATTTGAAATAAATACCATCTACCACCATATGTGGCTGTACTAGTTCCATATATTGCAATGGATATATCTAACTTGATTTTGGTTTCAATCAAATTTTCTTGGGATCAGCGTCCTATGTTAACATAGATAATTATGAAATTGTAAGAAGTTTTAGGGTATCATTCAGACTTTATGAGCAAAACGTAAAATTTACAAAACATACTATTACTAACAAAGTTGAGTGAATTTCGTCCTATCTCCTCGATTTTCTTCAGATATTTTCGGCAGAAAAGTGCCCAATCGTAAAGAGGGGTACAATTTCCCCCCGTCCGTTTGCCTCCCCCTAGGCCATCTGATGCACAAATTGACTTGTTTGTTTCAGTTTGTAATCTAATCAAGATCTTTCAGTTGATATCCTATTCGACTACCTTTGATAAAAAAAATTGTTAAGGGTTACTTCGTTACCAGGGGGAATCACCCATTAAAAAATTTTGGAATGCTTGATGGGACAGTGGCTTCATACGGAACCGACGTTATATAAAGCCACAGACCAGCAGCACATACATGACCATATGGAGGCTGACTTTTTTCGCAAATTGATTAGGCGGTATGTGAAGAATTGTGGAGGTGTCAACGAAAACTTGAGATTTTGTACGGTTTCAAGATGCATTATAACAGTCAAATCCAGACAGTCCACGGAGAACATAATAGCGCTCCTTGTGACGTAAAAGTCAGCTCAGTTCTAAAATCCGTTTAATTTTTATTGCCTTCCAAAGTGAGGGAAAGGAAGTTTGTTTACTTCCCCAAGTTTAGCTGTCAGCGGAAGGTGCAGAACATGTGCTTCATTTATCCGTCTTAAAAAGTGTAGGTACACAGTGGACAGTAAAATTTTAAGCATGCAAGCATATGCTTTTGCCGAAGTATGCTGACAGCTTACAAGAGCTAATTCAAAGTAGGCTGACTACTACATATGCAAATTATTGCCATATGGCGTTTATCTTTGGTCGGTTTCACTTACATACATATGGCCCGCCACATTAGTCGTGACAACACAATGATGTCCACGAAAAAACATTTTCACATTAACGGAAAGTTAAATCAAGTTAAACAAACTCCGATAAACAAAATTTCACTACTCGAGAACATACAATAAATGCAGCTATCATCGTGAAACCGAAATCTAGTGTATTACGTTAAAATATGGAATAGTTCCTTAAATTTTTTTTTGCAAACGGCAGCTGACATGAATATCAGATGAAAGATCCTGATAAGTAATTAAAAATATGGTGGTAAAGAAGAGAGATGCAGAAGAAGTCAATTGTTGTGGTCCAAAGCTTGGCGCTCCCGCCAACATAGTGCTTGTCTCTGAATGTTGTTCCCGGTAACTTGCACATCTGCAGCGCAATATCACCACAGGGATGTTTTCAATTGTTTTTCATATTACTACATTAATCAGTTAATCTTTTTTTGTCTTTACCTTTCGCTCATCATCGATCGTCAAATATTTTCCTGTTAATTATCAAGTTCTTTATACATTGTGACAACGAAGTATCCGGAAATTGCGAATAAAACACAAAATATTTATCCTGTGTTTTCATCTTTTCCATTCAAACGCTATTGTTTTGTTTTTTTCCGGCAAATATATATTTAGGGAGTATGTTGCTCCCTTCTTCAGTGTCAATTATTTTCTGAGATTGCAAGGCCTTTTCGAGGATATTTATATTAACCAAATTCTAATTACTTAAGGTCTAATTGCTATTGGGTTTTATTACCTTCATATCTTAATATTATTCTTAGCTTGATTATTTAGTCTTCTTTTTATTATTTTGTTATTACTTAAGGTCTAATTATTATTATTTATTACATGGGTAATTTTAATTATTATTAGTACAATAGAAAACAATCTAACGCTGTTTCACCATATCCAGGAGCCTAGAGTATCCATTTCCTAGGTCATCATTGAGTCTCGTTTCGTTTGGCTGCCTCATGATCCACAATGATTCGTACACTTCCAGCTTTCGCATGTTTCTTACTTCCTTCACTACCGTTAGGTCGTCCAATTCTATTTGATGTCCTTCGCAAATGTGTTTCACTACTGAAGATTTAACGTTGCTCGTGGTTCCTCGCTTCATCGCCGATTGTGCCTCCTTAGTGTGCTCCTCGAATCTTATTTTAACCGTTCGTTTTGTTTGTCCAATGTATGCTTTATCACAGTGTTTGCATTTAATTTTATATACACCGTACTTCTCATCTTTCTTCTTGCTATCCTTTGCATTTGTGAGCCTACAAGCAAGAAATGGAGACACTCAAACAGCTAAACCAAAAACCAGTCTTTTATTTACAAGCCGACAAAGGAAATAAAGTAGTTATAATGGAAAAAGAAAAGTATGACAACCTCGTGTTAGAAAAACTAAATAATGGCGAATATTTTGAATTAAGAAAGGATCCACTTCCTGAAAGTATCAAACGGGCGGAAAGAGCCCTAAAGGAGTACAAGGACATATTGGGTGAAAAGACGAACTTGAGAGGGAGCAACTCCGTACTTTCAAAATTAAATGCCAACCAAAGATCCACAAGAAGGAAATGCAGATGAGAGAAATCATAACATCAACAAATGCTCCAACATCAAAATTAGCAAAGTGGCTACTGCAGGAATTTGAACATATGGGGATTTCAACCAACAAATACTCTGTCAAAAACCGAGATGAATTAATTAAAAAGCTTATAAAGTACAATCGTTTACAACCTGAGGATAAAATGGTGTCTTTTGACGTCAAGGCTCCCAAGCGCACCAGTGAAGCAAGCTCTCGCGCTCTCGGAAGATCAACTTATTTCAAAAGACTCAACAGTGGAAGGAAAAAGAAAAGCAAGAAAAATTATAATGCTGACAACACTGTGCATGTCGGAAAATTATTTCACTTTCAGAGGAAAGTACTACAAGCAAAAGTCTGGAGCACCAATGGGTAATCCTGTGTCACCATTTTTAAGCGAGATTTTTATGTCCTGGATAGAAGAAATAATGGAGCGAGATGGCATAATGCCCAAACTTTGGTTCCGATATGTAGACGATATTTTCGCCATAGTAAATGAAAAAGACCTAAATGAATTGCTGCCGAAATTAAATAACATCCACAAAAACATCAATTTTACAATTGAGGAAGAAACGAACAACAACTACCTTTCCTCGATTTGCAAATTATGAGGGTCAGCAGAAAATTAGAATTGGACATATACCGAAAAAATACAAGCACTCAAACGACCGTACCAAGAACATCAAATCATGCATACTCACAAAAAATGGCATCTTTCCGAGCATGGATACATAGGATGCTGTCAGTACCATTGAGTATGGATAACCAGATGAAGGAAATAAGTTATATCCTAGATACAGCGAAGAAAAACGGATATGAAGCAGTGATGATCTCAGGTATGATGAAGAAAATTGAACAAAGGAGAGCACGAGATAGCTATACTATGCTCTGCACGCAAAATAGAAGGCAACAACAAAGAGAACAACAAAGGGCAGCGGTCGTAAACTCAGAACTAACCGGAGACTTAATTTCAAACAGCGTCCAGTTTCAACTTAAAAGTAGGCTCACAAATGCAAAGGATAGCAAGAAGAAAGATGAGAAATACGGTGTATACAAAATTAAATGCAAACACTGTGATAAGGCATACATTGGACAAACAAAACGAACGGTTAAAATAAGATTCGAGGAGCACACTAAGGAGGCACAATCGGCGATGAAGCGAGGAACCACGAGCAACGTTAAATCTTCAGTAGTGAAACACATTTGCGAAGGATATCAAATAGAATTGGACGACCTAACGGTAGTGAAGGAAGTAAGAAACATGCGAAAACTGGACGTGTACGAATCATTGTGGATCATGAGGCAGCCAACCGAAACGAGACTCAACGATGACCTAGGAAATGGATACTCTAGGCTCCTGGATATGGTGAAAATACACAGAGTACAAAATATTTATTTATTTATCAATATTTATTTTGTCACCTTCAAAGTAATCCCCATCAGATGCACTACACTTACGCCAACGATTTTTCCAGTCCTCGAAACACTTTTCATAAGCACTTTTTGGGATGGCCTTCAGCGAGTTTTGTTTTAAATTGTGGCAAAAAAGTACCCGGAAATTGCAAATAACACGCAAAACATTTAATTATTCATCAAAATCACACGTAACCAAATCTGGTGAATACGGTGTTTGATCGATGGTTTTTATTGCCGTTTTTGGCTTTAAATACGGCCACATAAAAAAAATCACAAAACTCGCAACGCACTACTGAGGTGTACCGACTTAAGCAGCTGCTGCAAATAAACTGGTTGACAGATCGCGCTCATATTTAGCATAGTAATTAAGGACAGTCCTACAACTTCACAAAATTTAAATTCCAATTTATATATATATATATATATATATATATATATATATATATATATATATATATATATATATATATATATATATATATATATATATATATATATATATATATTGTAATGATTTTAAGTCTACGTGCGAACACGGAACCGACCTCTCATCGGTTCTTGACGTTAAGTCTGAGTAGTGCCAACGGATGGTACCAACCGGTCAACCAATCCGTGCACCGTAACCCATTCACGCGGTGGCTGCTTGTCGGCCAGCTAGATCGGAGAGGATTTCGGTCGCGGGTCTCCGAATGAGTTACGCTCATTTACAATATTCAGCCACCAATACATGCCCGTTTTCAAACGCGTCACCAGAACAAAACCATACGGAGAGGAAACCTATTTTACGTTACTCCGTATTTCTTCATCAATCAGTCAAAGAACAAAGTCTAATTTTTACTTCGCGTTCCCGAATTTCCGACGCGGTACCGAAAAGTATACTACGTTAACTCATCCCGACGAAAGCTACTCTAATAAAACGGCAAAACACCAAAGGTACCGCGTACCGCGCGCGACGCGAAACCGACCTCAGCGGATTTTCTCAAACCCTACCCTCGCGACGGCATACCTACCTTGCACCTCATCTCCCGCTGAAAAGAAGACCCACTGGAAAGGAAAGTCGTTGTTAAGGTTAGCAATACATAGTTTTTTTATTATTTCATAAAACAGTCTTTCTGACGGTACTCCTTTTTTTTGTCTTCTATCTTACTTGTATTATTTTGTGTTTAAGAATTAGTTTAAAGAATATAAAAAAAACCTAAAATTCCGTATAATCTATTAAGTAGAATCCTAACCGCCATTGGCAAAAGGGTTGTGCTTATGTTATCAAACATTTCTTGAGAGTACCATATTAAGTTAGTACTTATTATTATTTCTATTACTTATCATTTATAAACATGGGTTGTATGATTTCTTGTTATTTTTTTTTCATGATTATGTATTATATATTTTATATATGCTGGCATTTTACTGGTACCGATTTCTAAATTCAATGAATATATTCTTAAGGCCCAAGGGTATCAAACATGATAGGAGGTGAATTTTCATTTTTATCAATTGTCAATGATTTTGTTTATTCTTTAAGAATATTAACTTCATATTTCTAAAATACAAAAAAATAAATAATTAGGTGCGAATAACTCGACGTTACTATACGAAATACTCATAAAAAAAAAGAAAATATATTCTTCTTGTTTAGATCACACTTTTCCAAATTCTTCTTTGAGATGTATAAGATATTTTGAGGCACACTCACTAAAATTATAATATTAAGGACGGCCACGTTGTTGAAGCTGTTGTTGATGCTGTTGTGGATCTTTTTTTTTTTATTATTATTTGCATCATTTGTTAGAGTATTAATAGGGTCGGTTTTATGTCGTATTATTATTTAGGTTACTGTTAATTATTAACATGGTTCATTTTATATATATATATTTTTTATTATCATTTGTATGATTTTCTATTTATTAATATGGTTTGTATTATTTTTTAAGATGGTAGGGATTATCCGTTATTTATTATTATGATTTGTAAAATTTCTAACAATTTATATGGATTAGTTGTTATTATTGTGTTTGTCATTTCAACATATTTACACCCGATGATAAACTAATACGGATAATCTGATACACCTCTCAAAGTTTTTGTTTATATATATATATATATATATATATATATATATATATATATATATATATATATATAAGTCTAATCAAGTTATAATAAAATTGACTCCATTGCTTGAAGTCAGAATACAATTTCCTGATTTTCTGGAATGTAGGATTTACAGGTACCTTACAATTATCATTAGATGTCGGTATTTAAGAGATTGCTATTAAAAGTAATTTGTGTGACCCGTCTCTATTTCATCTAACTGATAAAGGCTTATCTTAAGTCTATCTGACAAACATAATTTCCTCATTTCCCTTTTTTTTTGTCTTTCTGTGAATTTTTGGTTGTAGCCTTCTCCTATCTAAATGATAGAAAAAAGATACATTGGAAAACGATAGGGCACTACTATTTAGGCTTTTATTGTTTTCTGAAATTTGCACCAAAATTTACGTCACCCTTCATTCTTTTATCGTAAGTATAAATAATATTGCATTTGGGAAAAATTATCGTGCTCATTTAGATCTTAAAAGTAAGTAGGCAAGATCATCCAATATTTCATATATATGAAACAAAAAAAAATGGAATAGTCCTTACTGAATATAGTTAGACCGGGAATTTAAGTAAATCACTACTCCTCTTAATAAATGTTACCTCGTTTTTTCGTTGAGTGTTCATTACGCTTATGAGATTTGGTGAAAGCGTTTGTAGCGGCAGTTGTAGTGTTTTTTTTTTTGAATGAATTCAAGAGCATTCTCTTCTTATTCCAACAGCATCAAACCTCTTTTTTATCGCTTTGCTTCCTATCAGAATTAAATACGACCCCCATACAAACAACCACCTTCTCGATTTCAAAATCCTCCTCCAGATATGTAAAACCTGTTCCCCATCATCCTTTGCTTGAGTGTCGTTTATCTTTTCTCACACGTCAATCAAACCGCTCTCCTTTTTTCTCAAGATTTAATTTTCGTGAAGCCAACTATGCAGCTATCCAGCTAGTTATGTATTTTCACTTCACGCGTGATAAAAAAAAACACACAAGATTCTAAGTTCAAAATGTTTTATTGGAACATAAAATACTTATTCGTACTTTAATTTAATTTTGGAACTAAAAACGTCTTATCGCCGCGGGAACTTAATTAAGACTTCACGAGCCACGTATACCGGCTTCTCACGGTAGCAGAATCGCATTTTTGCATTTTCGGAAACCATGGTGTAAACTGCTGACGTTATGTCTACAACATGGTGTGAAAAATAAAAGTTTCTTGTTACATCTCATACTTGAGGTGTTTTCTTACGTTTTCCATTATATTTTTATAGGCGTTTAAGGTTTCGGTATACGTGACTAGCTAGAGCTGGATAATATTGAGTAGAATTCATTGTTACATCAGCTCGATTTCAATACAGCGTTATCTACCTTCTACCCAAAGTAGTAGCATAATTATAAATCATATACCTATCTGCCTCTCCCCTCGAAAAAAGAGCCCCAGCTAGTTTTTGGCTGAATCTCAGACGCCCTTTATTTGAAGGACCAGACGCGAAGATAATACCAGTATTCCTGCTCTGACACTGACCTCACCAACTAACGACTACAATGTGATTTTATTATGATATGATTGAAATATCATTGCAATTTAATGGTCCTAAGCCCTTCTGATGGTACATTCGTTTCCTGAACACAAAATCCCATAACCCTAATATCTTCTAATGGTTAAGCAATCTGTGACCTTTTTGCTAAATTTTTTCCGTTACTTTTAACGTTTCAATCTTCTTCTCCTATTATACACATCGTTACCTCTCCATCGGGTCCTGATGGAATTCCAAATCCTTTCATAAAATCATTATCTTCTTCATTATCTACCCCATAGCTCAATTATTTTCAACACTAACCTTTCTTCTTGCTGCTTTTCCGACGTCTGGAAGTAAGCTGGCATCTTTCCGATCCATGAGCAGGAGACCGTAGTGATTTCGAACTATCGACCGAATTTTTTACTTTTTTTTTTGACAAGCTCCTTGGGGAATTATACATCACAAAATGTACGATGCCATAAGTATCGTGTTTGCAAATGAACAACATTGCTTCATTAAAGGTCGTTCGATAATAACTTATCTATTAGAACTCACGAATACCATCTCTCTTACTTTTGACAAGTGCCAAAAAGTGGATGTCATATACGCCAATTTTACTAAAGCCTTTGACGGTGTTATCATGGCCTTCTGGCTAAAAACTCCCATCGTTCCACGTTTCCAACTCAACTCTCTTGGATCTTATCCTTCTTATCCCATCGCTCTTGCACCATTGAAATAATTTTTCGTCGCCCTCATTTAATCCAAAATTCGATGTTACTCAAGGATCAATTTTAGGCTCTTTGCTATTAACATTGTCATTAATGATCTTCCTCAATGCCTGTCCCCTAATTGTCTTCTTTACGCTGATGATTTAAAAATTTACCGTTTGATTAATCCCAGCGAAGCTTGCTAATACCTTCAAGATGATCTTGACAATCTTCAAAAGTGATGTCAAGAGAACTTACTTTCAATTAATATTTAAAAATCCGTGCCTTCTCCTGGTTTGAAAATCAGAAAAAATTATGGAAGTAGACCTTTATGAGCAAAGGAACAACAAACACCTCAGAAGTCAAAATTTGATTAACTTTGGTAATAATATCATTCCAAGGTACATCTTACTATGTGAGGAGATCCGCATTAACCTCTAAAACCTTTAAAAATATGTTTAACCATAACTTTTAAAAGAACACACTTTTGATCCACAAATAGAGTTTGGTATTAGCAGCGACTACGGCTATGAAGATAAACTGCTGGAACACGCAGAAAGATTAGTGGATGCACAAATGCACAACAAACAGATCACAATTTCAATGGGGTCTTATGAGTTTGAACAAAAGCCCTATATAGGTAATGATATGGAAGCGCCAGGAGCGCTTATTTTAGGGACATAAAGGCATTGCTTGAATGTTTTTTAAACATTTCTTTAGTAACCCGCATATCTAACGCTTTCAGCATCATTGTTGATACTTTGGGAATAGGACTTCGGTAGGCAGAAAATTGATCTTGGAAACGTGTGTAGCTAACTTTTTAAGGGAGAGCATAAAACACCACGCTGCATACCCACAACACCAGAGAACAGTACCTGTTTCTTGAATAGAGTTCCGAGGTAGGTAAGCACTTAGCATTTTGAGCTACCTGCCCGTGCCAGGCCACCTATATTCAAATTAAGGCACGAGGGAGAAATTATTGTGGTAACTAAATTGGTGAAAGCTTATGTTCGTACATATGCAATATGATATTGTTGAGTTCACGATAGCTAGCCTAGCGTGACACCCCGTCAAAAAGAATTCTTTGCTTATGAAATTTCTGTGTGTGCGGTTCTTACCGTGACTGCTAGGGTTATGTGAGATTAGCGAATCTTCATTAACGACCTCAATAGATGTTGACGAATCTGTTACACGTGCTGAAATAACCTGATTTTCTCAGAAAATCATGACAGAACCATTCGGTGAACATATTTATTTTTTTATTCCTCTACTTAACAGATTTATTCCAATTGCAAAATGGAGTAAAATATAGCACAACTAGGAGAAAGAGGAGAAAAAAAGAAAGAATATCGGGAGTCCGGAACTTCAAGAAGATGGACGATTCACGTAAATTTTTTCTTTGCAGCTTTTAGCGTGGACTTCAAACTGGTGAACAGTACCCGAGGATGGGACGAACTAGAATATAATTTAACACATGATAAAGGATCGGAAAAAATATAGAAATTTCTTAAGATAAAGTCAGAAACGCTAGAGGGTTTTAAAGTAATTTCAGAAATATGAACACCAAATTTCAACATAGAGTCGAAAGTGACACCTAAGTCCCTAAAATGTATCATCGTACTTTGGTAAGAATAGGGTTATTGGAAAATGAAAGATGAAGGCACTTATAAACATTTAATGGATACTGGTTACAAGAACTTCAAAGTGAAATGACCTCCAAATCTTCTTGACGCAGGGCACAGACATCGTTAGACGACAACACTTTTAAAACGTTGACGTTGTCTGCATACAGAAAACATGAGGAGTTGGTAACGACAGATGGCAAGTCGTTTATAAACAAAGTGAGCAATAGTGATGATGATTGGATAAGTAAGAGGATAAACGTGGAGCAAATACTCAGGAACGCCAAGAAATTTAAGTTTACTCAACAAAATATTTTGATTTACTCAGTCGAAGGCTTTAGAGAAATCCAAAGACAAAGTTTCGACTTGTAAACGGTCTTCTAAGCCTTCTGAAGCAACATTTATGAATTGTAACAAATTGGTCACAGTTGACCGCCCTTTGATAAAGCCATGTTGTTCAGGAACTAAAACATAACCTTAGTAAGTGAAAAAAGTTCAAGTAGCCGATTTTCTCCAGTAGTTTTGGAAAACAGGGTAACAAGGAGATCAGCCCATAATTAGCAACGTCTGAGATGCTACCTTTTTTAAAAATAGGTTTGATATAAGATCTTTTCAAGCACGAAGGGAAAGAGCCTGAAGATAAACCAGAGTTGTAAAGGAAGGAAAGAGGAATACAAATATAAGTAGCTAATGATTTCACAAAGTGACTAGGAATGCCATCAGGATCTGAACTAACAGAGTCGTCAAGGGCTAAAATGAGCTTCATAATTTCTTCCGGATAGCCGATAAAAGGAAATGAGGATGGCATGCGTATAATTTGGACGAAAGAGCCGTTGTTGTGGGTAGCATTAAAAATAGAAGAAAACTGAGATAACAAATCTCCAGAGGAGGAGTTGCTAAGCAGCCATTCAAATGATGTGAGAATGCAATATTGGAAGAGGATTTGAGAGAATATATATGTTTCCCAAATGATTTTTAATGATTTGAGTTCAGAGAGCCTTCAATACTATAAAAATAAGAAACGTTAGTGATCTGCATCTCTTTCTTGGCTATAGGCCTCAGATGACAAAAAGCAATCCGTGACTCAAGGGATCTTTCACGTGAAAATGTTGACCTGTTTGACCTTTGCCTTCCAAGGCTCGCCTCACATTGAGAGTAAACTAGGGACAGTTGCAAGAATTCCTTATACTAACAAGCGGAGCTCCTTACCTGCAAAAGATTCTGATTTCGGTTGATTTGTGTCTACCTCCACTATTTCTCATTGGCTCGCGAGACAAAGCAGAGTACCGTAAGCGTTTCTATTATTTTATTGTGAGTGAGAATGAGTAATACTGTGTTGAAGGTTTGAAAATAATAACTATTAAATTAATACGTAGTGATTGTTGATCAGCTCGATTTATTCAAATGAAATTTCAGTGAGCTACTTTAGGTAATTTTTCATAAAAGAACTGTAAACATGTTGAGTGATTGTGGGTATGTACGTAAAAACAAAATTATTATTATTGTTAATAGGTTCAATATACGTTAAACGACGTTCGTCATGTTATAAAATATCGTAAGAAAATGAGAATCTGGGTCCGCAAAAAGACAAAACAAAGCTGAAAGGTCTTATCAGATCAAACTTTAGGTTTAGGATTGATGAATCACCTCAAAACAACATCTCAAAGCGTGATAAAATTGATTTCTTTGCCGTCGGATATTGCAACAGCCTGTACTTCATTCAATTCGGAAAGTAATTCGGATGTATTGAGTAGCAAGCTACAGTCGGAAGTAAAAATAACATCAAACTCTACCCAAATCAGAATCTGAGGTAGAGAGCGGAATCCCTGAATAACAAATAAGTTCTCGGTCAATTAACAGTAATGAAAGTGACATTATCAAAGAAACGTTTATAAGTTCTGATCCAGGAATGTGGTCGTCTCCCCTAACCGATTCGCATCGTCATGATATTGTTCAAAGAGGTCCAATGCAGCCATCAAATAACAGCGATGATGGTTATCCCAAAGGTGATGATCGTAGGCACTTTTCTCATTTATATTTTTTAAGAAGACTCAAACATGGTTTACTGTTTTCCGTGTAGACTTTTTAGGAATTCTCAAACTCAAATAGTTCAGGGAGGATGCTGTAACTGGAAACACTTAACAAATATTTTACAAAGACAGGAGAATACCAGAGAACAAATGTAATTTATGTTTCAATGGCTAACATTTGAGAAGCGAATTAAGCATGGAACAATTACAATTTATTTGAAAGATTATTATTTTTAGAGAATCTCTTACAATTGACTGCACTGAAAATTCCGGCAACTTGATAGACTTATTCAAATTCCTTTCCAACTATGATCTCAATCTTTGAGAACACATGAAACGTATTAATGACCAACAACTTGTGACACATTATCTAAGCCACGATATTAAAAATGAGTTGATAAGGCTTATGGCGAAAAGAGTGACCGGAGGGGTAAAAGAGGCGAAATATTATTCTATTTTGCTTGACTGCACAAGACATTATAGTCGAGTTGTCGTATTACGATTTTGCAACATAACAATCGGTTAAAATAGAAGAACATTTTATTGGGTTTCTTGGAGTCTTTGAGTCAACTGGGGGCTAACTAACTAATGCAATACTTGAAGAATTAGGAAAAAATGGATTACATATTCATAATTGTTGCGAATATGGTAGGCATAAAAAACGGAGCTAAAACTCGAATTTTGAATATTACTCCGCGGGCATTTTTTACACCTTGCGGTTGTCATAGTTGGAATGTGCTGTTAGTAGATGCAGCGAATCCTTCCGTGGCAGCAAAAACATTTTAGGGTTTTATTCATAACATTTATTTGTTATTTGCAAAGTCAAGCAAACGCTGGGAGTTTATCATTGGCAAATTAAAACTAACTTTAAAACCTTTATGGAACATAAGATGGGAAAGCAGGATCGAAGCAGTTAAAGCCATATTATTCCAATTTGATGATGTTGTTGAATGTATCGAGAGCTTAAAAAATCACAAAGAAGACACCGATACACTCAGTGATTGTGATTCAGTTCTAAATGAAATTCTCAGCTTAGAGTATTATATCGTTACATTTATGGTATACAATATTATCGCGAGTGAATATCATAAGCAAATTATGGCAATCCGTAGAACTCCATTTAAAGATTGCCCTTGATTATTTGCATGCGTTCTGTGACTAGATCAAAGAATATCGTCAAATTGGATTCGAACAAAGCTTATCTGACGCTCATCGATTTATTGAAAAAAGTAATTATGACTTGCTAAAAGAATTTAAAAATAAAAGGTTAGCCAAAAAGGATGTTCGCTTATGAAAGTAGGGGTGAACCCATTATTAAAACATTGTCAAGCCTTATATACAGTCCCACGAGTGGGCGAAGGCAGTGACATCCAATCTTATAAAACGTATGAAGAGCTGCAAGCAATTATGCCGAATTTGCCCGCCTGCATCGGAGATGTCAAACATCTGCTTCAATACATAACCGAGAATAACTTAAAGGAAATTTCCCCAAATATTTATATTGTAATTCGAATTTTATTAACGATTCCCTTAAGTACAGCTTCCGCTGAAAGAAGTTTTTCTAAATTAAAGCTTATTAAAAAAATTTTAAGAAATTCAATGGGTCAGCAAAGAATTTCAGCGTTAGGAGTTTTATCCATTGACGCTGATATAGAATCTAAGTTAGACTACGATGCAATTATTAAGGAGTTTAGTAAGGTGAAAAGTAGAAAATTTCTGTTATTTAATTTTCACTGTTAAAATCTAGTCAGCAAGTGGTACCGTCTTGAAAGAGCAGGAATAGAATAATCAGATAATAGAATTCCGTTCACCGATTTATAAAAGTGGTATACAGTGTCCAACCAATGATTTTTCAATTTTAACTCACATTGAGAAAATACTTGCTGACGAGACGAGAGATTTATTTATGTTAAAGTAAAAATTTGTGCTTTTGTACGAATAAAAAAATCTGTTTAAATTCTGTGATTTTCATGATATTCTTACAGTTGTGTCATTGTAGGGCCTCGCGGAGCTTATCTTGCCCACATAAATTTTTGGCCTTGTGCCGTCTCTGCATAAAGGTTAGTTATCAGCGTTCTTCTCAAGAAGCTCAGATAAAGAGGTTGAATGTGCATCCTTTTTAAAACAAATCGTCTCTAATATTCAGAGATGCTGGACTCACTATATAGAGATTTTGAAGTGTAGAGGTGGATAGAATTAAATCAGTACTAAATTTCTAAGTTTGAGATTTTCAAAGGCGGAAAACGCCACTCCTTTATGACAAAATAAGTTGATTGTCAGACAGTTTCCATATCTTCGTGGACAGATTGGCATTGCAGTGCTATATGGTTGAACAGTTTCTTCTTGTTTCCAAGGAACAATAGAAATCAATGCTTTAAGTATTGATTTTTATAAATATCTTATCTTATAAAGATTAATAGACAGTTGGTGCTAACGAACAATTCATTCTACCTGACGATGATGCCATCAGGCGTCAACTTACGTACCTTCAAATCTATAATTGGCTTTGCTAGTCTGGAAAACTAGCACAGTAGCTATTCCTCACTTAACTATTTACTGGTGAAGTAAGACTTGCATACTCGTACACTAGCCTCCAATGTTTTGCATGATAGCCCGGAGCTCACGAAGGAAGCTTCAATGCCACTTCTCTGGGGTTTCAGCGACGGCATAACTACTGAGGATAGTCTAGTGGGATTCCGAGCAACTTTAGCTCATTTCTAATGAGGCAAGCTTTCCACCCAGCTATCCTCCGCAATTTGAACCTTTAGTTGTGGATTTTGCGACGGTTGAGGACTTTTGTCCGACAAGTTTACTTTTTTGTTAGAAATATTAAGACTGTTGTGTTAAAATTCAGATCAATCCGCAGGAACTGCACATTTGAGTTAGGGCAGGCCATTCATTTGACGATCTTGAAGACCAGCTGCATGCACAGGAAAACAAAGCCCCAAGTATACAAATCTGTGATAAGACCTGTGTTATACTATGGGTATGAAACATGGACTCTAACCCGAGCATCCGCAAATATATTGAACCCTCTGAGCAACGGGTCCTGAGGCGAATAATTGGAGAAAAACTAGACGGGGACCAATGGCAAATCCGATACAACCATGAGCTGTGTGAAATTTCTGACGAACCGCAGGTCTCAACGATTGTAAGACTGCGGACAAGAACAACGGATACCCAAAAAGGTACTCGTGGGCAGAACTGAAGGCCGGAGATCAAGAAAACGCTGGTCTGACTAGGTCGACGAAGACAGTTCACCGCTGCTCAGATTCCAAAATTGGAGGACGCGGTCAATGGACCGAGTCAGTTGGCTAAAGAGGGGTTGTAGTGCAATGAAGAAAAAGAAGGCCGTTCAAGTGTGCGCTTCAATTCTTGTGAAAGTACTCGTATGTGCTGTAATGAATCAGCCCAACGCCACTGACAACAATTCGCAAGTCGTTATTGACGTCGATGGTTCGGAACAACCCTTTAACCACTCGCTGACACTGAACTGCGTTTCGACAGCTGAGAGGAAATTGAAAGTTGTGGTGGAATGGGGAGGAGGAAGGCTTCGGAAGATGGCTGCCAACCCAAGTGTCGAGTAAGACGGGTGCAGTCTTTTTGTGTCCTTTGGCAGAAGTGAAGTGTATTGCCCGAGCCTAGTTATCCATCGAATTTTATTTTACGTGTAAAGGAAAGCTAGTTAGTGGAAATTATATTTTTTGTTGAACCAAAGTCAAGTGATACACAAGGAATTTCCACGTGCGACAACTGGTTGACACGATATCTTGAATCCGCAACCCCACTACGACCAAAGGGCGTTCTCGCGCGAGCAATGAATTGGCGAATTGCAAGGTAGGGGTGTTCAAAAAGAAACATTTTCTGTTCGTGTATATTTTCTTTTTACGGTAGATTTTTATTGCGGAAACAAACTCGTGGCTTACAATTAGAAAGAGCGCCACATATTCTTGGTGCAGGCTATGGAAGTTACCTGCAGTCCTCCCCGATGAGCACGGCTAACACAAAAACGAGTGATCGGCAACTAATGTCATCTTCGAGGTTTGTCCAGTTCGTGCATGATTCAAGCAACAAATTGTAAGTGATTTTTTAATTTTTTTGCATACATAGAATTGGGCTTATTTGCACCACCAAGTAAAGAGGAAGTCATAGAACGTTAACTCGCCACCATATTCGCTGCGTTCATTTACGGGTCATGTAAATGAGAACAATTTCGTGGGTCTTACTACTGACGGAGATGATCAAGCGTGCGGTTGTGAGGATAATTCGATGCTTATTTATTATAAAGGGCTTTCAAAACCGTTGTTTAGTAAAAAAAATAAAAGTCGGGCAAAGAGTGTCCGATTTAGATTTAGAGATCAAATGATCTTAATGAATCCGTTTCGGCAGTATGCTGGCATAAACAGTGCAATGTTGTCTTGGCTGCTAATAGTCGCGGTCTTATAAACATTTTAGAACTAGTTTATGAAGGAATCGGTTTCCATAAAGGTGTTTTTTCCGAACGTTGACAAAATCCTAGAAAGTGCTGTTTGTGTAGTAGGAATTTGACTACTACTAGTTAAACTGTTAAGCATAATTTTAATTTTTTGAGGTTTTACATGTCCCCAATTTTAAAGTAATATACTTTCAAGTAAAACGCCCATTCTCTCAGTATTGAACAGTTTGAAGAAAACACTAAACCGGCACATCTAGTGTAGATAATTTGCAAGATTTGTTTCCAATTAAATTTTAAAAATATGTAATAATCGTAATTAATTGAATTTGCTATAGTTTTTTTTTTTTGATGATATGAGTTAACGATAACGTACAAATTTAGACAGCCATTTGAGCCATTAAGTTTTTTGATTGTTATTGTTTGGAATTTGCTTTATATTCTTTTAAAATTTATAACGATTAGTATTAAATAAAGCGCTTTTGACTTTGACTTTGACTTCATTTGCAAGATTTTCCAAATAAATGACATAGTTAAATTTACATAGCGAAACACAAGTCATTTATAATTTAGCTGGGTTAAAAAAAAAACATTATTCTCGATTATTGAACGTTTTTTATTATCATGATATCTTTTAATTAGATTTTTCTATTTAAATTAAATGGTTTTAAGTTGAAATTTTATATTTGATTTGTACAATATTATTGATTATGATTTTTATATTTAAGCACCCAAAAAATGACGTATTTTCGTTTTTGAACATGCCTACTTATCAATGCTACTATTTGAAACTCAAAACGACTGCAAAACATTCATTTCAAAAGACCCAAACATGTGAATTGGATCGTAGTAGTCTTTGCGTATAGACGTCTTTTAAATCGCTCCTGTCAAAAGTTTTCAAAAATTAAATTAATTTTTTAAAACGTTAGTCCGAAGTTAATTTTTATCGGAAAAAATCTTATATTGTCGAAGTAATCGACTCAGGAAATTTCTATCGAATATTTTTACTTCGATTGGTAACGAAAAACAAATTCACAAAGAAAATTTCGCCGCTGGTATGGAGGAGCCCGACGGCTTCCCACCGTTGGGGCAACCTGGGGAAACGACGAATACGAAACTGGCGACAATCACAAAAAGAAAACATAACGAAGAAAACTCCGTAGATGGAGGGTGCAAGCTGCAAATAATAGCGGATAATCAACAAATGGCCAAATTGCAGAAAGAAAATGATGAACTAAGGCAAGAGATACAGTCTCTCAAGGATCTTTTCAAGCAAGGGATGAAGCCTCAAAAGACGCAGCCACAAAATCAATGGCAACAGGTAACAAAGCCGAAGAAAAGTGCAAAGCAAGTAAATCCAGAGGAAGTTCTAAGTGCTGGTGGCACCAACGAGAGCCAAAATTATTTTGCAGCGCTGGAGGGATTAACCGAAGATATGGAAATCGAAGAAAACATCAGAGGTAATTTTAATCAAGATAATGACGTTAATTTCATTCAATATTTAAAGAACAAAAATAAGGAGAAAAAACCAGCCCGCAGTTCTGCTGGTTCCTCTGAAAAAGCTTCCAACAAGACAGAAAAAGTTCCGCCAATCAACGTGTTCGGACAAACCGGGAAAGATATGGTTCGGCTATTGGCAGCCGAAAATAAACTGGCCAATTTCGAAATCAAAAGAGTTAATGCCGAAAAATTAACTATAAGGACGAAATCACTGGTTGATTTCAAGTCAACCAAAGATGCGCTGATTTCTGGGGAGGTTCCACACTTCACCTATACCCCAAAAAGTGAAGTTTGGACAGCGGAGAGGATACGGTCGATCTTCTTCAGGTGCTCAAGGAGGCTGCACCAGATATTGATTTTGTTTCAGTCAAAGCCTTTGCGACAAGAAGATCGACCATAGAAAGGAAGAATTTACCACTTTACCTGGTACAAATTGCAAATAAGAGCAGTCCAAGTGCCCTTCAACAAATAAGGTACTTAAATTTCAGAGTGGTGAGGTGGGAACGCCTCCAGAAAAGAGAAGTCAACCAGTGTTACCGGTGTCAAAGATTTGGACATTCGGCTGCCAATTGTGCCATGCACTATCGTTGCGTTAAATGCAAAGACGTTCATGCTCCCGGTGAGTGCAAATTGGCTCAGACGGAGCCTAAAGAAAAATTATACTGCGTTAACTGCGGTGTTTTTGGTCACCCAGCGTCATATCGAGGATGCTCCCGATATCAAGATGCAAAAGTTAAATTTGCTCCCAAGCAAACACAAGTACACCGTAATATCATACCTTCCAACTTCGTCAAGCCCGGAGTATCATTTGCACTCGCCGCTAGAGGACCAGCAGAAAATGCTGGAAATAATGTAAATAATGTAAGTGGCAATAATGAGCTGCTTCTCAAAATTTACCAGCAACTTAATTCTTTATCGGAGAGAATCGACAAACAAGATTCAAAAATTAACTTTGCTTTTCAGCGTTTAGGTCTTTCAAATGCCTAATAATAACTTGTCATCCAGTCATATTCCCATGGATAGGCTTCGCCTCATATCGATCAACGTCAACTCTATCGTTGCTATACATCGACGTGATTATCTCGCTGAATTTGTTGTTAAGCAAAAGGCTGACATCATACTTCTCACTGAAACCCACCTCAATTCATGGCATTCCATGGAATTCAAAGATTTTGCATTCGTAAGAAACGATAGGGTAATAGGTGATGGGGGAGGTGGCACCGGGATATTGGTTAGAAGACCCTATTGTTTCCAAAATATTGAAAAAGTCGAATTCAAAAACTTTGAATCTCTTGAAGTGTCCGTCATCAAAATTTCACTGCCAGGTGGGGATAACCTCTTCGTTATCTCTGCCTATGCAACTGGTCAAAATGTCCTCAAGTTCAAGGAGGAACTCAATTCCTTGTTTGAAATACTCGAATTGAACAGGCTGCATACTTATTATATTTTTGCCGGTGACCTGAATGCCAAGCATACATCATGGCTAAACGCCACCAATAATCCAAGAGGTGTATTCCTGAAATCGTGGATAACAGAGAACCAAATTGAATACAGGTGCAACCTATATGGGTCGGAGTTCCCAACATACCCTAGGACAAATTCATATTTGGACCTCTGCATTGCTGACGCAAGACTTGAATTCAGCTTTAATAGTCCTCAACGGAAACTGCAGGTGCTTCCTTACGATAGCGACCATAACGCAATCGTAATGGAAATCAATCATCAAAGGGATGATTTCTTCCTCATTCCAGTTCAACATGAAAACCATCGGTTGAATTTCAAAAAAACAGACTGGGGAAAGTTTGAAAAGAAGTTTAATCGGGAGTACCAGAAGCAATGTCCTCCTTCTGATGATGGGAACGCTTGCTCAATGGTTCCTAATAACAGAAATCTAACTGACGATGAAATAGATCTCTATTTGTCGAAGTTAGAGAAGCTGACGTTGGAAACGATTGAGAAAGTTGTTCCCAAGATTAAACATCGAAACAATATGGAAGGATATGAAACACCAACCATCGCAAGGTTGAAAAGATTGAAAAGCCTTCTTCTCACACGCGTCAACAATATTTATCGACGATTTTTGGACTACAACCATCCCTCGTTGGCTTTGTTGAAATTACACCTGAAGAATGTCCAGAACTTAATCCGTTCATACTTCAGGAGTGAGGTCAGCAATCAATGGGCGGAAAAACTGAGGGGCATTAGCCCACAGGACCCAGATGGCGTTTTCGCGAAAGTGAATAGCTTATTCCGCAGGAAGTCTCGAGTGAAGGTATCGAATCTTGAAGTCACTAGTGATGAGATAAATCTTCTCGATAGAGCTGGTATCGAAATTGATAGTACGACTCCGGATAGAAATGGAAACAGGACTATATGTGATGGATTGCAGAAACTTGCCCTGATTGGAACACATTTAGAATTGGTTCATCTGCCAAACCCAGAGAGAAGGAATGAAATATTTTCCGAGGTCGTTGAAGCAAAAGTTTCCGACTTCAAATCAAGCCTGAACGGCCAATCAATTCTTCATTTCGATGAAACATTCACATCTGACCTCATACCGAGCTTGAATCTTATTGATTATTTTGTCAGCTATGAAGACTTGTGTTTCATATTTCGCAGAATAAACAACAAAAAATCATGTGGTACTGACGGTATTCCAAATATAGTTCTCCGACATTTGCCTGAGGTTGCTATTAGGAATTATTGCATATTGTTCAACAACATGTTGAACAATTCATATTTCCCAAATGAGTGGAAAAAAGCTAAGGTATTTCCGATCTTGAAGAAAGGAAAAGAATCTTCATGCCCTAAAAGCTATCGCCCAATCAGCTTGCTGCCTAAAATCAGCAAGGTGTTTGAAGTGATACTCAACAGAGCATTAAACGCCCACATTGAGAAATATGAGTTGATGCCGAATTGCCAATTTGGTTTTCGTGCCAGGCATTCGACCATACATGCAATAACGAAAGTAACCTCAGACATCTGTTGGAAACTAAACAACAAAGAATGTGTTGGAGCATGTCTCATTGATATGGAGAAAGCCTTCGATACGCTGTGGTTAGATGGACTAGTTTTCAAACTTCTTCAGGACAGGTTCCCCAGACACCTTGTCGCCATGATGTGTAATATGTTATACGGGAAATCGTTTGTTGTAACTGATGGAAATCTGACAACAATGCGCGAAATCAAGGTCTTGAATGGTCTACAGCAGGGAACAGTTACTGCGCCCCTGCTTTTCTCAATATTCATTCGCAAGCTATTGAACAGCTTTGATTTTAATGTCTCGCCAACGCGATCATTGGTAGCGTTTGCTGATGATCTGATCATCTATACGGCAGGCCGAAAAGCTACAATAGTTCAGAGCAATCTTCAAAAAATGTTTAATGATGTGCAGCTCTACACCGACAATTGGCGAATGAAAATCAATGCGCAGAAGTGCGAAACAATCTTGTTTCGGACAACGCTGCAGGGGGCCAGTCAAGACCTGAAACGTAATTGGAAGGATTTCCACATTATGGCTGGTGAGGGTAGTTCAGAACAGGTTCCACATAAATCCTGTGTTCGATACCTCGGTGTTCATCTCGATCAGTATCTGTACTACACTGAACATGTCAAAATCATGCTCAGTAAGGCACTAAAAGTAGTCATGGCCCTTCGGCGACTCTTTCATTCCAGATACATTGATCAAAAAGTCAAAGTTATTTGTTACAAGACCCTGGTTAGGCATACGGATGCCAGATCTGGTACAACCAGAGTGCTAGTACAATGGAAAGATTAAGAGTTTTCGAAAGGAAATGTCTTCGTGCATGTACTGGTTTGTACAGAAAGCCTGAGATGGATTGGAAGCACTATATATCGAATAGAAAAATTTATCAAACCGCTCAAGTGACAAGAGTCGATATCTTCATATTAAAACTTCTTCGGAATCACATCGCAAGATCTGTAACTGTGAGTGAAAACCCTTGGATTTCACAGCGGTTCCACCCTACAGACGGGTATATTGTGACTTGCCTCACTACTGGCTTCGTTCCTCCAGAAGCGTTCGTGTATTTGGACATAAATCGATATATTTTTGATTCTGACGGCGTCCCAATCATATATCACATATACCAACGGGCCACCGACAAGAAGATAAAATATCCTCCGAATCTGAGTTCACGAGACCAACAATTCCAATGGAGATACTCATTTGCTAGATTCGTTGAGGCTGGTCGAGCTGAGATGGAGCAATCTAGGTATTGGTGGCTGAATGACAATGTCTAAATTATTCGTGTTTATTTTCTGTTTTTGTGCTTTTTCTCGTTACTTAGTTTTTTAGATTCATCTCATTATTGCTACATCTAGTGTTGTTGTTTATTTGTATTATAATTTAGGTATAGGTTTCAATATAAGGTATCGTTTTTTTTTGTTTTTTTTGATTGAACTTATTTAGAATTAGGGTGTAACATATTAGGTATAGGATATAAGTTCATTGTTGTGTTAGTAATATAAGTAATTTTTGAATAATGCTGGTTGGTTTTTTTCTCCTTTTTCCAATTGAATCAAAAAATATGAAATAATCTGAATTAATTTAAATTTGCAAGTGTATTTTTTTCATTAAATGTGTTTAACTGATAACGTATAAATTTAGAGAGCCATTTGGGCCATTAAGTTTTTTATAGTTTTATTGTTTGGAATTTGCTTTATGTTCTTTTAAAAATTTATAACGATTAGTATTAAATAAAGCGCTTTTGACTTTGACTTTGACCCAAACATGTGATAGTTGAATGTAGAGATATTCGCGAAGTTTGTTGCTCCATTCCCAAGATAGAAACGATTAGAGAAGCTAATAGACTTTAGAAGGAGGTGACCTAGTTATGGATTGAACTTCAATTTAATTTGCAATAATCTTTAACTTGATTGCTTTTCACGGTCCTAGCATACCCATTTAATTATTTGTAATACTGTCGAATAGGATTTATATTAAAGTCTCCTATTTATTATTTGAAGCAGTGGTCTACTCTGACGGTAATCATCTGCACTTTCCCTCTTTAAATGTGCCACTCAAGTGGAAGGTTTTCCATTATGATTTGGTTCTTTTGACTATATAGTGGGCTCATTGATTTTCTACATACAGGACTCCAAAGATTGTTTTAAAGAATTCAATATAGTATAGAAATGTAAAGAAAGGAAGCTAGGCGTTTAATTCAAAATTTACGAGAAAGTCGAACCATGTAGCTTTGAACCTTTTCAATGGTTAATTTACTCACCCTCCATTTACAATGGTCGTTTGATGAATGCATTTCTAAGAAGTTGGGTACAAAACCCTTCTGACATGAGCGTAGGTCTGTCTGTATTAGCTAAGTATAAAGCCAATACCATTCAAAGTGGAAACTAAGAAATATGAAAGAAATCCATGGATGTTATTCTATTGCATAATATCCGACTTGAGATTTGTTAAAAACAGGCAGTCATCATTAATCGCCAAATATATATCATCCAGACTAGCTCTTCCATTTAGATTGAATGATGTATCGAGATTAACAATTATCTTTGCTTCAAAAAGAAACAACCATACATTTTTATATTTTCAAAAGTGAAATAATTTCTGCACAATTGAAACAGATTCTTCATATACAGACATAATCGTAGAATTGATCCTACGTTAAAATTTGGTTTGAATGAATAATTAAATGTACATATGCTTTTAACTTGAATTATTTCCTCTTTAAAAGATCAAAACAAGAATAAAATGAGCAACATTTTTGGCAATCCAACCCTGCAAATATTCACACTTACGAAATCTCAATTAAAAAGTATAAATTACAATTATTAGCGCAAGCTTGAAATACTAAAAACTTAATTTAATGTTTGAAGAAAACAAAAATCATTTTCATAATTGGTTTGAATTTCGTGTGGAAAAGAATGAATCATATATTTGGCAAAATATCTTATTTAAGATTTTGATTTGAATTTCGAAATCAAAATCGTATTTAATCTTTTACGTCTAACTCATAGATAGCAGCTTAAAGAACATTTTATTTACAAATAATAATGTCATTGCAACTGATTCAAATGACTTAATCTTACAAAATAATTTAAGATTTATACAAATAAACGAACTGTTAATAATATGATGTAATTATATTTTTTGATTAGAATGTATCAGAATTACGATAAGAAATAAAAAAAAAAAATTGTTACTCTATCGAGGCCGCATGCTAACTAATTTTTCGTCATACACGAAGACGATTGCTACTTACAATCAAACTTGAATTTTTCCTCAAGACGTGCGTGGCCTCTTGTGAGTGGTGCGAAGCTTTCGAAAACTTGAAGACGCGTTGGAGGGTGTGGTAAGTATCTTTTGCATTTTGTTTACAATTCCTACACGTGAACATTATGTCGCGATTTCCCACTGTTTTCCCTAACTACTGGGTAACTTTAATCCTTGAAATCCCCAGTACAAATGGGGAGAAATTTTCGTCCCCACAAGAAAGCTCCATACGAGTATGTGATAACAAAGCTCACGATACAATAACAGTAGGCAAAGTGCCACGTGATGAAAGTGCTTGATGCGCGCCCCCCAATCGCGAAGCACTATCGGCTCCATATTGTAGCTCCGTTGACTGGTGGCACCGATGGATTGGTCGCTTTCATAAATTTGCCGCGTTGCTGGTGCTTCGTGTAACTGAAACCGAACAGTGGAGATCTGAGAATCTGAATCTTGGCTGTGCCGTCAGTTTTTATTTTAGATTCGAGCGTAGAAGACGTCGTGCCTAGCGCTCCCGTCAATCGCGAGTAGTACAACTTAAACCGGAACTAGCGCCACGAACAAGTCCCCAAATCGGCTGAGTGAGAGCGTACTTTCTTAAACTAATCTAGTCCTCGAATCAAATCAGTACGTAGCGTGTCGTTGTCCTACAATTAGTTAAGTTAAAATTAAGTGCAGTTTCAACAACAGTAACAATTTCGAGTAAGTAACTATCTTTTACTGATAAAGTCATCCATCGTACCTGGTGCACTAGTGCACGGTTGTCGTTTGTTGACGAGCGCTACATAGCGGTGATTGACACGGTGGAGTGACTGAAATATCCGAACGGTGCTTCACGTAGATCGTGACATACAGTGCGAGCGGAAAGTAAATGGGCACGCTATAGTTTCTGTAATATTTAGTCTTGCTAATGTTGCGTGAAGATTCCCTAAGGAAGCTTTAGTTAAGTTGAAAACTCATTTCTTCCTCGAGAAAAACTTTATAATCACTTTGTTCACGAGATATATCTTCACCACTGGTTACGATCAGATGTTGAAGTAAATTTTAGCGTTTGTGCGAATACGAGTATAACACGTGCGTTTTCCTATTTTATGTAATAATTTAGTTAAAAAGAAGTCCTATGTTCAAAATTATCCTCTAAAAGTACTAGGCGGCAAACTTAAAACACGTCGTAATCGGTTACTTTAACTACAAAATTTAAGATTATGTGGAACTATCCAGAATGAGCAAATATTAGCTTTTGAATATTAAAGAAGTTTTTGGATGAAATCAAAAAGCTTTGTTTCACAAATCTCAACATATACAACAGGAATATCCAATTTTCGAAGTGAGCTGATAAATAAGAATAAAAATTGTGGGAGATATGCGTGATATTCCAAATAAATCAGAAATAATGGATTAAGCATTTCGCCCGGCACTTGTTTTATCACGATCGATGCAAATTGGTGTGCACAATAAAGTCCACCCTTTGGACTCATTCCATTAAAATCTTTCCACCTTTGTACTTCCGAAATTTTTCGAAAGTGCTCATGAAAACGTTTCAAGTACGAGCTGGACGCATATTTTTCCGGAATCAATTAAGTGAAATGCTTGTTGAGCTCAAATGAAGATCATGCACGTACTCGTACATATGTACACTAAGCAAAAACGTGAATTATGATGAACTTATACTAAATCGTGAGCACTAAACGACATCTTGATATTGCGAACCCACGGCATAAAGCAGTCAGAGTTTGATGATATGTAATAAAGCAAAGAGAGAAATAAATATATGCCTAGTTTATTGTTCTTGACAATACTGAGAAAATGTGAATATTTCTTCTAGTTTAACTTTTTGTTTGCTTTTGTGTAGCGCAGAAAACTGAGGTGCAATGCAATAAGGAACACACTTGCGCTGTAATTTCTGGTTTCGTTGACTTTCTTTTTCAACGAACCGGCTAAGATTAAATGGAAATTGGAATAAACCTTACTGAAAACTTTCTTTAATTGTCGCTACGCAAATACCTGACGCGCTAAAAGTACTTTGCACCGTTGAAGACTTGAAATGTCTATATGACCTTAGAAAACAACTATGGCCAGTCGCAAAAATGTTAGGTGTAATGAAATTTTATTAGACTTTATTAAGCTCAGCGAAAATACAAAAAAGGCCACAGACTTCTGAAAACGTGAATTGAAATGCTATTAATGTACATAGTAAAAATGTCTTGAGGGATCTGATTTATTAGAAAAGTTAAGCCTCGAAAAATTGTGTTCCTCTGAATAAATGATCACTGAAATTAATTACATGTTCACGTATTCTTCCAATCAATATGCGTGGTAAATTTCAAATATCAAAGCGGCGATTTTTGTGCAAAGATAGGAAGTGGATTGCGCACATAGTTGAAAAAACATTGTTTTCGCATCAATTTTGTCACTATCTTGCCCATGTACACTTGAATTAATTTTTGAAATTGAACGAATCAAGTATGACTTCCGATAACCTGCAACTTGGAAGTCATATTGATTGCATCAAACAACATTTGCCTTCTTGAAGTGTTGGAATTAATAAATTAGTGCATTGGTTTACATTTCTTTGGATAAATTTGTCAAGAGCTGAAGTTTTAGCATGCATGTGATAAATGATACTGTTAAAAGTGCTTAATTTCTTCATTATCCCAAATATAGGTTGACACCAATGCTAATTAGACGATTCAATTCAAACACGTAAATACAATTATACATAGAAAGTCGGAACAACTTTGTATTTGACCGTAAAAAATTATGATGAATCCGAATTTTGTAATAATTGAAATGTGCTAAAAAAAATTTAGATTATTTGAAAAGCGCAAACGTTGATCGTAGCTCGAAGCTTATAAGAAAATGTAAAATTTTCCATTGCTCGTAGTTTTGATTGTGAGATAGATCAGGATTTCTCAAACATATATGTTGCCCGTATCGAAATTCTCAAAGCATTGTGTTTTTAATTATTATCATGAATGGACTTTCTTACTATCGCAAATCATGTAAATTTTAGGAGCAACCTCGCTTGATTCTTGCATTTCAGGTTTATTATTAGTATGTATTAAAGCTCCCGCTCAGAGAAGTAAGCAGTCACGAAGTTCAAAAACAAATTTCTCGCTTTGTGTGAGAGCTCCTTATATAGTTCTTGACTTGATCCCGACCCCAAACATCACTTAAAGATATCAGTTGCAAGCTACTGTGTGCGTTGCAGAACCAGACATTTCCTTTGGCAAACATTCGTCAAATCTCAGGTAGCATACTGAATTCAACTGGTGCTTAGTCGTGTTGGGGTTCTTTTGGGAGAAAGTGTCAGCCCATTTCAAGCCATCTACCTAACTTAAACGCACTCATAGGGGAGGTAACGGAATCAGGGAGATTGACTCATCCTGAGAAATAAAAGAAAGCACCATACAGTCTAAAAGTAACAAAACCAATAAATCTTAATTCTTCTTAATAACTAATTATCTGCTGTAGGGTAAAACGAACCATTAGCTCCCTAGTCCCTATGAATTTGCGGACCCCATGATTAGTATTGCTTTAGTAAGATACTTTATCCGCATCTACTTGAGTTATACACGCCCAGCCTTCTATTAGATCCATAGTAGATACTTGAAGAAGAGTAAGAATTAATTTTTTTTCTGAAAATTTGGGGGAGGCCAAATCCAGTTGAAGGGGAATAGATCAAATAGTTTACCAACATTCATTTTTAAGACCTTAGAAAAGTTGGTAGATAGGATTGTGATACCTCCTGTATCAAAAGTAATAAAATCATACCTACCTTTTGACATACCAAATAAGTAAGTTCTTCATACCTATTTGGCAACTTCAACTTAGCTACTAAATGTAATAAACCAAACTTTATTAATGAGGTAAGGGCAGAGTTTATTGATATCACTCTTATCACAACAGAGGACTTACATGAACGAAAGGTTTTCGATATATCCAGCCTATTTGACCACCAGTTGATTGCCGTTGTAGTGAGTAAAGACAGAAAGACCTCACTGGTCTACTGCAATCCCAGAAAAGCGCATTATATTGGATTTACCGATGCTACTAAACGAAGAATATATTCATATCCTACGAATTCATTAAGAAGTTGCAAGGATATCGACAAAGAAGTGAAATATGTCGCAAAAATCCTAGTTGATGTCTTTAAACAAGTGTTTCCAACCACTTCTGTCAAACACAATCAGGTAGGTTGGTAAAACAAAGAACTAAAGGAAGCTGAAAACAACGCATAAAGGTTGTTCAGATTAGCCGCGACATGGATTAGGAGGACTGCAAGTGGTATCTGAAGATTGACAAGACAAATGTGAGAAGAGAGAAAAGAGTGTCTGTGATGAATCTTTTTTATAGCAATCTGGATGGAGTCTAAGAAATATCTCGGCTAAGTAAGGCCCTGAAAATGGAAACATATATGGATGGTGATGCAAAGTGGACAAGCTACCACAAGGCACTTTTCAAACTCTTTCCGGGCTCAGCAGACGAAGAGATTGAACGGGAACATATTGAATTGATTTATATTTAACCAAATGAATATCGTAACTAATAGAAAGAAAGGTAGTAGATGAGGAAAGCGGCATGACCTTAACGATATGGACAAACATACGCGCACTGAAGGGTGTTATACTATCACCACTAGCGTATACCCACAGTTAATACAAGGGTGAATCAGATATAAATGGGAATTTTTTTACACAATTATTGAATAATAGACACAAACATCATTATTTCTCGATGTATTTTCCTGTATTGTCTATACACTTTTGCCACCGTTTTGGTAGCTTGAATATTACTTGTTCATAAAAAGTTTTAGGACGAGTTGTCAGTCAATTGCACACGTGCTCTTCGACTTCTTGATCGCTTTCGAATCATTTTCCTTTAAGTGATTCTTTCAGGGCACGAATAGAATTTAGTTACAGGGGCACAAGTCTGGTCTATAAGGAAGGTGTGCGAGTGTTTCCCGGCCCATTTTTTTCAGTTTATCCCTGGTCAAAGACGCGGCGATGTGCGGCCTAGCATTGTCATGGAAAAGGATGACCTCTCAAATGGGCATACCTTGTCTTTTGTTTCGGTAGGAGATTTTCGCTGATTGTAACAACTGGCAATAGTGGCCGCATTCACTTTTTGTTGGTCGTGAGGAGGATCAATGAGTTCAATAAACACTCGAACGGCACGGATGTGGTCATCTGTAAGACTTGTCCTTGGACGTCGATCATGACTTTCGTTTCCGATACGTTCTCGCACACGCTTAAATTCCCTGGCTCGCGTATACACTCGTTTTTGAGGCAATTTAGTGTCCCCAAACTACACCTTTAAACGAGTAAAATGTCCGATGGTGTAACACATTCATTGGTTAAAAACTTCATGATGATGCACTGTGTGATACACGGATGTACCTCTTGTTCAGTCATGGCTGTACTGAGAAGAGACCCGAGCATGGCCGTTAACTAAGCTTAAGAAAGACTTTAACGATATCTATAACAAATACATACTAGTTTTAAAAAGAAAACCATTTTTATACCATTTTAACTTGCTGCCATTTTGTTGCAATATCACTAAGAATCATTGACTGAATGAAATCTTAAAGATATTTTTAATTATTTATTTTCTCTGGAAATAAGAAGATCCAATTAAAAGTGTAGGGCCTTGTTCGATGGAAAGGCCGAATGGAAGAAAAACTGTACATTGTTTTTAATGTACTCAGAGAGCTTTAAAATTGGTATTACTTCCGTGTACGCAATTTAACTTTATTGAAACTTCCAGGCTATAAGGACCTTTCCTTGAACTACTTTAAATCAAATCTAAAGGTACCCGTATGAATTCACCGGGAACAGATTTTCAAAGATGTGCGTGTGTGTGAAAATTCCAAGAAGGATGTGTATCATATCCTTCTTGAAATTTTCATGCAAATCCTAACAAGCCCGTAGTGTCTGAGTTGATTGGAAGCACATATTGCTCAATAGCCATACATGGTTCTTGTTATAACACCGAAAATTGAAACCCCCATAACTTCTTAAATACTATCCGATTCGTCTGAAATTTTCATAGTTTATTGGATTTAAGGTTAGCCTTACGATTTTGTACAAGAAAATGCAAAATTGATAAATCATAATATTACTAACTAAGTTTAGTGAATTTGAACTTCTGAGGTATTTGTCGTTGCTGTACTCATAGAGAACTACCTCCATGATTTTTCAGATTTTTAGGCCCACAGATGTCCGATCGCGAGAGAAGGGGACACAATTTTTTCGTGTTTCTCCGCTTCCCGTGCCTACCCCGTCAAGGGTATTGTAATTTATAAAACATATTAAAAGATCTCATCAAGACCCTTCATTTGATACCCCACTCGACTATCTTTGGTGAACAAATTTTAAGGGTGCAAATCCTTATCTGGGGAGAGCCCCTTAAAAGCCTTTGACATTTTTTTTGACTTCGGAACTTTCATTAACCAAAAACGTTTGAGCTGTTCACAAAATTTGATTACAGTAGCTTCTATAGTTCCTGAGAAAGCTTCTGTGACGCACTGGCGGACAGACGGACCGACAGATATTGATATTACTAGGATATTGTTAAAAAAATTTTTTTACAAAACCCTAAGTAAGAGAACATTCTATCTGAAAAGTGCGTTTACTAAATTACCGGTTTGGGGCTTTGTGACCAAATTTTTACAAAGACCTATTAATTTCACGTCCTGTCTGCGTCGTCCGTGTTTAATCAGAACCTATAGCAGCTAGAAAGCTTAGCAATGAAAAGTCAGAAGTGGCGGTCTCTCAAAACTTTAGGTATTATCAAACATTGCAAAATTTTTTGAGGGAGGTTCCCCCTTATAATGAAGCAGCATCAACAATTTTTATTATAAAGGTAGTCGAGTGGGGTATCAAATGAAAGATCTTGATTAGAACTTTTAGGATCTGAAGCAAAAAATTCTTTTCGTGCATCAAGGGATTCAGGGGGAAGCAAAACGTACATAAAATTTGTGTCTCCCCCTCACGATTGGACACCTTTGGAGGTAGTTCTTTACGAGCACAAAGCCAACAAATACCTCAGAAATCATAACTCACTCAACTTTGTTAAAAATGGTATGATTTATAAACGTTGCGTTTTCCCCCATAAAATGAAAATGGTACTCGTACCGAAACGATATAAGGACCCGATGCTCACAAAATTTAGTGGAAATCAGATCATAATCAAGTGAGTTATAGCCATTTCTATTGTATGGATTTACAACAACAATCACACGTGTTGATGGTTGATATGTACATATTTCAAATCGATCTAGTTACTCCTGTAGTGTGGACAGTGTTTACTTTGAATATTTTCAATTGGCCGAGCATTCAGAAAAATTATTTAAGTTGGAATAAAATGGCGGCTGTGATATGTTTATGAAGGAAATTCAGCATCTTTCGGATAAATTTGAACAATTCCTTAAAGAAGCATTGGATGAATAATTCTAGGTATCGATTGATGCTATCAAAAAATTTGTTTCGAACACTAGAAAGTCTTCTGGTAGGAGCACTCCGCGGCCTACTTAGCTTGTTCATAAATTTTTTTTACTAGGGGTCTAAAACGGAGAATGTTATGATTCGAATTAGAAATGGTTGTCATAAAAAGATAAATCTATATTCTCTATTCCCAAGTGAAATATCACTTGTTAATTTATGGCCGAGAAAAGTTTTGAGTTGTGACAAAATGCGATTGGTGCACCAGAGCCCAATTTAGAATGAAATGGGTCTAAACAAGCTCCAAAGAGGATCTATTTTGCAAAGAAATTGGCCCAAAAAGCCCTAAATATGGCAAAATGTATATGAGCTAGCATAGACAAAAAGTTTTTTATGTTTAAGAAAATGTACAAATGTTCAATTTTAAATTACAGGGGTGTGCCGAGATGGAAATATTTTAATTACTAGTATCACCTAATAGCGTAGGAAAACTGGATACATAATTACATAAGAAGAAAAGGTAGCAGTGGACGAGAATTGTTTAATTTGAAGTGTGGACTAACACTGATTTTTTAATACCTTGTCTTTGTACATTGCGGTTAAATATCTTTCGTTGACAGAATAACTTGTCCATCAATTTTAATTATATTCCCATTTATGGGCAGATAGGCACTCTAAATTGAACACATATTATTTCAAAACCAAAAAAAAACAAACACTATATGGATTATAAACAAGTTTATGCTAAAGTATATAAATCAATTTGAAGAAAAATGGAAAACAACCAACCAACCTTTCTTAATATAAGATAATTAGAAACAACAACGCAGAAGAAACTTTTAGTTTACATCTAAATTTTTTTGAATTCTAATAAAATAATCCTAAACAGTATAACTTAAATCAATATATCCATAATACCATATTCTTAACCTATCAACTAACTTTAGCTCCTATTGTATTCTGAGAATAAATAAACTACAAATAATACTAAACGTATAAATAATGCACTAAATTAAAAAAAAAAAAACACATACACAAAAACAAAAAGAAACGAACGCTAAAAATTAGAAGAAATGAACGCTAACCACCTTTCAGCCAGTAATTCCTGGATCTCTCAATTTCAGCTCGATTAATTTCAACAAATCTTGCATCTAAATACATATCTCTATCGTAAATGTTAAGCCCTCGAGCTCAAATCCAGAGGATATTCTAATTTCTGATTGTCTATATGTATGCTATATAATCGGAACCTCACCAGAATCAAAAATTTACCGATTCCTTATACAAACGATTCTGGAGGAAGAAAGATAGTCGTGAGACAAGTCTCAGTGTACCCGACGGAAGGGTGGCATGATTGTAAGATCCAAGGGGTTTCGCTAACAATCACAGAAATCCCAATGTGACTCCGAACAAGTTTCAAAAGAAGTATATAGTTAGTTGCCTTTGTAGTTGATATACTCGTACTGTTCGATTAGATATACTATACAGTGTCTCCATCTGTTTCAGGCTTTTTATACAAACCAGTGATGCACGAACACGTTTTCTTTCGAAAATTCGTAACATTTCTATTGTACTAGCGCTCTGATCATACCAGATCGGACAATCATATGTCGAAACTGGTCTAACAGAGGCTTGTAACAGATAACTTTGACTTTCTAGTCAATTTATTGCAATGAAAAGGTTGTCGAAGGAACACGAATACTTTTTGCGCTTTATTGAGCATAACTTCAACATGTTGATTGTAGTATAGATAGCAATCCAGATGAACAACGGGGTATTTGACACACGATGTGTGAAGAAACCGCTCTGAACTACCCACTTCAGTCATATTATGGAAATACTTCCAATTACGTTTCAAATTCTGAATGGCCAACCGGAGCTTTGCTCCAAACAAAATTGTTTAACATTAATACAAATTTACTTTCATTCCAAATGTTGTTGAACATCCCATGAAAATTTCCTGGAATAACAGATGCTTTTTTACTTATGAAATTTTTTTGTAGCTACATGATTGAGTTGCTTATTTAATAATTTTTTCTGAAAACTTATTATAGAAGAAAGAAGTTTCGACGTATGTAGTAATTCTCATCGGGCCATCACTTTTATTAGATATACACCAGTGATGGCGACCAATATGCTTAGAGGTGAGAGAGTTATTTTTAATTTTCCTACTTATGCGAACTCAATATGTTCTTGTAACTACGATTTATGTTCAGGTTAAATTTCCTCCTGTAAGTACTTGTATTTGCTAAACTTTAAATTGATCACTTCACCATTATATCAATTTAATGTAAATCTATACGATACATACACTGAAATCGAAGCCATTCAATACTATATAGTGCGAATGGAGATAGAGAACAACTTTGGCTCATGAACCGTTCCTTGCTATAGACCATTCAAGATCTTGAAATCGCTCATCCTCTTTAGATTTCCATCTGTTCCAAGAAATGATTTCTCATACGACATATTGCATACCTTGGCGACAAGATGTCGGGGAAAATTATGCTCTAGGAGTTTGAAAAGTAGTCCATCTAACCAAACCGTATCGAAGGCTTTCTCCATATCAATGAGACACACTCCAACATATTCTCTGTGGGCGACTCTACATTCATCCTCTGTTTTTTTAGCTTCCAACAGTTGTCTGAGGTTATTTTCGCTATCGCATGAATAGTTGAATCCCTTGATCGACATCTAAACTGGCAGTTCGGCATGAACTCATATGAATAAATATGTTCTATTGATTTATGCAAGCAACTACTCATTAAAAGCAACGTTTAATGATTGTTTATCCGTTCTTTTCAGAGCATGTTTGTATTTTTTGCTGAAAATGTAAATTATTTATATTTTGGGCCAAATTAGGCCGTTTCCGTACACAAAATGCTGGGTGTACAGAGAGGGAAACACATGAAAAATGTGTGTTCCCCTGCCCCACGTGATTGGACACTTGTGATCTGAAAAAAAATGAAGATAGATGTTTATGAGCACAACAACAAACAGTATGATCTTTGCATTCCACATTTTCCCGAATTCAATCGTATGGATACCCTGAAACTTAACGAAATTCGATATTTAGATAGTCTTACAAAAGTACTTAATACTCTGTAAGTTTGATGAAAATCGAACCATATTCACGGAAGCTATAGCCAACCGAAATTTATCTAATTACAACAACAATGACATACACTTACCAGAAAAAGTATCCGTACACAACGAAAAGAAAGCATCAATTCAAAAAAATCATTGTACAGAAAACATTTATGTTTGAATTTTTTATCAAAAATTTTTATTCAGTATCTGAACAATATTTGCTAGACATCGTTTCTGTAGTATATCTTATTCTTCTTCTTCGTAACCCTGCAGCCCCTTTCGGACCTTCGCTTAGAGATAGTAAGAATAACTCATTGTCATGATCGAATGCATCGGCACTCCACAAGCTGATATGATCATTATCACGCTTTGGCCGTGTGTCCGTCCACCCAGCTGCGATACGTTCTGATTTTAAATTAACACGTATCATAACTGAATAGGCTTATAGTCCGTCTGAAGAAACACTCGAACTGAATCTCACCAACGAGACTTGAACCAGAGACCTTCGGCTTACGGGCTTAGTGCTCTAACCACTAAGCCACGCGGACTAGTATATCTTGAAATACTTTATTTTATATAATAAAAGTGTAAGCCTTTACTTAAATGAAACAGAAAAAGTATCCGTACATAACAGAAAATATTTAAAATAATCAAGATTTTTCGTTAAATTTAGTTGCTTAGTAGCTTATCGAGTAAGGTTTTCACTTGAAAACCTCCCCCAATCAGCGCCAAGTTATTTTTCCCTAATTAATCCAAAATAACCCGTTTTAGCATTTCCTTTAAAATTATGCTATTCTGATGAATCCAGCGCTCTAGCAAATCGCACACATGCTCAGTGGGATTGAGATCTGGGGATTGGGGTGGCATACGCAACTGATAATTTGTATTGTTCGGCAACTAAAGCTTAACGTTGTGGGCCGTGTGGTTGGGATCGCTTTCTTGCTGGAACCAAAAATCGTCACCAAGTCCCAACTGGCGAACACTTCGCTTCATACTGCTCTTGAAAATCGTTGAATCTATGAGGACACCTCACCAACTCCTTCCGCTACCATACGCCCCCAGACCATCACACCACTTCCACCATGTTTAACAGTTGGTGATTGGTTTTCCTTCTCAAGGGCAGTACCACTCTTCTGCCACACTAGCTTTTTTCCTTGATGCTAAATATGCAGAACTTGCTTTCATCTGAGAACAATATATGTTCCCAAAACTCTGGAGGCTTGTTTAAATACTCATTCGCAAAATTTACACGTTTTTTTTTCTATTCACTTCCGATATGTACGGTGTCTTACGTGCAACTCCGGTGCAATACCCATCTCTTTTTAATTTTTCGTACAATGTCTTCCTGCCCCTTGCCAAATGATTTTTTTAAGTTTTCCCTTATCTGACAAGCAGTTACTCCTGCGTTCTTTTTCACTGCTTGTAATACTGTACGTTTCCCACGTTTAGTTAATTTGCTTGGCAGACCGGAACGTGGCTTGAACACTATAGAACCAGTTGTATCAAATGATTGCACGACATACTAGATTTAAGGGTGGATTCTTCCTATTAATTTTTCTATTTCATGGAAAAATTTGCCTTCTTTGAGTTTAAAATTCCGTCGGGCGCAACTGATCTGCTAGGCACAGCGCGAGCTTATTGGTTTGCCCAGCCTGGTAAATAAGTCGCCTTTGATTCTTCCGCTCAGTAGCTGCCTCTCTATCAGTGCAACTGATAGTGGCAACTTCAGTTGATGGTTATCAATTATCAGTGCTGGTTGACAAGCGGAAAGATCTATTAGACACATTGCGCCCGATTACCGTACGGTTTGACAAGTACTCGTAAGCTTTCTCAGTAGTTTTAATACTGTGTCAAGCTTTTTTGCTAGTAATTTCATGTCACACAACATTATTCAGTATTATGTAATTAGTGAACCTGTTCTTGGGTTCTGGCTTATCAAGCACATTGCGCACGATCGTGCAATGGGTAGTAGAATATTTCAATACATATTTTTTTATTTATTGTGAAGTCATTTTCATAACTATTGTAAACGTTGGTTTGTTCCAGACATCAATATGTCAAAAAAAGTATACTCTATGAGCAAATCTGAAGACTTTGCAGAAATACGCCGTTTATTAGAAGCATCTGACGAAGAAGATGTTGAATTCAGGGATGAACATTTTTTAGACGAAAGCGATATTGCTTCTGAAGACAATTTAGAGGAGCGTCAAGAAGGATCAGAAAGGGAACAAGAATGTAGCGACAATGATGAAGACCAAATTACAGAGGATCGCGATTTTTATGCTGGGAGAGACAAAACAACTAAGTCGTATAAGACTCCTCGGCGAAACAATATTAAGATGTCTCATGACATCTTAACACAGTCAGCCGGAGTTATCGGTGCAGCCAAATTATCAAAAACTCCTGTCAAATCTTGGAACGTCTTATTTACAGAGGACATTTTAAATGATATCATAAAGTTTGCTAACCAGTATATAAATACCATCAAAGAATAATTTTCCCGAAAACGAGATGCAAAACATACAGACTTGGTCGAAATACGAGCTCTCATAGGATTACTTCACTTAGCTGGAGTTTACAAAGCTAACAGACTCTCTCTCTCTCTTGAGGAACTATGGGGAACGGGTGGTGACGGCATTGCTAAGTTTGGCCTGGTAATGAGCATCAAAACATATAAATTTCTAATCCGGTGTCCCAGATTTGATGATCGAGAAACAAGATCTGCTAGGAAAGAACTGGATCGGCTTTCTGCAATACGAGATGTATTCACAAAATTTGTAAAAAATTGTCAAGCAAGTTACTGTATTGGAGAAAACCTTACAATCGACGAAATGCTTTCCGCGGCAAATGTCCTTTTGACAATATATCCCGTCCAAGTCCAGTAAATATGGGATAAAAATTTTCTACCTTGTAGATTCCAGAATGTTCTATTCCTTCAATTTGGAAATATATGCTGGAAAGCAAAACGAAGGACCATTTTCTATAAGCAACGAGGCGCCAGATACGGTTAAAAGGTTGGCGGAACCATTGTTTGGTTCGGGAAGAAACATTCCTGCCGACAATTGGTTCGCACAAGTGAGTCTTCTAAATGAGCTGAAAGAAAAAAAACTTTCTTACGTTGGCACGATCAGAAAAAATAGAAAAGAGCTACCAAGTGATTTTATTGCTATCAAAGGCAGAACATAACACTCCAGTTTTTTTTTGGTTTTAGTAGTGATGGGAATACTTTGGTATCATACGTTCCAAGAAAAAACAAAAATGTCCTCCTTATATCATCATTATATGAAGATCAAGCGATTGATGTTTCCACCGGCGTAAAACAGAAACTGGAAATAATCAGTTTTTACAGTGTGGACATTGTAGACAAAATGTGTGGAGCATATGATGTGTCTCGCAATATGAGACGATGGCTGATGGTAATCTTTTTTACAATGTTGAACATTGGTTCAATAAACCCGCAAATCATTTATGTTGGCATTGGACATGCGGATCTGAAACGAAAATTTTTCATAAAACAGCTAGCTAATGAGCTTGTTCTTGGTCTACTAGCTCAACAAAGTACAAAGTCATTTGGAATCCCGGTAAATCTTTAACAAAAATTGAAAAAATTTACTAACACCAATTAACAGGAAAATGATGATGACAACCAGGTACATGCAAAAAGACGCAGATGTGAATCGTGTACTTTAGAGACACGTCAAAGAAGATTGAGTCAGTATGAATGCAAAAAGTGCCACACTGCTACTTGCCTCTCTCATGCTGCTTTCATGTGTCCTCCTTGTTATAAAAAAGAGGTAGAAGGATATATTTCTTCTGATACATCTGATTAATGAGATGAGAAGTATTTAAAAGTATATGTATTCTTGTTTTTATTCAGTTTAATTTTCACTCATATCATCAATAAGATCAGATAATTTTGTATACCCTTTCATGCATACAATAAAGATTTATTTCGTTTGAAAAATATATAAAACAATTTTATTGTTTCTTGAGTATTTGTAGCACTGTTGTGTAAAATGATAGTAGTTAACCTATTGTGTTGTTTATGAAAAAGTTTGTATATTTACAAAAAGTTAGCAGTGCGTCACAGGCTCAAAACACGAAACCCTCCTTACAGGAGCGTAGGTCGGTCTGCCCAAATTGTTAACTAATCAACATCCTTCATATAATTTTGCCAAATGCACTTCACGCCCGAAATCTTTTAATTCCTTGCGAAAAAACCAGTGACCTAGAAACTGGTCTGTTCCACTGGGTGAAATATTACATGATCTGACGAAGGTTAATAGTTGCATCTTTCCTTGCTCTGATGCAAATCCAGTTAGATGCAAGCCATTATGGTAATATGCCTATTGTTCGTTAGTTCAGCTACGCTAGCGCGCAACCAACTGTGTGATGCAAGAAACGTGTCTGTACACACTTACGAGTACATACTCGTACGTCGACATATCAATTATGCCTTCCTGCATAAAATTATTGTAATCAAACATAGAAAAGAATCATCCAACGCTTCGATGCAGTATTTCCCGTAATCCCTCCATATACTGCTCATGGTGCTGATGAACGTGGACGAATTATGCAATAAATTTACTTCATCAATGAGAGTGTGCACTATCAGTTGATTCGGAGGCTTATCAGTGGATTTATTTTTACTGCATAAATCTATCCATATTCATAAGTTGACAAACCACTGAGTTCACTGATAACGGCAGATTCTGGAAATCTTTAGGGAAGATAGGTTGCTAGCACTCCTAATTTTAATCCATGCAAATAATACAAGTCAATAATAATGAGTAATTGTATTTATTTTTTGTTTTGCAGAAATGATGAAGTTGAGCATAATAGTTTCCTGTCTTTTTGCTGTCGCGGTTTGTGGCGAGCTCAAAGTCGACGTAGTTAGCGTTCCGGAAGTGTGCGAACAAAAGTCCAAGACGGGCGACATGCTTACCATGCACTACACTGGAACTTTGACCGACGGAACGAAATTCGACTCAAGGTAAGTTTCCCACATGTTCATAGTCGTAATAGAAAATCGAATTTATAGTGATAACGAACTTAATCAACGGAATATGGCCGCGTCCTCCGTATGTAGGATGCATCGACAACTAGTCTGGATTGACCTCCTAGGAAAAACGGTACCAGCTCATATGGGCGTATGTACATGCAAGCGTGTCCTTTGACTAGAATCAAGTGCAACTTGGATGAAGCTGCTCGATGGGGCGCAGTGCGGCTCCATTTCGTTAAACAATCAAAAGGCTGCGTTCGGATATAAATTAGCAATATAATAAATCTGATAAGGTAGTCTCGTCTGACCGGGGAATACACTAAAGCTGAAGCCCTATCATTTTATTATAATACAATAAGGCTAATTTATTTTGGCCAGAGTTGAGAGCAGCTCGTGTAATGGTGCTGTTAGATAAGCATCTGCACGTAGTCAACGAAGAATAGGGAGACCAATATTGATGTCGGCAAGGACATCGAAAATAGTCCTTTTGAGCTTTGTGTACCTAACCAGGTCCCAGGTGATTTATTCACATCTAAAGGATTTCGTATTGCCAACAGTTGGTTGGAAGGGCAATTTGTTTTGGTATCATCGCAAGGACTTACACAATCATGAACTATTTTCGCGAGGTGTTGCTTTACGTGGAGTTTCACCCATTATAAATTGCGTGCTCATATTCACTAAGGATTGTGTGAAGAAGAAACAAAATCTGGTAGATATTTTATTCGCACTTGATATTTCCATAAAATGTTCGTTGATATTAATTAGTGGTAATAATTAATAGCACGTTATACGGTACGCTGCCGTCAGCGAGAAATTCAAAACGAAGTAGCGCATCGGGATAAAGGTGGAATAAGAGATTTTACTCCTTTGCGGATCATATGTAGGCGTATAAAAAATCACTTTTGAGTCAGGAAAGCATGCTTGACTACATTCTCAATTTTGGAAGTTGTGTTCAACATTTGTCTAGGTAATATAACTAACGAAGATTTATGTTCCTGTCAATTTTTAAAACTTAGAATATTGAAAAATATTCTCTAAATAGAATCACTAACCTTTCAAGTTTGCAAGGACCAAATCTACATTCTTTCGCAATGGATAGGAAAATATAAATGTGACTTGCAAATATGTGCATTGCAGCTAACTTTATTAGCTTTCGTGGAAACTGCATTGGTCTGATAAAAATTTTATGGCTCATAAAGTAACGGATGATGCATTTTAAAATCTATCTGAATCTAATATATTTAAACTAGTGCCGTCTAAAAACTTGATTGGGTTTAAAAACGGCTACGTTGAATACTATTAGTTTTGAAAAAATCATAGCTGAGGGGGCAGAGGTAACAGTTTTAAATAAGATAATGGAAGAAAATGGTTGTCCGTCTTAAGATTGAATATTTTTAGGTCCATATTATGTAATATCAAGATGTGCTACCTGAAAAGTAATTCAGAAGGAAAAAAATCATCAAACGTTTTGCTAATACTTATTTTGGACTTTTGTCTTATAAAGAGATAGTTAGTTGGCTGGTTATCATGGTGGTCTGAGCTTTATATAGACCTTCAGGGTCCATACTCAATGTTATAGAGCCTGCGTATTTGTTACGGTGGATGTTTCCAGGTTAAGTTGCAAGGATTCTGCGGCCAATGTGAAATTCAGAATTTGCCTCATACCACATTTAAATCTCTCGTTCAGAGTGTTTATGCTTTGACACCCTCTATGCCTTCCATTTCGTGTGGGCGAAAACCATTTAACTGCATAGGAGGTGCTCTACCGCCTCCTTTCCCCTATCCTTTGTTGCAATTTCCACTCTGTAGGCATGTACTCCTACGAGACAGTGGCTGGGACAAATCCTTATTAGTTGCAAGGAGAGTGCTTTTGGCAGTTTAATAAGGAAATCCGTTTATTTTTTGCGATCGCGATAATTTTGCCCTCAATGATGCTTGAAAAATGTTGCAATAGTCAAGAGTCTGCATCTGACGATAATCCGCAGCTCAGGTGTGTAAATTATTGGATGCACGTCGGGATTTATTTTGGAGCCGTCCTTATAGACAGTTATCGCCTTATACGAGTATATATTAGCTTCTCCTTTCATCCAGCAACGAGTAATGGTAACCGATTAACTTCTATCAAATTACTGGGTAGTGCTCATATAGGCAGTCACAGTTACCGCTAAAAGTGTTACGGATGGGGTAGAGAGGCATCAACATTAGCTCACCACGAACACTACCATCAGTCGCGTGACTGGTTAAACAAAACAATTCTAAGCCGGACTCGATTAGGGTTTTGGCTAGTACTTTTTAATTGTATCCGTAGCAGTAATTTAAGTACGAGAACTTGTAGTCATGATTTTAAAAAGAAAAAAAAAAATAAAACCCATACTGGTAGATAGGTACGTTGCTGCGAAAGTATATGCCACATCAGGTCTGGCGTTAATCGAACAACAACTTAATTTGGAAGGAATGTCTTGAACCACTGGCCAGTAACTTTCACATCCTGAACGAGAAGTATATCGCCACATATTCAAATGCTACCGAAATTTCGATCAACAAATTAACACCAGGGTTAAACATCGTTTAGAGACGGAAAGTGTACTAATGAGACGAGTTGCGGATATGTACCGACCGACTACAAAATTGTGCATCATGACTGAGGATTGTCTACAGCTAAAGATTAAGGAGACGAGTCAACATCCGAAGCTGATCGAAATTCCGGCAGCGGTAACGACGACGACGAAGACAATGTAGGTGAAAAGGATGAGAAAGCAGAAAACGCAAAAAGCTGAGGTTAGTGCGATAAGTCGCACAATATCTAACAACTCCGTCAAAGGAGAACGCGAAAAGCGAAAAGCAATGTTTTCTACAGTACTAGTTATTTACACAATTTTTTTAAATGAAAATAATAAAATAACTTAGCTAAATATTCACTTTCCCGGATATTCTCCTCCAGGCGTACTTGACGGAGCGTCGTATGACCAAAAGCACTAGTCAAATCACATAGAATAAAACGCGGAAAAGCAGTACTTAAATTCACATAATTTTATACCGAACTATTTAATAATAAACAATTTAATCTGACATTCCAAGCTGTCAGAGAAGATATTCAGCCGATTCAGCCGTGATTGTGATGATCGCCACCAGAGTTGTTGAAGGTGGACTGAAAATCACGCCGAGTTTGAGTGGAACCACTCCACGGGAACAGGAAGAGCCACTCCAAAGAAGTGGCTGAACCCGAGACAAAGAACTCGGTCGGAGAGCGGTAAAGTGGCCGTTAGAGGGAGATTATATAAGAGCGTGACGAATGACGCGCCTCCTCTTTCTTTGGATTGGCGACTCGAAGGTGAAAAGGTAGAGCGACGGCGGACAATGCAGAATCCGTCGGCTGGATTTTTGAAATCAAGCAGCGAAGAAGGGGCCCCTTTATACCTTGTAGACCAGTAAGTTTTGCTTCTAAAGATTTCTTCTTTTCCGCTCGATAGCAATTGTGAATTTAGTGTGGTTATTCGCATAAAGAAATTTGAAAAGAAAGATAAGTTTGTTGAACGAAAATTTCTTTTAAAAAGTAATTACAGTTAAAATCCAGTAAAAATTAAAATCTCTTTATAAAACACATTTGCATTTGAGTTTCAGGTTGTAACTGGTGGCGCTTGGGTGTGAATTCGCAGAAAGAAAATTTAAAGTCGAGTGTTAGTACCCAGGGAGGTGTGTAGAGTGTGCCGAATTCTCGTGACTTTAATTTGCCTGATAGAGTGCAGTAGGGCCATATAATTCTGAAGTTATTGTGTCCGATATTTCGCGTCGGGGAAAGTGGTGAAGTGTCCTTTTTCGTGCTGCAAGAAAAGGCAACCGGCAAGCCGTATTCTCGCTTGGCGGCCTATTAGGGGCTTGGCGGACAAGCGAGTGGCGCCCCACGCCCGTCTCCAAAAGAGCTTAACCGGGTCCGTAAGCCCCGCCGGAGCACCCTATTCCTTTTGGGTGTAACAGAAGGTCAAAGTTGCTATGTACATAGGAACACACTGAAAGCTGCTTTTAGTGGCAGAGCCTCATTGCGCATCTGTTTGCTGTGTATTTCGCGTATATGTCCATCGAAGATACTCCTGATATGTAGAGGGTCTAAGGAAAGTCTATTCAGTGCTACTGATATTCTCAGACATGCCTGCTTTTATATCCTTTCGGCTTATGTCAGTGTATTCCTTTGTTTAAAGCAGACTACCAGGTTAAAAGGTTTAAACAAGATTAGCCTTACGAACGGCATGTAAATTCAGAGCCAGATCACAAGCCGTGGGCCCCACCTCATCCGAACAGTTTTTTACAGAAGAAGAAAGCAATTGCTATTTTCTATCTTTCCTCAATATTATGCATGACAGTTTACTTTCTAGAATACCACTTTGCATTGCTTGTTATCAGTTTGTCGCTAGTTAAATTTTGCAGGTCAATTGGCAGAGGCTGATTTTTTCTAGTAAATATGACTAAGTCTTTTGTGAGCTTAAACTGGGTCTCCTCGTAGTTGATCACTCACTAAATTTTCCAAAAGCATTTGGAAGCCGTTTGAAAGTGGCAGTTGTCTTAGCCGAGGTGGTATGCTGAGGTCGGCTAGCACTCAATCTTGTCGTAGGTCATGCTGGGGTACCCTCTACCCATGCTGGGCCACCTTATACAATAACATGGTAATGGGTACGTTGTTATACGCTTGAGCTGGTACAAGCGCCACAAAAGAATAAGGTGATATTGATTACTTTATGATTACTGTTCCATTGCAATGAATGTATGGTACCAACAAAAACAAGGTAAATGATGAAATTTATTTACTGTCCTTTAGACACTGAAGTTGACTCAAAAGAATCAAAACGCGTTTGTGCACACAAAAAAGCAAGGCCCGACAGCTTTTCAAGAAAGTAAAAAAATTAAAATATTTTTGAATATGCAGTTTTTAACAATTTTTCCAATTTTTGAAAAAATTAACCAATTTGAAATATTCGTGAGCAGTAACATAAAAGCCCTTCACTTTGAATATTTTCATCTGAGCGATGTTAAAGATTTTAAAGTGAGCTTTTCTAGTTTATATTAGCGATTTCCAAGGCAGTTAAAAATTAATTGAAAATTATCAAACAATACACTATATAAACATAAGGATAAATGATCTTGTGAACGTGGCTCTGCGTATGTTTGCAGAAGCCAATAATTTTCGGCATATTCATTTACAAGAATATCAATCCCCCTACTGACATTAGTGGAAGATAAATAAATTATGAAAAAAAATAAATTGCTAGACTTTCAGAGAAATTTTCAATTGCATGCATTGCCAGAGGAATTATTTTTAGAAAATTCGAACTGTAGTAGACCTACTAAGCTAGCTCTGCACATACTATCTGAGGACAATGGTGTCAAATCACTAAAACAAGTAGAAAGAAAACTTGCTTCACTTTTAAACGAATCGAAGTAGTTGGTAATAGTGATCTTTTATCGAAATAGAAGTTTGAACGCTTACGAATATTGAAGACTTGCTCCGTTGAATGTAGTTTCGAAACTCCTATCGACGATGAACAGAGTTGATAGTCCTTAAACGTCAAAGATTGATTGAGCAACAGCTTGAAAATGAAATTCGTTTCAGAGACTTAGTTTAGGCCACATGTAAATTGGCTTGATGTTGGATTTTGCAATCGGGGCATCATATTTGGCCCTTGAGAGCCATTCGGACATATATAGAATTCGTAATGTCCACTCAAAAATTCTGACATCTTCTGTCAATGCCATTTCTCGAATCCATTTTTACTTGCTACCTTATTTATATGCTTTTGTCTGCGGTTTGAATTATATCTTCTATGAAACTAGCTTTGAGATCGTTTGTACGTATTTTTACATATACTCGTACAGGGTTTTCCAATAAGAGGTGTTATTTTGATATTAAAAGAAAAATGCCATTTTTAGGTCTTTGTAAAAAATTTTTTTACAAAGACCTACTAGTTTCGCGACCTGTCTGTCCGTCTGTCCGTCCGTCCGTCTGTCCGTCTGTCCGTGCGTCACAGCTGATTTCCTCAGAAACTATAGAAGCTAGAATGCTCAAACTTTGTGAAATGGTCAGAAGTGATGATCTCTCAAAAGTTAAGGCCTTAACAAAAATTTAAAAAATGTTTAAGGGGGGTCCCCCCTAATAACGAATTGGCCCTTAAAAATTTTTTTTCATCAAAGGTAGTCGAGTGGGGTATCAAATGAAAGGTCTTGATTAGAAATTTTAGAATCTGAAATAAAAAAATCATTTTATGAATTAGGGAGTCCAGGGGAAGGCAAAATGTACCCAAAATTTATGTCCCCCCCCCTCGCGATTGGACACCTTTCAGCCGAAAAATTTGAAAATTATCACGAACGTGGATCTATATGAGTACAAGGGCAACAAATACCTTAGAAATCGAAATTCGCTCAACTTTGTTAATAATAGTATGATTAGTAGATTTTACATTTTTGCCCATAAAATCAAAACGGTAAATTTAAACTTCTTGAAATTTCACAATTATATAGACTAACATAAGATATATATGTTCACAAAATTTAATTGAGATCGAATCATAATCAAGTGAGTTATAGCCATTTCAATTATATGGAATTACACCAACAATAACACGTGTTTATGGTTGATATAGGGTTTTCCACTAAGAGGTGTTATTTTGATATTACAAGAAAAATGCCATTTTTTAAAATAAATGATCGAATGTTTTTTTCATTATAAAGAAGAAGATATGCCGTTAATAGCAATAATCAACATTGAGCAAATAACTAGGACACGCTTACAGGACCATATCCTCTTCATAAAATTTTCCATAACCAAATCGCAAAGTGGTTGCACTCTGTCCTCGATAGCCTCACAAATTTCATCTTTAAGATCTTGAATCGACGCTGGGCTTTTGGCATAGGCCTTCTCTATCACGTGGCTCCAAAGAAAGAAGTCGCAAGGTGTTAAATCAGAAGATCTATTCAAAATAACACCTCTTATTGGAAAACCCTATATATATTTAAAATTCACTTGGGCACTTTTTCTTGCAATTTTCATGAAAATTTAAGGAATAGTGTTTAACTTGAACATGTTCAATCGGCCGAGCATTCAGAAAAATCATTTAAGCTAGATTAAAATGGCGGCTGCACTGTGTTTATGAAAGAAACTGTGCATCTTTTGTATAAATTTGAACAATTTCATATCTAAGTATTGGATGAATAATTCAAGTTATTGATTCACGCCATTAGAAAACTTGTTTCTAACCCTAGGATGTTTACAAAGACCTTCTGGTAGGAGCACTCTCCTGCTTACTCAACTTGTTTAATATAAATAATCGGATGTTTATTTCATTATTAAGAGGAAGGTATGCCGTTAATAGTGAAAAATGACATCAGGCAAATGACCACCACGACAACGCTTACAGGGCCATATCCTTTTCATGAAATTTTCCATAACCAAATCGCAAAGTGGCTGCCCTATGTCCTCGATAGCCTCATGAATTCCATCTTTGAGGTCTTGAATCGACGCTGGGCTGTTGGCGTAGACCTCCTCTTCCCCAAAGCAAGAAGTCGCAAGGTATTAAATCACAAGATCTCGGTGGCCAATTGTGATCACCTCTTCGAGAGTTAACACGGTCCGGAAACTTTTCCCGTAAAAGATCAATGGTTTCGTTGCTTGTGTGGCACGTAGCGCTGTCTTATTGAAAGTAAACGTTGTCCAGATCAATACCATCTAATTCCGGCCATAAAAAATCATTAATCATCTCTCGATAGCGCAATCCATTCACCGTAACTGTTGCTCCAGTCTAATTTTGGAAAAAGTAAGGTCCAATGACTCCGCCGGACCATAAACCGCACCAAACAGTCGCACGTTGAGAATAGAAAGGCTTTTCAACAATAACTCTTGGGTTTTCCGAGCCCCAAATGCGACAAGTTGCTTGGCGAAGCCACCGAGGTGGAAATGGGCCTCATCACTCAAGATGAATTTTCAATGGAATTAGGGATCATTTTCATGCATTTCAAGGACCCAATCAGCAAAGACACGACGTTGTTGATGATCAACCGGCTTGAATTCTAGTGTTAACTGAACTTTATAAGCCTTAAGACCCAAATCGTTATGCAAAATACGGTGTAATGACGTTTATGGAATGCCTAATTCCAAAGAACTACGAGAATGGACAATCCTGGGTTTTCTTCAACGCTTTCGGCTAAAGCAGAAATATTCTCGGCTGTTCTTGAGTGGTGTGCACGGGTTTTATTCTTCACATCACTAAGTTATCCCAACAGCTCGAATTTCCCCACCAATTTCTGTATTGCGATCACGACGACCTAAAAATGTTCGAGTTTTACGAACCGTCTCTGCCGAATTTCCACCATTTTTATAGTGAATTTTAATAATTTCAATACGTTGTTGAAGCGTGTATTGTTCCATTTTTATCAATGGCGTAGTTTCCACTTGTCAAATGTCAAAAAATGACAGCTTCAAAAGTGACATCTACCGAAATGCGGGCTATTCAAAATAACACCTCTTATTGGAAACCCCTATAGTAAGATATTTAAGCTGATGATATAAGCACCGATAAAATTTGTTTTTCTTTTTTAAGTTTATATAGTAGCTAAAACTAAAGTCTTTGATTTTTAGGGCTTTGTACTAAAATAGAAAACCCTCTTGAATTTGGTTTTGTCTGTCCATCCGTCAGTATGTCACTGCAGTTTTCGTTCGAAACTATCGCAGCTAAAGACACCAAACTTTATGGGTAGATCAGAAGTTCAATAAATTTTTAACGGTATTTAAAGGAGCCTCCATATCGGACGGCGATTCGTACAAAATTTTTCTACCGAAGGTAGTCATGTGGGGTGTAAAATGAAAGCTCTTGATGAGAGCTTTTCAAAAAAGATCTTGAAACAGCTTTATGGAGTGGAGTGCAAAGGAAAGGGAAATATACGAAAACTTCCTCGCACGATTGGACACAGTTTATCCGAAAAATCTGAAAAAAACCCATGAAAGTAGATCATTCATTATAAGTACAACCACAATAAATGCCTAAGAAGCCCAAAATTCGCTCAACTTTGTAAATTATGATATGATTTATGAATTTGACTCCTTCCCCAATAAAATCGTATGGCTATGAAATGTGATATTTACGTAGTCCTATAAACAATATACGATTTTGCTATTCTATGAACTTTTTAGATAAAATGAATAACAAATATTTTTGAGAATTCCTGTTGTGAGTGATTTTTATTGCATTGCAAATGAAGCGACGATTGATTTACTTTTAAACATGTACATCTCTTTGACGTATTTCTTGATTTCATTCGTTGTTGGTGACTATATATCGTAAGTTAAATACAAAACCCTTCTGACAGGAGCGTAGATCTGTCTACCCAACTTGTTACGTTTTTTAATTTATGGTTATTACGCTACTATCTTCCTGCCAATTATATCCCTATTTAAGAGATATTAGTAAGATCTAATATTAGAAATTGTTGGTGATTGTAGTGGAAATTACAAAACGACGAAACTTTTATTGGCCTTTTTGCAACTTCGTGGTGTTCGAAAGCCGTTATTTTTTTATCTTAACCAAATATTTTACCCCTCTTCTACAACACATGCACACACACTGTAAAACTACTATTAATTTTTTTTAAATACTCACCCAAGTGCTTGACTGAAATTGACATTATGTCTCACGGAACACAGGGCAGATAAACTTATTATTGAGTCATGACACTCGCTCTTATCAGGCTTCGTACTGAATTAATAAAACTTTATTGGATTTATGAACTGTTATTTTTCCAAGATTTGTATTCCAAAACTCAGTGGATTATTTTATGCACTTAGTGTTGCTTTTAGATTTTTAAACAAAAGCTTTTGAAAATTTTAATTTTTTAAACGTATATCTCAATTCTTTGTCATCTGTTTTCTATCATCAGAATTTGATTTTTTTGTTTCAAAATACTTTAAACGTTTCATTTTTCTAAGATGCTGTAAAACTTTTTGATAAAGCTTCTTAGCACATAAAGAACTTTCAAGCATCTGGCATACATGTACCTAAATGTTTTTCGTATAAGGTTTTGTAAATTAGAAGCATAGATTTTGGCTCTGTGATCACAGAGTTCAGGTTCGAGTCCCATCACAGGCATCAACAAGTGTTTAAATAAAAAACAAATATGAATACTGCTGGGTTGCTGAATGCTGAAAATTTAAATGGCCCACCCCGAATTTGTAAAAGTAAGCGCCCATGATGTGCTGCATATTTATAAATATATATATATATATATATATATATATATATATATATATATATATATATATATATATATATATATATATATATATATATATATATATATAGTATCTCCAGTCTATTCCAACCCGACCATCCTTCTTGATAGAGGGAATCTTTCAACACGGGATATGAAAAAGTTATTCTCAATTTTAAGATTACTCGCCTGACCACTGCAATACTGCCTACGAAAAATAAACGGTCAACAGTAACTGCATACTCGTATGTTGTACTTTTAAAAGAAGAGCGGAATCCTCTGCATTGTTCTTCGGACCACATAATGCGGCAGATTCGTGCCCAAATGCACAAATGCATTTTTTGAAGATATATTCACCTTTCCCATGAATATGTTTTTTCTTTTCTTTCAAGCTTAAATATTAAATTGACTAAAGCTAGTGCTCAAAGTGGCAAAACGTGATTCACGACAATTGAGATAATCGATCAGTATATTTTATTTACAATTTGATAAAAAGTCTGATTCCAAAAAAGATTATTACATCTTAAGAGTGTAGACTACTTCCGTCTCTATTCTGACAATTCAGCACAACCTTCATAGATAATTTCAGTCTTCACATATGCCTTATTGATAATTAATTTTTAATATGTATAATTTCCTCATCAAACGCTGTCCTTTGAACGAATTACTTTTCCCTAGGATGAAGGCTTACATCAAATAATATATCATAGCGAACAATTTCCCAACTTTTACTGACATGACCCCAATATTTCGCTCTTAATACAAACACATATTTTCTAAATTCAATCTGTGAGAATTTTTCTCAATTCCTTTATAACATCTCTAAAATAAAATATCTCTTTTGCTTTAAGTATTCAAAAGGATGCATTGGAAATCATTTTATTTTTCCGGCTGCCGTCCATATTTACTGATTCATCTTTCGTTCGATTTTCTAACGGAGTTATAAGTCTGTTGCCAATGAAATTGTCTAGAAAAGCCGTTTGCCGGAGAAAACTTGGAACGGGGACTAAAGGAAATTGGCAAACATGAATCTGAGCTCTTTTATAATTAATCAAGCACGTACATGGCACGCTCAGGTGAACGAAAGGCAGATGAGAGCTCGTCTTTTCATTAATGCCGCATAGTAATGGAAAGGAATTCTTACTTAACTTAAAAGTGGCCGGGACAGCTGGTATGCATTTGGCAGAATTTAATTTTACTTCGTTGTGTATTTAAGAAAGGAAAAAATTTTCGCTGGCCCTTTCGGAATAGAACTCGAACTCAGCCCAACTCATGCCATCTCTTTACGTTCACAGACCGCATAAAATTCATAAAGTGGATAATATTTGTAAGCACCAATAAAGACAATTTACCTTCCGCGAAAATCACCATTTCTCGAGATAATTGCCTTTATTGCACCTTAAAAAATCTAAACCAAATTATTCATCATTGCGTGTAGCGAGCAAGTTAGTGGCGTTCATATGGCTCATAAAATGTCAATCGTTATGGAGTGAGAAGGACGTATAAAATTTTCATGAAAAGTCTCCTTAATGCAGCTATCCACCTAGACTGAGCGCTTCCATCCGAAGTAACCGAGAAATTATCATGAAGCTTGTCGCAGAGTTGTGGAACGCTCTGGTGAATAAACACAGCAATCGAACGGGATGTCTTGTGCGGCGCATGGAGCATCCTTTGTTTTGGTAGCTGGTGTGAAAGCTTAGGAAACGTGTGACTGCCACAGATATTCATAGCATATGATCTCATAAAAATTCATACAAATGACTAAACACAATTGTGGCGGGCACAATGTTATTCCATCGAAGTCTTTTTATCGTCCCCATTGTCAGCACTGCCAGTGTAAAAAGTACTCACCCACTGTCTGTGGTCGCAACCCACCCACGACCTCGGGAGAACTTGAAGCGGATCTCTCAAATGCTTTTCACCTGTTCGAGTGACTACAAATGTATCGTGTGAAAACCCAGGATGTACTCGTATTTTTGCCAGCGCCAGATGTTGGTGCATGCGACAAGGATAAATTTTGGTGAGAGATTTACATGTCTCGGACGTCTCAATGTTTGATTATGTTGTCGCACTTAGTCGAGTTTCTGGTTCAAGTCGCGTGAAATATTCACCTGTTTTGGTGTCGGCGCAAAGACCATGCAGTTCCGAAGGGCAGGCTAAGTGGAAGTGACTGCAACACATGCAAAATCCAAATGCTGTTACACAAAACTTTGCTACAAGTTGGGTGAGCAATTTAAAATTTCGTTGATTGTATCCTTCGCCAGTGTCCCTAATGACTTGCTCTCACTCGCCGACCAGAAGAGGCCATCACCTTCTACTTGAGACCAACTAGGCATGCATGATGACATGGAATTATTAAAACTTTTATTTTGTATGGAATTTGAATGGTTTGTGTTAAAGGATAATTAAACGTTAGACCGTTGCTGTTAGTAAATTGATTTTGGTGATATATGAATTTATCTACTTCCCTGAGCGACAAATCTAATTAATTCAAATGTTCAAGCTACAAAGTTAGATGAAGCTCTTGTTCGGCGCTCCGAAGCTCATTTTTGCATCCTGATTAGTATCTGGAAATACTGTTGCTTTACTAATGATAAATATCACAAACGTATCCCGATACCTTGCCAAATGGAGTGTACTTGTATTATTAAGTTCATTTCAGTTTTATGCCACGGAAGGGATAATTTTTTTACTGGATAGTTTTTCGTATTTTTATTTTAAAAAAATCAAGTACCCCAAAATTAACAGTGCTTAATCTAAATTGCCGTTCTATGATGGAAAAACTTACACTCAGCCAACAATGATAAAGCATTAAACAATGATAAAACATTTTCTAATCAAAATTTGTGGTCTTCATTTGTTTAACGCAATTTAACCTTCCTTTGTTGGTTGTTGATTACAACTTGCTCCACCTCCTCGCAAAAGGTTTAGTTGTTTTTGGATGGCGCTAAGACGAAACCAATGCCTTTCCATTTTCAGCCTTATAGTCTATATCATGGGTGTCCAACGTTACAGTGCTTCTTGTCCATACTGAAAAATAGCGAGTTTGTTTGGGCCGCACTAGTTATGTTCATCATCAGGTAATAAATGAAACAACAGCATTATTTTGATATATTATGTCTTTTAGGTAATACATATATAAACATTATAATTATGTAATTTAAAAAATTCAAGGATATATTTAACATTGATTTTAAATGACGGTTGCGTCAATGTCTTGCTCGATTGACGTTCTCAAGATGTTCATCTAACATTCTGGTCCTTATTTTATTTTTGTGAGTTTCATTCTCGAAAATAATTTGACCTTCTTGGGCGGCACTGAAACTAGTTTTAGGCCACATGCGGCCCGGGGGCCGCACGATGGAGACTCTCGCCTTATATTTTCTCTGGTAACCAGATGTGAAATGTTAATTTTGAAAACTGAAAGTACCTTGTTTGCAATAATTAATTCATAATATATCCATTAATTCATAATTATATCCAAAAACAAATATCACCGACTTTATCGTCTGTACCATTCCATTCCATTTGCTAACCTATCCATTTATCCATTTAGTGAAATTGTAAAAAAATATTTTGGATCAATAACATAATTCTTCACTGGACCCAAAAATGAATACAACACCTTAACCTGCCATCAAGGAAACATTTAAGCCGGGTCATAGTTCCAACTTAAATTGTCACCACCCGCTTTTTTACATTTTGTCCCTCCTTCATATGCTCACTGTACGTGATGATTCAATCGATTACTGAGGTAGAAAGCATAAACGAATTAGTGGTATGGCTGGTGAATCTCTAGTCACTAAATTCCCTCCACAGATGTTGTTCGTCTGGCGAGCCTCCGGTCTACAAGAAGTTGATCTTCAGACTAGAAAAGGTTTCGCACTCAGTGGACACGATTAGAAAATTGTTTATTCATTTGTCTTGATGAGGAAGAATCGTTAATGTTTTTTGTTGGTTTGTTGGTTTTGGTTATAGTAACCAAAAGGCTGAAAAGCCACCATTGATCATGACTGGATTGTCACTTGCAGTTTTCGCTAAAGCGAATATCGCAACTTAAGCTTCACATCTAAGACCATCTTTTTTATGGTTCGCCGATAGTTTTATCATCAGTTAGTTATTGCTCAGTTAAACTTTCATTTTTGGACTAAATTTTTCCATAAAACTATTTATTCTCCGAGCAAATGTTATTTTCATCAGCGTCTCACCTTATTGTTAAACTATAAAATTAAACACCAACAAAAAGGGTGGTTATGTCAGACGGAGCCTATTTTCGTGGTTCTGAGTTGTAGCTGATCTCTTGGGCCATTCCTGTCCAATCATGTGGAATGCACTTTTTCGGAATGCTGATGAGGTTGGGAAATCTATGCTATTATATTTTTCAGATAATTTAGTGTTTAGTCCAGCTATTCAAAGCACCAAATCGAACTAAGAAAATAGGTGCTTTTTGTATGAATAGGAAAATAGAGTAACTTGCATGAATTTCATCAATGCATTCATTTTCAAAAAGTCTCCTTTTACTTCAAAATTTCTAAATTATTTTGAAAATTCCTTTGGAATTTGAGCATTTTTCAAAAACAAAAATACATTTCGAACGTTTAATTATTAATGCAGAAAAAATATCGCAGAAGGATATGTATTTTTAAGATTAGCAACCTCGTATAAGGTACTGAAATGAGTAACTAACAAATCCTTCTTCACTTCATTATATACGGAGTGGACGAATTGGGCACAACAACTGAAAATAGCTCAAATCCAACGGCGTATAGCATACAATAAAAAATAATTGTTTCATATGCAGTATGCTTGATCAGGTGGATTGAAAAGTCAACTACGGAAAAAAACAAAATTTAGATCGTTTGAACATGCGTCTTATAAAAAAAATGTCGCTTAATATTGTTTGTGACATCTGGTAGAACACATGAAGTGTTTTTACTGCATATTAACCAGAGAAGTTCATCTTAGATTGCTTTATTTGGAACATTTCTAATTAGTAGTTAATATACCTTCAGGCTTAGCTCTTTCTAAGATGAACTTTATTCATACGTGGGCTGCATATGTCGTCCTAGGCCATTCTGTATTCGTTCGAGGACTGCGCAATTCTTTCAATCCTAAGTAGCATAAGCTTAGATTTGCTCATTCGTGGACTATTCAACATCTCCAATGCAAGCGTTTTGTCTATGTGCACGTGAGCCTTACAGGTCTTTCGATCCTTTTGCAGAGAAAAATCAAGTTGTAGCGTTTACGACTACAATAAATACACTCTATCTCAACCCTAATCGTTCTTATATCAGGCAAAATTCTTCCTTATCACAGATTTTTATATCCAGACACAGATTATTTCCTTTGAAATACCAAAATCTCGTTTAAGAGCCTTCATGAGTAGTTCAACAGTAAATTACCGTTTACTCTGAAACTTCCACTCCGGATTTAAAATTTAACAAAATTTCACAAAAAGAGTGAAGCCCAACAGGAGTTCTCAAAGCGGTCTTACTTGTGAGTTGTTTACACTGATCTATAGTATAAAACAACGATATTTGAACTAGGTCATTTCAGCATAAGTGGTGAGCACTCCAAATACTATATTATACATACTTCCTTGCATAATTGCCTAAAATTATTGAGATTTATTTTTTAAGGTCAAGACGATTAATGCGTACCTTTCTACTCGTAGTTCAGAAATGTCGGACTATCCTCCACACTAAAATTATAATTTCATGAAAAATAGAAGACTCCGATTTATTTTGAAGATACATCAAAAGTCATCATTTTATGCTTTTCTTCAGCATAGGTATAAAAAAACTCACAGGGTCAATATCTGCCTATCAACACACTTGAAACGTTTTTTGATTAGAAAAATAATACAGATTTAAAAATGTTTATTCACCAATATATGATAAGCCGTGTAGTGTTGCAGTCAAAGTGCTTGCTGCGTAAGCCGAAAGTCCCTGGTTCGAACCCCGGTGGTGATATTATAATTAATTTTTGAATAGTAAATGTTGGTTTTTCTGCTTTTTCCAATCGAATGATAATCATAATTTTATTTAAATTGAATTTGATATTGTTTTTTTGATTAATTGTTGTTGATTAATAATGTATAAATTTAGAGAGCCATTTGGGCCATTAAATTTTTAGTAACTTTCATTGTTTGGAATTTACTTTATATTCTTTAAAAATTTATTACGATTAGTATTGAATAAAGCGCTTTTGATTTAACTTTAATACCATTGGCGACAACGAGATTTGTTTCAAATGATTCTTTGGACGGACAGTAAACCAATTCAATTATGATACGTAATGGTTGACAATCAGAACATATCGCAGGTGGGTGACGGACATACGACCAAAGCATTGTAATGATTATATCATCTTCTCGATCAATATAATGAGATACTCTAACTATCTCCAAGCGAAGACCCGAAAGGGGCTGTAGTGCTAAAGCAAAAAATATGATAATGAGAAAATTAGCACCAAAGCCGTATCTTGAACCGCCTCTGACTGAAACTAGAGCCCAAATTTATTTTCCCAATAGGAAAGTTTCACGAAGTGAATAGACCGAATCGGTATCCGAAACCAGCATCCTCCAACATAAAAAGGGGATAATGTATTTGAAGTTTTTTTCTGTCTGTCCAATTTATTTGCTCCCCCTGCGGTTTCACTAACTTCTCCCTGTTTTTTGGTAATTTTCTCGAGAGAAATTTATATGTATGTACATATATATGTGGGAATTGATTACAACTTTTTAAACTAAAGAAAAATTTATTGAAAGAAAGATAACACAATGATATAAAAAACTAATTAAGCTCGTCGTTCGTTTTTCGCGCAGTCTCGACGTCGACTGACTCAATCTATCGTACCGTCGAGCCACAGCGTCGTCGAATAACGTCATAGGTGTCATGGGCTTTGCATCGTTTTACAATATATGGGCCAAGATATTTTGGTTTTAACTTAAGCCCATCTCCGAACTGCGTTCTCTTTATAGCCACCAAATTGCCTACTTTATAACGCATTGCTGGTTTTCTACGTAGATTGTAAGATTTTCTATTTTCGGACTGGACTTTCAAGATCTGCTCCTTCGCTTGTCACCGTATATCGTGCCTCTCTTCTTGAAAGCAGCTGATCGTTGCTTCTTCAAGTAATTCCTTGATTTTCAGGTCTTCTTTGGTATGCATCTTTACACCCACTAGCAGTTCAAATGATGTTACGCCAGTACTTCGTGAATAGGTCGAATTTATCACTTGTTGAGCTTTTGGTACATGTTTGTACCATCTCGTAGGGTCATTAAGTTTCTCCAGTTTTGTTTTTCCCACGCTGATACGACCTTTTTCATGCGCCTGTCTGATTACTTCACGCTGCATATCCTTGGGTACTACGATTAACTATAGATCGCCAACCAATTTGTACAAGATGTCCCCGCTCATGATGTAGTCTTGATGCGATGGTTTCTCTTTGAGGATATCAATTATTGCTTTCAGCTCTTCGTCCTGTTTCTGAGCAGTTTTTATTTGCGTGATTATATTGTCTTCATCAATCACCAGTACTGCATAACGGCTCAAAGCATCGACGTGCTTCATTTTAGCTCCTGACCTGTGCTCTACTTTGCAGTCGTACTCCTGAAGCTACTCGTGTACATAAATCCTTGTTCTCCAGCGTTTTCGCGAAAGCATCGCAATCCGCGACAAGTTTGAAAGGTATTCCAAGTAAATATACCCTGATCTTCTTCAATGCTTCAATAACTGGAGTATTTTCTTTCTGCATTTGTTGTTTTCCTGCTCATGTAATATACTGGATGTAATTGACTGTCTTCCGGAGGCTTCTGCATTAGTACCGCGCCGTACCCGTCAACGGATGCATCAGTGTGTAGTTTAGTATAATGGTTCCGATTAAGTATTTTCAACACAGGCTTTTCGCTGAGGAGCCTTTTGATTGTATTGAATGCTTGAACCTGCTTATCTTCCAATTCAAAATTCATGTTTCGCTTGACGAGATCGCTCAACAGCTTTGCAACCATTGAAAAGTTGGGAATAAGCTTCCTGAAATAGCCGGCTAAGCCTAGGAAACTCTGCAGCCGCTTGATCTCTTATAAAATATAATTTATCAAAGCGTTCACTTTCTCAGGAGATGGTGAAATACGTTGATCTTCAATAACATCTCCCAAGAACTCAGTCCTTCTATTTAAGAAATGACATTTTTTATGTTTAATTCGAAGCCGTACTCCTTGTATAACTTTGTCCACGTTTTTCAACGGTTCTTCTTCATCTTTTACTGGTATGATTATATCATCCATATAAGGTTATGCGATGCCTTTGTGCGACAGCTCCTGAAATATAGAATTGACATGTCTCTGGAACACAGCGGGTGAATTGCTACTAAATATACGAGCGTTCTCCAAACGGTCGAACTGGTCCTCAATCTAGGGAAGGGGAAAACGATCTTTGACGATTACTGTATTGATTCGGCGATAATCAATACACAATCTTGGTTTCCGTCTCGCTTTTCAACAAGCACCACTGGACTGCTAAAGTTAGATCCAATGTTTCAATTATTCCCTGTTCCAGCCAATCATCAACTTGGAAATCCACTATTATTCTTTCCGTATAAGGCAAACGTTCTGGTCTCGAATATATGGGCGTTTTGCCTTTAAGAATAATATTCATCTCTATAGAGGTGGAACTACGCTTTTCGGGCTTGTAATTGGAAATCAAGTCTATGACCTTTTCTTTAACATCGCTACTCGCTGATTCGTCGATGTTCAAAATATTTTCCATTTGAATCGTGGCAATGCACATTATATTATAGACTTCATTACTGCCTTCTTCACTTACTTCCGAATAATAATCCCGCGGCTTATGTTGACTTCAGCCTGCACGCAAAACTCCTCAACAAGCACTGCTTCAACGTCCATATATCTAGATGGAACCACTAAAAATTTCCCACAAAATATTTGAGAGTATATTTCCAATTCAGTGTGCATACTATTAATTGGTTTTATTTCATTATTGCTGTTATTACCGAAATCGACAAGATATAAACTAACTTTCTTCATGTCTACGTTTTTTAATTGTCTGTATACCTGCTCCGTTATTATATTAAATTTGCTGCCTGTATCGAATAATGCTATAAATTTCTTGCCTTGGCTGATCAATGGCTTATGCATCACATTATTTTGCGGTTTTAAACTTTGCATATTACCATTTGTTTCCACAGAAGAACAATTTTTGGAAACGAATTACACCAAACGATTACACCAAAAACACTTCATACCGCGTTCTTTGTCCTTGCACTTAGTAGATATATATCCTTTGGCTCCACAATTAAAACATGGCTGTGTATCACTATTTGATACAACCTGTTTTTTCTTACTAAATTCTCTTTTTGTTTTCTCGTGTATCACCTCATAATATTTTAGTTTGTCTTCAAATCCACTAAATGATCTTGCATCGTATAGCACTGTTTTATTAAGATATAAATCTTCTATACCGTCGATTACATAGTGGATCAATGCGTCATCATCGATGTTCTCATAATTTGCGATCTCCTTCATTTCAAAAAAGAATTCTTGAACGCTTTGTCCTCTTGCTGATCGTTTTTCTGACAGCTGCTTATGCACTTGAGCACTATTCACTTTTGTCCTGCACTCCGTAAGCAATGCATTTTTCAGACTTTGCTACGAAACAATTCAACGTTCACCTCGAACAAAGAGTTTAGCGAGACCTTGTAATGATTTTTTGGCGAAGATGAACTTCTGTAACTCATCCCAATACATGAGCTTGGCTATTTCTCCGAAGTTTCTCACCCATATCTCCTCGGGTATATTGCTTTCACGATTAAACGGTCTGATCGAGTCCTCAATGTCGCGGAACCTTACAGCATATCGTGGCACTTTTTGTGGCTCTTTTGCCTCTCGGTCTTCGCTGTGATTATTGCTCTTCATACAACCTTTCTTTCCTTATACCTCTCAACCAGTTCTCTGCGGGTGTATGTGTACTGTCGCTTCTGTGGCTGCTTCTTTCACTCCTTCCCGAACATTCATCGCCTAAAAGATTTCCGTCGTCAGCATCATGATTGCTTACAGCATCATTTTCGTCGTCATATTCAACGTCGTCATTGTCGTCTTCGTCGTTATCTGCTTCATCGTTTGCAGCGAATAGCTTCCCCTTTTGCAGGTTACGAAAGATATGTGATATGGTGTTTTCAACTGAATGGCTGATGCCGAGTTAATTTCAAATTGTGGTCAATTCAGCTTCGGTTAGGTTTTTGTTTTCGTACTGTAAAATGACTTGGTATTATTAGTCACTTTCTTGGAAATCGAAAACGGAAAATTATATCACAGGTCAAATTTTTAGACCAAAAAAATTGTTCGCACTATCACATTTATTCCTATGAAGCAGGGGTATTCCGTAAGTGGTAACAAGCTCTCCAGGTGAAATTTGCATTTGTAGTAGTCAGCCTACTTATGGTAAGCTCTCGTGAGCTGTCAGCCCACTTCGACAAAATCAAATTTTTGTAGGGCATAAAATATATAATGTTTCACATGAAAAAAGTGCAAGACACATTACTTGCATGCTTGCAGTGTCCACTTTGCTACACTTTTTAGAACAGCTAAATGAAACAAACGTTCAACTCCTTCTACTTACAACTAGCTTGAAGAGGTAAGCAAAGACCTATTTTTTAAGCTTTCAATCTCAATAAAACATGAATGGATTTCTTCATATACCGCCATATGTATTTGCACAGAAAGTCAGCCTACATGTGATCATGTATGCGGTAGTAGAGCTTTCGTGTACACCGCTTGTGATCGTAGTAAGCCTTTGTTTTCTAGTGTCCACAGCCAGCACTGGTATGTGAATTCTATTGACTTAAGCACCAACCGTCTCAGTCCAAATTAGAAAAGTATCTGTGGAGTGCAGCATGCCGGCGTAATCAACAGGATAGTGAAAATAAGTTTTCTCGAAATTTATTGCACAACTTCAGTAATCACAGTCATCACTTACTTGTAGAGAATAACGTTTTTGAACGAGTGACTGAGAGTTTGTTCAATGTAGTATTGAACATTCTCAAATCAAAAAATGGACTACCGTCCTTGTATACTGAAGTGAAGGGAATGGCCTCATGACGCTAACGTCTTTGCGCTATAAACTTGAGAATATCTGTACAATTGATATTCTTTGCTTGAGCTGGCATCAAGAACAATGTGCAATGTTAACCTATTGGATTAATAAATTACAGAAAAGTTTTGAAGCCACTGAAAATTTTGAATCGATTTACGTTGCTAATACCCCTCCTTATTTTCCCGATTTATTCAAAAACAATGTACATGAGTATGTTCGACAGAACTATAATTGCTGGCAGTCTAGGGATTACTGGGATTTGAAGGGTTGTTAAAAAATCTTTCCGGGCGACTATACTTAAATGCTTTTGCTGATTATTTGAGGCCTTGAAAATGAAAAAGCAACCGCAAATCCCAAATTACACAACGCTTTATTATTGATATTTCACATGATACTAATTTATTGAAAGTGCAAGATATTCTCTCCACCCCTAAACTTCTCGGACAACAGTTCAAGTTAACTAACTGAACGCTTCGAGGCACGGATTTTGGAGTTTTTCTTATATTACAAATAGGTAAAAAGTTCAACGACAAACAGCAGCAAAATGACACTAAAGTTCATATTTTGATTCACAACGGATGTGTAGAAGCGCCAAGTCGGCGCGAGGCCGCGACACAAAAAGAGCCATGACAAATCCCTTCTGGGAACAACGCTACCATTTGGCTGTTCATTTGCTCGTCCTTGTAAGCACTCTTGTTCGCAGTTTTCCGCGCTACTGTTACGGTCTTAGGAAATTTGTAACTTCCATTTGAACAACCATCGACCAATATGCCGTCCTGGAGGTCGGGATGGAACAGTTCTTATACATAATGCAGGCATTATTCCTCGATATAGTACTCAAAAGGAATTCTTATTATTGGAGTTTTGTTTCAAACGATAAAACAACCATTGTCAACTGACTTTAGATGCGTGACAGTTAGTCGAAAATCTGTAGGCATTGTGATGCCGTGGAGAATTTTTTTGACGATGCGGAGGATGAGAAAGTTGTTTTGATGGTTTATTTTTTATTTAGGAAATCCAAAGTAATCCTGGTCTTCTGGGTGCGGCGCTAAATTCGGTTAATGTGTGATTGTCGCACGTAAAGCCGTTGACATGTATCTTACGACCAATTTATCCGAATAAAAAGATTTTTCTCTTAATCAAACCATCGCTACATCGTGGAGATTCGGCAAGGATGCGATGTGAGTGAATCGAAAGAAATAAGAGCGAACACATTCGACCACCCTCGTGGAGCCACTTATGAAATTGAACGTGAGATTTGTTTTATATGCGACGATGGAAAGTTTAAATAATGGCCTGCAAGACCAACCATTTATTTTGAAGGGTTCCATGCCTGGAAAGCACTCGAGAAGGACGACTGATTTGGAAGGCAGAACAGACTAGCAAGAGCGGTTTAAATTGTCTAATAATTTATTCATTAGCACTACACCTTCTATAAAACGTGAAGGGATCAATACGTTCGAAGCCGCAAATAACACGCTCAATCGTTTGGTTTTTTGGGGCAGCTCTAAGGGATGCTGCTGGAGCAAGTCGGTGCGAATCAAAAGTCAAGCAAAGTGGCAAAAAATCCGAATCGGAACATTCTCATAAAATAAAATTTCAGGCAGCCAAGTACTTGATACGCTCCGTAGCAGCGTCGCCTCCCTAGCCAACCCTTATCAATCGGATGCTTAACCACTGGTATCAAGCCCTTCCGTGTACATTATCGTATGGAGCATATGTAGGATAAGCAGTACGTGTACATATGAGAAAGTCATGTGCATTAAGGAATTTTATTGCTGATACTCGAGCCGACTTCTTAAAATTGAGACAGCTCTTCGCTGAGTGCTTGTTGCAGAGCACATGTTCCTGCGGTTCGTACATTCGGCGGTATTTGGGCTATTTCACGGCGGCTCCGCGGTCCATTGTCGTTGCAGGTCACCGCATCGCGGCACTAGCTTTTATGGTTTGTTAAATGAAACTTTCGCGAAGATGAAGTCTTCAAATTTATCGAGTGCAAATTAAAATTTCATTTTTGATATGCATGCAGACATATCGCAGCAATTTGTCTGGGCACTGATGGTGGTAACGTTCGTGCAGAAATTTATTCGCGCATATAATTGCGCGGCTTTGAAATATTGACTTGCTGGCATGATTTAATGGGCATTCAGATGAATGCAAAGGGTCTGCAAATTGTAAATGGTGATAGAAAATTATCCAGAAATCGTTCAAGAAGGTCCTTAAACTTAACTTTCAAGTTTGATTTAAACACTTCTCCAATACCTCAGTTGCATCATGCGAGCAGTAAAGCCATCAATGAAATATCGCTTTGTGGTAAAAATTGAGTTTGGATGCCTAAGTGGCAGAAGTTTTAAGAATGCCCAAAGCGAAATTCATCTTATTTCTACTAAGGAGCTTCGTTTTCACTCGAGTAGGCAGCCCGGAAAATTTAGTTTGTATCGGAAATTGTTTTCCAACTTACTTCCCTCAAATTTTCAATCTTTTCAGTGACAAACTTGATTTGCTGCGGAAAACAATGTTGATAGAGCACATGCATGCTCATCATGCTACCCTAGCAAATGTGTGTAGACATATTCATGCGTTCATTCATGCAAGAAACTTAGCAAGAATTTCCATTAGATGCTTGTCTGTTTTTGTTGTGTTTGTTAAGCATCTTTGAGGAAAATATCTTAATTTTGTCATCGGAAAATTTTAAGGACGCTGATTCAAGCTACGCACCCAAAGCTGCGTCAATTAGAGCTTTATTTAATGATATGTGCTTGGAAGCCGCGAAAACATAATTACCAAGATGAAAATATCTTCGGAATAATGAACTTTAGCGTTAGCTGTAGTCAAAGTTGAGAGCTGAGAGTGTCTGTTGCTAGTTTCCTGGCATCACTTTGAAATTTTCTTGGCGAGCATTTTGAGCGCCAGAAGCATTATTTTCAGGAAATTAGTAAAAGCATGCTTTCAACGACGGGCATCCTTGCTAAGATGTATTAATGTGTGAATGGATGTGCAGTGGAGAAATAAATCCTTAGCTTTTATAGTATTTAGCTTCTGTCGTCGCCCGGTGTGTACTTTGCATGTTCTTATCCCGGGGGAATTTTTAAGAGATAATTGCAGGTGAATATGCTGTGAAAGTCAGTGAATAAACAAGAGCTTATAAGTAGGATGCATATGGGTTGATAATTATGAGATCACTTGTTGTTGAGTGCTTGTTTAGTTTTTTCTATTAGGAGAAATGATGTCTTGGAAAATGTTATTTTGCTTTTGGGATGCAGGCGCTTTGTACTTAAAGACTAAATTGCAAAACACATTAGATTTGATGTTAACATTCGTTTAATTTGCTTTAATCATTAGTTATAAGTTGCATACTCATTATCATATTCAACGTAACGTGGGAAGGCAAAACTTATAGAACCATATATTGACCGACCTTAGCCACTTGTATAGACCCTTCTGGTCGATAGTGAACAATATAAGTAAATGTTATAGGTACTAATGAAAATATATTTTCGAGTCTTATACTAACTTCTAAATTTCTACATGAATCACGGCTTGTCCATCGTTTCTCTCTAACTCCTCTGAACTTCCGTATGCTTCTACCAACGTTATTTCAACAAGTTTAAGGATAAATAAAAACTATGCCCTTAATATTAGTTCGAATTTTAATACCTATTCAAACTTATATTGTCTAATACCTTGGAGAAAAATTTATTAATACGACCCTTCACAGAGTGGTGCCGAGTTTATTTATTGATTCATCTGTGCCTCAGATCATAGTTTACTCACATATATCCACCGATAAACTATACATTTTTTAAGGCTCTGTTTGTTTTTAGCTGGATATACACTTTCCGTAGCCTTTTTCGAGCTTCCTTCCTTTATAGCTTGAAATACTCTTAAAAGTGCGTAGCCGTAATAATATGTACTTCAGGTGTTTTATCTGTAGAGTCTTCATGCCATTAGAGCAATTTAAATAAAAGAAATGTATATGCCTAAGTGGCAGAAGGTATCCATTTTCCGCTTGGGAAAGTAAAGCTAAAGAAAACACATAAAATATTCAGATGGAAACAAAATTTTTTATTCAATATAAAGATTGAACCTTGCCATTACACGTCAAATACAACATTATTCAAATGTGTTCCACGGAACCTCTTACAGGCCTCAATCCTTTTGAGGTAATTTTCAATGACTTCTCGGCACATTTCCGGCATTTCACAAATATTGATTTTCAATTGCTCAAGATTTTGAGGATTGTTCGCGTAAACACGATCTTTTGCATAGTTCCATAAAAAGAAATCCAAAGGTGTTAGGTCACAGGATCTTGCGGGCCAATTGACATCACTCAATCTCGAAATTACGCGTCCTGGAAATTTCTCTTGCAAAAGTGCTCGATTAGCCTGTGTTGTATGGCTTGTGGCTCCGTCCTGTTGGAACCACATGTTCTCCAGATCATAATCTTCACTTTCTCTCCAAAAATAATCGGTTAACATCCGTCCATAGCGGTCAGAATTGACTGTAATGGCTCTTCCTTGATCGCTTTCAAAAAATACGGGCCAATAACACCACCAGACCATAATGCACACCAAACGGTCACTTTTTTCGGATGCAAAGGACTTTCTGCGATCACCTGAGGATTTTGAGAGCCCCATATGCGGCAATTCTGTTTATTTACGTAACCACTGAGCGAAAAATGAGCCTCATCACTGAAGAAAATTTTGTTAGAAAAATCAATATCAATGGCTTGTTGTTCAATCACCCAATTCGCATACATTCTGCGTTGTGTATGGTCTTGAGGCTTAAGTTCTTGAGTGAGTTGGATTTTGTACGGATGGATATGCAAATCCAAATGCAAAATCCGCCACAATGAGCCGTAAGACAAGCCCAAATGTTGACCACGTCGAGGAATCGACAAATTCGGGGCTTACTCCACACTTTGAGCAACGACAGCGATATTTTCAGCAGAACGAATGTTGCGATGATGCACAGGCCTTGCAATATCAATAACCGATCCAGTCTCTTCAAATTTTCCCACTGTGTTCGAAATTGTTTGCTGTGTAGGTCGATTATGTCGACCGTAATCGGCTCGTAAAGCCCTAAATGTTGATACAGCAGAATCACCATTTTTATAATATAATTTAATAATTTTAGCGCATTTTTCGACTGTTAAACGATCCATATTTCTAACTGGCAAACCTTCAACTAAAAAAACACGCTTTGGATGACATTTAATTCTAACAAATGTCAAATGGCAGGGTTATACTTTCCCAACCACGAAATGGATAACCCTGTAGTATCAGTGAAAAATATCTTGTAAGCAAATAACAAGAATTAATATTTCAGTAAGTCGAAAAGTATCATTTAGCCAAGCTGCGATATAACTCTAAACCATCCCAGCATGGATAGGATCCAGATTCTTAAATGCCTCATCAAGATAACCATAATATCGAAACATTCACATCAGCCTTATGAACTTAAACCTTTTCGACATTGCTGCATGGAGAAACAAAGCATGCAGGACAACATACTTACACTTTTTTCTAAAAGACCTCATTTTTGTCGGCAAAGAGACATACAAACTATGAAAATATCTTAGGAAAAACTAACTGCAAACTGCATTTTAAATTAACAGCAACATTGGCAGCAAATAGAAACCAAAACTGATTGACACATCAATGTACGAGAACAACAGCACATACAAACTGACATGCGAGGACTGCGACATGTTATACATAGGAAGGACAACATGGATATGAGAAACTCTATGACATTGTTACAAAGCAAAGAACTGAGACTTGACATGTTAGAAAGGCTTGAAATATATAAACATAGGAAAACAGACGGTAAAATTATCAACGAACAACACGGGGTAATGACTTTAATTGGAAACACTCCTATGTCATCATTACAACAAAATTTTTGACGACACCCCGAGTCCTACGAAGACTGTTCAGAGTCAGAACGCCTTCACACAATTCAACATTTCTAGACGATCCAATGATGGAAATGTCACATTCGTTAAAAAAAAAATCGTTTCATGCTTTTAAACTTATTAAAACGAGATGCATCCTTGTAACCAAAATCTAAAATAAAAACGGAAAATGCCTCCTATTTTAAGGCTCTTTCAAATAATCTTGATGGTTTTGTTTATATCAATCGAATCTTTTCGTCCAGATTTCTTTTGATCCAAATGCATAGCATACTTTTTAAATTTTAAGTTTGAAATTAAAGAAATATTGTGAAACGTCCACTTTCTTCTCCTTCGTAGCACTACAGCCCCTCTCGGGCCTTTGCTTCCTGCAAATAGCGCCTCCAAGTATCTCGGTCCATTGAACGCATCCTCCAATTTCGAAATCTGAGCATCGATGAACTGTCTTCGTCTACCGAGTCAGACCAGTATTTCCTCCGTTTCCCACTGGTCTTAGGCCTTCAATTCTCCCAACGAATTCCTTTTTAGCAATCCGTTGTTCGTCCATATGATTCATGTGTCCAACCCATTGCAGCTTCCGCAGTCTTACAATTGTTGAGACCTCCGGCTCGTCAAAAATTCCGTACAACTCATGGTTATATCGAATTTGTCATTGGTCCCCGTCTAGTTTCGCTCCGATTATTCGCCTCAGGCCCCGTGGCTCGAAGGTGTTCGTATATCGACAGGTAGCTTCCTTATGACGTACTCTAGAGCCAAAGTGAATAGCCATGGGGCCATCCCATCTCCCTGTTTTAGTCCGATATTTGTGTCAAAGACATCGGCGCGTTGGCTATTGTCATTTTGGTAAAACAAACTAATTTGGATGGGATGCCAAAGCAAAGCATTATTTGGTACAGTACGTTACGATCAATACTGTTATATGCTTGCTTAAATTCAACGAAAATTTGGTGTAAGTATACACAACAATTGGTCTATTGTCGATCTACCTGCTCTAAAACCAACTTGATACTCCCCAATAATAATACTTTTGGTGTTTGAGCTGATTTTATTTTCTAAGATCTTCGAAAATATTTTGTACGCCACACAAAGTAGTGATATGCCTTTCTTTCGGCATATGTTCTTGTTGCCAAATGTGCTGGATGACTTTGTGAATAGCTTTATGGATATTGCTGCCACTATATTTGATGAGCTCCACTGGAATCTTATCGATGTCCAGCGCTTTATTATTCTTTTGGACTTTGATGATGGAACACACTTCATCCAGAGTTGGTGGGGCCAATGGAAGCTCTCCGCCGACATCTATAGGCTCCGATGTTGTAGAGCTGTACGGAGGATTAAGGAAGTTCTTGAAATATGATGCCCATCTTTCCTTAATCTTGGTTTCATCAGCGATGATATTGCCGATTTCATCACGACAGAGCGTGGTTTTGGGTTAATGATCACGTTTCAGGCTTTTCGCTACTTTGTATGCTTTTCTTGTGCTGTTGCTCGCTAAACTTACATCTATACTTCTCAATTGGTCATCATAGTATTTTCTTTTCTTAATTCTAATTATCTTATTCGCTACTCTTCAGAGATTTTCATAGTGCTCTCTCTTCGTCCTGGTTTTCCTACCTACGTATTCTTTGTAAGCCTGACTCTTTTTGTCTAGCGCATTCTGGCACTTATCATCGTTTCCGTGAAATTTTCGGCCACAGATGCCGTTTGGAGCCTTTCGATGTCAAATTTTGGTAGTGGGCTGGTCTTTGCTGAATATGCCTTTGACATACGGCATCGATCAAGTAATGATCTGAGTTACAATTGGCTCCTCAATGTGTACGGACGTCAAGTGTGCTCGAGGCCCATCTTTGTTGGATCAGACCATAGTCAATCTGCTTTTGTGTGTTGCCATCCGGTGAAACCCTGGTCATTTTATGAATGCGTCGATGTGGGAAGCAAGTCAAATGTATGACTAGATTTCTGCTACACACAAGGTAAATCAGGCGCTGGCCGTTACATTTGTTTCATCGTGGAGGCTATATCCTCCAGTCGTTCCTCAATCAGATAGCTCATTGCTAACTTTAGCGTTGAAATCACCCAGAATTATTTTTTGTCGTTTGTAGGCAATGAGTCGACTAGTCTTTCCAGGTGATTGTAGAACATTTCCTTCGTTTCTTCGTTCGTTTCTTCGGTCGGGGCGCGAACATTAATCAGCCAAATTTTGAAGAATTTCGCTTTTATACGGATCACGCACAACCGTTCATTGACTGCCTTAAAATCAATAACGTGCAATTTGAACTTCCTATCTACAATGAAGGCCACTCCGAATTCTCGTTTTCCAGTAGGCTTCCCACTTTTGAATATTGTGTACAATCTCATGTCTTGAATATCGTTTCCGGTCCAATTCGTTTCCTGGATTGACAGTATTTTTTAATTTATGTTGACTGGCCTGTTGTGAAATGTCCTCAACAGCGCCAGGGTAATTGAGCGATCTTACATTCCAGGATCCAATGCCATAGTCCTTTTTTCGTTTGCGAGGTCGTTGCCGTGAGTCCAATCCATTCCGAGGCCCATCTGCAGGTTTCGAAACATTTTAAGGTTTTCCAGGGACAGAGAGTTAGCCCGCAGCCCAACCTCCATTCTGGTGGCATGGTTATTACAACGATTCCGTTATCAGGCGCAGAAGATTCGCCTTTAACCCTCTTACTTCCTCACAAAGGAGGTGTAAGTAGGATTTAGTATCAGAGCTGTAGATGTATTTACAGTTATTAGCATTTCTCGGCATTTGATGTCCCATTATTGGGGAACCAGTAACCCAATGTGCGACCCCGAGAGCATTTACTACCAATTAAATGGTATTCGGGATGAGGAATCATGGAAGCTATGGGTTGAGGAAACACGGGGTTCCCTCCTCTTAACTATAATGCCAGTCTTAAATTTAACCTGTCCAACGTTGCGCACGTAAATCAGCCAGCATGTACCTTCGAAACAGATGCTCATACAATTATTGGCAGAAGAACTCTATCACAGCTGCTTACTAGCCAAAACAGCCCTTTCTAAGAGAATCTGTTATCATTTAAAACCTCTAAAATACAATATCCAGTATGGATTTAATGTCAGATTCTGTGGTTTTATATCCTAAAATATTTTCAATATACATAAATGGGTATGAATGGTTTTCACGAAAATTTCCCAAAGAGAGCACCGAATGGATGTGTTAGAAGAATTATAAACTTATGGTATTGAAAAGAAGTCGGTAGAAGACGAAAATTTGCGCGACTTACGTTCGTTGGGCATAAAAAGTTTATAAAGAAGTTGCAATACCTAAAATATGTATGTTTAAATTTATATGTGGTGAATGCTCGTTCGGTGGTACCAATGAGACACCATACGTAAGTACGTTGATTATTAAGTAAGCTAAAACTGTCCTGTTATGACTCAAGCTGAAGCAAATTAAAAGATAACACTCTCGTATTCAAACCTCGTCTTCCTTATTACGCAATCTGTCTGCACATCTCAGCCTAAACTATCATGTCTTTTGTTTCACACGTTTACGAAATACATGTGGCTACAACCAAACTATACCATACTGTCTTCTATCCATGCATGCATGCATACAAACGCCAAAGAAATCTGCCAATCTGATTAACAAGTAGGTACACAGACCGTTATCCGATAATAGATTTCGATGCACATTGGCATGTACTTGAACCTATCGCATAATAACTAGCTTCCGGGGTATTGCGATAAGGCTATTAAACGTTATGGAATTAAAAGTGAAAGTCGCGAAATGAGGTGCATTGTCTCTTCTTCTTCCCCGTTTTCCTTCTTGTGCATAGCGAACAAAAACTTTCGCTGGCTCACTTGCTGAAAAAGGCAAGTGCTTCAGCGCCTTTCGGAGAACCTATAAAAATATGATCAAACTCATGAGTCGTATTTTGCACATTGCAAACTGGAAACTTTCTCTAAACACGTCAACGATACCGTGATAGAGAGCAAATATGTAAGAGCTGCATCCGAAGATGGGATTCCACATATGGTAGTTATGGCATAGAACGGTGACTCATACTCGTTTGGGCAATTGATGCACGTGTTAACTAGTTTGGATTGGAGTTGTGGGTGAGTGAACCTAATTATGGGCATTATTTATCGACACCAATTGGGAAAGATTTACCCAATTAAGATATCGAGAAAGTATCTTTCACTGGTTGCCTAAAACAACTTGATTGATGGAGGTAATTTACCCCTAAATACAGAAGACAACATGAAATTATTTTGAATTTTTCCAGCAACTTAACAATTGCCAAAATTTAATATTGCATTTAGCACTATATGAATCATATAGTTGGATAATTTTAGATTTTAGATAATTTTATTGCAATAGAGTTTGAATTTCTAGGAAAGATTCAAATAACAATAATATGATTTGCCAATTTTAAACTTTTCCGAATATCAGCATGCGGGAAAACATAAATAAGGTTGTTATGTCCTGCATGATTCATAGGAATTGGAAATTGAAGTTCCAGTCATTTGAATTTTCTGTTGTAGTATTTCAGGGCCATCAATAATACATTGGTACAAAAGTCCCCTCAATCCTGACTGCAGTTTTATTCGAGTTTTCACGGAAATTTCCGAAAGGACTTATACATATTATGGAAATTTGTACTGATTTTTTCAATTAAGGATTTCAGTAATGCGAGAATAAATGTTTAAATTGATTTCTTCTCTTTCCCCAATTGAAGTATTCTGGTAGGGTTCCATACACTCCTGCTTACTCAATTTGTTAATATACCTGAATTCAAGACCAGTTTCTATAATTATTTTATGGAGGATCCCGACAACGTTGCCATACTGCTGTAATGGAGCAAAATGCAATTTTTGTTTTATTTTTATTTTTTCTTCTTTTAAAGAAAGCATGCTTATTTTTGACATTTCTTGTTTTTCCTAAGCATCAAATATGCAAACTTTATTAATCAATCTATAATAACACTTTGGTTTAATACTTTACTTCAATTTCTATATCAAACAAAATGAAACAAAAAAAATTAAACTTTTTCATGCTCTTTTTCCTTATTTACAAAAGAAATTATTTCACAGTGCAACATAAAGTTGCTTCGAAATCAGGAAGTTATCTTTAAACATAATTTTGTTCTTTTCAGGGTTCCGTACATCCAAATACAAAAACGAAACCCTTATAGGATCGATTTTATGTCTGTCTGTCTGTCTATTAAGTTCAAATTTGATAGATTTACGAATTTCTGTGAATCAAATAAATAAATGTTAAATAAATGAATTTTATAAAATAGGGATTGAAAAAAAGAGTGAAAAGTGTACTGGTGACATCAAATGAAAAGCATCTTTATGGACATCATCTATGGGTTGTCGGTTTTCTTCCATTCTTCCTACATGGCCCGCTCATTGTAATTTATGTAACTTTATGGAGGCAGATATAGCTAGTTCGTCAACTAGTTTATACAACTCATCGTCGTATCGTAGTCTCCACCCTGTTCCTTTTTACACTGAGCCATTGATTTTGTGGAGCATTTTGCGTTCAAATATGTCCACTGCCTTTTCGGACTCGCTCGTCTGGGACATGTTTCACTGTCATATAACAGCACAAGTTTGACTAGTGATTTGTAAAAACGGAGCTTATTTTGCCTGGGCTCAACTCTGGACCTTAGAATGAGAAGTACGAAGTAGTATGCCTTACTTGCGGCGTTAATCCGGCGTTCAATCTGGTCCTTCTCCGTGCTTCTCCTATTAACGTCGGCTCGAAGATAAAGGTATTACTGTGGAAGTCTCAAATATATTGTTTTTATAATTTTAACTTTAGTTTTCAAGTTATTTAAGAAAATCGACGAAATTTGACCATTTCTCTCGTATTATAAACTAAATTTTGAAAAAAAAAAATACAGAAAATAGTTCTTTATCTGTAGATTACGGAAAAATTTATCAGAAATCTATGATCTTAACATGACCTCTTAAATTTTTAGTGCCGTGGGTAAAAACCTGCAATTCAAACCATTTAATGCTTCATTCTTAACCATATACGTGCGTCCCAAAGACGCTGCTATTACAAAAGAGTTTTACCATCGTGCATTACATTCTTTTAGTAGCCTAGTGTCAAAGTTTCAGTCGATTCCCTGCATTAGTTTTGTTGAAAGTACTGCATGATGGTAAAATTCTTTTGTAATAGCGGCGCTATCGGGCGGTGAAGCGAAGTACTTGTTGAATGACCCACGTTTAAAAATTCTAGTCGGATGTATTAAGAGCGCTAACAGTGCTAACAAAAGATTATCGTAAAAGAAAACTTCAAAATTAACATTAAGAACATACTATATAAAAAATTGGAAAATCAAAGTATCTTCTAGGAATCAGTCCCAGTCCACATATTCACAAATATATGAAAAGAAAGAATTCAACAATAGATAGTTTATCAGCACTTTCCCTCTTCAACCCAGTATCAGACATACTTTTCATGTTTGCAAACATCAAACAAAAGAAGGAAAAACCTTCATTCTTTCTCCGAAGGTTATTGCAGTACAAAGGGAAAGAGGAGAACTACACTGCATGTAGATCGAACTGTATTCGCCTCCTTCAAAGTTGATTCCCTACATCCCCTATTCAGCCAGATCCTCCATCTTTTGTTTTATGAATACCTTAGAATTATTATTTTTTTTTTCTTGAAAAGCCGTCGGGACCTACTTTGTTATGCGAGTAGACCCGTTTTGACTCTTTTGAGTCATCTCCACACAACAAAGCAAGGCCCGACGGCTTTTTAAGAAAAAAGAAAATTGACCAGCGGATATCAAATAAATAAAATAATTGACTACATTAGAATTGATTTACGATTAAACACTTAGCTTTATTGCTGTAAGCGTTATCAAATCTGAATTAAATCTTCCTTATGACACCGTAATTGTGACACTTATATCGCGTTAAAAGTATGAAATCACCTAATATTCTCTATAAAGTCACTGAGGGTCTTTACAAAGCATCATCGTCACAACTCAAATTTAGGCTGCATAATTCTGGCACTTTATCAAATAAGGTTAGGCCACAATGGCTTGAGCCTAAATTTGGCTGCAGATTTTCTTCATTCTCGTTTTAGAACCTTTAGGGATGCACCAAAACAAGGTTAAATAATCTTGACCTCATTAAAAATGCGTTCCCTTTTCGATTTGATTCGAGGTAGTGGCCTTTTTTACAGTTTCCGTACAGAACCTTGATTGCCCTTTCCTTGCCTAAAAGTATTGGGTGCTTCGAGCTTTTGCAACGTAAAACCTTACTCTCTCATGTACGTAAGTACGTCGCAACTCAATTACCTGCTCGAACATGTTTTAATAATCATCACCAATAATTTTAAAATTGAAAAATGTTACATACTTTATTGGGGGACAATATATACTTCAAGTTTGTCTGTTTTAATAAGCAAAATCGTGGTACTATTTTATGGTCGTTAATTGTGTTAAACATATTTTGTGCCGTATCATGTACTTATGTTTATACAGTCTGAATTTTTAATCTGTGTAGATGTCCGTCATTCTAATGTACAATGGAATCCCGAAGCATTTTTTAAGGTTTTGTTAAAATCATTTTACAAAACCCTACTAAAATCGCATCCTGTCTGTCCGTCCGTGTATCACACCACTTTTTATCGCAAACTGCATAAGCTAGGAACATAAGATTTTGTAGGTAGGTGCAGAGTGATACCCTCTTCAAAGTTTCACCACAAAAAGAAATTTATAAGGTCTCCCCATATAGGGAAGTGGCCCCGAAAAAATTTCATCGCATGTACGAAATATGGGTATCAAATGAAAGGTCTTAATGAAAGCTTTTCAAAACAGGTCTTAAAATGACAAGTTTTGCTTTAAGGGCTGCAGGGGAAGGGGAAATGTACTTTTGACCCAAAAAATCTGAAAAAAAAACACAGAGGTGAGACTTGAGGAGCACAAGGACAACAAATACCTCAGAAGTAGAAATTCGATCAACTTTGTTAATAATAGTACATTTTATAAATTTTACATTTTTACCTATGAAATCAAAATGGGACCCTTAAATTTCTCAAAACTACAATTTAAGTTTTTTGAAAGCAATTGTATGCATTTCACAATAATTGAAAAGTCAACAGCTAAGTTACAGCCGATTGAATATTTAACAATTACAACAACTTTAACACGCAATACTAGGGAGATACACGTTTGCAACGGACCTAAACACTACAAATATGTAAGAATTTTGATAAAAATTTTAGAGATGGTTGGCAATATTGATGTAGTATCATGAGTAATTAAGCGACTGGGCCAAAACACTTGAAACAAAATGGCGGCGGATGTAAAAACATTACCCTAGTAATTTTTCGAACTCAATTTATGGAATCTGTATATTAGTCAAGTTTTGATATGCAGAATTTATTGTTTGAGTTACTAACTGTTTTACAAATCCCTTCTCCTTCCTATCCCTTACTCAAAATTTTATGTGGCAGATTTAGAAAAACGATGCCATCATTTTCATTGTAATCGTAATTTATAAAATAAATTTTCTTTCTTATTATTATTATTAAATGTAATTTCATATCAATTTTTCCTTTATATTAAATGTGTTTCCCTTTAATTATAACAGATTTAATTTTTATTACTACTTAAAATTTTCTTCATTTTCTTTACTTCCGTTAAATTTTGTTTTTAAAAATTTAAATCAGCCACATAAAATTTACAGTGTAGGAACGTTGATCGGGTACACCTTACCGGTGTACTAAATTGAGAATGAAATGGTAGTGAAACGGGGTGGATGTGTGTCAAAGAATTTTTGTGGTTAGGATGAGGAATGTTTTGCCGTCCGTGAGGTGTGCTGGTCGAATTTTGTTTGGCTTTTTCTACCGAATGAATGGTTTTGCAATGAAGCCGCGCTACGCCACCATATTTGTTTATGTCAGCGTATGTATTCGCTGAGTACAGTTTGTTCGTTGAAGTGGACTTATAATTCGATCCTCGATTTCCATTCGATTCGAGAACTTAGATTTTGGTTGGCGACATTGTGGGATATAATCTGCGCTTCATTTCCAACGTCTGTGGCTGCAAAATCTGCGCACTGTTCAACCGGATACATTGTCGCGGTTAATGGTTGCGTGAAAGAGATTATGGTGCATTTGCATCGAAGGCATCTTGAAAAGTCAACATAATTTACATGCGATATTGACCATTGACTAAGGCACTCCTTATTTACGTGATCTCCACGCATTATCATGTTCAGTGGTGAGGGTTGTCTCGATTGATCGCGAATCGCTTTGTCGTGGTTTGGGACGCATTTTCTGAGGACGAAGGATTGACCGAGACCCGGAAGCTTTAGCCAAACACCAGCGAATGCAACGGCTGTTTCTGCTAATGGCGAGCTCTCGTCCACAGGATTGCCACTGTCAAATGGATCATCAGCGCTAACCCCACATCAAAGTGTTGGACAGCAGTGGCGATTATTGGAAGGTATTTAAACGAAGTTCAAATATACTTTTCGGTTTTCCGAACCTTTATCAGGAACCCTTAACCGAAATTGATGCAAAGAAGAGTGTTCGTGAAGTCGAAAAGAAGTGAAATAATTTCAAAGAAAACTAACAGTTACGTCCATGCGTCTTTAAAATTCAAATTTCAATCTAAGGCGGTCATTCTGGCCTTTGCTAATAAAGGGCATAGTTGTATTATGCACAAGTTATCGAATTGAAGCAAAAAACTTTGGTGCTAATTGTTCATGGCTACTTGCAGTATTTAACGTCGTGTTTGGTTCGATGTCATAATCGTAAACCCAGGGTCAGCGCGATTTAAAAAGGAACGTAATTCTTGAGAAACGCCATATCAGTTTTTTGTTCCCCATAAATGCGCAACTTTCCTTAGCGAATGCAATTATTTATTGTGTGGCACATCGAAATGACAACACCTCCATAATCGGGGGACGATTTATTGGGTCGATGGTAAAGTGCAAAAAGATACGGACTGGATTTGGGAATGGGAGGGCCGACCCGATCAGCGACCACCAAAAGATCAGAAATTCGAACAGGCTGCTCAATTCGGCAAGGATTCGCAAATTTCCAGAGAAGTATTATATTCACTATTGTCAACTAATGTCCTGTTATTGCTTGTTTGAGCTGCACTAGATTATGGCTTAGTAAACGAGGTATTTTGTTCACGGGAGTGGTGACCGACTAAAGGGTCCACATGCATTAGTATTAGCAACTGAACGAGGTTGGCTTTTTGATAGTTCATGGGAGAATGAATGGTTTTCATATACCGGATGACAGGAAGAAAAAGAAAAAGAATGAAGAAACACAACAAAAATAATTTTTACATTGTTCATACATAATCTAACGCTATACATTGCACCTCATATTAATAACTTTATACAAAATTCTTTTACTGAGATGGAATGGAAAGGATAATGTTTCAAGAGATTACATATTATCTTATATAACGATTCTGGTTCACATTGATGTGCGCGTAGATTATATTTTTTTAGGAGATTTTTGAATGTAATCAAACTTTTTAAATGGAATATATTTGGAGTTAAAGTAAAAAAGTTATGTGATTCGATCACATAATTCTATAACATAAATAGGTCACGTCTATATTTCTCTTTTGATGGGAAAGTTCATGCAAACTATGTTTGTATGAGTTTTCCACTCAAATGGGAAATATATGGCCACGTCTACGTTTGGATCTTGATCCGGTTGGGAGGGTGCGAGGGGGCACCACCTCCATCTGGATGCCCCACTCTTATTTGTGGGCCATAAGATTCGTCGGGTAACGACGAAGTCCCCTTAAGTCCGTCTGTCTTCCCCATGTTCAGGTTGTTCTTTGCGTCAGCAATTACCAAACCTTAGTTGGTTACCTCCTTTTCGACTTCGGTAGACTTTGATTTGACCCCGGAATTCGTGAATTCGAAATTCTTTTGTAGTGAGTCCTTGTGCTGGGAGAAATAACCCGCACCACGACACCGCAACACTAGCCTGCCAGTTCATTCACGCGTCCCCAGACAAGACCAATCTCAGCGGATCCCAACATCTTCTTCCGCTGAGGCAGCAGACCATCGCTGCAGTCCTTTTGGGATATTTAACAACCTGATTTCACTTCAATATGTACCCGATTCTAAAAGCTAAGCTTTCTGGATTTAAGGAGAGGATATAGATAGGATATTAATACTATTCGTTTCGTTTGTTGCCGAAAATTATTCCATTCAATTTGGCCGCTAGTGCCCAATTCACCGTTTCCGTATCAGCTTTAAGAGTCCGTCGAGTTTGTTGTGCTTTCCTTATAATGAAAACTGTCTAGGTTTTGTTTGTAATTTTAATATTCCACTTACGAAAGTATCCCATTAAAACGTTTATTGACCATTGAAATCTTGTTGGATGATTTTTGATTGATATGGATTAAATATTCTTTTAACATCAGAGTAAAATTACTCTTAAAGTCGGAGTAGGTAGGTCTGAAGTAAATATATTATAAAAGACCAGTGAGACGCATGTTGTTTCCCTGTACTTCAGGTGTTTTTAAGCTGCTTTTATGGGTGTCCTCCACTCCTAGTACTATAGTAAACTAGATATTAACTCATCTGTCTGTGCTACCCTTCCATGTCAAAAATATATGTCTTCCTTTCAATTAATCTGTTTTGTTTGAGACGTTGCACGTTCAGCTTCTTTTTTGCCAAAACAGATAACCTTTTTTATCCCTGAGAATGTATTAGATTGCAATATCGCAGCGTTAAATCTTGGGTTGCCTTCCAAAAATCCAGGCTCCCTCGATGAGTACTACTCGTATGTCAATAACTACTCCGATAGATGGACGAATGCCCTTAAAACAAGCCCGTTTTAAATTCCAGAATATCTTAGGTGTATTTTGAGGGGCTACCTGAAGGGCCGGAAGCTACGTAAAGAAATAAATAATAAATAAAATCAGCGAAGAGTGAAAATTCTATCGGGAGTCGCCCATAGATCTACCCTTGGCCCAGACATCTTGTCTAACAAGCTACTGAGACTTTAGCTACCGGATGAGGTGCGCTTGAGTGGTTGTTGTATGCGTTAATTCAAGTATAGCTAGGCCAAGTGAAGGAACGACTGCCTTTACTACTGTCAACAAGAAAATGACTCTTGATAAGCACAGTATAGTCCGTGCAACTTTATGTATCAAATGTAAATCTTGTCTGCATAAGATTGGTAAGCCATGGCTACCTGATAGCATACTTATCCTGCAAGCCATGCGCAAGCAGCACCGGGTCCTCATTAAAGAAATAAAAGAGGTCTCTCAATGCAGTCTAATCGGCGAGATGCTTAGCTCGGTTTGTAAATGGCATAATTCGACACATTATGTTTAGGCAGTTGTAACAATTAAACAAATCGAAGTTGCAGGGGAGTGCTCCTGCCAGAAGAGAATTGTAATATAATAATAATAGCTTAAATAACTTCTAGAATATCAAGACTTGAGTCATAAACATATTCTATAAAATGAGCTCGGAAAACGACTGGACGGTTTTTATGTATTTTAATTCGCCGCCGTTTGATTTTCAGTATGTTGACCTCATTTTGAGTAATCATGTAAACATTTCAATTTTATAAAACATTTCTAAAATGTTAATCGAAATTCCTACATATCTGCAGTGTCTGCGCCCTTTGCAAACGCGTATCTTCACAATATCACGTGGTATTATTGTTGCAATTGATAAATTTTCAATAGACTGTAACTTAGATTTTGATGGCTGGATTTTCATGGAACTTGCAGAAAACATGTGTTTAATATCAAATAATTCAAATACAAGTTTCTGGCAAATTTAAGGGTCAACTTTCGATTTTATAGATGAAAGCGTAAAATTTACAAAATGTATTATTATTAACAAAGTTGATCGAATTTTGATTTAATTTTTTCAGATTTTTCGAATCAAAGGTATCTAATTACGAAGTGAGGAGGACACAAATTTTTCGTACATTTCCCCTTAGCATGCACCGCTTGAAGCAAAAAGTGTCAGTTTGAAAAGCTCTCATCAAGACCTTTCATTTGATACCCATATTAGCTAATATACCTTTGGTGAATTTTTTTTCAGGGGCCGATCCTCTATATGGAGAGACCCCCTTAAACGCCTTATACAAATTATTTTATACTGAAAACTTTAAGGGGTCACCATTTTACACCTATTCACCAAAGTTGCGATAAAACTTGCTGTGATTTTAGTAGGGTATGTAATGTGACGCCTGCGCCCAGGAATCGAAGTGATTCCGATCCCGAACCCTTGTAACCTGCCAGATGGATATGTCCTCGAAGTGCCAGCGGACTTCATCTGTTGTGCGGATATCGTTGTGCAGAAAATATTTTTTTTTTCTGTCCAAATATTTATATCCGTGGATATAAATATTCGAAATATAGAATTAATCCAACCCCGGCACATTTCGAGACATACACATCTGGAAATGCCCCTCCACCGTGGCCATCGAGAAAACTATGCCACTGGCGACATCTGAAGAAGCACATTTCCGCCATATGAAGTGCCATTCCACGCACATATGTTTTGTCCGAGGTGACAACCGAAAATTTCGACAGCACATGGAGGCGCTAAACGTCATCATAAAGTTCTTCGTGATAATATCGAAGGTATTACAAAACCAGCTATACGTCGTTTGGCGCGACGTGGTGGAGTGAAACGTATTCCCTGTTAATCTATGAAGAAACGCGTGGTGTGCTTAAGGTGTTTTTGGGAAAACGTTATTTGTGAGGCAGTGACATTCACCGGAGCAGAAAAATTAGGAAAGAGGTTAGTTTAGTTAATAACTAAATAGAAAAGGTTATTACATAAGTCAGTAGCTAGATTGCAATTGCGCTTGAAAACAAATTTTAGTGAGCGAGTGCTTCAGAGACTAATCAATTTCAGATAGCCGCTTCCGAGAAGACATTGGCAGCCGACTAAATTTACCACCGAATTAGACCTCGGATTATGTCCGGCGGAGCGAATGCAGTTTGCAACAACGAGTATCTGACGAATGAACACTTGTCCGGATTCAATAAATACAAGTGTCGACTCATTGTCGCGCAAATGTCTAATACCCGATGTGAAGCATTTCATTGGATGACACCTATTTATGTAATCAGTATTTTATTTGGTATGTACGTTCCAATTTTAGAGCGTTTGATACTGTACATGTTGTGTATCACAACTACCGTAGCCCATTGTCATTACGGTATGAGAGTCGTTCAACAAATGTGCGTACATTTTAATAGAATTTGCTTTAAAGTGACTCGGCCAGAATCACCGACGAAAAAGTAGAAAGATAGTGACAAACGTTTTCCCTAATTGATTAAGTCTAAAGTTGAATTTAAATTAACGCAGCTGAAGCTATAAAGTTAATCTCAGGCTTCAATTATATTAACTACTATATATTCTTGTCTACCTTTAGAATACCTTAATACGCATGTCATTTTAAACGATTCTTAAGTATGCGACTATTTGGAACCATGTCAATTTAGTTGCTAAGAGATTCATTTTGGCTGACCAAATTTTGTTTGCAAAAGATTTGTAAATATATATTGTAAAGTAAACAGTGGCGAATCAAGTCAAACGAACATCACAATTAGGAACAAGGATAAGAAAGGATCAGTATCTAATGAAAACTAGTCTAATTTACACGAATTTAATTTTATTACATAAACGACAAGATTTGACGATTGCATAGCTGAATAGTGAACGTGTCTAGTTTCCAAATAAATTATTGTATTTGGTAGTAACGTGGAAACAATCACATGTCGATCTATGATAATACTCTCGAATACGTTGAAATGTATATCGTGCAGAGATACTTCTGGTAAGAAGAATAACGGGAAGTTCCTTTACCGTCATGACGTTGTTAGGAACCTAGAAAATAGATAAAAATATATTATTTGTCAGCATAAATAAACAAATTGATTCGGATACTAACGTTTTGAGGCAGGCAGTTCATTGATCAGCCCAGTCGTGCATTAGAATAAACGGTGATGGTCGGTTAATATTACAGTGAAGATATTTTTAGCCTTCAAGGCATACTCGTACATTTTGGTGTTGCGCTCCCAAATACTTAACAAATTCGCAAATAGATTATACTTCGGCAGTGATCTTCCAAATTTCAATATGACCTCTTGCTGAAAATATCGTTTATGAAATAATTGTTGGATAGCTCATGCATGCATTAACAATATTACATTTTTGCTCTGCATTTTGTTAAGATGTTAGCATCAATTTGAACTACTTTCACTGTTCTCTTTTATTGATAACACCTCATTAACATTTATTGAACATTTTACCATACTGACAAATAATTTGCTTCATCACGGTAGTACAAAAATATGTAACTTAATTGATTTTAAATGAATCCTACAGCAAATCGCAAATACTTTTGTCCTCTGATATGTAGTTTGTATGTTATATTCCTTCGCCTTGCCAAGGAATCGGGACTTGAATATGTAAAACAGACCATGAGTTCGGGATGTATGGGTTAGAAATCGTTGTTTTTATATAATTTAATTGTTAATAGAGTACCCACATGATTAGAAGTTCGATATTTCAGTTGGAGCTTAACTTGGCTTTGTTTGAACGGGTTTCGTCTCTAAAAATCCTCGGTGAATGTAAGCGTGTGTACGTACAAGATTAATAGATTTTTACTGCGCGCTATTTGCTACCTTTAGGATTTATCTAAATTGTGCGTTGCCACTTGCTCGATATTTATTTGACTGTTTGTATCGGTTGAAGACAGTTTTCATTGATAACTAAGTTAACAGTTGACATTTGCCCCCAAGATTGTTTATCCCAATTGTACGCTGGTCATCCGATTGAATTTTGGATATTAAATAATTTGTAAAAATTCTACTTCCTGGCATATCTTTTTGAAACTTGCGCCTGTTAATCTGCGTTTTCAGCGCAAATAGATAATTTAAATTTTGAAGACAATAGTTTTAAAATGCTTTTATGACTTAAAGCAATTTTCAATGTAATGATGTAAACTGTTTAGTTTAATAGAAAGCATAAAATAATAGGAAAATCAAAACAAAAAAAAAAAAAAAAAAAAAAAAAAAATACTTTGCAGATCAGCATCAGGATAGATAAAAATAGTAATATTAATGGAGGGATTGTATAGATTTTTTTTTGAACTAAATAAAAGTACCATGAATTGCTAATATAACTAACGACTTTCCTTTTCAGTGACTCTTCTATTTCAGGGGGAACGGAGAGTGTATGGTAGGTATGCCGTCGCGAGGGTAGGGTTTCTGCAAATCCGCTGAAGTCGGTTTCGCGACGCGCGCGGTACGCGGTACCTTTGTTTGTTTCGTCATTTCCTTAGAGTAGCTTCCTTCGATTTAAGTTCGAGTAGTATATTTTTCGGTACCGCGTCGGTGAATCGGTAACGCGCCTATGGGATTTTGTAGCGTTTTTTTTTGATTTGAGATCTGTGGATAGATCGCATCCAGAACTAACGTAATGTAGGTTTCTCGTTCTGGATGAGTAATTGTTGACGCGTTTGAAAAACGGGCAAGTTCAGGTGACTGGAATATTGTAATTGAGCGTAATCCATTCGGAGACCCGCGACCGAAATCCTCTCCGAACTAGCTGGCCGACAAGCAGTCACCGCATGAATGGGTTACGGTGCACGGATTGGTTGACCTGTTGGTACCATCCGTTGGCACTACTCAGACTTAACGTCTAGAACCGATGAGAGGTCGGTTCCGCGTCCGATCAGAAAGGTGAAAACCATTACAAATGGCGCCCAACGTGGGGCCAAAAACATCCTAAGGGGGAAAGAACTTCGCGTCTTCTGACGAGTTGGTCCTTTACGGAGGATGTAAGGTACTTTGGTACTCGAGTCCCACTATCAGGAGCAGTGGAATTGTGTGATACACACTAGAAGTCGCTTCACGTGAGTTGTAGCTTCCGCTCTCCTTTGTTTGATTTTTTTTTCGCGACAGAATCCTTCCGATGTGTTGTCCCAGGTTAACCCCTGTAAGGACCTTCTATTTTCTTGATGGAACTGCCAGTCTGATGGGTTTACCTATCAGCATGGACTCTCAAGAAAATAGAAGGCTACCTTGCCTTTATGTCGCGGAAGGATTCTAACTATTTCTTATGCGTGTTAGACGAGTGGTATCGGTTCAACGTTCGATGGCGTACGCTGGAGTTGCGAAGCCCGGATTGCTTCCACGCGTCGGGAATTTTGACCGCGTACAAAGTCGTTACGGTAGCTCTACCACTTGTCTCGTCGAGTCACTTTAACGTAGTTTAGAGACGGTTTTTTTTGTAATGTATGAGGGTTAGGGGATATAATTTCGTAAATCGACCGAAAGCACCCTTTCTTCGGCAGATTACCACGCACTCTCTTTTCCCGTTGAAGGAGTCGACCACTGAAAAGGAAAGTGTATCAAATAATTTTTTTTTTCTCCTATCATTATATTAATAGCTCGCCACTATCGGCCACTCAATTAACATTAAATTTTTTTTTTCCCACTTATATAATAGGAATAAGTATATTTTATATATATTTTTTTTTCTTCTTCTCTCGTTTCATACTAGCAACCACCCATAATAAACCCACACAAAATGGCAACGAAGCGGACGCCCGATAAGCGGTGGACCCGGTCCAAAACGGTCCAACCCGCGAACTGTGGAATCTGTTTCGAGGACGTAGTGGAGGGTGTACACAGCGTGCGATTGGATTGTGGACATTTATTCCATCGTGCCTGTGTACAACAGCTCCTCCTCACGTCAGAACTGTGTCCCTTATGCCGGCGACCCATAGATCGGTCTGCCCTAGACGTCCCCATCGGAACGCCCCTACCAACGCGCGGAGCAGTGGCGAAAGGAGCTCCAGAAGCCGAACCGTCACAACCACTCTTAGACCTGCAAGGAGCAGTAGGCGGTGAAGTTCCAGCTGCGAGTGTCGTGTCCGAGGTGACAACCATGCCTTCCGCCCACTCCATTGACACCCTCGTGGCGTTGATGAGGGATATGTCGGAGAGGATTGGCAACCTGGAGGGAAAGATCCAGAATCTCCCGTTGAGCCAACCACCCAGCCGCGTGAGAACTCCGCTTGGCTGGGAGCCAAATCCCAGTGTGGCGATGCCCCACTCCCGACAATCCGAGCAATGGGTCCCACCTCCAAGGAACTCGGGAATGGATCCCAGAGCTCCCGAATACAGACCGCGACACAGTACCGGACCTCCGTTGGTACCTCCAGCCCCCGAGGCAGTTCAGTACAACAGGTCAGTAGAGGATGTGATTCCCCCCGGGAACGCATTGGCACCTTTCCGAGACCCGACGCCTCGTATCATGGAGAGTTGGCGCCTGAACTTTACAGGGTTCAACGATATGATATCGGCGGACCGGTTCCTTTTCCGGATTCAGGCGTTGATATCCAGCACCCTGGGAGGGGATTCTTCGGCCTTCCTCCGGCATGCCCATCTTTTGTTCAGCGGCGACGCTGCCGACTGGTACTGGAGCTTTAAAGAGTCAACGCCACGTCCCACTTGGCACTCTTTCAGTGCAGCCTTCCGCAATCGATTTGAGGATGGCTTCACTGAGAGAGAGCTAAGAGAGCAAATAAAGAAACGGAAACAAGGCGCTCACGAACCGTTCGACCAGTACTACACCAGTATAGTGAGATTGAGCACTCGCCTGCGAAATACCATGCCCGAGGACGAATTAGTAGAAATTATCAGAGAGAACATGCGCTGGGATCTCCAGAACAGCCTGCTACATTTTCCCATCAACACCATACAGGGATTGCGCCTCCATGCGCGTAGACAAGAACACTTGGATGAGCGACGAGGTACCTTCCGCCCACAACCTCGCATAACGGGACCAAATCCCCGAAATCATCACACCGCGGAGTTGATGGCAGCAGACCACCTGCTTGCTGATCCAGTACCAGTACCGAGGAGCGGAGCACCACCGGAGCTTGAGGACCCAGCATTGATTGATCGACCCTCCCTTGAAGCACTTACAAGCCCGACGGTCTGTTGGAACTGCCGACAACCGGGACATCGGTTCTATGCATGTCCAGCGGAGCCGACGCTTTTCTGCTACCGCTGCGGGAAGGCCGACACATACGCACCTGACTGTGCAAATTGCAAAGGGCGAAAAAACTTGCCACCGAGTGCCGCGACCACCCGTCGGCACTCCTAGACCCCGGACGAACCAATCCAGACCCCATCACCAGCTATGACCCAGCTCCCAACATGACTCCAACTCTGCTGACTCGCACCGCTAAACACAGTTCTCCCGAAGTTCCACAACCGACGCCGTCCTTCGCCGAGGCCAATGCGCAGGGAAATGATAGCGAGACGAAGGCTCCTTGGCATGTAAAACCTTTTCATGTCAGGTTGCGGAATTATTTGGCTACTCGACAGCGCATCTTCCATGAGGAATTGGCCACAACTGTCCCACCGCGAAGCAAGCGAGCCACGCGTCGGATGCGGAGCTTCTGGAGAAAAGTCAGGCAGTCGAGAAAAAGGTTGAAGGACATATACTTAGACGAATTATTGAGGGATGATGTTCGGCCATATGCGTCAGTACACCTCCTGCAAAAACGAGTATCAGGCTTAGTCGATACGGGAGCCAGTGTGAATTGCATATCTGCCGAGTTTGCAGGGGAGGTACTGGCAAAGCACGCGGACCAAATCCGTCATTTCACCTCCTGGTTAAGCACGGCGGACGGAACTCGTCACTCTGTAGTGGGAAAAATTATGACGGATGTCACCTTTAAAGGGGTAACTAAACCTATGGAATTTTTCATCATACCTCAGTTAACCCAGAATCTTTATTTAGGAGTGGATTTCGTTCGAAAATTTAACTTGGCCCCGGCACTATTTTCCAGTTCGACCCTGGAGTCCGTCACCACCGTTCCTGACCAATCTCAACCCACTAACTTAGTACGGCATACACTGGATGTAACTCAGCGACTGCGTCTCGACTCGGCTATATCGGCTTTTCCCTCGCACGAGAAGGAAGGTCTCGGGCGGACTGCCCTGGTGTTCCACACTATAGATGTGGGGGATGCTAAACCCATAAAACAGAGACATTTCGCCATATCTCCGGCGAAGGAAAAATCGTTATATGCCGAAGTGGATCGAATGCTAGCATTAGGCGTAATCGAAGAATCACAGAGCGCGTGGGCTTCCCCAGTCACCTTAGTGGTCAAGCCGAACAAGGTCCGGTTATGCTTAGATGCCAGACGCTTGAACGCCGTCACAGTCAAGGACGCATATCCTCTACCGTTGATCGAAGGCATTTTGAGTCGATTGCCTAAAGCCCATTTCATCACGAGCTTAGACCTCAAGGACGCCTTCTGGCAAATTCCTTTAGACCCCGGTTCAAAGGAGAAAACAGCCTTCACAGTCCCAGGTCGGCCCCTATATCAATTCGTGACCATGCCATTCGGATTGTGTAATGCCCCCCAAACGATGACGCGCCTTATGGATAAGGTGATACCACCTCATTTGCGGCACCAAGTTTTCGTTTACTTGGACGATCTGCTGCTTATAACCGAGACCTTTGACGAACACATCGACCTGCTTCAGGAGGTGGCTCTACACATCCGGAGGGCAAGATTAACCATCAACATAAGGAAGAGCCAGTTCGTGATGACGGAGGTGAAGTATTTAGGTCACATCATTGGGCATGGGCATATCAAGACCGATCCGGAAAAGACTCAAGCGATTGACGTTTTTCCATTACCCAAGACCACCAAACAGTTACGCCGATTCTTAGGCTTATGCGGATGGTACCAGCGTTTTGTACGTGACTATGCCACCATTACCACTCCTTTGACCGACATGCTGCGTAAGGGACGTAAATTCGTCTGGGAAGAGCCCAGCTTGCGAGCCTTTGAAGAGCTAAAGAAGAGTCTGACTACGGCCCCCGTACTGCACAGCCCGGACTTTGACAAACCGTTCTCAATCCATTGTGACGCGAGTCAACATGGGGTGGGAGCAGTCTTAGTCCAGGTTGCACAAGACGGCGAGGAGAGACCTATAGCCTTCATGTCTCACAAGTTGAACCCAGCCCAGCGAAATTACACGGTCTCCGAGCAAGAATGTCTAGCCGCGGTGTTGGCAGTGAAACGCTTCCGAGCCTATGTGGAGGGACACACCTTTGAAATCGTTACGGATCACGCTTCTCTGAAATGGCTAATGAGCCAGACTGATCTCAACGGCAGATTGGCCAGGTGGGCACTGAAACTACAGGCCTTTGACTTCACAATTCGCCACCGAAAAGGAAGCCAGCATGTAGTCCCCGACACCCTATCCAGAATGTTCGCCCCTGAAGGAGCCGAGTTGGTCCAAGAGGACGACAGCCCCCAATTGATCGATTTGGACCATCCTGCCTTCAAGTCAGCCAGCTACACCCAACTGATTCACACTATCCAGAATCAACTGTCCCAGCTTCCTGAACTGCGGTTGACGGATGGATTCATTTACAAACGGATGGGACACGCATCCGGAGACCCCATACAAGAAGAAGAACAGTGGAAGTTGTGGGTGCCCGAAGAATTAACCACTGATCTTATCAGACGGGCTCATGACCACCCATCAAGTGCGCACGGCGGATACGGTCGTACACTTAGGCGGTTGAAAACCTGTTTCTTTTGGCCTAAGATGGCACAACAGATAAAAGCGTACGTAGCCTCTTGTGAGCTATGCAAGTGCACTAAAGCGCCCAACACCATTCTTCGGCCACCCATGGGTAAGGTTGAGGTCCCTGAACGCGTGTTCCAGCGCTTGTACATTGATCTTATCGGTCCTTACCCTCGATCTGCTTCTGGTCACACGGGAGCTGTCGTGGTCCTGGACCAGCTCTCCAAATTCCCTATCATAGAGCCACTACGTAACATGCACACTGGACCAATAACCAGCTTTTTGGAGAACCGAGTCTTTCACATGTTTGGAGTTCCGGAGAAACTTGTCTCCGACAATGGGGTCCAGTTCACCTCCAGCAAGTTCCGAGACCTAATGTCCAAATACGGCATCATCCACCAACGAACTGCCGTCTATTCACCACAAGCCAACGCATCCGAACGACTGAATCGTACGCTCATAGCGGCCATTCGCGCCTATGTCCACCCGAATCAGAGGGACTGGGATCGCAAATTGTCCGCCATCACTAGTGCACTGCGCTCGTCGTACCACGCCACGACCGGCATTTCGCCGTATTTTGCAGTGTTCGGCCAGTATATGATCTGTCATGGGAGCGCTTACCGGCTATTGCGGCAGCTGAAATCGCTAGAGGACCCAATCGTGGTTCTAGAACCGCACGAAAAGCTCCAACTTCTGCGAGATCAACTGCGGGAGAAGATTGAAGAAAGTAGACGGATGGGAGAGGAGCGGTACAACTTGCGATCTCATCCTTCTGGCTTTAAGGCCGGCGACGAAATATATCGTCGAAACTTCCGACAGAGCGATGCCACCCGACATTACAATGCCAAACTAGACAAGAAATTCGTGAAGTGTCGAGTCATACAAGTCATAAGCCCCACCCGATACCTCATCGCGGACATGACTGGTAAGACCCTGGGAATTTACCACGCAAAAGACCTTAGACGATGAAGTGCAACTAATTCCCACGAGAAACCTTGGCTTATCCCAAATCTCTGCCTAGACGAAGGCCTCCGAATAACACCTGACTTCCTACTATATAGTCACTGCCGAGTCTTCACGAACAGGGTTGTAGCCTATCCTTCGAAACGGATCTTCGACCCGCCACGTCCCTAACCAAGACCTGTTACCAAGGAGACGGGATCGTAATTACTTCGATTTTGGGGGGGGGAATGTGTAATGTGACGCCTGCGCCCAGGAATCGAAGTGATTCCGATCCCGAACCCTTGTAACCTGCCAGATGGATATGTCCTCGAAGTGCCAGCGGACTTCATCTGTTGTGCGGATATCGTTGTGCAGAAAATATTTTTTTTTTCTGTCCAAATATTTATATCCGTGGATATAAATATTCGAAATATAGAATTAATCCAACCCCGGCACATTTCGAGACATACACATCTGGAAATGCCCCTCCACCGTGGCCATCGAGAAAACTATGCCACTGGCGACATCTGAAGAAGCACATTTCCGCCATATGAAGTGCCATTCCACGCACATATGTTTTGTCCGAGGTGACAACCGAAAATTTCGACAGCACATGGAGGCGCTAAACGTCATCATAAAGTTCTTCGTGATAATATCGAAGGTATTACAAAACCAGCTATACGTCGTTTGGCGCGACGTGGTGGAGTGAAACGTATTCCCTGTTAATCTATGAAGAAACGCGTGGTGTGCTTAAGGTGTTTTTGGGAAAACGTTATTTGTGAGGCAGTGACATTCACCGGAGCAGAAAAATTAGGAAAGAGGTTAGTTTAGTTAATAACTAAATAGAAAAGGTTATTACATAAGTCAGTAGCTAGATTGCAATTGCGCTTGAAAACAAATTTTAGTGAGCGAGTGCTTCAGAGACTAATCAATTTCAGATAGCCGCTTCCGAGAAGACATTGGCAGCCGACTAAATTTACCACCGAATTAGACCTCGGATTATGTCCGGCGGAGCGAATGCAGTTTGCAACAACGAGTATCTGACGAATGAACACTTGTCCGGATTCAATAAATACAAGTGTCGACTCATTGTCGCGCAAATGTCTAATACCCGATGTGAAGCATTTCATTGGATGACACCTATTTATGTAATCAGTATTTTATTTGGTATGTACGTTCCAATTTTAGAGCGTTTGATACTGTACATGTTGTGTATCACAACTACCGTAGCCCATTGTCATTACGGTATGAGAGTCGTTCAACAAATGTGCGTACATTTTAATAGAATTTGCTTTAAAGTGACTCGGCCAGAATCACCGACGAAAAAGTAGAAAGATAGTGACAAACGTTTTCCCTAATTGATTAAGTCTAAAGTTGAATTTAAATTAACGCAGCTGAAGCTATAAAGTTAATCTCAGGCTTCAATTATATTAACTACTATATATTCTTGTCTACCTTTAGAATACCTTAATACGCATGTCATTTTAAACGATTCTTAAGTATGCGACTATTTGGAACCATGTCAATTTAGTTGCTAAGAGATTCATTTTGGCTGACCAAATTTTGTTTGCAAAAGATTTGTAAATATATATTGTAAAGTAAACAGTGGCGAATCAAGTCAAACGAACATCACAATTAGGAACAAGGATAAGAAAGGATCAGTATCTAATGAAAACTAGTCTAATTTACACGAATTTAATTTTATTACATAAACGACAAGATTTGACGATTGCATAGCTGAATAGTGAACGTGTCTAGTTTCCAAATAAATTATTGTATTTGGTAGTAACGTGGAAACAATCACATGTCGATCTATGATAATACTCTCGAATACGTTGAAATGTATATCGTGCAGAGATACTTCTGGTAAGAAGAATAACGGGAAGTTCCTTTACCGTCATGACGTTGTTAGGAACCTAGAAAATAGATAAAAATATATTATTTGTCAGCATAAATAAACAAATTGATTCGGATACTAACGTTTTGAGGCAGGCAGTTCATTGATCAGCCCAGTCGTGCATTAGAATAAACGGTGATGGTCGGTTAATATTACAGTGAAGATATTTTTAGCCTTCAAGGCATACTCGTACATTTTGGTGTTGCGCTCCCAAATACTTAACAAATTCGCAAATAGATTATACTTCGGCAGTGATCTTCCAAATTTCAATATGACCTCTTGCTGAAAATATCGTTTATGAAATAATTGTTGGATAGCTCATGCATGCATTAACAATATTACATTTTTGCTCTGCATTTTGTTAAGATGTTAGCATCAATTTGAACTACTTTCACTGTTCTCTTTTATTGATAACACCTCATTAACATTTATTGAACATTTTACCATACTGACAAATAATTTGCTTCATCACGGTAGTACAAAAATATGTAACTTAATTGATTTTAAATGAATCCTACAGCAAATCGCAAATACTTTTGTCCTCTGATATGTAGTTTGTATGTTATATTCCTTCGCCTTGCCAAGGAATCGGGACTTGAATATGTAAAACAGACCATGAGTTCGGGATGTATGGGTTAGAAATCGTTGTTTTTATATAATTTAATTGTTAATAGAGTACCCACATGATTAGAAGTTCGATATTTCAGTTGGAGCTTAACTTGGCTTTGTTTGAACGGGTTTCGTCTCTAAAAATCCTCGGTGAATGTAAGCGTGTGTACGTACAAGATTAATAGATTTTTACTGCGCGCTATTTGCTACCTTTAGGATTTATCTAAATTGTGCGTTGCCACTTGCTCGATATTTATTTGACTGTTTGTATCGGTTGAAGACAGTTTTCATTGATAACTAAGTTAACAGTTGACATTTGCCCCCAAGATTGTTTATCCCAATTGTACGCTGGTCATCCGATTGAATTTTGGATATTAAATAATTTGTAAAAATTCTACTTCCTGGCATATCTTTTTGAAACTTGCGCCTGTTAATCTGCGTTTTCAGCGCAAATAGATAATTTAAATTTTGAAGACAATAGTTTTAAAATGCTTTTATGACTTAAAGCAATTTTCAATGTAATGATGTAAACTGTTTAGTTTAATAGAAAGCATAAAATAATAGGAAAATCAAAACAAAAAAAAAAAAAAAAAAAAAAAAAAAATACTTTGCAGATCAGCATCAGGATAGATAAAAATAGTAATATTAATGGAGGGATTGTATAGATTTTTTTTTGAACTAAATAAAAGTACCATGAATTGCTAATATAACTAACGACTTTCCTTTTCAGTGACTCTTCTATTTCAGGGGGAACGGAGAGTGTATGGTAGGTATGCCGTCGCGAGGGTAGGGTTTCTGCAAATCCGCTGAAGTCGGTTTCGCGACGCGCGCGGTACGCGGTACCTTTGTTTGTTTCGTCATTTCCTTAGAGTAGCTTCCTTCGATTTAAGTTCGAGTAGTATATTTTTCGGTACCGCGTCGGTGAATCGGTAACGCGCCTATGGGATTTTGTAGCGTTTTTTTTTGATTTGAGATCTGTGGATAGATCGCATCCAGAACTAACGTAATGTAGGTTTCTCGTTCTGGATGAGTAATTGTTGACGCGTTTGAAAAACGGGCAAGTTCAGGTGACTGGAATATTGTAATTGAGCGTAATCCATTCGGAGACCCGCGACCGAAATCCTCTCCGAACTAGCTGGCCGACAAGCAGTCACCGCATGAATGGGTTACGGTGCACGGATTGGTTGACCTGTTGGTACCATCCGTTGGCACTACTCAGACTTAACGTCTAGAACCGATGAGAGGTCGGTTCCGCGTCCGATCAGAAAGGTGAAAACCATTACAGGTATTGTAAAACTATTTTTCAATACCCTAAAAAGGAATATTTAATCGGCCGGCGACATCGAAAGTGGGAGGTCCCCTTGCTAGCAATTCTTTTTCTCTCTATTCTTCTCAGTGGAAATATCCTTCACTTCCCTGTGACAAATAAGAATAAGCACAAGTTCAGGAGAAAGTCCCTTCCTATGATGTAAGCTCATTTTTGCTTTTCAAATTCGATATCCCTTCTGATAAGTACTCCGCTTTAATCATCACTTTGAGGGGATTGGTGATATTCATAGAATCACTTCCTATTTCTTCACCTCCATAGGAATATCTGTCAGGCCATCTCCGTAGAAAGTTTGATTTCTTAGACGCCCTACACTTCGTTCTTGCCCAAGGTATTTTCATTTCTTCTTGAGTAGTCTCTACTTTAAAGGCAAGTTATTTTTGAACCTTGAATGTTGGGAATGATTCCTTAGCCACCTACAGGTATTGCTTTATGTTAATCTTGATGACTCAGAATTTTGCACTTTATCTACATGACAACTGGTAAAATTACATTAGCCTTTGCGTTTCTGAAATATTTGCTCTATCTATCCTTCTTCGTATTTCCGACCAATCTATTGTGAGCTCTTTATGATTTGTACGCGCATGAATTATCCACCGTCGAATGTTTACCAGAATTAGCGTCAAAGTCCAAGTAAAAAGCACTTTATGCAATTCTAATCGTTATACATTTTCAAAGAGTATAAAGCACATTCCAAACAATTAAAATACTAAAATTTAATGGCCTAATTGGCTCTCTAAATTTATACGTTATCAATCAAAAACATTTAATAAAAATAAACAATATCAAATTCAGATTAATTAAAAATATTACATATTTCCTGATTCAAAAACCAACCAACACTACTCAAATTTATGTATAATTCTAACACAACTTTGGACTTTTACCCTACACTAAATATGCTATAACCTAGTTCTAATCAAATTAATCAAAAACTTTAACTTACTAAAACAATGCAAACACAATATCCTTAACCTAAACGTTAAACTTTATCTCTAAATCTATTATAATACATAACATATACGTATCCTAAATATTGAAATCTAAATTAATTTTTAACATAAACAAACCACAGCAATAACGAAGTTTAGGAATAATAAGCTGAAACTCAAAACTGTGCAACGAAAAATAAAAAAATAACCACGAATAATTCAGGCATTGTCATTCAGCCACCAATACCTAGATTGCTCCGTCTCAGCTCGGCCACCATCAACGAATCTAGTAAATGAGTATCTCCATTGGTATTGCTGGTCTTGTGAACTCAAATTCGGAGCATATTTTATCTTCTTATCGGTGGCCCGTCTATGTATGTGATATGTCATTGGGAGACCGTCAGAATCAACGATATATCGATTTATGTTCAAATACACGAATGCTTCTGGAGGAACGAGAAATTTGCGAGACAAGTCTCAATATACCCGTCTGTAGGGTGGAACGGCTGTGAAATTCAGGGGTTTTCATTCACAGTTACAGATCCTGCGATATGATTCCGAAAAATCATTAATTTGAAGATATCGACTCTCGTCATTTTAGCAGTTTGGTAAATTTTCCTATTCGATATAAAGGGCTTCCAATCCGTCTCAGGCTTTCTGTATAAACTAGTACGTGCACGAAGACATTTCCTTTCGAAAACGCTTAATCTTTCCATAGTACTTGCACTCTGATTGTACCAGATCTGATATCCATATGTCAAAACTAGTCTAAGCAGGGTCTTGTAAGAGATAACTTTGACCTTTTGTTCAAGTATCTGGAATGAAAGAGTCGTCCAAGGGCCGTTGATACTTTTTTTCATAGTTTTAAAACAAATTTATAGCACCAGAATTAGCGTCTATTTACAAGTTGGTCTACTAACCTTGCATGCATAGTTTGCTACTATTTTAGTAATATTCAGTCGCATGGGGCACTGTGGTTGGGAAAATTTAAGTCAGCTGCTGCCGTTTTCTTTTTCTTGTTTGATGCATTTCCTTCTTTCGCTTCTGCGGTTACTTTAGCTTTTACTTATAAGGAAGATGTTCCTTTTTCGCTTTCTAGGCAATTATTTTCTTAAACCCTATTGCAGAATTTCGGATCCATGTTCGAAAATGCTTTTGGTCATTCAATCGATAACCAGATTAAGTCTTGTATGGTAGTAGTGTGATTTTTTTGTCCCCGACGGCTACTGATTGTGGTTTTTTATGTTAAGTTTTATTTAGTTCAGCAGACACTCTCTTTTAATTATATTATAAGATCTTACTCTATATTCAAATAATTTCCCATGCAGTTTGCCCTCAAGTTTATTTGAAAGTGGCGGCAGTACTAAATTTTTTGGAAATATTCTCGCCAATATTCATATGTTATATAACGATTAAATTTCCCATCACGAATAACAAATAGCTTCATACTCGAGAAGTTGCATTATTGATAACTTTTGGCCAGACGCAAGGCAGACAAGTCCTCCACAACACCCAAACTTATCGCGTTCAAAAGTTGTAAATTTTCAATGTAATATTCATCGTAAGCTTCGATTCGGCAACATTCTGCCATCATGTAACTGCTCCTTACAGAGAATTTGACCATTTATTCGTTGCTTCTATGGTTCCGAAAGAATCTATAGAATTGCATCTTTAAAACAATTCCTTCTTTTACTCTTCAGTTAATAATTCAAAATGAGTGTACGGACAATAAAAAGCGGGACTTGCCTCTCTTTGCATTTCGACGGGAATTGCTTGTACTTCTCCAAACTATCTTCTTTACTTCCAGCTAGAAATTTCAATATTTTGGCTCAACTATTGTTCAGTCTGTTCTTGGTCCCATAAGTGGAAATGTGAGCAGGGATTCAGGAAGTTGAAAAGGTGCATTTGTTCCGGCACAAATATTTTAATCCATCGGCCCATAATGAACTTCGTCGGAATCGCGAATGAATGCCCAATCCTATTATCGCGAAAACAAATACGGCTCGCATCATCCCGATGAATCAATAAGCAGCCAATGCGCCCATTTTCCGGGAAATCGTTCATGAAAAATGTAATTGAGTTTAAAATAATGAATGAAGAGTGCATTGAAAAGATGCGAGCACGCATAAATTTGCTACTGCCGTCATTTGAGTGATTCATTCGGATGTGGCCTGATTCCTACATCAACAGCTAGATCTGGAATTGTCCGAGGATATTTGCGTCGGCATCAATAAAATGGGATCCCTTGGATTTTTCATCTGCAGGCTCGATTTCCGAGTCATACAGGCATCAGCCTTTATACATTTTATTGTTGAATTCATTAATTTTAAGTATGGTCTAGAGAGAATCCGGTCAAGTTGTGGCGGGTAAGGACGAAGGGATGGGCCGCGGGGCTTCAATACGCTCCGAGGAATTGGTGGGCAACCAAAATCACACTGGAGATTGACAATAGAAACGACATTGATGATTCTCAGGATGTGGTTTTATGTTCGAGTTGATTGTTTTGGGTCGAACTGGAATGGAATCGAAGGTAGCACATTCGGAGTTGTTGAATCCCAATGTCGAGTGTCTTTTAACGATGCAGGAGATACACACCTGTTCGGTGCCTTCGTATGTGGCTCTTCTTTTTATCCGGAGCGAGGCATCATTGGCGCATACTGAATATTTTATCTGACGTGTCGCTATTCCATAAATAATTCGGGCATATAATCTAACGAACGGTAATCACAATACCTGGAATTATGGCACGCGGGTGCAGGCTGTAGTGTTCGAGGAGGGGTGGGGGCGCTGGGGCTAGGAGTGGTGTTGTTTGAGGCATATGACAACGTTATTTGTCATTTCTTATCCCTACAGCTCACTGGCGGTTCTGCCGTTCTCCCAACCGCACATTTCACACGATTCATCATTCTTTAATTTTATTTATGAGATATATATCGTCTTTGATAAAACAACAAGTAACTCGCTCGTTTCGCGAAGTTTTACGACATTATATCGTATGACAATAGGAAGAGAACGCGTGGATCAAGAATATTCAGTTAGGTCTATTTGTCCTTCGCACTCGCTCGTTCTTGGAGCCGCGTAACCTTCAGAACGGTAACGTACGAGTCTGGCACAGTTGAGTTGTTGTTCCAGTTCGATCCAACTCCATTTGTCTATCTTAGAACAAGAGATTGTGTGCATGTTTTAGTGATGCTCCAAACCCATGTATCCTTCTTCGAACGCAAGGAAAACACTCATTAAAAATTGATGAATCTTGCGAAAGTTACATGGAGTCCTCTACTATAAATTCGAAAGGAAATTCAAAGCAGGCAAACGATTGCAGCTAACTCGTATGAACGTACGTACATGTTTGACGATTTGCTGTGCGGATAGTCGGATGGGTCTTAATGGGGATAACGTGTGAGTTTTCACTCACGCAAAAAAGGACATGCATACGAATACAGTGATGTAGGTACGAATGCATGGTTTCGAATAAATTTTTCACAGATTTGTTTCGAATGAATCAGTTTAGCGTCAATGTAGCGTTTTGAATTATTTTTGAAAGATATTTTTCACTTTTCTTCGCAACCGAGTAAGGAGTTAGATTTACTCAGATTGTTGCTCAACTTGTTGTAACTATATCTATAGATTGATTATACAATATTTCAGAGACAAAGAAATTCAAATTCAATCAGATAATCTAGATTTTGTTGAGAAAACTAATTAGTTGGAAGCATAGAATACAAAAAATGACTAATGGAGCGCATATACGAGTATAAGAGATGATAGATGGAGTGCATGAATGTAAAACATTCAACATTAATTTCGTTAAACCTGGTTGTTGTGATCTTAATACTTTATTGAATATGATATTTGACTTGTTGAAGGAACTACTGTTTATACAACAAAGTTCGAAAAGAAGATAAACGATTGTTTATTCCCTGCTGTCACTTGTAAAATCTCAGGCTAAACGTCATAACCTCATAACCTACATAGCTTACAGTCCAAGCGATTTGTACTGTTTCAAAGATGTTAAAATGTCCGTTCAGGACTGCAGCCGTGAATTGCTGCTTCAGCGAGCGAAACACTAGGGCTCAGCTGGAAATAGCCTTGCCTGGCGACGCGTAAATGTGCTGACATCTAGCGTTGCGATGTCGTGGGGCGGGTTTCTTCACGCTTAAGAATTTCTCCAGTTCTTTTGAGCTAAAAAATTAGGTCCGTTCGACAGGTGTCGAAGGTCGAGGTAACCGACCGAAGGACATTGCACGAGAAGACGCGACGACTTTTACAACATAACCGTGCGCGAGGTCGGACATGAATCCGTAATTGATGGTAATATTACCAGCCCACAAAAAGAATGGGGCTTCCGGGTGCTAGTGGTGCCCCCCTTGCACCCTTCCCAATCAGATCAAATATCTAAATGATGACTAAGCCATGTAGAGAAAGTGGAAGGCCATCTGTTTGAGATCACACACCGATCACACTTCTTCACAATGGTTAATGAACAAAGCCGACCTATACTGACGACTGGCCCGATGGGCTCTTAAGCTACAAGATTTTAAATTTTCCATCAAACCCCGCAAAGGAATCCAAAAAATCCGCATCAATAATCAACTCACCGACGCCTTTGGCACAAATATCGGACTAAATTAGCAAAATGGGCAGGCCGCATTGTTATTTAATTTGGCTGTGGAATACTTCACAAGAAAGCTACATGAGGTACATATACAAGACAAGCCAATTGGTTGACTATGCCCACAATATCAACATCTTGTCACGGTGGTAAATAACTAATAAAGAACACTTCATGAAACTCGACAAGAAAACAAAACAAGTTGGGGTCCAAATTTATGAGGGTAAAGCATAGATATATAGTAGAGAGCACTGGATCCGCAACCGGCCGCGAGAGCCGAAGCAATTAGCAACCTTCGCTAAAGTTGTGCGAAGTTGAGGTTTGAACTCATATGCTTTTGTTTTTGCACTTAATTCACTCCGGAACACGTTCATGTTTAACGAGATTTTAATTTTGAAGATCACGTGTACGAAATCGGTACTTTAATTCTCTGTTTTTATTAAAAGCTTACGAATTTTCCATCGGCTTTGACACATGAGTTTTCTCGCCGTTTTCTCGCCTCTACGAATTTCTTTTGCTTTGACGTTCGAGTTTTTTGTGAGAGTCGTTTGTTGTGTTGTACTCAAACTGTTTTACGAATGATAACGAAGGCGCGATCGTGTGCACATGAAATGAAATTTTGTCGATGTGCGCGGGTGTCAGTGGGGGAAGTGATTTTTCTGAAGAGAGGAAAGAAAAACCTGTCTGGAAACGAAAGGGAAGGAGCGTAAGTTATTTATAACTTATTTATGTGGTAAATTTGCTTCCCACATGGACGAGTACACAGATTCTCGTTGCTCGTCCATTTATTTATATGTCTTTGGGGTAAAGCAAATGTCATGATCCAGTTCATGGAGAATGGGGGGGGTAAAATATCGAAAATGTGAGCGAATTTACGTATTTAGTCGACAAGATAACGAAGAGTGGGAATGAAAGACTAGAAATGTGCTGAAGAATACGGCTCGCAAATAAAATATTTATTTAGGTAAAATACATATATGTACAAAAAAATCTCCAGTTACAATGTAGAAAGGAATCACATAAAACTAATTTTAGAAAATAAAATTTTTATGTGAAATATAAAAGCCAATAATTATTAATTCAATCGTTAAAATAAAATTCAATGACTTCACACCTTATGCAAGCCTTAAAATTAAGCAATGAAGAAGGAATATGAGCAAGGTTGAATTTATTGTGGTTCCGCGCAAGACGTATGCAAGGGGAGTTGAAAAGGTTTCTGTACGAGTCAAAGGAGCGTTCAAGGCTGCCGAGGATCTACTAGCTCACTCTAAAGAGGAGAGTGAAACGAGATTGCACAAGGCCGAGGGAGGAGGAGGCGTTCATCCAGGAATATCCTTCGCAATTCTAGAGAAGGTAAATTTAAAATTGTAGACGATCACTGTACTATCAATAAGGGATTTGAAGAGCAGGAAACGGAAAAATTTGCACAATATACTGTATACTCTAGGGCATCAATTAAGTAGCACTGGCGTGGACTCTAAATTTGAAAACAGTACTCAAACTAGCTTCGAGATAAGAAGAGAAACAAAAGAATGGAAGAGGAGATATTTGTCAAGCCTTTGCTAGACCTAAGAAAAAACCAGCCATCAAAGAGGCCTTAGAAACAATGACGAAGACATTGTGATCAAAGCGTGGATTAACATCAAAAATCATCCCAAGAACATCGTGAGCAATGAGAACTCCAAGGTGGGCACCTCGAAGTGAATAAATAAACTATAAGGATGATTTCTTTCGAGGGTAAGCCATAAGAAAGCATTTTGAAATGTTCAAGAAAAGAGAATTTGTAGCACATCAAGAGTACAGCCTCTCAAGGTCTGCTTGAAGGATTAGGCAACCATGGATGGATTCAATTAATTTAAAGATTTTTAAATGACCAGCATAGAGCAGTGCATATGAGTCAAACACAGAGGGAAGGTCATTGATGGAGACTAAAAAACCGGACCTTGAGGGACGCCAGAAAATCAACAAAATGAGAAAGATTTATAAGACTTGAACCTGACCACACACTCACGGCTACTGAAATAGGAACAAAGCCAGCTAAAATAAATCGAATTAAGATCTCATCTTTTGAGTTTGGTGATAAGAGGAACATGGTTGACCGATTCAAAAGCTTTAGAAAAGTTCAGATAAACAACATATTTGATTCTGGTTGTCAAGAGGGGCAGATGGTTGGATCTATCTTTGATAAATCCATATTGTTCACATTCTAGGGAAAGATGGAGCATCGGAAATGTCTTATTATAAAGGAAAAGTTCATGGAGTTTACTGAATGACAAAGAAGAGTTATGGGACGATAATTAGAAATACATACCTTATCACCAGATTTACGAATAGAAAACACTACAGATCTCTTCCAAAGTGTAAGAAAAGTGGCAAACAACAGACTAAGTCTGAAAAAAAATTAATAAGAGAGCACATAAGAATGAGAAACGTGTTTTTGCCAAGACATTAGGAACTTCATCTGAACCGTTGTCAGTACTAGAATCTAATTGGTTAAGCAATAATTCTACATCAATAGAGCTGACAAACGCTAATGAGAATCCAACTAGAGGTTGGGAATCGAACATAAGACCAGAAGTAGAGGAAGGATTTGCATAAAACGAAGAAAAATAATGCGCAAACAAGTCACAGATTGTTTCATTATTAGTAGTATCTGTGCCGTCAAGATGCATAAAGACAGGCAAGCTACCATTTTTTTCAGCGAATTGATGCAAGCCCAGAAGGGTTTCGATTGGTTACAGTTTATAGAATTGTCAATGTATTTTAAGTAATCTAATTGAGAAGTGGCCGTAAATCTTTAAGCGTCAGCCCTAAGCAATTCGAAGTGCTGCAAATCGGCATCTTTATCTTTTACGGACGCTGTCTTTGGCTTTCAAGATAACTGTAATTTTTTTATTGAACCACGGTGCATCATTACTCTTTTTAGAACTAACTTACGGAGTGTGTTTTGCTATAAGTGCTATAAGAAACTCAAGAAAAAAGTAGAATATTTGCACAACGGCTTCACGGAAAAAGGAAAATCAGTTGAATAATCTCATCTCATATTCCAGTGCCGAGCAATTTGCTTTGATGAAGTTATAGCGAACCGCGATGGAATTCTAAGCAACAGGTTGAGAACTAATAGATAACATTGAATAAAGGGACGGATGGTGAGGATGAGGAGGAATGTATGAAGAAAAGGTTGCGTCCAAAACAATGAAGGATTCAGGAAGGTTGGAAAGAATCAAATCCAAAATCGTATGGTTGGCATTTAGCAAGGATTAATGTTGTGTATGGATGAACAACAGATATCCAAAAGGATATTCGTTGGGAGAACTGAAGGGCGGAGGCCAGTGGAAAACCGAGGAAACACTGGTCCAACCTGACCGCCAAAGGTAGTTCACCGCTTCTCGGATCTCAAAATTGGAGGATGCAGTCGATGGACCGAGACAGGTAAAGGCGCTTTTCTTGGAAGTGAAGGTCCTAGAAGCGTCCTAATACTACTGTATTTCTATTTTGAATGGGATACATCTATTGCTACAGAGGAGGAAGAAATTACTAATTTTTCAAGATCTTTAATGATTTCTGACCATGTACAGAGGCATAAGGTTGTAAGTTATGCAGACTATTTATTATCATGGTTTATTTTTTTAGATTTAGGGATCAAAAGAGGCCATATTCATCGAAATTTGATAGAAAGACTGCATTATTATGAATAAATCGCTGTTTGAGTAACAGATCATGAGATATTATGAAGTTTTCCTCCGTTAACGATGACACATGTTTACAAGGTATATGGAAAGAAACATTGATAGAATCTTGCCTTACAAGCTCCGTGTTGTCTCCACATTGTTCTGTCTCGCGTTAATGTCACAAACTAGGATGATGTAGTCATTGTTGACAGCTATGGTTAGGATGCTCTTTAGAATTGAAATTTCTAGTTGCTCTGGACTCGGTAATACCAAATCGCTCATTTGGGATGTTTTTTTTTACTTTAACACTACAGCGGAGCCTCTTTCGTGCCTTCGCTTAGAGGTAGTTAGAGATACTCATCATATTGAGATACTCATCATATTGATCGAATGTATCGGCACTCAAGAAAGGTGATATGGTCAGTACCACACTTGGCCGTATGTTGATCCACTCAGCTGTGATACTTTCTGATTTTAAACCGGTACATAACATAACTGAGCGAGCGTCCGTCCGAAGAATCACTTGAAACAAATCTCGTTGTCATCAACGGGACTCGAACCAGGGGCCTTCGGCTTACGCAGCGAGTACTCCAACCACTGCACTACGCGGACTACCTGGGATGTTGTTACGATGCCTTATTTTTAAGACTTTCAAGTTCTTTATCTGACTGGCTTAAAAAATGCATCGAAAACTTTTATTTCTTGATGAATAACAAGTTTCGCACTCTCCTTCAACTGTGAAACAGCCTTGAGGTGAGAGATATACATTTATATCATTGACATGACATCGTGTTGAAATATGATGTGCAACTTATTACACTCTACTGCGTGTTCCACGTGACTTGAAATAATGCTCTGCTAGTCGGCAAAGAGATACTGAACTCTTATACAGCCAAAAAGAGCTAAAAGTTCCACAAGAAGATTTCTCATTCAAATCTTATTCCAATCAATTCAACGTTTACTTCTCACGGCATTAACTGATGATCAAGGTTTAATGAGAACATCTGCAATATATAGCAGGGTAGCATACCCTGCTTTCTCAGCGTAGAATAGACAACAAACTATATTTATGCACAATATAGCTTTATGCGTTTTGATTCTGAGGCACAATCTGAATCTACCTTTCAGTCCCCCAATACTTTGCTTTTTATAGAATTTTTGTTAATTTTAAGCTAAAAAGACTTAAATAATGAATATATAAACTTTTTGTTGAAGTTGTTGCACCCGTGATGTTATTGAATGCAAGATTTCCTAAAATCGTTCATCAAAAAAGGTAAATAACCAGTACATACAATTCCAATAAATCCAAGATTCATTCCAATAAATCCAAGCTTTGACTTATGAAACCAATTGCTTTATATGAGGGTCGAACAGGAACCATCAGCGTTGACCACCCAACCGTAAAAAGTGATTGCCTTAGTTACACCTAACTGACTGTGCACCACACTCATCACGTGTTGTTACAGCCAACGATGATGACTTGCATTCATGAATTCAGCCTTCATAGCACTTTCTATTAGAGATAAGTTATCATCCGGAGCCGTAGGATCAAATAGTTTGCTTAGGAGAAAAGAAAGGCAATCGTAAAGTGAAATCATGATTGTTTTATTTCTGCCGCATGGGGATTAAGGGCTCTTAGTCATCATAAATTTTTGCAGCCACGGTGCGCACTGTAGAGTTCGTATTTCTCTTCTTCTTGAAAGTTAGTTGTCAGCTACGCAAATATATGAATCTGCGTACCAAATATCGCGATGATACGATATCAATTTGTTAAGTAGCTCTCACAGCACGAAATTAACTTTGCGCAAATGTCATTATAATACTTTCCTAGATTTAGATGATATTATCTAATAGATTTAGATGTTAATAATATCTGCAGTGTAACAATGAAGGCGCATTTACGATCTTTGGACCCCATAGTTTACTCAAAAACTTGTCTTTGAATCAATGATGCACCAAGATAAGTCATGGTTACATCGAAACGTTAATTTACTAAGATGAATTATGAACAATAAAAAAATGTCGAAAACCCTCAAATTCAAATGCTCTTTATTTCTTCAATAGTTATAAATTTTATGAAGACATAAGGCAAGTTTAGTTTCCAACAGATGTCCTAGGTTACTTTCGGTATCGAATGTATGGTCGATTGCCTGGCACGAAAACCAAACTGACAACTCGGCATCAACTCATACTTCTCAATGTGCTTGTTCCAGTATCATTCGAACACCTTGCTGATGTTAAGCAGCTAGCTGCTTGGGCGATAACTTTTAGGGCACGAAAATGCATTTCCTTTTTTTTGTGTTATCTGTGTGCTTCTTATTCATATTTATATTAAAAGTCAAACCAATAACTTGCCCAACATGTTAAAGGTAGTTAGGCCATTTATTAGTGTGTAGATAGTACTCGTACATATAACTAAATGAACTCTCAACATACATGTGCCAGTTATATGCACGGGAACAGCTCAAAGCACTTGTAGGTCATCAAAAATGTTTCACTAACAAGCAAATCCATTTCTTCTTTACAGTTTGGACCGGGATCAACCATTCACATTCAAACTAGGAGCAGGACAAGTCATTAAGGGCTGGGACCAAGGACTTGTAGACATGTGTGTTGGTAAGTGAAGGAATTATATAGTTTTGGAAGTAAATAATTTAGTAGAATCTTTAATTTATCCCCTCTGTCGATGAAATAAACTTTTGTTAACATTTTCTCATCCTAGCAAAATGAAATATTTTCTATAAATCCATCAATTATCACGAACCATTTCACTCTTCTCTATTCCAGGTGAAAAACGTAAACTCACCATTCCACCAGAACTTGGATATGGTGATCGCGGAGCTGGAAATGTGATTCCAGGTGGTGCCACGCTCCTTTTTGATGTGGAGCTCATCAACATTGGAGATGCTCCACCAACCACCAACGTGTTCAAGGAAATCGACGAGAACAAAGATAAGCAATTGAGCCGCGAAGAGGTAAACCTTTATGTATGGATCGAATTTTTCATTACTTCATACCATTTTTGGATGTGTTGCGGTTGAGGGAACCCTAACATTATCTGCATTAACCATTTTTATGCAAGTTTCTCCTACTAAGAAGGAAGCCTTCCCATCGTGAAGCACTTGGTTTGTAAAAATTAACACAACTCCTCAATCAAAAAGGCGTGGTACACAGAAATGGTATCCTAACAAAACCTCATGAACTGTTCATTCTCATTTACTCATAAGTTTGCACTTTTAATAGAAAATGTCTAATATTTGAATGTGCTCAAATATTGTTTATTGGTTTCCAGGTCAGCGAGTACTTGAAGAAACAAATGTCGGCTGTGGATGGACAAGACTCAGAAGAGCTTAAGAACATGCTCAAAGAGCACGATAAACTAGTCGAAGAAATTTTCCAACACGAAGACAAGGATAAGAACGGATACATATCGCACGACGAGTTCTCTGGACCTAAGCATGACGAGCTGTAATCGCAACCTATCTTCCAGTTAGGCTAAGCATTTTTTATACAAACACTATAAGTTAGAACTATCCATTTCCTTAAATATTATTCTCTATAGTCTTCTGTTAAACTCAAAGGACATGTTGCTATTTAAATTATATTTTTGCAAGGATGTATGTATGTACAGCATGAGCATTCGATTGTATCGGCCAAGTCTATTTAAGCGCTACCGAGACCTATTCGATTTGTGACGGCATTGCTTGACCAGGATGCTTTTACTATATTTTCCTCGCAGGAAATATGTTTGCGTTGTATTTTTCGGATATTTTACTCTGTTAGTATTCCAACTGAGCGTTGATGTTGATACGTATGGCATAGTGAAGGTAGTACTTAATATCCGGGACCGTTTTGCATTTGCTCAACTACTGTAAGAACCCTTAACTAGTATAATTCTTGTTACCGATAAAAAACACGAGTACATGGCACCATTCACATGCTATTAATATTTAAAGATAAATCGAAAATGAGACATATCATCATTAAAGAACTAATTATTAAAAAATTGTTACAGAGGACGAAAGGTGTAGATTAAAAATTTTTATATATGCAATTGTACACATAATTATAATAAACGATTGTAATGATTATACAATTTGTCAATTTTTTAACCCTGCTTTAATATCTACTGCCTGGAAGGTAATTAAATAGGATTTGATATAGGAGTATAGTAGTATGCTGACTCAATATTTTTGGCCTACCTTCGATGCTAGTAAATAGTTATAGAAACACCAACAGCCTTAGGCACCCTTAAAGCCTAGACAGACGTGTGGTGCTGAAAGAACCCTGGCATCAGTATACCAGGTAACCATGACACAGATGCAAATGTAGCGTAAACATGGTATCAACTAACAAGTGAAGTAAATGACATCTTACTGAAATGACAGAAAACGAGAAATTCATTTGATTCCGAGCTATGTATATTTTTAAAAGCAGCACCAATTTTCTTGCACCAAAACAATTTAGTTCATTTTATATGGGAAAATTTAATTTATCCTAGGTTTATATTAGGATTCAGAACCCGCATACTAGGTTTTAAAGACTAGACAGACATGTGATATAGAACGAAACCTGGCATCAGTATACTAGGTAACCGTGCAAATCTAGTATACTATAAATCTGGTATAAACTGTCAAGTAAAGTCTGATGTCGAAATGAAGTGACAGCAAATGGTAAATTTATCTGATTTCTAGCATTTTTTCCAAGTAGTTGCATACAAAATGGTTCAATCAGCAACAATAATTGGTAAACTTTTCTCAAAACGTAAAAATATTGTCTAAAAATTAGTTCGTTTTATTTGATACTGGGAAATTTTATTTATACTGGAAATTTATCTTGGTAATGATACTAGGTTTATACTAGATCCCTCTACCGCATCTAGGCTAATACCACATGTCTGTCCACGCTTTAAGTATTAATAAATAAACAGTATTTGGATTGAAAAAAATCGATTATACTAGAGCTTCTAACATAAGCCATTTCAAAACATTTTCATGAAAATATATACAACACTTTGCTTGCCAGTAAACTAAAGACTTTTTCTTATTTCCTGAACTTTGGGAGCCGCCAATTTGAATTTAAAGGCCAATTTATAATGTGAACTTGTAACAAAGTTGCGTGCATAAAGCAAGTTTGAATACAAGAGAATACATGGGAGTGCAGCTAATGAGCGCGCCCTACATTCTCGCGTGTCAAAGTTAGGTGAAACACTAAACTTTTTGCGCTGCAAATAATTCTTCGTTTGTCACATGATACATTCGACATGAAAATCGTCAGTTAAAAATCAACACTTAATTTTTTTTTCGTTGTGGGTTGCTGAACACTTGGCTCGCATACTACTGACCAAATACATGTAAATGACATCGTTAGCAGTCCTTCTGCATTCCTAGATTTTAAGTTTTACATTTGACAGAAAATGTGGTCGCAACGTCTACTTACTTAGGCCCAGAAGGAAAGCAATTAACGAACACGACGTCACAGCGGGAACTCTCAAAAGCTGTTAAATTGGTCTAAAAGAACAGGTTATTAGGTCTAAAAACCTGGTACGCATTGTGTCGTCATGCTTCCGCTTTTGGGCCTGTGTGAGGAGGCATTGCTCAGGCCCAAAAAGAAAGCAATTAACGTACATGATGTCACTGTGGGAACTGTCAAAAGCTGTTCGATTGGTCTGAAAGGACAGGTTAATAGGTCTAAAATCCTGGTGCGCATTGTGATGTCATGCATCCGCTTTCGGGCCTGTGTGGGGGGGGCATTGGTTGTAACCATTATATCAAGGCAGCAACATTTTATACAACAATATCGCACAGCTTTTGTAATGATTTTCTTACGTCTCCTACGTTTCAGATTTCCCGAAGGAAATCTAAACCGACCTCTCATCGGTTCTAGACTTAAAGTCTTGGAACGTGACAACGGACTGTACCCATCAGGTCGACAAGTTCAGGCACTCTTCGTCTACTCCGAGGTGGCTGCTAGCTAACTAGCTAGTTCGGAGAGGAGTCTCGGTTGCGGGTCTAACGTGAGCAGACTAAGTCCGAAAAACAAAAACTCAGCCACCGGTTCAAATGCCCGATTTAAAACTCATCGAACAACTTCCATCGACTCTACTTTAAATGACATAACTTCATTCCAGCGAAAAAGAACAAAAACAATCGCTGAAGAGAAAAAAAAATTAAAATACGCACTTCCGAATATTACCGACGCGATGCCTGATACGCTGTACTCGAATTCAAAACCGAAAAAATCTACTCTAATCAAAAACGCACAAATTCAAAATATGGCACCGCATACCATTCGCGGATTACTGGAACCCTACCCTCTCGGCGGGATACTCACCTCTCGCTCACATTACCCTGCTGAAAGAGAACGGGTTTACTGGAACGGAAAGACGTGCTATATATTCTGCAATTCATAATTAATTAATTTTTTATGCTTAGTAATTTTCAACAAAATGCTTCATTTAATCTAGAGTCTTAAATCTTTTAAATACTAAGTACCACCGATAAGGTGAATTTATAATCAATACCGTACTTCATCAATTCAACGAAGCAGTTAATGCTCGTAGTGCTAGTCTCAGACAGTGTATTATGCAATTTCAAGATTTCAACTGAAGAAATTCAATAATATAGCTAATCTTGAGGTCTTGTCATTTTGTATGAATCCGTAAACTAAATAATGAAAATTGTGTGCACACCTGTTAACTCAATTACAGTCTTGTTGATGCGTTATAGTTACATTTGTTTGAACTCATCCACAACGTATAGATATAATAATGAATAATGCACAGCAATATATTACCGGTAACAATACTTATTTATTTAAAATAAATTGGCGCAGGGAATTATTCTTGATAATTTTCATGTGCATCTTAAAGCACATCAAATCTGTGAAACTAATTTCTTCTACTTAATTAAATTTTGATTGTTAGTAGGTGTGCTTAAATCGCTATTCAGTTTTGATTTTTTTTCAGTAATATGTTGTTGAAATAAAATTGATATGCAAGGTCTTATGTTATTGAATATTTTAAAGCCAAAATTTATAGATACGCATATGAAGAAAAATTCTAAGCCGAATAATCATTCGCGTCCATTTATCGCCCACCGCAATATACGTTTAATCGAACTAGTTTTAACTTATTGTAATTTTGAATTTCATGTTTCTTGATCATCAAGCTGTATTCCCTATTCCCTCTTTTTCTTTCTCAATTTGTTGTATTAAACAAATTTCATTACTGGACACTCAGTCAACTTTAATTTGGAAGCCAAAAATAAGACAAAGAAAAACTGTTCATTCAACCCATGCGAGAGTTGGCGAAGCGAGAATAAGTATCACGCGTCAACCACTCTACAAGAAGACAAAAATTAAATACATAGAAAAAATATCGGTAACAACTGAACATACCGGAGCCGATCGATGAATATTTGTTATTGCCCCGAGGCAAGCTCAGGCTCGGCTGGAATTCAATTGTTCTATGGGACACCATTTGTTTGTTTTAGTATCGCATTCGTGACTAGAAAAAATTACATAGTATAAAACCCGTTTTAATTATGGTAACATATGACAGCTTGTCTCACGAACCTCAAGACCTTGACTGCGCATAGCAATCTAGATTTCATTCCAACGTGTGTTTGCGTGACATTGCGACCAGATATTATCAAACGTTTCAGCTCATTCAGACAAGGAATCGCTGTCTTTGTAAGGTGTTCTGATAAGCGAAAATTTGAATTAATAACTAAACAAATCATAACCTGAGTTTCTCCGATAACTTTTGATTTCGTTATTAGTAGCTCATTTATTTGGAGATCTTGTTGCAACCCACTTTTTCCGTACTCCAGTGAATCACTGATGCTCCCATTTACGCCCGCGCCCAATGAGGTGAACGATACCCTGTGGTTGACTGTCACTAACAATATCGCAGAATACCATCCTTCAGAGTTTAGACACTCTTTTGAGCAGGAACGATTTGCAGCTATTTGAGTATGGCAAGCACCGTGAATGCTATAACACTGTGGGATTCTCATCCACTCAGCCCCAAAGGTTCGCCCACTGTCAGTGCGCCAGACACCTGCGTATCTGCGACAGTTACTAGTCTGGTTGCTCTACAAGGTACAATAATCTTCAGGTATACGGAAGAAATTCTTCCCAAATTATCTTAATCCTTTTATAAATTTCTTCGCCTCGAACTCGGTCCACTTCTTGTGAATTCCTTGTGTCACAGGACACTCTACTAACGCTTAGAGTGTTTTACTAGGACCGTAGCCAGAATCATGTAGCACACCAAGAGCATTTTTTATCGTGTCTTCTCTACAAGCTGCTAACAAACCACCTTCAAGACCAATATCATACATTCCTTGAAATGCTGCCAACGATCGGGCTGCACGTAAATACATCAAAAGATTCTTTATCAACGCGAAAACTTAAATTGGATTATAATCGGAAAGTTTCGCTTTTGAATTTGGTACGTTTACCTGGTGGCCGGAATCCACTCGAATTTTTCCTTGAGCGAAGACTGCCATTACCCTTTATAATCGCAATTTTCACGATTAAATTATCGCAGCATGTGTTATGATAACCATTCGAGACGCGGTGACTTGCGAAAATTCCTTGGGATAATGAGTGCGAACCAAAACTGACGTAAGATAGAAGGCCATATGGCAGCAGTGCTTACTACCACACACACAAGTTCGGTCGTCTGGAGAGCAGTCCGCGGACCAAAATTGAGTCCGATCGAATTCGATGGATTTTTCACCGGGCCAAATTCGACTCGGTTCGCTCCGGACCAAATCTGCGTATGTGGACAGAACGACCGGACAAATCGCAATCGCAATTTAGATCACACACTCATTTTTTTTTTTTTTTAACACGGAAAGTAAGGAGCTGCGATTATATGCTGGTACTGAATTTCAATACCCTGCCTGTTGCAAGGTATTTTAGCGTTGCAACCAATCTTTCTTCAGCACTCACTGCACGTCTCATCACAGTATCTTTTTTTGTGATGTGTGCCTTCACTAAATCCAACATTCTACGAAACACTTCTGGCTCATTCGCAGATAAATGCGAAAATCCTCTTCGTCGAGCTCTTTTATTAGTCTCATATTACTGTACTATTGCCTATTCATCAAGTAAAATTTCGCCCATTCCTTCCTTTTCCTCTTTTTAATTCGTAGTGGTGGCGATGTAGCAACTATACTGCTGCCGCAAAAGCGATTTTATGTTTGTTGGACATAATCGATGCCACTTCGTTTGCCATCTTCGCGCACCAAAAACTGAAGAACGACTGGCTGGTCCGATCATGTGTTGCAAAAGAGCGAACCAAACCTCAGTAGAGCCGGACCAAATCCGGTCGTCTGTTACGGCTTTAAGGGTGGCAGATATCGGCAGAAAATCGATCCACGGGATCGAGGTACTTTGTTGTGTTGCTCACATTGTAACTCGGCCTTAAGCGTTTGATTTTGACCGGACTTATAGTCAGGAAAGAAGAAAAATATTTGATTTTGATTGAAAATGGAAGTTAAAAATATTGTTTTAAATTTTCAACTGTTGTATTTATTACCTGATTTTCTTCATTTTTCGCAAGATGAAAGAACTTGCTTTTCTTACTCACAGTTCTAAGTTTCATAAACATCCATTGAGAAAATTGGTCGCTAGAGGGCTACAAAAATCTGAAAAAATGTTTATTTGACCCACCACAATTTGGAAACCTACTCCTAGATGAACACTAAAATCACAAGAACATTAGTTCTCATCGATATCCATCCTAATATTAAAACTCATGTAAATCAAACAAACACTCTGTCTTTTAGAGGCCTTTGAAATTCCGAAATTTGATTAGCCACCATTTTGAAATTTGAGACTTGGCATTAAAGTTTTTAAAATTGTTCTCTAGGTATTTTCGCGTCTACCAAACTGCCAATTTTCATAGACATCGGTTGAAGATTAAGAAGATAAGCTTTTGTGCGTTTTTCGAACTTTGAGTGGCCGCCATTTTGTTTCAGACGTTTTGTTTATTGTCAGCTTCATTATACAGTTCAATGAACCACTGTACTGAATTTAATTCAAATCGGAGCAATACTTTGGTCAGAATAGAAATTACGAATTTTCGTCTTAAATAGCCGGCATTTTGTTTGCGCTGATACTGGTTAACGAACTTAATTTTTTGTACTTTAAAATTGAATTCTTTAATATTCTAAATCAAACTGATTGGTTCTCTGGCTCTTTTTAAAGACACTTCTCGTAGCATTTGTTTGACGAAAATGCTGCATAAGGTCATAACTGTGAAACTGTCATCTGTGTAGCTTGAAATTTTGGTGAAAAGCCCTGGGCAATACATGATTACAGTAACCAGCTTGAAGGTTTTACCCGAACGATGTTCAAAGACTCTTGATTTAATTGCAAATAGTTTTTCTCTCCTTTAGTCAGGGAATTGGAAACAAACAAAAAATTTTTCGTCTGCCAATGATATACTCGTACATTCATATACACATGCATCTGCGATCTCTGTGGAAGTCGCTTGGCATGCAAGCATGAAAATACAATTATAGTACTCGGTATCGCAGGCCGAAGGTCTCTAGGTCGTCCGCGTGGCTTAGTGGTTAGATCACTAAGCCCGTAAGCCGAAGGTCTCTGGTACAAGTCTCATTGGTGTCAACGAGATTTAGTTCGAGTGGTTCTTCTTCTTCTGGGAAGTTTTGATGCGTGCTGGTTTAAAATCAGAACGTATTGCAGCTGGGTGGACGGACACACGGCCAAAGCTTGATAATGATCATATCACCTTGTGGAGTGCCAATACATTCGATCGTGACAATGAGATACTCTAATTAAGGCCCGAAAGGGGCTGTAGGGCTACAAAGAAGAAGAAGAAGGTATCGCAGGATCTAGATTATGGGAGGAACAATTTGTATTTCAGTGCCCACTTGGTCATTGAATCTCAACGTAGCAATGCAGTAAAGGCAATGTAGATGCAACTGGGATAATCCAACACATTAGAGACTTGTTCAGTTTCCTTAAAGGATCGTGTACATTCATGAGATAGTGACTTACTTCCCCATTCCCTTCTCTCAGCTTGGCCACAGATGAACTCACCGTCGCTCTAAGTATTATGCCGGTTTTCTTCAACACGTCCAACTTCTCTTTCATCTTTTCAGAAATCGATGCTCATTGAATTAAATTCACACTTGAAGACTGGCCGGAGTTAGATCATCGTTTTCTAAAAATTGTCGTCCATGGCCAAAGTCTCAGAAAGCAAAAACCCACTCAAAAAATATTCAGATATTTAGATAAGGATCTTTTCAAATCGAAATTTCAACAGTTCCTAACAAACCGAAAACCTGAAAACCTAATGGAGCTCAAAAATATGATTACAGAGCACAACATGACTCTACCATTGAGAAAACGGTCAGATGTCGACAACATACATGGGTAACAAAGAAAGTCATCGAGGCTAGTGTTAACAAAACGAAGGCTTATAAAAATACAAGAAGAACGCTGAAGATCCCGCAATTAAATATCTGTATAACTAAGCCTTAAAAGAATCAAAGCGTCTCATCAAAGAACTAAATTTTCATATTGCTCCAGAAGATTGGAAACAGCGACGGAAAACTCGCACGAAATATGGAAAATAATAAATGAAGTAAAAGACAATTCATCACCCTGGATCATGTCACGAAATGCTGAATAATTTGGTATGGGCTCTAATAACGCTGCATGCCCATGTGGAACAGCGAACTCGATAAACTACTTGTTTTCAACAATTGGTGAAAAAATTACCAAGGAGCTTGTTGACAAGTCAACTAGCTATTTCAATATCACAAATAGCCCACCAATCAAAACTGACGATAGATACCAGCCATATGGTAGCAATTTGCATATGTATTAGTCGGCCTACTATGGACAAGCTCCCGTGAGCTGTCACCCAACTGCGGCATTAGCAAATGCTTATATTTCGTTATATATACTATTTTCCGAATAAAAAACGTGCCGAACGCATTCCGTGCATGCTATAAATTCACCTTGTATAGCCCATTGTGCTCCTAAACTTTCCAAGACGAGCAAATGAAGCACACGTTTTGCACCTTCCACTGATAGCTCAGCGTTGTGATGTAAACAAACTCCTATAAATTCACTTTGGAAGGCGATAAAAACTAAACGGGTATAAGAACTGAAATAATTTTCACTTCACTAGGAGCGCTATTGTGTTCTCCGCGGATCATCTGGATTTCACTGTAGAAATCCGTCTCTAAATCGTACAAAACATCGGATTTTTGTGGGCACCTCCACAATTCTTCATATAACGCCATGTAAGTTAGCCAGCAAAGTCGGCCTACTAATGGTCATGTGTGTGGTAGGAAGCGCTGCTGCCATATGGCTTGTATCTATCGTCAGTTTTGCCACCAATCCATATATATATATATATATATATATATATATATATATATATATATATATATATATATATATATATATATATATATATAAATCCAAGATTTGAAGTAAAATGCAGCACCAGGTATTGACAACATCACCACACATGAAATTATTCTAGTAAAAGAGGAGAAAGGTGAACTTTTGAGAAATTTCACAAACGAGCATATTAGAAATAGAACATTTCCGGACGAAGAGAACTGGCAAAAATAATTCCAATATTCAAAGGAGGAGATCATCTGGACCCGAATAATTACCGCCCTGTTGCACTTTTGACAGCCTTTAGTAAAATATTTGAAAAACTTATAAATAATCGTTTAAAATCTTTCTTAGTGGAAAATTCTATCATAAATCCGAAGCAGTTTGGCTTTCAAAAGAACAAGAGTACTTTCGTTGCGTTACTTTCTGTCAACAACTTTTTAAAAGTTGTTTGAAAGGAAGATTCCAAAGAGCATCAGTTCATAATGCCTTGATCAATCTAGCACCATTGAAATCGGGTTCTCCTCAAGGATCCATACTTGGTCCAACCTTGTTTTTACTATATACTAATAATTTGAATATATGTAGACTGAAAGGTCACTACACTTATATGCTGATGATACTGTACTTCTTTATTCGGGACATGATAAAGTTGCCATGGAAAATATCGCCAACGAGGATCTAGAAAAATATCGTTCATGGTTTAGCTTGCATTGAATACTACAAGACAAAATACATTATTTTTAAACAGAAGAATGAGGAAGACATAGAAGTTGACCTAAAAATTAGTAGCGAAAAATTGCAAGGAGTGTTTGAAATTAAATATCTCGTCTTACCATAGATCATCGTTTGACATGGTTGCCACACAAAATATTATGAGGAGACAAATAGCACCAATGATAAGAATTTTGAGAAGATATGGAGATCTTCCAAAACATATAAAGAAACTTGTATTGACATTTGTACTGACAAACAAACATTATGTGGTGGTCATTTGGAGTTAACCGTCAAAACAAACCCTTAATATTATATCCAGGATGCTAACTAAAACCTATAAAAATATTCTAAATCTTCCAATTCTCACTCCAACAAGACTAGTGTATTAACGGACCAATGCAATTCACATTCAGTCAAATCATTACTATGGAGAAAGTTATCTTCAAATGTTTAAAATTCAGTGAATCGGAACAAAACCCTTTATAAAAGTATCACATATAAATCCATATACTCCAAGGAATGCGAATAATTTTGTAATACCTTCCGCGAAAAGTGATTGACTAAAGAACGATGCAACAAATGATGATCTTCGTATATATAACAAATTTCCAGAAACTATGAAAAACGCAAACTCATTGTTGGTGTTTAAGAAAAGACTTAAGGAACATCTAAGAAATTCAAATCAATGATAAGTCCTGAGGATTGAAAATGCAGTATCTTAGGGCATTTAGACTTTATCGTCGAGATATTTAAAGACATCTAGTTTTTATAAACTCAGAGTATTTTTTACTGCGTTTTATTATAAAATTTTTTTTATATCTGGTAATTGTTCACGAATTGAACGAGACTAGCAAGAAATGAGTACTTTTTAGTATTTTGTGTGCCCCCTTATACCGATGTTTTAACATTGTCTGGAGGCACAAGACGACGTGTGAACTGCAGAATGCACGAGGGTTGTAGGACGATGAAAGAGTGATGGGGAGACTGGTAGGAAATTCAAGTATTTGAAAAAATTGGTTGTGCTTTGGTGTCACTCCTGATGCAAAACGCTTTTGCATAGTGGCAAAAGCTCTACACACAATTCATATTCAAATCATTTGTCCGCCTCTGTTTGGTGCTGCCACTAAAAACTTACTGACCGCTGCAACTGCACCTGCTTTCGTCAAGTTACTGTCACTGTGATGAATGTTATTGACGTTTCTTCGGAATGTGTTTTTTACTCAATGCCTCGTTGCGTCCCATTTCGCTCAGCTCTAAAATTTCGTAATTATAAGTAAGTAGAGTCTGTCACTTAAACACACTCGCACAAATGAAGTGTCATTACGAAGTCCTTGGCGTAGCTCGCGACGCAAGCGACTCCGTGATCAAGACAGCTTACCGAAAATTAGCTTTACAATGGCACCCAGACAAAAATTTGGATCAAGTGGAGGAGGCCAAGGAGCAATTTCAACTTATACAACAAGCGTATGAAGTTCTGTCCGATCACCACGAGCGAGCGTGGTACGACAATCATCGAGAACAAATCTTGCGCGGGAAGAACTCGGATTATGAGGATAACACGCTGGATCTATTTCCGTACTTCACTGCTTCGTGCTTCAAAGGTTATAGTGATAACATCGGAGGGTTCTATAGTGTGTACAGGGAAGTTTTCGAGCAAATCCGAAAGGAAGATGCAGAGTTTATGGACGATGAAGAAGCGGTGAACACGATTCCAATGTTTGGTAACTCAGAAAGCAATTATGAAGAAGTGGTCGGACCTTTCTACGCCTACTGGCAGAGCTACTGTACGAAGAAGAGCTATGCCTGGCTTTGTCCTTACAACATAAATGAAATTAAAGACAGACGAATTTTGCGTGAAGTTGAGAAAGAGATGAAGAAAATTGTCCAGAAAGCCAGAAAGGAAAGGAATGAAGAGGTGAATTTTAATTGACTTGACAAAGTGTGGCAATTCATGTTTTTTCCACTTTCAGGTGAGAAATCTGGTGGCTTTCGTCCGAAAAAGGGATAAACGGGTGGAAGCCAATAAAAAGTTGCTCGAGGAGAGAGCAGCACTCAATCGTAAGAAACAGGAGCAGAACCGCCTTGAACAGATGATGCGTCGGCAACAGGAGTTGGACCAGCATTATCAGAACCAAAGCATCCACGATGCTGACGAATATGAGGAGCAGCTTCGCCAACTGACTCAGCAATATACCGACTCAGAAGACGACTATGACGAGTATGATGAGTATGATGATCTCTACAAAGAGTTCCCGGATGAAGATGATTTGATTATGAGTGGTAGTGAGAGTGAAGTAGACGATGAGCATCGTCCACGTTGCGAGGCATGCGAAGAACGAATTATACCACCAGACAATATTTACATACATTTGAGGTCGGAAAAGCACAGTGAAAACGTGAAGAAGCTCAAAGAGAAAATGCAACGTGAGGAAGAGCTGTTTGCAAAGCTCACTATGAATGGAACAAATGGATGTGATAACCCAAACAGTGAAGAAAACCCCGAAAACCATATAGAAGACGAAGTTGTTGAAAAAAATAAGTCAAAGGGGAAGAAGAACAAAAAATCGCGACGTAGCAAACTGGAGGTGCGAGTTTCTAGTGACGACGAAGCCGTGCCGAATATCTTGTCGCAGGTGATCGAGGAGAAAGTCGACTGGGAGGACGATAAAAAAGGCAAGAAAGGGAAGAAAAAGAAGCAGAATGCTAAAGCCGTACCTACTGCTAATAATGCAGCTGAAGAGTCAAAACTACCTGAAAAGGTTACACCGAAAGCACCCACGTCCGAACTGGATTCTGCAAATTGTGATATTAGTCATTGCTGTGTTACATGCAAAACTGTGTTCCCATCAAAAAATAAACTTTTCCAGCATTTAAAATCGGCTGGACATGGTGTGTACATCCCTAAAACAGAGCTGCCAGTGGAGTCGACCAAAAAACGAGGCAAACGAAATAAATAGGCAAGCAATTTATATCATAAAAATCTCTTGTAATTAAAACGAATTGTACAAGATTGAGTATAGGACTTAAAACTAGAAAGTAATAAATTTCCGACTGTTGATCTTACAACTATCTTTGGATTTAAATTAAATTTCGAGTTTATAAAAAGACGAGATTCTGCACCTTCAGACGTTGCTTGAATTCAATTTGAGACGCAAGGACATGTGGAATTCCTGACAGGAACGAAAATTCTTAAAACATGTTACTGGGATGAATCGCTGGGTCAAGTTCAAGGAACACAGACCAACCGCTCGCCGTCTTCAACGCGCCTTTTGACTTTTGAGCGCAGGTTGGAAGACTCGGCCTTCAAACTTATTCCGGCACAGAGAAAACATAAGAGAACTCCGACAACAGCCGAGTAGAATGCCCAACCTGTGAAATTATGTTTTAATATTGTACGACTGCTTAAAAATCTGGTAATTACCTATGCTGCACATAGCTGGGTAGAAAGCTTCCGCGTCTGGCCCGCAAAGCGTCACAATCCGTTTCGCACCCCATCCCAAAGGATGTAGGAAAAGGGCAACCATTACACAAATACCTACAGAATGAAAATACATGTAAAAATCTGATTCAGAAAATACTCGTACATTCATAATATTGTACCTGATATCACCTGAGCAGCTGCTGTTATGTTATGAATACTTTTGCCGAATGCTGACTGCTTGCAGCATGTAAGTAATGTTAAAAGTACGGTGCCGCTTAAAATAAAAAATCCTAAGGAGATAAAAAACATGCACGCCTTCCAGGCGGGTGGGTATATAGAGTTATCAGTCGCAAAACCGTCCAAGTCGAATGGACCGCAGTGATACCCAAAGCGATCCATTGTTTTACATCGAGTGTAAATGCCCACCGACGGATTTCTGTACGTTGTCACGTTTGACGATTCAATAAATTGCGCATCTAGCGTGGGACCAATCAGCCATTTCGGGGTCACTATCGCAGCGAGTATACACATATCTGCTATCAAACCAATAATGAACCATACTAAACTTCCACTCGTTATGATTACGTAGCACATCTTGGGAGTCGATGGAAGTCGGCATTTAAGTACCTGTAAAGTAGAAGGAATGTTTATTATACTTTCGTGACTAAGGTATTTATCTGAATCAGATTATGTTCGATTCAGCATCGGTGCTACAAAAGAAAATCTGTTCCCAATAAATGGTAGCCCTTGAGACAGCTGTAATTCAAGCGTTAAAGGAAAGGTGTTGTCAACAGCCTGTAGAAATAGGATTTGCGATCTGGAAATTAGTGCTATGCACAAAAAAAAGAATTTGTTCGAGGACTCTGAATTCGGGTCGTAAAATAAATTCTTGATAACATTAAGGGTTCGGAAACATTGCGATTTTACTGTCGTATCGAGCGATTTTTGTCCGCAAATATGAACACACTGCGGCAAGATTTGCAAAGTTACTTCTGGCATGCGCAGAACTAATATGCTCATTTGAAGGTATGTCTGTCAGGAATACATGCGCTAACTCATTTGTGCGCTACGCAAAAAACTTCCATGCACGCCAGCGCTAAATGTCGAAATGATGTGCGGATGCGCGAGTATCACAAAAACTTCCTACTGAACTAGTTTTAGGAAAAATTGAAAATTCCTGTCGCAAATCGCTGTGTGCGCGCTTCCATTTAACCATGTGTAACTTGCGACAGTAGTGCGATTATATAGTCGCAGTCTGATCCATCGCTTAGGGTAGCGATTTTACATTGCAGACATCAACAATATATTTGCTTTGTTACGAACTGAGACAGTAATCTACCTGCTACGAACAAACGAGGCAAAGTTTAGTAACGCGCCAGTACAAAGAAATATATTTATTTCAAAATGATCAGGATAGACGCATCATATCGATATGTTCAGAAGGATTTATCATTGGGATGAAGATTTAGTGCGTTGCCGATCTTGGTTAACTAAAGGGTAAAAGGGAAGTAAGATGTACACGAGACCATGTTTTCCGCGTTTACTGACCTTTTCGGGTTTTTGAAATCATACAGTTGAAAATTGGTGGGGGCATCATTTTTTCAAAGAAACTTAATATATTGATGCAAACTGGATTGTGCAAACGAAATGCAGAGTTTGCTATTGTAGAAAATATGCTGACAGAACTGATTTAACGAGGGTTTTTTATGCCTGCGTCGTCTCTTTATCATATAAGGTTGTTGCAAAATTGAAGGGACCGAAGTCCTAAAAATCGGGTCACTCGTCAGAACTGCGAAAAAGCTGCAGATAACGAAGCTTTGCATTGAGTACCAGGACCAATTTGCCAAGAATTCGTTGAGTTAGAGGAATGGTACCGAAAACCCATGAGGATTCTAATCACGTTTCATAACTCTAGTATTTGTCATCCACATTTGTTGAGGACATCCAAAAGTCCATTCACCTTCATAGTAGACATTAGCTTAGCAGAATTTGTCCGTCAATGATTCCAAGAATAAAATTCCTGATCATAATTAAAAATAATCCATAAATATTGCAAGTAAAGAGCAATAGCAATTTATAAGTGGAGTTAATAAGATTTTTTCTTTTTCCGCCAGACCGCTAGGAAAAATTAAAATAGTCTGCGTTAATACACAAACCATTCTCTCAATAAGATTACTTTAATAATATTTAACTCAGAACAACCGTCCAATTTACTAAGCAAATCATTCGCTGCGAATCACTAGGCTACTGCCGCAGAATACAGTGTAAGCATTGCCTGTCATCCTTAAAGGGGCAAACGTAGCGCTTTTAGCCATGCTAGTTTTACTGGTTCTCGTTAGATCGCCAACGTCAGGCAAAATGGTTGTGGATAGTACTTAAATGAGGGACAATCTTATGTACCACGTACTGCATTGTGGGGATTTATCTATTGTACCACTCTTTCATATCGCGATATCACAAAGAGACCTACTGTGCCTGTTAGACTCTATTGAAGACTCTGGTTAATATATTTATCTATCTAAAGAGAAACACAATGGAGATGGCTTCCTCTGTGTGGGAAATTGAAAGTAAGTGCTATTGTCGTCAAGATACCTGTGATCTACAAGCAACAAGCATAGCTTGGATTGAAAAGAATTTAGTGCGTACAGTAGTATCGGGAAAGCAATCGTGTACCTTCCGGTCAAATTGAACTCCTTGGTGAAGAAGCTATCCCGTATGAAATAAACTTCCTTGAAAGCCATATAAATGCAGCAGGCGTCCGTCCAAGTATGATCAAACTTTTCTTCTGTCAACGATGCCGTCGAGCCTTGCTATTTTGAGTGAGCAGACACGTTTCGACTCCTTTGAGTCGTCTTCAGTGTCTAACGGATGTGTGTTATTAAAATTGTATCTTAGGAGAGCCAGTGCATGACTTACAAACATATAAAAAATCCATTGGAGAAAGTAGAGGTGACATATCAAGGCCCATATATAACTCTCCTCATGGTCGACAAAGATGATCCCGTCCGAAAACAGAGAAAGCCATCCTCAATATATGCAAGTGAGTGGACCGTCATTAATTTCTTCTTGGGACCAGATTTGGGAGAAGCCGTTATAGAACCGGAACCATAAGGAAACGAAGATCCAACATCAAATAAATTGGGTAGACAGAATTACGCTTTGTATATCAATAATAAACTCAAGAAAAACTTTAACCACATGCACAACAAATGCATTCTTGCTTTAAAAGAAAAATTAGTATTACTTATTTTAACTGGCCGTAATTTTGTTGCAATATTACTAATATCATTGACTAAATGAACTCTAAAGATATTTTTGTTATTCTTCTTATCTGAGAGTAGTAATTCAAGAAATTTCAAACGGCGATAACTTTTGGAAATATAATTCAATTTTCTTGAAACTTAAAGAGTACATGGTCCTTTCATAGAACTACTTGAATATCAAACTTCATCACCAATACGAATTTACAGGAGAAATGTTAAATTTACAAATCCTAATTGCAAAGTTGAATTAACTTCTAAGGTATTTATTATTGTTGTACTCATAAGGACCAACCTCAATGATTTTTTTTTTTCATTTAACAATTGTAAGTTTTTATCTTGTCATTCATTAATAAATTTAATCAAATATTAACAGCCTGTCCCTTAATTGTTGAAGTTAGGGAAAATAAATCAAATTCATGCAACATTCTCAACTATAACGGCCGCCATTCAAAATCTAGCAAATATGCAACATCGAGGTGATATCGGAACACCTAAAGATCCAATAAAGCAGGAGGAATCAAATGGCATACACAAGGTAACATATCCAGAATGTAAGAAAATCTGCATGGGACAAAGTAAGCGGCTTATAAGTGTGAGAATGCAGGAAAACTTAAGGTCAGCGGAAAACAGGTAAATCGGTATATAAAATCGGCAGTAGCAAATATATTATAGAAGCAGGTCACAACATAAAGGTATCTTGAAATTAATAGAATTTTGAGGCAGTAAATATTAAAAAGATACCAGCTAGTCTTGGTATAAATTTAAACTGTGTCTCAAAATTGTTAGATCTAATAAAGCACAGCCACAGCCCCTAAAACTTTCTGAATATTTTTATCACCCCAAAACTTTTAAAAGGACATCACTTCTGACCTTTTTACAAAGTTTGATGACCGCAGCTTCTATAGTTTTCATACATACGGACGGACAGATGGACGCAGGTCGTGATTGCGGTAGGGTTTTGTATTTCAGTACAAAATCTTCCGTCTTCCGTCGTGAATTGAGGGACTTTTAACTTTAATATACCCCTTTCAACTCAGATATAATTAAGGATAGCGATTACAACAGATGCTGAACAAGAGGAGTGACGGTGACACTTGAGACCTTATGGGTATTATTTTAATTAGCCTTCAACTAGCAACAATAATAAAATGTTGAATATGTTTTCATCTTACGGGTCAAAAAAGTTGAACTATATACGAAACGCCAACATGAAATACCCGATATATTCTTACTGCCTTGGGGCTTAGAGAGTGCGGAGAGCATTATATCTACATTTCTACATTTGGTTCTCACCGTTCTGATAGTTTCTCTGGTAAAATTTGCTACGGACGTTTGATATGCAAGGTTAGATTAGCATTTTGAGTTACTAGAGTATTCATCTAGGCAATCTTTTTATTTTTTCAATGATGACGCATAATTTTAAGCACTAGATTTTAACCCTATTAAGAGGGGTTATTCACACACGCACGTCGATGATGTTAATAAGGTACTGGAAATTGTAAGCAATCCCTCCGTTAACCTTGCAAAGTAAGATATCATGCACACATATACCGCCAGGATTTAAAATCTTCCAGATAAGTTTCGACATTTAAAAAGATGTTTTTTTTTGCTTTAGCACTCCAGCCCGTTTCGGGCCTTCACTTAGAGATATTTCGTGTATCTCATTATCTTGATCGAATGCGTCGGCACTTGGGAAGGCGATATGGTCCGTACCACGCTTTGCCCATGTGTCAGTCCACCCAGCTGCGATACTTTGTGATTTTTATACCAGTACGTATAGTCCGTCCGATGAGTCACCCGAAACAAACCTCATTGTCTTCAGCCGGAATCGAACCAGGGACCAAAAGATATTTAACCACCGCAAATCGTCACCGCTTAAAGTATCCATTGGAGTGGGTTGATTAGAGGTCGAAGGTCAGAATAGAATAATTGATTGCAATAGAAAGACGTTAGGTAGACAGAAGCAGGCTTCAACCGGAAGGGTTTTGTACTCAAGCGAAAATACACAGACACCAACTATAAATGCATTCAAATCTCGTTGGGAGCAACGTGATTTAGTTCAGGGGATTTTTTGGACAGACTACGAGTGTTCACTCAGTGGTGATATGTACTGATTTAATATCATATCATATCATAGCTGAGCAAGCACACGGGAGCATGGTACTGACCAAATCAACTTCCGAAAAAATCAATACGGTCATGAAAATGAGATACTCGAACTATTTCTAAGCGAAGGCCCGAGAGGGGCTGTAGTGCTACAAAGAACTATAAATGCAAGAAACACTTCATGTATAGGCTTAACCATTGTTACTCCATTTTTACTAGCCGCCTTCTTGATGAAATGTAACAAAAATCATTCCCATCGTGAATTCTTAAAGATATCCATGTTATTCATATTATCTAAAAGTTTATGGAAAAGCAAATCAAAACCGTGGTGCTTGTTTCGATCGAAAGTTTTGATGTAATCATAGGAAATTCAAATGATTATGACTAACTTTGGCCCCATTGCTATTCAATTTGGATCTGGAGTACGTCATACGGAAGCTACCTGTCGATACGCGAGGTACATTACTATACAAGTCGAGCTTATGCGGACGACATCAACATTCTGTCACGGCCACTAACAACTGCCAAAGAACTCTTCCTGAAACTCGACAGCGAAACAAAACTAGTAGGGCTACAAATCAACGAAAATAAAACAAAGCTCATGATGCAGTCGAGGAAAAATACCCCAAATGCACAAAATATCACACTTGGCGAATACAGTATCGAAAATGTTAGCGAATTTGTGTATTTAGGCGCCAAAATAACGAAAGCGGGCAATAAAAAAGACAAAATACGCCGAAGAATATGTACAGCTCGCAAATAAAATATTTTATTCAGTATTGACGACCTTGAAGACCAGCTGCATACACTGGAAAACAAAGCTCCAAGTATACAAATCTGTGATAAGACCTGTGTTATGCTATGGGTGTGAAACATATTGAACGGCTTTGAACGACGGGTCCTGAGGCGAATAATCGGAGCGAAGCAAGACGGGGACCAATGGCGAACTCGATACAACCATGAGCTGTATGAAATTTTTGACGAACCGGAAGTCTCAAGGATTGTAAGACTGCGGATGCTGCAATGGGCTGGACGCATGAGTCGTATGGACGAACAACGGATACCTAAGAAGGTATTCGCTGGGAGATCTGAAGGCCGGCGGCCGGTGGGAAAACCGAGGAAACACTGGTCTGACTCGGTCGATGAAGACAGTTCATCGCTGCTCGGATTTTGGAATTGGAGGACGCGGTCAATGGACCGAGACAGTTGGACTGTTGGCAGGAAGCGAAGGCCCGAAAGGGGCTGTAGTGCTAAGAAGAAGAAGAAGAAGATGACTAACTTTGAAACGTACAGAGTATACGATCTTTCGCACACAATATTCAAAAGTGGGAAGCCTACTAGAAAGCAAGAATTTGGAGTAGCATTTATTGTGGATAAGGAGTTTAATTTTATTGATTTTAAGGCGATCCGTGTATATGAGTAAGCGAAACTCTTCAAAATCCAGCTAATCAACGTAGAAGCTCCGACCAAAGAAAAGGACGAAGAAACGAAGGAAATGTTCTACAATCACCTGGAAAAACTAGTCGACTCATTGCCGAAAAACGAGACAAAAACAATTCTGGGTAATTTCAACGCTAAAGTTGGCAATGAGCTATCTCATCGGGGAACGGCTGGAGCATATAGCCTCCGTGATGAAATAAATGACAACGGCCAGTGCCTGATTGACTTTGCGTGTAGCAGAAATCTAGTCATACGTTCGACATGCTTCCCACATCGACACATTCATAAAATGACCTGGGTATCACCGAAAACATACAAAACCAGATCAACCATGATTTCCAATAACGTAGGGCCTAGAGCACACGTAACGTTCGTATATACCGAGGAGCCAATTGCAACTCACATCATTAATTGATCAAATTAACTATCGATGTCATATGTGAAAGGCGTGTTCGGTGAAGACCAGCCCTCTACAGAAGTTAAACATCGAAAGGCTCCAAACGGCGTCTGTTGCAAAAAATTCACGGAGACACTTGACAACCAGCTAGCTCCCATCCTATCAAACACACGGCCGAAAGCAAGCAACCAGCTATGCGCGGAACTAAAAGCGCCAATTAAGATTGTGACAGAACAGACGATTGGACATGAAGCCCAGTGCAAAAGAAACGATTGGTTCGATGATGAATGCCAGAATGCGTTAGACAAAAAAAAATCAGGTGTACAAATTGTATTTAGGTAGGAAAACCAGGACGAAGAGAGAACACTATTAAAGCCTTAGAAAAGTAGCGAATAAGATAATTAGAATTAAGAAAAGAAAATGCTATGATGAGCCATTGAGAAGTATCGATGTAAATTTAGGAAGCAACAAGACGAGCATACAAAGTAGTGAAATGTCTGAAACGAGCCTATCAGTCCAAGACCATGATCCGCCGTGATGACATCGGCAACATCATCGCTGATGAAAACAGGATTAAAGAAAGATGGGGAAGTTTGTTCCACCATGAAAGGCTAAAATAATAATAAAGGACTGGCGATAGATGGGATCCCGGTGGAGATCATGAAGCATGGTCGCAGTGGTGTTCAGAAAGTCATTATAAAGTCATCCAGCACATTTGGCAACAAAAACATATGCCGAATGAGTGGTGCCAAGCAATTATATTCCCTAGCCACAAAAATGGTGACAAAACAGAGTGCGAAAACTATACAGGCAATCACTACTTTGCACAGCGTATAAAATGTTTTCAAAGATCATAGAAAATAAAATCGGATCATATGCCAATAGTATTATTGGAGAGTATCCAGGTGGCTTTAGTGCAGGTTGATCAACGATTGATCAATTGTTTACAGTCAAGCAGGTGCTTTAGAAATGCTGAGAGTTCAACATAGACGTAAACCAAATCTTCGTTGATTTTAAGCAAACACACGACATTATTGATCGTAACTTACTGTACCAAATAATGCTTATCTTTGATATCTCAGCCAAATTAGCCCATCTTACTAAAAAGACAATGACGTCGACAACCTCTCGAGTCTCTCCATCAATAACCAACTCAACGGCGGCTTTGACTGAAGCAGGGGGATGCTATTCAATTTGGTTCTGGAATATGTCATCAGAAAGGTACCTGTCGATACAAGAGGTAGGTTACCATACAAGCTGAGTCAATGGTAGCCTATGCGGACGACATCAACATTTTATCACGGTCATTGGCAACTGCAAAAGATCTATTCCAGAAACTCGACAGCGAAACATAACTGGTAGGGCTACAAATCAATGAGAGTAAAACAAAGCTCATGACGCAGTCAGGGATAAATACCTGAAATACCAAAAATATCACATTTGTTGAGTACAGTATCGAAAATGTGGGGGAATTTGTGTATTTACGTGTGAAAATAAAGAGAGGACATACGCCGAAGAATACAGCTCGCCAATGTTCTGAAGATTTTGAAGACCAGATGCATATACAGGAAAACAAAGCTCCAAGTATACAAATCTGTGATAAGATCTGTGCTTTGCTATGGGTGTGAAACATGGACCCTAACCCAAGCACATACAGTAAGTGTAGTATAGTGGTTAGAGTACTCTCTGCGTAAGCCGAAGATCCCTGGTTTGGATCTCATTGGAGATTTGCTTCGAGTGGTTCTTCGGACGGACTATAAGCCCGTTCAGCAGGAACGCGAACACTCCCTACATTAACTCTGCGAAACTGCTTAGATAATTTTTATATCTTTTTAAAAATATCTCAGTAAGACCTTTCATACGATGACCCACTCGACTACCGTTGATGAAAAAATGAACATTTTTTTTTTCGATCCAAAACTTCAAACCTTCTAACAAAACTTGATGACTTTCGCCTCTATAATTCCGGAGAAAAACGCCGGCGACGCACAAATGGATAGACGGGTGGACGGACACAGGTCATGATTTCAGCAAAGTTTTATATTTTAGTACGAAACATATAAAGTAATCTTGATGTTGACCGCACCAAGAAATTCAGCTAGTAACTCGAGGTTTCCGCCCGCTCACTAAGATTTTGAATTAAAATAGCATGGTTCGCACTGTCAAAACCCTCTGCCAAATCAATTAAATGCGAACAATTTGAATGAGTTATATTATCCTGAAATCCAATGCATATAATAAGAAACATTTCGAATATTCAAGGTGTCCAAAACAATTGTTGCATGAATATGTGAACAATGTAATCATTTTTTCAAGAAATAAATCTGGGGGCAGTGAATTAAAACAAGCGTACACACATATTTTTCATTCTAGAGAGTATCCTATCTACTACCTTCCCAATTCCTTTAAAAGAAAATAATTTAGATTAAAAATTAAGTCCATATGGGTTTTTAAATGCAAAACTGGATTTGGATTCGCAGAAACCTGACACCCACACACGAGTATTGCGTCACGGGTTCCCGAGTTCCCATTTCCCATCTCAGACAACATAAATTCCATGTAAACACAAACTTCTTCAGAGAGCTAGCGAATTATCAGGAAATAATCAAAAATTTTCGCTAATTCGAAATGTCGCGGGATGTTTGAGAGCGATGCCCGAGGCGCCAACTATTGCCATTTCCGTTTTGCAAATTAATCACTGACAAGCGAAGCGACAGTTGGACCGATAACAGCGAAAAGACCTCTGTGCCGCGGGTGCACGGGATTGAAAGTTGATTATTTGCGAGGCCTAGTTTCGCGCATTACTGTCTTCGGGTCGCTTACAGAGAGGAACTGATTGGCTTGCATAAATTCACAAAATCCACGTAAATTGGTTACAGAAATTCGCGGTGTGTCGATTACTTAATTGTAATTAGTCAATTTACGGCCAACAGATTTTCCGTGCCACTCTAGGGTTAACCACAATTCACCATCTCACTTACACGGTAAGTCCTTTTTCCGTATGAAATCACTCTTAAATCGAAAGGGGAGCGAGTCGCGCCCAAAAACTTACACTGGACAAAGTTCAGGTGTGTGTGCTGCTGCACCGGACATTCACGTTTTTAATGGCAATCGCAATCTAATTGGGAATTCCATGCACATTGTCTCCGTTCTGGACACACTGGGTGCCCGGTGCAAACGCAATGCAAACGAGCAATGCCCACTTTTTGCTTGTTTTTGTGGAACTTCGAACGAGCGACTGACAGCCAGCCCGGCAAGGGTGCAATCAAGTGAATCGCGGCCGTGAAAGAACTCGAACCGAAGTCCGACTGGAACTGGCACGACAACGCTCCCCGACAGACAAGACGGAAGACCATGCAAAGCCCGGCCAAGAAACCAATGTTGGCCGCCTGGGTCTTCGCCGCCGAAATAGCTCGAATCGAAATATCGCGCTGGCAGACTCATGGGAAGTTTTGTTACGAGCTGTGACTCGATATAAAGCAGAACAAAATCGATATAGCATTACTACAGCTGGTTTATCTAAATTTTACTCTTTTTGTAGCTCATGATAGTCTAGTCTAATCCGCGCTCAAGCTCCACTCCGAGCGCAGCTCCCCCCGGGCAGAAGCAATAACTACATAGTTGAGAGTGGCATCGGACGCGCTTAATCCAGTACAAGGGGAGATGTGAGTAATGCGTTTTTTTCGGAAGCTTATTCAACAATTTGAATGGAATTCCGAGGCACCACATGTGAGCTGCTGTAATTCAAATTGGGCGCCGTGATTTTTTTTTTTTGTTTTCTTTTTTTGCATGGGAATTATAGCTTTGATGAGGCCAACGCAGGTGGTCTTTCGTGTAGAATGAGAGCTCTCCGAGGCTTGTTTAGGTTCTATCGCAGAATGCTATTTAGGCCTATGTATTTGCTCTTAATGCCATTGGAACCTCTTGCGTCATTTTACTGCAGAGACTATTGCAGCAATAGGGTTCTGGAGCCCCTCGATTTTTTTAAAAAATTATGAAATGGTAGTTCCCAGGGGGATTTTTCTTAACAAGTAACAGGCGCCGTAAGTGGCTTGACCTTCATAAAATGTCAGCTATTTTCGGGTTTCGCCCTGTCAAGAAGTTTTGGTAATTGGACATTTTTTTTGCACAAAGATACTTGATCTTCCTCGCTTGAGACATATTGAAGATTTGGCCATTTGTGTTGTGACTAAAAACTACATTTCATGCTTACTTTCGGCTATCAAGCGTTTACGTCGTCATGATGTTTTATCTGAGTGGTATTTGTGGTAACACAACATCGGGCGTCTGAAAGCGATTACGTCAACTTAAAGATTGTTTGATCCCCGTATTTAGCTAGACCAATGACTGATTGTTATCAAACGAGATAGTAAAATACATTCAATTTATAAAATAACCAAAGGTATCGGTACTTCAAATTATCCACAGCAGTATTAAACTTCTGCTAAAGACTGCGAGGTAACTGAACGCATGCTTCTTAGCTTCATAAAACTTGACCGATTACTCTTTGTGTGCGGCCCAGCTGTCTAAAGCTAGTATTATATTAAGTGGCTTTAAGATTCGGGGTAGTACAAAAAATCTTTAAAAAATAACTAATTTACAGAATGAAGTGGCGTTTCTTATGTTCAACTAATATAATACATATTAAAATTAAGTTATAGAGAACCTTTCTAAAATTGGAAGCAAGCGAAATGTTTGCAGGTGCTCTTCCTGCTCAATACCCAGCATGCTCATTACGCTGACTGACGGTCTTACGCCCGAATAAATGTGTGTGACGATTCTATAAATGCGAATGACGATGTGTAAATGCAACTGACGATTATTTGACGAATATTGTATTGAAATAGAAGTATCTTAATTGATTCTATTGTTGTATAACAGTTAAATATGAAGCAAGAAAAAAAATAATCAAAAATATTGATTACTCTGTTTCTTCTTGTTCGTAGTGCTACAGCCCCTCTCGGATCTTCGCTTCTTGCAATAAGCGCCTCCAACTGTCTCGGTCCATTGACTACGTCCTCCAATTTCGAAATCTGAGCAGCGATGAGCTGTCTTCGTCGACCGAGTCAGATCAGCATTTCCTCGGTTTCCCCACTGGCCTCCGCCCTTCAGTTCTCCTCTCTCGTTGTTCGTCCATACGATTCATGTGACCACCTCTTTGCAGCTTCTGCAATGTTACAATCATTGAACCCTCCGGCTCGTCAAAAATTTCATACAGCTCATGGTTGTATCGAATTCGCCATTGGTTCTTGTCTAGCTTCGCTCCGATTATTCGCCTCAGGACCCGTCGCTCAAAGGCGTTCAATATATTTGCGGATACTTGGGTTAGGGTTCATATTTGATACCAATAACGTAACACAGGACCTGTCACAGATTTGTATACTTGGACCTTTGTTTGCCTGTGTATGCAGCTAGTCTTCAAGATCGTCAAAACTGAATGAAAAATTTCATTTGCGGTTTGTATTCTTTGGCGTATTTCGTCTCTTTCTTTACTGATTCTAGTTATTTTCGTCCACATTTTCCTAGATTTGAATTCGAACACCTTTGGAAATTAAAAATAAAATATATTTTTAATGAAAGTAAGCATAAACAAGTAAAAGTAGCCAGAAGGGTATTGTAAAATTATCAGAAAATCAAACTTCTGACTATCAAACTTCTGAATATCAAAACTTGATTCATAGGTAATTTCCGGGAGTTGAGCTCGGAAAAATAACACATGGTTTTTATGTATTTTCATTTGTCACCATTTTATTTTCAGGATACTGACCTCTATGTTTGAGTTATCATGATATTAGAATATTAAAAACTATCAAAATCCTTGCACATCTGCAGAATTTGGGTCTTTTCCGAACGTGTATTTAATTGTTGTTGCAATTAATAAATTTTCAATTGGCTATAACTTAACTATTCTGTGGCTCGATTTGTATGAAACTTTTAGAAAACATGCGTTTTACATTAGAAAATTTAGGAACAAGTTTTTAGCAAATTTAAGGGTCACGGTGTAATGATTTTAGCTCGCACACGTCTCGAACGCTCCGAAGGAAATCTGAACCGACCTCTCATCGGTTCTAGAAGTGAAGTCTGAGCCGTGCCAACGAATGGTACCAAATCTATCAATCAGTCCGTGCACTCGTAATCCATTTCGCGGTGGCTGCTTGTCGGCCAGCTAGTTCGGAGAGGATTTCGGTCGCATGTCTTTTAAATGGATTACGCTCGATTACTTTAATTCAGCCACCATTACTTCCCCGTTTTAAAACGCGTCTAAAATGCAACCATACGGAAAAGAAACCTATCTCTACTTTTTTCCGTATTTACCTTCTATTCAGTCAAAAAACACAAAAACCTTGGTCGAATTCCGCGTTCCCAGAATTTATTTATCTTTTTCCCAACGCGGTACCGAAAAATATTCTACTCTAATGCGAACTTCGCAAAACAACCATGGTACCGCATACCGATCGCGACGTGAAACCGGCCATTCGCGGATTACAAGAACCCTACCCTCGTAGCGGCATACTCACCGTTCGCCGACATTCCTGCTGGAAGAGAAGGGTTTAGCTGGGTAGGAAAGACTAGGTTAGCCCAGCAATTTTTTTGAAAAACCAAATGTATCTGTATCTAAGAATAACTATATAACTAACGGGACATGTTAAATTTACAAGGCTTCATTTTCTTTACTTTTGTTGCGATGCTTTTCATTATTTCTGTTATTTCATCAATTCAGTCATCTTTTCTTATTACTCGCATGTTCTAACATTCTATTTTCTACGATTTTTAATTGTTTAATTGTATGTTATATCTTTTGTTCTAAACTAATAAGTTCAGTTTTATATTTAAAGCGCATAACTATTTTCATCTCAAGATTGAATTTGTGACTTGTTCAATTTAGTTAATCGAACAAATCCTTCACTTGTTTCTAATAAAAATTATTTACAACCTTATGTAAACAATAAGAGTGTATGGTTATCAATGCATTAGGGATATAACATAAAATATTTTAATTCTTAAAGGGATTGTAATATTTAGCAATCTAAATTGTTTGAACCGCCTCACCGCCAATGCAGGAAATGTAGGAAATCATTTCAGGTAAGTTCATATAGTATACCTCTGATAGAAACCTTCAGTTTCTCTTTTAAATATTACTGGGAAGGTAATTTACGCGTAAGGACACTTTTGAAATTTATGCAACGGAGGACCTAATTTGGAATTTTAAATGGTCCATTGGCTGGAAGTCTTCAAATAGAAAAAAATTGGAAGAATCAAAATTAGAAAGTGTTAACTTTCTTTCACCAAAGTGCCGGCCCAAAAATTATTTTCAATAGTTTTGTTTAATTTATCAATTTTGAAGGTTACAAATTTTTGTCGTTAATTTGTTTACACACTACTTTGTAGTAGAAAAAAAAGACTCCAAAATACTGAATTTGATTTTCATCAATATCTCAATTATTTTATTCATTTTTGTTCATTTCCCCTTTTTTTCGATATATTAATAAAAATAAAGGGAATATTAATTTATGATCATCATTTTCAATCGCGAAAGGCTTCAAAATTGATTCGAATTAAATTCATTTCACTAGCAATATCTTAGAAATTAATTATATACATTTTCGACTGTTAATTGAAAAATTTTTAAATGCAAGGATTTTTTTCATATCGTAAGTATAAATAATATTGCACTTGGGAAAAATCAGCGTGCTAATTCAAATCTTAAAAGTAAGTAGGCAAGGTTATCCAATATTTCATACATATAAAATAAAAAAATTAAATAGTCCTTACTGAATATAGCTTGACGGGAAAATTAAGTAAATCACTACTCCTCTGAAACTATGATACCTTGTATTTGGTCGTTACCCGCAACGCCATTTTTTTGTTATGGTAATTTGCTTATGTTCTGTTGAATTGTAATTGTATGATATTAAATGTAATTTGACGGTCATAAAAATTTTATTTAAAAATTGCTTTACTACTATTATAAACCGGATGTCCTTGATTACTAAATTGAAACTGTTCTCATTGTTGCTTTACACCGGTTTTGTGTTCTATGGAATATATCACTTCTATACACGCTATCGATATACTCGTAAAAATTATTTTTCTTTCGATCAAGATGATTCATTTACACAGTCTTTGTTGATCATATTTTCATACATGAAATGTATATACCTAGGATTATGGAAACGCTCAATTTCCGTTGAGAACGGAACAATAAATTCATGTTTTTCACGATATCAACTAAAGAAACTTTTCCGCGGGGTTTCCGGCATGTTATCGTTATTCCTTGCACATTCGGGCGATCATATAATTTTATAAACATATCTTTAATGTTCATTTTTGCAAACAAGTAAATTTATATTAAATTTAATTATTACGAAGCATCACCTTGACCATAGACAGAGATCAGATGTGAACCTCATCTTTTTTTTCTTTATTGAACTTTCTCCGCCGTATGTGTTGATCGCCAAACACACCGACTACATACCCAATGCAAGGCCCTAATGTGGAAAACAACAGATATTACCACTTCCAACCTCAACAACTAAACCGCGAAAGTTTTTATTTCCGTATGTAATTTAAGAGCGCGATTGAAGACCCGACCGACTTTGATATAGTTATAACTACAATTAGACTGTTTTCCATGCTACTTTCGTGATTTTTCAACAATCCCAAATGGTGCAGAATCGCCGCTTCATTGAACTTTTTCACCGAAAATTCGGCTCGCTTCAAGGAAATTTTTTCCATTTTGCTTACTGACCAAATGCTAATCGGAATTTCACAAAGAGTGCGAAGCCTAAAAGCAATGGTGGGATTGTCGCAAATTCCAGATCAATATCTGCTACTGATTTTGGGCTGCCACGCGGGCTCCCAGCTGGACTGGAATAAGCTGCCGTAGGCCCGTCCTGACAGTGCGATGCCGGCTGCAGCCGCTGCGCTTCCTTCGGCAAGACGTGCAATCCGACACCAGATTAGAAAACCCTTGTAAAGACGGCACGACCACACACTAAGACGTTTGGTTCTTCGTTTTCCTTCCTCCGGATTGACATTGAGAAGGCTATCCAATTGAAAATGAACGATTACTGCCGCTTGCGGTACCACGCATGACCTCCTGTTGCTGTTCGAAGGCGGCACAACTTTATGTTCTCTTCCACCTTCGCTTACTCCGCTGTCGCATACTCTGGGGTGTCTGTGGAATACCCGGCACCACTCGTTCGGGAGCCGTCGCACGAGATTTTCCTGGATTCTGCCAACTTGGATCTCACAGCCAGCACGAGTCGAACGAGATACTCCTTCCCTTCCTTTCTTGACACCTGTCAAATCGTGGTTCAGTGGCAGCGAGTGGTTAAAAGGTAGCTCCCGAACCGTCGACGTCAATAGCGTAGAATACATGGACCTGCTGATCGGTGTCAGTGGCGTACGGCTAATTTATTACAACTGTTCGATTTTATAGCTGAAAACGTAAAATTCGTTAAATGTAATATTATTAACAAATTTGACAGAGTTTTGATTTCTGAGGTATTTGTTGCCCTCGTACTCAGCAAGACCTACTTTCATGATTTAATCAGATTTTTCTGTCCAAAGATATCCAATCGCGAGGGAAGAGTGCACAAATTTTTCGCACATTCCAATCCGCCTGCACCCCTTGAAGTGAAAAGTTTCAGTTTAAGACCTGTTTGGAAAAGTTCTCATCAAGGCCTTTGATTTGATACCCATATCGACAACTTTGGTAAACAATTTTTTAAAGGTCACTTACCTATATGGGGAGTTCCTCCTTAAAACCTAATAAAAGTTATTTTATACTGCGACGATCTACTCACCAAATTTTATGTTTCTAGCTTATGTGGTTTGCGAGAAAACTTGCTGATGTTACATGCTTGGCATGCTTTGCCCAGGAACTTTAAATACCGTTCTTTCGTGAGCTTTCAACCTAAATTCTCTTAAAAGGTGCTGAGTAGCCGAACACGTGCCCTCTCGTTCCACTAAACCTTTTGCTCCCCGCTCCGCCTCGCTTGCTCGGATGTTGAATATGCAAAACTGGGGAAATTGAGCGAAAAAGTGCTATTCGCTTAAGCTTTCGGCTTTCCCACGATCTTTTGATGTGAATTAGCGAAGCTGGGGACGTTGAAGAAGAGAGCGTTTACGCCGGAACTTTCAGATTTCCTTTCAGCGTAACTCTCTTCGAAGCACACCCAAAGTTTGTCGTTCTGGATGTGATAATCGTGTGAAGCGCATTGCGGGTTAATCCTTTTTTTATTTACTTTTCCGCTCGCTTATTTACTTTTACGCTTGATCATTGGACGATATGCTTCAATAGCAATGGGCGTATGTGCTTGCTTGGCTAATTTCATTGGCGTAGCGGGAGTACATAGGTAGTGTTTGCTCACTCGCAACTACTACAGTGATGAAGCATAAGTATACTCAAGTATGTTGAATGTGTTCCCTCGCAACACTGACTTGTGGACAGACGGATAGACAGGTCGCGATTTTAGTAGGGTATTGTAAAAAAATATTCTCGTGAGGCGTTTGAACACCCGTCGCGGAAAAACGTTCGGTCATTCGGTAGACCTCCCGAGAATTTCATGATCTCACTTCTCACTTTTACGTGAACTCTACTACCAAAATGTTTGAGATACTAGGGCCAAGTTGGACGCCCTCAATGATGATATAGTACGCCTAACGGTAACCTGGCTTGTAGACGAGATCGCGTATAATGAAAATTTGATATTCAGAACATGCTCCAGATCTAACTACTTCCCGTAAATGAGGTATTGAAGTTGTGTTAACAGCCGTAAATATCCAATTGCATTGCGTCATCTGTAGCGCTTTTGCCCTCTTGCCTCCAGTCGAGAGTGCGGCTGCTCGGATTTCTTCGAACAAATCCTTGCAGAACGCCTTTAAGGACAAACGATTTTTTTTAGAGAATTATCGAACGTTATCTATTGCCCTGATGACCTTTCTATTGCATCAACCTCATTTCTATCCCAATGCAGCCATATTATTGCTTCAAACTGCATACTCGACCTTGTTTCCAATAACCCTCATGCTGTAGATTCCTTTTTCCTGTCTCTTCTTCTTACGTTAAGCCGGACCCTCACCATCCTCTTTGGAAATGAGGTTGCTAATGGACTTGCAGCGTGTGAGGCGTGTGAGAAATCAACTCAATTTAACTTTTCCAAGGCAAACTACGAAAGCTTGGCGTTCAAGATGGCCGGTGTTAATTGGCAAGCCGTGTTCGACCCAGTTGATACTTACCTCGTAATGCAGCAATTCTGTACGGCATTTAACAACATTATTCTGCTACATAGTTCAATCACACGCGCATCTAACACATGCACTATCCTTAAAAGATTTAGCTCGTAAATTAAAATCGGAATTGAACCTGCCCAGTTTCCATTTTCTTCGTACTGTATAATGCTTTGCAACTTAACCTATGCGAAAATCAACACGAATTTATAAAAGGACGTTCTACCGTTACAAATCTGGGCGAATTCGCAAACACGTTTGTCCACACCCTAGACTTAGGTGGGCATGTTGATGTTGTACACAGATTTTGCGAAAGAATTAGATAGTGTGGATCACATCATCCTTATTGCCAAATTTCGTGAATTTTTTCATTCAGAGATCTCATCTCTTGTGGATTATCTTTTTCACTTGTAAAGCCTACACAGTTATCTTCGACGAATTTACGTCTTACCCCTTTACCCAGTTTCTAGTGTCCACTTATATTCAATCTCTTTATGAATGACCTTCCAGCTATAATTAACAATGTTACATCCAACCCTCTACTATATGCTGACGACCTGCAAATATTTAACTCATTCCAGGAATGCCAAGTTTTTCGGAATGACTTAAACCTTTTGTCAACTTGATGTAAGAAAATCGTCTCCCACTTATCATCACCAAATACCTTTTCATGACCTTCACCAATAAAACTTATTCCGTCTCATTTTCATGCTCAATTGATAACTCAGATCTCATATTGGTCGATAAGTTTAAGGAATTAGGTGTGATATTTGATCCATATTTCAAAACCTGGTAGCAGTTGAATCTGCGTAGCGTAGTTTCTCCCACATGCTTTTCTACAAATATAATATTCCGTATCGCCCTTATGACGATCGCTTGACAATCTCGGTTGACCAGCGCTCCTGGTAAAGAGGCAGTTTTTCGACTAGTGATTCCTATTTAAACTGACGAGAAAAATGTTACCGTCGAAGTTAGTTAGCGCTATAAGCATACATCCCCCTTCTTGTACTGGGTGTAGGCACTACTTCATAATAACATTTGCAAGAACCCTGTGACTTCAGTCACTCACCGATAGCGCGCATGGTAAGAGACCATCATAGCCTCTACACTGGTCCTCCCACAGGCTCTTTTGTTTCATTTAAAATCAAGCAGCGAAGAGTACTGAAAGAGCATTCAGCTCGTTTGAGAAAGGAAGAGGGATCCCCTTGTTTCCCCAACTTACAGCTTCCATGATTCCACATCCTAAATCCCATGACTAAATGGTAGCAAATGGTCCCGGGATCGCACATTGGGATTATTGGGACATTAAATACCGAGAAATGCCAATGATTGTAAATGCACCTATAGCTACTCCTTTGTGGGGATGCTACTCCTTTGTGGGGATTACACCTCCTTTGCGGGGATCCAGAGAGTGAACGCGAGTCTTGGGTTCCTGATAACGAGATTGAAAGTAAAAGCCATGCCTCGTCCCTGGAAAACCCTACATTGCAACCGAGCATCGGAATGGATTGAACCTAGGGCAATAAACTCGCAAGTGAAAAAGGACTATGGCATTAAATCCTGGAATGTCAGATCACTGAACAACCCTGTGCTGTTAAGGACCATTTACAAAAGGCCAGTCAATATAAATTAAACATACAGGCAATCCTGGAAACGAATCGGACTAGAAGTGATATTCAAGATATTAGATCGCACATAATATTCAAAAGTGGGAAAGTGGAAAGCCTGCTGGAAAGTGAGAATTCGAAGTGGCCTTTATTGTGGATAGGGAGTTCAAATTGGATGTTATTGATTTTAAGGCAGTCATCGACTGGTTGGCTGCGATCTGTATAAAACCGAAATGCTTCAAAATTTGGCTGATAAACGTACATACCCGACGAAGAAAGGACAAAGAAACGAAGAAAATGTTCTACAATCACTTGGAAAGACTCGTCGACCATTCCCTATCAACCAAAAATAGTTCTGGGTAATTTTAACGCTAAAGTTGAACTATCTCATCGGGAAACGATTGGAGGATATAGCCTCCACGATGAAACAAATGACAACGGCCAGCGTCTGATTGGCTTTGCGTGAAGCAGAAATCTAGTCTTACGTTTGACTTGGTTCCCACATTGACTCATATATAAAATGACCTGGGTATCATCGGATGGCAACACATAAAAGGCGATCGACCATATTCTGATCCAACAACTTTGGGCCTCGAGCATAATTGACGTCATACATACCGAGGAGCCAATTGTAACTCGGATCATTATTTGATCAAATTAACCTATCGATGTCGTATGTCAAAGGCATATTCAGTGAAGACCAACCCTCTACGAAAAATCGACATGGAAAGATTCCGAACGGCGTCTATGGCGAAAAATTTCACGGAGACCTTCGACAACCAGCTAGCTCCTATCATATCAAACCCATCGCTGAAAACAAGCAACGAGCTATAGGTGGAAGTGAAAGCGGCAATTAAGACTGTGGCAAAACAGACGATCGGACATCAAGCCCGGCGCAAGAAAAATAATTGGTTCGATGATGAATGCCAGAATGCGTTAGATTAAAAGAATCAGCCGTACAAAAAATATTTAGAAAGGAAAACCAAGATCAAGGAACTACTTTATGAAAATTTCAGAAGAGTAGTGAATAAGATCATTAGAATTAAGGGAAGAAAAAAATACTATGACGACCAATTGAAAAGCATCGATGTATGTCTAGCGAACAACAACACAAGATAAGAAAACAAAGTAGTGAAAAGCCTGAAACGTGGTGATCAGCCCAAAATCGTGCTCTGCCGTAATGGAGCGTCCAGAGCGTCGGAGCCTATAGATATTCCCGGTCCATTGGCCCCACCAACTGTAGATTAAGTTTGTTCTACCATCAAAGGCCAAATGCATAATAAAGCGTCGGGCATCGCTGAAATTCAAGTAGAGATAAAAAAATATGGTGGCATCGGTATTCAGCCATCCATAAAGTTATCCAGCACATTTGACAAGAACATTTATCGAACGAGTGGAGCCAATCAATTACTTTCCCTATCCACAAAAACGGTGACAGGCTACAGAACGAAAACTATACTCGTATAGGCATATCACTACGTACTATGGAAAAAGTAAGAGTTTTCAAAAGGAAATATCTTCGTGCATGTACTGGTTTGTACAGAAAGCCTGAGGAAGCATTAGATATCGAATAGAAGAATTTATCAAACTGCTCAAGTGACAAGAGTCGATACCTTCATATTGAAACTTCTTCCGTTGTTTATTTATGTTGAAAATTAGGGATAGGTTAGGTATATGTTATGTTTATTATATAAGGTTTAGAGATAAGGTTAAACGCGTAGGTTATGAATATTGTGATAGAATTTTTAAGTATAAGATAAAGTTTTTTGATTGCCTTTTTATTAGAATTAGGTTATAACATATTAGGTGTAGGATCAAAGTTCACTGTTGTGTTAAAATTATAAATAATTTTGAATAGTACAGGTTGGGTTTTTTCTCCTTTTTCCAATCAAATCATAAAATGTGTAATAATCTTAATTAATTTGAATGAGCTATCGTTTTTTTTAATAAAATGTGTTTAACTGATAAATTATAAATTTAGAGAGCCATTTGGGCCATTTAGTTTTTGTATTGTTATTGTTTGGAATTTGCTTTATTTTTTTTTTAAATTTATAACGATTAGTATTGAATAAAGCGCTTTTGACTTTGACTTTGGCATATAACTACTTTGTACAACGTACAAAATATTTTCAAAAATCTTAAAATAAAATCAGATTATACGTTAACAGTATTATTGGGGCGTATCAAGGTGGCTTTAGAGCAGGTATGTAGACGAAAGACCAATTGTTCATTGTCAAGCAGTTATTTGAGAAATGCTGGGAGTTCAATATAGACGTACTCCAAATCTTCGTTCACTTTAAGCTAGCATACTACAGTATTGATCGTGCCATACTGCACCAAATAATGCTTTAGTCCGTCTTACGAAAACGACAATGACGTCGACAAACTCCCAAATCTACATAAATGACAAACTCACCGACTTCTTTGGGACAAATCTTGGACTAAAGCAGGTAGATGCTGTTCAATTTGGCTTTGAGATATGTCACCAGAAAGCTACCTGTTGATGCAAGAGGTAAGTGGTAGCCTGTGTGGAAGACATCATCATTTTATCACGGTCGCTAACAACCGCCAAAGAACTTTTCCTGAAATTCGACCGCGAAGTAAAAGTAGTAGGTCTACAAATCACTGATAATAAAACAAAGCTCATGGCGCATTCGCGGAAAAATATCTCAAATACCCAAAATATTACACTTAGCGAATACAATATCAAAAATATGGACAAATTTGTGTACTTAGGCACCAAAATTAATGAAAGAGGTGAAATACGTCGAAAAATACAGCTCACAAATAAAATTTTTTATGCAATTTTGACGATCTTGAAGACTAGGTGCATACACAGGAAAACAAAGCTCCACGTATACGAATCGGTGCGAAAACCTGTGCTATGCTATGGGTGTGAAACCTGGACCCCAACTCAAGCATCCACGAACATATTGAACGCCTTCGAAAGATGGGTACTGAGTCCTGAGGCGGATAATTGGAGCGAAACTAGACGAGGACCAATGGTGAATTCGATACAACCATAAGCTTTGTGAAATGCTTGACGAGCCGGAGGTCTCGGCGATTGTAACACTGCGGAAGCCGCAATAAGCTGGCCATGTGAATCGTATGGACGAACAATGGATCCTCAAATAGGTATTCGTTGGGAGAACTAAAGGGCGAAGACCAGTGGGGAAACCGAGGAAATGCTGGTCTGACTCGGTCAACGAAGACAGTTCATCTCTGATCGGATTTCAAAATTGGAGGACGCTGTCAATCGGCCGAGACAGTTGGAGGCGCTTGTTGCAGGAAGCGACGGCCCGAGAGGGGTTGTAGTGTTATGAAGAAGATATTTCTTAACTGCACTTAAATTGTACCTCTTAAGTTTATTTAGATCTTATTTGATATTTTTGTTTTAACACATTATTTTTGCCTAGATATATTCCTTAGTACTATTTTATGATTGGAATCACTAATTCTGTAAAATTTTTTTGAATCAAATAAATAAAGAAATAAACCAAATATTTGGCTTAAGAATTTTAACTGCCGCCGTCTTGTTTTCGTGTTAATAATAGCATGATTGAATGGGATCCAAAAGATAGTTATGTTATTCATCTTGTCCAAAAATTTTGGAAAGATCTGATGAAACCTTTAGGGCCTGGTACGATGGAAACCCCTCCTAGTAGATAAACTGTGTATTGTTGTAATCGGAGAACATTCGGATTGCTATAACTTCGGAAACTTACACAATATGAGGATTTTCTATAGGACTGCTTGAATATCAAAGATAATTGAATTTAAGAGTATTCATACGTTTTTAATGGGGAAAATATGAAACCACAAATAATATTATAATTTCAATTTCTATGGTACTTGTTGTACTCATCAAAAATTGCATTCATGATATTTTTCAGATGAAAAATATCAAATAGCGAGAAGGATCATTTAACCTCCCGCTGTACCCCCGATGCGAATATCGTAAGCTTAAAAACTGCTTTGAAAAGCTTTCATCAAGACCTTTCATTTGAAATCCCACATGACTACCTTTGGTAAACATTTTTTAAGGTTTTGCTTTCTGTAGATTGGGTATCAATTTTTTTCGATGTGTCAATCAAGAGACCATCACTTTTGACCCTCTTACCGGGTTTGGTGTTTGTAGTTATTATAGTTTCGGAGAAAAAATGCTATGACACACAGACCTGTAATTTTAGGGCAAACTGATATTACTCCTTGCATAACTTTTTAACAACTCACATGCTGAATGATATAAATAAAACAGTAATAACTGTGAGAGTTCTTAGTTGTTAATTTTTTTATGAACGTGTGTTGCGAATTCCGGCGTACCGGCATTGCTCCATTCGCAACTTCAAATTGTCTCCCTAACATCTTCACCTTCTTTCGGGTAATTATAACTTTTTCTCGGTATGTTTATTTATTTTTATTAACATTTAACGATTTCCCTATAGTTTTTATTTTCCTCATCATCTTGATCCCACCCTCTTATCTTATTTTTAATTACCAAAAAAATAAATAAATCTTAACTTTCCCACTAACAACATTTCATTCATTACTTCCTATTAACGAAATTTCACTCGAGACCTTTCCATTAAAACCTAATTCCTTCCTTCATACAACTCATCACATTCACTTTCTCCTACTTACAAATTTTATTCGTCTTACTAACAAAAATTCATTCCCTCGTCATACTAACAAAAATTCATTCTCATTTCAATGCCCATACAGAAGTTGCTAAATAAATGAATGAGAGATCAACAGAAGGTGGCTCCGGTGGTAACGTCGTGGATTCTCGACCGGGGGTCCGCTGGGAAAACATTCTTTTTGGGATGTCGACAAAAGCAATTGTTTCCGTATATATATGACGATTTGCATACAACCAAACGCTATCATGGTTATGCGAATCGCCATTTATGTAAAATGGAAATTGTTGCGTTTGACGATATGGAAACGATGTGTAGGTAGCGGAATCGAAGTGTATTGAACTTCGATTATGTTACCCGGATGCGGCAGCGGTAATTGGGAATGAAAGGATTGCGGGATTGAGTGAGTGAAATTTTTGATTTGGGAAGGCAGCCTGATTTTGGCTTGGAAAGGGGAGTGAGCTTGTGCGGTGTCGGGAAAAGCAAGATTTTTTAAGTTGGAATTTGAGAAGGAATTGTGGTTTGGAAGTTGAGAAGTGATTTCAATTTGGAATTTGATGTGGTTTTGATTTGAAATTTGAGAACTGATTTTAATTTGAAAGTTGAGAAGTGATTTTAATCTTGAATTTGAAAAGTGATTTTAATTTAGAAATTGAAGTGATTTCAATTTGGATTACGGGATGGAAATTGAAGAATTGGATGGTAGTGTGGTTGAGTGATTTGGGGTGTGTTAGGAGAAAAGATTTGGATTGGGAGTTGGTAGGAGGAGAAAAAAAAGAGTTTTGAGTGACTTAAAATTTTGATTATGTGAATTCTGGGATTATTAGGGATAAGTGTGATTACATCCTGTGGCGTCCTTGCATTTTGTGACAATATTGAACCTCTACATTCAAATTCTTGAAACATTTAGTAATGACTAAAAGCAACTGGTGCCTAAAGTCAGTGAAGACGTTGAAGAGGAGCATTTTTGTTATTATCAGTGACCTATGGTGAATAAATTTCGTTGTGCCATTTCATTGAATGACAATAGTGCACATCTACGCCGAATTTTAACAACTTGTGATTAAAGTGTGCAACTTGTGTAAATAAAAAAAAGGAAATTCAATTTAATAATTTTGTAGCTTATAGCAGTGCCCCGTGCTCCTTCCAGTTGCATAGTGCTCCGCAGCCGAACAAGGAGTAAGTAATTACGTATGATTCTTTCTATTTTATTAATATTTCAAAATTATATTTTTTCTTTTGCATTCTGTCTTTGAATTCACTCTTACTGTTTTTATGCAATCATTTAATTTTAGTTTGTTAAACTTAAAATTTAAAAAGAGGGCCTTATTTAACTGAATTTTTCGCTTCCTGAATTGATTTGTTACATCGGTATTTTGTAATTTAATTTAATAATAATATATATAATCTTTCATTTCTTAAAATGACCTCCCCTTTCCCGTCCTTTTCCCCTTCGTGTTAGTTTTTATGCGTAGGGTGGCTCAGCACGAACAGGCGGTGTCCCGGAAGACCCGCGACACGATTGAGCGCTAGCCGGCCTCAGTATGCCACCCCGGGCTACGCAACCTTCTGCTAAAAAATAATGTCTGCAACTGCGGTGACTTCCGTGGTTGCTACAAATGTTTCTTTTTGCACCTGTGCCTTGTGCTCCAAATTACCTCTACGTCTGCATCAAAGAAATCTAGGGGCTGGTCGCCAACGCGTCAGGCATTTCATCTGCATGTAATGTCGAGTATCCAGTGTTCGATGTCCGAGGGTATCAACTTCTTCGTCCATTGTTTGGTTTTCGTGATTTTTGTAAAATGAGCTGTATTTATGTAAATGGGACATCGTTGTTGTTCATGTCTGATGGGAATCAGGATGGCCAAAAGGGGCCAGTCACCGGGAAATCCGTTGAATTTAATGTAAATTGAATGCGATGAAGCAATGATGATGGACAAAGGAGGTGCATTAATCGAGCCGTCACACAATCAAACTGCTCAAAAAACCTTCCTTTCTCCTCCTCGGAATTTAGTTGCAGATTCGGAAAAAAAATGTAATTGATTTTATTTGCAAACATATTTTTGTAGAATACTTTTTCGTTTTATTAATCTTATCAGATGTTATTTTATATCAATTTTCCTTTATATTAAAATTTAAATGTCTCTCTTTAATTTTTTTCGTCATGAGATTTAACTTTTGTAACAATTAAAAATTTTCGTTTCTTTACTATAGTTAAAATTTCTTCACTTTATTTAAATTTCGTCACCCCATTTAAATCTTCTGTACCTCATGTAACTTTCTTTACCACATTTCAAATTTCCTTACTATCGTTCTAAATTTGCCAGCCAATGTATGGTGAAATTGCGCATAGCCTTTTAATGTCTAATAGTAATGGACAGGCTTTCCATAAAGTGTGAGTAAAAATAAATTTATCAGAGGAAAGACGATGCATTCGACTTGTAGCGATAATTTTTTGATTTGGGGTAGGAAATTGTTCCGACGGTTTTGAACTCAAGGTGTATCGCTGGAAACAGTTTCTTATATATAGACTAGATTTTTTTGATGGGGACTGATTCTACTGACCTTATTAGACTCGCAAAAGAGAAAATTGAGCTTGGAAAGCAACTGCAAGATCGTTTATTAAAGTATGTTGAGGTTGAATGGGTCTTGAGAACTCTACGCATCATAAACCGAGAAGTAACATTTTAAGAGAAGGTTTTGAAGGAATTTTGACGATTTAACAGCGATCTCTCTCCGGACCTTCTGTTTTCATGCGGAGAAACTTGTTGCACTTCTAATATCATCAAATATTTGCCGCTATGCTAAATTTCGTGCAGTTGATCATGTGTGCACCATAATCAATGGACAAACGAGAAGTTTACCCTGTTTTGGGACGGATGGTTTTAATACCCAAAGATTCAGCATTGATTAAGGGTGTTTTGCATCGAAAATGCGCAGGGGAGTTGGACGAGTTGTAGTGTCAGCAGAATGGACGTTGTTTGGATTGCACCGCAGCTAATTAACCGCATCCATAGTGCGAATGCAAGGAGGGCTACATGAGTAAGCTGGGAAGCGAAATATTTTTCAATGGTTTGGCCACTGCAAAAGGTAGGGCTCCATGTTGCTGGTGTGTGTTTCAGGGCAGCAGCTGCATCTTTATTCTCTGCTTCTCTTATGTATTATTGCAAAGATCGTTGCTTTACCTTCTTTTTTAAAAATTACTTTGAAGATAACTCATAGTTTTGTCCCTGAAGGTCTTCAGGTAGTATAAATAGTTTTTTGCCTTCGTAAATCAGCATCACATACAAATGGCGCTATAACTTTTATAGTTCTTGTAATTAGTAGTAAATGTAACATAACAAATGAAAACGGTTATATAATCTTGATATTGCAATATCGGAACTTGATATCAGGCCAAGTCGAGCAACAATATCCCAAATCCAACCAAATGCGTGATGTTTTCTTTTGTTTAAAAGTGTTATTGTTTTTTTAATTGTTACATTCTGTGTAATACACCTTTTATCAGTAATTAAACCGGGAAAGTAGGATTTATCAAATATTTTTCTTTTAAATTAAAATAGAGAAAATAAACTATTAAACGAAACCGTCGGTCTTTCCATTCCATCAAGTCTGACCGGGTATAGGACCCACAACGAGGCCCGGCTTTTTGGATAACATGGGCTAGCCATCGGGCGCGCTCCACCGTTTTGTTGTTTCCAGGGGCTCTTCCCGGGTAGAGTGGCTTTCTGCTCACGTGCCCTTTTATGGTATAGAGTTATGTAATTCGATCACATAATTCTATAACATAAATCGGTCACGTCTATATTTCTCTTTTGATGGGAAACTCATGCAAATATAATTTGCATGAGTTTTCCACTCAAACGTGAAATATATGGCAATGCTTACGTTTGGATCTTGATCCGGTTGGGAGGATGCGAGGGGGCACCACCTCCATCTGGATGCCCCACTCTTATTTGTGGGCCATAAGGATCGTCATTAATGACGAGGCCTCTGTCAGTCCGTCCATTTTTGCTCGTCCAATCAACCCTTAGTTGGTTACCTCGGCCTCGACCTCGACACCAGTCGATCGGTATGATGACCTTTTAATTCGTGAATGCGAAATTTTTTGCAGTGGGTCCTTGTGCTAGGGGGAAAGAACCCGCCCCACGACACAGCAACGGTAGCCGCCAGCGCATTGACGCGTCCCCAGACAAGGCCAATCTCGGCGGATCTTAACATCCTCTTCTCGCCGAGGTAGCAGACCAGTTCTGTACGGACAATTATACCTATTTCACTACAGAGGGAACCAGAAAAGCTGAAGAACGGAATATGGATATGAGCCTAGTGGGGTAGTCAAATCAATCGGGAAGACAAAATTTGAGATTTGTCGGCCAAGATTTTCGTTTAAAGTGGATGAAAATCATGGAAGTGAGATCGGGGGGGGGGGGGGGGGGGTAATTGGAATTGGTGTATGAAAACTGAAGTAGTGCGATTGGTATGGCATGGACGTGGATCTATTTGGCGCGCATTCTCATTCAGGTGGTCAATTATAAGCATAAAATTAAATAATTTTTAGTTTTTTTTTGTCATTGAAACCATGATTTTATAAATATCATCTTATTTTATTGTATCAATAAACGAAATGTACACGTCGAGTTAGAAACTAATTCTTTCATTTCTCATAATGATGTCCCTCATATTTTCGCTCATCTCCCCTTCTCGTTGTGCTCGTCAATCAATCAATCAATCAAAAGCGCTTTATTTAATACTAATCGTTATAAATTTTAAAAGAATATAAAGCAAATTCCAAACAATAACAATAAAAAACTTAATGGCCCAAATTGCTCTCTAAATTTGTACGTTATCATTACACATTTAAAAAAAAAACTATAGCCAATTCCAATCAATGAAGATTATTAAATATTTTTAAATTTAATTGGAAAAAGGAGAAAAAACCAACCAACACTATTCTAAAATTATTTATAATCTTAACACTACAGTGAACTTTGATCCTACACCTAATATGTTTTAACTTAATTCTAATAAATCATATCAAAAACTTTATCTTATACTAAAAAAATCTATAACTATGTTCCTAACCTAAGCGTTTTATCTTATCTCTAACCTAATATAATAAACATAATATAAACCTAACCTATACCTAATTTTTAACAAAAATAAACAACAACACTAAATTTAGCAATAATGAGCTGAAACTCAAAAAAACGAAATAACGAAAAACACCAAAACTGAAAAATAAACACGAATAATTTAGACATTGTCATTCAGCCACCAATACCTGGATTGCGCCGTCTCAACTCGATCAGTTTCAACGAATCTAGCAAATGAGTACCTCCATTGAAATTGTTGGTCTCGTGAACTCAAATTAGGAGGATATTTTATCTTCTTATCGATGGCACGTCGATATATGTGATATATGACTGGGACGCCGTCAGAATCAAAAACATATCGATTCATGTCCAAATACACGAATGCTTCTGGAGGAATGAAGCCAGTAGCGAGGCAAGTCGCAATATACCCGTCTGTAGGGTAGAACGGCTGTGAAATCCAAGGGTTTTCACTCACAGTCACAGATTTTGCGATATGATTCCGAAGAAGCTTCAATATGAAGATATCGACCCTCGTCACTTCAGCAGTTTGATAAATTCTTCTATTCGATATATAATGCTTCCAATCCGTCTCAGGCTTTCTGTACAAACCAGTACATGCACGAAGACATTTCCTTTCGAAAACTCTTAATTTTTCCATAGTACTAGCACTCTGGTTGTACCAGATCTGACATCCATATGTCAAAACTGGTCTAACCAGGGTCTTGTAACAGATAATTTTGACCTTTTGATCAATGTATCTGGAATGAAAGAGCTTTCGAAGGGCCATGACTATTTTAAATGCCTTACTGAGCTTGATTTTCACATGTTCAGTATAGTACAGATACTGATCGAGATAAACACCGAGGTATCGAACACAGGATTTATGTGGAACTCGTTCTGAACTACCCTCGCCAGCCATGATGAGGAAATCTTTCCAATTACGTTTCAGGTCTTGACTGACCCCCTGCAGCGTTGTCCGAAACAAGATTGTTTCACACTTCTGCGCATTGATTTTCATTCGGAAATTGTCAGTGTACAGCTGTACATCATTGAACATTTTTTGGAGATTGCTCTGAACTATTGTAGCTTTTCGGTCTGCCGTATAGATGATCAGATCATCAGCAAACGCTACCAATGATTGCGTTGGCGAGACGTTAAAATCAAAGCCGTTCAATAGCTTGCGAATGAAGATTGAGAAGAGCAGAGGCGCAGCAACTGTTCCCTGCTGTAGACCATTCAAGACCTTGAACTCGCGCATTGTTGTCAGATTTCCATCGGTTACAACAAACGATTTCCCGTATAACATATTACACATCATGGCGACAAGGTGTCTGGGGAACTTGTCCTGAAGGAGTTTAAAAATTAGTCCATCTAACCATACCGTATCAAAGGCTTTCTCCATATCAATGAGACATGCTCCAACACATTGTCTATCATTTAGTTTCCAACAGATGTCTGAGGTTACTTTCGTTATTGCATGTGTGGTCGAATGCCTGGCACGAAAACCAAATTGGCAATTCGGCATCAACTCATTTTCCTCAATGTGGGCGTTTAATGCTCTGTTGAGTATCACTTCAAACACCTTGCTGATGTTAGGCAGCAAGCTGATTGGGCGATAGCTTTTGGGGCACGAAGATTCTTTTCCTTTCTTCAAGATCGGAAATACCTTAGCCTTTTTCCACTCATTTGGGAAATATGAATTGCTCAACATGTTGTTGAACAATATGCAATAGTTCCTAATAGCAACCTCAGGCAAATGTCGGAGAACTACATTTGGAATACCATCAGTACCACATGATTTCTTGTTGTTTATCTTGCGAAATATGAAGCAAAAGTCTTCATAGCTGACAAAATAATCAATAAGATTCAAGCTCGGTATGAGGTCAGATGTTAATGTTTCATTGAAATGAAGAATTGATTGGCCGTTCAGGCTTGATTTGAAGTCGGAAACTTTTGCTTCAACGACCTCTGAAAAAATTTCGTTCCCTCTCTCAGGGTTTGGTAGATGAACCAATTCAAAATGTGTTCCAATCAGGGCAAGCTTATCCAATCCTTCACAAATAATCCTGTTTCCATTTCTATCCGGAGTCGTACTATTAATTTCGATACCAGCCCTATCGAGAAGATTTATCTCATCACTAGTGACTTCAAGATTCGATACCTTCACTCGAGACTTCTTGCGGAATATGCTATTCACTTTCGCGAACACGCCGTCTGGGTCCTGTGGGCTAATACCCCTCAATTTTTCCGCCCATTGATTGCTGACCTCACTCCTGAAGTATGACCGGATTAAGTTCCGGACATTCTTCAGATGTAATTTCAACAAAGACAACGAGGGATGGTTGTAGTCCAAAAATCGTCGATAAATATTGTTGACGCGTGTCAGAAGGAGGCTTTTCAATCTTTTCAACCTTACAATGGTTGGTGTTTCATATCCTTCCATATTGTTTCGATGTTTAAACTTGGGAACTACTTTCTCAATCGTTTCCAATGTCAGCTTCTCTAGCTTCGACAAATAGACATCTATTTCATCGTTAGTTAGATTTCTGTCATTAGGAACCATTGAGCTAGAGTTGCCACCATCAGAAGGGGGACATTGCTTCTGGTACTCCCGATTAAACTTCTTTTGAAACTTTCCCCAGTCTGTTTTTTTGAAATTTAACCGATGATTTTCATGTTGAACTGGAATGAGGAAGAAATCATCCCTGTGATGATTGATTTCCATTACGATTGCGTTATGGTCGCTATCGTAAGGAAGCACCTGCAGTTTCCGTTGAGGACTATTAAAGTTGAATTCGAGTCTTGCGTCATCAATGCAAAGGTCCAAATATGAATTTGTCCTAGGGTATGTTGGGAACTCCGACCCATATAGATTGCACCTGTATTCAATTTGGTTCTCTGTTATCCACGATTTCAGGAATACACCTCTTGGATTATTGGTGGCGTTCAGCCATGACGTATGCTTGGCGTTCAGGTCACCAGCAAGAATATAATAGTTATGCAGCCTGTTCAATTCGAGTATTTCAAACAAGGAATTGAGTTCCTCCTTGAGCTTGAGAACAGTTCCACCAGTTGCATAGGCAGAGATAACGATGAGGTTATCTCCACCTGGCAGTGAGAGTTTGATAACGGACACTTCAAGAGATCCAAAGCTTTTGAATTCGACTTTTTCAATATTTTGGATACGATAGGGTCTTCGTACCAATATCCCGGTGCCACCTCCCCCATCACCTATTACCCTATCGTTTCTTACGAATTCAAAATCCTTGAATGTCATGGAGTGCCATGAATTGAGGTGGGTTTCGGTTAGAAGCAGGATGTCAGGCTTTTGTCTGGCAATGAATTCAAGGAGATAATCACGCCGATGTAAAGTAACAATGGAGTTGACGTTGATCGAGATGAGACGAATCCTATCCGTGGGAATGTGGCTGGATGATAACTTATTTTGAGGCATTTGAAAGTCCTAGACGATGAAAAACAATGTTAATTTTCGAATCTTGTTTATCGATTCGCTCTGATAAGGAATTTAGTTGCTGATAAATTTTGAGAAGCAGCTCATTATTGCCATTTACATTATTTACACTATTTGCCGCATTTTCTGCTGGTCCTCTAACGGCTTGTGCAAATGATACTCCGGGCTTGACGAAGTTCGGAGCTAAGACACTGCGGTGTATTTGTGTTTGCTTTGGGGCAGATTTCAATCTTGCATCCTGATATCGGGAGCATCCTTGATATGATGCCGGGTGACCAAAAACACCGCAGTTCACACAATATAACTTCTCTTTTGGCTCCGTCTGAGCCAATTTGCACTCACCGGGAGCATGCACGTCTTTACATTTAACGCATCGGTAATGCATGGCGCAGTTGGCAGCCGAATGCCCAAATCGTTGGCAGCGATAGCACTGGTTGATTTCTCGCTTCTGGAGGCGTTCCCACCTCACCACTCGAAAATTTAAATACCTGATTTGCTGAAGAGCGCTTGGACTGCTCTTATTTGTTATTTGTACCAAATAAAGTGGTAAGTTTTTTTTTCTACCGTCGACCTTCTTGTCGCGAATGTTTTCACTGAGATAAACTCGATTTGTGGTGCTGTTTCCTTGAGAACCTGAAGAACATCGACGGTATCTTCTCCGCAGTCCAAGCCCTTCAGCAAGAACGTCTGGTTCTTCTCACTTTTGGGGGTATAAGTGAAGTGCGGAACCTCCCCAGAATTCAAAGCATCTTTCGCTGATTTGAAATCAACCAGTGATTTCGTTCTAATTGACAGCTTCTCAGAATTTATTCGTTTGATTTCGAAATTTGTCAATTTGTTTTCGGCTGCCAACAGCCGAACCATGTCTTTTCCGCTTTGACCGAAGACATTAATTGGCGGAACTTTCTCGGTATTCTTCGCTACTTTTTGAGGAGGACCAGCAGAACTACGGGCTGGTTTCTTCTCCCTATTTCTACTTTCGTTATTTTTATTTTTTAAATATAAGATAAAATTATCGTCTTTATTACCTTCGTCTACCTCCATGTCCTGTTGGAGTCCATCCAGCGCCGCAAAGTAGTTCTGGCTTTCGTTGGTGCCACCAGCACTTAATACCTCTTCAGTTATTATTGGAGTTGCAGCTTTCTTCTGTTTTTCGATTTTTCGTATCGGACCACTCTCTTGAACTTTTTTTGCCGTCTTGAACATTTCTTCATACGTTTGAATTCTTGCCTTTAGCTCTTCGATTTCACTTCGAAGGCGACACACTTCCTGTCTATCTTCGAGCACTTGTGTTTTGCGACCGGCATCTGCGGTATCTTGGGTGCTCGTGTGTCTCCGCTTGTTGACACTTGCCAATTTCACACCGTCACTCTCCCCGGGGCCCCCCAACGGAGGGAAGCCGTCGGGCTCCTCCATACAGCAGTCCCGAGTTGTCTTTGGTTTGTTGCCTTTTCTTGATTTATTGGTTTGGTTGGTCGATGCCTTCGACGATAAATTCTTCCCCAATAAAATCAAAACTTGCTTTTGACTGACTCGTACAAAATTAATTCAATTATTTGAAACTGAATTTTGTGAAAAATTAATTAATTTTTAAAATTAATGACAGGAGCGATTAAAAACACGTCTACACGCAACGAGTGCTAGACGTAGACTCTCGTTGTGCTCGTTTTTTAGTACGGATACTACTCAATCCAATTTTAAAAACGAACGCGCCACACTCCCTCTTCTATGAAGCATCTACATACTCTGAGCCTTCTCTTCAGTCCAAGCAAACTTTCTGCATTGATATCTTTTATTTAAACTGTTTATTGATCTATTGTTTCCAGCTTGTGCAGTTATATTGCGAACCAGAAGATGAGCTTCGCCTATTAAAATTCACTTACTTGTTCAATTTTCTTTTAAAACAAGCTTTTATATGGAGCCACAAAATCTCACCGATTTCAAGGTCATTGGACCAGCTAAGCCAATTTGTTCGAAGCTTTGCTTCGCCACATCTGCTTTCGATGACGATATCTATAGTGTCTCTCTGGTGCATATCCATAATAAGAAATTGCTTGAATCATTGAAATAAATAATTTATTGAAATAAGTCTATTTGATTAATTTGAACGTCTTTCAACGATTGTTCCTTGTGCGGATGCTAAAATTATGGCTTTGATTATGTTTTAATATTTTTTTTTGAAATATAGTAATTGTTGTGATGTATAACAGCCTGCTTCAAATAATTGATGAAAAGGTTATTTCCGCGTTTGGTCTTAACGCCCTATAAAAAAATCATCGACTCAATAATAATTAAAATTCCTACCAAAGTAAAGTATTCAGGGCCTTTCAGAAAAAATTGTTGAACATTTGTAATCCGTTAATTAATTTTCTTCATTTCATACATACATATATCCGAAAACGCCCTTATATGCCCGTTCACACATTGATCGCAAGCATATCCATTTTTCCTACACACAATCCTCATCATACGGCGCTTCCAAGCGTGGCACCTCGTAACCGGTCAATGCACTACACCCTTATGCGTTACGCACTCTGCAGTAATAGGTTTATTTATTCCAAGCAAACATAGTACTTAGCTGAATAATTTGTTAGTCTTTAATTTCTCTTGTAAATATTTTGAAAAGTGGATGCTTTTGAATCTCTGCAGTTTTATGTTTTCACTTGTTGATGAATCTTTTTCCGTTGGAAGAATTTTTTTGTGAATTCCAGGGATAAATACCGTGGCCGTCTGTTCCACATTTAGTTGAATTTTTTGGTTTGGTTAATACAATAATGAGATTTTCGAGGAGAAAAGGATTAAGAGTTGCTCCACACCGATAAATCTTTAAAACAGGGCGTGGATGGTTTTTGAACAGAGTGATTATTTAGCAAACCAAAGTAGCAGGGGAGTGATCTTACCAGAAGAGATTTGTAGGCAAATTAAGAGATCAAAAAATGTCCTCCAGACATTAAAAAATTGGATCATACGCGTACATAAAGTCCTTCAACCGAGTTAGAAAACATACAAATTAATTAATAAAATCACTCAAATTTTCACTTCTTAGGCATTGGTTTTCCTTGATTTTCTTAAGGCTTTTCGGTTCCAAGGAGTCTAATTCTCATCTATGGCGCGACAGTCCAAGCTGTGCTTTGGCCTCCAGGACTAATTTCCTCCAATCATCATTCTAATTTTGAAATTAATTTAGTTACGAATTTCAAAAGACCACCTTATCCATCTTCATATGGAAAGCTATTGATGATGCGGCGAAAATAGATGTTTTGTGATTTTTATGTACATAATGCCTTAAACTTCATTTTCCAAGGCATTTGGAAACCGCATATCTTGAAGTACATACTCGAAAATTATTCCTAGCCCAATAAATTACTGAGATGATGATTAAGCATACAATTTTTTTGCTTTCTTTTAAATACATTTCGTTTAATCAATCCCAGTGCTTTCGGTTGCTAGCGTCACGAGTATAAATTAAAAAATTCAAGTTGATTTATGGTAAAAGCAGAAAATTATCTTATCATTACATATAAATAGCTGTTTAATTGATTTATCTACGGAATCATCAGACTGAGTACTTTCTTATCAGTGCTTGGTTTCAACATTTTCAGGTTTACCGAAGTATCTAAGAATGTTATCAAAAAAGAAATTGATACTCTCATTTCATCCTGCAAACAAATTTTCTACTGCATTTTCATGGAAATCAAAGATTATCATCTCCGAGATTCTTCTTGAAAAAAGTCATTTGCAATGTGTTGAGCATGTTTTGCCACGGAATGTGCCATGCAGCAGTCACTCGCACAAGCGCACTGAACTGAATTACCAAATAATATTTTCATCTTTCTTCCCGCTCCATTCGACGCAAAAACTATCTTAACAATTAACCGGCTCGGCAACCAACCGAACCAGTTTTTTGAGATTGTTTGAAATTTTCGCATGGGCGTAGGCAAACGTATTTTCAATGTGGAATATCTAAACTTTCAAACAGCAGCTTGAAATTTAGGTAGGTAATTCTAGGCGGAAGTGTTTTGGACCTGCAATTTGGGCAAAGATTGTTTTGCTCAGGAGATGCTGGTAACGTTTTCTTGTTACTGTGTCTTAAATATCTCCGGGTGGATTATTTGATCGATTATTCATTTTGATTTATAATTAAGCACAAAACCTGAATAATTTGAAATCTGGCTGGACATACAACTATTTCTTTTGAAACTTCTGTCAGCGCTACACCACTGGTTAATTTTGGGTAGGTTACACGTTCACTCTGGAAATGTAGACGAATATCTTACGGCCATGCTGCGCCTCAAGGTCAATGAGCGAGAAATTCGACATACTCGTAGTGTACTCCGAATGTGGCCGATACAGATAAATTTCAACTTTGAATTTCCGCACACAAAAGGTGAAGGTAAAACGAAGATAGTCGACATCTAACCTAGACAGAGAATTTCTCATCGAGGATGAGACTGCAACTTATCAATGAAAAGCAAGTAAGGCAGCGACCCCTTGAATGAAATTCCCAGAGGGTGTGCTCAGCATTGGCCTCCTTCCTGGATGCGCGGCGCAGTCGACATCGCTGCTTACTCGTATGATATGGAAGTGTTTCCAACATATGATTTCATGCTTTGTTTAGACATTAGCTGTCTTAAATAATTGGACAAGGTAAATTGTGCTGAGATTTGATTTAGAAAGAAGGTTGTTTTTATGCATTTGGAAATAATAAATTTTAAAGTAACCTACTAAAATTGGGATTTGCTAGAAACGACGAATATTGTGAATAGGTCAAAAGTAGTACTCGACACTTAGTTTTATGCTGAAATATCTAGGCAAAGAGTTTCCAAATAAAAGGCCTTGATGATACATTTTAATAGACAGATTTGTTCTATCTAGGCTCAGGTATGAGGGTTAAGGGAATATAATTTCTCTACGTCTTTCTCGATAGGACCCCCTCGTGGATGAAAAAAAAAATATTTAAAAACCACAGAGCAAAGAATCCCTCAGATATCGAATTCATTTTCCTCCAAATGAAATCACAAGAGTAACTTTTATAATCAGCAAAATATATAGTTGTAGACAGTATTACATATGTTAACATCTTCATATGCTGCAATCTTCAAAAAAAAAAAACCCAAACCAAAGCAACGTATTCTATTGGTCGTAATAATTCCTGTTAATGTTAGCGGCGGATAATAAGAAAAACGTATCATAGTCGTAGGAGTGCACTTAACTTGAGACGAAAGTGTTAAATATATCCGTTTTTACCGCATCATCTTCTGGTAAAACTCCTTCGAAAATCCATCAGTCTCTTGAATCTTTCTAAGACATCAAGCTCCGAAATACTTTATAAGAATGAATATAAGAACCAACAATAAAAATCATGACAAAGAACAATAGCAGCTTTTATGGAAGAAGTGTATGTAGTGAATTAAGAGTTTCAAATAAGTCCGTAAAGGACTGCAGCGATGGTCTGCTGCCCCGGCAGAAGAAGATGGAGGTATCTGCTGAGAATGCCCTCGTCCGGAGACGCGTGAATGCGCTGGCAGGCTAGCATTGCGGTGTCGTGGGGCGGGTTCGTTTCCCCGACACGAGGACTCACTACAAAACAATTTCGCATTCACGAATTAGTCGATAGCTCACGAGGCGACTGAAGTCGCAAAAACTGTAGATAACCTCACCGAAGGAGATGTACTTGTTACAAGAACAAGTGAAACCTGAGAAGAAAGGCGAACTTGGGGTGACCTCGTCGTTAACCAACGAAGTTCATGGCCCACAAATGAAAGAGGGGCAACCGGGTGGTGGTGGAGCCCCTTCATACCCACCCAACCGGAATAAATCCAAAGATAGCTTGTTGAAGTGGCCAGGTATTCCTCTTCTGAGTGGAAAACTCACACAACTTGAATTGTATGAACCTTCCCATCAGAAGGGGAGTACCCCGGTGACCAATTTATGTCATAGAATTATACAATTGGATTGCATAAATCTATGCCATAAAAAGGTACTCTGCTTGGGCCACTCAACCCATAACGTCACCTGAAACAGAAAAAGGAATTAGTTTGTACCCGGTGGCTGGCTCATATTTTGAGGTGGAAGCCTGCCACCGTACCGGGTCCTATACCCGGTCAGAATGTCGGGAAAAGAAAGACCGATTTCCAAAAAATTCAGCAATTCATCCTTTCTCCTGTTTTATTTGTATAAATAAATCGGTTGAACTAAAATTTTATCTTTAGATACACAAACCAAATGCAAAATCTCTTTATACAAAATGTTTGAAACAATAGGCATAAAAAAATGAAACCATAGGCCTATATAGAAAATGAAATAATAGGCATATTTAAAAATGAAACAATAGGCATATAAAAATGAAACAATAGGCATATAAAAATGAAACAATAGGCCTATATAGAAAATGAAACAATAGGCATATAAAAAATGAAACAATAGGCCTATATAGAAAATGAAACAATAGGCATATTTAAAAATGAAACAAAAGGCATATAAAAATGAAACAATAGGCCTATATAGAAAATGAAACAATAGGCATATTTAAAAATGAAACAATAGGCATATATAGAAAATGAAACAAACGGGGTACTTACCCGCATGGTCCGTCGAGCGCTCGATGGGTGCAGGTATCCTCTGTTAAATTCGGGAAAATCCAACAATATAATTTTTCTCGACTCACAAGCCAAAGAATAACAAAGATTATTAATCGTAAAATCGTCCATGCAAAAATAAATACTAAAAACCCGGTGGCCGCTATGCTTAAATAATATACGCCTTTCCTTAAAATAGGAGGCCAGAGCGGAAACATACAAATAATAATGCTCCTAATACGACAAATGTTCCATAAATCCAATAGTAAATGGGCACTGGGTCATAAATCCAAACACATGCTTCGGAACCGTCAACAAATATTTGCTCTGGGTGCATTTCGAGTCGACTTTTCGCTTTCGTTTTTCTTTGGATGTCAATTCTTCAGAGATTCCTTCAACATGACTATCCTGATCTGTTAGCTTCTCTTTGTCAGCGTCCTTGTCATTTGCATTCTCCTTTTCGTCTTTCTTCGACTTGCCTTTAAGCTCTTCTAAATAAACAGGAACTTTCTTTGCTCGATGAAGAAATTTATGGTCTAACATAAAATCCAAATAATCTATTGCACTCTCTCGGGATGGGAATAAACAATTATCTCCTTCAGCAAAACGAGACTTCATAAGAGCGTCAAGCGCTTTCGATGATGTAAAGTATTCTACATCGGGACTGAGAAATTTCGTCTTTTTCGTCCGCACATTAGTGACCATTCAAATGTCAACAGCAGGATGTACCGTTTTCCGGGGTTTTAAGAAAAAGCCGTTTCATTTCCATGCACTGCTGCGTCGTCAATGCATTCTTAATCCCGTTACACAATTGCTACCACTGAAATAAGTCGTAATCAACGCGAAGGGCATGGGGCCACGGTCCAGCACTGAACAATTCGATTGTCACTTTTCCGTTAACTCGCTCCGCAGCGCTTTCTTCCGCGGCCACCGACAACAATCTCTTCTTCGCAATCAACAAAATCCGCCAATCGTCACTTGAATTAGTCCGTCATCCCTTGTCACGCGATTCTTCCTATTCCATTCCCCGTACACGGACCGCCGATCTCGTCACTAGCGGACTCGAGATCGAAAACTTCCGGCAGATAACTTTGCTGAGGGGAGTTGTTAAAAAACTCGAAAATGGCTGGCAGAAAATTTCGATCTTTCGCCACGACGAATCCCCTGACGACCGCCCTTCTTGTCTTTTTCGATCCTGTCCTCCCTCCTGTGTCACAACTTTGCACATGCGTACAAATGTTGGGTGGGAAAATTCAAATAAGTGAAAATTGGTAAGAATTTCCGAAAGTGTTGGTGTTAAAGAAATCCATTAATAAACGATAATGCATTTTGAACAACCTAAAACAATTTTTCTGTATAAGTTTGGAAAACATTCGGTTTAATCATAAAAAACAGGATTTTTGCATGCACTGAACGCAGCCTAAGCATTTTTCCCAGCACGTGACAGCTGATGGACTACGATCAGCTGTTTCAGAATCAAAATTTGCCAACTTTGCACAAGTGCATTTTCCTGACAGCAATGCAATCCGGACCGGAATATGTCAAAGCGTTAGTAAATGGAGCGGGTTGTTTGAATCCATATATGTTCAACATAAAATGCAGTTTGTAGCCAAGGCGAAGTCAAATAAACATACAACTATTCCCTGCTGAGCAAAAAATCACATGGGAAGCTACATTCACAGGATTTTCCCTTGAGGTAACTGGAGATAGCGAGAACAGCATTCGTGGCCTCTATGAAAACGGAGGATTTGGAAAGGGGCTCTCATTCACGAAGTTTCCCCCTGTCTAGCGTTGAAAGCAGGTCAAAGCTTACTGCGACGACGTACGCAGAGATATTGGTTCTCGATTTGGAGGAAGCCTTCTTTCTAGCGTTTGTATCAAACGTAGTGGACATATTAGATCTTGATGGTGTTTCAATCAGCCGAGGACAGGCGTATCAAAAGTTTGCAAAAATTAAGGCAAAATTTGCATATATATTACCCGCGTATATTTACCTCAAATCAAACGGTTGGGTAGTCAAGAATGGAACCAAGTTTGGCGGTGATTTTCGTAAGATCGAATTTTCATAACACCATTTGAAAACTAATGAGTTAATTTCAGTGCTCTACAAGCTTGGGACCCGCTACTATTACGCAAGTTTTATTGTAATTGTTCTACCAGAAGAAAAGAACTTGGACCCAAAAGACTTCCAAGGGATGCATCGTATTGCAGAGACTTCCAACAAAGATGTTCTAATTCTGAACGTGATTGCTCCAAAGGAGATACCTCCCGACATCTTATATGACTTTATCCATACGTTTAAGGTAACAGAAACAATACCTCGTCGTTTTGATTTTAAACAACATGTTCAAAGTAAATAAAAAGCTACAAAACAAATTATATCTACTGTTTCTCTATTAACCCCAAAAAAAAGACTTTTTCCCAATAATTCGGCTACTTATTTTCTCCTGCAAGTGCCTGTCTTTTCTTTTTTTGTTAGTCCGGTACGTCGAAATTCCGCGCGTTCCTCCAGGTATATATCTTTGCATTCATTTTGAAACTGTTCGTTCCGATACCACTTCTCTAAACATGATTTCAGGGCTGAATTTTCCTTTCGCTATGTGATCACCATAAGTATGCTGCTTTCTTTGCAGCAGGACTTGAACGCTTTTACTTCATCAACACATTTTTCAGCTTTCGCACGTTCACGCATTATTTTCGGGATGAGTACTTCCTTCTCAACTTTACGCAGAGACCGGTCTTCTGGATCCTCTGAAGTTTAATTATTGGGGGGGGGGTTTTAAATGATACAATGATTTTATCGTTCATATAATTTAAGGGTTAACCGTTTCGTTCTAAGCATTTGTATACCGCGTCACACCGCAATTTGTTAAATTATATTCAAAAGATATTGTAATAAAATCACTACACATTAAAATTATCAAACAGTTTTAGAATTTCGTTTCCCGGGAGTTGAGTACAAAAGAAATTTTCTTGACTTATTTTTCATGCGAAAACAGAGCGAGTGTTGCGATGGGGAAAGTGACTCAATGGTTACTCCTTGTTAAATTGAGTTTGTGCTGTGTGCCTGTGGCAGCGCTGGCTTTTAGAGCCCTACTCCTCAATTACTACATGTAGTTAAAGTGGGTAAATAAAGATGCCCGTGAAGAACTGCACCGATGGTCTGCTGCCTCGGCGGAAGAGGATGGTAGAATCCGCTGCGATTGGACTTGTCTGGGGATGCGTGAATGCGCTGGCGGGCTAGCGTTGCGGTGTCGTGGGGTGGGTTCTGTCCACCAGCACAAGGACCCACTGCAAAAAAATTTCGCAATCACGAATTAAATAGGTCAAATGCCGATCGACTTCTGTAGAGGCCGAGGTAATCTACTAAGGGTTGAAATTGCTTGTTCAAAGAGCAAATTGGGCATGGAGGAAACGGACGGACTTAAGAGTTCTGGCCCGCAAATAAGAGTGGGGCATCCAGGTGGAAGCGGTGCCTTCTCGCGTCCTCCCAACCGGATCAAGATCCAAATGTGGACGTGGCCATATATTTCCCATTTGAGTGAAAAACTCATACAAACATAATTTGCATGAATTTTTCCATCAAATGAGAAATATGAACGTGGTCAATTTATGTTATAGTATTATGCGATGAAATCACATAACACTATGCCACAAAAGGGCATGTGAGCGGAAGGCCACTCTAGCCGGGGTAGAGCTATGGCTAGCTCATTTTGTAGAGCGGCCTGCCGTCGTTGCGATTCCCATACCCGGTCAAGGTTAATAAAAGGAAAGACCGAGTTTTGTTTTTCTATTGATTCAAAATTTTTTGTTTATTAGGCTTTCACCTTCAAAAACTATTAAATTCGATTGTACAATTTAAAGAAAACCTATTTAAAAGCAATTCTTTTTCTTTTTATTTGACAATTAAATATAAAGCTAGATTCAAAAACTTTTCCCCCCTCTCACGTTTAATTCTTTAGTTTTTATCTGTTACAAAATTTTTATTATTTCTTGAGGTGTAAATGTTATCTAGGTACCCTCACGAAAACAATGTACGTTTACAATCTGATCTTTTTGTTTTTTTTATGGTGTTACGATTTAAACAAAAGTTTTCCACTTTTTACCTTTTTATATTAAATAAATTTATTAAAATATGATTTCTATCTTAAACAAGCTTATTCCCCCTTTTTCCTTTTTATATTAAATATATTTATTAAAATGTAATCTCTATCTTAAACAACAAACCAAAAATAAATATTTTTATAAAACTTTTAAAAATGTGTGAAATGTATAAACATGGAATAAAAAAACGGTACTCACCGGTATCCTTGACGAGCGCTCGTTGACGATGTGGTGCTGACTGAAACCGATTTATTACACAAATCCTTTTGAAATCCAGCATTCAATTATCGACTAAAGTGTAGCTCTGTTCCAATAGAGGGCAATAAGGTGCGTAGGATTCCACAGAAATGGCCTGAACATCGAACATTGCCTGGTATTTCAGCTCCATGCCAAAAGTATGCGCTTAAACGGTGAAACAAAACTAATGAATTTCACTAGTTCTACTATATTAGCTTTAGCTCAAACTAGAGGCTGCATTTTTGATTAAAGTTTCTTAAAACATCTTCAATATCGTTGATATTATGTTCACTAAATGACACATATAGGTTATTAATAGAGGGTTCTTCTTTGAACCTATTATTTAATATGAAATGCATATCCCGGAAGTGGTTTGGACATTTTTTCATTAGACGCGTAACGAAGATCTCAGCATAACATAGATTCAATACAAAACCCTTCTGACAGAAGCGTACTTCTCTCTACTTGACTTTTTTTACTTTAAATCCTTATGGGAACACGGAAAATGCAATTATCCAAGTATTACTTTGGGCAAAATAGTAAAAATTCCTTAAAATTACACTTTTTCTACATCTCAAAGGTGATTCTTTTATCTTTTAGCTAAATTTTGATAGTTATTAACTGCAGATCCATTTTACACTTAATAAATATCCGATCCTTTAATACCGACACAATTCGCCAACGGTTGTTTAAACTTTTGAAGCCGTTATTAACAAAAACAAGCTAGGTCTTGCATAAAGTTCGATATAATCGTATGGTTTATTTTAGGTAATAAGCTGCAAAGTAAACTGTTTCGAGAACTTGTTTATTGAATCATTTTAGATGGATGGCGAAAGGGCTTATGATTCTTCCAATGGCCGTTCTGATTTTCTACTGAACAATAATACACTTGCCTGCAATTGGAGCACTTCAAAGTCAAAAACGCTTTATTTAATACTAACCGTTATAAACTTTCAAAGAATATAAAGCCAATTCCAAACAATAACAATAAAAAACTTAATGACCCAAATGGCTCTCTAAATTTATACCTTATCTGTTAAACACATTTCATCAAAAAACTATAGCAAATTCAAATTAATTAAGGTTATTACATATATTATGATTTGATTGGAAATTGGAGCGCTTTGATCGGTTGGTTTGAAGCATCTGATGACAATTTAGTTGCTATCATTTCGTTACGTTGTTGGTTTGTTGACGTAACTAATCACTTTAAAATGCCGCAATAATTTACTAACGGCTTCATGATTGCAGACTTCTTAAGATGCTTCGAATCGTTTGGGGCTATCGCAGTGTACACTGGCGATAGATCTAATCTCCATGCTTGTAATTGTAATCGCACACTCGTAGTCAATCTCACACCCGAATCTTGTACCACATGTCTTCCGACGTCGCCAGATTCTTTCACGGTGTTTACGATTGAATTTCATAATTTTAATTTCTTGCGGCGTCCGCGCTGGTTGGCGATTTCAAGCAGACTCCCTGATGCGTCCAAATCTTCCATAAATTCCCTGTGTCGCAACTTTAAATCGAATCCAGCTGCTCGCTCAGTCGAATTCGATTGCATTCGGCAATGCAATGCACGGATGGGATGCACTAAGTCAGTGTTCTCATGTTTGAAATTTTAATTTGCAGATTTGAATTTTAAAAATTACTGCTGTTAAAAAAAAGATTTTAAATAAGAATAAAAATTAAATATCATAAAGAATATAATTAAAAGGAGCTGTTTAAGTTCAATATAGACGAAAACGATATAAAATTTACATTTAACAACAATAATAAAAACATTTTATAATTTTTAACCATGAATGGACGAAATGAAATTTTTTGCAAATCTGCAATTAAAATTTCGGATGCGTTATGAAGGTTTTCGAGCAGTGTACTAGTGTGACTACTCGATTACTACAGAAGCTGATTTCAAACTGTTAGAAACGGACCTTCCTGGTAAAAATCTAAAAACTGCGAAGAAGAATCAGAAGGGTCGATTTCGAATGTTGATCGTGGAACAAAACCACGTAAAAGAGCGGAATTGCATAAAAATGTTTATGAAAAATAAAAAGTTTCCTCCTTTTAATTTTGTTAAGTCTCCCACAAATTAGTGTATCATCCTTAAGCTGCTATTCATGTGCTAAATGGACATCAACGTTTAGAAATTATTATGCCAAGGAACTAGGAAAACATTCAGGTGGCAGCTACAATAAAATAATAATACCTTTGCGAAATAATTTCTCAGGACTTATCCCACCGTAACTATGTTCAATATTCCAAGATTGTTGTCAATGATAGGATACACAGATTAAAAATATAATTAATTGAGATTGACCTCACTTCAATACCGTCTACTCAAGCAGCCTGAACACTTTTTGCGATTCTTTTTGGTGGAAGCATTCTGAATAGATAACAGCGAGTAAACACTAGACCCGACAATATTTAGGCTAGGAATAAAAATTCGTCCTTCTAATTTCACGCTGATTTATTTTTGCTTGTAGTCCGTGTGGTGTAGTGTTTAGAGCACTCATCCCGTTAGCCGGAGGTCCCTAGTTCAACTCTCGGTGGCGGCAACGAAATTTTGTTCTAGTGATTCTTCTTCTTATGATACGTGCTGTGTCAGTGTGTGATACTCACCATATCACCTTGTGGAGCGCAGACACATTCGATCATGATAGTGAGATACTCTAACTATCTCTAAGCGAAGGCCCGAAAGAGGCTGTAGTGCAATAAACATTTTTTTTTTAATTTTGCTTGAAATTATTTTTTTATTATAGTTGGTGGGTCTTCTTCAGCTGTTAATATCTGGCAATTGGTATATGACCGATTTCAGCATTAATCAGTTCATGTAGGGACCGTCATATCATAAGGGAGGTGATATATGTGCAATTATAGAAAAAAAGAGATCAGGTGTCGTATAAAGCTCGTACAGCCAATAGTGCCTCTTAACCGCCAATAGGCATTAAGGTGTTGTACAGTATTTGTTATCAAAAATTTGCGCTTTTATCACTAACTTTGTCGCTTATAATTTTAATCTTTTAACACTAAAATATCAATGACTAAAAAATATTGCATTTTTAAATCTTTGGTGTAAGGGGGTCTATTTCCTTTATTCGTCCATATATTATTGCGTCGCGCTAAGTTTTTTTAAAAGCTATAAAAGCTGTAACCATTAAATTTGTCAAAAATCAAATGTGGTGGCTCTATAGAAATTCTTATGGAATAATAAACGATTGCGGTTTTCAAAGTGAGCCTCCGCATATTAAGCAGTTGATCCGTAACCCATATTTTCGTCACACCGATCCGTGTGGGATAGTGTCCAAAATTATATTTTAGAATCGATAGTATATGCATGAGAAGGTACAATTCAATCCTCTTCACTATTGAATACTGTGACATTTCCAGATAATGTAACAAGTTACTATTGCCATGCCCTATTAAAATTATAAATAACTGCATCATCAACGTTATTGAAAGGATCTAGGCCATGCTTAAATGGTCGACAATTAAAAACACTGATGCCTTTATCTGCACATATCTCATTTTAACAAACAGTATGGTAGAAAACAATGCTTTCTTTTTCTTTGTAGCGTTAAAGCCCCTACCAAGCCTTCACTTCCAAGAAAAAGCGCCCCTACTGTTTCGGTCTATAGACTGTGCCTCCAATCCCGAAATCTGAATAGCAATCAACTGTCTTCATCCACCGTCTCATCGGTTTGCTCACTTATCTCCGCCTTTCAGTTCTCGCAACGAATAGCTTTTTGGGTTATGTTTATGGTTTTGTTGGATTCACCATCGGTCCCTGTTATTCGCCTCAGTACTCGTCTTTCGGCGCTTTGCTGAAAATATTTCAAATGTTCGAGAAATATTGGTTGCATATATTGTATAACCGCGCTTCACTCACATGATAATTAGTAGAATCGTGACGTAATTTGCGAATAGCTACCAAGCGTCAGTAAATGTGAAGCTATAGTGAATGTGGCAAAAGTAGTACATTAAAAGATCAATCATGAAATGAATCATTTAACTTTGTTAGGTATGATTTGTTGGTTTCACGTGATAAATAAAACCATATCAACACACTTAAGCTCAGTTATATTAAGGTAATATCCTTGAACACAAGGAATGCCATTGAAACCAGCTATTTTTCAAAGGTATTCCGACATTTAATGATTATGTGTTTTTTTTGGCAGGTATTTTTATTCAACCTTAACAATTTGCCTAAAAATTTTTGGAAAAGTGGAGTGTGTTAATGTTTCAAATTGAACCATCAGGTGGTAAAATAATTCCGATTTGTAGTATTTTTTTCCAGTAAATAATAAAACTAATAAGCAAGGTTACGCATATAATTTAGTGCTCGTTGCATGCGAAAGCATTCTCTGCTTGAAAGCTCTTTGTTGGCAATGAATTTGTCCTGGTGATTCTTCTATCTGACCATAGGCCAAAATCAGGCAATAGCTAGATTTATCGCTGATATCCAGGAATCATCTTCTCTAACAAATCTATAGCCCGATGATTAATACTATAGGCCAAGGCTTATGAAGGATTTTAGCGGTGCAATACCAATAACGAAAATATGATCTGTTTGAATTCCGTTCGTGCGTGATTTTTGTCTTTATAGAGAAATCAAGAAAAGATGTTCACTCATTGTGTATTTGATGCCTTTTTATTACAGGAACATTCTTCCTTTTCTGCCAGCTACGGCGCCAGATTTTATATATTAAATCGGCCAGATTCCGCTTTAAAAACCGTTGGAAAAATTTTCAGCCTGGATAATTCTTAGTCTAAATCCTTGAAATTTAGTTCTTCTGCTAAACTGCTATATTTAAAAAAAATGTTTTTAACGAACTTCTAAGGGAGAGAATGTTATCTGTTTGACCCGTATATTTTTTGTTGTTGTTGCTTTTTATGCATGTTTACGCATAACTTTTGAACGGAGATAGATAAAAGAGTCCTGGTTTCAGCAGATAATACCTAAAAAGACAATACTTTTCCTTCTATAACTGCTCATAACTTTAAAGATGAACATGAATTATAGGAAAACATTTTCATGTAGCTTTCGTTTTTCTTTGAACATGACGCTGGAAATGCTGTTTCGGTCAACGGGGAGCTCTACGGTGGCATGATAACCGACCAGCGACCAGAGATTGAGAATTTGGACTTGACTGGCCTTTGGTTTCAACAGCTCATAAAAAAATCGATCTTTTGCGCACAAAATTCAGAAATCGTGTAATCAGCCGTCTTGGCGATGCCCGTTGGTCGCCTCGAAGCTGCGATTTGACACCGTTGGAGTTCTTTTTATGGGGCGCTGTGAAAGATCGATTTTATGCGGAAAATTCATAAACGATTCAAGCAATGAAATACAATATTCAACAAACCATTGCTCAGATAAGGCCCAAAACCATCAATAATATCTTGGAAAATCGAGTTGAGGGAATGGTCTACTGTCACGCCAGCCATGGCAGCCATATGAATGAAATTGTATTTCACAACTAACGGGAAGGTTCATTGCATTTTTATTGCATTTTTAAAAGGAAACTGGTTATGTGCCCACCCTATATATCTATATATATATATATATATATATATATATATATATATATATATATATATATATATATATATATATATTATATATAGGCGCTGAGTTCTAAAACTCGCTACTTGGATTTTTCTCAGAATCTAGATAACGATGATTTCTGATAGTTCTTATCATCCTCTGTTTCCGAAATACAAATCAAAGAAAACTCACTCCTGTCTATTGTTTTAAGTCGGTCAATATTAATGTGAGCTCCAAAATTCATTCCTTGCATTGTCATTTGAGAAGCAAAACTAGTCCCCTGCGTGTAGCGGAAGAAAATTAGCTCCTTCTATTCATGAATTGGTTCTCTGAGGTTGTAACGTAACTAGTTATCGGTTATTTTGTAGCTAAACTTTTAAATTGATTATTGCACCCTTTTTACATCAACTTAATGTAAATCTATACGATAATTTACAGTCAGCTTTTATTGCATCGCGCAGGTATCGATCACGATTTCGGATAACTCCGATAGCTTGAAATTATTTATGAAAATTGATTGTGTGTAGCCACATAATTGAATTGCTTTAAAAATTTTTGTAAAAAATTATTAGAGAAGAAAAATGTCAGAAGAAAGTGGTTTCGACGTGTGTATCAATTCTCCTTAGATACACATACGGTGATGGCAACGACCAAGTTTAACAAAGACAAGTACTTAATGGAGAAAGTTAACCTGAAAATATTTCGGAGTTACAAAAATATATCGAGTTCGTATATGGAGGGAAATTAAAAAATAATGTTCTCACCTCTAAACATGGTGGTCGCCGCCACCGGTGTGTATCTAATAAGAGCGATGGCCTAAGGAGAATTAGTAGACACGTTGAAACCATCTTCTTCTAACATTTTTTTTCCTCTAATAAGTTTTCAGAATAATTAATGCAACCCAATTATGTAGCTCCACGCAAAGAAGTTTCATAAGTATTTGATAGCTTTAGATCCTTTTACATTGGAGTAACCATTACAAAATGGCTCGAATGGCAAAATTATGGGAAATACTATAAACGTTTCTTGTGAATTACAGAAAATGACTTTGGATGCAAGTAACGTGTTTTAGAACTATATATGTTAAAAAATCTGTAACCACGCTGGAGAGAACAATTTTGCATCAATTTTCGGCAAACATCTTGGCTAGTTATTTAATCAGCCCAATATGTTAAACGAAAACAAAATGGCGGCTATTTTAGATGAGAATTCGTGATTTCTGTTCTGACCAAAGTATAACTCCGATTTGGCGAAAATCGGTACAAAAGAGCATTAGAAAATTGGTACAAAGGACGATTAGAAATGGCGGCTGCTCAAAAATTGAAAACGAGCAAAATTTTGTTACAGTGGGTGCGAGGAAACCTTATAACCGATTTTGGTGAAACTTGGCGATGTGGTCGGGGTTGCAGATATCAAGTGAACAATAAAATAATCAAGTTCAAGCCAAAATAGCGGCTAGGTAAAGTTCAAAATTTCGAAAGCTTCTCAAAGTTACAATTTTGTTAACGTTGACGAGATCTTAGACTAAAATGTATTAGAATAGAATTCGTACCCTATGAACCCTGCAAACTTTAGCAGTTGAGAGGTTTGCATTGCAGTCGAGAAATAAAATTTTAATATACATGGAACCGTGTATTCAAGAAATTGAATTTCAATAGATTTGAAATGAAAAATTTGCCGCTGAAAAGCGAAAAATAAAAGAGAAAAAAACATAGAAAAAAGAAAACCGACTTCAGAATGCCCTAAAAAGGATGATACAAATTTTATAGAAGCGATGCCAAATCCCCGTTCCAACATTTGCATCGCAAAAAAAGATGAAAAAACGCCATAAAATTGATTTCATCCGTTTCAGGGCACGTTGAAGTAGTTTTTATTTAATTTTTTTTTCTTTGCTTGTTCTTAAATATTAAAGAGATGAAACGAAACATTATTTTTTTATATATTTATTAAGTTTAAACTCAAGATATATTCAATTTGACCGAGATCATTTAAATTTGACCACATTGGCTGGAATTTGTTTTATTTCACTTTTGAGATTATAATTTTTCAAAAATATTAATAAAATTTCCTTAACATTTCATAGCTTTTAGTTACCTCAAAATCGATTTCTAACCGTTTTCAGCAATTGCAAATTTTGAGGTAAATAAAAACTAAGCTTTCGCGTATCCTTATTACTTGATAAATTAGCGGAGCAGGTATACCATAATTTGCATTTTTATGTCTTCGAGAACTTCCGTGGCGAAAATTCACGAAAAGTACATCTGTCTACCCAAAATGTAGAAATATTATTGTAAGCTACTGTAGGATATTGATAAACAAGAGTCGTGCCCACAAAAAGTGAAAAGCGATCGAAAACGTACAGGGGAATCGACCGGGCGGTACCGTCCGTATTGTGGACTTGTGGATTTCACAGTGCTGGAATATATTCGTTTGTCGCTCGTTAGTGGCACTGTGTGTGACTTCCGCGTCGTTGCTGCTGAGTTCTTCAGGTTCGCCAATTTTTGCCATCACCTTATCAGCGACTACAATTAGCCCCGTATCTAGTACCTGTAGCTACTCAGTGATACGAGAACAAAGTATAGATTTTTGTATATAGTGCTGGGAAGTCGACGTGTTACCGTTTTGTTGATAAAGTGAAAGTGTTCTGGCATCCGCTACGTGATAATGTGCAATATACGGGTAGGTATTGAGGACACATTGCCACCCTCCAGAGTATATCCCATTACGAGCTCTGATTTGCTCCCCCATTTTGCATACGAACTGTGGCATAATTCTGGAAACTTCTTTAATAAATTAATACGGCGCGGCAGTAATCAATAATAAAGTTTAAAAATCATGTTAAATCGATGCCGGTGCAGTTATTATATAGTTAGCGTGAATTTAATTTCCAAGACATGTTGTGATTGTTAACGTCGACGCTGCGAATTATCCACCATTACCTTGCATGATTCTTCGAACAGCGTAGTATGCGCTACACAAGAGGAAAATATTTTTGATTAGCATCTTTTTTAATTTCTTTGATAAACACGAAGAAATCAAAAAAAATATTTCGAAAGGCGGTTTGACCTAAAAACCTTGAATAGCTAACCTTATCGTTAATGCAGTGGGAAGACCACAACGAAAACGCTGGGACATAAACTTTAATCGGACAATAAAGCGTTTTCGAACATCACATGGAACCGGATTATTTGATGACAATATGCAAGCCGCACGGCTACAGTTGAGCGCGAAATGATAGCGCGCAAAATTGATTAATAACTTCAACTCGGTATAGAAGCGTTTGCGTGTCACATGCAACCGTTTAACTTCACGTAATGCCTCACATCTTCCAAAGACGGTTTAGATAACCCAGATTACTTTGATGTATCTTTTGGCTGAGCATATATTTTTATTTTTCTTTGGTTGCGGCAGTATTTACCAATTCAAGTCATGCCTAAATTCTGTCTAGAGGCCACAACACACGGGATGGCTTATCGCGCCGCGATTCCGGCCTTCTTTTTCTTGAAAGACACTCTATTGCTATGCTATCGAATATTTTTCTTGCTTATGTAATAATATGCGCAATTGCGAATGATGTTTACGTTTTCTATCTTGAAATAATCTTTTTCATTTGGTGGAAATAAAATTACTTCTCATCCTAAAGAAAGCCTCGTCGGCCGCACACAAGTTGTTCGTCTATGGCGCACTTAAGTATGGCGAACCGAATCACTCCATTTTGCAGAACCGCGGATATGGGCTTGCAAAGTTTTGGTGTCGCGCGACCACCATGCATAAATTGCCCCTGGTCATTGCTACGCGCTACAACATCCCTTTTCTGCTCAACAAACCCGGGGTAGGCAACTATGTTATAGGGGAAATCTACGAGGTGGACGACAAAATGCTCAACTCGCTGGACACACTGGAGGACTGCCAGGACATCTTAACCCGAGAAATTCAGGAAATGAACATCGGCGTTGGCGAAGGGTAATTGAATATTTGACAAATAAATTCATCGTGGCGCAATAACGATTTATCCGTTTCAGTGCTGTTCCATGCTGGGTGTATTTGCTACAAAAATATCCCGAAAACCTTCTCGACCTGCCTTTCTTGTCGGAGTACAAAAACTGCGCCCAACACCCGTACACGCATCGAAACAAAAGGACACACAAGCACCCTCCGAACGAGGACCTCACATTTAACGTTTCCTCGCAATGAGGACTCGACTGAGGTGTGCGTGATAGGTGAATGGGAAGGACAATATGCAACTGAACTGTGACTATCGAACTTATTCACATTTCTCAAGTGTATAACCAACGTTTCGCGAAGAATTATTTTAAGGATCTTATTTCTACATCGCCGCCCTAGGATCGTTTGTATTTTATTGGACTGTAATGTTATTAATCGAAAATTGTTTAAAAGAATGGAAAAAATAGCTTTTATGTTCGATACTGAGTATGTTTTGTTAGTTTTCGAGATGGAAATTATTCCAAATTCCAAGGAATTGCTTAGTCTTCCAAGATACTCTATAATGAAACCTACCTCAAATAAACGTATTGTGGTCTATTGAGATGGTTTTATATCTCGATTGTTTTGGAAATTATTTGGGTGCGGATTAAATGATGACGAATAAACAAAAAGTATAGATAACATTCTCGTGGGGTGGCTGCGTGCGTCAATAGTATTTATAGCTGGAACGCGGCTAATCGACGGTCTTGTCATGTGGCGAACTGAATCTGCTATGTGAAAGCGAATGATCCTACGTTGATTATTCGAGTTTTTTGTTTTGCTGCAGCTTTTAATGATTTTGGATGACTTTAAATTATGCAAGCCATTGTTTAGTGTAGAAACACTCAACTATGTGCCGATAAGATGCTGTGAATATTTGCTATGCATAAAATTGTGTTATCAGGAGAACAACAAATTTTCGAACATGTTCTAATTTTTGCTTAAATTGTACTTCCATTGCTGAAGGAATTGTGTGAAGTGATTTTGCTGGGGAAAGGTCTTGCCGGTCCATAGAAACTTTGCTGGGAAAAGGTGTTGCCGACTCATGGAGACATTTAAAACATTTCATTAATTTGGAGACCACGGGTTATGTCTACAGACCTGTGCCGTACTGCATAGATAGCTGCGGGCATATCATTAGAAACACTTGTAGCTTACTAGGAAAACACAATTTATCAAAGAATTGTTCGATATAACTTATTCCCTATAGGTTAGCTTTTTGCCAGATTCAATGCGAATTGAGGAAAGTACAGGGCTAGCTTCTGTCTAAAATGGCGACAGAGCATTAAGTCGGAAGTCAAGAGTCAAAAGCGCTTTATTCAATACTAATCGTTACAAATTTTAAAAGAATATAAAGCAAATTCCAAACAATACAAATGGCCCAAATGGCTCTCTAAATTTATACGTTATCAATTATACACATTTCATCAAAAAAAAAATTATAGCAAATTCAAATTAATTAAGATTATTACATATTTTATGGTTTGATTAGAAAAAGGAGAACAAACCAACAAACACTATTCTAAAATTATTTATAATTTTAACACAACAGTGAACTTTGATCATACACCTAATATGTTATAACCTAATTCTAATAAAATTCAACCAAAAACTTTATCTAAAAAAATTCTAGCACCATATTCCTAACCTACGCGTTTAACCTTATCTCTAAACCTAATATAATACACATAGCATATACCTAACCTAACCCTTAATTTTTAAAACAAATAAACAACAACACTAAATGTAGCAATACTGAGCTGAAACTCAAAAACTAACTAACGAAAAACACAAAAACTGAAAGTAAACACGAATAATTTAGACATTGTCATTCAGCCACCAATACCTAGATTGCTCCGTCTCAGCTCGATCAGCTTCAACGAATCTAGCAAATGAGTATCTCCATTGGAATTGTTGGTCTCGTAAACTCAAATTCGGAGGATACTTTATCTTCTTATCGGTGGCCCGTCGATATATGTGATATATGACTGGGACGCCGTCAGAATCAAAAACATGTCGATTCATGTCCAAATACACGAGTGCTTCTGGAGGAACGATGCCAGTAGCGAGGTAAGTCGAAATATACCCGTCTGTCGGGTAGAACGGCTGTGAAATCCAAGGGTTTTCACTCACAGTTACAGATCTTGCGATATGATTCCGAAGAAGTTTCAATATGAAGATATCGACTCTTGTCACTTGAGCAGTTTAATAAATTATTCTATTCGATATATAATGCTGCCAATCCGTCTCAGGCTTTCTGTACAAACCAGTACATGCACGAAGACATTTCCTTTCGAAAACTCAATTTTTCCATAGTACTAGCACTCTGGTTGTACCAGATCTGACATCCATATGTCAAAACTGGTCTAACCAGTGTCTTGTAACAGATAATTTTGACCTTTCGATCAATGTATTTGGAATGAAAGAGTCTTTGTAGGGCCATGCCTACTTTTAGTGCTTACTGAGCATGATTTTCACATGTTCAGTATAGTACAGATACTGATCGAGATGAACACCGAGGTATCGAACACAGGATTTATGTGGAACCCGTTCTGAAATACCTACGCCAGCCTTGATGTGGAAATCCTTACAATTACGTTTCAGGTCTTGACTGACCCCCTGCAGCGTTGTCCGAAACAAAACTGTTTCGCACTTCTGCGCATTGATTTTCATTCTCCGATTGTCAGTGTATATATATCAATGAACATTTTTTGAAGATTGCTCTGAACTATTGTAGCTTTTTGGTCTGCCGTATAGATGATCAGATCATCAGCAAATGCTACCATTGATCGCGTTGGCGAGACGTTAACATCAAAGCCGTTCAGTAGCTTGCGAATGAATATTGAGAAGAGCAGAGGCGCAGGAACTGTTCCCTGCTGTAGACCATTCAAGACCTTGAATTCGCGCATTGTGTCAGATTTCCAGCAGTTACAACAAACGATTTCCCGTATAACATATTGCACATCATGGTGACAAGGTGTCTGGGGAACCTGTCCTGAAGGCGTTTAAAAACTAGTAACCACACCGTATCGAAGGCTTTCTCCATATCAATGAGATACGCTCTAACACATTCTCTATCATTTAGTTTCCAACAGATGTCTGAGGTTACTTTCGTTATTGCATGTGTGGTCGAATGCTTGGCACGAAAACCAAATTGGCAATTCGGCATCAACTCATAATTCTCAATGTGGGCGTTTAATGCTCTGTTGAGTATCACTTCAAACATCTTGCTGGTTAGGCAGCAAGCTGATTGGGCGATAGCTTTTAGGGCATAAAGACCCTTTTCCTTTCTCTAAGATCGGAAATACCTTAGCCTTCTTATACTCATTTGGGAAATATGAATTGCTCAACATGTTGTTGAACAATATGCAATAATAGCAACCTCAGGCAAATGTCGGAGAACTACATTTGGAATACCGTCAGTACCACCTGATTTCTTTTTGTTTAACCTACCAAATATGAAACACAAGTCTTTATAGCTGACAAAAAAAATCAATAAGATTCAAGCTCGGTATGAGGTCAGATGTTAATATTTCATTGAAATGAAGAATTGATTCGCCGTTCAGGTTTGATTTGAATTCGGAAACTTTTGCTTCAACGACCTCTGAAAATATTTAATTCCCTCTCTCAGGGTTTGGTAGATGAACCAATTCAAAATGTGTTCCAATCAGGGCAAGTCTGCTTTATTTAAAATTCAACCGATGATTTTCATGTTGAACTGAAATGAGGAACAAATCATCCCTTTGATGATCGATTTCCATTACGATTGCGATATGGTCGCTATCATAAGGAAGCACCTGCAGTTTCCGTTGAGGACTATTACAGCTGAATTCAAGTTTTGCGTCAGCAAGACCTAGGGTATGTTGGGAACTCCGACCCATATAGATTATTATTATTTATTTATTTATTCAGAAAATATACATAGCATTTGATTGATCTTAAAATTACACTTTTCTTTAAAAACTCCTTAAAAGCAGAGCTTGAGAAAGGAGCTTATTTGTCTTAAGTTGTCTATATAGCAATTATTTACAAATTTACTGTTACCTCAGAGATCAAACTAACATTAAATATTTAAAATAAACATTATTAATTAATGAAACTAAAAATTCTGCCAAATTCTTCACTAGACATATTTAAGAGCCATTTTTTTATAGATAGTTTAAATGTTTTAGGTGAGTTAGCATATCTTATGAAATCTGGTAATAGGTTATAGGTTCTAGGGCCAACATATAGTACGCATCTCTGGGTTTGGGTTTTGTTACACTTTGGTACACTTATTCTACAGGAGTTGTATCTTGTGTTATAGACATTGTTGAGAGCTTGAATTGTTTGAACCTTAAGTGTATAGCTTGCTGCTGATTTTATGTAGAGTTTTTTTATATCAAGTACTCCGGATGAATTAAATAAATCTGAAGATGGGAATGTTCTGGGCAGTCTAAATATTGTTTTAAGTATGGCTTTTTGGGTTATCCTTAAATTTTCGATGTGCGTAGTGAATGCTCCTCCCTAAACTGCTATACAGTATTGGATAATTGACTGGACTAATGCAAAATATATAACCTTTAATTGAGGTATAGTCAGAAACTCTCGTAATGAGTTGAAGAGGAAAACACATCTCCTTAATTTCGTTATTATTATTATTATTATTAATAAAAGTTAGAAAGTAATTAAAATTACAATATAACAAACGTCTTAAGCGCTAGCAACAAAGGCCTTAGGCTTCCTTAATTTTGTATTTACGTGCTCTGCATGAAAATTCCATTTCATGTTTTTGTCGATTATTACTCCCAGGTATCTAACTTTCTCAGCAGTATCTAAATCTTGACAATTGCACGTTACATTTGCGTCATCAATACACTGGCAATTTGAATGATGAAGTTTAATCGATGTCAGCGAAAAGGTCATGACATGAGTTTTCCGGGTGTTGAGGCGGAGTTGGTGTATGTGCAACCAATTATGAATTTTTCTGATCGCCTCTTCAGCTTTTTGTTTAGTTTCAACCCAAGATGGAGATGAAACTAACAGGGCAGTATCATCCGCAAAGGCCACTACCCTACATTTGGTACCTAGGTTTATATTGCAAAGGTCATTGACGTATATGTCGTACAGAATGGGTGACAATACAGTGCCTTGTGGAAGTCCTATTGTGTCTTTCATAATCCACTCACTTAAAGAATATTTCACCCTAACTCGTTGCTGTCTTGGGCCCAAGTATGATTGAAACAATTTCAATGCTTTTCCACTTATGCCAATATTTTTAATTTTAGTACAAGCATCTCATGTCGTATCGTATCAAAGGCCTTCGAAATATCCATGAATATACCCAACGGTTGATTGCTGACATCTATTTCTGAATATACAAAGACAGATTGCACCTGTATTCAATTTGGTTCTCCGTTATCCAAGATTTCAGGAATACACCTCTTGGATCATTAGTGGCGTTCAGCCATGATGTATGCTTGGCGTTCAGGTCACCAGCAAGAATATAATAATTATGCAGCCTCTTCAATTCGAGTATTTCAAACAAGGAATTGAGCTCCTCCTTGAGCCTGAAAACAGTTCCACCAGTTGCATGGGCAGAGATAACGAAGAGGTTATCCCCACCTGGCAGTGGCATTTTGATAACGGACACTTCAAGAGATTCAAAGGTTTTGAATTCGACTTTTTCAATATTTTGGAAACGATAGGGTCTTCGAACCAATATCCCGGTGTCACATCCCCCATCACCTCTTACTCCATCGTTTCTTACGAATTCAAAATCCTTGAATGTCAGGTGGGTTTCAGTGAGAAGCATGATGTCAGGCTTTTGCTTGACAAGGAACTCCAGGAGACAGTCACGTCGATGTAGACTCACAATGGAGTTGACGTTGATCGCGATAAGACGAATCCTATCCATGGGAATGTGACTGGATGACAAATTATTTTGAGTCATTTGAAACCCCTAGACGATGAAAAACAAGATTAATTTTCATATCTTGTTTATCGATTCTCTCCGATAAAGAATTTAGTTGCTGGTAAATTTGGAGAAGCAGCTCATTATTGCCACTTACATTATTTACCGCATTTTCTGCTGGTCCTCTAGCGGCTTGTGCAAATGATACTCCGGGCTTGACGAAGTTCGGAGCTAAGACACTGCGGTGTAGTTGTGTTTGCTTTGGGACAAATTTTATTCTCGCATCTTGATATCGGGAGCATCCTCGATATGATGCCGGGTGACCAAAAACACCGCAGTTCACACAATATAATTTCTCTTTTAGCTCCATCTGAGCCAATTTGCACTAACCGGGAGCATGAGCGTCCTTGCATTTGGCGCATCGGTAATACATGGCACAGTTGGCAGCCGAATGCCCCAATCGTTGACAGCGATAACACTAGTTGACTTCTCTTTTTTGGAGGCGTTACCACCTCATCACTCGGAAGTTCAAGTATCTGATTTGTTCAAGAGCACTTGGACTGCTCTTATTTGATATCTTGGATATCTGCACTAAACAAAGTGGTAAATGTCTTTTCTATCGTCGACCTTCTTGTCGCGAACGTTTTAACGGAGATAAATTCAATTTCTGGTGCTGCACTCTTGAGCACCTGAAGAAGACCGACGGTATCCTCTCCACAGTCCAAGCCCTTCAACAAAAAGGTCTGGTTCTTCTCCCTTTTCTGGGTATATGTGAAGTGTGGAAACTCCCCAGGATTTAGAGCATTTTTGCTGATTTGAAATCAACCAGTGATTTCGTTCTGATAGTTAACTTTTCGGCATTGATTCTTTTAATCTCGAAATTTGTTAATTTATTTTCGGCTGCCAATAGCCGGACCATGTCCATTCCGCTTTGACCGAACACATTAATTGGCGTGACTTTCTCTGTATTGTTGGCAACTTTTAGAGGAGGACCAGCAGAACTACGGGCTGATTTCTTCTCCTTATTTTTATTTTTTAAATAAAGGACATAATTATCATTATCTTGACTAACATTAACTGCAGTACATTCGTCAACGTTCATATCTTGTTGGAGTCCGTCCAGCGCTGCATAGTAGTTCTGGCTGTCGTTAGCGCCTCCAGCACTTAGTACTTCTTCTGGGATGACTTGTTTGATAGCTTTCTTATGCTTAGCTTCCGTATTTGTTTGTCGTACCGGTTCTGCATCTTGAACTTTCTTCGCTCTCTCGTATATATCTTCGAACGTTTTCAGTCTTAGTTTCAATTATTGAATTTCAGCTTTCAGTCAATTTCGCATTGTTATTCTCCCCGGGGCCAGCCAACGGAGGGAAGCCGTCGGGCTCCTCCATACAGCAGGCCCGAGTTAGTCTTCAGTTTATTTGGTTTTGTCAATTTATTGATTCTGTGGTTCGATGCCTTCGACGATAAATGCTTTTCCAATAAAATCAAAATTTGCTTTTCACTGACTTGTAGAAAAATTAATTTAATTTTTTGAAGCTGACTTTTGTGAAAAATTAATTAATTTTTAAAATGAATGACAGGAGCGATTGAAAACACGTCTACTCGCAACGGTGCTAGACGTAGAATCAAGTCCAATATGGTTCTAGGAGAAATTTGCGAGATAGCTTTTCTGTCAAAATTTAGAAAAAGGCGTGAAAATTTGAGCGCCGTGCGGTTTACGTGGCCTGCAGGATTTTTGACATATCAGCTATTTTGCATATTTTTCCTGGCGCCACACTGGACCGCCATCTTTAACTGACTATATATGCTATTCCTTAATCTACTTTTTTATGCCTTAATCTCCTTGATGAAAAATCTTCCTTTCGTAGATACTATTTTGTCTAGTCGAGGTCCTGATACAAGAATTTGGTTGTGCATCGCAAGGATGCTACGTACAACCGGCACGAGAAGACGACGGTTGTTCATCAAACATACGGCATACCTGAGCAGCGTATATATTAAGTAAAAGGACTACTCTTCGTGATTATCATAAGACAGATCAGAAGAAATTTTCAAATTAAAACACTTAATAGTTATATTTCTAAAGAAAAGGAAAAGATCGATATCAACAATTTTTTCTATATTTTGAAGTCATTATATTTTTAATAATTGATTAAAAATTAGATGTCTGTGATGTGTTTCAATTCATTTCGGAGCACTAAAATATGTGGAGCGTCGAAAGACTATTCAATATATTCCCCGGGCTACAAGACCCCGTAAGACAACTGATAGTATGGATACATCAAGGCATTTCATATGATACCCGCCATTCAACTATTTTTGATGAGAAAATATATTGTTAGTGTTACCTGCAAAATCCTGAAATCGTGGTCTTAAAGTAGTCAAAGAACTATCAATTTTGACCTTATCACACGCTTGATTTCCTCAGGATTTCCCTGTAGAAATTCACGTCCACCTTGTAAACGACCCAAAGACGCGAAGCCTTGAGAATTTGGAATGAGTAGTACCATCATGGTCAACGCTCAGCTACTTACAGTCTTCTACTTTAGTGGCTATTTGCAGGCTTGCTAGTCCGGCGACGAATTCGATCGTGGGTAGGCCCACGTGTAGACTTGTCGCTCGAAAAATAATATTTTAGACATAGAATTGCCTGAGTTTTTAGACCGGTGCAGTTCTTTCTCTTATCGAGTCTACGTTATTTTTACTTTAATATTTTTTCAATACACAACAAACAATCAACTAAACTATACATAGTTGCGTCAACGGCTTCCGAAAACGGTCGCTATATCAGATATACTCTACGTTAATACTCGTAAAAGAAAACCAACCAAGCAGGGGGCAACACGAGCCCAACTCAGCTACTCGAAATAATTCTAATTCGTAATAACACTAACTCGACTAATAGAACATAGCCATTCTGTAATATAATCGCCCGTGTGTCCGACCCGACTTTAAATACCCATTCTACTGGAAAGAAATTCAAAATGCACTTAATAATTACAAAGAACTTTTACAAACTTCTCTTGGCTTTCATTTTTAGTTTTCCATCTTGCTTATTATGTGGTTTCCATACCATTCAAATAACACAATCATACATACATTATATTTTACTATACTTTATCATTTCTTTTCCATTTTATTTTTTGCAACTACATTTCGAAAAAACTAAGTTTTTTTATTTCATCTTTATCTTAACTCACCTCGTTTCTAAATTAACAAAGCATTTACGGACATAATTTGGAATTTACATTCAGTAAATTTAGATAATATTAATTTCTACACTTTCTTCTTTTCATTCTTCTTATATATTTTTATTAGCCTTCCGATTTATTGAAGTGAAATAAATTTAAATAAAGTATAAAAGGGTATTTTCTCACGTTTTACTTTCAATATAAGATTGTTACTCCTGTGGGCACAACTTTCGCAGTTACTGATCCGCCCGTGCAATTCCACGTTCGCCGTATTCTTATTTATTTATTTATTTACACTATTTTACAGATCCGTGAATTCAATTACAAAATAGGTAATGAAATATAATATAATACATGCGAATCAACGAAGTTCTAATAAGAAAAAAAATAATAATATAAAATACTAATAAACTATTGGAAGCTAAGCAGAATATTATGCAATATGCTTTTAAAAGCGTTTAAGGAATGTGGCAGAGGACCCAGCTGGAGCTCATTGTAACGACGTGATACGCGTACTAAAAATGAATAAAAATAAATATCGGTACGAGCAAAGGGCATAAAGAATATGTCAGTTGAACGCGTTCTTGAGGTGGGACGTATATAAAGCCTTTCCCGAAGGTTGCCGCGCTTGCTAGTAGTTCACGCGACGAAAATTACAGAACTGAAATTGGATAGAAATAAGTACCATAGTATACTCACATAGTAACAACACAATCCAGCCTCCGGAAAAATCCAAACACAAGCCGAAGAGCGAAGCGATGATTGGCGCAAATATAAACATGTGCTTCGATGAGAGATTTCAGGATTACCAGATCTCAAAAAATCAATAACTTTGCAGAAAAACAAATTCGTTCCATGCAATCTTTTAGTTTTTTTATTAAGATCTGGCAGCACATGCATGTTCTGAAGTGCGTAAAAGAGTACGTGGGTCGGAAATTTTATTTGCTTATTGCTTTTTTGAATACGACAGGCCTCTGCTCAGCTGACGTGCCTTGGCTCAGCTGACCGGCCCCTGGGAAAATCCTGAAAGTGTGCAACACTGGGTAAATGGAAGGTGTGGATACTATGTGAATGTACTATGATAAGTACATCCACCTCCGTAGGCCGAAGAGGGATGATCGCTTCTCCCGCTCAAACGTAAAATCTGCTTGACCTGATGCTGCCAACTGATTTACCTTGATCGCCTGACACTTCTCACACACAACCATCTGATTGAACCGAAACCAGAGCATATAGACTAACAAGTAAGTTCGCCTGCTGATCGGCCAAATTAAAAGAGAGGGAAAATGTTTGAACGAAACAAGCGATAAACTTCCACAAGATAGAGAGCGCGTTTATCATTATTTGTTTCTATTTGAGGTAAAATGTGAAAGCGCTATCTACTTGGGACTAAGCTTTCGTGCGGAAAATTGATTTGCTGTCGTGTTTGGATGTACGTACACTTAATGAAGAGGAATCTTTCGCCCATTCGATCAAAATGAAAGCTCATCGTCTTGCATTCCATTCAAGCGCCTAGGCAGGGCAATATATGTCGATTCAATCTCTTTCGTACATTTCCCCATGAAAACATTTGCGAACGCTTATACATACTCAAATCGATCTTTGAAGGTTGTATACCGTTACTGTGGGAATTTGTTCTATGTAAACTCGCTTGCTAATTCATATGCTCTGCCGAAACCATCTGTATATGTCAAATTGAGGCGCGACGTCGCAGAGTGCTAGATCAGTTAAGTTAGTCAAGCACTTCGCTTGGGCCAGCCCCTTGCATTTAATACGAAATGCGAAGTAATTTTTGTGGAAAAAATTTAAATTAAAGATTTATAAATTAAACTTCTTTACAAAATTTCTCCGATATAATCCTCGCACTCCGCGTGAAGCACCAAGCGTGGTTAATACAACTTGCTACTTAGACAAATTTTTGTGACACCTTGAGGGATGGGTAGATGCGAAGAGATCGTGATTTCAATAGCATTTGCATTTTAGTTTGAACTTCCAAAATAAATTGGAGCAGCAAAGAACAACAGCACTCCTTTCTGAGAAAATTGCTGCAATCAAGAATGCGAGAAGAATTATATGTTTGATTGAAGTCTTCACCCTAATCTTATAATTCGAAAGCAGTATGTTTTCTTCAGATGCCTAAGCCGGCATATGTGGCTTGTCTATGCTTAACTTTTTTATTGATCATTCGACCCTTTTTACACCAATTTAATTAAATCTATACGTTACCGTGCTCTAAACTGAGGTTTTGTATCGTACGGGCATCGATCGCGGTTTTGCGATAGCTTCAAATTACTTATGAAAATTGTATGTAGCTTCTTAATACTAAATGGTGTGTCTAAAGTATAATGGCCTGATTAGACTTGCTACACACGTTGAAACCATCTTCTTCTAACATTTTTCTTCTCTAACAACTTCAAAAAAATTATTAATGCAATTTAATGAAGTGGCTACATACAAACAATTTTCAAAGTAATATGAGGCTTATCATTTTTCTGATATACACCTTTATCATACAATAATTTCGAAGTCAATTATTTTGTTTATTTGTTATCCGCAGGCCAATCCTCTGTTTTCTTTAAAAGCGGTCGGGCCTTTCTTGGTTGTGCGAGCAGACGCGTTTCGCTTCTTTTGAGTCATCTTCAGTGTCTGTTTGAAGATGATTCAAAGCAGTCGAAACGCGTCTGCTTACACAACAAAGAAAGACATATAGCGAAGCACATCCCGAATCCAAGTAGATGTACTATAGATTTAGGTTTAAGTTGATCAATTAATGTTGTGTTTTCATACCTGTAATAAATAAATTTTCACAACTTTATAACAGATACCTCTTTTATGGCGCATTATAAAGGTAGTTTTTTCCTCAAAAAACAACATTTTAAAAGTTAAATCCAGTCAGAACTTTTTGAATAGCTTCAAAATATCGTAAGAGATGATTTAAAAAAAAATGTCGTAAACACAAACATTTTTTTAAATCAAAATTTTAAGTACATAAAATATGGCATTTCTTTGTTTTGATTGAAATGTTTATCATATTGATATTAAACGAGAAAATAACTTTTAAATTTTTTTATAATAGAATTTTTATAAATGATAATAAATTTTGATAAAACATTTCTTTACAGCTTATTTTGAATTGTCAATAAATCTCCTTCCATACCTAGGTATGTCTGATAAAGATTTCGAAGATTGAAGTCTTTTAGAGAATATATTTACGTTAATGTCGGTGACGTAAGAAAGTTCATCCCTTCCATGAACGTCTTTATATAAATACATAAGAAAAAACTTCTACTCTTTATAAAGTGACTTCTTTTCTGTTCCACTAAAAGTACCATTACCCACCGTAAGATGCCTTTATTCGTTGTCACACTCTCATTGGTACTTGTGGAGCTTTATCTGAGAAGCATGGTGATAAATTTTTCAATTGGAATCTTCGCCATATGGTGCCCGATGAGGCTTCTTCATTGCTACATAGTTTATTGTTCCTGAACTGTTTAGGGTAAACAAAAAGAACTCTCCTAACTAAGAATTATTTTCGAATATTATATCTGGTCTGGCTAGTCTGAATCGGTCGACGAAGACAGTCCATCGCTGCGCGGATTTCGAAATTTGAGGACGCGGTCAATGGACCGTGACAGTTGGAGGCGCTATTTGCAGGAAGCGAAGGCCCGAGAGGGGCTGTAGTGCTACGAAGAAGAAGATTATTATATCTTCTAATTCTCTTCCATTGTTTTTAATTGTATGGTCTAAAGTCCTCTACTCCTTTTTTCAGTATTTCGTCTCAACGACTTAGAGATAATTTTAAATTAGATAATTTTTTTCTTCAGTTTTTGGTTATTTTAGTTCATTGTGCCGTAAAGTTGGTGTTCCTTTCTTGTGACTGCTGGACTCTTTATGTGTTTTGAAAATTTTATTGAATGATATTCATCTAATATTTAGCATGAAAACTGTTCTATAAGTCTGAGGTCAATGGAATACAAAGTCTGTTCTAAACACTAGTTATCGAAACCAGCGGAGATGAACGAGTGAAGTCATCTGGTTTCAAGTATTGTTGGTTGAGAATAGAGATTTGAACAAAATAAAATAATAAAAATAAAGACAATTTGTTTCAAGTCAATATTGTTTCTTTTTTTTTATGTTGATAATAATTTCCGTTTACTCCCAGCTAATGTTTGAAATCTTGCCCAGATGACGCCAAAGTACTCATTCATATCAGCTTATTTCGACAATTGGCGCCTAATACATACCATATGTCCCCTCATATAGGCCCAAAAGCAGATGCATGGCCTTGCCAATGTTACAATAGGTGCAAGCGTCGCCTTCGTAATATACTGGTCGGATTCATAAAATTGATAACGTATTAAATATGGATAACATGGCGGCAATATATCAGCTGTGCACTTTTGTTTTCTCAATAAGCGACATTTTTTCGGCTCAAAAACTCTAAGAAGTTAGTATAGAAATTTTAAAAATAGTTTTACAAGAGGAAACCGTGAGATTTGAATTGTTAAATTTCGGTGAACATAGCTTAAGGAAATGGTGTAGTGAAAACAATTGTGTTCACTAACCTACATGCATTAAAACAAACGAAATCATTCATTTTAGAAAGTTGAAAATGGAAGTGCTACTAAATGTAGGTTTGTGAAACTAACTGCGATCGTTAACGAACCACTTAGAGCCTTGCCAATGCCTCCTCACACAGGCCCAAAAGCGGAAGCATGACTTCACATTGCGCACCAGGTTTTTCGACCTATAGACCTGTTATTTTAGACCAATTGAACAGCTTTTGACAGTTCCCGCTGTGACGTCGTGCTCGTTAATTGCATTGCTTCTGGGCCTGAGTAAGCAGGCGTTGGCTTTGCTCATCGCCGTTTCGATACATAAAACATAGGACTTCCACTGCGAAACTATTTTTAATCGGCGAGATACAAGTCGAACAATTCGCGATAGAAAGAAATATAACTGCACTCCACAGATCAAAAGAAAGCAAAAAAGGTGATAACGTCGTTATTATGTGTAATCAGTCGAGATTTTGATCAGCTGTGAATACGGCTATTATATTAAAAAGCCGACGGTACAAGTCTCGGGACAAGGCTTTAAACCTATTGACCTGGTGTTTTAGACCAATTGAAAAACTGCTGACAGTTCCTACAGTGACGTCATGTAGGTTTATAAGTAAACTGGCCCAGGAGAAAAAGCGTATTTTAATTTGAGTTTGACGTGTTTTTCATCGCTCCTGTCATTAATTTTTTTTTAAATTAACTGATTTTTTAAACGTCAATTGGAAATTAATTTGTTTATTCGAAGAGCTTATTGTCACAATGTCGATTGGAAATTAAATTTGAAAAAGTTCACCCTTCATTACATCCTTGTAGTCGATCAATTTTGAAGAAATTTCGGAAAGCTACTCACTATCAAGGAGAAACGATATATTAGAATAACCCCGCTAACGAGTAGGATGGAGGAGATCCACGATGAATCCTTTCATGGAAAAAAATGCAAAAGTAAATTCAAATTCAATATTGTTGCACCCTGCATCTAAAAAGCTCCATTTCCCAGCATTGGCGCAAATATGGGCAACAAACGAAAAAGTTCTAAAAAGGAAATAGAAACAATGGATGACGGAAAAAGAAAGCTCTACATGGTGAAGAATAGCGATAATATGGATATCATCATTGGAAGAAACGGTAACGAAATTAACAGCTATCAAAGAAAAAGGAAAGAAAATTAAGAAATCGGAAGAAAAGGCCGTAGCTTTGAAATCTGTGGGAGCAATTACGCAAGAAGATATTCTGAGTGGCGCTAATGAAAGTGGAAGCTACTATGCAGTGCTTGCTGGACTTGAGGCAACAATGAACCTCGAAGAGGTTCATTGTTGCGTCAATTGTAAACGGAGGTAATAATTTTGAAACCAACAACCCTCATAGTAGGTCTAGCAACAACTTCATTGAATATCTTAAACAAAAAATAAGGAAAAAAACTCTGCTGGTCCTTCAATCAAAATTAGTAAGAATACCGAAAAAAATTTTGCCAATCAGCGTCTTTGGGTGGTGCTGACATGGTTCGGCTATTTACAGTCGGACATAAGGTAAATAGCTTTGAAATTAAAAGAATAAACGCAGATAAAATAACGATAAGAACGAAATCACTGTTGGCTTTGTCTATTCTATTGTACAATTATATTTCCAACCAATGATATTTATGCTAGAAAGCAAGCTAAGACGCAATTTGCTGATTACTTGGAATCGTAAATTTATACTGGAACTGTTATTTGCATTTTTTTTTCTATTTCAGTAAAGTTTGTGATTCTATTAAAAGAAAATATATTTTAAAGCTACCTCGAAATTCGACCTACATCGCATTCCTTGTTAAATTACATGCATTTGATATTATTAATTTTAAGGTCATCATGTACCTTTTGCAACTGCGTAACCCCAGTACAGAGCGCAAGTAAAATTGTGTTGTCTATAGCTTTATATCGTATCAGGTAGTTATCTTAAATAATTCCCTCCAATAAGTTTTGATAACAAATTGTTTGTACAAACCAAAATTGATTGAAAAATAATCAGTAATGATAAAGACGAGAAAGTGAAAACTCACCTAAAGTTTTCGATGGAAGGAGTAAATCGATATTAAGATGTCTACCAAGCGTTGACACCGTTGAGAAACAGTCGATATCTCAATTTTGATACTTTGAAAATGTATTTACTGCTGAGGTTTTCTACAAGCTTTTCTTATGCTACTAGTCTACATGATCTCTCGACTTATCATCAACTGCTTTCAGCACAGCTTTTAAAAATTATGGCATTAGTTGAAATGTACATATATGAATTGGCAAAATTTTTGAAGCTTCATACAGCAAGATAAGGTTATTGAGAAAAATTGCAGTTCCTATACTGTGGCCAATATTACTTTAAGATATGGCTAATTGTAAGAGAATTTAGTTGTCATTTGAATAGATCTCGTCTATCAGAGGGAAGAACTTGATAACGATTTTTATTTTTCAAGTTTTATTAATGGAAGTTAGTTTTGAAGCACCAGACTTAAAGTTAATCAATTTAGTTTTCAAATAAAAGTTCTACATTTTCGATATCTTCTTCGATAATCATTTTTTACTGTATTTTAGATGTCTCAATCTAAACTTTTGAGAGTTTTTGTATATGGGACATTAAAACGTGGAGAGCCTAATCATCATTGGTTAACCGACTCTAAAAATGGACTCTCGAATTTCATTTCATCTGGAAGGACAACAAAAAAGTATCCACTTATTGTAGGCACCAGGTACAATATTCCATTTCTGCTTGATAAAGAAGGTGTCGGTCATAACATACATGGAGAAATTTACGAAATAGATGAAAAAATGCTGAGTAATCTAGACATCCTAGAGGACTATCCTATGTACTATGATCGTCGAATCGAGGAAATTACAACCCCGAACTTAGGGTAAGTATTTTTATTCCTCTTACTCATTTGAACTTTAAATTTATTTTACAACCAGCACCCTGTCATGTTGGATCTACTTGATTAAAGTATTTCCTGAAAGCTTATTGGCTAAGCAAATGTTGGAGTCATACAAGGATACACCTGAGAAGCCATACTGTGAAAGGTCACTAAGAGATCCAAACATTAAGGCCAAAGATGATATGGAATTTTGACCAAGTCGTTCATTGATTTTAAATTTTAGTTATGAGGCAGATCTCAAAGCGGATGTAAAAAGTGTTAGTGATGTGTTGAAAGAATTATCTTGGGAGGAAGATAGATGACGTTAAGAGGCATTCATCCTTGCTAGATTAAGAACAACTGAGTTGATGATGAGTAATATTGATGGGACCAAAGTAGAAGAAATTTGGTAATTTAATAAAATTATTTTAGGCATCTACTGGATTGATATTTTATTTGTAGGTAGACATGCATCCACAATCACCTCCTTCTTTTGTAATTAGAGGTGAAATAGGCAATTTTAAGCACAATTTCATTATTAAATTAAATTTGTAATCCATTTATGATTATATTTTTCTTCTACTAGTATTCAAGCAAAGGCATTTTTTCGCATCAATCAAGCTAACAATACCAGCAATAAATATGAAAAATATTAACTCGCTATCGCATAATACCCCGTGTTTTCAATCTGTAGTATTTAAGATTAAAATGCCAATAGTTACTATATCATTTTGGTTACATGATTCCTTTCCGCGCAACATTGTCCCGAAAAAGATACTAAGATGGACTCAAACACTGTTTTCTTAAGAACTCTAGCTTCGTGAAGATCGGCACACAATTTGACGAACTGGCGAAGGGCTTCACCGTACCAGGCAATACAACAAGGAAATTTCAACACTTCTTGACATATACTCAGAGGGACTGGAAAAGGAATATTCTTATCTTTTTCGAATTCGGCAAAAAAAGGGAACTCTACATGCACTTCAATTTCTATTAACTACGTTTGCCATCCTAATCACCTATGTTTTTCACCTCTTCTTTTCCCCCCTTCAAGCGCTACCACCTTGTTATCACCACCCATACTCTTTTAGCCCGGAGGGGATTCAGAAGAAATATCTGCTGAGACAAAATTTCGAACTGTTGAAAATTTGAATTCTTCAATTCAAATTAACACGCGATTGTCTTTCAATTCAACCCCTCAATATGCATAATTCAAAACAAACCAATCAAAATATGAAACCAAGAAATTCTCCCACGTAAAAAAATCCTTTATCTTTGACCTAACTGTCGTAACAAGGGAGCCTTTATATTCTGCTGCCTTTGCTGCCACTAACTCAATTTAATTCTCCAAATTTCTTGGTTTCCACTCATCAAATTGAGGTTTTTGGGATTTTCTCGCCAGCAGTAAAACATTGTTTCGTTGGCAGTGTGGCAATTGGCACCATCCTGTTAGAACCACATATTATCCAGGTCCATAACCTCAATTTCTGGCCACAAGAAGTCCGTTATCATCTCGCAATAGCGAACACCATTCACGGTATTCATTTTCGAAGAAGTACGGCCCGATGACGTCGCCAGCCCACAAACCGCATCAAATAGTCACTCTTTGTGGATAGATCGGCTTTTCAACAATCACTCTTGGATTCCCATTTGCTCAAATGCGGCAATTCTGCTTGTTACGAATCCACTGAGGTGAAGCTGTGCCTCGCCGCTGAAGATGATTTTCTTTGTAACGTCACCATTGCCGTCTGTCTGTTCAAGCAAGCATTAGGCGTATTGCCAACGCTTGAAATTGTCAGTTGGCTTCAGCACTTGAGTCAATTGAACCTTGGAGGTGTAAATTCAAATCTTTATTAAAAATTTGCATCAGTGATGTTCGTGAGATGTTCAATAGTTGGGCACAACAACGAGTCGAGGTTGATGGCTCTTCTGCCACACTATAGCGAACAACAGCAATGTTTTCCGCAGAATGAACTGGGCGAGCATGCAGAGGTCATTTCACATTTCCTACAGAACTAGCTTGCTGAAATTTGCGCACAATTCTTCCGATTGTGGCCACATTTGGTCGATTATGCTGACCAAAACATCACGAAATGCACGAAATGCATTTGAATTTGAACCCCCGTTTTCGTAAAAGGTGTCAACAACCTTAACGCACTGCTCAATTATGTATCTCTCCATGGTTGAATTTGTCAAACACTGAAACAAATAAATGTCAAATTAAATTGGGCGAAAAACTTGACGTTAAGGTGTGACTCACAATTAACATCGTGCATTATGGTTGGACCACCCTTTATTAATCCAATAGTTTCTAATTTTATGTTTTATAGTTATTGAATCGAAAATAAACCTTACAAAGGTAAAATTTACATATAATATTTTATAATATTACTAGCAATTTTTGGAGGTCCTCAACTTCACTGGCAAATTTTGCACATAAAGGGTTTTCCATTAAGGACATAACAATAAATAAATAAATTTCAATAAATCGATTGTGATGCGTGCTGTATGGCCAGTGGCACCGTCTTGTCGAAACCACATATTTTTGATGCCAAGTTTATCCAATTCTGGCCACAAATAATCTTCCAACATAACACGATAGCGCTCTCCATTGACGGTAACATGACTGTCGTTTTCATCCTCGAAAAAAGATGGCCCAATCACACCTTCGGCATGAAAACCGCACCAAACAGTAATTTTTTGCGGATGCAACGGTGTCTCAAGAAGTAAATGTGGGTTTTTTGCCGAAGAATAACGCTAATGTTGTTTAGTAACAAAGCGATTGAGCCAGAAATGAGCTTCATCGCTGAAGATGATTTTTCAATGAAATTCTTCATTTTCTTCAAGCATTGCCAGAATCCAATTGGATAAGTTTCGGCGTTTCGATTGATCGGGTGGCTGTAGTTCTTGAGTCAATTTGATCTTGTAACCATGTAGGCCAAGATCTTTTAGCAAAATACGCCACAGTCTCGTTTGAGCGATGCCGAATTCTTGAGAAGGACGTGGAATCGACTGATTTGGCTCATTTTGAATCAATGCACTTACGACTGCGATATTTCCTTTGCTTTGAGCGGTACGACGTCTTTTTGGCCCCAAATGTTCAATAGTGGAAATTTGGACTGGAACTGATCCACTATAGCATGCACAGTCTGTCAGGTGGGACGATTATAACGGGAGGATTCTACGTCTAGCACTCGTTGCGTGTAGACGTGTTTTTAATCGCTCCTGTCATTAATTTTAAAAATTAATTAATTTTTCACAAAAGTCAGTTTCAAATAATTGAATTAATTTTGTACGAGTCAGTCAAAAGCAAGTTTTGATTTTATTGGGGAAGAATTAATCGTCGAAGGCATCGACCAACCATACCAATAAATCAAGAAAAGCAACAAACCAAAGACAACTCGGGACTGCATGGAGGAGCCCGACGGCTTCCCTCCGTTGGGGGGCCCCGGGGAAAGTGACGGTGTGAAATTGGCAAGTGTCAACAAGCGGAGACACACGAGCACCCAGGATACCGCAGATGCCGGTCGCAAAACACAAGTGCTCGAAGATAGACAGGAAGTATGTCGCCTTCGAAGTGAAATCGAAGAGCTAAAGGCAAGAATTCAAACGTATGAAGAAATGTTCAAGACGGCAAAACAAGTTCAAGAGAGTGGTCCGATATGAAAAATCGAAAAACAGAAGAAAGCTGCAACTCCAATAATAACTGAAGAGGTATTAAGTGCTGGTGGCACGAACGAAAGCCAGAACTACTTTGCGGCGCTGGATGGACTCCAGCAGGACATGGAGATAGACGAAGGTAACAAAGACGATAATTTTATCTTATATTTAAAAAATAAAAATAATGAAAGTAGAAATAGGGAGAAGAAACCAGCCCGTAGTTCTGCTGGTCCTCCTCAAAAAGTAGCCAAGAATACCGAGAAAGTTCCGCCGATTAATGTCTTCGGGCAAAGCGGAAAAGACATGGTTCGGCTGTTGGCAGCCGAAAACAAATTGACAAATTTCGAAATCAAACGAGTAAATTCTGAGAAGCTGTCAATTAGAACGAAATCACTGGTTGATTTCAAATCAGCGAAAGATGCTTTGAATTCTGGGGAGGTTCCGCACTTCACCTATACCCCCAAGAGCGAGAAGAACCAGACGTTCTTGCTGAAGGGCTTGGACTGCGGAGAAGATACCGTCGATCTTCTTCAGGTTCTCAAGGAAACGGCGCCACAAATCGAGTTTATCTCAGTGAAAACATTCGCGACAAGAAGGTCGACGGTAGAAAAAAAAAAACTTACCACTTTATTTGGTACAAATAACAAATAAGAGCAGTCCAAGCGCTCTTCAGCAAATCAGGTATTTAAATTTTCGAGTGGTGAGGTGGGAACGCCTCCAGAGGCGAGAAGTCAACCAGTGCTATCGCTGCCAACGATTTGGGCATTCGGCTGCCAACTGCGCCATGCATTACCGATGCGTTAAATGCAAAGACGTGCATGCTCCCGGTGGGTGCAAATTGGCTCAGACGGAGCCAAAAGAGAAGTTATATTGTGTGAACTGCGGTGTTTTTGGTCACCCGGCATCATATCGAGGATGCTCCCGATATCAGGATGCAAGATTGAAATCTGCCCCAAAACAAACACAAATACACCGCAGTGTCTTAGCTCCGAACTTCGTCAAGCCCGGAGTATCATTTGCACTCGCCGCTAGAGGACCAGCAGAAAATGCGGAAAATAGGGTAAATAATGTAAGTGGCAATAATGAGCTGCTTCTCAAAATTTATCAACAGTTAAATTCCTTATCAGAGCGAATCGATAAACAAGATTCGAAAATTAACATTGTTTTTCAGCGTTTAGGACTTTCAAATGGCACAAAATAAGTTGTCATTCAGCCACATTCCCACGGATAGGATTCGTCTCATCTCGATCAACGTCAACTCCATTATTACTTTACATCGGCGTGATTATCTCCTTGAATTCATTGCCAGACAAAAGCCTGACATCCTGCTTCTAACCGAAACCCACCTCAATTCATGGCACTTCATGACATTCAAGGATTTTGAATTCGTAAGAAACGATAGGGTAATAGGTGATGGGGGAGGTGGCACCGGGATATTGGTACGAAGACCCTATCGTTTCCAAAATATTGAAAAAGTCGAATTCAAAAGCTTTGAATCTCTTGAAGTGTCCGTTATCAAAATCTCACTGCCAGGTGGGGATAACCTCATCGTTATCTCTGCCTATGCAACTGGTGGAACTGTTCTCAAGCTCAAGGAGGAACTCAATTCCTTGTTTGAAATACTCGAATTGAACAGGCTGCATAACTATTATATTCTTGCTGGTGACCTCAACGCCAAGCATACATCATGGCTGAACGCCACCAATAATCCAAGAGGTGTATTCCTGAAATCATGGATAACAGAGAACCAAATTGAATACAGGTGCAATCTATATGGGTCGGAGTTCCCAACATACCCTAGGACAAATTCATATTTGGACCTTTGCATTGCTGACGCAAGACTCGAATTCAACTTTAATAGTCCTCAACGGAAACTGCAGGTGCTTCCTTATGATAGCGACCATAACGCAATCGTAATGGAAATCAATCATCACAGGGATGATTTCTTCCTCATTCCAGTTCAACATGAAAATCATCGGTTGAATTTCAAAAAAACAGACTGGGGAAAGTTTCAAAAGAAGTTTAATCGGGAGTACCAGAAGCAATGTCCCCCTTCTGATGGCGGCAACTCTTGCTCAATGGTTCCTAATGACAGGAATCTAGCTAACGATGAAATAGATGTCTATTTGTCGAAGTTAGAGAAGCTGACGTTGGAAACGATTGAGAAAGTAGTTCCCAAGATTAAACTTCGAAACAATATGGAAGGATATGAAACACCAACCATCGCAAGGTTGAAAAGATTGAAAAGCCTCCTTCTCACACGCGTCAACAATATTTATCGACGATTTTTGGACTACAACCATCCCTCGTTGTCTTTGTTGAAATTACATCTGAAGAATGTCCGGAACTTAATCCGGTCATACTTCAGGAGTGAGGTCAGCAATCAATGGGCGGAAAAATTGAGGGGTATTAGCCCACAGGACCCAGACGGCGTGTTCGCGAAAGTGAATAGCATATTCCGCAAGAAGTCTCGAGTGAAGGTATCGAATCTTGAAGTCACTAGTGATGAGATAAATCTTCTCGATAGGGCTGGTATCGAAATTGATAGTACGACTCCGGATAGAAATGGAAACAGGATTGTTTGTGAAGGATTGGATAAACTTGCCCTGATTGGAACACATTTTGAATTGGTTCATCTACCAAACCCTGAGAGAGGGAACGAAATTTTTTCAGAGGTCGTTGAAGCAAAAGTTTCCGACTTCAAATCAAGCCTGAACGGCCAATCAATTCTTCATTTCAATGAAACATTAACATCTGACCTCATACCGAGCTTGAATCTAATTGATTATTTTGTCAGCTATGAAGACTTGTGTTTCATATTTCGCAAGATAAACAACAAGAAATCATGTGGTAATGATGGTATTCCAAATGTAGTTCTCCGACATTTGCCTGAGGTTGCTATTAGGAACTATTGCATATTGTTCAACAACATGTTGAGCAATTCATATTTCCCAAATAAGTGGAAAAAGGCTAAGGTATTTCCGATCTTGAAGAAAGGAAAAGAATCTTCATGCCCGAAAAGCTATCGCCCAATCAGCTTGCTGCCTAACATCAGCAAGGTGTTTGAAGTGATACTCAACAGAGCATTAAACGCCCACATTGAGGAAAATGAGTTGATGCCGAATTGCCAATTTGGTTTTCGTGCCAGGCATTCGACCACACATGCAATAACGAAAGTAACCTCAGACATCTGTTGGAAACTAAATGATAGACAATGTGTTGGAGCATGTCTCATTGATATGGAGAAAGCCTTTGATACGGTATGGTTAGATGGACTTATTTTTAAACTTCTTCAGGACAAGTTCCCCAGACACCTTGTCGCCATGATGTGTAATATGTTATACGGGAAATCGTTTGTTGTAACTGATGGAAATCTGACAACAATGCGCGAGTTCAAGGTCTTGAATGGTCTACAGCAGGGAACAGTTACTGCGCCTCTGCTCTTCTCAATCTTTATTCGCAAGCTATTGAACGGCTTTGATTTTAACGTCTCGCCAACGCGATCATTGGTAGCGTTTGCTGATGATCTGATCATCTACACGGCAGACCGAAAAGCTACAATAGTTCAGAGCAATCTCTAAAAAATGTTCAATGATGTACAGCTGTACACTGACAATTGGCGAATGAAAATCAATGCGCAGAAGTGTGAAACAATCTTGTTTCGGACAACGCTGCAGGGGGTCAGTCAAGACCTGAAACGTAATTGGAAAGATTTCCACATCATGGCTGGCGAGGGTAGTTCAGAACGAATTCCACATAAATCCTGTGTTCGATACCTCGGTGTTTATCTCGATCAGTATCTGTACTATACTGAACATGTGAAAATCATGCTCAGTAAAGCACTTAAAGTAGTCATGGCCCTTCGAAAACTCTTTCATTCCAGATACATTGATCAAAAGGTCAAAATTATCTGTTACAAGACACTGGTTAGACCAGTTTTGACCTATGGATGTCAGATCTGGTACAACCAGAGTGCTAGTACTATGGAAAAATTAAGAGTTTTCGAAAGGAAATGTCTTCGTGCATGTACTGGTTCGTACAGAAAGCCTGAGACGGATTGGAAACATTATATATCGAATAGAAGAATTTATCAAACTGCTGAAGTGACGAGGGTCGATATCTTCATATCGAAACTTCTTCGGAATCATATCGCAAGATCTGTGACTGTGAGTGAAAACCCTTGGATTTCACAGCCGTTCCACCCTACAGACGGGTATATAGCGACTTGCCTCGCTACTGGCTTCATTCCTCCAGAAGCATTCGTGTATTTGGACATGAATCGATATGTTTTTGATTCTGACGGCGTCCCAGTCATATATCACATATATCGACGGGCCACCGATAAGAAGATAAAATATCCTCCGAATTTGAGTTCACGAGACCAACGATTTCAATGGAGATACTCATTTGCTAGATTCGTTGAAGCTGATCGAGTTGAGACGGCGCAATCCAGGTATTGGTGGCTGAATGACAATGTCTAAATTTTTCGTGTTTGTTTTCAGTTTTGGTGTTTTTCGTTATTTAGTTTTTGAGTTTCAGCTCATTATTGCTACATTTAGTATTGTTATATATTTTTGTTAAAATCAGGTATAGGTTAGGTATATGTAATGTTTACTATATTCCGTTAGAGATAAGATTAAACACTTAGGTTAGGAACATTGTTATAGTATTTTTAGTATAAGATAAAGTTTTTTTGATTGTATTTTATTAGAAATAAGTTACAACATATTAGGTGTAGGATCAAAGTTTCACTGTTGTGTATTAATTATAAATAATTTTAGGATAGTGTTGGTTGGTTTTTTCTCCTTTTTCCAATTGAATTGTAAAAATATGTAATAATCGTAATTAATTGCATTTGCTATAGTTTTTTTTGATGAAATGAGTTAATGATAACGTACAAATTTAGAGAGCCATTTGGGCCATTAAGTTTTTTGATTGTTATTATTTGGAATTTGCTTTATATTCTTTTAAAATTTATAACGATGAGTATTAAATAAAGCGCTTTTGACTTTGACTTTGACGATTATAACGGCCGAAAATTGGAGTAAGCGCTCTTAAAGTTGCGACTACCGACTCAGGATTACGGTAGCAGTTTTTAATAATTTCCAAATGTTGCTGGTTCGTGAACTTTACCATGATGAATATGCTGACTTTAACTAACGTTTTGACATTGACAGTTCATTAAAAAAGTTTAAGGGTGCGTTCATATAAAGATACGAAATTGTTATGTCCCTAATGCAAAACCCTATAATATCCACATTTGAGATTTCCAGCTTAAAGGTGTCCCATTACAGGGGGTGGCACACATATTTTCCGTACATTTTGAATTACATTTCACGCGAATATTTACAATTTTGAAACATTTGTGTAATAATGTTACAAAGTAGAGAAATTCATCATATTGAAAGAAATCCGAGGATGAGCAGTAAAACAAAACAACGCCAGGATTCAAGCGCAACCGATGCGAATATGTGGACCAAACGTTTATATTATACGAACTCGATATATAACGTAGATCGGTTTCACGTTTTCTGAAGCTTTTTCTTATAGAGATGCAAGGTCGTCATTCTACGTTTAGCATCGCGTTTAAACGTGTTTTTAATTCGCACCTGTGATTAAATTTATAAAGTAAATAAATTTTTTAAATATCAATTGGAAATTAGCATTCTTTCATCGTTAAATATAATAATTATTTGACTTCGGAACTGGGAATTTAAATGACATGGCAATTGAAAAAAAAATGTTAAAAAGAAAATGGAATATGAACCTATGGATGGGGAAAATTGAAGGTTCCACATCGTACGAATGGCGATGATATGGAAAAATGATAAAAGAAAATTAAGAATTTAAACAGAGTACTTTCTTTAGAAGGAATGTGAAAAATACATGGTAAAGACCAATAAATAAAAACTGCGAACCAGCAAAACGTAAGCGAAATAAAAAAAGTCACGCCAAAGCTCCAAGAACCGAAAAAAATCTACGATTTAAGATGCCGACCATGCACTCAGCGCAGAAGGCTAACTATTGTGCTGCACTGGTTGCATTGGATAACGAAATGGCTTGCGATATAGAAGGAAATATTTCTGATATCATTAATAGTATCAAACAGTAGTGCTAATTTTTTGAATATCTTCAACAAAAAAAAAGAGAACAATTCAATTCATGCTTCTACTGATTCTCCGAACTAAAAAGGAAAAAATTCGCCAATTAGTGTTATCGGGCAGCCAGTAGTGACATAGTTCGGCTGTAGGCGCCTGAACTTAAAATTAATAATTTTGAAATTAAGAGAGTAAACTTGGAAAAATAACGATAAAAACTTAATCTTTGGTTAACTTCAAGTCAGCGAAAGAAGCGATAAATTCTTAGAAGATTCCGCACTTCACGTACACTGCGAAAACGGAAAAACCAGACCTTTCTTTTGAAAGGTCTGAACTGCGTAGAGAATATGGTTGATTTTCTCACCATCTCAAGGCTTCCCGCGATATCGGGATGCAAAAATTAAATTTACGCCAAGTACACTGCAGTATTATACCTTATAGCTTCGTCAAGCCTTGTACAACATTTGTACTCGCCGCTAAAGGACAAGCAGCTATAATGTAAATAGCAATAATGGGCGCTTTTAAGAACCATCCAACAACTCAATTCTTTATCGGAAATAATTAGCAAACAAGATGCAAAATTAAATTTAGTAATTAACATTTAGATCAACATTAAAAGAATTTGCCATTAAGCCGCATTCCCATTGATGGGCTTCGTCTCATCTTGATCAACGTCAACTCTATTGTTAAAAAAATTATTGGCAAGCAAAAACTTCACAACATGGTTCTCACTGGAATCCACCTCAATTCATGGCACTAAATGACGTTCTAAGATTTTGAATCCGCGAGAAACGATAGAGTAAACTGTAATAGGGGACGTCGCACCGGGATGTTGGTTAGAAGATCCTTTTGTTTCCAAAATATTGATAAAGTTGAATTCAAAAACTTAAAATTTCTTGAAGTGTCCGTTATCAAAATTCCACTGCAAGGTGAAGATCTCTTTGTTATTTCGGCGTATGCTACTGGAAAAACTATTCACATATGGAAAGAGGAGGCGATCTGAACTCGCCGCTAGAGGACCAGCAGAAAATGCGGAAAATAGGGTAAATAATGTAAGTGGCAATAATGAGCTGCTTCTCAAAATTTATCAACAATTAAATTCCTTATCAGAGCGAATCGATAAACAAGATTCGAAAATTAACATTGTTTTTCAGCGTTTAGGACTTTCAAATGGCTCAAAATAAGTTATCATCCAGCCACATTCCCACGGATAGGATTCGTCTCATCTCGATCAACGTCCACTCCATTGTTACTTTACATCGGCGTGATTATCTCCTTGAATTCATTGCCAGACAAAAGCCTGACATCCTGCTTCTAACCGAAACCCACCTCAATTCATGGCACTTCATGACATTCAAGGATTTTGAATTCGTAAGAAACGATAGGGTAATAGGTGATGGGGGAGGTGGCACCGGGATATTGGTACGAAGACCCTATCGTTTCCAAAATATTGAAAAAGTCGAATTCAAAAGCTTTGAATCTCTTGAAGTGTCCGTTATCAAAATCTCACTGCCAGGTGGGGATAACCTCTTCGTTATCTCTGCCTATGCAACTGGTGGAACTGTTCTCAAGCTCAAGGAGGAACTCAATTCCTTGTTCGAAATACTCGAATTGAACAGGCTGCATAACTATTATATTCTTGCTGGTGACCTGAACGCCAAGCATACATCATGGCTGAACGCCACCAATAATCCAAGAGGTGTATTCCTGAAATCGTGGATAACAGAGAACCAAATTGAATACAGGTGCAATCTATATGGGTCGGAGTTCCCAACATACCCTAGGACAAATTCATATTTGGACCTTTGCATTGCTGACGCAAGACTCGAATTCAACTTTAATAGTCCTCAACGGAAACTGCAGGTGCTTCCTTATGATAGCGACCATAACGCAATCGTAATGGAAATCAATCATCACAGGGATGATTTCTTCCTCATTCCAGTTCAACATGAAAATCATCGGTTGAGTTTCAAAAAAACAGACTGGGGAAAGTTTCAAAAGAAGTTTAATCGGGAGTACCAGAAGCAATGTCCCCCTTCTGATGGCGGCAACTCTTGGTCAATGGTTCCGAATGACAGGAATCTAACTAACGATGAAATAGATGTCTATTTGTCGAAGTTAGAGAAGCTGACGTTGGAAACGATTGAGAAAGTAGTTCCCAAGATTAAACTTCGAAACAATATGGAAGGATATGAAACACCAACCATCGCAAGGTTGAAAAGATTGAAAAGCCTTCTTCTCACACGCGTCAACAATATTTATCGACGATTTTTGGACTACAACCATCCCTCGTTGTCTTTGTTGAAATTACATCTGAAGAATGTCCGGAACTTAATCCGGTCATACTTCAGGAGTGAGGTCAGCAATCAATGGGCGGAAAAATTGAGGGTTATTAGCCCACAGGACCCAGACGGCGTGTTCGCGAAAGTGAATAGCATATTCCGCAAGAAGTCTCGAGTGAAGGTATCGAATCTTGAAGTCACTAGTGATGAGATAAATCTTCTCGATAGGGCTGGTATCGAAATTGATAGTACGACTCCGGATAGAAATGGAAACAGGATTATTTGTGAAGGATTGGATAAACTTGCCCTGATTGGAACACATTTTGAATTGGTTCATCTACCAAACCCTGAGAGAGGGAACGAAATTTTTTCAGAGGTCGTTGAAGCAAAAGTTTCCGACTTCAAATCAAGCCTGAACGGCCAATCAATTCTTCATTTCAATGAAACATTAACATCTGACCTCATACCGAGCTTGAATCTAATTGATTATTTTGTCAGCTATGAAGACTTGTGTTTCATATTTCGCAGGATAAACAACAAGAAATCATGTGGTAATGATGGTATTCCAAATGTAGTTCTCCGACATTTGCCTGAGGTTGCTATTAGGAACTATTGCATATTGTTCAACAACATGTTGAGCAATTCATATTTCCCAAATGAGTGGAAAAAGGCTAAGGTATTTCCGATCTTGAAGAAAGGAAAAGAATCTTCATGCCCGAAAAGCTATCGCCCAATCAGCTTGCTGCCTAACATCAGCAAGGTGTTTGAAGTGATACTCAACAGAGCATTAAACGCCCACATTGAGGAAAATGAGTTGATGCCGAATTGCCAATTTGGTTTTCGTGCCAGGCATTCGACCACACATGCAATAACGAAAGTAACCTCAGACATCTGTTGGAAACTAAATGATAGACAATGTGTTGGAGCATGTCTCATTGATATGGAGAAAGCCTTTGATACGGTATGGTTAGATGGACTTATTTTTAAACTTCTTCAGGACAAGTTCCCCAGACACCTTGTCGCCATGATGTGTAATATGTTATACGGGAAATCGTTTGTTGTAACTGATGGAAATCTGACAACAATGCGCGAGTTCAAGGTCTTGAATGGTCTACAGCAGGGAACAGTTACTGCGCCTCTGCTCTTCTCAATCTTTATTCGCAAGCTATTGAACGGCTTTGATTTTAACGTCTCGCCAACGCGATCATTGGTAGCGTTTGCTGATGATCTGATCATCTACACGGCAGACCGAAAAGCTACAATAGTTCAGAGCAATCTCTAAAAAATGTTCAATGATGTACAGCTGTACACTGACAATTGGCGAATGAAAATCAATGCGCAGAAGTGTGAAACAATCTTGTTTCGGACAACGCTGCAGGGGGTCAGTCAAGACCTGAAACGTAATTGGAAAGATTTCCACATCATGGCTGGCGAGGGTAGTTCAGAACGAATTCCACATAAATCCTGTGTTCGATACCTCGGTGTTTATCTCGATCAGTATCTGTACTATACTGAACATGTGAAAATCATGCTCAATAAAGCACTTAAAGTAGTCATGGCCCTTCGAAAACTCTTTCATTCCAGATACATTGATCAAAAGGTCAAAATTATCTGTTACAAGACACTGGTTAGACCAGTTTTGACCTATGGATGTCAGATCTGGTACAACCAGAGTGCTAGTACTATGGAAAGATTAAGAGTTTTCGAAAGGAAATGTCTTCGTGCATGTACTGGTTTGTACAGAAAGCCTGAGACGGATTCGAAACATTATATATCGAATAGAAGAATTTATCAAACTGCTGAAGTGACTAGAGTCGATATCTTCATATTGAAGCTTCTTCGGAATCATATCGCAAGATCTGTGACTGTGAGTGAAAACCCTTGGATTTCACAGCCGTTCCACCCTACAGACGGGTATATAGCGACTTGCCTCGCTACTGGCTTCATTCCTCCAGAAGCATTCGTGTATTTGGACATGAATGGATATGTTTTTGATTCTGACGGCGTCCCAGTCATATATCACATATATCGACGGGCCACCGATAAGAAGATAAAATATCCTCCGAATTTGAGTTCACGAGACCAACGATTTCAATGGAGATACTCATTTGCTAGATTCGTTGGGGCTGATCGAGTTGAGACGGCGCAATCCAGGTATTGGTGGCTGAATGACAATGTCTAAATTTTTCGTGTTTGTTTTCAGTTTTGGTGTTTTTCGTTATTTAGTTTTTGAGTTTCAGCTCATTATTGCTACATTTAGTATTGTTATATATTTTTGTTAAAATCAGGTATAGGTTAGGTATATGTAATGTTTACTATATTCCGTTAGAGATAAGATTAAACACTTAGGTTAGGAACATTGTTATAGTATTTTTAGTATAAGATAAAGTTTTTTTGATTGTATTTTATTAGAAATAAGTTACAACATATTAGGTGTAGGATCAAAGTTTCACTGTTGTGTATTAATTATAAATAATTTTTGGATAGTGTTGGTTGGTTTTTTCTCCTTTTTCCAATTGAATTATAAAAATATGTAATAATCGTAATTAATTGCATTTGCTATAGTTTTTTTTTGATGAAATGAGTTAATGATAACGTACAAATTTAGAGAGCCATTTGGGCCATTAAGTTTTTTGATTGTTATTATTTGGAATTTGCTTTATATTCTTTTAAAATTTATAACGATGAGTATTAAATAAAGCGCTTTTGACTTGACTTGGCGATCTGAAATAAGTATATTCTTGCGGGTGATCTGTATGCTCAGCATACATCGTGGATGAACGCCGTCAATAACACAATAGGTGTGTTTTTGAAATCATGGATAAATAAATTCAATACAGGTGCAAACGATATGCGTCGGTTTTTTCAACATAACCTAGGATAAATTCATATAACATATTGACCTCTGAATTGCTGACGCCAGACTTAAATTCAAATTTCATAATCCCCATAGAAACTCCAGTTGCATTCTTATAAAAGCGATCATTATGCGATCGTGATGGAAATAAATCATCAAAGGGATAATGTTTTTTTTTATCCTAATTTGAAATGAAAGTCATCGTTTGAACTTTACTAAAGCAGATTGGGCAGTTTCGCAGGAAGTTTAATTGAGATTACCAAAAGCAATGTCCACAATTCTGATGACGGAAAATCTTGTATAATAATTCCTAATGAAATCGAACTAACGATGGAATAGATCTCTATTTGGCGAAGTTAGAGAGTCTGGGAAAGTAGTCCTCAAGATTAGGCATAGAAACAATATGGAGGGATATGAAATATCCACCAACACACGGTTGAAAAATCGAGAAGCTTTCTTCTCTCAAGCGTTAACAATATATATTTACGCGATTTCTGGACTACAACCATCCCTCGTTGGGTTTGTTGAAATAACACTTTAAGAATGTCCCGAACTTAATCCTTTAAAGCTACAGGAATGAAGTCAGCAACCAATGGGCAGAAAAATTGAAATGGGATTATATGTGATGGATTACAGATGGATTGGAGTTGATTTTGAATAGATCCATCTACCAAACCCTGAGAGTGAATCAAATATTTTCAGAGGTCGATGAAGCAAAACAAATCAAGCCTGGACGGCGAATCGATTCTTCATTTCAATGAAACATTAACATCTGAACTTATACCGATGAATCTTGATTATTTTATCAGATATTAAGACTTGTGTTTCATATTCGACAGGATAAACAACAAGAAATCATGTGGTATTGACGGTATTCCCAATAAAGTACCACAGCATTTGCCTGAGGTTGCTATGATAAATTATTGCACATTGTTCAACATGATGAAAAATTCATATTTTCCAAATCAGTGGAAAAAGCCTAAGGTATTTCCGATCTTGAAGAAAGGAAAGGAATCTTCGAACCCTAAAAGTTATCACCCAGTCAGCTTACTGTCTAACATCAGCAAGGTGGTTGAAGTGATACTAAATGAAGCATTAAACGCCCACACTCAAAAATATGAGTTGATGCCGAGTTGCCAGTTTGGTTCCCGCGCCAGGCGATAACTAAAGTAACCTCAGATATCTGTTGGAAACAAAACAATAGAGAATGTGTTAGAGAAAGCCTTCGATGCGGTGTGGTTAGATGGACTAATTTTTAAACTAAATTGGTCTCAGTCCTTCAGTTCTCCCAACGAATACCGTTTTGGGTATCCGTTGTTCGTCCGTACGATTCATGTGGCCAGCTTATTGCAGCTTCCGCAGTCTTACAATCGTTGAGACCTCTGACACGTCAAAAATTTTATACAGCTCATGGTTGTATCGACCGTTCAATATATTTGCAGATGCTTGGGTTAGGGTCCATGTTCCACACCCATAGCATAACACAAGTCTTATTACAGATTTGTATAATTGGAGTTTTGTTTTCCTGTGCATGCAGCTGGACTTGAAGATCGTCAAAACTGAAAAAAAATATTTTATTTGCGAGCTGTATTCTTCGGCGTATTTCACTTCTTTCATTAGCGATCCTCGTTATTTTGGCGCCGAAATACACAAATCCGTTCAAATTTTCCAGACTGTATTCGCCAAGTGTGATATTTTGTGTATTTTAGGTATTTTTCCTTGACTGCGTCATGAGCTTTGTTTTATTCTCATTGATTTGTAGCCCTACTAGTTTTGCTTCGCTGTCGAGTTTCAGGAACCGTTCTTTCGAAGTTGTAAATGATCGTGACAAAATGTTGATTTCGTTCGCATGGGCTACTACTTAGCTCGACTTGTATAGTAATGTACCTCGTGTATCCACAGCTAGTTTTCATATGACGTACTCCAGAGCTAAATTGAATAGCATCTACCTGCTCAAGTCCGGTATTTGTGTCAAAGGCAACGGTGAGTTGGTTATTGGTTGCGGACGTGGGAGGTCGTCGATGTCATTGTCATTTTGGTAAGACGGACTAATTTGGCTGGGGCGCCAAAGTAAAGCATTGTTTGGTACAGTATATTACGATCAATACTGTCGTATACTTACTTAAGGTCAACGAAAATATGGTGTATATATATGTTGAGCTGCCAGCATTTTTCAAGTACCTGCTTGACTGTGAACAAACGGTCTATTTAAGATCTACCTGCTCTAAAATCACCTTGATACTCCTCAATAATACAGTTGGCGTATGATCCGATTTTATTTTCTAAGATTTTTGAAAATATTTTGTACGCCGTAGTGATATGCCTCTATTATTTTCGCACCCTAGCTTATCACCGTTTTTTTGTGGATAGGGAATATAATTGATTGGCTCCACTCTTTTGGCATATATTCTTGTTGCCAAATGTGCTGGATGATTTTGTGAACAGTTTTATGAACACTACTGCCACCATATTTGCTAAGCTCCACTGGAATCTCATCGATCCCGGCGCTTTATTATTCTTTTGGGCTTTGATAGTGAAACAAACTCATCAAGAGTTGGTCGGGCCAATGGAAGCCCTCCGCAGGCATCTATGGGCTCCGATTTTCTGGAGCTGTGCGGGGGATTAAGGAGGTTCCTGAAATATGATGCCCATCTTTCGTTAATCTTGGTTTCATCAGCGATGATATTGCCGATGTCATCACGACAGAGCGTTGTTTTGGGCTGATAACCACGTTTCGGGCTTTTCACTACTGCTGATTTATACGGTAGACCAAAAAACTTCAGTAGTTCTAAGAAATTTTCAAAGTATTTTAACGTTGTGCAGGCCGACACCGCACAATTGGCGAATGAAATTCAATGCGCAGGAGTGCGAAACAATTTTGTTACGGACAACATTGCGGTCAGTCAATCAGGCTGAAACGTAATTCGAAGGACTTCCGCATTTTGGCTGGTGAGGGTAGTTCAGAATGGGTTTCGCATAAATCCTGTGTTTGATACCTCGGAGTTTCTCTCTATATTATCATTTTCGATAAAGCACAAAAAGTGTTCATATCCTTTCGACGACTCTTTCGTTCCAGATACTTTGTCAAAAGGTCAAAGCTATCTATCATAAGGCCCTAATTAGACTAGTTTTGACATATAGGTGTCAAATCTGATATAATCAGAGTGCTTGTACGATGGGAAATCGAAGAGTTTTCGAAAGGAAGTGTCTTCGTGCATGTAAATGTCTGTACATAAAGCCTTGGAAGCACTATGTAGCGAATAGAAAAATTTATCAAACTGCCAAAGTGATGAGTCAACATTTTTATTTTGAGACTACTTCGAAATCATATCGCACAGTCTGCAACTGCGAGCGAAAATTACTGAACACTGGTACATTGAGACTTGCCTCACCACTGGCTTCATACCTCCATTTGAAATATGAAGCTATATTTCGATCATCGATTTAATCTTCGGGCAATAAAACAGTAAAAGAGCTTTCATTGCACGTATATTGAGCACAATTCCTGGATTATTCTTCATCCTTTCAGTAGATGGTCTGCTTTTTGAAACCCATAATTTTGCTTGCTTAAGTTTATCTTAATTGCGACTCTAATGCAACAGTTATCAAATCCTCAATGCTTAGTATACAAGTATATCATGCAGGAGACTCAGAACGCCAGTTTTAGCAGCCTAGTATATCTTCTAAAATGCTTTTTATGATGGTCTCCCATAACACCTCGACTCTCTTCTGGGCGAATAATTTCAGAAGTATTTGCAATTCATCCGCAATTTTCACAATAGTTTTTCGGTACCTGTTAAAGCCGTTTCACTTTTGGACTTGCGATTTTTTCCCTTCCCTCATTGCAGTTTAGATCAAATTACATGCAATTACAATTAGATTAACAAAGGTTTTGACAGCAATATGGATAATTAGAAAGTGCCAAATTGCAACGAATGGCAATAAATTGAATGCAGATGTGCTTCGTAAAAGTTTCCCAACCTGTCTTCTGCGATACAAAAAATCTGCTCCGGGAACAAAAAATTTAGTGATAACCGTAACCAAAAACTGTTGAGCCTTCTAAAAGATACAAGTCGGACTATCACCGAAATTAAATGAAAATTATCCTTACAGATCGATATTTATCTTCTATTTTCGAATTCATAGAATAGAAAATTTACATTTAAACAATAATTTCTGATGCAAAATAATAAGAACGTATGCAACGAACTAACAGCATCCACCATACAGTGATATAGAGATGACGATACAGCTAAAATCTCTAAAAATTTGGAAAACTGATTTTCTATAAATAATGTTCCCGCGAGTAACCGGGAAATGTGAACAAATTAGTTTTACGGGGAACGCACTTAAGCTCGAAATGACTGTCGACTCTGCTCGCCGCTCGTGTGGTGCACGGTTGAAGATAAAATGGTACTTTTTCCTTGCAGCGGTCGCAAACGAATTTTTCCTAAATTTGCAATATTCTCGAAATGTCGAAATGCTTGGGCCGCGACCAAGACAAAAAGGACCTGCCAACGAATGAACGAACGGTGATGGAGACGATTAGCTTTGTTGAGTATAAATGCAATTTCGGAGAAGTCTGATTTCTATTTTGTTGTTAAATATCAAGCGCAGAGATACTTGAAATGGTGAGCGAAACTGGTAGCAGTGGGTTTCCTAGCTGTCGTCGTCTGCAAGAGATTTAAATCGGTTTCCTACTGAAACAGGAGCGCTCTGGATTTCTTGGATGCGGGTGACTCGTCCGCCGTGGCGAACTTCTTCGAATGCAGGCTCGTTTTTCTTTTTGCGTTGTTCCTCGGGCCGAGCAGCACCCAATGTGGGGAAATAGTCTTCGTTTGTGATATCAGGCGCAGCCCGATTGCGGACCTTAGACATCCGAGATATAGGCTATAAATGCACAACTGAGCACCGGCACATGGGGAAAGGATGCATGGCAACTTACCTGATTTCGCAGCGCTGGACTGATGTATACTTTGCTAGACGTCTTGGAGGTCTCGACCGGCTGCTGCAGCTGGGTGACTTCCTCGGGTGGTGTAACTTTCTTCCAGGCATCTGCTTTGCGGTCAGAGTTCTCATCTCCGTCGCTGCCACCATTGTCGTAATCATCCTGGCCCATGCCACCTTGATTTCGCTGTTCATCCGAGAGTGTAAGCTGGCCTATTTTCAGGCCTGTGTAATCCTTCTTTTCTTTTTCTTCAAATTCCTTCCACTCGTCCTCTTGACGCTGTGAAGTCCAGATAATCCACATGTAAACTTACAGCACAAATCGCACAAAACCAAACTCACCTGTTCGGAATTACTTGAATCATCGCCCTCGCCGCCTGCGTTGGCATTTTCCGGCCGCTCCTTGCGTGGTTTTTGCGGCTCCGTGGATCGCTTTGACGTGTCGTCCAATTTCTTAACCAGCTCCTCGGCCGTCGTAAATCTCTTCGTTTTCGACTTCTTTTTATCTTTCTTGGCGAAAAAATCATCTAGATCAGCCATCTTAGAATGTATTTGATGTTTCTTTCAAATTGTGAGGAAAAGCAATGTAAATCAGAATTTTATTGATGACGGGCCGCGACGACCAACATGCGGAATAGCGACCTTTCAAATCTGTACAGATGTGCGTAAGCGGGTTGCCAGAACAGGTAAAAACAAATTGCAGTAGTGTAGCTGAGTGAAGTTATTTTCGAATGCGAAATGAAATATGTGTCGGCTGTGCGTCCAATGCTGTCGATGATGTTGAGGTTGTGGTCTTTGCTTAAGCCTACTGAAATCCGGAAAAATAATTAATTTAGAGAAAAAATATTTTATTTCTGAATGAGCTTATGTACGGGCTGGATTGGCTACTTTCCATTAATCGTCTTCATTGCTTGACAAGAAAATTTAGTGAATTTTTACAAAAATTTCTAAATTTGCCAGGAAAATCATTGCTTTTTGTACGAAGTCATCACGCTCAGAGATGTAAAGTCTGTAAACCTTGAGAATTTAATCTAATAATTTGTTTTTAAAATTTAGAATATGTAACTTCTAGATTGTTCTTGAATGTCTCATCAAAAATTAAAATTAAATTATTACAAATATTTAAAATTTAGCTCGGGGATTCAGTAAGGTAGGTCAAGGAAGTATTTAATAGCATTGATTTAATTTATTACGACCTGAGTTGAAAAATGTCCTACGTTTGAAGAACTTGGCTTTGGAGGAACGAAGTTTTCGAGTCTTTATTATATTTGTTGAATTCTTCACGATTATGTTTCTTATGCAGGATTTGTTTCAAGCAACTTATCTAATGGTAACACATTAAATAGTATCTCTGGTACCAGCAGCGCTGTTTTGCTGACTGGGAAATGGGGATTTTATGCTTTCTTTTAACAGCCTAGACAGACATGAGGTTTAGAAGAAACTTGGCATCGGTATACTGGGTAACCATGATACACATGCAAATCTAGGATATACCTGGTATATTTTTAAAAGTTGCGTGGTAGACCCAGTAAAGCTCCGATCCGATAAACGGCCTAGGCTAAGCAAAAGGCAGTGGGTTCAATACGTTGTCCCGACTGCTGCTGGACTGGTTTACATTCTGAGCCCAGGCACGGACGTACAAAAAACTTGATAATAGTGAGGGTGAGGCTCAGATAATGTTAGTATAGTAGGTACCGTGATCCTCTTTTATGTGTGCTTAAAATCTGTAATGATTTTTCTTCATACACACCTCGAACGTTCGAGATTTCCCGAAGGAAACCTGAACCGATCTCTCATCGGTTCTAGACGTGGTCTTGGAACGTGACAACGGACCGTACCCATCAGGTCAACAAGTCCGGACACTCTTAGTCTACTCCGAGGTGGCTGCTGGCTAGCTAGCTAGTTCAGAGAGGGGTTCCGGTCGCGGGTCTTACGCGAGCAGACTAAGTCTGAGAAATAAAATTTCAGCCACCGGTTCAAATGCCCTATTTAATAATGCGTCAAACAACTTCCATCGACTACTCTAAAATGCATCTTCCCATCCCGAAGGGAATGAATAAAAATAACCGCCAAAAATACGCGCTCCCGAATATCACCGACTCGGTGCCCGAAATATACTACTCGAATACAAAACCGAAAAAATCTACGCTAATAAAAAACACACAACCACAAGCTATGGCGCCGCGTACCGACCGGAACCCGAAACCAGCAATTTGCGGATTACATGAACCCTACCCTCTTAGCGGCATACTCACCGTTTGCCGACATTCCCCTGCTGAAAAAGAACGGTTTTGCTGAAAAGGAAAGACTTGGTTAGCCTAGCAATTCATTTTATTCATTTTTATAAACTTTATATCAGGAAGTCTCCAGCGTTTCTACGATTAATCATAAGCCCGTAATATTTTACAAAAAAATTAAATTTAAAATAAGATTTTAAACAGTTGCTAGTCACAGGAACTAATACAAATTTTAGTATTAACGTATGAATTAAAATGGTCTGACTTACTTTAAGTACTAAATTTCTAACTAATTTTTCATGTTTTTTTTTGAAATTTTCATAAACTTAAAGTTTATTTTTTTTTAATAAGTTACTTGATTATTTTGCAAGATCGTATAACGAAATTGTTTATTTGGAAATTACCGAAAAAAGTTATTCCGTCCATAATCGTTACAAGACTAAAAGATACAAATTTTTCGTACATAGTACCATTTGACATATGACAATGTCCTTATATTTGACGAATTAACTGAATTCTAGGTAAGCCAGATTTGAACAAATATAGCAATTTGGGAACCGAAACAAATTCTTTTCCTAGTTGATGGACGTTTCACGTTGTTCAGCTTTTTTTTTAAGTTTACCGTGCAGTCCCGAAGTAAATCACGGTTTGATATTCGTGGCCTGCAGTTTATACAATATTCCTTTGTTTGGGTTCACGAACCTAGTCATTAAGAGCAATTTGGAAAAATTCTGCACCTAACAACTCTAATTTTTAATGTTTTTATTTTTTTCAACAAAAGTTAAGAATCGTTAATTTCAGTGTTAAAGTTCTTCACATTAAAGATTGAATTACATTCATTTCAAATACAATTGAAAGGCATTTTTTTACAGTGGATAAGATTAGAAATGGTTGTCATCAAAATACTGGTTACATTCGACTGACTATGCCTGGTTGAAATATGCATTATATTTCTTAGTATTCATGATAGAGATACTGATCTGTACGATCCCACAACCATGTCCATAGCAGTCCAGTAAAGTAAGGATATGTTTATAGTAACTATTTGAAGCTACGTCGACACTTGCTAGACAATTGGGGCATATTACAGAGATTCTACGTCTAGCACTCGTTGCGTGTAGACGTGTTTTTAATCGCTCCTGTCATTAATTTTAAAAATTAATTAATTTTTCACAAAAGTCAGTTTCAAATAATTGAATTAATTTTGTACGAGTCAGTCAAAAGCAAGTTTTGAATTTATTGGGGAAGAATTAATCGTCGAAGGCATCGACCAACCATACCAATAAATCAAGAAAAGGCAACAAACCAAAGACAACTTGGGACTGCTGTATGGAGGAGCCCGACGGCTTCCCTCCGTTGGGGGGCCCCGGGGAGAGTGACGGTGTGAAATTGGCAAGTGTCAACAAGCGGAGACACACGAGCACCCAGGATACCGCAGATGCCGGTCGCAAAACACAAGTGCTCGAAGATAGACAGGAAGTGTGTCGCCTTCGAAGTGAAATCGAAGAGCTAAAGGCAAGAATTCAAACGTACGAAGAAATGTTCAAGACGGCAAAAAAAGTTCAAGAGAGTGGTCCGATACGAAAAATCGAAAAACAGAAGAAAGCTGCAACTCCAATAATAACTGAAGAGGTATTAAGTGCTGGTGGCACCAACGAAAGCCAGAACTACTTTGCGGCGCTGGATGGACTCCAACAGGACATGGAGGTAGACGAAGGTAATAAAGACGATAATTTTATCTTATATTTAAATTATAAAAATAATGAAAGTAGAAATAGGGAGAAGAAACCAGCCCATAGTTCTGCTGGTCCTCCTCAAAAAGTAGCGAAGAATACCGAGAAAGTTCCGCCAATTAATGTCTTCGGTCAAAGCGGAAAAGACATGGTTCGGCTATTGGCAGCCGAAAATAAATTAACAAATTGACAAATTTCGAAATCAAACGAATAAATTCTGAGAAGCTGTCAATTAGAACGAAATCACTGGTTGATTTCAAATCAGCGAAAGATGCTTTGAATTCTGGGGAGGTTCCGCACTTCACCTATACCCCCAAAAGCGAGAAGAACCAGACGTTCTTGCTGAAGGGCTTGGACTGCGGAGAAGATACCGTCGATCTTCTTCAGGTTCTCAAGGAAACAGCACCACAAATCGAGTTTATCTCAGTGAAAACATTCGCGACAAGAAGGTCGACGGTAGAAAAAAAAAACTTACCACTTTATTTGGTACAAATAACAAATAAGAGCAGTCCAAGCGCTCTTCAGCAAATCAGGTATTTAAATTTTCGAGTGGTGAGGTGGGAACGCCTCCAGAAGCGAGAAATCAACCAGTGCTATCGCTGCCAACGATTTGGGCATTCGGCTGCCAACTGCGCCATGCATTACCGATGCGTTAAATGCAAAGACGTGCATGCTCCCGGTGAGTGCAAATTGGCTCAGACGGAGCCAAAAGAGAAGTTATATTGTGTGAACTGCGGTGTTTTTGGTCACCCAGCATCATATCGAGGATGCTCCCGATATCAGGATGCAAGATTGAAATCTGCCCCAAAGCAAACACAAATACACCGCAGTGTCTTAGCTCCGAACTTCGTCAAGCCCGGAGTATCATTTGCACAAGCCGCTAGAGGACCAGCAGAAAATGCGGAAAATAGTGTAAATAATGTAAGTGGCAATAATGAGCTGCTTCTTAAAATTTATCAACAACTAAATTCCTTATCAGAGCGAATCGATAAACAAGATCCGAAAATTAACATTGTTTTTCAGCGTTTAGGACTTTCAAATGCCTCAAAATAAGTTGTCATCCAGCCACATTCCCACGGATAGGATTCGTCTCATCTCGATCAACGTCAACTCCATTGTTACTTTACATCGGCGTGATTATCTCCTTGAATTCATTGCCAGACAAAAGCCTGACATCCTGCTTCTAACCGAAACCCACCTCAATTCATGGCACTCCATGACATTCAAGGATTTTGAATTCGTAAGAAACGATAGGGTAATAGGTGATGGGGGAGGTGGCACCGGGATATTGGTACGAAGACCCTATCGTTTCCAAAATATTGAAAAAGTCGAATTCAAAAGCTTTGAATCTCTTGAAGTGTCCGTTATCAAAATCTCACTGCCAGGTGGGGATAACCTCTTCGTTATCTCTGCCTATGCAACTGGTGGAACTGTTCTCAAGCTCAAGGAGGAACTCAATTCCTTGTTTGAAATACTCGAATTGAACAGGCTGCATAACTATTATATTCTTGCTGGTGACCTGAACGCCAAGCATACATCATGGCTGAACGCCACCAATAATCCAAGAGGTGTATTCCTAAAATCATGGATAACAGAGAACCAAATTGAATACAGGTGCAATCTATATGGGTCGGAGTTCCCAACATACCCTAGGACAAATTCATATTTGGACCTTTGCATTGCTGACGCAAGACTCGAATTCAACTTTAATAGTCCTCAACGGAAACTGCAGGTGCTTCCTTACGATAGCGACCATAACGCAATCGTAATGGAAATCAATCATCACAGGGATGATTTCTTCCTCATTCCAGTTCAACACGAAAATCATCGGTTGAACTTCAAAAAAACAGACTGGGGAAAGTTTCAAAAGAAGTTTAATCGCGAGTACCAGAAGCAATGTCCCCCTTCTGATGGTGGCAGCTCTTGCTCAATGGTTCCGAATGACAGGAATCTAACTAACGATGAAATAGATGTCTATTTGTCGAAGTTAGAGAAGCTGACGTTGGAAACGATTGAGAAAGTAGTTCCCAAGATTAAACTTCGAAACAATATGGAAGGATATGAAACACCAACCATCGCAAGGTTGAAAAGATTGAAAAGCCTTCTTCTCACACGCGTCAACAATATTTATCGACGATTTTTGGACTACAACCATCCCTCGTTGGCTTTGTTGAAATTACATCTGAAGAATGTCCGGAACTTAATCCGGTCATACTTCAGGAGTGAGGTCAGCAATCAATGGGCGGAAAAATTGAGGGGCATTAGCCCACAGGACCCAGATGGCGTGTTTGCGAAAGTGAATAGCATATTCCGCAAGAAGTCTCGAGTGAAGGTATCGAATCTTGAAGTCACTAGTGATAAGATAAATCTTCTCGATAGGGCTGGTATCGAAATTGATAGTACGACTCCGGATAGAAATGGAAACAGGATTATTTGTGAAGGATTGGATAAACTTGCCCTGATTGGAACACATTTTGAATTGGTTCATCTACCAAACCCTGAGAGAGGGAACGAAATTTTTTCAGAGGTCGTTGAAGCAAAAGTTTCCGACTTCAAATCAAGCCTGAACGGCGAATTAATTCTTCATTTCAATGAAACATTAACATCTGACCTCATACCGAGCTTGAATCTTATTGATTATTTTGTCAGCTATGAAGACTTGTGCTTCATATTTCGCAAGATAAACAACAAGAAATCATGTGGTACTGATGGTATTCCAAATGTAGTTCTCCGACATTTGTCTGAGGTTGCTATTAGGAACTATTGCATATTGTTCAACAACATGTTGAGCAATTCATATTTCCCAAATGAGTGGAAAAAGGCTAAGGTATTTCCGATCTTGAAGAAAGGAAAAGAATCTTCATGCCCCAAAAGCTATCGCCCAATTAGCTTGCTGCATAACATCAGCAAGGTGTTTGAAGTGATACTCAACAGAGCATTAAACGCCCACATTGAGGAAAATGAGTTGATGACGAATTGCCAATTTGGTTTTCGTGCCAGGCATTCGACCACACATGCAATAACGAAAGTAACCTCAGACATCTGTTGGAAACTAAATGATAGACAATGTGTTGGAGCATGTCTCATTGATATGGAGAAAGCCTTTGATACGGTATGGTTAGATGGACTTATTTTTAAACTCCTTCAGGACAAGTTCCCCAGACACCTTGTCGCCATGATGTGTAATATGTTATACGGGAAATCGTTTGTTGTAACTGATGGAAATTCGACAACAATGCGCGAGTTCAAGGTCTTGAATGGTCTACAGCAGGGAACAGTTACTGCGCCTCTGCTCTTTTCAATCTTCATTCGCAAGCTATTGAACGGCTTTGATTTTAACGTCTCGCCAACGCGATCATTGGTAGCGTTTGCTGATGATCTGATCATCTATACGGCAGACCGAAAAGCTACGATAGTTCAGAGCAATCTCCAAAAAATGTTCAATGATGTACAGCTGTACACTGACAATTGGCGAATGAAAATCAATGCGCAAAAGTGTGAAACAATCTTGTTTCGGACAACGCTGCAGGGGGTCAGTCAAGACCTGAAACGTAATTGGAAAGATTTCCACATCATGGCTGGTGAGGGTAGTCTTGAACGGGTTCCACATAAATCCTGTGTTCGATACCTTGGTGTTTATCTCGATCAGTATCTGTACTATACTGAACATGTGAAAACCATGCTCAGTAAGGCACTTAAAGTAGTCATGGCCCTTCGAAAGCTCTTTCATTCCAGAAACATTGATCAAAAGGTCAAAATTATCTGTTACAAGACATTGGTTAGACCAGTTTTGACATATGGATGTCAGATCTGGTACAACCAGAGTGCTAGTACTATGGAAAAATTAAGAGTTTTCGAAAGGAAATGTCTTCGTGCATGTACTGGTTTGTACAGAAAGCCTGAGACGGATTGGAAACATTATATATCGAATAGAAGAATTTATCAAACTGCTGAAGTGACGAGGGTCGATATCTTCATATTGAAACTTCTTCGGAATCATATCGCAAGATCTGTGACTGTGAGTGAAAACCCTTGGATTTCACAGCCGTTCCACCCCACAGACGGGTATATAGCGACTTGCCTCGCTACTGGCTTCATTCCTCCAGAAGCACTCGTGTATTTGGACATGAATCGATGTTTTTGATTCTGACGGCGTCCCAGTCATATATCACATATATCGACGGGCCACCGATAAGAAGATAAAATATCCTCCTAATTTGAGTTTACGAGACCAACGATTTCAATGGAGATACTCATTTGCTAGATTCGTTGAAGCTGATCGAGTTGAGACGGGGCAATCTAGGTATTGGTGGCTGAATGACAATGTCTAAATTATTCGTGTTTATTTTCAGTTTTGGTGTTCTTCGTTATTTAGTTTTTGAGTTTCAGCTCATTATTGCTACATTTAGTGTTGTTGTTTATTTTTGTTAAAAATTAGGTATAGGTTAGGTATATGTAATGTTTACTATATTCCGTTAGAGATAAGATTAAACACTTAGGTTAGGAACATTGTTATTGATTTTTTTAGTATAAGTTAAAGTTTTTGATTGTATTTTATTAGAAATAAGTTACAACATATTAGGTGTAGGATCGAAGTTTCACTGTTGTGTTTTGATTATAAATAATTTTAGGATAGTGTTGGTTGGTTTTTTCTCCTTTTTCCAATTAAATTTTAAAAATATGTAATAATCGTAATTAATTGAATTTGCGTTAGTTTTTTTTTTGATGATATGAGTTAACGATAACGTACAAATTTAGAGAGCCATTTGAGCCACTAAGTTTTTTGATTGTTATTGTTTGGAATTTGCTTTATGTTCTTTTAAAATTTATAACGATTAGTATTAAATAAAGCGCTTTTGATTGATTGATTGATTGGGCATATTACAGAGACGTATCTGAAAATTCATACAACTCTGCACTGAGTTTGTCCTTTTTAAATTTCCGTGTGTCACTATTAAGGTTGAAATTTAAAGCCAGAATGGTCGTCGTTTACGAAAATACAAGTCTGTCGCCAAATAGCCCTTTCCTTTGCTCTTAAGAACCAATCTCCGTTTTACGAACCGATGATCAGATTCAGATTTCACTGTCGTGTTGTCGATGAGGAGTTATCGGCTTGCTCGTTCGTATTTCTATCAACAAATCTCAACAGATTCATTCTTGTCTAGATCCAGCGATCCTAATTCTTCGCAATGTGTTGTGATTGCGTTTAGTCCCAAGTTAGAGGCTTGATGGTATCCAGTCAATTCAAATGTTTCCCTCGGGCAATAGTGCGCTATTTGCATTAGGACATAGTTGGCCACGTTAGTGGTGTAAGCGAAAGAAAGAACCTCGAGGTTGTCCATCATGAGACATCCTTCGCCTATTGCTTCTCAGTGTCCAACTCCAACACGTTACTTTGATGTAAGGTCGGCGCGTCCACTGCTACCGACATCAACCATTCACACTTCAATCGTTTCACTGCTTTTTCTATTCCGTTGGGGAGCTGTAGTTGGTGAGAGTTCCACGCCACTGACGCTGGGCTCGGAAACATTAGACGAGCTGTATTAAAAATCTATTGTAGAACTTACTTGTAAAGTTAAAAGGGCTTCGCTTGTCGTGGAAAACTGCAGAATTTTCGTCTGCGACAGATAATGATGTCCGGGAAGCATCCAATAAATGGGGCGGCTGCCACTGTCACTAACTATTTTTGAGCCGGGATCAGCACCGCTGAGATTTAGCGCAACGTAGAACTCCCAATCAGCGCAAACCGGACGTCCTCTACGTCTCTTTTTCTTTTTGGCACATGTTAAATCGCGGTTCAGTGGCAGCGATTAGTTGAAAAGTCGCTCCCGAACCGTTGACGTCAAGAGCGTAGGGTACATGGATCGGTCGATCGGCGTCAGTGGCGTAGGGCTAAGTTATTACAAATCAAAGCAAAACTCCGCCGTAGACGGTCCTAAGCCCGGTTGAGAAGGGAGAAGGGGATCCCTTACTTCCTCAACCCACAGCTTCCATGATTCCTCATCCCAAACCCCTCAATTAAATGGTAGTACATGGTCGCAGATTGGGTTTACTGGTTCCTAAATAACGGGACGTTAACTGCCAAAAAATGCTAATAAATGTAAAAAAAATCGACAGCTTGTAAATTGTACATATTGATTTTTAATGTATTTTAGGGTGTGTCCTTAGGACTTTATTCAAGAAAGTGTAAAATTGATAAATCATACTATTACTAACAAAGTTGAGTGAATTGCGACTGCTGACTGCTGTTGATTTTATTCAGATTTTTCGGATGGTAGGTTTCCAATTGCGAGGGGAGTACACCTAAATCTCCTGTCTCCTTCGATACCAATAAAGTAATTTTAAGTTCTGTTTCGAAGAGATCTCATTGATACTCCTTGTGACCAAAAGTTTTTTGAGGGTCAGTCCTCTATATGGAGGGACCCCTTTAAAACTCCCCAAAACTTTCTAGAAGTCATAACATCCAACCTTTCCAAAAGTTTCATGGCTGTAGCTTCTATAATTTCGGAGAAAAACTGCTGTGACATACAGATGGACGGACAGACGGACACAGGTACCAATTTTAATAGGGTTTTGCATTTCAGTACAAAACCCTAAAAATCAATAGACATATATTCACAGATTTAGCAGTGCAAAACAAAAATTAGGATAGCAAATATCAGTGAACTGCAATCCAGTCTAGTTGCAATACCTTTATGTAAAACTTAATTTGGAGAGATGCCAATTTTGCTGCAATGGAAGTAAATCAATCAGTTGTAACGGAAAACAGAAGCAGTGACACCATCAACAATTTCATAATTGATAATCGTAATACATTGTAGCATGTTATGAATTTTTAAAATGACAATCAGTCGATTTTTAAAAATAATTTTTGACGTGTTCGTCTAACAAACTTTACTAATATCGACGAACACACCACTAATTATTGATCAATTAGTACCTATTGAATGCAAGCAAATTGAACAACCGAAATGATCGTAGTTAAAAGCCATAACACATTTCTATTACTCGTAATTAGAAAACCCGGTTGCTGCTTTATTTTCTTATTATTGTCACAACAAACCACAGAAATATTTAATTTTGTATTTCCTTAGGTACAAACCACTTGCAATTAGTAGCAGTTACCCAACCTCTAACGACGACTTTGGACAGATTGTTGATCTAACTGCGCTTCAAATGCAGTTTCCAATTGCATTTTTTCAACACTAAGTGAATTCCATTGTGAACGGGAAATATTACTCAATATCGCATGATCACACTCACATGGTCAAAAGGCACGAAATAGGGCCCAAGAACGGAAAATTTCACTTTCCTCCATGCTTGGCTATGTAAGAAAAATATTTTCGTTCGATTCACATCATGAATTTAGCGTCGCTGCTACACCTGAGCTGACCTTAATGATAATTGTCGTCCCACAATTAAGTTTACGCCACTTAAGTGGTGATCTAAGATCGTGATCGCACAGAAAACCTTCAGTGTAAAGATTTGTTGAATAAATTTGGTCTCCATTTTATTTTTTAGCGTGGAATATTTTGTCTGGTTAATGCAAAGCAAAATGATTAGAGAGCGAAATCATTTACAAAATAAAATGCCTATTACGTTACACAAGAATAAGCTAGGAGAGGGATGAAGAATTTTATTAAGGCTGCATAATTTTCTCGCATCGTTGTCGTACATTTATTTGCATTCTAGTAAATGTTCTCAGTTTCATCAGCAAGATATGATTATACTCATCTCCTATTTAAATCTTATGTTTCTATTGTTGTGATTGAATAGTCCTTTGAATTTCCTTGTTCTAACTAATCAAATATGTAAATACTTGTATTTCATTTGAATTGGACGATTTGATGCATAACATCATGAATGCAAAAAAATATAAATATTCAGTGACTTTGCAAGCTGATAAGAACTATTATTATTTATAAGGTGTTAGTTATGTTTTGAATAATAATTAACAAGATGGCTGAACACAGTTCGCTCATGTCAGAAGAATTTTGGATTCAACATAGATATGATACAAACAAAGCAATTATGACTAAACTGAAGAAAAACTTCGGTTAAGTTTACATTTAATAATTGGTTCAAAAGAAAAACCTGATTTTTAACCAGCTGCCATTGTGTTGCAATATTATTAACATCATTGACAAAAAGGGATTATTAAGATACTTCTGTTATTCATCTTACCGATAGCAAGCCCAGACAGCAAAAATCTGAGTGATATTGCGGAACCTCCGCAAATATGACTTGATTTTATTCTTCTTCTTCTCCCCCTTAGGCCTTCGCTTCCTGCAAATAGCGCCTCGAACTGTCTCGGTTCATTGACCGCGTCCTCCAATTTTGAAATCCGGGCAGCGACGAACTGTCTTCATCGACCGAGTCAGACCAACGTTTCCACGGTCTCCCCACTGGTCTCCGGCCTTCAGTTCTCCCAATGAATACCGTTTTGGGTATCCGTTGTTCGCCCATACGGTTCATGTGGCTAGCCCATTGCAGGCTCCGCAGTCTTACAATCGTTGAGACCTCCGGCTCATTAAACATCTCATACAGCTCATGGTTTTACGGATTCCCCATTGGGTCCCGTCTAGCTTCGCTCCGATTATTCGCCTCAAGACCCGTCGCTCAAAGGCGTTCAACAAATTTGCGGATGCTTCGGTTAGGGTCCATGTTTCACACCCATAGCATAACACAGGTCTTATCACAGATTTGTATAATTGGAGCTTTGTTTTCCTGTGTATATAGCTAGTCTTCAAGATCGTCAAAGCTGAATAAAATATTTTACTTGCGAGCATAGTACATTCACCTAGTACCCACACCTTTCATTTACCATGTGTTGCACACTTTTTGAATTTTCCCAGGGGCACGTCAGCTGATCCGGGGCGCGTCAGCTGAGCCCAGGCCTGGTGCATTCATGAAACAAAGCAAAAAGCGAATAAAATTTCCAACGCACGTGTTCTTTTACGCATTTCTGAACATGGGAGTGCTGCCCGATCCAAATAAAAAACTAAAAGATTGCATAGAACGAATTTGTTTTTCTGCAAAGTTATTGATTTTTTGAGATATGGTAATCCTGAAATCTCTCATCGAAGCATATGTTTATATTCGCGCCAATCCTCGCGTCAGCATTTACCTACTTACCTGCTACCGAAGATTTATGGCTCGCTGTTCGGCTTGTGTTCGGATTTTTCCGGAGGGTTGGCGGAGTGTGGATACTATTTGAGTATACTATGCTTGCGAGCTGTATTCTTCGGCGTATTTCATCTCTTTGATTACCCGTCTTCGTTATTTTGGCGCCTAAATACACAAATTCGCTAACATTTTCGATACTGTATTCGGCAAGTTTGATATTTTGTGTATTTGAGGTATTTTTCCTCGACTGCCTCATGAGCTTTGTTTTGTTTTCATTGATTTGTAGCCGTAATAGTTTTGCTTCGCTGTTGAGTTTCAAAAAGAGTTCTTTGGCAGTTGTTAATGACCGTGACAAAATATTGATGTCGTCTGCATAGGTTAGTACTTGGCTTGGCTTGTATAGTAATGTACCTCGTGTATCGACACGTAGCTTCCATATGACGTACTCCAGAGCCAAATTGAATAACAATGGGGCCACCCCATCTCCCTGCTTTAGTCCGATATTTGTGTCAAAGACATCGGTGAGTTGGTTATTGATGCGGACTTGGGAGGTCGTCGACGTCACTGTCATTTTGGTAAGACGGACTAATTTGGTTGGGATGCCAAAGCAAAGCATTATGTGGTGCAGTACGTTATGATTAATACTGTCGTATGTTTGCTTAAAGTCAACGAAAATTTAGTGTACGTCTACGTTATGATGAACTCCCAGCATTTTTCAAGTACCTGCTTGACTATGAACAATTGCTCTATTGTCAATCTACCTGCTCTAAAACCACCTTGATACTTCCGAATAATACTATTGGCGTATGATCCGATTTTATTTTCTAAGATTTTAGTACGGCATACAAAGTAGTGATATGCCTCTATCATTTTCGCACTCTAGCTTGTCACCTTTTTTGTGGATAGGGAATATAATTGATTGGCTCCACTCTTTGTTTTGGGCTTTGATGTGTGGCGGTTATATTATATTTAATTCAAAATAACTCAAAAATATTCATTCCATTCATAAAATATACTTTACATAAAAAAGCTTTACTTTTGACACATTAAACAAATAATGTAAATCTAGTAACCTATATTGTTTTTGGAATTGTATATATATATACAGAGTCTGAATTAATGAAGTTAGTTCAGTAAGTTCAGTTCATTCAACGAATTCAGTTTGTTCTCAAATATTGTATTGAGAAAGTCAATTAATAAATATAATTTAGTTTATTCAGTTCGTTCTTAATTATTGTATTGTTTGAATTTATAATAAAAATTATTCAATACATAATAAAATATCTTTCTAATTATAGAAAGAAAAGTTTATGCTTGTAAACAATCACAAACTAACTACTAAGAGCGAACAGATGATGGAAAAAATTTAATCCAGATTTTGTGGGGCCAATGGAAACTCTCCGCAGATATCTATAGGCTCCGATGTTCGGGAGGTGTGCGGAGGATTAAGGAGGTTCTTGAAATATAATGCCCATCTTTCCTTAGTTTTATGAAAACTTATAAAATATAAGGACCTTCTGTAGGAGTATTCAAATAGCAAATCGTATTAAATGTAAGGGGATCCATTCGATATTATTGGGGAAAGAAATAAATTTACAAATTATATTACGAATTGTCAAACAAGTAGAGGTAGCAGGAGAATGCTTCTGTCAGAAGAGTTTCGTTTAAATAAATAAGTCAATTATAGAATATCCTCTAAATATCAACAACTTTGCCAAAATATAAAATCCTTCAATTGATTTAGAAACAATACGAGTAAAATGCAGTTGTGTTCTATTTAAATTTTTCGCCATGTGGTCTATAAACTGGCCTTGTTATTTAAGCAGACAGAAAGATATATCAACGTTGCCAGCTATTCCAGTAATTTTCTTGGGAATCTGAACATACCAGTAAACACCAGGCAGCGTAAAAACGCTTATCTCCCCAGTCCCACAAATTCTTGTTGTTGAATTTTCAATTTTTTCATATCGTGAAGCAGACTTTGGACCTCCAGATAGTCCTAAAAAACCGGATCATTTATTATAGTACTCGGAAAGGATTTTGCAGCGCTTTCAGATTATTCGACTACCTAATGGAGTTGAAAGCATTTCTAACATCAGAAGTAACCCGAACTAGGAGTCAGAACGGTCTTGGGCGCCATCTCCCCTGGATGGAGGCTATCAACACTTGCCATTATTATAGTTATATAGTCGGTGATGTGATGGAATTTTGTTAAAAGGTTCAGGAAAGATGAAGAATTCAAATATCTGTGATACCGTGTACTCTGAATGATATTTGATATGCTGTAACAAAATGACGGCTACTTAAAATAGATTAAAAATTGATTTCCTTTAAATCTATCATTTGACATCCGAGTACATATAATTGAAGTATTTCTTGGGTTTTTACAAAACCCTTCTGACAGGAGCGTGCTAGTGTCTACTTGACTTGTTTTGACCATAAAACATACTCCTATCAAAGTCACATCTATTAAAAAAGGAAGCCTTTCTACTTCTTACTAATTATACAAAAGGAAACAATTTTAGCACCAGAATCAGCGGTCAAAAATAAAATCATGACAAAATTGCTTCGAGCATAATATTACAGTATCTCATTTAATTATACTCCAAATATCAGTTCCCAAGCACCAATAGCAGAAATTGAACACTACTTAGATATTAAGGTACCCCTAAGTTTCTTCCGCGCCATTTTATGAATGACTGTAGCTGGCTTTGTAATGTAGTGATTTATGTAGATTAGATGTCCGTTCAGGACTGCAACGATGGTCTGCTGTCTCGGCGGAGGAGGATGGTAGTATCCGCCGAGATTGGTCTTGTCTGGGGACGCATGAATGCGCTGGCAGGCTAGCGTTGCGGTGTCGTGGGGCGGGTTCTTTCCCCCAGAACAAGGACCCACTACAAAAGAATTTCGCGTCCGCGAATTCCGGGGTCAAATAAAAGGCGACCGAAGTCAAAAAAAGGAGGTAATCAACTAAGGGTTGGAAATTGCTGAGAAAAAGGACAAACTGGACCTAGGGAAGACAGACGTACTTAGGAGGACTTCGTCGTTACCCGACGATTCTCATGGCCCACAAATAAGAGTGGGGCATCCAGATGGAGATGGTGCTCCTCGCACCCTCCCAACTGGATCAAGATCCAAACGTAGACGTGGCCATATGTATCTTATTTGAGGGGAAAGCTCATACAAACATAATATGCATGAACTTCCCACTCAAATGAGAAACATAGATGTGACCAATTTATTTTATAGTATTATGCGATGGAATCACACAACAATATACCATAAAAGGGCACGCGAGCGGAAGGCCACTCTACCCGGAAAGAGCCCCTGTTGAACAAAAAAGCAGGGGAGCGCGCCCGACGGCTAGCCCATACTAGCGGAGGAGCCTGCCATCGTTGCGGGCCCTATACACGGTCAGTTAGAACGAAATGGAAAGATCGCTTTTTTATGTTTAAAAATTCATTGTTTTAATATTACACGCGTAGCAAACATCCACGTAAAATTTCCTTCTTAATGTAAAAATCGCGAAGGCGAACTTTGTTTGCTATCGTTTCAAACAAAAAGAAAAAAATTACCACAAAAACTTGATGTTTAAATTACCGTACGATAAAAGTTACTAACTATTGTAGTATCACTATCCTTACTCGGCTTGCTGTTCTACTTTCCCTTATTTTGCTTTAATTTTAGAAAACAAAAAAACTATCTTCCATCTATGTTTTGTTATTTCAAATTTTTAGTTTAAAAAAATCACCTTTCGGGTTTTCGTACGTTCTAAGCCTGCTGTTTGCTTGTCTACTTTAAATTTAGTCATAAAGAGCTTATTTCTTAGCGGGGAAGGATTCTGGGGGTTGATGGAACTTGGAAATATGGTATAAACGCTTCGCTCTTAAATCCAATAAAAACGCTAAAATCAAGAATATATTGATGGCTGTGGGTTTTAAGTTGATTTATAAAAAACCGTCACTACCCAGTGTAAGAAAACTGCTGGGTGAATAATTGATAAGTTATTAGAAATTAATACCAAAATTGTTTAAGGCTTTACAATATGTCTAATTTTGCATGCAGTTTAAACGAAAAATCCAATGTAGTAGCACCGACTGATTCACGTTATAGAGAAGAGATTACGGCATTAGATAGTGGTTTGCTTAAAGAGTGACATGATAACGAAAAGGTGTAATCTTCTGTGTTTCGTACTTCGTACAAAACCCTTTTGAATAAATTTCTATACCTTCATCAACTTAATACTTTGATCTTCTTTCAGTCTTGAAAAAAAGAATGTCTCGTAATTTAAGAAAAGCTTCTTCTGAACAATATAAACAAACCTGGTTTGTGAAAAGTGATGCTGGTGAATGGATCTTTAACGGCGAGAATTGGCGCTTCCAGGCTGCACCTTGCAGTTGTCTGCAAGGTTATACACGTATGGTTGACTACTCCCTTCTCCAAATTGTGTTGGCGTGTTGCATGGGTTTCAGTTTTCACTTCATACTCGATTTCAACCTAAGGTTTACGTAATTTCCTTCACGGCTTAGTTGATTCTTTGCCTTTGCTAGTCGAGGCTGTTGTCTTAGCACTTGCACTCTATTATTTTGCACTTTTATCCTTCGGAAGCTTTTTCACAGTTGCATTAGCATCCGTTCATGAAGTGCCAGCCGTATTTCAATGTCCTCTTTATACCTGCAGATCTGCAAGTCTTTCGAGATTGTCCATTGGCCGATTATTTTTCTACCTTGCAACGTTTCTTCCACAAGTTTACGCCCAATTTAAATGCTCAGTGGCCGATTGAAATTCCTTGGAATTGGTAAATAGGTCTCCATAAACTAAACAACGCCGAGCATTTCCGTATATTCCGCTCAACATTCGTCACACCCAGCTCACGGTTGGCTACCGGCAATCACGACCATTGCACACAAAAATAATTCCCAACCTTGCTCAATCCCACCCGCAGCTAGAATGCACATTCGATTGTCAAATCGAAATTTCCTGAAACAGAGAGGCGTAGGTTATTGGATAATTTGCTATTTCCTTAGAAAAATTCGCACCCCAAAAGCCTGACCAATGCAAGCAATCACTATAGCATAGGTTCACCTAAATATCATAAGATGCTCCGTAACTAGATCCGTATTCCTCCATTACGTACATTTCCCTTACATGCGTACGTTACAAATATTTTCTATCTAATTAAATATATCTTTTCGGTCCATAGTGCATAGAATTTTCATTTTTTATCAGCAGTTTATATTTCCTTCATGACGAAGGAATTTATCTACGAAAATCTTTGCGTGTTTTTCCGCGAGTATCAATACAAAGAGGAAGCGTATTGAGACGCCACCATATTTACCTACTTGTGTACCTTTTTGACGCACATCATATCGTATTGATGCCAGAACTCTAGTATCACTTTCCCCTTTAAAACTGTAACAAACCTGCACAATATAGAGTTGAAGGCACACTCGTAACGTTTACTTGCCGAGTTGCAAATTTTCTAGAGTAGCCAAAGAAATGCAAACGCTATATTAACTTTGCTAATGACACTAGAAAGGCTTAGGGGCGACAGTGCCACTCACTAATTATACAAAGGATTGCGAAGTACAATTAGATAATTTAGAAAACGATCACTGCGTAAAATTATGTGTAATTTAACTAACACTAGTGAAAAAAAAATGTCCCACTTATTTCACTATTTGCGTTCCAACACTCCAAAGAACTATTCAGGAATCCTAATTTTGCAATCACTCCAAATTTTTAAGCGGACACAATGATCCAGAATTTAGCCGGTAAAATGCGAAAAGGGAAAATTAATATTTCCCAGCATAGAATTAAATACTAAATAGCTTGCGGTTTTTCGCGAAATTTCCCACATGTCGATCCGTCCAAAACTTGTCTTTTCTCTTTTCGTCTTGCAACCGATAAAAATCCCATCAACTGGGCTCTTTCACACGGGAATGGTAAAAACCCATATCCAAACAGGTTTCGCGCTTACGCCCTTATGTTTACACGTTGCATAGTTCAGCCAACCTATTTTTGTATACGATACACGTCTTGCGAGTGTATGTGTCAAAAGGATCATTTGATCGTTAAGCGTCGTGCGGACAACATGAAAGCGAGGACAGAGAGATAAGCGATTTAGAATTGGTGTTTTAGCCTTGAATTGTGCATGAGGTAACAAAAACTGGAATGAAAAATGTATTTTATGATTGTTAAAGTTTGTCGATTCAAACTTCTATTGGATTTATTGGAACCTCCGTGCTTTTCCGCTTTCTGAAAAATATATTCCAAATTTGAATATCCTTTTAAGTCGCATATTTTTCTTGTTGTGTTGTCAACTGGAATATTATAATGCGATTCTATAAAGATTATGCGTACTGTTAATTTTCTATGGATTTACAATAGGCAATTTAACTTTATTGAAATCGAGATATTCGTCGTGTTGTTTCCTGAAATTGAACTGGCCTCCGCTTTTATAAATTTATTGAATAACGCGTAGCTTCTCGCGTCCACGCATCCATTTTTGCATGCAAATTAAAGATAGGCAATCATTTCATGACGACTACCTTCTTCACCGAATGTTCAATTCGGAATGATTATGATTATTTGTATAAATTTCCCCCACCAAATGATCAACAAAATGCGTTTGTGTATGTGCGTTACGCTCGTTCACCCTACAAAATGTTGGCTTGTTTTTACCATCAGGTCCCCTTAATGCCTCTCACTCTTCTTGCCCGTATAACCTGTTTAACGCTCACTTTTAACGCTGCGTCTGAAAAAGCCCACTGAGTTCAATCAGTTTCCTTAGCTTCCTTCGGTAATGTAATACACCGTTAGGGTGCACTAAATCAGTGTGCCCATGTTCAAAATTCTAATTGGCAGATTTAAAATTTTTCAAGATATATGAACAGAAGTAAAGAAAAATGAAAAAGATTGTAAATAATGGTAGAAGTTAAATCTCATGTAGAATTTAACTAAAGGGAAACGTTTAAATTTAATATAGAGGAAAATTGATATAAATGTAACTTAATAATAATAAGAAAGAAAACTATTTTACGAATGACGATTATGAATGAAATAATTAATTATTTTTCTAAATCTGCCATTGAATAGGAGATAGGAAGGTTTTCGAGCAGTTTGCTTGTGTGACTGCTCGATTACTACAGGCTGATCCATAAGTCGCTTATAATATTAGGTTAAGTGCTTCCAGAGCTGTGTGAGTAAAGTCGATTATTGGTTTTTTTAGGTCTTTGTAAAAAAATTTGTCCGTCTGTCCGTGCGTCACAGCTATTTTCCTCAGAAACTATAGAAGCTAGAATGCTAAGCCTTTGTGGAAAGGTCAGAAGTGATGGTCTCTCAAAAGTTAAGGTCTTAACAAAAATTTAAAAAATTGTTAAGGGGGGCCCCCCTAATAACGAATGAACCCTTAAAATTTTTTTTTATCCAAAGGAAGTCAAATGAAAGGTCTTGATTAGAACTTTTAGAATCAGAAATAAAAAAATCATTTTATGAATTAGGGGGTCCAGGGGTAGGCAAAATGTACCCAAAATTTGTGTCCCCCCCTCGCGATTGGACATCTTTGAATCTGAAAATTGTCACGAATGTGGAACTTTATGAGTACAAGGGCAACAAATACCTCAGAAATCGAAATTCACTCAACTTTGTTAATAATAGTATGATCTATAGATTTCACATTTTCGCCCATAAAATCAAAACGGTACCTTTAAACTTTTTGAAATTTTGCAATTATGAAGACTGATATAAGATATGCACGTTCACAAAATAGAGATCGAATGATAATCAAGTGAGTTATAGCGATTTCAATTTTATGGAATTACAACAACAATAACACGTGCATATGGTTGATACATATTTCAAATCGAACTAGGCACTTTTATTTTCTTTCCATTTTCATGAAAATTTAAGGAATGATGTTTAACTTGAATATGTTCGCTTGGCCGAACATTCAGAACAATCATTTAAGCTAGATCAAAATGGTGGCTACACTGTGCTTATGAAAGAAACTGTGCATTTTTCGCATAAATTTGAACGATTTCATATCCAAGTATTGGATAAATAATTCAAGTCATCGATTCACGCTATCAGAAAACTTGTTTCTAACCCTAGGATGTTTACAAAGACCTTCCGGTAGGAGCACTCTCCTGCTTACTCAACTTGTTTATTTAAAACTTTTGATTTTGATCCATAATTATTTCTTCTTCTTCGTAGCCCTACAGCCCCTTTCCGGCCTTCGCATAGAGATAGTTAGAGTATCTCACTGTCATGATCGAATGTATCGGCTCTCCACAAGGTGATATGATCATTATCACGCTTTGGCCGTGTGGTACGTCCACCCAGCTGCGATACGTTCTGATTTTAAACCAGCACGTATTATAACTGAACAGGCTTATAGTCTGTCTGAAGAACCACTCGGACTAAACCTCGTTGACGCTAACAAAACTTGAACAAGAGACCTTCGGCTTACGGGCTTAATGCTCTAACCACTAAGCCACGCGGACTACCTTATTATTTATTCAGGTTATAACAAAGCGGCAAATTAAAATAAAGTTAGTTAACTAATTCATTCATTCAAAATATGATTGGAAAATTCATTGTGTAGTACTTGAATATCGCGTCACGAAACACTTGAAGATCGGTTATTTAATCGTCAGCTCGGGAGTTGGGAGATAATGTTCTGCTCCTCTATCGCTCGGGGAATCAACGTGTTTCATTTCGTTCGTCAACTCTTGTCACCTTGGAATTATTTTACTTGCAACATGAGCTACAAAATCGTTCCTGTACCGTACATATCTTTCAATTTGATTGAATATTACGTTCTTATAGTATTAAAAGTGCTGAGTGAGCTGGAAAAGTGTAAATTATAGTATTTGAAGTATTGAGTAAGCTGAAAAAGTGTTAAAATAGTGTGTGATACTAAAAATTATTTCTGAATGTTTGTTCGAAACAAAACAAGATTTATGAAATGAGTTCGCGTTAACTACATACCCCCCACATTCCAGTTGATCGTGATGTCGGTAGAAAATTTGAGTCAGGTATCAGGTATAAGAAAATCGACGTGGATCTTTATATAAATATGTATATAAAAAGTAATGATCAAGAAACCTCTACAAAACATTTATTAACTGAAAGTTACTCAAATCCTGATCCAGCTGAAAACGCTCCTTCCACATCATTATGTGTATCGCCGCTGTCATCAAGTAAAAACAGCGATGATGATGAATTAACTACATCATTGTACTGCCGTCAACGCTATCCATTCAAGAACACGAATCTGAGCCCGAGTCTATGTCTACATCCATGACTGCTGAAATGGAAAATTTGAGTCCTTAAAATGAACCCAGTTTGTGGCCCATAACAATGACTGATGTAGACCAAACTGAGATTGTATTGAAACGTTTAATCTGGGTTAAAGTTGATTTATTTCCCGTAAATGATAATGGACTGCAATTCAGCGAATATTATTATAATAAGATATTAGTTAACGGTGAAAAGCTTGACACGTGCTCGATGATTTATTCACAAACAAAGGATGCCGTTTACTGCTTTCCGTGTCGAATATTCGGGCTACAATGTACAAAGATTGGATCAAGTGAAGGAGTGTGTGATTGGAAACACTTGAGTGATTACCTAAAGTCTCACAAATCTACTCGATATTGCAAAGATTGTATATTGAAATGGATTGATTAAGAGAATGGTTTAAAAAGCTGTTCCACTATTGACTCCTTGGTCCAGTCACAAATTGAACAAGAAAGGTAACGTTGGGGAGATATTTTAGAACAATTGCTCGTAATTGTATATTTTTTAGCATCTTACGATTTGGCCTTCAGATGTCATAGAGAGAAGTTAACATCTGACTCAGATTCGAGTAAGACAAGCGGCAACTTTAAAGATTTAGTACAGTTATTGGCCCGATTTGATCCCGTGCTGAGACTTCACCTAAAACAAGTAAAGGATAAGACGATTGATGACCAATATATCGGAAAAATATTCAAAATGAGCTCATACAATTAATGGCAAGTTACGTGAAGATTCATATTGTTGAAAAAATAATAAATACTACCCGATCATTCTTGATTATACTCGTGAAGTTTCTCGTGTTGAGCAACTTTCAATTATTATAAGATTTTTTAATACAAGTGCAGCTGAAATCTAAGAGCATTTTATTGGTTTCTTAGTCATTGAAAAAACCACAGATGAGAGTTTGACTAATTATGTAATCACAGAATTAGAACAGTTACGTATATCATTGCAAAACTGCAGAGGCCAAGGATATGATAATTGTGCCAATATGCATGGTGAAAAAAGCGGTGTTCCAAAATTAATCCAATTGCTTATTTTGTACCTTGTGGGAGTCATAGCTGGGATCTCATCCTAGGAGATATAGCATCGTCTTGTGTCGAAGCAAAATCTTTTTTTTGGTTTGCTACAAAAGTTGTATGCTCTGTTTGCCGGCTCAAGTCGGAGGTGGGCTATTTTAAATACTTATGTGAAATTGTTATCGCTAAAATTACTTTCTGAAACTAGATGGGAGTGCAGGGTAGCATCGGCGAAAGCCGTTAAATACCAACTAAGCGATGTATGTGAGGCTATCACACTGCGATGCACTTGCGTTTCTTTTCGGATAAATTTAACTTCTGCATCTTGGTATGCAGGGCATCCTCGATATAATGTTGCATGACCAGATACACCGCTGTTGAAGCAGTGCAATTTTTCTTTGAGCTCCGTCTGAGTCAATTTGGACTCACCGAGGGGCATGAACTTCTTTGCATTTTACGCATCGATAGTGCATGGCACAGTGGGCCGCCAAATGACATAATCTTTGACACTGGTAACACTGGCCGGCATCTCTTTTTTGGAGGTGTTCCTACCACAACACTCTGAAATTCAAGTACATTATTTGTTAAAGGGCATTTGGAGTGCTGTTATTAGAAATTTTCACCAGATAAAGTGGTAAATTCTTCTTTTCGATAGTCGACCTCCTTGTTGCAAAAGTTTTGCCATAGATCAATTAAATTTTTGGTGCAGCTTCCTTGAGCAGCTGAAGGAGACCAACCATATCCTCTCAGGAGTCGAGACCTTTCAACAGAAGTAAGGAACTTCCCCACAACTCTGCGGACTTTTAGCTGACTTAAAGTTAAGCAGTGCTTTGGTTTTAATAGTTAATTATTTTTCGTTAACTCTTTTGATTTTTTTTAATTACCTCCATTCCCTACCACTCTCTCCATCACTCTTTCTTCGTCGCACAACGCTTGTGCGATCTTCATTCCCATCTCGTCACTTCGTCCTTTGTGCCACCCAGACAATATTTAATACATCGGTATAAGGGGGCACATAAAATAATGTGAACTAATCCTTTCATGAATATCTAGTCCAAATTCATGATCAGTTCTCAGAGAAAAAAAAAGTTAATAAAATACGACGCATTCAAAAAAACTGCCTCTTCAGTATAAAAGCTTAGCTTATAAAAGCAGAACTTCAAGTCCAAGCTTCAATCAGTGTTCATTAAAAGCTCCCTTAGTCTTTTCTTAAATACCAAAAGTGAGTTTGCTTTCTGAACCATTTCTGGTAGATTGTTGTATATACCCAGAGCATCATTTGTGGCATCATGCTTAAGTCGATCCGTTCTGATAAAAAGTATTACGAATTGATCTGCATTCTTCGCATGGGTTGATATTTGATACCTTAATTAATGGAGTTCGGTCCGATTTCGAAATCGCTTACTTTATTTTCGGCTGTCAATAGCCGAACCATATCTCCTACGCTTTGTCCGAATACATTTATTGGTGGAGTTTTTTCTGCCTTGTTGCTGGCTTTTTCCGAGGAACCAGCAGAACTGCGAGTTGGTTTCTTCTTCTTATTTTTATTTTTTAAATATTTAATAAAATTTGTATTAGTATCCTTATCGGTATTAACCTGCGACATTTTCATTGCTTTTCCCAGTTCTTTCAGCGTGCAAAATGGTTTTGACTATCGATAGTGCCATCAGTAGCTAGAATTTCTTCCGGGATCACTTGTTTCACACTTTTCTTCGCCTTTGTGCCGTGTTGCACTTAATTTTGCGGCTTCATCCCCTTCATGATTACATCTTTCAGGGGCTGTTTCTCTGGCTTTTGTTCATAATTTTCTTTCCAGAGTTTGATCATTTTCTCATTGTCTTCTATTATTTGTAGTTTGCATCCGCCATCTGTTGAGTTTTCTTGGTTATGCTTCTTTTAATTGTTAACTATCACCATCTTCACATTTAACATTTCCCCATGTTCCCCCAATGGTGGAAGGCACCGGGCTGCTCTTCCATACCAGCGGTCCCAAAGTGGTCTTGAGGTTCTTTACTTTTCCTTACGTATCGAAGTAAAATTATATTTGAATCGATTGTTTTGACAATCTAGGCCTTTTCCAATAAAAATTAACTTTGGACTGACGTTTGAAAAATTAATTTGATTTTTGAAGACTTTTGACAGGAGCAATTAAAAACTCGTCTGTACGTAACGAATGGTAGACGTAGAATCCCACCAAGATGTCGTAAAACCATCATAAAGTGAGTCTATTTTCGCAGTCATAAGGATTATTGAATTGTGATACAATTCAATGACCTGCCACACAGCATACTTTACGCTCAATTGAAAGATGATGTATGGTATAGAAATTGATAACTATGCAGTAAAATATACTGTCGATACATTCAGTGACGGCTTGCGGGTTTCACTAAAATGGGAGCATATACTTTGCGACACATAGTACAAATCGTAGCACTACGATCCTCTTCAAGCCTTTGCTTTCTACAAAAAGCACCTTCAAAGGTCTCGGTCCATTGAGCATGTCCTCCGATTTTCCAAGTCAGAGTAGTGATGAACTGTTTTCGTTGACAAAGGCAAATCAGCGTTTCATCGCTTTCCCCACTGCTCTCTGCCCTTCATTTCCCCCAACGAATACCGTTCCGTATACGTTCTTCATCCATACGATTCACGTGGCCAGCTCATTGCAGCTTTCACAGTCTTACAACCGTTGAGACCTTCAGCTCATCAAAAATTTCATACATCTCTTGGTTGTATTGAATTCATCATAGGTTTCCGTTTAGCCTCGCTATAATGATTCGCCTAAGGATTCGCCCCTCAAAGGCATTCATATGTTTGCAGATGCTTGAGTTAGGATCCATGTTTCATATCTATAGCATAACACAGGTCTTATCAGAGATTTGTTAAAATTGAACAACATACGAGTATTTTATTCGCGGGCTGTATTCTTCGGCGTATTTCGTCTCTTTCATTTTCGGTTTTAGGTATTTTCGCGCCGAAATTAATAAATTGCCCATGTTTTCGATATAGTATTCAACAAGTATAATATTTTGAATATTTGAGGTGTTTTTCTTCAACTGCATCATGAGCTTTGTTTTATTCTCATTGATTTCTGGCCTTACTAGTTTTGCTTCATTGTCGAGTTTCAGAAAGAGTTGTTAACAAGTGTGAAAAAATATTGTGTCATCCGCATAGGCTACCACCTGGCTCGACTTGTATAGTAATGCACCCCTTGCATCAACCCTCCCTTAAGACATATTTCAGAGCCAAATTGAATAACAATGGGGCCAAGCCGATCTCCCTGCTTTAGTCCGATATTATTGTCAAAGGTATCGGCGAGTTGGTTATTGATGCAGACTTGGGAGTTTGTTGACGTGATATTTATTTTGTTAAGATGGACTAATTTTGCTAGGATACTAAAGCAAAGTCGTATGCTTACTTAAAGTTAACGAAAATTTAGTGTTCGTTTCTGTTTAACTCCCAGCATTTCTCTTAAACAATTTGTATATTGTCGATCTATCTTTATAGTTTTCGCTCTGTAGCTTGTCACCTTTTTGAGCTTCACAGGAATCTCAATGCCCGGCACCTTATTATCATCCAGAGCTAGAGAGGTCTATGGAAGCTCTCCTGGAACATCTATAGGCTTCGAAGTTCCAGACCTTTGTGAAGGATTCAGGAGGTTATTGAAATATGATGACCATCTTTCTTTTTTCTACCAATGTCATTACGGCAGAGCATGGTCTTGAGTTGCCAACTGTAATGATTTTCATTTCCCGAAGGAAATCTGAACCGACCTCTCATCGGTTCTAGACGTGAAGTCTGGGAACGTGACAATGTACTGTACCAAGAAGGTCAACAAGTCCACACACTCTAAGTCTACCCCGAGATGTCTGCTGGCTAGCAAGCTAGTTCGGAAAGGAGTTTCGGTCGCGGGTCTTACGCGAGCAGACTAAGTCCAAAATACGAAAATTCAGCCACCAGTTCACATGCATGATTTAAACGCGTCGAACAAATTCCATTGACTCTACTCTAAAATGCATCCTCCCATCCCGGAGGAAATGAATGAAAACAACCGCCAAACATGCAAACACGAACTGTGGCACCGCGTACCGACGCAACGCGAAACCAACCATTCGCGGATTATATGAACCCTAGCCTCTTGGCGGCATACTTACCGTTCCCCGACATTCTGCTGCTGGAAAAGAACAGTTTTGCTGGAAGGAAAGATTTGGTTAGTCTAGCAATTTATTTTATTCAATTTTTTCTTACCATAACTTGATTTCATTTTAAATTTACATTAAATTTCTTCTCTTCACTTTTTGAACTTAATCTTAAATATTTGTTTTGCAACTACACTTTATGACTTTTCAATTTCATTTTTTTTTCATTCACCTCATAATTTGCTTGACTTGATTATTTTGTTTTTTCTTTTTTGTAATAATTATTTTTCATCTGTTTCAATTTAATTAATAAATAATAACAATATTAAAATCAGATATAATATATACATATATATACATATATATATATATATATATATATATATATATATATATATATATATATATATATATATGTATATATAATAAAAATATGAATGAAGATCACATCCTTTGCTAATTATAATGTAAAACGGGGAGAGAGGACAGGAATACTTGCAATTTTAGGAAGGAGGCGGGGAAAGGGAGTTTTCACCGATGAACTACGAAAGAAAGATTTACTAATCTCAAATAAGAACGGAAATAGTTTGTTCCTTTTCTATAAAAAGCGTTGTGTACTATCCCTGGATTCATAATAGCGAAATATGTAAAAATAGTATTTAAAATAAAAACCAATAAATTTTGGTGTTCAAGCAACACATTAATAATAAATTCTGATTACATTCATATTTGTGCGTTTTTTGTTTTGACCGCAACTTAGTCTATAAGGAGAAAAATCTTACTTTTTAGCAAAACAAATTACTACCTAGTACATTATCAATTTTCATTTCGAAGCTGCTGTCACAGATACGAGTTTCTAGCGCCGTTTCAGTGACTGCGATTTTTTCGCGGAAACACTGATGAATTTCGCAGACATTTCAACAGCGTTTAATGAAATTTGACAAATTTTATAGTATTCACTTACAAAAATCTCTAAATTTAATTGCGAATTTGGTATCCAAAATTTTAATTGTATTCTTTAATTTTCTTTGGACACGCTTACATCTACGGTTCACAGAGACGAGTTTTCGTTAAGCGATTTAGTATTACACAAATTTCACTAAGTTCGATTATCATCAATGTTTAACTTTAAATACGAAAAATTCAAAATTCAGCCCATCGGACATGAGTGGAAAGTGCACAATTAAGTCCATAACTTCAGGTATCACATTGCAAATTTTGTGAAAGCTAGCTTTTGTTAAATATTAGAGGTATAAAAATATCCATTTGCCGATTCGTTACATATAGAAAACATTTTTTTTTAAATGCCAAAACGTACGTATACAATTGAAATTCGGATTTTATGTCGTTAAGTAAATCACATGAATTTTGGGGCAGTAAGCGGACTTCTTAAAATTAAATTTCAATACCGTCCCAAAATTAATTGAAGAAGCCGTTAAACGATTTTTGTTCAAATAAAGATCGCTTAGATACACACACCGTATACATCAACACCAGTATGTTTCGTTTTATTATTTGGACTCCTATCTATAAAAATTTATATCAGAAACTGGGCCATTGACAAATGCACTTGTTTTATTATTTTCTTTTAACGAACGTTCTTATTAAAGCACATATTCTAAAAGTTAATTCTAATTTCTAACAAGAACGATAACTTTTAGAGGCATAGAATAATTTGGATAGTTTCATGTTTCTGTAATTTAAAGGGTGGTTACTGCATGAACATCTCAATGTTCTACTTTCGGCCACAATTTGAAAATGAGGTGATTTTAGTAATTATTTTATATCAGTTACTACGAGATTGAAAAACTTTCGTACTATTTAATTAACTGCAGAAAGCAATACAATTAACTGCGGAAAGCAATACAAGAGTATAGACATGGTAGTGAAATTGTCGAATTGGTTTATACTCCATTTCAAATGAAATGCAGAATTTAGTAGGCGTAAGGAGACTAATGTTCAGCGTCAAAGCTCCAAGTAATCGGAAGAATAATATTCAAGTCTTTTTGATATGATTGAAAGTTACGGTAGATGCGACCTACGTACCTTACTCCTTTGGTCTTAAAGACAATCTAATGAATATTTATCCTAAATTTGTTGTTTTTGTTGTACGTATGATTTTGGCATCAATATCACATTTTAAGTCTTCATTCCTTTTCTTAGTTTGGTTTAGAAGCGTTGAACTTGAAGAAAATGATAAAGTGAAGAATTTGTAAAGTTGTCAGTTTGAACACTGCATGTTGTATTACGGCTGAAGAACTTTTATTTTACGCTCGATGCTCGATTATTTTGGGCACTCTGCGCAACAGCACAGATGGCCGCAAGGACGGCTAGAAAGTCGACAAAATCCAACTATTAACCTCACTTTTTCAAACAAAGTATACCTTCTTTTTCTCCTTCTCGACCGGAGCTACTTTCCTAACCTGTTCCTATTGCAATGAATGCAATTTTAATGGGGGTCGATAATCCACTTAACTGCCACCACACCGAAGAAAGACAAAATTACAGCCGCCAATCAATCGATCACTCAAGGTTCCGCGTTTCTTAGATTTCGCGAGCGAATTTCTTTGACATCGAGAAACGTAATACGCGAAGCACATGTGCACGAATCTTGACATTGATGTTGTCAATTGCTCGAGAATAATTTAAAAGTCGCACCCGAACTGTCGATGTCAGCGGTGTAAGGCATGTGGATCGGCTGGTCGGCGTCAGTGGCGTAGGGCGCCAAGAGCGAGGTTATTACGCAACCTTGTATCAGGCTTTTCACAACTTTTCATGCTTGGCTTGTTGCTCGCTACACTGACACCCATGCATCTCAATTGGTCATAGCATTTCGTTTTCTTAATTTTAATTTTCTTTGTCGCTACTCTTCGGCAAATTGTTTGTACGCCCGATTTTTTGATCCAATGCATCCTGTCCCTCATTACTTAACCAATAATTTCTTCTTTAGATGTCCGATCGTATGTTATGCTAGGGTCTTGATTGTCACTTTCTTTTCCAAACACAGCTCGTTGTTTGTTTTCAGGGATGTGTTTTATGGGATGGGAGCCAGCTGGTTGTCGATAGTCCCCATGAACATTTTTTCCACAGATGCCGTTTGTAGCCTTTTGCTCTCGAATTTATGTAGAGGACTGGTCTTCGTCGAATACGGCTTTGACATGCGGCATCGATAGGTTGATTTGATCATGTAATGATCCGAGTTACAAATTGGTTCCTCGGTATGTACGAACATCAAGTATGTAGTGTTCTACTGTTGAATACTCATAGAAAATTTATTCGTTCTTTGCAAGGAGTTTGTGAAATGTCTTTACGATGAAACACCTAGAAAATTGTTGTTATAAAAGTAGCATTATTATTGTCGAACCGTGTTGAATCGAATTCATTGACGTAGCCATATGGTATCTAACTTATCAAGCTTTATTCTATTCTAGTTTAAGATCAGCTATTTTCTCTTGAGGATAAAAAATTAAAGTGGCCTGGTAAAGTCCCCGGGGGATCGTGAGCTTTCTTGCAAGCAAGGGAAGGATTGGAGACAAAATCATTTGGATGGCGTTGACCATTGCAAAATACACACAGAAAACTATACTCTATTTCTTAAAATTGGCCTTTCCTTTTCCTCTCAGGTGACTCGGCATATACAAAAAAATGTACCAATAAGACGCATTTGAGTTTGAGCCATGAAGAGTCGAGGAGAAATCCATTAAACACATTAATTTTGCATAGAATACTGAATTTATTTGCCATCAATCACGGTAATTTCAAAGTTTTTGTCGGCGTTCTATAGCTTTGAAAAACTATTTGAAGGATGTTTGGAAAACTTATAAATAGAAATGGACGCATGGCCTGTATATAAATTACTGATAATTTCAGAAACAAACAAATGCCTATCTTTAATTTCCAATGGCAATTTGCATTCTCATCAATCAAATCAAGACATGTGTGAAAACTGACGCACGATTCGATGGTGGTAAGTTTTGTCTGCATCTTAATGACAAATTAATTCGAGCCTACGATTAATAAAAATGTTAATTCGAACAGCACTCATGTTGAACATGCAATAAATATGGAAATAATCGCAATGTCACATCTCAGATCCGGTGCGTAGATACGCAAGCAAGCTCTGCATCTTCAGTCACGTGAATGATGGGAAAACGCGACTCAAGTCTATCGAACTTGGAAGCAGGCCTCGAAGAACGAAATTTAGATACACTGTTAAAACTTAATAATCCATCGCGCTAACGCCACCAGCCGGTATGCTAAAACCCTTTATGAAGGGCCTCTCGCTGAAATGTTTACGCACTCACATATGATAATTAAGCTAAAATTGAAAACGTGCTGTAGGCCAACGTGAGATATTACTCCGGAAGATAATGTTGAACTATTGACTTGAATATTTAAATATTTGAATGCGTGAAAATGTAACTACTATTACCGTTTGCCTGTCAATGGTAGCTCGTCCAATTTTAGCGCGTAACGGCCAAACACAAAACCACAATATAAGCCAACTCAGACAGTGGCTTTTGTTATCCAAGGACTTGTGCATTTTGTCTCGCGTCCATATACGAGTATCTTTAGACCAAAGTCAAGGCGAAAGCTTTTAACTGTCCTTGCGACTCGTATGCAGTGCATAAATCATTGTGTTTTGGGTATCAGGAAGACAGTTTGTCTATTTCAGCAATGGTGTCACGGTTTCTAACAGTGGTGTTCCGTGTTTGAATTTTCTTCACTGCGATCGAGACCAAATGAAGGTTTTACGTTAAATAGAGGGTCCAAGTACTCAGATGCACTTAGCCCTCGAAAATTGTCAAAGAAAGTGAAAAACATTTATTCAAATTAAATATATATCAATTGAAGGCATTCACGTTCAGTTTCCGGAAGTTGGGACTAATAGAGCAACATCTAGAGGGCTGAGATGATCGAAATATTTCACACGAAAAGTCGTCATGGAAAAGTTTTGAGTCATGAGAAATATTTTCTTTTCAAATGATGCAATGCAAATATCGTACCAGGAATAATCAGTAAGCAGTTCATTTCGTAAAATTTATGTGGCCTGGAATCGAGGAAAGGCCTCTAGCAATATTAAATTCAATGGCAATGCAGAGTAGATGATAATCCATTATTAACGAATGCATTCATATCCAGCATAGGGAATCTTTATTTTCCACAGCCAAATATACCTTGAATAATATGCAGATACATTGGGTAGCAGTCGTGGTAACATGTTTTTAATTTTGCCTCCAATTTTATTAAAAATTATTTTGCAGAAGCCATCAAATGAATTTTGTTAAAAAGCTATTTATTTCTTGCTTCCATAAAGGAATGTTTTCTATTTATTTTTATATTTTAATATGAAAAACAAATTCTGCACGTTAATTATGTTCGTCAAGGGAGCAGCAGTACAAAATATTTAATTAGAAATATATAAAACTCAGCGGTGGAGATTACATATGGTATTTTACTAAATAATCTAATGGGAATTCAATAAAACTAGACTACGGGACACGAAAACGCATAAGCTTATATAGGGTTTTCCAATAAGAGGTGTTGTTTTGAATAGATCTTGTGATTTAACACCTTGCGACTTTTTCTTTGGGGCCACGCGAAAGAAAAGGTCTACGCCAACAGCCCAGCGTCGATTCAGGATCTCAAAAATGGAATTCGTGAGGCTAACGAGGACATAGGGCAGCCACTTTGCGATTTGGTTATGGAAAATTTCATGAAAAGGATATGGTCCTGTAAGCGCGTCTTGGTGGTCATTTGCCTGATGTTATTTTTCACTATTAACAACATACCTTCCTCTTTATAATGAAATAAACATCCGATCATTCATATTAAAAAATTGCATTTTTCTTTTAATATCAAAATAACACCTCTTATTGGAAAGTCCAATATTTTTTCAGTAATTTTGCCGAATGTAGATAAATAAGGCGGTGCGAGCCATAAACTATGTTTATTGTGCCATTTGAATACTTGCAGGTTAATAAAATTGGTTAAAATGCCATGAAAAGAATTAATACCAAAGACATATAAATAAATGGACGAGCAACGAGAATCTGTGCACTCGTCCATGTGGGAAGCAAATTTAACACATAAATAAGATATAAATAGCTTACGCTCTCGAAACTATATGATTCCCTCTGCTTCTCCTTCCCCTTTGTTTCCAGACAGGTTTTTCTTTCCTCTCTTCAGAAAAATCACTTCCCCCACTGACACCCGCGCACACCTATAAAACTTCGTTTCACGTGCACACGATCGCGCCTTCGTTATCATTCATAGAACAGTTTGAGTACAACACAACAAACGTTCTCTCACAGAAAACTCGAACGTCAAAGCTGATTAAATTCGTAGAGGCGAGAAAACTCATGTGTCAAAGCCAATGGAACATTCGTAAGTTTTTAATAAAAAAAAAAAGAGAAATAAAGTGCCGATTTCGTACACGCGATCTTCAAAATTAGAAACTTTATAAACGGGAACGTTTTGGAGTGAATTAATTTCAAAAACAAAAACATATCACTTCAAGCCTCAGCTTCACACAACTTTAGCGAAGGTTGCTATTTGCTTCGGCTCTCGCGACCGGTTGCGGATCCAGTACTCTCTATATCCATGGGTAATACTATGGAAGTGGCGTCAAATCTATTTTTCCCATTTCTATTTATTGCTACTAATCGTGGCTTGAAAAGGAAAGAATCGATTTAGCACTGTTTGGATTTCATCTATTCTCAGGCATTTCCAAGTAGGTACTTATTTTCTTTTTTAAAAAAGTGTTAGTCTTCTATTGTTTTCGATTAGTAAGGAATCCTTTATTAGTTATATATTAAATTTCGGTTTCAAACATATATGTAAACCACTTGCACGTCAATACCATATTTAAAACAAAAAGTTGAAATTTCAATTTTTTCACTTAAATTTTTAATACAGCTAAAAATACAATACAATCTAGTAAAACGTTTTCTAAGAAAAGTTAACAATATCTTTTAATCATGTTGACATTCAGAAAAGTTTTTATTGATCCAATGAAGTTTGTGATCGTTAAATAATTTCACTTAGCCAACAATACCAAATTTTGTATCAGTGCACATTTGGTTTCCTTGTTAAGACCTAATAGTACCGAACGAATCTTCAAAATTTTGAAAGATAAGCTTCAGATGTAACTTGCCTACAGGGTAAAAATATAAATCAAAAACCAATTTACGTCTTCGTAATTTGATAAGATTCTATAAATTATATTCAAAGCGACAGAGTGCTTTTTCAAAGTCTAGTCCAAACCCAATTATCCAGAGAAAGGGCTCACACTTTTCAATTACCAAGTTTTTAATAGAAATTAAGTCCCATGATTTCCAGTCACACAGTTCATAAAGCAAGTTTTAAAATATACTCAAAAATTTAATGGCTCACCTGGCACTCTAAATTTAAATAATATTCAATCAAAAATTAAGTGAAAAAATAACGACAGCAAAAAAAAAACAAGTTGGGTTCGTATATTGCCTCTCCCTGTGCGCCCCTCAAAGCAAAAAGTATAAAATCAAGACCTGTTTTGAAAAGTTCTCATCAAGACCTTTCATTTGATACCCATATGGCTACCTTTGATGATTATTTTTTTTCGGAGGTCACTCCCCTATAAAAACCTTATAACATTTTTTCGTATTTGAACTTTGAAGAGAGCACCACTTTACACCTGAATACAAAATTTGATGTTTCTAGCTTAAGTATGTTGCGAGAAAAAGTGCTGTAACAATTTATTAGTTTTGTAAAATTATTTTACAAAACCCTAAAAAAACCTCGAATGACCACGAATAATTTAGTAATTGCAATTTAGCCACCAAAGCCCAGACTGTTTCATCTCAGCCTGGGCAGCCTCAACATATCCTATTGAAACCGTTGATCTTATGAGCTCAAATCAAAACTTTTATCAAATTTTGCCAAGTAAGTTCCCATGACTCATAATCGTAAAATTTTGAATAATACATTGGAAGTTTCACAATTTGGAACATGAATGAAATAATTCTCGGTTTATATTAAAAACTGATGTAAGACTTCCTTGAAATGCTCAATCGTTAGAGAGCTAACATGTTGAAATTTTTTAATCAAGTATTTCCAAGTTAAAAGGTGAAAAAAGTTTGTATTTGTCTTGGTCGGTAAATCGAGTTACACATTTATTTTGAGAATCAGTCATAAATCGTGATTGAAGGCCTGCTAATTTACACTCCGAAATCGCTGGACCATTTGTTACGATGGTATAAATTCAAAATGTTGGGTTTCAATGAAAAAAGTATACAATATATGCTTAGTTTTGCTTTACCGGATGTTAAATCTTATGTATTTCTTTCACCACACATACAATTTTCTTCGTTCGATTTTAGGATAAAGTTCATTTAATGTGTAAATTATATATAAATATTACCGTATCTATGAAAATTAAATCACTACAAAAAAACATGAATACAATGCATTACTAAATTTATAGCTTCGGTCTTTCCATTTCGTTTAACCTGACTGGGTATAGGACCCGCATCGATGGCAGGCTCCTCCACTAAAATGAGCTAACCATCGGGCGCGCTCTTTCTTTTTGTTTGCTTAACAGGGGCTCTTGCCGAGTAGGTGGCCTTCCACTCGCGTGCCTATTTATGGCATAGTGCTATGTGATTCCCTCACATAATACTATGACATCGATTTGCCACGTTTATACTTTTCATTTAAAGGAAAAATTCATTCAAATTATGTTTGTATGAGTTTTTCACTCAAATGAAAAATATGGCCACGCTTACATTTGGATCTTGATCCGGTTGGGAGGGTGCAAGGGGGCGCCGCTTCAATCTGTATACCCCACTCTTATTTGTGCGCCATAAGTATCGTCGGTAATGACGAAGTCTCTGCTAGCCAGTCTGTTTTTGCCTGGCCCAATTTGTTCTTCGAACAAGCGTTTCAATCCTTAGTAAGTTACCTCGGCCTCGACACCAGTCGATCGGCATTTTTCCATGTTTAATGCATGAATGCGAAATTCTTTTGTAGTGGGTCATTCATGCCTCCTCAGAGAAGGCCAATCTCTGCGTATCTCGATATCCTCTTCCGCTGAGGCAGTAGACCATCGCTGCAGTCTTGAACGGACATTATCTATACCTATTTCACTACACAAAGGCGAAATTGAACGAATTTAAGTTCGGATTGCTTCAACACCCACCCTACTCACGAGACCTAGCTCCGAATGACTCTTTTTTGTTCCCCAACTTGAAAAAATTTCTGGGTGGGAAAAATATGGGTCAAAGATCGAGGTTAAAGAAGCAGTAAACCTGTATTTTTAAGGTCTACTTAAGGAATTTTTTCTGACGGTCTGAAGGGTTGGGAAAAGCGTTCGACTAAATGTATTGACTTGTGTGGAGCCTATCTCGAGAAGTAAATTTTTGTTTGGCCTGAATTATTTGTTTTTCTTTCAAAGGCTGGAAACTTCTCAAGTTACTCTCGTATTTACTGCAGACCTTCCAACTCTGCCTCCAACAGAAAACTATCACCATACGTTGATAGTACCTGTATATTTAATACAGGAAGACAAGAGTCATCAGTTCAAAGTTGCAACGGTCAATAAATATTTTATTGGAACAATTACTATTTGTCACTAGGAAAATATGCAAACTCCACAGAGACATATTATTGATAATGGTACTATAGACTGGACACCATCAGCCAAATACCTTGAACTTCCATTCGACAAGCTCGCATGGAGTAACATATACAGAATAAACGGAGAGACTGCATAATACTTATCTCCTCTTTATAACGTCTCATTAAACCCAAAAGGCTTAGCCTTAAAATGTAGTGCTCATTTACAAACAGATTATACGACCGATGCTACTGTAAAGTAGTTCTCCTTTCTAACCAACAAAAAAGACATTTCTACGGCCAAAGCGTGGTACTGATCATATCACCTTCACGAGTGCCGATACATTCGATTAAGATAATGAGATATCCTTAGCTTGTATTATTTTCATAAAAACGCAATTTTTTATTTTTTTTGACTATATATATTTCGGAAGTAAGTTGCTCCTTTCTTCAGTGTCAGTTATAAATCATGGGAAAATACATACAGTATAATGAGATACTCTGGCTATCTGTAAGCCGAAAGGAGCTGCAGTGCTAAAGTAAAAAATAAATAAATAAAATAAAAGTGGAAATTACATATTTTAATTAAGTTCATAATCAAAGCAAATATTTTTCTTCACAACGTTGATATGGCATTGACCGTTACAGTCTGCCATGGAAAATTAATTGATGTTGTAACTAATTTTCAACATAACAAAGTCCCTCTTGACCCAACCTTTTGAAAATAAGGTAGAAACTAATATTTCGTGCTTTTTGAGAGATTGCACTGCATCAACAAAATTTGCATAATATATTGTATATATTTCTTCCAAATTTCTTCAGGGCTGATTGGATATTGAGCAAATAACTGGAGGAAAGATCTCAGGGAAAGTCAACGACAATACAGGCGATTATTTTACGATGTTATCACAATAAAAAGTAAATTTGCAAATTCCTTGCGCGAGTATTGCATAGATTTTGTAAAGTTGGATACTTCCACTACAACTTTAGAGCAATACTTGAAGACGTGAAAACAAAAACCCAGTAGTAGTATTGAAAGTATGGGAGAAAGGCAGTGGGATTTCCACAGCAAGGCTCCGAAGAATACCGCCCCACTACCACAAATATGAATGGCTCAATCGACGTTTGCGCGATTGCTGATTGATAATTTTTGCAAAACAATCTGAAGTTATTGCAAATATGCAACATTTCATTATAGAAATTCACCTTGTAATTAGTTTTGGCTCTTTTGACTCGAACACTTGTGCTCCTCCGGCGACTGGTCAATGCCTGTTGACCCTTTGCTTGAGAGCATTGCGAAACCCCTTTGCTGGTAAAACCACCACTCGCAGTTCATTAGACGCTCTCATAAGTGATGGAGACTTTCTACAAACGGATTCCCTGCAATTTAGTTCGAGCGAGCTTTTGTATTCTTATTGTGCAAACGAGTGATGGAAAATTATGCTTTCAGCGTGGCACCTTTTGAACCAACGTAAACAATTTGTATTGGTGTAAAATTTTACTGCATCTGTATAGTAAATTTATCGGCCATTTACCTATGGTCATTTGGTATTAAAGTATGAATGGACGCTTTGATTATTATTGGTTTTACGTAATCTCTGCATAGTCAGATAGAAGTGAACAAGCCATACCTATTTGGCCAGTGTGAACGCAGAAAGTAAATCCACTCATGCACAAGTCTTCCTATACATGCTCGTAAACGAGACTCAGATCGCAAAACTGATTCATGTAAAAGCGAGAAATGACTTTTTACTTGGTTTTGTTTTCAATCAAGTACAACTTGATATGTTTTCGGTGGAGCGAACTAGTGCAATGTAAGTGAAGTTGAGGTAGGCTCTGGGGCAAATACGAAAACGACGAGGACAGGATACCTGTCTAACAACAAGTGTACTGCATTTATGCATGCACATGAAACTTAAGCCATTGAATTAGATACGCGAGTTTCCCGGAAGCAAAGCTACTTCAAACACACCTATGAAAGGATTGTTATTCTTATCTATTTTACTGCTCTCTTTAAATGAATAATCTTTGGAAATAAACGTTAGAGATAGATTTTGTAATTGTGAATAAAACAATAAAATTTATTGAAGCAGGATTAATTTGTAATGTAATGAATTGGTTACCAAAGTTGATTGTTAGAATACTCTTTTAAGTGGTTTTGAATTGAATAATTGCGGCATATGTTATATTGAAAACAGTGTTTCATAATTGAAATTTTTATTCATTTTTGGAGTTAGGGGTCCAAATGCAAAAATAGAACGCTTGTAGGATCACTCGTGTGTCTGTTTGTCCGTATGTTACATCCATTGCCTTGAACCTACGGCATCGATTAAGGTCAAATTTGGTTCACATCTGAAGTCTTGTGACCCAAAGACGCACGTGTAAATTTAGTAAATGAATTTTAACAAGCTGAGTAGGTAGTGGAATTCTCCAACCAGTAGCGCTTTGCAGCCACTCTAGGATTTCTAACATGAATCAATGACTTGAATTATGAATCCGTTGAATATACACAAAATCGTGCGGTTATATACAAAAATTCTTTAATAAACACAAAACAGCCGCAATTTTGTTTCATCTTCAATAAATTTTCTGAGCGCTCGGCCAATAGAACACATTTATAAAAAACACTTCTCTTGAAATTTTCATGAAAATCTGAAGAAAATTTTCCGTGCATTTAGCCTCCCTCTGAGCTCCTTGTATCATAAAATGACTTTTTTGTTCCAGATTCTAAGAGTTATAATCAAGGCCTTCCGTTATACACCCCACTCAACTACCTTTGATAAAAACATTTTTTAAGGTTCGATAAGACTGTGATGATTTTGCTTTATTTATATAATAATAGCAGACAATCAACAAATGGCCAAATTACAAAAAGAAAATGATGAACTATGGCTAGAGACACACTCCTTCAAAGATCTATTCAAGAAAGGGATGAAGCCTCAAAAGACGCAGTCGCAAAATCAATGGCAACAGGTAACAAAGGCGAAGAAAAGTGCAAAACGAGCAAATCTAGAAGAAGTTCTAAGTGCTGATGGCACCAATGAGAGTCAAAACTATTAATTAATTAATCGAAGAAATGGAAATTGAAGAAAACATCGAAGGTAATTCTAACCAAGATAATGATTTAAATTTTATTCAGTATTTAAAAAATAAAAATAAGGAGAAAAAACCAGCCTGAAGTTCTGCTGGTTCCTCTGAAAAGGCTTCCAAAAACGCAGAAAAAGTTCGAGATCAAAAGAGTTAATGCCGAAAAATTAACTATCAGGATGAAATCACTCGTTGATTTCAAGTCAGCCAAAGGTGTGCTGAATTCTGGGGAGGTTCCAGCCTTCACCTATACCCCAAAAAGTGGGAAGAACCAGACCTTCTTGTTGAAGGGTTTGGACTGCGGAGAGGATACGGTCTATCTCCTTCAGGTGCTCAAAGAGTCAAAGCCTTTGCGACAAGAAGGTTGACCATTGAAAGGAAGAATTTACCATTTTAGCTGGTATAAATTACTAATAAGAGCAGTCCAAGTGCCCTTCAATAAATAAGGCACTTGGATTTCAGAGTGGTGAAGTGGGAATGCGTCCAGAAAAGAAAAGCCAATCAGTGTTACTGGTGTCAAAGATTTGGTCATTTGGCTGCCAACTGCGCCGTGCACTACCGGTGCGTCAAATGTAAAGAGGTTCATCCTCCCGGTGAGTGCAAATTGGCTCAGACGGAGCCTAAAGAAAAATTATACTGCGTTAACTGCGGTGTTTTTGGTCACCCAGCATTATATTGAGGATGCTCCCGATATCAAGATGCAAAAGTTAAATTTGCCCCAAACAAAAAAAAACACAAGTACACTGTAGTGCCATACCTTCCAGCTTCGTCAAGTCCGGAGTATCATTTACACTCGCTGTCAGAGAACAAGCAGAAAATGCTGCAAATAATGTAAGTGGCAATAATGAGCTGCTTCTCAAAATTTACTAACAGCTAAATTCTTTATCACAGAGAAACGACAAACAAGATTCAAAAATTAACTTTATTTTTCAGCGTTTAGGTCTTTCAAATGCCTCAAAATAACTTGTCATCCAGTCACATTCCCATGAATAAGACTCGTCTCATGTCGATCAACGTCACCTCTGTTGTTACTCTACATCGACGTGATTATCTCCTTGAATTCATTGTTAAGCAATATCTTAACATCATACTTCTCACTGAAACCCACCTTAATTCATGGCACGTCACGGCATTCAATCATTTTGCATTCGTAAGAAACCATAGGGTAAACGGTGATGGGGAAGGTGGCACTGGGATATCGATGAGAAGACCCTATTATTTACAAAATATTGAAAAAGTCGAATTCAAAAGCTTCGAATTTCTTGTAGTGTCCGTTATCGAAATTTCTCTGCGAGGTGGGCATAGCCTATTCGTTATCTCTGCCTATGTAATTGGTCAAAATGTTCTCAAGTTCAAGGAGGAGCTCAATTCCTTGTTTGAAATGCTTGACTTGAACAGGGTGCATAATTATTATATTCTTGCCGGTAACCTGAATGCCAAGCATATATTATGGCTGAATGCCACCAATAATCCCAGATATGTATTCCTGAAATCGTGGATAACAGAGAATCAAATTGAAAACAGGTGCAACCTATATGGGTCGGAGCTCCCAACATACCCTAGGATAAATTTATATTTGGACCTCTGCATTGTTGACGTAAGACTTGAATTCAATTTTAATAGTCCTCAACGGAAACTGCAGTTGCTTCCTTACGATATCGACCATAACGCAATCGTAATGCAAATCAATCATCAAAGGGATGATGTCTTCCTCATTCTAGTTCAACATGATAATCATCAGTTGAATTAAAAAAAAGGATTGGGGAAAGTTTCAAAAGAAGTTTAATCGAGAGTTCCAAAAGCAATGTCCTCTTTCTGATGATGGCAACGCTTGCTCAATGGATCATAATGACAGGAATCTAGCGAACGATGAAATAGATCTCTATTTGTCGAAGTTAGAGATGTTGACGTTGGAAACGGTTGAAAAAGTAGTTCCCAAGGTTAAACATCGAAACAATATGGAAGGATATGCAACACCGACCATTGCAAGGTTGAAACGATTGAAAAGCCTTCTTCTCACATGCGTCAACAATATTTATCGACGATTTTTGGGCTACAACCATTCCTCGTTGAATTTGCTGAAATTAAACCTGAAGAACTTCTGGAACTTATTCCGTTCATACTTCAGGAGTGAGGTCAGTAATCAATGGGCGGAAAAACTGAGGCTTGGCTTTACCACAAAAGTGAATGGCTTATTTCGTAAGAAGTATCGAGTGAAGGTATCGAATCTTGGAGTCACTAGTGATGAGATAAATCTTTTCGATAGGGCTGGTGTTGTATAAACTTGCCCTGATTGGAACACATTTTGAATTGGTTCATCTACGAAACTCTGAGAGAGGGAATGAAATATTTTCAGAGGTCGTTGAAGCAAAAGTTTCTGGCTTCAAATCAAGCCTGAACGGCGAATCAATTCTTCATTTCAGTGAAACATTAACATCTGACCTCATACCGAGCTTGAATATTATTGATTATTTTGTCAGCTATGAAGACTTGTGTTTCATATTTGGTGGGATAAACAATAAGAAATCATGTTGTACTTACGGTATTCCAAATATAGTTCTCGGACATTTGCGTGAGGTTGCTATTAGAAATTATTGCATTATGTGCAACAACATGTTGAGCAATTCATATTTCGCAAATAAGTGGAAAAAGGCTAAGGTATTTCCGATCTTGAAAAAAGGAAAAGAATCATCGAGTCCTAAAAGCTATCGCCTAATATGCTTGCTGCCTAACATCAGCAAGGCGTTTGAAGTGATACTCAACAATGCATTACACGCCCACATTGGGAAATATGAGTTGATGCAACATTGCCAATTTGGTTTTCGTGCCGGGTATTCCACAATACATGCGGGGCAGGATCCTTAGACACCTTGTCACCATGATGTGCAATATGTTATAGGGGAAATCGTTTGTTGTAACTGATGGAAATCTGACGACAATGCATGACTTCAAGTTCTTGAACGGTCTACAGCAGGGAACAGTTACTGCGCCTCTGCTTTTCTCAATATTCATTCGCAAGCTATTGAACGGCTTTGATTTTAACGTCTCGCCAACGTGATCATTGGTAGCGTTTGCTGATGATCTGATCATCTATACCGCAGACCAAAAAGGTACAATAGTTCAGAGCAATCTACAAAAAATGTTCAATGATATTCAGCTCTACACCGACAATTGGCAAAAAAAATTCAATGCACAGAAGTGCTTCATTCCAGATACATTGATCAAAAGGTCAAAATCATCTGTTACAAGACCCTGATTAGACCAGTTTTATCATATGGATGTCAGATCTGGTACAACCAGAGTGCAACTACTATGGGAGGATTAAGAGTTTTCGAAAGGAAATGTCTTCGTGCATGTACTGGTTTGTACAGGAAGCCTGAAACGGATTGGAAGCATTATATGTCGAATAAAAGAATTTATCAAACTGCTAAAGTAACAAGAGTCGATATTCTTCTTCGGAATCATATCGTAAGATCTGTAACTGTGAGTGAAAATCCCTGAATTTTACAGCCGTTCCACCCTACAGACGGGTATATTGTGACTTGTCTCGATGCTAGATTCGTTGAGGCTGGTCGAGCTGAGACGGAGCAACTTAGGTCGTGGTGGCTGAATGACAATGTCTAAATTATTCGTGTTTATTTTCTGTTTTTTGTGTTTTTTGGTTACTTAGTTTTTAGTTTCATCTCATTATTGCTACATCTAGTGTTGTTATTTATTTGTATTATAAATTAGGGATACATTTTAGTATAAGATAACGTTTATATTAGGTGTAGGATAAAAGTTCACCGTTGTGTTAGTAATATATAATTAATTTGTGAATAATGCTGGTTGGTTTTTCTCCTTTTTCCAATTGAATCAAAAAATATTTAATAACCTTAATTAATTTGAATTTGCTTTTGTTTTTTTTTTTCATTAAATTTGTTTCATTGATAACGTATAAATTTAGAGAGCCATTTGGGCCATTCGCCTTCAATCTTCGCGGATCTACAACTTCGTCCATCAATTTGAGCCAAGCAGGAATCTGCTTTCAGCTTTCTAAATGGAAGTTTCCCTTACGCTCTACCCTTCAACGCTTGTCTAGGAAATTTATGCTCTTCCATTCTCTCCAAATGCCCTGGTCATTGTAATTTGCATGACTGTATACGTACCGATAGGGTTGGGAGATCATAAGGATTATACAATTAGTTGCTGTAACATTGTTTCTACTCCACTTCGTGTTTTACTGTGCGTTTTGCGTGCGGGTATGTTCAGGACCATTTCAAAAACATTTGCAAGACTCCAGGTTTCATATCCATACAGCAGTATAGGTCTTATTAGTGACTTGTATATGCGAATCTTATTCTCCCTGTGAATTTCTTTCCATCTTCATATGGGAAATACTGAGAAGTCGGTTGTCATGATTTTTCTCCGTCCTTCTCGTTCGTTTGAGATTTCCCGAAGGAAATCTTAACCGACCTCTAATCGGTTATAAACGTGAAATCTTAAAACGTGCCGACGAACTGTACTCAATAGGTTAACAAGTCCGGACACCCTTAGTCTACTCCGAGGTGGTCGGAGAGGATTTCCGGTCGTAGGTGTTCCGCGACTAGACTAAGTCCGACAAACATTTTCTCAGGCACCGAATTAGATGCTCGATTAAAAGTGTCAAAATGAATTCCACCAAAACAATTCTACTCTACGTCATCTCTTTCAAACCGTACGTACAGTCCAATAGAGCAAAACAGGAGACATCACCAATCAAAACCCATGTGTTGCCGATTATTCAGCAACCCGCTGCCAGAAATAAACTACTTGAGTCTAAATTCGAATCAATCTACTGTTAATAAAACTGCGATCAATCGCAGATTATTAAAACCCTGCAGCCTCGGCGGCATACTCACCTTCCGTTTTCATTGCCTCCTGAAAAAGAACGACTATCTATTGAAAAGGAAAGATTTGATTGCTTCTGTTAATTAATTTTTTTATTCTTAATTATAATTTTTTTGCGCTTAGATCTAGAATATTAGAGATTTTTGCCTACACTTTCTAATGTAGCAGTTATTCACAATATTTCAATATTATTTCAAATTTATCCTACTATAGTATACAGTATATGCTGTGTTAAACATTTAATTTTTAAATTAAATTTTGTGTGTTAATAAAATACATACATTCATATGCAAGTGTAAATGCTTTCGATATTAATGTAACATTAGCCTTATAACACGATTTATTTCATTTGACTTCTGTTTTTCCAAATGTCACCTTTTGAATTGGGGCAGTTAACGCAACAGGTATAAACTAGTTTCTAGTGAAGTGTAAATCTAATTTTATTAGTTAATTTTCTAAATTCGATAAAAAATTTTGATTTGATGTTTTTACATTGATTTGATGTTTTTAAGTATTTATTTATTTATTTCGACCAACTTACAGACTAAAGTCCAATTACAAGATTGGTTCAAATAATACAAATAGGAAAGTACAACAAAATATATCTACTAGGCTAGGCGTTTAAAATAAAATTCTTAAGCCTATGCTTATAAATTACTAAAGATAGAGGATACGGGCCAAACACCATAGCATTGTGGTTTCTTGGCAGACGCAGCAGTGGTGAATTGTAAAATGTTTCCGTTCTTGCAAATGGAATTTGGTATGATCCTTAAGCCATTCTTCTAGAGGGATAATTAGATGTCCGCATTGTCAGTAACTCTTTGACATTTGTTTGCAACTGATGGTGGTAAAGCTTATATAGGAGAGATTCATCAAGAAAGTGTCTACGGGATGATAAGGATGGGAGGTGCAGAAAAGAAAGTCTTTCTTCATAAGATTGGTACGGGACTTTAAATTTAAAGAATAATATTCGGATGAGTCTAAGTACTTATAATGCGGTGTCCAAAATTGGGAACAATACTCGAGGATAGGCTGAACAGTTTTTATATAAAGATGTACTGAAGACAGGATATTTCCAAAGATGCAAGAGATACGAAGAACAAATCTGGAAACCCGAGAAGCACGTGACGTGATGTCGTGGATGTGCTCTTCGAACTTGAGTCGCGGGTCTAAGATCACCCCTAAGTCTTTGAACTTGGTTACTACATATAGCGGTTCATTGTGTAGGCTATACGGAAATGAGATTGGTTTCGATTTTAAAGAGAAAGTCATTTTATGACATTTTTTAACGTTAAGGGAAAGAAAATTTGATTCACTCCAATTGCATAGGACGCTCAGGCCATTTTGGAGGGAGATGCAATCATCAATACTTCTAATCACTTTAAATTTTTTTAGATCATCAGTATAGAGAAGACATGGAGCATCTATTAAAGAGGGCAAGTCGTTAAGGAATAAAAGCAGCCCCAGGATGGATCCTTGAGGGACTCCAGTCTGTGGATAGAAGGAGTGAGATAACACTCCACAGAGACTTACTCTACATGAACGATTGTTTACGTATGAGACAAGGCAAGAGAGCAAACAACCAGAAATACTAGATTGTGTTAGCTTTTTACAAAGTACGTTATGATTTACTATATCAAACGCCTTGGTAAAATCAGCATAAATAAAGTCAACCTGAAAGTGCTTATCAAGGGCTTCACCAACAATGTGAGTAAACTCAAGTAGGTTTGTAATCGTCGACCGACCTGGAAGAAAGCCACGTTGAGCAGGAGATATCGAAGAGTATATAAGTTCATAAATGTGATTATGGACTAAACGTTTTAGGATCTTCGGGAAACACGATAGAAGTGAGATTCGACGGAAGTTGGAGACACACGAAAGAGAACCAGATTTATGAATTAAGAAGACGTTGGCTGTCTTCCAGAAGCGAGGAAAAACTCCGGAGGGCAAGCTGGCGTTAAAGATAAAATTCAGAGGAATACTTAATGAAGAGGACAGAGATTTGACGAATATATTTGGAACTCCGTCTGGCCCAGAACCAATGCTTGTGTCAAGAGCATTAATTATGGACTCATTATCTGCAGGGCTAACTGCAGGAGCACTATCAGCCAGAGAAAAATGAAGAGGGAAATCATTAGAAGAGTTGGATGCCAAAGAGGAAGTTATAGTGGAAAAGAAGTCCGCGAAAAACTTGGAAATGAACTGTGTTTATCATTCCAATACATGGTGCTAGGAAAGTGCGGGGAGAACTTTAGATGATTAATATATGACCAGAATGGTTTTGACTGGTTAGAATGAAGTGGCTGCTCTACGTGCGTAAAGTAATTTTTCCTTGAGCTTTAAATTAATAATTTTGCGGAGGCAAGAGATCTAGAGTATTCATTATAAGAATCAGAATCACCAGTCAATCTAAACTTTTGGTGAAGTTTGTTCTTAATCTTCAGAGCTTCTAAGATGTCACGGTTGAGCCAAGGTGGCTCAGAGCTCTTTTTGGACCTATAAAGGGTTGTGAATTGACGGATAAGCGAGTCGAGGTGGGAATAAAATTTAGTAAGAGCTTCTTCACAATCAAGGTAGTCAAAAAATGAGAACCAATCAAGTGACAATGCGCTGTAATTGGCTTTCCAGAAGTTGAACTTGAGGGGCTGATGGCATTTAAGTGTTTTTGGAAAGCTCATGCTGATGTCCAACAACAGAAGGGGATGATGGGGGTCAGGAGAGGTGCAGGAGCTACGTAAATATACCCAGTATCAATATTCGATATTAATTTAATTGACTAAGTGAAGATTGGGAAAAAAAATCGATAGTAATACAAACTGTCGATTGGAAGACATGATATTAATAGATGATGTTAAGTCCCACTCTACGGAAGGAAAATTGAAGTCGCCACAAATAATAATACGTGAAGTGGGATGAAGTGAAAGACGATACGATGATAGTGAGTCAAATAGTGAATCATAAAAGTCAAAAGAAGAGTTACGGAGAAGATAGATGCAGAATATGAACAAAAAAGTGGAGAGAGTATTTATTTTGACAAGAACGTGTTCGGTTGTCTTGGGGATGAAAATTGTCGCAAATCTCACTCGAAAGATTTTTAGCGCCAGCAATCAGTACTCCACCACCATCAGATTTCTCTGTCAGATTAAAATCAAGGTCACTCCGCTAGACAATGTGATTTGGGAAAAATTCCGAGCTATGTATATCACTTCTCAACCAAGTCTCAGTTAAGCAAATAATATTATCATTCGTAAGAATGTATGAAACGCTAAGGCTATTTAATTTAGTCCGCAAGCCTCTTCTATTTTGATAATATAAGTTAATATTATTATAAGTTTTACATTGATTTGATGTTTTTACAATTGAAGCAAACGAATAAATAATTTTTCACTGGATTTTTCCAGTGAAAAATCAGTTTGAATATTTTTTAGGGTTTTGTACTAAAATACGTCCGTCTGTATGTCACAGCACTTTTTCCCAGAAACTATAGAGGCTACAGCCATGAAACTTTGTGGAAAGGTCAGAAGTGGTGACTTCTTGAAAGTTCAAGGGTGGGAAAATTTTTCAAACGGGTTTATGGGGGTCTCCCCATATAGGGAGGTGACCCCTCAAAAAAAATTGTTCACCATTGGTAGTCGAGTAGGGTGTCATTGGAAAGGTCTCAATGAGATCTTTTCAAAACAAGTCTTAAAATTGCCTTATGAGTACCGAGGGGGGCAGGGGAAGGGGAAATGTACGAACTTTTCGCGTACCCCCCCTCGCGATTCGACACCTTCCATCCGAAAAATCTGAAAAAAATCATGAATGTAGGCCTTAATGAGTACAACAACAACAAATACATGAGAAGTCGAAATTCACTCAACTTTGTTAGTAATAGTATGATTTATCGATTTTATGTTTTCTTGAATAAAATATAAATGGTACCCTTAAATTCAACAAAGATCATTCATAAAGATCGAATAGTATTTACCGAAGTTATAGCGATTTGAATTTTCCTGTATTACTATGGAACAATATGCCCTGTATTACTATGGAAACATATGGCTATGGAGCCATATGCGCTTTTCACTGACTTAGACACTACAGCTTTGCTGAGATTTGCATGAAAATTTCAGGAATGATAGGTATCATGAAGATGAGTACATACAATTGAAACAAGTCGAAGAGGCAGGAGAGAGCTCCTAGCAAAAGGGCTTTGTAACCATTCTAGGATTCGAAAAAATAGGCCATGAATTGATGATTACAGTATAGAGGAGTGGCCCCTGAAAAAAAATGTCATGAAAGGTAGCCGATATGAGTATCAACTGAAAGTTCTCTATGAGAGCTTCTCAAAACAGTTCTTAAACTGTGTTTTTGCTTCAGTGGGGGCACAGGGGGGAAATACATGAAAAATGTGTTTCCTCCCTCGCGAAAGGACACCCGTGATCTAAAACATCTGAAAAAATTATCAAGGGAGATATTTATGGGTATAACTATAACAAATACCTCAGAAGTCAAAATTCTTTCAACTTTGCTAATAATAGTATGATCCTCTAACATTGCATATTTCTTGATTTTATACGTTGCTGGTTACTGCATTTTGTAAGTTGAGTACAAAACCCTTCTGACATGAGCATAGGTCTGTCTACCCAACTTGTTTCTTCGCTAGAACTGCGTATATTTTGTAGCTTAAAAATTAGTAGCGGAAAATTTTGTTGATCGTTGGGTAATATATTTCAGTAGATATTTAATTATCCAAATTAAATTAACGAACATAAAATACTTTCCGCGCATGTAGGATTGAAAATCAGCTTATGAATGTTTTTGCAATTTCCTTGAATGAAATACCTTTTGATGAAATTTTGAAATTTCTAAGCATCACTGAACAATTTTTAGCACATGTTTTAAAAGGAGTATCTTCTCTCGAAAGGATACACTCCACAGAGCCAACTATTTAAAAAAAATATAAACTATTTTTGGATTCATTTTATACTTTTAATCTATCCAAGATATCTAGATTGAATCCAACTCAATACTCGATGCACGCTTATCTTCTTTCAAACACATTATTTAATAATTTGCAAAATTTTCTTAATAAGCTTTGATACGAGAATATTTCATTTTGCTTTAATATGCTTACTGCAATATTTCTGGTATGTTATTAGTTGCATTTGTAATCAGGCGGGCATTTTACTGTTTACTTTTATTAATTTATACCTAAAGGCTTATGCCACCATGTTACTTTATAACTGTTGTTAATTATTTGTTGCGTGATTACATCGATGTACAATTTATATGGTGCGTTTCATTTCTATAAAAATATTGAAGGTGTTGGACAATTCTGTTATATTTTAATCTAACGTTTGTTAAAGTATACAACTTTGAATTTGTCTAGGAATAACAAATGTTTTATCTCAAGATATGACCTTGAAATATATAAGAGTTTTACTATTTCGTTTTTATGGATTCAATGATTTTTCATAAAATAAATTTGGTATCATTATAATTACTTATTTTCTGCAGTATTCAGTATATTTTGGGCTCACAAATTCTTATCGTTGCTAATACTGGTATTCTAGGTGCAATGTAGGGCAAGAAAATAAAATCAATTACATAGTTTCGTTAAGAAATATAATGATTATCTGGCATGAAAATAAAAACGGAATGTTAATTGTGCACAAACAAGCGCAATTTAAATGGTCAGTTTAGTATTAAATGATTTTGAAGGCTTTTTGAATATCATGAATTGAAATAAATAGGCTTTTCTATTTATTATTTTATTTTACTAAAGGTTTTAATATACACGGATTTTAGGTTACAAGTTTTAGTCGGCGAGTCCGACCTTCCTTCCTCGAATCACAAAACGAACTGCACGCTGTCATGTTTACAGTGTTGCCATGTTTATATTTCCGTATACTAAGTGAAGTTATAAGCTAATTGTAAAATATAATTAGTACAGCTTGGATTGCGCATTTATTGGCGCGAACGAATTCAAAATAATGTCCATTGGCGTGCATAGCTTAGTTAGTTTTACAAATAATAATTGATGTTTCATAATTATATTGGATTCTGATCCAACATATCATGTTCATCATAATGCATCCAAACCTATTTCCACCAATTTTCTTTAGTGAGCCATGGACTTTTCACTATATTTTCAAATCGCGGTCAATATGATCTTTGGATTATTATTTAAATGCAGTTTCTCTTATCTTACGTTTTAATTCAGTAATAAATACTTTTTTATAGTATAAATGCATATTTTATGTTGAAGACATTCAAAAACAGACATCATTCTCACGTTCATAGCAATAAATAGATAGGTTTGTTTATAAAGACAGCCAATGAATACGATTAGACTGTGTTAAAATGCAGAACGCTTCACAATTTTGCGAGTCATCCTTGGGCGGGGGCCATGCTAATCTTCTCAGTATCAAGAGGTTGATAAAGCTGATGCAGGAAACACTGATCAAACAGATACCATGGATGAAGAGCTCATGTTTGAGGAAGTGTGTTATAAATAAAGCGAGTGCTCATCCAATCGTCAATAATACCTTCACAGAGTAATTTAAACATCAGTTAATATGGCGGCTGCATGGGAAATGTCATAAGCAGGCTCTTCTCGCGAATTCGCACGGCGGTTTCTGGACAGAGATCTGCCACTCTGACACTTATCATTTCGGTTGGGGCTGCCATAGTGCCACCTGCCAGATCTCTCTTCGAGACCAAGCCACAAATTATAACAAGGTTATGTTTGCTGCGTTTACCTTTTTCCATATTTTTTTCTTTTCTGTACCTTTTCGATCAAGAAGAGCTCCTATGTATAGGAAGCTATTCTTACTTTCCAGTTTGTGGTCTCCTAAGGTCAGGTTCTATCGTACAGGCATTCTCTTCTTGTCGACTTTTTACGCTTTTGACTCTAGCCGTCGCTTGCTCCTTTTTTGGTCAAGCTGGTCTTTTAACGTACAGTTTGTATGTCTGGTGTCTTTTGTTGACCGCATTTTGAAATTTTTCGTCAAACTAGTTTTTCCGATTATTTTAACGTCGATGTCCTTAAACGATTTTGGCTATCTCTGTGATCGTATCTTTGACCATTTTCTACATTCTTTGGATGCCCTTGCTACTTTCTACCTCCGAGACTGTTTTCAATGTATATTCTAGTGATGACATACATTGTGAGAAAAAAGTACCCGGAAATGGCAAATAACGCGCAAAACAGTTAATTATTCATCAATATTTATTTTATCGCCTTCAAAGTCATTCAAATCAGATGCACTACACTTACGCAAACCATTTTTCCAGCCCTCAAAAGACTTTTCATAAGCACTTTTTGGGATGGCCTTCAAAAAAAAAGTACCCGGAAATTGCAAATAACAATCAAAATATTTAATTATTCATCAAAATCACATGGCGTCAAATCTGGTGAATGCGGGGGTTGATCCATGGTATTTATTGCGTTTTTGTTTTTAAATTCGGTCACAATAAAAAAAAATCACAAAATCACAAAAATCGCAACGCACTACTGAGGTTTGCCGACTTCAGCAGCTGCTGTAAACAAACTGGTTGACAGATCGCGCTTATATTTGGCAAAGTTATTAAGGGCAGTCTTACCAACTTAACAAAATACATTTTTTTTTAAATATCATTTACCCGGGGAATTTAAATTACAAATTCCAGGTACTTCGTTGTCACAATGTATACTCGTATATGGTCTTTACTGAATCGTCATTTAAGTTAGGCAGATCGTACAAGTATTTCCATGTCAGTGGATTTTATTGTTTTTGATGTTTGGGCATGTTAACATACATCGGAATTTAACCTTTGGTAATGATACAATCCAAAGTGTACTCTACGGAATGAATGTGTGCTGAGAATACTGGCAGTAGCTTATTTCTCCATGTGTGCAGCTATCAGGGGGCGTCCACGTTCTTTTATGAATGTCACGGTGCGGGAAGCGGGTGGAACTTATGATGTGGTTTTTGTCCGAAGAAAAGTCTATTAGGCAGTGTCCATTTGGGTTGCCTCTTGTAGGCTATGACCTCCTGTTATTCCTCTGTGAGCCAGCTCTCTTCCAATTTGAGCGTCAGGGCCCCTAGAAAAATTTTGATGTCGTGTGAGGGCAGTCAATGCATGGTGCTCTGGGGGGCATTAAAAATCATCCTTGGCCGTTTCTTCGTTATTTTCAGTGGGAGCATATTAATTTTTCAAGCAGAAGATGAAGGATTCTGTCTTGATGCACATAGCACAGATCCGTTCATTGACTGCCTTAAATTCGGTGACAATTTGTTTCAGCTCACGATAAATGCCACTCCATATTCATGGATGCCTGACAACTTGCCCCATGGAAGGATAATGTGTGTTTGCAAAGGAAAGCTAACTATTTTGTTGAAAGGTAAAGTAAAATGGACAGAAGTACTGGGACCCTATGTTCTTGAAGAGTTAGTTCAGGAAGCACTAGACAACGACCAAGCGTGTACTGTTGAAATTTTATGGGTGTAATAATTTTAAAATTTTAATATCAAATCACCTAAGAACTTATTACTGAAAGCAAATTGAATGAAAAGAAGGCTAAGGACATGCATTGTAAATATTGTAAAAGAATAAATGGTATCGACAAATAATGATTTTGAATCTTGATCAGGTTACTGGCTTAAGTCTTTTGTTTTTAGCGTGATACATGCAAGAAAAATTGTATCGATTTATTATCCCTAAACTCCGATTATCTGGGGAGTATTAAGGTTCATGGATGCAAACCACTTGTTGTGAATTAAAATGTAAAATTCTCTCATTATCCATGATCTGGTCGATTTTATTTGCTTTTGAATGTACAAGTATACTGCTTCGTTTATCGCTTATAACTATGAATAGTCAGTTAACAGTAGAAAATAAATCTTAGGGATCATATTGCTCATACGATCATACTCTAATAAAACTTACATTGGACACTTTCTCTGCAAGCTATTCATCCGAATTAGATACAATTACCGATGCTCAAATATCAAGGTGACCAATATATATGGCACTTACTTATGGTCACTGTGTCGAACTTATGCTGCACAGCGAATCTAAAGATACATCGCATCTTATCTGTGAAATCATAGATATGAGGCATTTCTGCAGTTGTGAAGCTACGAGCGTATCGCTGTACCGCAGATACAACAATGTTGAATGCAACACGAAGTGGGGCATATCTTCGAGCTGTGAGCAAATAAATATGCAGCGAGATTCCGATGCGGTGCCTTGAACCAACGCTAAGGAATCGACAGCCGAAGAACAAAGATCTGTCGGAAAATCGAACAGAAATAATCAACTAGTGGGGAGGTGTATCAAAAAGATATGAGGGGCCAAAATAACCCTTCAGTCAGCGTACGGACACCGAAGTTATTAAAGCTTTCCAGATCAAATCAGTTCCAGCTGAACAGCACCCCACTCGTGAAGTAGAGTTCTTGGCTACTGGCAGTTACAGTGTGTTTGGTAGACTGTGTCCTTATTGAATCTTCTTCAGTTAAGGTCAGTGCGGGTTCAGTTATGTGTTAACTTCCGTGATTTTAGTTGAAAATATTCCGCTTATTTAGTTTTCTTGGAAACTGATTGTTGACACAGTGAACAATTTTTAAGTTTAGCGCTTTGCAGTTGTTCGGTGGACTTGTATCACGTTGAAGTTTCAGTGACTTTATGATCAACCCCAGCAGTAACGAGTATTTTAAGTTGGTGAAAAATTAGAAAGACAAATACACACCAATCACTTTTGATTTTTGCTGCTCAATTAACTTGACAAATAGGTAAGTGGAAGGCTTTGTTGAATACACAAATCACCCAATGATAAATTCAATCAAGCAATACGTAACGTTGAGTGTATGAAACCAAGTTATGACCATATGTGGCTGATGAAGTGTTTAAATGACGCGGGCACTTTTGTAAGAATGTTGCCGTGGAGTAAATGTTCGCGAATAGTTTATTAAAATGAACTTTACATCGAAATCCATGAGAAAGCGATTCGCATGCTTGTGATTTCTCTACCATTATTTGCATATCTTATTCTAACTTCAACCGAAATTTTCATGAATGATACATTACAAAAATGGTGATTTTATTTAAATGATCCATGTTGACCTAATAAATGATAACTAGCACCCACTATTAAAGTTTTTTAACTACTTATCTGGCGCATTTCTTAATATATTGTATTTGTAATTATACTGCTTCACTCAATGCACTCTGTTGCAATCAAATGCTTGGAATACATCTGCAACCAACATGGAACCTGGTAGTTGCCTGCTAACTCGGCTGCACTTTGTTGTTGCGTAATAATTGCAGCGATCCTTTCCAGTTGCATGTCTTGTGGGCAATGAAGATATGCCAAATGATGGTTGCATGTGAGTTTCGTAAATGCGAATGCAGGCACCTGCAGAAAACGATTCCATTAGAGTGTGTCGCCTTGCCATAGTGGACTAGATATAAACCGCTTTCATCTTGAATACGTTGAGAATACGATATGCACTCTGTATGGCATTTAGCAAAAGGCGGAAATTATCGCGAATGCAAGGATTTACGCAACAGCTTAGTTTCTCCTAGATAGTGATTGGAAACCCAAATACACTTTCATTGGGTGTCTATGGGTTAAGCACTATGGGCACTTATCTGGAGCATTCAATCAAAACGAACGATTTCAGTATGATTTTGAAATAGTGAGTGCAATTGATTTATGAGTAGACATGTGAATAATTAAATTAAAATGAATTGCTTCTAGCATATCTTTTGGTTATCTCAGCAGTAATGGAGAGCTTCAAGGGCTTTCAATAAAGTATCATGCAATAATTGTGTGATTAAGTTTCTATGAAGAACAAGTAATGCTAATGTGATTAAAGCTTCGTAAGTAAATTAAATGGCATTAAAAATAATACAAATTTTGGGTAAATTTTGCCTTCCCCTGGACCCCCTGATTCATAAAATCTAAAAGTTCTAATCAAGGCCTTTCATTTGATACCCCACTCAGCTACCTTTGGTTAAAAAAAATGTTAAGGGCTCATTCCTTATAAGGGGGACCCCCTTAAAAAATTTTTAAATTTTTGGTAAGCCCTCAACTTTTTAGAGACCATCACTTCTGAGCTTTTCACAAAGTTTGAGCATTCTAGCTTCTATAGTTTCTGAGGAAACTAGCTGTGACACACGGACAGACAGGTCGCGAAACTAGCAGGTCTTTGTAAAAAAATTTTTTACAAAAACCTAAAAATATACGCTATTGTTGAGCATATAGTTCGGATTTAAAAAGGCAGTTGGGTATAAATAATATATCGACAATAAGAGAGTTTGCTGCGAAATGGAAATGGAATTTTTGTCGAACCGCCTGTCGTTTTTCACAAGAAAATAGCAGCTTCATCTTTTCAATATTTCAAGAACTAACGATTGAAGATATATATTAATTTTTTAAGTCCCTTTCAGGCCTTCGCTTAGAGATAATTAGAGTATCTCATTGTCTGATATGGTCAGTATATGGTCAGTACCACGTTTTGGCCATGTGTCCGTCATATGAGCTGTGATACGTTCTGATTTTTAAACCAGTACTTATTATACCTGGACAGGCTTTGAGTCTAGTCTAGTATATAAAATGCAAATCAAAAATTCTTCAAAATGGAGCTTTCTTCTGCTTGCCTGTTCCTAGCTTCAGTTGAACATTTTTACGTAAATTTCTTGAGAGAAATTTACCTATAGCGGCGGCTACTTTATGTACGGGTACATATATATATATATATATATATATATATATATATATATATATATATATATATATATATATATGTATATATATGTATATATATACATATGTATATATATAAATATATATATATATATATATATATATATATATATATATATATATATATTTATGTATATATATATATATATACATATATATATATATATATATATATATATATATATATATGTATATATATACATATACATATATATATATATATATATATATATATATATATATATATATATATATATATATATATATATATATGTATATATATATAGTATACAACGAAATTTGTGACCACGCTAGAAGCCGCAATTTTGCTTAGATTTACACAAAATTTGCAGAGAGTAAATATATCAGCCGAGTTCGTTAATCTGCCAAGTAGAAACTAAATGACGGTCACTTTAGACGAAAATCCTTGATTTCTGTTAAAAGCACCGATTTGGACGACATTTAGCTCAGAGGTTCATTGATTTATATAATGAAGCTAACACTGAAAAATCCATAGTTGAAGTTTCTGAAATAAAATGGCGACCACTCAAAGGTCGAAAAAAGTGCAAAAATTATTATTGTAGTTGTAATCAAACCTTTCAAATTGATGTTAATGAAACTTGGCAGCGTGTTAGAAGCTATATGTCTAGAGAATAATAAAAACATTCAGGTTAGGTCTCAAATTTCAAAATAGCGACTAGTCAAAGTTCAAAATATCAAAGGCTTCTGAATGTCACAATTTAATTTGATTTGTATGAAACTGAACATTAAGATTAAGGTGATCAAATTCAATGATCTTTTTGTACGCAAGTTTCAAAATGGCGGCTGTTTATATATGCCAATCATTTAAGATTGTCCTGGCCCTCTAGCGGCCATATTTCTCTACGGATTTTGATGATGATTTGATGATGTTCTATCATCAGAGAAAATTGGATGGTAAATAAAAAAGTAAAAAATTGAAAACTTAATATTTTTAGCTGCCCTTTACAACAAAAACTGAATATTCTCGTTCTATCTAGAGTAAAGCTACGATTTGAATAAGGTTTGGCACGCTGGTTGACAAGACTCTAAGGTAGATATCTTTTAAAATAATCAAAAATCATACTCTTGAATTGAAAAAAGCGGCCCCGAAAGGTCAGAAAGTAAGCGAACTTCTTTATTTTAGTAGCAACTAAAGTGTTGAAAGTGTTGAATATATTTTCATGGAAACGTTTAAAATAACTTCTTCTTCTTCTTTTTAGCACTACAACCCCTCTCGGGCCTTCGCTTAGAGATAGTTAGAGAATCTCATTTTCATGACCGTATTGATTTTTTTTGGAAGTTGGCTTGGTCAGTACCATGCTCCCGTGTGTCTGCTCAGCTATGATATGATCTGATTAAATCAGTACATATCACCACACAGTGAACACTTCCAAAGAGGCGGCTAATCGAATTATTATATTCTGTTTGAAACTAAGGATATCTCCAAGAAATTTGCGTTTCTAGCTGGTGGTGCTAATGGATTTTTTTTAAATACTTTTAGCGCGAGTCAGCAGAAGTCATCGAATTATATTGTAGCTTGTTCTATCGTATTTAGGTGAGGGCTACTTTTGCATATTTTTTGGAAATTCGAACCTGATTAGATACTGGTTTGACATTGCAACCTGTTTGGAGGCTCGAAATGCTGAAGGAATCTCGTATTATTGCCAGAAGTGATTGAATTTTAGACTTAGCCGCTGGAAAAATTGAGTTCATTTTGATTTGTGCCTTTCTGTTGTTCTTATTCTGAAAATTTTGCAAATGTGGGCTTTAAGGATTTCGTAAAAACATTTCACAATACCTAATTAAAATTGGATTTTAACGGGCTCCCCATATAAGGACACTGTACCTCAACGTTTTTTTAACGAGGAGAGGTGCTGGTGAGGTCTTAAGATTACATTATCGATAATAATGTGCGCAGGGTAAGAAAAAAATACAAAATAATTGTGTCCCTACCTCGTAGCTGGATATCAATGAATTTAAAAATCTAAACAAATCACACGCATAGATATTTACTCGTATGTTTGATAGGGCAACAAATTTCTTAGATGTTGAAATTCATTCTACTTTCATAATAATAGTACATTTTACGTTTTGCTGTATCAAATTATCATAATTCCTCTACACTCAATCAAAAGACTTACATAATCTGAAAGGTCCAAAAAAATCGAATAGTATTTTCTTTCTTTTTTGTTATGTGGGGCCGTTTTTCCTTGATTTTGTCACTCAAACGCTGCAATAAGGCTGCATAATATGCGCCGTTGATTGTTTTTCCTTTTTCGAGATAATCAATAAATATTATTCCAAGTGCATCCCAGAAAATCGATGCCATGTCTTTGCCAGCTGACTGAACTGTCTTTGCTTTCTTTGGAACCGGTTTTTCCGTTTTCAATCCACTGCTTTGACTGCTCCTTGTTCTCAGGTGTAAAATGATGGTTTCGTGCATGGTTATGAATCGACGCAAAAACTCGGCTTTGTTGCTGCGAAACATTGTCAAACACTCTATGGAAACATCCTCGCGTTGCTGTTTGCTCCATATTGAGCAAACGCGGCACCCATCTTGCGCACAGCTTTCTCATGTCCAAATTTTCGGTCAAAGTCCGATGAACAGCACTTTTTGAAATGTCTGCCATGTCTGCTATCTCGCACATTTTTAGTCGATGGTCTTCCAATATCATTTTGTGGATTTTTCTTCACATTTTCTGGCGCAGTGACCTCATTTGGTCGACAACTTGGCAGCTCATACGATCTCGCTTAAACTCAGCTCCCTAATATTTGATCATTGTAAACGAAGAAGCAGACTTCCCTACAGTAGATCCCAACTCGACTTTGATATCGGTTAGACTCAGACCTTTCAAATGAAAGTATTGTATCACATAACGATGCCCAATTTTTTCCATATTTACAAATTCACGCAGAGTTTTCACTTTGGATGTCTGTAAAAAAATAATAATAAACGTACCGTTATAAATTTTTCACATTAACTTGTTGAAAATTGGTATAGTCAATCGCAGTAATTGTTTTTTTTTAAACTAAGTGTATCCATAAGTCAGGTCGGGTACTTTTGGGACTTTCATCGTATGATGGGCAACATTTCATAAATTAGAAACAAGACCCCTCTGGCTGGAGCATGCTCCGGCTTACTTAGCTTATTTAAATTGAAAATAAAGTTGAAGTAGTAAATTAGTGTTCCCGACAGAGGAGTTTTGTAAATATATCGTATTAGTGAGTCAAAAACTTTTTTTGAAGGTAAACAACTTTACTCGCGTATACATTGTGTTAGAAAAAATAAAGTGTGGTTTTCATGTGTTTGACTTCGCTGCTATTTCATTAACAGAGTATTGACCTTATTATTTGAGTATTCATAACACAACACCTAAATGACACACCATTCTTGAAATCGTCTTGAAAGTTCATATGCACATATATATATATATATATATATATATATATATATATATATATATATGTATATATATATATATATATATATATATATATATATATATATATATATATATACATATATATATATATATATATATGTATATATATATATATACATATATATATATATATATATATATATATATATATATATATATATATATATATATATATATACGAGGACGGTCCGATAAGCACTAAGCCTCACCACCCGATGGCACTATTATCGCAAGTACCTTCTCGTAGATCGTTATTGTCAGTATTTCAGACAAATCGGACTCAGAGTGTTGTTTTGATCACGTGTGGAAGCAGGCGTGCCCGTGGATTTTAGAAAATGGAAAAATATCAATATCGGTTGCCGGTTTCATCCTTGTTTGTGGAAGGGAAATCACGCAGCGAAATCAAAGAGCGCTGAATGCTGTATACAGTGACTCTGCGATGGTGGCCGTAAAAACTTGCTTTGACGAGTTTCAACGTGGTCGCACGTCGGTTTTTGATGAGCCATGCCCAGGTGCCCCGAAAAAGGCTACCACGGAGGATAACGTGACAAAAATCCATGACCTCACATCCACTGATTGAAGATGCGCGAGAAACCTGCGACAGTAGGCATCTCAAAAGACAGCGTGGGTCATATCCTGCATAAAATTTCGGGCATGAGAAAGTTTTCAGTGCAATGGGTGCTGCGTTTGCTCACTCTGGACAACAAATACAGCCATGGGACCACTTCAGACTACCATTTAACGCTTTTCAAGCGCAATCCGAAGGAGTTTCTGCGCCGTTTCGTGACCATCGACGAAAAGTGGCTCCACTGGTACACACAAGAGACCAAGAAGCAGTCAAAACAATGGTTTTTACTCGGTGGATGTGCTCCAATGAAGACGAGGAGTGTCTTATCAGCCAGGAAGGGGATGGCCACCCTTTTCTGGGATTTACAAGGTGGGGTCCACATTGACTACCTGGAAAAGAGCAAAACGGTCACAAGGCTCTACTATGCCAAATTATTGGGCGAAGAAAAAAGTGCTCTTCCACCATGAAAACACCGGCTCACGTCTCCGCCATCGCCACGGCCGGATCGGGCTACCCCATCCACCGCATTCTCTAGATTTGGCCCTGTGGCACATTTTCTTGTTTCCAAACTTGAAAAATTCACTCGCCGGGCAGAAATTTGAGTGGAATGAGGAGGTTGCCGCCACGGAGGCCTATTTTACTGCCCTCGAAAAAACGTATTTTTTGAGATGGGTTGATGACAAACGAAAATGATTGGTTGATGAAAAACCAAAATGATGGGTTGAAGGAAAACCTTCCAAAAACAAAAACCGAATCACCGATTAATATTGCTCTTTCTCCATTTTTCTAAAATCCGTGGTAACGCCCACTTTCACATGCGGTCAAAACAAAACTACGAGTCCGATTCGGCTACAATTGTGACAGTAGCCGTCTAAAAAATGAGCTATACAAGAGTGGATCTCTCTTGCGATACTAGTGCCATCAGGTGGTGAGGCTAAGTACGTATTGGACCGCCCTCGCATTCTCCTGTGACTATTTTTCTGCAACTAATTGATGAAGATTATTCCATGCGCATCCCAAAAAACCGAGGCCATCACCGTCCCGACTGAGCGTTGGATTTTGGTGGCTTTGGTCCACTTTTATGGCTTTCAGCCACTCTGCAGATTGCCTATTGGACACAGGCGTATAGTAACAGGCAAACATTTCATTGATTGTCACAAAGCGTCGAAGAAGTCTACTCGATTACCCTGCAGTCGACGTTCAGAAACGTGGCACACATCACGCGAATAGGTATTTTAACTTCAAAATATCGTGCATAATGTACTCTGGCCTGAGCTAACTCGCTTGCTTTACGATTTCCGCATTCGTAGCCTTTTTGGCCTTCCAGAGTGAGGTACATCTTCGGTGCTTGCACTATATGTATTATCTTTACATATTTAACCATAATAACGGCGCCTCAAGATAAATTGCTGACTAACGACTATAACAAAAGGGAGAATGAATGAAACAGAGAGGACAGCACTTAACAAGAGCAATTCATTGGAGTTTTCGTGGACATCGGGTTTCGATTTTGGTAAATAGGTTCGTCTTGACTGCGGGTAATGTGAATGATAGAAAAGTAACAGGGAAAAAATTGATTGTTCATCTACGTCATTCTATCGTTTAAAGCTATCCTTACTCTTAGCAAGAATAATTCTGTATACTTTACCAGATTCTAAATTCTCTATGCTTTATCAGATTATTAAATATTTTAGAAAAATTCAAAGTATTCAAGCATGCTTAGGAAGAATGAGTACCTGCTAGACATGGAAAAATTATGCCTGCGGTATAGCCACTACTAGAAGCAAGAGTTCTGAAGCTCTTTATGAAAGGAACAGTGGTGATACACTGCATACACTCCATTATAAGCTGTTCGTGCGTTCAGCACAAACCTACAACGTGGCTCGTTTACTTTTAATTCATGAGGTTGTCATTAGATCGTTACCACGTGCAAAAATCTTTGAGGATAGATAAAGATTCATCCAACCAGATAGAGACTAGGAGGCAGTAGAGGCTATCAACTTCTCAAAAACCCTTACTTGCAAAACCTCAAGAAAATTTAGCAGAAAAATTCGTAGATCTTTAATGCGGTTCCTCCATATATGGAGGTGAGACATAAAACAATACTTTAGATATGATGATTGGATAAACTTTGTTAATAATGGTAAGATTTGTGCATTCCTTAGGTTTGCACCTAAAATCAGAAGGGCACTTTAAAATCTTCACAAGCTCATATATAAAATGTGGGCAGAGGAGTAACTACCAGATAATTGGCAGAAAAACATAATTTGCCTTGTATAAAATCTGAGATAAATTGTGTGATGAAAACTACAGGTATAGAAGCATCATCTTTTTTTAAAAGTCCTATAATAATTTCTAAAATTATCGATATAATAGAGAGTACCAAGGTGGCTTTCGAAGAGGACAGTTCACTACCATGTAATCTCAGTGAAAAGAGCTGAGATTTCAATATCGATGTACACTAGGTCTTCATAGACTTCAAACAAGCATATGACAGTATCAATTGAAATACGCTGTACAACAAATGCTTGAGTTTGATATCCTAACTAAGCTTGTCTACATGATTAAGGTTACAATGTTGAACGTGGAGTTCCAGGCCAAAGTCAATGGGGATGGAGCAAAAAGCTTTGAGATAGAATCAAGTCTTAAATAAGGAGATGAACTTGCCCCATGCTCTTTCATATTGCGCTGGAACATGTCATCAGGAAGACATCAGCAGATCAATGGGAACGCTACTATTCAAATCCATACAAACCGTTGCATTTTCTGACAACATCAGCAGCATGGCTCGATCAATTCTAGTAGCTAAAGGCACGTTTTTAACCTTGAAATCAGAAGCCAGCCAAAAAAGTTTAACATTAATAAAAGGAAACCTAACTTAATGACCAAATTAAAAAAATACATCGATTCAATAAGACTTGACCTTAGGAAACTATATCAATATGTAGATAGTTTTACGGTTTTAGGAGTCCACCTTTGTCGAATGGTAGTGAAAAAGGCCAGCATAAACTCTGAAAACAAAGATTACTGCTCCGTACTCCCCAGATAAAAGTTCTGAGATTTACACAGAACCTATTTTAATGAATGCAGCCTGAATCCAAACGAGCAATTTTAAACCAAACTAATGAAAGAAGGAAGTGAATAAAGACTTTGTTACAACGGTGAGTTATATGATTTGTAGGACGTTATTTGTACAAAGAATGGCGGAGAATCGGTTACCCAGAAGTGCAACGAAAGTTATTGCCTTTGTTGTTCCAAAGAAAAGTGAATTCATCTTCAAGAGTTCTTTCATTAAATGGGTAGTGAAAAATAATCAATAAAAACAGTGACGTATAGGATCAGTTTATTGTTTTTTAATAAATGAAGACCAACATGGCCTTGTTTGTAGATAATGTTCCATTGATAAAGTCATAACTAAGTTAACTGATATTGAACTTTAACTGGATGCTCATTGTACATTATAGATTTCGCCGAGTTAAGGCTAGAAAATTGTGTTTGCATTGTTTGTAGTTTAAGCACTAATTTATTTAACTTAGCAGCACATACGTCAGTAAAGCATTCGATAAAGATTGTATTACGAGTACTTGTTATGTTCTCAAGGTCGACAACGCATGTAATAAAACAAGCGCTAGGCAATAAAACGAGTAAGCATGCTGATTGTGCTGGAGCTCCGCAAAACGATTGTAAAACTTAAGACTTGTATCGCATCCACCAGCTGTAACTAGCTACTTTGCTTCGGGCAACTATAAAGTCATCTTTGCACTCAGACAATATCATGGGAAGATTGGCGTACTTACTTTCAGATAGATACTCGTAACTTGGTCGGAAGACTCCCATTACAGAACTCAACTAAAAATTATCTTTCCATCATTTTAAACAGTATAATTTATATATTTTCAAGCTGGTTGAACATGCTGCATAATTACGCAAGATGACCTTTGCGGGATACAAGAAGAGTGGCGGAAGATACATTTTCAGTTGACAAAATTTCGCAGAAATGCAGCAATCTTTGGAAGATGCGCTCGCATAGCTCGTTAAATTGCAGTTAAAACCCAGCATCAACACAAAAGAAGCTGAAAAAAATTGTCATGGCCTATAAATTGAAATTGGAAATATTAGAGTAAGTTTTCCTGCATATCTGTAGACCGTGAGATTTGACGGGTCATTCCATCATTTCATGCCCAATAAGTGATTTCCTCTTACCCAAATATTGGACAAAAACCAATTACCGCAAATTTATAATCTCAACATTTTTTCACCTATCGATTGGATAATAATATGGCAATATGATGTAAATCAATCGTCTGAAGAGGTTGCGAAAAGAGGTAAGATGAAGTGATGATGCAAGAAGCATGCAAGTCATTTATAGTATTTGGTCTCCACACGCTAGCGTACCTATCTCGTCGTCTATCTGGCTATATATAATTAGATGGCGCAGTCGTGGTACGCTGGGGTCATGAAGCGCATTGCTTAATTGACGACGGAAAGCAGGCTGACTTGAGATCGCGGCAGCCTTGAGTGGTTATGGAAAACATAACATTTACGATTGGGCACAGTAACCTTGCTCCTCGTATTCTACTTTTAATTTTTTCATTAAATTTTCTAATTGTTGTTAAAGTAATAGTCGGTTACCCTTTCCTTTTTAAGATCGAAGTATGTTGTGGAGCATTCATTGAATGGATAGTTAATTGACGATGCCTCGGTGAAAATTGTTCGGCTGCTCAATTGAGACCTTCAGTCCAAGCAAACCCTTGAGATCCTATCATGTGATCAAGGCCACGTGCAGGGCGATGGCGTAATGCATTGAATAATGTTCATAGTAAATCTATTGTCTACTGTTGACCCATTTGTATTTACGATCGTCACTTGCACTTTACATTAATAAGTTGCGATTTCTGCATCTACCAATATGCGTGAAAGGTTAACCATGTCAGCACTTGAAAGCTTGCGTTATTGTCGTGGATGACGTGATGGTTGATTACAGACGGTAAAGTGTTAGAGATTCGCTAACAGAAATGTGAAGATTGTAATTGTTTAAACTCATTCATGTGAGCCAGCAACGATACTTTTTGCTGGGTAAATTGCTGCAATGACTTGGGACTTTTACGGTTTTCATGTTATACTGTTAAATGTAATCGTACGTCGGAGTGTTTTATGTTGCATAGAAGCTCATGCGACATTAAAGAAAATATTCATTGAGTATAGTGAATAACATATCACACCAATGCAAGAGTATATGGAAGCTCAGTCGAATAGTTGAACATTAATTCACTATCAGGAAGTAAGTATCGGTATACTACTTTGATGCCATCAAGTGTGTGGACAATTTAAAAAATTATTGTACGTGCATTATTATACCTTGGCCAGCTTTACTTTGTTATGATTAAGTAAAGGAAACAAGCAAGCTAACTTTAATCTTTGTTATAATCTTATGTATCTAATATCGATAAATTTAACTTCATCTAGTCTAAATGTTAGTTGACGAAGGAAGTTGAAAATCGGTATGCATCTGATAATTTTAAAGTAAATTATGTTCTTAGTAATTTTGCTTAAATTTTGATTCTATTATGATTTAATAGTTAATGGTGATGTAGACTTCTACTGTCACAGCATAGTTTATTACAATAAATCAGCACTAATACCTTTTCGATTTTGATGTATGCAGATCTGCGTCAGGATAATTGAGCTGAGTTGTTGAAATCGTTTTAGGAAAGTCGCCATTTTTCTCAACGAAAAACGCTTTTCACGTTTTAAACATACGTGAGATACACACTTACACAATGTTCATGAACATAAACATTAACCAAGCCAAATTTACCTTATGTATATATATATAATTTTGGTACAAGACAAAACCTTACTATAATGGAAGCTCTCCAGGAGAAGCATTGGTAGTAGTCATAGTTCAATGCTTCCAATAACAGCTGAGTTTAGGGAATAAAAAAAATTATTCATTTCACTTCCAATGGCATTTAAAATTGAACACTACTATATTATAAGGCCTCTGTACCGCATACAATCTAATAAAAAAAAAAATTTATATATATATATATATGTATGTATATATACATATATATATATATATATATATATATATATATATATATATATATATATATATATATATATATGTATATGTATATATGTATGTATATATATATATATATATATATATATATATATATATATATATATATATATATATATATATATATATATATATATAAAATTGAACGAATCTAAGAACTGAATTCGAGGACGCGGTCAATGGACTGAGACAGTTGGAGGCGCTATTTGCAGGAAGCGCAGGCCCGATAGGGGCTGTAGTGCTAAGAAGAAGAAGAACTGAAACAGTTTCTAATTCACAAGGAATGCTACTATGTTCTCCACGAACCTTTCTCCGTTGAAGTCCGATTCAAAACCAAACACAAACTCACATTTTTGCTGACGCTTGTACATTTCCTCATATAACGCCTTAAAGATTTGCGAAAAAGCTCAGCCTCCATTAGGTCATGTATTTGGTAGTAGAGTTTCTTCTTGAGGGCGTCCACTATAGTAAGGCTTAGGTACCAGACGTCAAACAAATGCAGCTCTTGTAATGAGAAAATGCAAGACAGAAACGGATAAAAGCAAAACTAATGTCTACATGATTTCTGCATGTTCTTCCTTATTTTTGTGAAAATTTCAAGGGTTTCATTCATGGCGAGATTCAAAATCCAACTGATTTTATCTTTCTGATTATTGAAATTTAACCTTACTCCTTTTTTGGCGCTAAGTTTATATAAATAAATAAGAAACCGTAGTAAACACGGCACTAAAGAAGGAAGGAAATAGCTTGTTTCTGCCTGGTTTTGGAAATAAATATTGGCGTTTGAAAGGAGGAACTTCGGTTTATTACTTATTTACTCGTTATACCAAAGGGCTATACTCTGGATTCAATTGGCAAAATTTGTATGATATTTGAGGTCTTTGGAAAAATGTTATGATGAAAAACTTATTTAAAATTTTTATAAAAATTCGCCGGGTGAAGTTCATCGCTTCGACTGTTCCTTGGTCTATGGTGTGCACCAGTGGATTCATGTTTCCTTGACTGTCATAAAACGACCCAGAAACTCCTTCGGATTGCGCTTAAACAGCCTCAAACGCTGCTCTGAAATGGTCTCACGGTTGGATTTGTAGTGCAGAGTGAGCAAACGCGGCAACCATCGCACCGATAGCTTTCTCATGCCTAAAATTTCATGCAGAATATAACCCATACGAACTTTTGAGATGTCTACTGTCTCAGCTATCTCGCGCATCTTCAATCAGAGGTCTGCCAATACGAGCTCGTGGGTTTTTCCCTCGTTATCCTTCTTGTTAGCCATTCCCGGGGAACCTGGGCATGGTTCATCCAAAACCGGCGTGTGACCAATATTTTACGGTCGCTATCGCAGGAGCAGAGTCCTCGTATACAGTAACCAAGCGCTCTTTGATTTCGCTGCGTGATTTGCCTTCCAAAAACAAGAATCGAATCATCGACCGATATTGCTCTTTCTCTATTTTCCTGAAATTCACGGACACACCCGCTTCCAGACGCGGTCAAAACAAAACTACGTGTCTTATTTGGCTGAAATTTTGACAGTAACCGTCTACGACAATGTACTACATTATAGTGAATCACTCTTGCGATAGTGGCGCCATCGGGTGGTGAGGCTAATAACTTATCGGATCGCCCTCGTAAACTTTGTTATTTTGTTATATTTGTTATATGACGGATAAAATGCTAAGCAGAAGAAACTCAATTGTACTAATGTTTTATGTTGTTATAAAATACTGGAAATGCTAAGATGATCAGCTGAAAGCATTGGAAAAATTAATTCAAGATGTGGCCTTGAACTTTACTTGTCACTGGTTCTATTCGGTAGAAGAACATAAAAGACAGGAAATTCAAACAATTCACATCAATGGAATTTGCACAGCTTGCTAGTTTTTGTAATAACTTTTTAATGAGAATCATAACTATCATAAAAAAGACTGGTTGTTAATGACTTGAAAAGGTTTCAATCTGGGATGCTAGTTTATATTCTTAATTTGCAGGTCGGATCTCACTTGAAAAAATTTTATTATAGAGGATGCCCTAAGTTCTTATCAAGCATCAGGATGGATGTACATCGACTGATACTACCTTGCAAGTTAGGGATAGTGTATTATAGATTTTTTATTTTATGTAAATTCATTTAGTTTTTGCATCCATGAATTATATTCATGAAAAGTCCCATTTAGACACAATGAATAAAATCTATATGTTGGTGATCAGTTTTTCCTTGTTTCATACAAATTGTATACACATACAGTATATCGAGTTTGCGAAATTCCACATACACTTATCCGATCAGGGAAGATTTGATCTGTTTCGGGTCGATTCCAATTGTGCACATAAATGACTTGAAATGTTTCAAATCCGGGATGCTAAGCCACGTGATCAAATGTATCGGCAACTCGGGAAGGTGATATGTTCAGTTCCACGCTTTGGCCATGTGTCCGTCCATCCAGCTGCGACATTTTCTGATTTTAGACCAGAACGTACCATAATTGAACCGGCGTATAATCCGTCCGAAGAATACTCTAACTAAATCTCGTTGTCGCCAACGAGACTCGAACCAGGGACCTTCGGCTTACGGGGGGAGTAATCTAACCACTATATCGCGCGGACTACGCCTTCGTAATATAATAGCCGGACTCTTAAAATCGAAGACGTTTTACATATAAGTAAGATGATATCGATATATCAGCTATGCACTTTTACATTTATCAATCAGTGACATTTTTTCGATTAGATATCGCTTTGAATTGTAGATCAGAATTTAAAAAAACGTTTTGGATGTGGAAACTATAGGATTTGAGTTGCTAAATATTGATGAGTGTAGCTTAACGAATTGCTGTGGCGACAATTTGTCTTCACAAACCTACATGCATTAAAAACGTGAAATCATTCACTAAATTGACATATGTTAGAAAGTTGAATAATATAGTGCCGCAAAGTATATGTTTGTGAAAACAATTGCTATCACTAACGAAACACTTAGAGCTTCGCTCCCCGACGTTTTGATTTACAAAACACGCGACTTCCTCTGCGAAACTAGTTTCAATTGTCCAGATACGATTAGAGAAGTCCACGATAGGAAGGATGTCACTGCATTCAGCTGATAAAAAACGTGATGACGTCCGCATTATAGCTGCAAATACGGCCATTATATTACGAATTTTTACTACTGTTGGTGCCAAGCTCTTACTCAGAACAGAGCATGGAACTCGCTGTCACACCTCGTGTATCCATGAGGGCATTATAAGTTTCGAAGATGTAACTGTGACTGCGATCACGGTATAGATAATATATGGGCTATAATGAAGAAAATAAATTACACACTTTCCTGGAAAGCCAAATAGTTTTGCCCATGCGAATATTTACGCAACTTAAACTAGTCAATTTAATTTCTTGGTTATTTTCAATCTTGTAATGTTTAGTTCGTATGTAATTTTTCCATCAGCAAAAAGGTAACAAGCCACAGTCCAAAAACTATAGAGGCATATATAACTACTGTGTACGGCATACAAACTATTTCAAAGATCATAGAAAATAAAATCAGATCGAATGCCAACAGTATTATTGGGGAGTATTAAGGTGGCTTTGGAGAAGGTAGATCGACGATAAAACAATCGTTTACAATCAAGCAGGCACTTGAGAAATGCTCGGAGTTCACCATAGACGTGCATCAAATTTTCGTTGATTTTAAGTAAGCAAACGACAATATTGATCATAACCTACTGTACCAAAAATGCTTTGCTTCGGTATCCCAAGTCGCCAACCTCACAAGTCCGTATAAATAACAACATCACCGATGCCTTTGACACAAATATCGAACTAAAGCAGGGAGAAAGTGTGGCCCCATTGCTTTTCAATTTGGCTCTGGAATACTACCTGTCCATACAAGAGGAACGTTGATATACAAGTCGAGCCAAGTGGTAGCCTATGTGGACAACATAAACATTTTGTCATGGTCATTAACAACTGCGAAAGAAACTCGACCACGAATCAAAACTAGTTGGGCCACAAATAAATGACAATAAAACAAAGCTTATGACGCCATCGAGGAATAATGGAATATCCAGAATACTACATACACTTGACGAATAGGTACAATATCGAAAATATGGGAGAATTTGTATATTTAGACATCAAAATAATGAGAACCGGTAATGAAAGGAACGAACCAAGCCAAAAAACAGCTCGCAAATAAATTGCTTTATTCAGTTTTGACGATCTTGAAGACCAGCCGCATTTAGAGGAAAACAAAGCTCCAAACATATAAATCATGACAAGACCTGTGCTATTCTTCGGGTGCAAAGCATGGACTCCAGTTTAAGCATCTGTAAACATATTAAACGCTTTTGGGGGACAGGTTCTGAGGCTAATAATCGGAGTGAAGCTTGACGGAGATCGATGGTGAATTCGGTACAAATATGAGCTGTATGACATTGTTAACAATCCGGAAGTCTCAATTATTATGTATTGCAACGATTATAAAACTTCGGAGGTTGCAGCAGGCTGGCCGTTTGTAGTTAAATGAATAGAATTACGTTGTTCGTGTCAAAATATGTGGAAAAGGAGCACTTTTGATACCGCCCGCCTCGCGAGCGATAAAACATTTTTGATCTGAAATCTTGGAAGATAAATACAAATAAAAGTCAAACTTTACTCAATTTTGTTACTAGTCGTATGATCTGTCAACATGAATTTTCTCTGAATAAAAGAAATAAATAAAAGCTTGCCAACTCATTGCTCAACATTAAGTGTATTTTAACTTTTTTTTGCATAAATTCGCAGGCAATAGTAATATGTCAGTGGTATTTGAAATTGTTTGATATCTCCTTAAGTTTTGTATTACATGTAGTCTGATCTGTACCGAACGCCCATGCGCTTAAGATCTGTGCAAATCAGTATTTTTTCTCTAAGGAATCATAAATCAAAATTATATTCCTGTATGAAAGTCTTGGGCCCATTTATAGAGCACGAAGCGGATAATTTCATACGTACGAAACGAACTTTAAAAATGATTTAGTCGGAGCTGTTAAAGTTCTCGATCGAATGAAACATATTTCACGAAATACCTATAATACACTGGTTAATCCCAACATGCTCTCGATTCGAAACATGTTGGGAAGTTCCAGGAAAATTGAAGATTTTTCCATATATATATATATATATATATATATATATATATATATATATATATATATATATATATATATATATATGTATATATATATATATATATATACATATATATGTATATATCTATATATATATATATATATATATATATATATATATATATATATATATATATATATATATATATATATATATATATATATATATGTATTAGGCATCCAGATTATCTGCTCTCCAATAAAAATTAATTGCTTTTCAGTAAATTTTCCATTTCCCTGCATTGATAATTAATAATATTCATTTCTCGAAATTCTATTAATTTATGTATGCCTAAAAATAAATTTAACGGCTGTTCATCGGCATTAGGCTTATTTCCATAAATCCCAGACAGTTTTTGGAAAAAAATTAAGTGACTCATTCCAAGGCTTGGTCTTCATTAGCATGAATTTTTGGGGTTCATTTTAGAGGTCAGACAGGCTGCTCGACAACATAGATTTAGACATAATAATTGAATCATTGATGTTTGCATTATTTGCAAATAGGCAACCGGTATCTCTAGGTCAGTGCTGTTTATTGGTATTTGGGCTTTATATAACCGTAGAAACTGTTTTTTAAGGCAGGAATTGTTCAATGCGGAAAAGATGTGCGTAGGATGGTAGAAAAGTATTTGTACCGCATTGATTTTATAAGACCGAATAAATGTATTTTGAAAATGTATTATCAATCCACAGCATCTTCCGGATTTATTTGCTTAGGAGTATTTTTCTAAGATTGTGTTTCTTAAATTTGGGTGTATGTCCATGACTTACAGCTTTCCAAAATATTGAACGAAACTAGTATTAGCGGGAAGCATAATAGCTTTTACCGTTGAGAATGGTTGCTCAAGGGTATTCGAAGTGTCAATTGTAGCTTAGCATACACCTTAATCAGATGTCTTTGAATATATTATCAGACTTTGCTAGATCAAAGTTTGGCGGTAAGATATGCTAGAGCGCTTTATTCCGGGACTGCAAAACACTTTAATAGTAGATATTGTCAACATTATACTACACCGTGAGACTACTTCCTGATTTTGAAATAAGAATTTATCTCAGCTAGATGGCTTCAAAGTTCATCTGCCAAAATCAATTTTGTTGCTGGAAATGAGATTCAAGTTGATTATCTTCGGCTCATAAAGCAAGTTTTATTATAAAGTGCTAGGAAAGTTCAAATCATTTATTGTACAAAAAGGCCTTATACGACCATGCTCAAAACTACGTAGAGTATTCTTTTAAAATTAAACTGTACCATAGGCATAATTCTGACATTAAAGAAAAGGCTACATATTACCTGTTTCAAATGAGGCAAAATTATGTTAGATTCTGTTTTAGTATCTAATGACTAATATTATTATGTTGAATAAATTCATTGGGGAACAGCAGCAGTAAAGATGATTTTATAAAGCCATTCTTGCACCTAAATGATTCAGGATTTAGCAAACGTAATAGTAAATCATTTCGGCATGCGTTTTGTGCGGGTATTCTGAATACTTGTTGAGGCATGTATTCGTTTTCAAAGAATTTAGTAGCTTTGTTTAAGTACGTATGATTTCTTCTTCTTTGCAGTACTACAGCCCCTCTCGGGCCTTTGGTTCCTGCAGCTAGCGACTCCAACTGTCGCGGCGAATCGATCCTATTCTCAAATTTCGAAAACCCAGCATCGATGAACTATCTCTTTCGAACGAGAACTAGTACCCACACCTTTAATTTACAATGTGTTGCACACTTTTTGAATTTTCCCAGGGGCACGTCAGCTGATCCGGGACATTACAGCTGATCCCATGTTTGGCGCGCTCAAGAAACAAAGCAAAATGCAAATAAAATTTCCGACGCACGTGTTCTTTTAAGCATTTCACAACATAGGAATGCTGCCACCTAATGAAAAACTAAAAGATTGCATGGGACGAATTTGTTTTTCTGCAAAGTTATTGATTTTTTTAGATATGGTAATCCTGAAATCTCTCATCGAAGCATATGTTTATATTCGCGCCAATCCTCTCGTCAGCATTTCCCTACCTACCTGCTACCGAAGATTTATGGCTCGCTGTTCGGCTTGTGTTCGGATTTTTCCGGAGGGTTGATGGAGTGTGGTTACTAGGTGAGTATACTATGGTGGCTAACCCATTGCAACTTTCGCCGTCTTATAATCGTTGAGACGTCCAGCTCGTCACAAAATTCATACAGCTCATATATGCATCGAATTCGCCATTGGTCCCCGTCTAGCTTTGCTCCGATTATTTGCCTCAGGACCCGTCTCTCGAAAGCGTTCAATTGTTTGCGGATGCTTGGATTGGGATCCATGTTTCACATTCGTAGAGTAGCACAGGTATTATCACAGATTTGTATGTTTGGAGCTTTGTTTTCCTGTGTATGCAGCTGATCGTCAAGATTGTCACAGCTGAATAAAATGTTTTATTTGCGAGCTAATTAATTAATTGCATTTTCGGAAATATAGCCCATAATATCAATTTACTAAAATGGGCTCAAAATACTAATAGATAGAGTTTTGAAAATAATCGCGGCTCAAAAAACTGTTAGAATAATGATTGAAGCCAAAAATTACCTGAAAGTGCTCCGAAGATAAATAATTTAATTTTGGGGGAGACAACCTAACATAGCCGACAAACATTGGCAAGAATAATTACTGAAGCTTACTTCTTTGGTAGTTTTTAAAATCAATTAGTAGTGTGCGATTGGTGAAGAAACGTAATAGAATATTTTCAGCGGAAACAAAAGAAAAGTTGGTAAGTAAAGTGAGGGTGACTAAAACTAATTTGGCTGGCATAGAGACTTAAAATGATGTAATATCAAATAATGATTCATTTTTTGGGTTTAATTAAAAAAAAAATACAATTCCCTATTAAAATTGGAACGTCCGCCCGTTTGTGCGTAACAGAAAGTTTTCTCAGGAACCAAAGCAAGCATCAAATCTTGGGAACAGCTCAGACGTTTGTGGTGGATGCAAATTTCATAGCCGAAAAAAATTTCGAAGGATTTTAAGATGAGTCTCTCCATATAAGAATATGACCCCTAAAAGCGTTTTTTACAATGAACATAGTCGAGTAGGATATCAAACAAAAGGACTTGTGAGATCTTGTAATATCTGTTTTTAGAACGGCAATGCCGATTACGGGATAGGGAGGGGAAGCGGAAGCTCACAATAAAATTGTTTCCCCCTCCCTCGCAATTGGACAACTGTGGACCAAAAAATCGCCGAGATGGTTCTTTATAAAGCCAACAACGACACTAAACTATTAGCAGTAATATGATTTATAAATTTTACATTTTCTCGAATAAAACCGTGAGAGCACCCTTAAATTCAAATAAATTCGGAGTGCACATAGTTCGTAAACAACTAGAAGAGGTATACATGTATTCCTTATGTTGAGAAACTTCATAAGGAAATATGAAATGGATGAGAATTTGTCAATATGAAATATTCTTAAGTAGGAAACGAGTCGAGTAGGCAGAAGTATGCTCCTACCAGAAGGGTTTTATATGTAACGTTAAAAAATGTAGATTTTCATCTTGTTATTCATTAATAAATACAATAAGATTTCATACCGTGTCCTTCAAAGAATCATAACATAAATTTACTCAATATACTCATTTAAAGAGGCCGCCATTTTATTTTACGATTAATTACCACTTGATTAGCTTTAAGAAAAACATTTTGATGTGGAGGACATTGGGAGACTCCTCTTAAAATTTTATTTTTTTTTGCGGCAAAAATTTCAAGAGGTCATTAGTTCTGACCTCTTCACAAAATTTGATGACTATAGTTTCGGAAAAAAGTGATATGATATATTGACACAGGTCGTGATTTTAATAGAGTTTTAGATTTTAGTAAAATTAAAGAATCAATTGCCCTGTCTGTCGAATTTTTGACATATGACAACTTATTTTCTATAACGTTTTAAATTCGTAAGCAGAAGCACCATGGGAAATCCAAGAGATAAACAATAGGAGTTGGGGGTCATAATGTGCAGATTAAGTTGAGACAGATACGGTTTAATACCAACAATATCACATTTCTTATCAAGTCGCCGCCTGATATTTTGATTACTATAATTGAGTCTTCCCTTAGTTAGAGTATCTCAATATCTTGATCGAATGTGTTGACATTCGAGAAGGTGATATGGTCAGTACCGTGCTTTGGTCGTATGTCTTTCCACCCAGCCACAATATTTTCCGATAGAACCACTAAACGGGCTAGTAGTCAGTCCGAAGAACCACTTGAAAGAAATCTCCTCGTCACCAACAGGATTAAACCAGGGATCTTCGGCTTATAAAGTGAGCACTCTAACCAATACAACACGTGGACAACTTTCGTTACTAGATTTTAGAAAGTTATAATTTAAACAGTATCAGTTTCTTGATTACCCAAGTAGATAGCTCTGAAGCGTACTTTATTGGTGAATGTATTTTAAAGAGAAGGAAATTAAGGGAATTTGTAAAAAGCAACCTCACAAAGCCCTGCTGGAATCGTGAGCTGCCTAGCCGCTTGCCCGAACATATGTTAAGGTAAGATTTCTTACTTCTTCTTCTTTGTGAGAAGGTCAAGGATCAAAATTTTCTAAGGGCTTTTATTCATATTTTTTTTTTAAATTCCTCCATTCCCTACCACTCTCTTCATCACTCTTTCATTTTCGGATAACGCTCATGCGACCTGCCCTTCACACGTCGTCGATTCCTACGTGTGCCTCTAGACAATGCTAAAACATCGGTAGGTATAAGCGGTCACGCAAAATGCTGTGAAGTACTCCTTTCTTGCTAGTCTAGTTCGATTCGTGAACAGTTCTCAGAGATGAAAAAACAAGTTGAAGTAGTAGGAGAGTGCTCCTGCCAGAAGGGTATTGTAAAACAATTAGTAAATCAAACAATATATGCTGCATATTAAAACTTGACTAATATACAGATTCCATAGATTGAGTTCGAAGAATTATTATGGCTATTATATTTTTATATTCGCCGCCATTTTGTTTCAAGTGTTTTGACCCCGTCGTTTAATTAGTCATGATAACACATCAATATTGTCGCGTGTTATGGTTCGCGGCCAATAATTTTAATGTTCCGGGAAAGTGAAAACGCAATGTCTTTTAAATTAAATTAAAAGAGTTTATTTAATTAAATTACAAATGCACAATCACTTTTTTTACTATTTCACAATTTTAACTAGAATCTAACTTTCACTTGTCCATAAATTTCTATCGCAATTGTCTTCTAAAATTACTTCACAATAACCAAAATCACTTTTCTATTACTCGAACAATATCGCTTTTCTATTCGCTTCACAACCTTACTATCGCGGTTCTAATGAATGATCCCCCCATTCATTCAGCTCGCCTTTATATAGGGTCTCTAATCATTCAACTCAGTTCTCGTACATTGGTGAATTAGCGGGAACATTCGAGCAGCCTAATGAATGGGCAGTGACTCACTTTCAGATGCTGATCATGTTTGGTGGGCTCTCGTGGTTTCGAGTAAATTCATTTTGTTGATGTTCTTAATGGTAGTGAAAACAATTGCGACAGTAGCTCGCAGAATTATTTGTACATATAACAATATTATAAACCATTTCTATTATTTTTATCAAATTTCCTACATATTTATAGTGGCTAGGTCCGTTGCAAACGTGTATCTCCTTAGTCTCACGTGTTAATGTTTTTGTGATTGTTGAATATTCAATTGGCTATAACTTAGCTGTTTATTGTTTGATTATCGTGAAATCTTCAGAACACATAAAATTGCTTTCAAGAAACTTAAATTGTAGCTTTTGGGAAATTTAAGGGTCCAATTTTGATTTTATAGGCAAAAACGTAAAATTTATAAAATGTACTATTATTAACAAAGTTGATCGAATTTCGACTTCTAAGGTATTTGTTACCCTTGTACTCATAAAGTCACACATCTGTGATTTTTTCAGATTTTTCGGGTCAAAGATGGGGGGACACAAAATGTTCGTACATTTGTCAGTTTAAAACCTGTTTTGAAAAGTTCTCGTCAAGACCTTTCATTTGATATGTATATTGTCTACATGCGATGCAACTTTTTTTTTCGGGGCCACCCCCTATATGGGGAAACCCCCCTTGAACACCATATACATTTTTTTTGTGATAAAACTTTGAAGAGGGCGTCATTTCGCACCTACTTACAAAATCTTATGTTTCTAGCTTATATAGTTTGCGAAAAAAGTGGTGTGACACACGCACGGACGGACAGATGGACAGACGGACAGACAGGACACGATTTTAGTAGGGTATTGTAAAATAATATTACAAAACCCCTTAAAAAATATTGTATTATAAGACGCAGCAAAAAAAAACTCTGAGTTTATAAAAACTAGGTGTCTTTAAGTATCTAGACGATCCGGTCTAAATACCCTTAGATTTTCAATCCTCCGGACTTATCATTAATTTGAATTTATTAGATGTTTCTTAAGCCTTTTCTTAAAAACAATAATGAATTTGCGTTTTACACTGTTTCTGGAAGATTGTTGTATAGATGCAAGGCATCATTCGTTCTTTAGTCGATCAGTTCTGACGTCAGGTATTACAAAATTGTTCACATTTCTTGAATTATACGGATTTAGTTGTGATACTTTTATAGTCGGGATTTGTTCCAATTCACTGGAATTTAGCGTTTGAAGATAAACTTATGTAGCTTTCTCCATAGTTATAATTTGACTGAAGGTGAACGGATTGGTTCGTTGATACACTAGTCTTGTTGGAGTGAGAATTGGAAGGTTTAAAATATTATCATAAATTCAAAACGGTACCCTTAAACTCCTTTAAATTATATGGATTAATATGCAGTATTAATGCTCACAAAATTTCATGTAAATCGGAGCATAATCAAGTGAGTTATAGCCATTTTAATTGTATGTAATTACAACAACAATAACACGTGTTGATGGTTGATACCTATTTCAAATTGACCTAGGCTCTTTTATTTTCTTGCGAATTCATCGAAATTTAAGGAATAGTGTTGAATTTGAATACGTTCAATCGGCTGAGCATTCAGAAAAATTATTTAAGCTCGGTCGAAATGGCGGCTGCAATTTGCTTATGAAAGAAACTCTAAATTTGAACGATTTCAATAGTTCAAGTTATCGATTAAAACTATTAGAAAACTTGTTTTGAACTCTAGGATGGTTACAAGGACGTTCTGGTAGGAGCACTCCCCTGTTTACTCAACTTGTTAACTTCTGGAATTATTTTATTGCTTCTTAATTCGCGCCACTTTATTCTGATTTTCATAGATACTTCAAAATTGATGTGTAATGTTGATATGTGCAGGTTGGTTGAACTGTTTTGAAAGTGGTACCTAATAACCAGTGCAATAAGCAACATTTATACTCCATTTTATTATTTCATCTTCTATATAAAAACACTTACAGGTTTATTTCTATCTGCCAACTCATTCTTTGTTTACAAGCCGTATGAAGTTGACGTGTCAGTGAATTTTTAAACAATGGATAGAACAGAATATCGTGCAATAGTAAATTTTTTTGTTTTGGAAGGTTTATTAGCAACAGAATTTCATATAAAAATGGCGAAAGTGTTAAAGAAATCTGGTTTATCATTTTCAACTGTGCATCGTTGGGTTTTTGAGTTTAAACGTGGTCGTAAAAGCGTTGAAGATGAAGTAAGAAGTGGAAGTCCAAAAATTGCAGTAACATCAGAAATCATTGCGCAAATCTACGATATTTTTTATAAATTCCAATTGCGACTACGCGTGAAATCGCTGATACCAAAGGCATCTCGGACAAATAAGTACTCTATATTTTACACGAAGAACCTCGTATGAAAAAGCTATTTGTGAGGATAGTGCCACATTCGTTAACAATTCAACGGAACCTGAATCGAAAACAAATTTGTAAGCGTACTTTGGAACATTTTAAGCCGAATGAAATTGATATAGTGCGGCGTTTTCTAACTGTAGATTAGGTCAAGTCAGAACGATCGGCAAAAAGATTTGGTATAAGTTTTTTTGGATTCAAAAGGGATTTTGTTGATTATCTTGAAAAAGGTAAAACAATTAATCCTGAGAATTATTGTAACTTTATGGACCAGTTGAATAAAACAACTCTTGAAAATAGTCACGGCTTACAGAAGAAAATTATCATTTTTCATCAATACAATGGACGCCCTCACACAAGTCCTTTGACGATGGCTGAATTGAAAGAATTAAAGTACGAATTGCTTGAACACCCACCGTATTCACATGATTTGGTTCCCTTTGGTTATTACCTCTTCAGGAATTTGAAATAATTTCTTCGTGGAAAGCGTTTTTCATCGAATCAAGAAGCTATTGCAGCCGTGGAATAGTATTTTGCAGAGCCTCCAGAAAATCATTACAAAGATGGTATAAAATTATTGGAGAACCGTTGGAATAAGTCTTTTGAAGTTGAGGGAAATTATATTGAACAAAAAAAAACTAATTTCATTAAAAAATGCACATTCTTTCATTTTCGCTATCAAAACTTTTCAACCAATCTGTATATTATGTAAGTCCCTTGTGATATGATATATATTTATTCGAGTGCTTTCAGTTAAATTAAAGTCTCCAATTGATGTTTTTGGGCAGTTAATCGAAAATACTAGATTGGTTATAAAGTTCCTCTAGCAGGAGCATTCTCTTGCTAGCTCAACTTGCCTACATATGTTTGCACTCATTTGATTTTCATACGGTTTGTGTACTATCGATTTTAATTTGTTTCTTTTTCCTTATTCTAGACCAAAAATCATGGCAGAACTTACTCCTGTGCAAGAGTTTTATAAAGATAAAACTATTTTCATTACTGGTGCTTCAGGGTTCATGGGGAAAGTGCTGGTCGAGAAGCTTCTTTATTCATGCTCGGAACTCAAAGAAGTAATCATACTGATGAGGCCAAAGAAAGGGAAAGTCCCCGAAACACGATTGGAGGAGATGTTCCGCTTGCCGGTAATTATAAAAATAGAGCTAATTTTTTAATGAGTGCTTGTTAATTTGCTTTTTTTCCTACATACATGAATAGCTTTTTCAAAGAATCAAGGAAGAGAAGCCTCATGTTCTGAAAAAATTGACTATTGTTCAGGGAGACGTAACTTTTGATGGTAAATATGTGCATTTGTCTTTAATTAAAAGATTTCGACATTTGAATCCTTCATGTTTTCAGCACTTGGGCTAAGTGAAGAAGTAGCCAAACGTATCACCGAAGAAACGGCCATTGTTTTCCATATGGCAGCAACTCTTCGCCTTGAAGGTAATTTGAAGGATGCCATTCAAATGAACACCACTGGAACGAAAAGAGTATTGGACATTGCCAATAAAATGAAGAAGCTCGAGTCCTTCATACACTTGTCGACTGCTTTTTGTAACTGTGACCAAGAGGTCATGTACGAAAAAGTTTACGATTTCCACCATAAGCCTGAAGATCTAATTCGTTGTGCAGAGTGGATGGATGTGAAAGCCTTAGAGAATATTACACAAGATCTCTTGAAACCTCACCCGAACACTTACACCTACTCCAAACGTTTGGCTGAGATTTTAGTACGCGATCATTATCCTGAACTTCCAGTTGTTATTGCTAGGCCTAGTATTGGTGAGTATTGTTTTTGGTTGATTCTCCGTACGATGTTCGCTTGAGTGGATTTATTTTCAAGTTAATATAATTGATTGGAACGAACTCTTTTCAAAATTAAATTACATTGAATTTGCTTTGATTTTCCTTTAAATAAACACTTTTGCTCGATTAAATTAACGTCACAATACTTTAAAGTCCACTCCATTGAACTAACTGTAAATTGATTACTAATTTTTCATGTAGGTATGTACATATTTTGGGGAATGGGGAAATTTGAGCTACACGTTCTTATAAGTTTTTAACACTAAGCTTATATTAAAGACGTCTGAAAACTCGCATATTGTGGTTAGAGATCTCTACTCCTTTAGACGAAATGGAATTGTCAATAAATTTTTTACATTTATTTATTTCAAATCAATAGCTACATAGCTGAAACTTGCATGTTGGTAAACATTATATTGACAATTTATTTGCATATATGTGTGTATTGATTTGTGCCAAATATTTTCATATTTATTTTATCGCGGAGTTCGCCACAACTGTTGTACTGATGTAAATATCTATCGAATACCGTTAGGAACATAACCAACAGATTTACTATTTAAGTAAATATGTGAAATAAATAGAGAGATGTACATATTTACACGGTTATAAAAATACGGTAATAGGTGACATTTCTTATTGAACTGTGTAACAACGAAAATTTTGTAAATACAAGCCAAGTTTCCTACAGTTTTAACTGGCTAAGACAACACACAATTAATTTTCTAACACGACTCGTGCTAAGTGCAAATCTAAACCAATGCTAAATTTATGATAGAAAGTAGGATCTCAGTTATTAAGTGAATGGATTTTAAGTTTAAAATAATAATTGCTTAAATTATTGTATTAGAACGCAAAAAGGATTTCTAACCAAAAGGGTATTTTATCTGCGAAATTTGTAGGGCCGGTTACTTGATGTTGAGCCCTATATAATATCGGAATTTCGACCCTTAATTATTTTGGGACTATTCAAATCATGAGTTCAGATGAACATAAAAATTGCCCAGCCTAAAACCCCCAGATAATGACATGCCGAAATCGGTACATCTCCGTCCGTCTGTCACAGCAAGTTGTTTCAAGAGCTGGAAAAGCACGAATCATTAAATTTTAGCAACTCTGAAATGGTAGGCTAATGAAAGTTTTATGTTTTTTCATAAAAAGCGGTCGGGCCTTGATTCTTTTAGTGAGCAGATGCGTTTTGACTACTTTGAGTTATCTTCAGTTTTATTCGCGTATCCTCGTATAAGGATATGACGTCTTCACATTTTTTTCGCAGAAGACAGTCAAATAGGGTACCAAATGAAAGCCCTTCATGAGATATATATATATATATATATATATATATATATATATATATATATATCAGATCTTATAATTGCACAGGCAATAACGAAGTATACAGGGGATGAGGAAGAATACGAAAAAATTGAGCCCCTCGTATTTCAACAATTGTGGACCGAAAAATCTAAAAAAAAGCAATGTAGGTAGTTTTCTATGAGTAGCAATTCGCTCAACTTTGTTAATCGAACCAAATGCTATATTATTGATCGGATCTTCTTCAAAACTTCAGGAAAAATGAAGAACATGTATATCTTTGAGATCTTGTGCGCTGAATTGTATTTGTTATACTGCAACAGAAGGACAATCGCTTATATAGGAGTAAAAAATGATTTCCTTTAAACCTATCATAACACAAATATCATAGAAGTGTTTCTTGAGTTTGTTCATTAGTTACCTACGTAACGTTAGTATTTGCATTTCATAAGTGAGCACAAAACTCTTCTAGCAGATACGTATTCCTGGTTACTCGACATGTTAGTATTATTCTCGTATCCGTAAACATATCTATTGTTTTATTGGATCTAAATGTAATTTTTTGTTGGTGAATATTTCTAATACATTTAATTAGAAGAGTACTTCGGTATTACAAATTAATTATTTTAGTTAGTAATACTGAAAATCCTTACAAATCAATGATGCCCTAGTGTTGTCAATTTTACTGTTAAATCACTAAACTATAAAAGAAGAACAGTCTTATGACTACACATTATCCGACGAATTATCTGTTATATTATGGAAATAATTGGTAATTAGGGCTACTTATTTTAAGTATTGCTTAATTCGTCATATGCCGACACTACGTTAAAATGGAATAGCTGAATTTATTTCTGTTCTTCCAGGAATATGAAGATATTTTTTGTTTTCAACTCAAAATTCTGCGCACTTCAGTAAAAACGTGCGTGTCAGTAAGTTCAGATATGTTTTTTTGACGTATATGTTCTACAGCATTGTTGAAGCCTATGTCTGATTGGGAGTTTCCTATTTTGTTTTCGTAGCCCCTTTCAGGCCTTCGTTTCGAAATAGTTAGAGTATATCAATATCATGATCGAATTTATCGGCACTTCACAAGATGATATGATCATTATCACGCTTTGGCCGTGTGTTCGTCCACCCAGCTGCGATACGTTCTGATTTTAAACCAGCACGTATCATAACTGAGCAGGCTTATAGCCCGTCCGAAGGATCACTTGAACTAAATCTCGTTGACGCCAACGAAACTCGAACCAGAGACCTTCGGCTTACGGGCTTAGTACTGGGAGTTTCCTTTTAGGTAAGCTTTAATCTGATAGCAATATTCCTGCATTTCCACCCAAATATTGTATTTCGTGACCTACATGAGCTATGTAGAAATAATTTTACCATGTGCATAATAAGAATGCAAAATTTATGCCTGGCCACAGAGTGTCTCAAGGATCTTTCTTCGCTTACAACTTATTTGACCTTTCTAGACGCGGCGTGAAAAGTAAACGCGAAACAAGAAAAACCGGTCCAATATGGACGAGAAGGATCTGGGCCACTTTTCCTGTTTCACGCTTACTTTTAACTTCGCGTCTAAAAAGGCCCATTGGTCGTTAACAAATCACCGTGACTATTTTTGGGCTATACATTTTGGTAAGCTAATAAAAATCCTACTGATAAAAAAATTTAGAATGTTGACTCTTTCTCGATTTAATTATTTTTTCCCTTTCTCTCCTGTTATACTACAAGAATCCACAGATATGTACTGTGAAAATTGATTGGTCTGTCCAATCGGAACTTAACCAGCATTTAGCGATCTTTTCTACTTTTGGGACCAGTGGTGACAGGTAATTCCAGTGATAGGTACCTAATACTGCCCCTCAAGGGATAATTAGTTGAATTAATTAGGTGGGGGAGTGTCAGTATTATACTTTGAGGATAATTGATATGGAAGGACCAAATGACCATCTTTAAGTATTGTCAGATATTTATAGCTTAAGTTTTCAATCTACTGACCATCGTAGTGATACGTCACTAGTGTCTCAAAATTTATTAACATTTTATTTGAAAATGAATAAATTTCGGAAATATATCGTATCAGAGTATTCTCTTTACATTTTTGATAGGTGTAATTTCGGATATTCTGGAGCTGTTGTATGGTAAAAAACAATTGAAATTCAATTTATCGATGCACCGGAAGTACTCGGTTGTAGTTTCTTCGTAGCCTTTTCTTGTCTTTAGATTTTAGCCTGAATAAGGTATATGGACAAGTTTCCTCGTAAATTTATGTGGATTACTCGAAAATCCTGCATCGCTACGGACGAGTTGTAATTCGTGGACTCTTTTTACTATATCTGATGTTTTGTGGGGAGTGTTGGTTATAGGCTTGGTGAGCAGTTCGCAGTTTTCCACAATTGGAAAAAGATTTTGTTTCGTTTGGTTGCTTCTGCTGTTGGTTTTCTTCCGAGAGGCCACCACTTGGGCATATGTGTGTTTCTTTAACACTTTCCTGACATCTCCTACCAGGTTTCTTTTATTCGTAAATTTGTCCCTTTTCAATTGAGGGAAAATCCATTTGAGCTATGTCTTTAAGGTCAAGTCCTTCATATCTGTTTTTATTTATAATCGAACGTGCTTCTCTATTGTATACATTTAATATAGAGCTAACTTCTACTTCATGCTTATATTTAACCCATTTGGTGCATGTTTGGTCCGTAGCTACATGCTCCTTGCTGTTGCATAGCATTCATTTTTTGTTGTTGCAAGTTCCATTGCATTCCTACACTGTCTGGTGTAGTAATCGAGGAGCTATGGCTATAAAAGCCAGCCGGAATTTAAAATATTCAACTTTAACAAAAAGTATGCGATTTTTAGAAAGCCAGGGATGGTGTTGCCCGAGACCGTTATCTTCACTTATTTTATCGGAATGAAGTTGTCAGCATTTTCAGGATCTCTCCTGTTATGTATTGTGGCGTTGATTAACTTAATGTCATTAAGTAACATTCCACTTATGTTTAGCAGCTATGGGTTTACACAGCTATTACTAATGGAATGAGATTTTGAGAATTTCTTGTTAGGATGGGTGGAAAAGGTATCGCATTTCCGTGTTCAGATATTCTTTTATGGTAAGCTTGATTATGTGGAAAACTTATGGCTGTTTCACTTTCTCTCAGTATTCAACAGTACCTGCTTAATTCAAAATGATAGAGTTAACGAAGAAATTTAGAATGTTTTTAAGAGGGGGTGTCTCCATTCACGCGTACGCAAAATTTTGTGTCTCCTCCTCGCGATTGGACACCTTTTACCCGAAAAATCTGAAAAAAAAATTACCTCAGAAGTCAGAATTCAATCCACTTTTGTTAATAATAGTACATTTTATAAAGTTTACATTTTTGCCTATAAAATCAATTGATAGCAACCGTACGTATCCTGAAAATTTCACAATAATCGAACTATAAACAGCTAAGTTACAGTCGATTGAATATATAACATTTACAACACATTAACATGTGATACTAGGGAGATACACGTTTGCAACGGACCTAGACACTACAAATATGTAGAAATTTTGATAATTTTAGAAATGGTTTGCAGTATTGATATGTTATCATGATTAATCAAGCAATGGGTATAAAATACTTGAAACAAAATGGCGGCAAGTTCAAATGCATAATAACTATGGTATAATTTTTCGAACTCAATTTATGGAATCTATATAAGTATATAAGTCAAGTTTTGATATGCAGAACATGTTGTTTGAGTTACTAACTGTTTCACAAAACCCTTCTGGTAGGACTCCACTCCGCTCTCCTGCTACTTCAACTTCTTTTTATTTTCTGGAATGTGTTTTCATCATTTTGAGCAATAGTTCCTTTTGTGCAAAGAGTGTTGGATAAATTAAAAACTTCAAAGGTTTTTCTGTAGAGGTATCAAATTATTTTTCTAGATTATTCTATACTTAGGTGATGAGTTTTATCGAAAATATGCTAAATTATTTTTAGACATCGGTCAGAGAATTTACTCTTTCTTGTTCGAAATAGTAAAAGTAAAACTAAATTTAATTACTTTTCAAATACGGTAAGTATAGTTAAATTGTTTACATTTTACGAATAATACCTTATCATGCACGACTGCCTGTACATATGCTTTTTTTTATTTATTTAATCATTTCAATCAAATCAGAGTTTAATAAACATGATTTTCTCTCAATCACCCATACGGGGCAAATATGTATAATAGATTTACAAAAGACCTGTCAAATATCTGTATATTAAGATCTAAAATGGCCTTAAAGTTATTGTTGCTCATTTCGGACTAGAGGATCTGCGAAACACATGTAAATACCGCCGTCCATGTATGAATACTTATTTTGTATAAAGGACTTACTCAGAAATATCTAACAAGCTCCAGAAAGACTCATGTATATAGCATCTTCAGCAGAAGACCCAGCCGTGTAAATCTGTAAATTGCCTTCTATTTGTGTGCAAAGACTTTTCTGGAGTATATTCTAACTGATGCTTAACGAAAAAAGGTTTAATTGCCAATGACATCGCCAACAGTATCACCATCGGCGTTTGAGCCAGTTGCTGGATGGGTGGATAACTTGAACGGTCCTACCGGTCTTATGTTGGGCGCTGCGAAAGGCGTCATCCGGTCCATGTTAATTGACGTTAAACTCAAGTGCGAGGTGATCCCAGTCGATTATGCCATCAATGGCTTAATTGTGATAGCTTATGAAACAGCAGTGTGTCAGGAAAAGTATTGATATCGTTTATTTTTGATCTGATTCCTTCGACTTTTGATCCCGTGATGAGCTCCAGGTTTGATTTTTAATTCATTTGCAGACCAGAGGAAGTTCCTGTTTACAATATTACCATACCAGAGCGGAAAAAACTACCGTGGAAGACAGTGCTAGATATGGGCAAAAAAATTGGTTACCAATACCCTTGCGAAATGGGCATTTGGTATCCGAATGGAACAGTAACCACCTCAAAGTTCCTGCATATGATCAATGTGATATTCTTCCAGTGGATACCAGCGTATTTTGTAGATTTCTTTTTACTTTGCACGAGGAGAAAGCCATTGTAAGTGTCCGCATCTAATTTAGAGGCGTTCGGAAATCCGGGAACTTTGGTGTGCTGTTTGGAGCAAAATGTTAAAATGTACTTAATGAGCCTGCACGTTTTCACCTTTGGTATTTCCACGTCGTTTCCTGGAATAAGAAATCCCTCTACCTTCCATATTTGAAAATATCCTTTTTCCTAATTTTTTAGAAACAAAATTGAACAATTGTTACGGTTGTGTTTTAAACAAATTTCTGAACGCCGCTGTTCTCCTTTAAATTGTGTTTTTACGTTGTCCTTATTGCCCCAGCATGATACGCGTGCAGAACCGTATAGCTACAGGACTAAACGTTTTGCAGTTCTTTACAACTCATTCTTGGAACTTCAAATCGGAGAAATATGAACAGCTTTTCCAGAACCTCGGATTAAGAGACAAAGCAATGTAAAATCCCAAAGTCCTTTCATGTTAAAATTTGAGATGAATGTGATGTTTGTGACAACTTCACAATTTTAGATTCAGCATGGATATGGATGCCGAAGATGATCATGAATATTTGAAGCGTTCCATTTTGGGAGGTCGCCAGTACATAATGAAAGAACCCTTGTCAACATTGCCCAGAGCTAGGCGCCAGCTGCGGATGTAAGCATCGCTGTCTCACATTGTTTTTGCTGGATATAATCTTCTATTATCTTTTTTTCTAGCTTTTATGTTATTGATTTGTTAGCCAAACTCATCGTAGGAGCCGTTTTGGTGTATTTCGTGTTATCGAGGCTCAGTTGGTTTTTTTGAGATTCGTGCCCTCATCATATTGTCCACATTGTTGAGAAACCGCAGAAGTTTTCAGGCTATTAATTGTGGCATATTTTGTGCTCAACATGTTTTGTTGCTGGTGTTTAGTTTTAAGTTCATCGCCGGAAGGTTTCTTGATTGAAAATTGGATCTATTGAATGGAGAAAATATTCACGAAAAACAGCCTTTTTGAGTAAAAATCATAGTATAGGTTCTAAGAATCGTTTTATGTTAGGATATACGCCTCTGGATTAAAATGAAAGATGCTTATTTAGCTACCAACATGATCAAAATCAAAACTTTATTTTTTAATGACGATCATCGGGCGATGATACATCGAAGCTCTTCTGCTATTGTCCATTATTGTATTTATAATAAAATTGTTTTCAAAAATTTGGACGTCCATTTATCTGGATTTATTCATTGAAACTGCTATCGTTCGGTCAAGCAATTCTTGAAAATTTATAGTGGTTTGAAAAATCGTTGAAGTCATCGAAATTTAAGGCGTAGGGTGAAATAGGAAAATTATGAAGAAAATACAAACGCAATCTCAAAATTGCGTCGAAAATATATACACTAACTTGAAATGCTTTTCCCAGAAAAGCTTTTAAAATTTGCAATTTCGAAAGTTTTGAAGTTTACGGTTTCGAAATCCTTTTCAAAGAGCGAATAAAAATTATTGAGGTCTTGGATAGTTTTATGCTAAGTTGATTTTTTGCACTTTGCCGTGAATTTAGAAAATAATGAATTTCTTCTTACAGTTTCCCCTGCCGCCTTTGAACCTCTGCCAGGATGGGTGGACAATTTGAATGGACCTACCGGTTTAATGATTGGTGCCGCAAAAGGAGTCATACGATCAATGCTTTGTGACGGCCGTTACAAATCTGAAGTGATTCCCGTTGACTACGCAATTAATGGACTCATAGTTGCTGCCTTCGAAACAGCTATTGCTCAACCAAAGTAGTGATTTAATCTTTATTTTCGCGATTAGAGCTTGCATCGTATGGCTTTATCATCTACCGTTTATTTTCATTCATTTTTATGCTTCGCCCACCCAATTATGTCATTTGAATTGTATAAACAGACTCAAATTATCCGTGATTGAAATTATTGCATTATTTCTAGGCCCAACAACATTCCAGTTTATAATATAACATGCTCGGAATCGAAGAAATTGCCATGGGAAACAGTAATGAACATGGGCAAGAAAATTGGATATGAATATCCCTTCGAAGCAGGGGTCTGGTATCCAGATGGCAACATAACCACATCTCAGCTGTACCACACCATAAATGTGATCCTTTTTCATTGGCTCCCAGCTTATCTGATTGATTTTCTTCTTCTGTGTGCTGGCCAAAAGAGATTGTAGGCATAATTTGTAATTTTTCTTGGACTCATTTATATCTTCAACATTTTAGCATGGTACGAGTTCAAACGCGAATTTCAACGGGCTTAGAAGTTTTGCAGTTCTTCACCACACGTGCTTGGGATTTCAAGTCGCCTAACTATGAAAACTTATTTGAGCGGCTCACCGAAAAGGAGAAAAAAATGTAAGAATTGTTTGACTTTTTCAACATAGTGCTATATATTCAGAAGATATTGGCTTTGATTTGCATTGGGGATGCTAGCAAATTGATGAAATAATATGGAAGAGAAACGCAAACTACATATGTGTCTAGCTGTCAACAATAAACTCCTATAAAGCCTAGTTACCTTCTGCTTCCAAGCGCAAGTGATCTGAGTAATGCCGTTTCGTTGTTTCTGCTGATTAAATTTAGCGGAAATCCCCCAGTAAATCAGATGAGGCTAGTAGGTGTACTAAAAAAGAAGCCTAACGCGAGTTTCGGAAGCAGCGCCCATTTAGCCTTACTTAACTTTTCCTGTATTCAGTTAATGAACATTTTGTACAAATGCATCAGAACACTCTTTGTATCCACAATTAATTACATATAATTATCTTCAAGTGGTTACCTACTAAAAATTATGGCGTCAACAAATTTATTATTGATTAAGGAGATCTACACATGTGGGAAGACGGTCCAACCAATTGGATCAAAGGATTGGATTATTAGGAGGACTTTCAGAATTGGGCTTTCAAAATACAAAGCACTCATTGAAGGAAGCGTTGGGGTAAATTTTGTGTTCCCTTTCAAGTGAATCGATTTGAAAATCCTTTTAAAGAAGATTGTGGCTTTCTAAAAAATTGTGCTGATTTCCTGAGAACAAGGACAACAATAATTTATGGAGTAAAACTTCAATGAACCTAGTATTTAAAATTTCCGGATTATAAACATGTAAATATCAAGTGAGGTGTACATTATTCAAACGTTAATTCGATGGATAAGTTTTCGAAAACTTTAAAGCCTTAGTACAATCGGTTCGATCGATAGGTTTCATCTACATGCATTTTTGCTAACTTACCTGGTTTTACGCAACAGGCTCATTACAAAGCCCTTTTTGACAAGAATACTCCTTTGTTATTCTATTCAAAAAGCGTTGATAACTGGAGGGAGAACAAAATTCCTTAATAATACAAAACAAGTTGGGTGGACAGAACTACGCTCATTTCAGAAGGGCTTTTACTTAACGTATAAAATGCAGATGTTTAAAATGATTTAGTTCAAGAAAAACTTTCATGATATGCACAAAAAATATGTCCTTACCTTAAAAAACTCCATTTTAACCAGCCAACATTTCGTTTCAATATTGCTGAGATCATTGACTGACCAGAATCTTATCTGAAAATTTGGAGAAGATGCAACCTAAAGTGCAGTGCCTGGTTCGATGTCAAGCCCATGTGGTAGAAAAATCATATTGGATAGTCTAAAAAGTATTGAGCCTTATTGTCACTAGATGGTGTTCGTTGTCATATATCGGGCAATACTTATCAGATTGAAGCAAACTGACATACGTTTGAAAGGTGATATTCCAGTGTACAATTTTCAAACGGACAGATTTGAATTTCGGCATTCGTGTCAAAAGTTGTATTTATTTACAAATGCGTGAAATTTCTGAAAAAATTCGTTATATTTTACAATATCACGACGATCAAGGTGAGAATGCATCGCAGGCTCGTGAAAAAATTTGTGGTGCCAACGGTCAAGATACTTTGTCAAAAGCCACAGCCAAGAGATAGTTCGCTCGCTTTCGTTCCGGAAATTTTGATGTCAATGGTGCACCTCGCTCAGGTCGACCAATCACTGAAAAAGCCGATGAAATCTTACAAAAAATTGAAGGAGACCGACGCATAAGCAACCAGACATTGCTAAACAACTGAATACCCATCACCAAATAGTTTTGACCATTTACGTAAGGCTGGATACACAAAGAAGCTCGACGTTTGGGTGCTGCATGAATTAACACAAAAATTTGATCAACCGAATTTCAATTTGCGAAATACTAATAAAACGCAACGAAATCGAGCCATTTTTGAACCAAAAATTTACGGGCGATGAAAAATGGGTAAGATACGAGAATGTCGTTCGAAAAAGATCATGGTCAAAAACGACTTCAAAGCCAGCTGTGTTTATGGTGGGATTGAAAGGGAACTGTTTATTATGAGGTGCTATAACCTGGACAAACACCCAATTTGGCTCTGTACTGTCAGCAATTCACCAGATAGCAACAAGCAATTCAAAAAAATCGGTCAGAATTGATCATAGAAACGGCGTTGTCTTCCATCATGACAATGCCAAACCACACGCATCTTTGATGACCTGACAAAAGTTAACAGAGCTTGGCTGGGAAGTTTTGATACATCCAGCGTATAGTCCAGACCTTGCACCATTAGACTACCATTTGTTTCGGTCTCTGCAAAACTTCCTTAATGAAAAGAAATTCACTTCAAAATGGGACTGTGAAAATCACTTCGCCAAGTTTTTCACCGATAAACCGCAGAAGTTATACACAGATGGAATAATGACTTTACCCGAAAAATGGCAAAAGGTCATAGATAATAATGGAAAATATGTGCTTAAATAAAATCCATTTTAAATAAAAGAAGGATTCAATCGAAAAATAACAAAAAAAGGCTCGATACTTTTTAGACTTACCAATATATGGTTGTTGTAATCGGAGGAAATTCAAATGTCTATAACTTCTTTAAATTTTATTGATACTTATAGAGTTATGAGTATCTTTCAAAGAACTACTTAAATGGCTGATTTCATCCAATTTAATGATATTTATATAGTTCGTGCATGTCCCCTTACCCTGCATCTTTCGGTATTGATAAGGTAATTTTAAGACTTGTTTTAAAAAGACCACATTGAGACCTTTCCAATGACAGCCTATTCGACTACCAATGGTGAAAAAATTGTTTGAAGGGTCACCTTCCTATATGGGGGTCCATCGATAGCAATCACTTTCCTAAATATAGAAGAGCTTCTTTGATCGAGATGCCGGGGAACAAAGCATTTACGTCAAATGACACGATGCGTTCAACTGGTGAATGAACTTTACATTTTTAATTATTCGTGAATCGTCTAAGTCCCCAAGGCATTTCTCCGTAGAAGTACTGTACCTAACAATATTTTGAGTGGGAAAGTTTGAAGCAACAACCATCTTCCTGAACTCATTTCCCGGTCTATGAATTTTGGGTAAACCCTTAACTCTCGGAAGGAATGAGTTGGGCATTCTTAACTTCATCGAGTTTTCAGCTATGCGTTGACATTCTTTCAAAACTTTCTCTACACTTTTTACATATGCTCGTAGTGGGTCCTTTTACGGTCCAAAGTATCCTCCATCGGTTAGTTTCTCTAGTCTCATCGCATTTAACCACTCCATTTCTCTTGTCGGTTTTAAGATAGAAAACAGGTTTATCCTTCATTTGTTTTAAGATGTGGGATACCGGTTCACTTCTAATGGGGGTAGGGCTAAACTTGCTGAGCATGACCTCCACACCACCCCAGATTGTCTCTTTAACTTCTTGCTCTGCAAAGTGGATTCCTACCTTAACGTCCACCGCAGTGTGATCCTATGGTACAGCTTGTTTTTAACTGCAAAGTTCAGCCCCATGTTCAATAACTTTTCTTGTTTTTTTATGAACGTCTGGCCTGGTTTGTGCACTACGTAATTTTCAATAAATTTCACCTGAGGGGCTTCTCTAACTTTGCTTTCTTCTGCAAAAGTTGATGCAATTGTTGAGTTAAGATTTGCCTTTTCAAATGTTTTTGCACTGATAACTCTTTTAATTATGGCGATTTTATCCGGAAACTAGGCTGGGTTTTGAATGCAAATGATTTTGAGAGATTTTTACCAACTTTCTTTTTTCATAGTTATTTTTTGTTTCTGCGATACCATAAGTGGACGCTGAATCTTGAAGCATTAAAATTTTGGCGTGAGCTTGGACCTTAAGCATAGTTTGAGAAGACAAATGTCTTCATGGATTCCTCCCATTGTTTCTTTGTATTTTAATAGCTTGTTGAAACGTGACTTTGACATGGCCGTCATATTTAAAACAAAATTTTGTTTGTGGATGTTTTTCACGATTGTAAATTAAAAAGGGCGGGGTGTTCGGTACCCAATCGGACACGTCTTCAGGTGGCAAATAGAAAGGTGTGCTAACTAGCTAGCCGGTGGGTATGTGGGAAATAATATACCACTCACAAGCCAAAGCCAACTAAGTCGAACCGCTGAAACCAGGGCAACAACCCGGGACTGGATTGGATTTATGCGTAACGCATGAAGGAATATTCTTTTGGAATTTCGAATAGTAGATAATTGAGTGGACCAGGTGCACTGTGACAATTTCTGAATTAAATAAAAAAATATAAACTCAACATCCTCGCAGTGCAAGAAATCTGATAATATGGTGAAGACACATTTAAAATGCAAACGCACCTGTGTTTAAAAGCCAAAAGTTGCCAGAAAGCCGTGTGTTTTGGGGCAATTTTCATTGTTGACAGCATATTTAAACAAAGTATCACCGACTTCAAGCCCATTAACGAAAGGATCTGTGCAACTCGTATCAAGACTAAATTCCTCAATGTCTGACTGATCAGCCATGAAATGTCCCATAGAGGAACAAGCGGAGTTTTCATGCGGAGGTTAGAAAAAACTGGCAACACCTGAAAGACTATGCTATAAGCAGAGGCAGCAGAGTAAATTCCACATACTTTCCGCATCGAAGCATACACAAGAGAACGTGAGCATCCCGAGATGGTCACACATTCCACCAAAACAACTATGTTCGCATACAAAAACAAGCAGCCACCAGCATTTTCGACACGCGCTCATTCTGCTGCGGTGTTTTCGATTCAGACTCCCAGCTTATAAGGATCAAGTTCCAATGCCGCATCCTTAAGATCGGTTACCCCAAGGTACTAGATACACAAACTAAATGATTACTCAGTAACGTCCACATATAGCGCATGTCGGACTGGTGGCAAAGTATAGTAAGGTATGAAAATTATGGAGGCACTGCTTTATTGTGTACGTCTTATGAAGTGCTCTCCAAAATTATGCAAAGAAAATTAAAGCTTTACTACGAAAGCATTAGAGGAGAGTATCAGAGAGGCTGAATTGGACAGTCTACAATAGACCAAATATTCTCATCTAACCAGGTGCTTGAAACGAGCTGGAAATACAATATCGATGTACACTAACTCTTTGTAGACTTCAAGCAAGTGTACAACAGTGTCGACAGAAAATCGCTGTACAAAATAATGCTTGACTTTCACGTCCCAACGAAACTAGTTCGCATGGTCAAAGTCACGATGCTCAACACAAAGTTCGAGGCCAAGGTAAACAGCTAATTAACGGACTGCTTCAAAACGGAATCAGACTAAAAATAAGAGGATGGGCTTGCCCTAATACGTCATCAAGGAGACATCAGCTTTGACCTGGATACACTAATATTTAAGTCCACACATTTGGTAGTATATGCTGATGACGTCAATATTACCTCTGACACATTCAATCTCAGATGCTAATCGTGCATTTCTGAGTCTAAAATCTGAAGCAAACTGAATTGGCCTACAAGTTAGTGAATAAAAAACTAAATTCATGCCTCAAACGAGGAAAAACACTCCAGTCCGACAAAATCAGACCGAAGGAGACTATAACCTTGAAAGTGTGAATAACTTCGTGTATCTTGCAACCAACCTGATTGGGGTAAGCAATGAAGAGGACGAGGTCGGAGGCCTCATTAACGCCGCAAATAAAGCTTATTACTCCGTACTTCCTATTTTATGGTCCAGATTTATGTATAGGCACAGGCTTCATATTTACAAATCACTAGTCAAAGCTGTGCTATTTTATGGAAGTGAAACATGGGCCATGATATGCGAACCCGAAACGGTAGTGGAAATAGTTGAATGCAAAGTGCTCCGAAAAATCTGCAGGCTAGTGAAACAAGGAACAAAACGGGGATTACGATGAATTGTATCAACTTTTTGGCGAACCAACTGTATCTACTTACGTAAAAATACGCAAATTACAATACGTTAGGTGGGCCATGTTGAAAGAATGGAAGAAAACCAGCTACGCAAAATACCATCAAAGGTTAGAGCACAGGGTATATCCAGCAAAAAGATTGAGGACTCGATGGGAAGACACGATAGAAACTGATAGTAGATCCTTGCTTGAAGTGGTCAACTGGCGAATGAGGACGCTGAATCGTGATAAATGGAGTAAATTGATCTTGGTGGCCAAGGCTTGGACTGTCGCGCCGTTGATGATGATGGGTTGAAGAAAGATTAGAAGATTGTATAGCAACAAACTAAAGACAAATAAATCCAGCGTTGGCCGTATCATCTTCCAATAAACAATGACTTATAATTTACTAATTAAATTTTAATTACGGCGATTCGATAACGTTTCACTTGTTTTACTTTCAATAGATTCAACATGGACATGAATTTGGTTGAAGATGAGGAATATTTGAAAATCGGTATCCTTGGTGGTCGACAATACATTATGAAAGAGCCTCTATCATCACTTCCAAAAGCCAGGAGGCAGTTGAAAGCGTAAGGCTTATTTCTAGCCAATTGGTATGTGTCATTTAAAAATTAATTTCATTTCTTTCCTTCTTGCAGTCTTTACGTTTTGGATCGCGTGATGAAAGCATGCATCCTCGGTTTCCTGGTCTATTTTGTTTTATCACGAACGGGCATACTTAATTTCATGATGGAAGGAATCAAAGCATGAATTGACCAAAGGTGGCGTGGTGAATGTTTAGAATAACAAATTTAAGACTGTGACAAAGCTTGCGCTTAGTTTAGGAAAAATAAAACTTTTTAAGAGATTATAGATTATAGGGAGCACTTAAACAATAGTTAAAGAATACTAATTTTTCACTAATTTTTATACGGTATTTTAGACATTGTGGAGGTGTTTGTACAATGTTATGAGATTATTAAATGGTTATCTGTTGATTTGTTGTTTTTTGGTTTTCGGAACGTCACATTGTCCGAAACAATGAAAATAGAAAAAAAAACGTACAGGCCTTGAAAGCTAAACTCTATTTTTGGGTCAAAGGTTTGATGAAATGGATAAGAAGCCTCTTCTCTTGTCAACAGAGAAAAAACATTGATTGTGTCAGGTAGCCATAAATTAAAATCTGAGGGAAATTTATAAAAATTTCCGTTTGTTGCTGATGAACAGGTCTTTCACCACAGTAAAACCTTTAAAATCAAAGAGTTAAGACCAACCTGACACACTATAGGTCATTTTTTCGTATACTCGTATTTGCTAGAAATGAGTACGTGTGATATATTAAACTGGGGGACGTGGTCGATGGAAGCAAGAAGAAGAAGAATGGCCATTAAGGACCTGACATTTTTTCGAGAAGATTCATATTCAGAACAGTAGCTTATACTCTTAGTTCAATATACCTGTATCAAACTAACCTATCCATATCATTATGGGAAGTCGGGAAACGGCACAATGTTTTTTTTTATTTTCGGTGTATTTTCTGGAGTTTTCGAACGCATGCTACTATTTGGGGTGGTCTATTTAATTCTTTTGTCGATATTAAAGAATGGAGTGCATTATTAACGCAGCGTTTATTATTATTGCACTAATTTTTTCCTAAAAATCATAACCAATGCATAAACAGCCAACAAATGACATGTGGTGTATGTCTTCTAGCCAATGCTAAACCAGACTTAGTGCATGATAGTTTGGAAATCAGATTTCTGTTTTTCTTTATTGTATTCTAGTTTATCACGTACAACTCCTTCACAATTATTTAATTAAAACAAAAAACAACAATTGAAACAGCAACAACATATTTTTAACCTCAAATTTTGAAATGTAATTTTTATATTCTGTAGCGAAAGTAGGTTGATTAATATCCGTGAAGGACTGCAGCGATGGTCTGCTGCCTCGGCGGAAGAGGATGGTAAGATCCGCCTTGATTGGCCTTATCTGGGGACGCTTGAATACGCTGGCAGGCTAGCGTTGCGGTGTCGTGGGGCCCGTTCTTTCCCCCGAGCACAAGGACCCACTACGAAAGAATTTCGCATTCTGGAATTAAGTTGATCGAATGCCGATCGACTGGTGTCGAGGCCGAGGTAACCTACCAAGGGTTGAAATTGTTTGTTCAAAGGACAAGTTGGGACGAGCAAAAACGGGCGGACTGGCGGAGACTTCGTCATTAACGACGATCCTTATGCCCCACAAATAAGAGTGGGGCATCCAGATGGAGATGGTGCCCCCTCGCACCCTCCCAACCGGATCAAGATCCAAACGTAGACGTGGCCATATATTTCACTTTTGAGTGGACACCTCATACAAACATAATTTGCATGACCTTTCCCATCAAAAGAGAAACATAGACGTGACCAATTTATTTTATGGAACTATGTGATCGACTCACATAAAGGGGTAAAAGGGCACGCGAGCGGTAGGTCACTCTACCCGGCAAGAGCCCGTGCTAATAAACGAAAAAACGAAGGAGCGAGCCCGATGGCTAGCCCAAAGTAGATGAAAAGCCTGCCATCGTTGCGGGTCCTATACCCAGTCGGGTACTTCGAATAGAAAGACTGAGTTTTAGGGTATTCAGTAATTCATTATTCTCTTCTTTCCTTCAAAATAAAAACAAATTTTGCATTTCTTTGTTCAATCAATTATCAACCAAATGAATCAAACGCAAAAAGAATTAAGCCAACATAAAATTTAAGAAAAATATAAAATTTAAAAATAAAACAAGTATTCACCAACATCCTCGCCAGGCGCCTGCTGATGATGTGGTGAAATTTTCCTAAAGAAGGAGTAATTTTTTTTTTAAACGTTTTCTAATTCTGAAACTCTCTTTTACCGCGAGCACTTTAAATTATTTATTTCTTAATCGCAACTGAAAATGATACATGGGTGTAACTATAACGTAAATATAACTAAAATCACACTCGAACAGTCTTAGGTTGACTTCCACTTTTGTCCAAAAAAAAGCTGCTTTGTATATCTTGCAAACGACTATTCGGTTGCATACCAAACTTGGGCTTTTTCTTCTGCTGACTTGTAGCTCTTCCTGGTATTTTTCTACCGTGTTGTTACTGTGGTATGGCTTCTGTACGAATAACCTTTGACCGTGCTATAACGGATTGAATTTCTGCCCGATGCACTTTTCCCAATTCAATATCAAGTTGCACGATATTAAACCTTCGGTTTGCGCAGTCTTTATTTGCGACTAAGATTGAACCAACGGTAGCATTTTGAATTTGAATGGTTTGCTATCAACATTATGGTTTTCATTATCATTATATTTTCGATTGAGCTGTTACTGCTATCGAAAAGCGCATTAAATATCTGAGGATTCGAATTCTAATTTGGTTGTGATAAGTTTGATGGGTAGTTTTGCATTGACCAGCACTGTTATCTTGGTGACATAATAATGTGGTTTGATGATTGAATGTTGAACTTCATACACCGACGAATTATTTCCTTTGATAACTGATATATGTATAACAATGCGGTTTTTGAATTCCACTCGTTTATTATGGGTTTATATGGGGTCAGTCTAGATGATGTGTGCAAAAATATTTGAAGGCAGGAAAAACAAGCTCGCTATCACTGGTTTTTTGATGTTTTCGATGGCGAAAACCACGATTGGAAATTTGGACAAAAGCAAAAATTTTTCACTGGGATTCGGTGGTTGAAATAGCTGCTGCATGTAAAGGAGCAGACCTGGTAGAACACTTTTCTATTGCTCGGTACTGCACTAGATATCAATGCACCGCATGGGGACAACAAAGGAAAAACACTTCGCCAAGTCACTCCACGATTTTCCATACGTTTTTCCCGATCCGACGCCTTTTCGATCACCTGAACTTTACAATACTCAAGATCTCAAGCAGACTACTCGATCCGTCCGCAAAACTTTTTTCTTTCCTTCCATCCTGTGCATACGGTGAATCGCCTCAGGCGAGTATTAATATACACCGTTGAGGAGTATTACACCAGCGTTCCCCAAACGTCGAATTTTATATGCAGATTTGAAATTTTCTTTTAAAAGAAAACTTAATTACAGTAGAGAAAATTGAAATGAAGTAAGGAAATTTGAAAAGTAGCAAAGAAATTTAAATGAGGTACAGAAGATTTAAATGGGGTGAAGAAATATAAAAGATGTGAAGAAATTTTACCTATAGTAAAGAAATGAAAATTTTAAATTGTTACAGAAGTTAAATCTCATGACGAATAAAATTAAAGGGAGATATTTAAATTATAATATAAAGGAAAATTGGTATGAAATGATAGTAAAAGAAAAATAATAAAAAGAAATAGTGTTATACAAAATTAGGATTACAAATCAAATTAATTACATATTTTTTCTAGTCTGCCACAAAATTCCGAGTAGGAGATAGGAAGGTTTTCGAGCAGGTTGATTATGTGACTGCTCGATTAATACAATTCGCTGGCTTTTGCTTGAAAAGTTGATTTCAGATCCATGAACCGTTACAAAAACTAAACATATTTTGCTAAAAAAGGTATTTATACATGCCTTATGGGACGTGGCCATATTGTTCTTTGGAACTGTGTAGGATGCTTCTCTCCTTTTAGTTGAAGTGTATACTTAATAACATTTTTATATGTACTTCACATTGATTCAAACAAAATTAGTTGTTAAAGCTGGTTACAAAAAGAAAGGTTGAATTATCAATGTTTAGGTTAAAAAACTTAATTAAACGAGTAATTGGACATGCACGGAACCGCTGTTACCAGATAGTTTTTATTGATGAATTTGGCCATTTTGTCAACAGAATTTTGATATGTTTGAGTAGTTGCAATATTATTTGCATTTGCATGCGTTTTTTTAATGATTTTTTTGGGTGAAATTAAAAAGTTCAGAAATCATACTATTATTAGCTATCGATTTTGAGTTGTACTCGTGAAGACATACTAGCATTATTTGCTTTAAATGTTTTGCATTCTGACGCCCTAAGCTTAGCTATTTTTTATGACAGATCAAAAAGCTGACTATAATTGTCTTTCCAAATTTTACCACGGCTACTGTATATACTGCAGTCGCAGATAATCAATATTTAACAAGGCTCCTAGTCCACGGTGACATCCTGGGCGGGCTAGTCACGGTCCGTGTGAGCCCTATGGAGGGGATACTTTTCCTTGCTGGGCCATATTACATTTAAACATGCAGACTGAGGGAGGATCACCTAGAGAAATGAAAGATTTCTTCAAGTTTACATAGTTATTTATTTAAAATCAATAATATAGGGTTTTCCAATAATAGGTGTTATTTTGAATAGATCTTGTGATTTAACACTTTGCGACTTCTTAGAAGGTCTACACAAACAGCCCAGCGTCGATTCAAGACCTCAGAGATGGAATTCGAAGTCTATCGAGGACATAGGGCAGCCACTTTGCGATTTGGTTATGGAAAATTTCATGAAAAGGATATGGTGCTGTCGAAGCGTGGTCGTGGTGGTTATTTGCCTGATGTTATTTTTCACTATTAACGGCATACCTTTTTCTTCATAATGAAGTAAAAATTCGATCATTTATATTGAAAAAAGGCATTGTTCTTTTAATATCGAAATAACACCTCTTATTGGAAAATCCTATATTACAGTAAACAAGCGACTAAGGCTGAACAATTGTTTTAAGTGAAAAAATTGCAAAAATGAAATCCGCCATATGTAAAAAAAAGTAAAATTGTATACATTTGAATATAAAAAAAATTTAACTACCAAAAAGTTTATACATTTTTTGACATATGAACGAAAAATAACTACTTGCCTGTCATCGTTGTTGAGCACTCACCGGTGTAAGAAGAGAAGAGTACTGAAGATTAACTGTCATCAACATCAAATAAACAAGAAGGAGAATTTCTCTGGGCACTTCATAGGTAAATTTTTATTTTTTGGGTTCCGTACATTCGAATTCAATAACAAAACACTAATGGGACCATTCTGTCTTTTCGTACAGCCAAATTGCTTCAAACCTGATTTAGTTAAAATTTGGACCCTCATGTGCTCTTTTGACACAAATATGCAAGTGTAAGTTAAACAAATATAGTTAAATCTTTGGCTAACCTTTTGGAGCGGGAGAGGAGAGATGAAAAAAGTTGCGCAAAGCGCACCGGGTGGTTTTTAACCTAATATTTTTCAAGTTATTCACGAAAATCTATGACAATTAGCTTTGTACTAAGCATAAAATTTACACATTGTTAGAAGGAACATGAATGAGAAGTCTATGGTCTTAACATAGCCTGGTGAATTTTTTAATATTTTGGGTAAAAAGTTACATTTCATTTATTTAGTGCTCCACGCTTCACCATACATAAATCTTTCAAACTTCTACTGGAAATTGAATTTGAATGCATTAAGAGTGCTATCAGTGCTAAAAAAAGATTATTATATAAGGAGACTGCAATATCAACATTAGGAACATATCAAAAAAGAGTACTTTCTAGCAATCAGTCATAGTCCAAATATTCATATCTACAAGACGGAATTTAACAATATATAATATATTCAAGGGTTATAATTTTTCAAATCTACCCCAAAAAATTTCGTCAAATTAAAAGAAAAAAAATTAGATTAGTAATTGAGCATACGGAACCCTCTCCACACGAGTTCAACCCGCATTTGTGCGGCTTTGCTTCAAAAAATTATGAACTTTCCGCTGATTGATTTGTTGTGAATTGTGTTATGTCATCTTGTTCCAATGATTCGTAAACATTTCAAAATATAAGCGACTATGCCTGTATTGTTTCATTTACATCGATGAATAACTGATGGTTAGTGCTAGATGTAAAATAAAACAATGTTTTGTCCTTTGCGGCTATGAATTATTTATTTTTCCATTGGATAGCTGAACGGACTAATTAAAGCCTCCCGCCTAATACATTTATTGGCAGGTCTACTGATTCTCAGTTGACTCAATCTTGTCTTTTCATCAATATTGTCTAACTTCCATTACTTACGGTCAAAACGGTCAGAATGGCAGAAGAGGAAGTGATCAAAGCTCTTGGCAGCGATACTATCAAAATACATTAATAGAAATTTGGAAACACTCACGCTCAATGATGTATGACACGTGCCTGACATACAACAAAAACGTGTTTCTATCTTTCCAGCGCACGAACCTAAAAGCAAGTTTTAATTGACAGATACTGAGTGCCAGTTCAGTATTAATGGGCAATCAACTTTCAAAGGTGCTCGCAACGTAGATTGAACCCTATACCATGCCTCATTTTACACTATTCAAGCTTCATTCTGAATTAAGAATATAGGTACCAGCAGACAACGAGTTTTGTGAACCATTTCAGTCCTGCAAGGTACACCGTTTGCCATTTGGAACTCGAGTATAAACTTTGGCCCTGGCGAGTTATTATCTGGTGATATATGCGGACCATTCCGTCCATCTTTCAATGGTTGTTGCTACTTGATTGTCATCACGGGACATTATTAAAAGTACCGCAATTGCTTTGTAGCACGTAAAAAGTCTGCTGTCAAGGAAGCCTTGCGTGAAGTGCCGAATAAAGCTTGTATGCTAGGTTATGGGATCCTGAAGAAGTATGGCGTAAATCAGAGATTGACCACCCCATACACACCCTACCAGAATGGAGCAGTGGAGTGAGAGAGTAGGTGAATCGTAGAAATACCTCACATGTTCAAGCACGAAAATCCTGACGCTAAATTTCCTGATGCCATCTGGGAAAAACATGTGACAATGGCAGGCTGCGTCGTTGATCGAGTGGGGAAATAATTGACTGCTGAGAAGATGCCGTATGAGCTCTGGCTCATTCAGAACCAGAGGATCGACTATCTTCGCGTTGCGAGTTGAGAGGGCTTTGTTCAGGTTTCAGTACAGGAAGGAGGCAACTTGGATGGTTGGCTATCTGGCTGGCTATCATTGCAATGAGCGTTATTGAATATACGTTCTTAAAAAATCTTTCACTAGAAAGTCGGGAACTGTAATGAGGATATTGTATGGCCTATTGGAAGAGAAAAAACTCCCGATATTCAACGTGATCAGATAGACAAAAAGAAAGCTGTTATCGTGCCAAGATCTGATTCTGAGATGGATTCGAAAGACTCTGACGATAATTTTAGTGACGGTTGTGAGTCAAATCGTGAAGCTGAAGGCCCACCTAAGACTTTAAGGGAATCAAATCGGAAAAGCAAGCCTTTTAGATGGCTAAAAGGCTACGTTGACTTTACAGAAGTGTTTTTCCACAGAAAAGAGCCAAAAACATTCAATGAAGCTAGCCAAAACGAGAATAATGATGAATGAAAATCAGCTATGGACACTAAAACTATGCCTATTCACAAGAATGATGCATAGAAACTGACCTAACTCCCGCCGGGAACAAAGGGGTTTATCGTCTCAAGCGCAATTTTGACGGAAGTATTGACAAGTATCGCGTGAGATTGGTCATCAAAGGATGCACTCAACGACCCGTAATTGACTTTGACAGCACCTTCAGTTCAGTTGTACATTTGAAGCTGATCGGGTCACTGTTGTCGATCGTGACTGCTGAAAATATGATTTTGCGGCAATTTGATATGCCTACAGCATTTCTGGTAAGCCAACATTGAAGAAAAATCTTCATGAAGCACCCAAAGAGACACACTGATAGGACAAGCCGTGTTTGCCGCCCAAAATCAAATTTATATAGCCTCAAGCAGGTTTCATGCTACTGAAATAAAATTTTTAGCAACTTCGTGAACAAACTAGAATTTCAACAGAGCCTCGAAGATCCTTCCATCTACATTTGCCCCCACTAGCAGGGAAAATCATGGTTGCATCCTATATCGATGTTGGATTAGTGTCGCTAACCATTCAGACTGAAATTAACTTGTTCATCAGGTCATTATTCTCCCGATTCAAAATTGTTGCACAAGAAGTATCTCATTTTCTCAACTTGTGACGATGACATCTTGGTCGGTTAACTGGCCTACATAAAAATAAATTCTTACCAGATTCAACATGGAAGGATGTAAACCAGTTTACAATCCCATAAAGAAGCTTAACGGGCAACAGCCTGGGAAAGTGGCTGACTTTTCATATTTGTTTTTTGGGGCTATGCTCTACGTAGCCCCTGGCACTCATTTTGACATTGCTTTCGGTGTGAGTGTTCTGTCGAGTCAACTGTAGAGCACCACCCAGAGGGAAATGGATGAGCGAAAAGGGTTATACGCTACCTATCAGCCACCTGTCACAAGAAGCTGGTGTACTCTTGTAACGCCAAAACACATCTGAGGAAAAGAAGCCGACTGTTGATCTGCGAGTGATAACGGCCGAATTCGATGAAGGTTGGTCATTGGAGGAGATTCGAAATGCCTAGCTAGCTGATGAAGACATCGGACCATTACTCGTATGGAAGGAGACAACCGGGCGACCTGAGTGGAAGGACGTTTCGATGCATGGCGCTACCCTGAAAAGCAATTGGGCACAATGGACCTCCCTGTTGGTGGAGGATGGCGTACTCAAGTAGAAATGGGAAACGGCGCATAGCAGCTCCTACAGGATGCAAACTATACTTCCCAAAAGCCGAATCCACGATGTGGTTAAGGAAATGTGCGAAGGACCCTCGGGAGGCCACCTTGGTGTTAACAAGACCTTGGCGAAATTGCGGGAATGGTTCTACTGGCTCCACGCTCGAGAAATGTAGAGAACTGGTGTCGTAGATGCACAATTTGCGCCTCCGTCAAAGGTCCAAAGCGACGACTGAGAGGACAAATGCAAACCTACAACGTGGGTGTACCGTTTGAAAGGATTGCTGCTGTCATCGCAGGACCTTTTCCTGAATCCGAATGGGGAAGTCGATACACGCTGGTTATGGCCGATTATTTCAGCAAGTGCCCCGAGCTCTACCCCATTCCCAACCAGGAAGCAACTACTGTAGCCGAACAGGTAGTATTAAATTGGGTCAGTAGGTACGGTGAAGCTTGTGAACTACATTCGGATCAACGTCGAAACTTTGAGTCCCTAGTTTTTTCGCGAAATGTGCGAGCTGCTAGGAATACGAGAAACGAGGACCACACCACTGCATCCCCAATCCGATGGAATGGTCGAACGTTTTAACGGCAACACCTGGCCAAGATGGTTGACGAGAACCAAAGGGACTCGGACCGGCACATCCCATTATTTTTGATGACGTATGGAGCTGTCGAACATGCATTGACGGGCGGAGCCCCAGCCAAAGTCATTTTTGGAAAGACTATTCGTCCGCCGGCTGATATAAAGTTCGGAACACCCCCTGAGCAACCCCAAACGATCTCGGAGAATGCAAGTGAGCTAAGGCAACGGCTGAACCAGATAAATCGGACAGTGCGAAAACACCTCGAATTGGCTACTGACCGCATGACGACCAGGTATGATCTAAAGGCAAATTCTACTGGCTTCCAGCAAGATGACTTGGTGTGGCTATAAAGCCCGCAACGGCGAAAGGGTAGGTTTCCAAAGTTGCAGCATAATTGGGATGGACCATAACGAGTTAAAAAGCGAATCAACGACGTCGGCTATCACATAGAGGAACACCGTAAGCCGAGAGCCAATATGAAAATCGTGCACCTGGACCGTTTTGCCACATTTTATGCCCAGGGAGACTTGACCACAACTGGCAACACATCTTTTCGGGACGAAAAGAACTGAGGTGGGGAGAGTGTTACATGTGCTAATAATTCTGCAAGCTACTGTCGCAATTATCGATGCAACTATTAATAACATCATGATCAACCAAGAAAAGAAAACGAATGTACTCGAAAGCACAAGAATGAACCAAGTAAATCCACGATCAACATTTGAAAGTGACGTCACTGGGGGTATTCAGAATTGCTCGAATATTCCAGGTAGTTCTCGTCACGTTTTAGAAAGCAGCTATGTGAAAAACATTATACCTTTCAAAATTATAATAAAACTCATCCTAATGTGTGTAACTAAAACCCCTTCACTTATAGGCTTCGTTTTAATTTGTAGAATTTAGTGTTCTTTTCGAAATGAAGAGCTTTCCAAAATGATTTCACTTTAAAGCCCCATTTAATATACTAAAAGCTTCTACTTGTTCTTCATTGAACACATTTCAAAATGAATGCCATCAGCTATAGTATATTTCGAGTGGCATTTTACTTTATCCTTTGAAATGCGGATCGTGTTCATGCTGACGTATCTATGTATGTATGTGTGAACTGGCTGAATGCAACGCTTTCAAATTCGTAGAAAGAATTGGTTTTGCATTGTAACACGGATTAATAATAATTAACGAATACAAAAACTAAGCTTAAAATAGGATTCAACAAATTGGCACTGGCACTTAGCTGCCTTACTGAGAGAAACTGTTACATACCTGGATCTTTTTATTACTCGAAATAATGCTTGAATCAAAAGATATCTCCTCAAGTTTCAGGTTTGTCAGTTTTATACACAGAATACTAGTCTTCTGAAAGTATTTAATCGTTTTCCTAAAAATAGGCAACAAGAAATATTAAGTAAAGATAACAACCTTCGTCTATCAAGAGGCCAAAAGTTATAACATGATATTTAATTAGAAATTTCCATGTGAAATTAGGAGAGAGATTTCCATAGATTTGGGTATTTTCAGCAAATTATTGTGTAATATTCACCTGAATCTTACAACTACATATAACTGACTGGAATGTCTTCTCCCCCTGAGTTAAGCAAAACTGCTAAAGTAAATTGTAACTTGTTTCATGTAACCTGTGTCATTCCCATGCAACACGCCGAACAAATTAACAATTTCTTCGAAATTCCATGAGAATTCGCCAAGCTGTTTTTCAAATGTTGTAGGTATGGATTTTTGGAAATCTCAGTAAATATATTGTTTGGGTTATTGGTAAAATTACTCTGCTATTGTTGTTATTTTCATCGAAGCTAAAATGACGCTGAAATGAACGGAAATTATAATCGAAAAGATTATGTAAATTACTAACAATGCAATCTCAATTTAGCAAGCACTCGATTTACGTAAAATTGAATCTTTTACTAGCAAGTAATAAGGAAAACAACTTAGTTCGAGTGCAAACAAATACATGTCCACATCAAAACTGGCCGAACGTACAATATTTGTTTAGAATCTGATGCATCGACACTTTAGAACAGCTCATAAGGCTTTGGCATGTATCCAGACGAAGTGCAAATCGTTACCTTAGCAGTCACAACTGCTTCGTTTGTTCAATAGTGTTAATTGCCATTCAATTTTTCTGGACGGACGCGACTAGTTGTGGATTATTAGACGGCTGTGTGGGGAGAGAGGGTTGAGAAACTTTTCTTAACATTTCAACGCGTCTGCCCAGAAGATTCTAGCAACTATGGTTCTGATGCTGGCAAAATTATTTCTAAAAGAATTAAGAGTTGTGGACTTAGGATTATGAATGTTGATATTTGTTAGCGCAAACAAAGTGCGAATTGATATTTCTTCAATTTATACTCGTATACATCCGTTTCCGGTCTTCATCAATATTCCTTTAAGAATAAGATTGAAGGGTATTTCTCCACGAAATTTGCGTAAATGTCTAAACAGCGTCACAGTTTAGTGCAAGGTTTCACACTGAATATTTAAGTCTGCTCGTATATGTATTATTAATCACATTTACAGTTTTCAGAAACATGAATCAGGAACATGATCGTTCGTTCACACTTGAATCAATTGAAAGCTATTTTCTATAACGGTAAAATAGAGATGAATTTCTCTTTTGGAGTGTTACATAAGCATTTTTATAAAAACAAGCCTTAAAAACGCTTGGACCCTATTCGTGGAACTACACAAATTGAAGGGTTAAGTACACCTAAGGCAAAGACTGTAAACGAAGATTGTATATTGAAAGCAGTTCTCAAAAAGCAATAAAAGGAAGGGGAATTATCATGTTACAAACTTTTATTTGACTTACCAAGTTTTGTCTGAAAGTCCGACAAAATTTGCAATCTATTTTTCAACCATTTCCTGACATCCAATCGAGCTGAAATTTTGCACACTTCTGTCAGTCCTGTGACAATATAATCTTATGATACTTTTTCGTAGGCTGTTTAGGTAAATTTCTCGAGATGAATTTACCTTTTGCGGAAAGTATCTTATTTATACGAGGGTGGCCCGATAAGTGGTTAGCTGACAAAAGAAAAACGAAAATTTTGGAAAAGCGGCGATTTATTCCTCATCACAATCTCCTCTTAGCTCGATACATATGACCCAGTGATGCTCCAACTTCTTTAAATCGTCTGAAACCTCCGTGACGGTGATGACTTCCTCATTTGACTCAAATTTCTGCCCAGTGAGTGCCTTTTTCTTGTATGGAAACAAGAAGAAGAAATCTAGAGAGTACGATGAATGCAGCAGCTCGTAGCCCGGTTCAACCAATTTGGCTGTGGGGAAGGCGGAGATGTGAGCCGGTGCATTGTGACGGTGGAAGAGTACTTTTGTTTCGCCAAATGGGGCCTTTTTTGCAACTCGGCGTCAAATCGGCTCAATAATTCGGCATAGTAGAGCCCTGTGACTGTTTTGCCCTTCTTAAGGTGCAGATCACACCTTGTGAATCCTAGAAAACGATGGTGAACAATTTTCCGGCCGATAGGATAGTCGTCGCCTTCTTTGGAGCACGTTGGCCGAATAAAGTCGGCTGTTTCGACTGCTCCTTGGTCTCTGGTGTGTACCAGTGGAGTGTTTTGTCGGCGGTCACAAAACGACGTAGAAACTCCTTCGACATGCGCTAAAGCAGCTTCAAACACTGCTCCAAAGTGGCCTCACGGTCACGTTTGTTGTCCGGAATGAGCAAACGCGGCAACCAATGCGCCAACAGCTTTCTCATACCCAAAATTTCACGCAGGATATGACCCATGGTGTCTTTTGAGATGCCTACTGCTACAGCTATTTTGCGCACCTTCAATTAGCGGTCTGCCAATACGAGTTCGTGGATTTTTAGCACGTTATCCTCTGTGATAGCTATTTTCGAGGGACCTGGGGGTGGTTCATCAAAAACTGACGTGCGACCACACTGAAACTCGTTAAAACAATTTTTACGATCGCAAACGCAGGACCAGAGTCATCGTACAATACATCCAAACTCTCTTTGATTTCACCGCGGGATTTCCCTTCCAAAACCAAGAATCGAGTCACTGACCGATATTACTCTTTCTCCATTTTTCTAAAAACCGCGAATACACTCGCTTCCATACGCGGTCAAAACAAAACTACGCGTCGGAATCGGCTGAAATTTTGACAGTAGCCGTCTATAAGAATGCCCAACACGAGAGGCAAAATACTTATCGGACCGCCCTTATATGTTGTATAAATAAATAAATAAATAAATAAATAAATAAATAAATATTTATATATATATATATATATATATATATATATATATATATATTTATATATATGTACATATGTATATAGATATGTATCTATATATTTATGTGCAGCATGTATATATATATATATATATATATATATATAAATATTTACATATATTTTATATATAGACGAGTATGTATACATATAGATATGTATACAGCTTTACTCATGTAAAACAAAATATTGCCTAAACCCTTGCCACGGCTACGGCGGCATACTTCTATCCGATGGTCCATATTTTCGATGACTCTGAAACATAATTGAGGTTCAGTGTCGTTACTGTGCTGAATTATCTCAATCTTGACTTGTTTTCTGTTAAATATCCCCAGAGAAAGAAGTCCAACGGTGTCAAATTACATGATCGTGGCCGCCAGTTAACATCGCCACAACGTGATATAACACGGCCATTGAATTTATCGCGCAAAAGAGCCATTGTTTCGTTTGCTGTGTGGCAAGTGGCACCATCTTGTTGGAACCACGTATTGTCCAGGTCTATAACCTCAATTTCTGGCCCCAAGAAGTCCGTTATCATCTCGCAATTGCGAACACCATTTACGGTAACTGCTTGACCGTCCTTATTTTTGAAGAAGTACGACCCGATGACGCCGCCAGCCCATAAGCCGCACCAAACAGTCACTCTTGGTGGATACATTGGCTTTTCAACAATCACTCGTGGATTCTCTTTTGCCCAGATGCGGCAATTCTGCTTGTTAACGAGTCCAGCCTCTTCGCTGAAGATGATTTTCTTTGTAAAGTCACCATTCCCTTCTGTCTGTTCAACCAACCATTCGGCGTATTGCTGACGGTTGAAATGTTCAGTAAACTTCAGCTCTTGAGTCAATTGAACCTTGTGAGTGTGTAAATTTAAATCTTTATTCAAAATTCGCATCAATGATGTTGGTGAGATGTTCAATTGTTGGGCACGACGACGAGTTGAGGTTGACGGCTCTTCTACCACACTATCGCGAATACCAGCAATGTTTTCCGCAGAAGGAACTGGGTGAACGTGCACAGTTGATTTCACATTTCCTTCAGACCTGGTTTGCTGAGATTTGTGCACGATTCCCCCGATTGTGAACACATTCGGTCGATTATGATGACCAAAAAAATCACGAAGTGCACGAAATGCATTTTGATTTGAACGCCCGTTTTCGTAAAAGGCTTCAACAACCTTAACGCGTTGCTCAATTGTGTAATTCTCCATGCCTGAATTTGTCAAACACTGAAACAAAGAAGTGTCAAATTAAGTTGGGCAAAAAACTTGACGTTAAGGTGTGGCTCACAATTAACATCGTGTATTATGGTATATATATTGTATATAAATATATATATATATATATATATATATATATATATATATATATATATATATATATATATATATATTGTATATAAATATATATATGCATATATATATATATATACATATATATACATATATATATATATATATATATATATATATATATATCTATATATATATATATAAATACATATATATATATATATATATATATATATATATATATATATATATGCATATATATATATATATATATATATATATATATATATATATATATATATATATATATATATGTTGCGAGCGAACAAATACCACCTATATACTCACGCTTTGCCAATGAAATTATACAAGCAAGCACATACGCCCATTGTTATCATAGCATATACTTGTCGTCCAATGGGCATACGCAAAGATCAATCTGCAATTCACTTCATACGAGCCATCATATTGTGAACGACGTACATGATAAGCTTCACTACGATCAAGCACATAAATTTTGGGGTGTGCTTCCAGCGAAGTAAAGCCGAAGAGACAGAGAGGGAGAGCCAAAAGATGAAACAAAAGCTCTCCCTCGCTCAATTTCCCCAATTTTGTCTACAAACGAGACGGGGAGTAAGAGGTTCCCTGGAATGGGAGCTCACAAATTTCGGCAAAATATGGAACAAAAGCTCGTTTCACGACCATATATAAACACTTGATGGAGTACTGAAGAACAGTTTTGTTCGAGTCCAGTAGGGAGCGTGCTGCTACGCAATTATTTATTTCATCGCTCAAGTAGTGGCATGACATCTGCGGTTTAAGTTTTAATTGGAAATGCTGTTCGGTGATCACTAGATGGTAAGGGGTGAGGTGTTGCCTTGAGCCTCGGATCTCAATCACACACCGTGTGGCCACCCTGATCCATTTACTCATCTTCCCCGATTCATTCTACGGGCTAGCGCTCACATGAGAAGCGCGATAAGCCCCGCCGAAATCAAGGGACTCCAAATCAAAGCGGAATTCAAAGGCGTCCTAGATAATTTATCAATGTGATCATAATATAAATGTTTAAAAAAATGGACAGTAAAATAAAACAATTCCTAAAAATTAACTTTTGCCTTTGTTGTTCTAGTATAGATGGATAGAGTAGTAGGTAAGTGTCGTACAGGGAGATCTCTCCCCGGGAACTTTGATGATGTATACAGGATACATATCAGATCAAGCTCTTAGTTCATACCATTATACATAGGGTATACCTGTTATGCAACGCCTTCAGCATATTTGTTTTTTGTTCAATCATTCGTATAGTTATTGTTTAATTGTATAAGCATATAAGTAAATATGTTATTAATTTCATCTCAAACGGAGAACATAAAATAAATAAATGCTTTATAACTTATATCCGCATAAAATATTAATAATGCTATTATTATTTTAAATGAAAGCAATACTCGAAAACTACCTTTGGCAATTTCTCGAAGCAGAATATATCTTAAGACTATATTTGTGTTGATCCCGTATTATCAATGTTTGAAAGTAAATTCCCCAATATTTTAGTCTAAGTTCCAATAAAAGCTTATAGCATGAATGGGGCGGCACTTTTCGCACTTTGTTTTTTCTAAAAGTACACATGAATAAGAATTTAACATTAAATCATTTAATAATTATTTTTAAATATTACGACTTACAATATTTCTTAGTATAATTCTACCACATCGAACTCCGTCCGACTCAACAAAATTCATTGCCTTTAAACTCTGATTGAAAGATCAAACATACTTGTAAATAATATTTTGTGAAATACAAACAGAACTACGCTCATGTCAGAAGAGTTTTGTAGTTAACATATAATATGCAGATATGCAGAATGATTTTATTTTTCAAAAACTTTCATGACATGCACAACAAATATATTCTTGCTTTAAAAGAACTCCATTTTAACCGGCCAACATTCTGACGCAATATTGCTAAATCATTGACTGAGCGGGATCTTAAATGTATTTTTTTTATTCATCTTATCTGGAAACTTGGAGAACCAAAAGTGTAGTGTCTATTTCGATGGAAAGCCCAAATAGTAGAAAAGCCATATATGATTGTTGTAATCAGAGGAAATTCAAACAGCTATAACTTCTGTAAGTTTTATTGAAACTTACAGCATATAAGGATCTTTTAAAGAACCTTTAAATGTGTTTATCCAATCTAATGATACTAATACTGACGAAAATGTTAAATTTACAAATCCTAAAGGTTGATTCATAACAAGTGTATACATTTTCGTCGAAAAAAAACATAGTTTTTGTAAAGATTGAGCTACAATGTTTATTTATTATGAAAATTTGGTCCCTTACAATTAAATATAAAATATTACTTTGGACATATGTGCACCTCGTGCTGTTTTACAGACTATCAAACGATGATTGTAATTTCCGATGACATTTTCGCACATTTCCGGCGTTATTAGGCGTATGTTGGCTCGAATATTGTTTTTTAATGCTTCAGTAGTCTGGGAAGCATCAGCGTAAACACGATCCTTCAGAAATCTCCAAAAAAAGAAGTCACAAGGATTCAAATCACACGATCTCGACGGCCAATTTATGGGTCCATTTCGTGAAATTATTCGATTTCACACAGAGCGCGAAATGTTTGCACTGGCGATTCATTATTTTTGTAAAAAGTTTTAACAATAATAAAACGTTTGGCTGATATGTATGACACCATGATTAAAATTGTAAAAGACCAAACTGTCATAATCTGTCAATATATGGACCTGAAATTGGTAATAAATAAGAGTTAATGCCCATTCATATGTGTACACTTGTTATGAATCACCCTCTACTATTATTAGCAAATTTCAACGAACTTCAAAGAAATTTTACAAAAACCTACTTGTTTCGCGTCCTTACTGTCCGTCTGTCCATTTTTCCAACCGTCTGCCCGTGCGTCACAGCAAGTTTCATCAGAAACTGCAGAGGCTACAAGGGCAAACTGAGTGAAAAGGTAAGAAGTGTTGGTTTTTCAAAAATTTAGGTCTTATCAAATAATTCAAAATTTTTTTAACCGATTTCCAAAGGAAAAAAGGTTATCAGTTTATCACTTAAATTTTTGCTTTTGCTATTTTATGTATGTTCACACATAACTTTCGCATGGAAATAGATAGAAGAGTCCAGTGTTCGGCAAATAATGCGTCTGACTTTCTTTGAGGTTCCATTTAAAGAACAAGAAAATCAAATAACGATAAAGGACCTTTACCGTTAAAAATAAAAAAAATTCGGCTTTCACCCCGACTTTTCAGCATAACTGGGCGACGCATATAAGGATTTTGATTGCATGAGTTTCAAATGAAGGGCAACATATTGGACTAATATGTGTCGGCACAGAATTGTAGTCCTTTCAAGGACTCCTAAGATATTAACAGTTAAATATGGTACATTGATGTCGAGAAATTGCATTTTAATGATCTTTCGTAAGAAAAATGCCAATTATTTTGCACTCTTCAAGGATTTGATGGAGATACCGTCCTTTAGTGACGGATGATAAAAATGATCAATATTATTAATTTTAGTATAAACGGTACATTTTACTCAATCATTCCTATCCGAAAAAAAACCAATAAATTAATTCTAAATGAAGCATAAATACAATTCAATATGATTCAGAGTAATTTCATTGGGGTAATTTTCATTTTTGTGGTGGCCCTTAGAATTTTTTTCATCAAACGTAGTTGGGTAGGGTATCAAATGAAAGGTCATGATTACGACTTTCAGAATCTGAAACAAAAAAGCCATTTTATGTATCAAGAGGTTTAGGGAGCGGCAAAATGCACCAAACCCTCATGCCCGCTCCTCGCGATTGGATACATTTGAGCCGAAAAATTTGAAAAATCAAGAAGGTAGGTCTTTTTAAGGACAATGGCAAAATGTAGTAATATGGGTACGATTAGATGTCCGTGAAGGACTGCAGCGATGGTCTGCTGCCTCAGCGGAAGAGGATGTTGGGATCCGCTGAGATTGGCTTTGTTTGGGGATGCGTGAATGCGCTTTTCCCCAGCACAAGGACCCACTACAAAAGAATTTCGCATCCACGAATTCCGGGGTCAAATAAACGTTGACCGAAGTCGAAAAGGAGGTAACCTGCTAAGGGTCAAAGAGTATTGCTGACTCAGAAGGACAAACTGGACCTGGGCAAGACAGATGGATTTAAGGGGACATTGTCGTTACTCGACGATTCTTATAGCCCACAAATTAGGGTGGGGCATCCAGATGGAGGTGGTGCCCTCTCCCACCCTCCCAACCGGATCAAGATCCAAACATAGATTTGGCCATATATTTCCCATTTGAGTGGAACACTCATACAAACATAATTTGCATGAACTTTCCCATCAAATAAGAAATATAGACGTGACCAATTCATGTTATAGAATAATGTGATCGAAGTACATAACTCTATACCATAAAAGGGCACGCGAGTGGAAGGCCACTCTACCTGGCAAGAGCCCCTGTTAAACAACGAAAAACGGAGGAGCGCGCCCGATGGCTAGCCCATATGAGCGGAGGAACCTGCCATCGTTGCAGGTCCTGTACTCGGTCAGGTCGATTGAAATGGGAAAGACCGAATTTGTAAGGTTTAATAATTCATTTTATTTTGTTGTGTTAATCAATGATACTGTAATTCTAACACACTCCCAAATCAAATCGTTAATACAATAATTACTTCAAAGAGAAATAGCGGTGAGAATTAGAATTATTAATAGACACAATACTTTCAATTCGATATCAAGCACTTCTCAAAGAGAGATAACTTATCGCGAATAATTTTATATTGTTTTAATTCCCTTTAGATATCTTAAAATAAAGGTTGATTAACTACTTCCTTACAACTGGTTTTTCAACAAACAAGGAAGGGACGTTCCATATGAAGACACTCACAATTTGTCACTGAGAAACCCACAGACTACTGTCTTGCGTCCTGAACATTAATTTATCATTTGCTATTTATTTTTGCAAGCTAAACAGGAGTTTCGCTTACATAACTAACTACAATAGAATTTCAACAGCATCAGTATTTAGATAAATTTGAGACTCCCTTCTAATTATTATGTGACTTGTATACGGTTGAATGTATATATATATATATATATATATATATATATATATATATATATATATATATATATATGTGGGATTGTAATAATAACGATGATGTTGATTCGATAAAAGATATTTATTTAATATAGTGATGCGGACTTGTAAATGAAAACAATATGAATTTAAGAATGATGGGAACGGCTCTCTGCTAAACTGCCTCTCACGACGTCTTCGATACGAATCTTTTTCAACCTCCGTCTGCTATGTGTTTGTGCTCGCTAACCAGTTGTTCAATCACCCGTTATCTCGTCGGTGTCGTCTAGCAGGCCACTCGTTCCGGGTTGCCAGCACAGCTCGTTTCCCACATTCGGCCATCCTGAACTTCATCCGTCTCGGATGAAGAACCTTCGTCTTCATAGTCGGCATAACGGCGCCACGGTTTCATGTAGTCAGCACTTGTACTAGTTATCTTCGGACCCTCGGCACTGGCACTGGCTTTGACAACATCGTATCGCCCATTTCTTTTCACCTTCGTAACCTCGTACGGACCCAAAAACTCACTGGCTAGCTTTCTTCCAACAACAAACTGCGTTCTTTTGATGGCGACAAGGTCTCCCACCTTATAGATGTTTTCCGGCTTACGTCTCTTATTGTATTGCTGGCGGTTCTCCTCTTGAATTTTCTGGGTGTGTTCTCTGGCTTCGATTCGTCTCTGGTCTCTCTCGGCATTAAAATGTTGCACGTGTAGTTCCTCTATCATCTGTCGAATTTCAGTATGCTCTGCACCCCTGCCTCGTACCCCAAAGAGTAGCTCGAACGGCGTAGTTTTTGTAGCTCTATGGAAACTCGTATTCAGCGCGAATTGCAAACGGTCCACATACTTGAACCATTTCTCAGGATGCTCGATAGCCAGCTTCTTCAAAGCTTGCACTATATTGGCGTTGACTCGTTCAACCTGCCCATTTCCACGCGGCACTCCTGTAGTTGTTATCACATGATGTATGTTTTCCCGGTCACAGAACTCCTTAAAAGCTGCGGACGTAAAGGCAGCTCCATGATCACTGATTAACCGTCTCGGGTTTCCAAAGCTTCTCTGGATCTCGGCGAACTTCCTCAAGACTTCATCGGTAGACAACGTTTTCGTCGGAAACAGCCAAGTGTATTTCGAGAAAGCATCCACAACAACAAAAATATAGCGGTATGACTTACTGGTGGCATCCATCGGCCCCAAGTGATCCACGTGAAGAGTGTCCAATGGTTGATCACCCTTTTCTAGACAATGCAGCAACCCCTCTTGCTTTCCGGCTTTGCGACTTGCTAGGATGCACCGCACACAGTTTTGAATGCAACTCTCCACCTTCTTCTTCAAACTCAAGATGTAGTATTCGTTCTCAATTTGGAATATCGTCTTTCGTACGCCAAAATGACTCCGTTCGTGCACGGTTCGAATGACTTCTGATTCCATCGCTCTTGGTATACATAACAGCTCTCTTCCGGCAACTCCTTTGAACAGCAACGATCCTTTTAACACATAGCCATCGTAATTAGGATTGGATTCCAGCACTTTTCTAATAGCTTCGATATGCGGATCCTTCGCTTGCGCTCGCTCTAACCTGACTATAAATTCGTCTCGCATCAAATATATCATCGTGGGAAATCGGCTTAATGCATCAGCGTGCGGGAGGCGACTTCCAGCTCGATGCTCCACTTCAAAGTCAAAATCTTGAATAAACATTACCCATCTCGAGGCTGCTAGTGGCAACTCCTTCTTTTCTATTGTCTGTCTAAAAGCACTGCAATCAGTGACCAGCTTAAAATGGATTCCCAACAGATAGTGTCTAAGTTTCCTGAAAGCCAAATAGACGGCCTTAACTTCCAAATAGTAACTATGAGCACTCTCGTCAGCACTAGTGGTTTTGCTGCTATAATAGTAAACAGGGTGCAACTGTTGATCTTCGCTTCGCTGGAACAACACAGCTCCAAATCCTCTAGCTGAAGCGTCCGTATGCAGCTCTGTTTCTGCTCCTCGTCGATAAATTTGTAACACTGGGCAACTAGTAATAGCAGCTTTCAACTTTGTTACTGCATCTATTTGCGATGACTCCATGCGAAATTGCACTTCTTTCCTTAAAAGGTTTGACAATGGACGAGCAATCATTGCATAATTTAATATGAATTTTCTCAGGTACCCGGTTAATCCCAGGAAGGACTGTACAGCTTTAATATTTTGTGGCAATGGAAATTTTGTTACAGCGCGGACAACCTGCTCGCTTGGCTTGACGGTTCCGTCTGCTATACGGTGTCCCAAAAAGTCAATCTGCCGCTGCCAGAATCGACACTTTTTCCATTTAATCCGAAGCCCGTGCTTCATGCACACTTCCAATACGTACTTCAAGCGCTGTACGCCCTCTCTTTCATCCTTGGCCAGCACTATCACGTCATCCATATATGTTAACACGATCCCCTCGTGAATCAGCGGGTTGAAAATAAAGTTAATGAAACGCAAAAACACAGCTGGCGAGTTACAAAATCCGAACGGCGCGTACATGAACTCAAAATGCCCCTCGTTGGTGATAAATCCCGTATATCCAATACTCGATTCATCGACTGCTACATGAAAGAATCCGTTTTCTAGGTCTATTGTTGTAAACACGCGTGCGCCTTGCAGCTTGTCGATGACGTCCTCTATCAATGGAGTCGGGAAAATTTCTCTAATGACCTTCTTATTCAGATCTCTGTAGTCGACGCAAACTCGCGGCGTACCATCTTTCTTTCTTACGATGACTACTCTACTAGCATATGGCGACGTTGATCGTCGAATAACTCCATCCATCAGCCATTGAGAAATCTGCGACCTGAGTGCCTCTTGCTCAACAAAATCTAGTCGACTAGCCCGATGCACGACTGGCATTTTTTCTTTCAACTCGATATGCATCTTAAACGGTGGTTCCACTACGACCTGCGGCTTGTATGATTCGATTAATTCTTGCACCTCGTTTTGATATTTAGACGGTACTACTTCTAGCGGCAAACCATCGTCTTCTAATGTTGCAATGGACATAATAACAGCTTCGTCTTCAGCACAACAGTTTTTCAATTCAACACTGTCCCTCTTAATGATTATATCAGCAACGGCAGCAATTCCACGGCCCAGCACGCAATCAACACTCATGGCCCCATCTGGCACGACGTAAAACCATAATGACATTTTAATTTCATCTACCACGGCATCGGCCAGAAACTTTCCTTCCGCAGCAACGGAAACTCCTCCGAATCCAAGAAATGAACGAACAGCTGATTGAATTTGAATATTCGGTAATGTATGCAGCACAGTTTCCTTGATTAGATTCACATCACTGCCCGTGTCAATAAGTCCTCTTACTGAAACTCCTCCAATTGACACATTTTTCAACATCGGCGAATTATCAATGGACTTAACTTCAGCAACGTTCAACACTTTAGGGGTTTGGCTTAACGGACACTCCTTGGACATGTGTCCAGACTCACGACACTTGAAGCACTTTGTAGGGAAAGTGCACGCAGCTCTTATGTGATCAGCAGACCCACAATTAAAACAATATTTTTTATTTACTGCAAAACCAGCTCCACTGTTCAGCTTTGTGCTATTCAGCTCAATGGTATCGGCTCTTGATCGGCTCTCAGCTACAACTCTTGATCGGCTCTCAGCTACAACTCTGGATCGGCTATCGGCTACGGCTATTGCCTTCTCTTTTATGTCCTCGTAAATCTTCAGCTTTTTCTTCAACTGCTTTATGTCTTCAGCTCCATACAGCATCATTTTGTTAATTTCGGTGTCTCGTATTCCTTCGACTATGTACTCGATCAGCGACGCTTCATCTATATTACCACGAGCGGCCATCTCCTGCATTGCTAACACATATTCCATCATCGACTCGGAATTCTCCTTCTTTCGTTCTCTCAACACCCGATGTAGTTTGGCACCACTAATTTTCATCGAAAACTCCTTTTGCAGCAATCTTCGTAGTTCAATCCAGGACCGCACTCCTCTTTCAGCTTGTACTAATGTTTTGGCATCGCCACGAAGCGATTTTTTAGCAAACACAAATTTTTCAAGCTCGTTCCAAACAAACATGTCAGCGATTTCTTCGAAATCTGCAATCCAATTCTCAATAAGGTAGTGTCCACTACCATCAAATGTACGAATTGTATCTTCAACGTCTCGAAACGAAAAACTGCACTTTGTCATAGTGCCCGTCCTACGGTCACCATCAGCCCACGCGCCATTTGATTTTTCATTTTCGTCGTTCTCGCTTACATTCGCCATTTTATGGTACTTTTTCAAGCAACGTTTTTTGTTCGCGCTTGTTCTCGAATGACGAGGATCGCTCAATTCGTCATCGGACTCCGATTCGTCGTTTATGCGCAGTTGTTTAATGCTCATTAGTTTTCGCAGCAACAACAGTTCCTCATGTTCGGCATCAGCTCGACTCCTCTGCTCCTCCCTTACTCCTTGCGATCGTTTGCTGGTGTTGTCGTCGCTTTCACTACTTGCTTGCACATTTCGGTCCTCGATTTCGCGCCCTTCATCGATTTCCATTTCCAAGACCTCGAGATCGTTCAAACATCGACACAACTGGACGGCTAACTGTTCTTTTGTTTTCTGTTTCACATTTATCGATAAAATTTCACTTACTGTTTCTAACTGTACTTTGTCGAAATTATCACAAATGTACTTTCTTTTGTTTTCAAATTCTTCACTGTCTTCGCCTTTATATTCAAACCCACCGAACTCGCGTAATTGTCTACGATTTTTTCTACCGTCATCTCTCTCGAAAACGACTTTATGCAGCACAGCTATACTAGACGCTTTCGTTCGCTGGTGGGTCAAACTATCCCACACTAAGTCACCAAGTGTTAACTTCCTACTCGACATGTTCACTGCACTTTTCAATTTCTATTGTCACTGAATTTACACTGAATATCAAAGCACTATATAAAAATCCCAGTTTGATGAATCCGATTAATCAAGTATCCGATCACTCAATTATCCAATCCCGGTTGAGCCCCCAAAACTGTGGGATTGTAATAATAACGATGATGTTGATTCGATAAAAGATATTTATTTAATATAGTGATGCGGACTTGTAAATGAAAACAATATGAATTTAAGAATGATGGGAACGGCTCTCTGCTAAACTGCCTCTCACGACGTCTTCGATACGAATCTTTTTCAACCTCCGTCTGCTATGTGTTTGTGCTCGCTAACCAGTTGTTCAATCACCCGTTATCTCGTCGGTGTCGTCTAGCAGGCCACTCGTTCCGGGTTGCCAGCACAGCTCGTTTCCCACATATATATATATATATATATATATATATATATATATATATATATATATATATATATATATATATATATATATATATATATATACGAAGTGTGTTCAAAAAGTATCACGAATTTTGAATTTTCGCGGGGAACAAAAATTGGCTTTTGCACCACGATAACGCCCCTGCTCACACATCGTTGCTTGTGCGCGACTTTTTGGCCAAAAACAACACACTAATGATGCCGCAGCCACCGTATTCCCCAGATCTGGCCTCCTGTGACTTTTTCTTGTTTCCTAAACTGAAGAGGCCCATGAAAGGACGACGTTACGCTACGCTTGACGCGATAAAGACGGCATCGAAGGAGGAGCTGAACAAGATTAAAAAAAATGATTTTTTGAAGTGCTTCGAAGATTGGAAAAACCGTTGGCACAAGTGTATAATATCTCATGGGGATTACTTTGAAGGGGACAAAATAGATATTCATGAATAAATAAATAATTTTTGAAAAAAAACAAAATTCGTGATATTTTTTGAACACACCTCGTATATATATATATATATATATATATATATATATATATATATATATATATATATATATATAAATATATACAAAAAAATATAAAAAAGGAAAAGACAAAATGTATACTCACCGGTATCCTCCACGAGCGTCCGTTGACGATGAGGTGAGTTGCTGGTAAAGATGAATTTGCTGCAATCTAAATGTTTACAATCCGTGGTCTTAACGCCATTACGTTTCATTAAAACAAATAAATTGAAGGCTAGTTAGAGTGATGAACTCCAGCAAATACTTTGCTCTAAGACATGTTCTTGGTAACATCATACACGTATGGTTGACTGCTCCCGTCTTAGTAATGGCGTAACTGTGCCTGCCTGATTTGTAGTAGACCCTATCCCTGGCCAAAACTAAAATACGAATCCTTCATCGCAATGCAATCTTCTGCTGTCACACCAACCGATTCTTCATCAGGTTCTTGGATTAGATGATTGCACTCTACTTGAGCAAATCGTGGCTTCCACGCAAATAATTCACCAAATGCGGTACCTGCGAAAACCGTCGTTTCCCATACACTAAAATAGAAAAGTCCGCAACATCTAATCCATGTATCTTGTTTTTAAGTTTCCATTCTAGGATTGTACCGGTACTATCTCCTTCCCCTAAAGTCTTTTAACTCATTACCAACACCTACTATTACGCTGCTTCTTCTTGTACGTGTTTCCTAATCCGTCTGAGTCGGCATAAAATCTTTTAAAATGTACAACTAAAATAGGGGGCAGCTTCGATGTATCCAATTTCTCGATCGCGCCACGTTTATCTTTACAGCTAGGACGAATCTAGCCTTGAATTTTTATTTTTGTCATTGAAGTACATGTCCAAGCAATCACTTAGTTGGATTGATTGGCATTTTGAGGCAACTCAAGGCTTAAATTCGAGAAACACTCATACGTTGCACTTTCCTTGCTGCACTCAAACACTTCAATAACGCAAGAAAAACATGGAAAACAAAACAAATCCGTAAAATGTGGGCCACGGGAAATTCTGAGCTCACACATGCAATTAATGGCAAGATTCCCGCATAGTGTTAAATGGAAATTGTCGACCTGAGTCGCTACTGCGGCCTGAAGACATGACCACACGACCTCTACATGAATGAGTCTCGTTCAAATCAAATTCCTATTTGGTTTTTATATCGAATATCAAAGAGACACCATCTTAAAAATGGACAGATAAACTTCAATTTCACCTTGCGGAGGGCCGATAAAATTAGATCATGATAATGAGATACTCCAACTATTTCTAAGCGAAGGCCCGAAGGGGGCTGTAGGGCTACGAAGAAGAAGAAGAAACTTCAATTTGTTCGAGGTAGAACTACTATCTAACCGAGCACTCGTTTTTTGCAATCGTTCACCGGGATGATTATTTTAGTTCAAAATGAGGAAATCCCGAATGTGTTTTATGTAGTCAGGTCATTTACGCCCCTCGAGCTCGTCCACAGTGCTTGCAGTCTCGTAATCTCCCATCGACCTCTTAACCAAAAAAGCTTTTTGACAATCCTTGGTCATAGAAAATTGTCAACTTTTCCAACTTGTTACTGCTGTACTTAGCTGTTAACACAACATTATGATTTTCTTCATTGCCTGAAATTTCATCAAGAAATCTAAATTCACAAATGATAGTATTATCTCCAATGCACTTTTCTAATGCTTGAAGGGCTTGTACTTCAAAGGTATTGTTTTGAATGTGTTTTATAGTTCCGTCAGCAATCGAAAACAAGTCCTGATAGCAGTGTATTTGCCTCAAACTTCACTGAATGCTGGCTCCTTCTAGAGAACTATTAAATGCGTTACAAGTAACCGCTAAGCTAATTTTTGGTGCCGACGAACATGGTTTTCGCGTGAAAAACTCGTAATCAAATCTTCCCTGCTCTGAATTTCCATCAACGGCAATCTTTTAGGTAATTATCTCGGCAAACACCATCGCATCCATGACTATTCCGCTTGAGATTTTTAATGGGAAGCAAAGGAACACTTTTTGTTGGAGTTTTGCTAATGGGCAGGTATTTTGGGGAAGAATCGAGTCACTTGCAAGAGAACACCATCACTTAACTCGTAAAAATACTATCAGAAATAATCCGCAACTACGGAAAAAGCATTGTAGTGTTATATGTTTGCCGGCTAGAATTGCACTCCGCGATCGAACATTTTCTTTTACTCTAAGTAATTTCATTTTATCCCGGCCGTTCTCCGCGCGGTCGTAAGTCAACTCCCCGATCCGTCCCCAAAGCTTTTCTTCCCTCTTTCTCATCCCGTATGTACGGTAAATCGCATCAGCTGAGCTCTATTGCCTTCCGCAAGGTAATACACCGTTGGGGTGTACTCAAAACTGACGATAGATACAAGCCATATGGTAGCAATTTGCATATGTATTAGTCGGCCTACTAAGAACAAGCTTCCGGTAGCTGTCACCCAACTGCGGCATTAGCAAATGCTTATATTTCGTCATATATACTATTTTCCGAATAAAAAACGTGCCAAACGCATTCCGTGCATGCTATAAATTCACCTTGTATAGCCCATTGTGCTCCTAAACTTTCCAAGACGAGCAAATGAAGCACACGTTTTGCACCTTCGACTGATAGCTCAGCGTTGAGATGTAAACAAACTCCTATAAATTCACTTTGGAAGGCGATAAAAACTAAACGGGTATAAGAGCTGAAATAATTTTCACTTCACTAGGAGCGCTATTGTGTTCTCCGCGGATCATCTCGATTTCACTGTAGAAATCCGATTCTAAACCGTACAAAACCTCGAATTTTTGTTGGCACCTCCACAATTCTTCATATAACGCCATGTAAGTTAGCCAGCAAAGTCGGCCTACTAATGGTCATGTGTGTGGTAGTAAGCGCTGCTGCCATATGGCTTGTATCTGTCGTCAGTTTTGGGTGTACTCAAGCAGCGTTCTCACACTAGAAACTTTATTTGGCAGATTTTAATTTTTAAAAATAAAATTTAACTGACGTAAAAAAATGAAGGATATTTTAAATAGTAATAAAAATTAAATCTCATGGAGAATATAATTAAAGGGAAACATTTAAAATTAATACAAAGGAAAATTGATATTAAATGACATTTAATAATAAGAAAGAAAACTATTTTACCAATTACGATTATGAATGGAAATAATTAAATACTTCTCTAAATCTGCATTTAAAATTTTGAATAGGAGACAGGAGTGTTTTCGAGCAGTTAGCTTGTGTGAATAGGAGACAGGAATGTTTTCGAGCAGTTCGCTTGTGTGACTGCTCGATTACTACTGGGGCGCCCAACGTGGCGCGCCATTTTGTAGTGAAGTAGGTTGATTAATGTCCGTTCAGGACTGCAGTGATGGTCTGCTGCCTTAGCGGAAGAGGATGCTGGGATCCGCTGAGATTGGCCTTGTCTGGGTCCTTGTGTTGGGAGAGAGAACCCATCTCACGACACAGCAACACTAGTCTGCCAGCGCAGTCACGCGTCTCCAGACAAGGCCAATCTCAGCGGATCCTAACATCCTCTTCCGCTGAGGCAGCAGACTATCGCTGCAGTCCAGAACGGACATTAATTAACCTAGTTTCACTACAAAAAAATACCTCAGAAATCAAAATTCTTTCAACTTTGGTATTAATAGTTGTAAATTTTCCATCTGCCCCAAACCGAAACACTACCCTTAAACTTCTAACAATTATATAGGATGGAATAAGATCCTTGTGATTACAAAATTTCATGGAATTAAAATCATAATCATGTGAGTTATCGCCATTTCAATTGTATGGAATCATAACAACAATAACACATGTTCGTGGTTGATACATATTTCATATCGACCTAAGTACTCTTATTTTCCTCGGGTGTTCATGAAAATCTGAGTAAGAATGTTTAATTTAAATCTGTTTGATTGGCCGAGCATTCAGAAAAATTATTTAACAACAAACAAAATGGCGACTGTTATGAACTGATGATCGAAATTGCATCTTTTGGATAAATTTCAATGATTTCCGGTGTAAGTATTGGATGGATAATTCAAGTCATGGATTCATGCTATTAGAAAACTTGTTTTGAACACTAGGATGATTACAAGCCCCTTCTGGAAGGGGCATTTTCCTACTTACTCGACTTGTTTCACCTCTGAATTGTAGGTGCTCATCTTGAACCACTCATTAATAAATTCAATCAAGCGTTGATAGCACGTAGCTTAAATCTTGAAGTTGGGGAAAATAACACTAATTTATTCAATTTTTTCATTTTAAACAGCCGCTATTTTTTTACGATTTATGATTTCACTGCATGTTTTAAACACGTAGTGTCGAAGTCGGTAAAAAGCGTAAATTGTTCCATAGCCATATGGTTCCATAGTAATGCAGCGCATGTTCCATAGTTATATAGGAAAATTGAAACCGCTTTAACTTCTTTGAACACCATTTTATAGTTTTGTTAATCTCAGGACAAGTCAATCTTACCAGCAGACATCTGTGTATCGAATTTTATTGAATTTCAGGGTACCGTTACGGTTTTATCCAAGAAAATGTAATATTGATAAATCATACTACTACTAGTTGATCGAATTTCGACTTCTAACGTATTTTTTGTTGTTGTCCTCAGTAAAACCTATTTCCATGATCCATGACCAATCGCGAGGGGGGGTACAAGCAAATTTCATACATTTCCCCTTTCCCCTTGGTAGCAATAAAGTAATTTTAAGATTTGTTTTGAAAAGACCTCATTGAGACCTTTCCAACGACACCCTACTCGACTGCCAATGGTGAAAAAAATGTTTGAAGGGTCAATCCCTATAGGGGGAGATCGCTTTTAAAATCCTCTGAAAATTTTTTTCACACAAAAACTTTCAAGAAGTTACCACCCCTGACCTTTCCACAAAGTTTCTTGGCTGTAACGTTTATAGTTCCGGAGAAACACGGCTGTGACATTCAGACAGGCAGACACAGGTGGTGACTTCAATAGGGTTTTATATTTTAGTACAAAACCCTAATTAAGCTTACGAAAAATGCATTTTTTGACTAAGAAGTGTGGAAGTAATTGCTTCACTATGTTGTCAATGTTAACGTAATAAATCCTCTTGCGTGGAATATAACTTTTCTGAGTTTGTCGACACGTCTCCAAATACGTGATCACTTATCAAATAAAATTTGTTAACATTTCTATTAACGGTCAGTTAGGTTTAATGTATACGTGTACATTTCGCGGAATATGATTGAAATTTGTTCTGTTTGATCAAACGATTTTACAACAGCTTATAAAAGTCTTGCGTATGGAATATACCAATTGGGATGCTAAGGAGGAATCTCGTTGGATAAGTTCGTTTGAATTTGCCTTTCATCGTCAGCGTACTTCAAGTGCGTACGAGAGTCATTTAAGCTAGCTTTGTCACACGATTACACCAGAAATTTGATGTTAGGAAGGTACTTAGAAAACAAACAAACACTAGGCTGCTAGATCATCAGTTAAAACACAGTACCATATTTTACACAAGTAACATGGGTTAGCATACGCGTAAACAAAATTAAATTTTCAAAGTTGACTTTTTTCCAACGACGACATATTTATTTTCACGGAAATTTTGTTTTGCATTGAAACTGTAAATATGAAGCTATTACATTGAGTGATCTCGGAAGTGAAGGTTCCTAATCGAAGTTTAGTAACGTTATTTTGCTCACTTAAATGCCGATCAAGTAAATCATTAGGTAACGTCTATAACTCATTAGTGCTAAGTCAATCTCATTGAAAAGTTTCTTGTAAATATGTGGTAAGGATCGAAATCATAATAGTAACTTGCTAAAATTGTGGGGAAAATATCAACTTCGTCTCTTAAAAGCGCTTATACTCGTATATCAGTGAATATCTGATTCACTGAATTGACTGAAATATTATTCGAACGTACTTTTAATAAAGACTGAATTTAAAATCAGAATGCTCTTGACCAAAGAATACCATTCCTTACCAAAGAAATCTTTCAAAAAAATCAAAAACTATCTCCGCCTAATATCAGCAACGATAATTTTGCTGCTAGATCGGCCTGTCGAACACATTGGTATTACACATTTCTTGAACATTTGAAAATATGATGCAAACTATAGTGTAAGGGTCGGTTACAATTAAAAAATTTCCGACTTTCACTCCGATTTTCCAGCATAACTGATCGACGGGTGTAAGGATTTTGATTGTAGAGGTTTCAGATGAAGGACAACATATTGATCTAAAAAAACTTTTAGAAAAAAAAAAGAAAACCGACTTCGAAATGCCCTAAAAAGGATGAAATAAATTTTATGGGAGCGGTGCCAAATCACTTTTTCCCCGATTTTTGTGTGATGGTGCAGTGTTGGAAATATTTATGTTGAAATGGGGAAATTCATTTGGCACCGCTTCCATAAAATTTATTTCATCCTTTTTAGGGCGTTTCGAAGTCGGTTTTCTTTTTTTTTCTAAAAGTTTTTTATTTCATCCTTTTTAGTGGCAAAGTTTTTCATTTCAAACCATTCAAAACTAAGTTTCTTGAATACATTGTATCATGTTCTCGTATATAAATATAATTTTTTACTGCAATGCAAAAGCCCTTACGGCTAAAATCTGCAGCGTTCATACGAATCGAATTTAACTCTAGTACATTTAATCCATGATCTCATCAACGTCTACCTTGATTTTAGATTTCATAGTAATCCAATATGAATTGTAGCTTTGAGAAATTTTCGAATTTTGAACTTTGCCTAGCCGCAATTTTTATATTCTGACCTGACACTGAAGTGCTTTTTTATCGTTAAACTTTTTTCGACCTTAGAGCGGCCGCCATTTCGTTTCAAATTGTTCGAGTTTGGATTTTTCATTGTGAGCTTTATCACACAATTGAATAAATCTTTGTACTAGTTTTGATACGAACTGGAGCTATACTATGGCCAGAACAGAAATATTGCTGAAAATTTGGCGTAAATCGAAGCAGAGCTGCGACCCCCAGGCACAAATTTTGTTATATCCTATGTAGACTCACACATACGACCAACCACACACATACACACATAGCCATACAATATATATATATATATATATATATATATATATATATATATATATATATATATATATATATATATATATAAATATAAACAATACATACATATATATACATATATAGATATAGATATATATATATATATATATATATATATATATATATATATATATATATATATATATATATATATATATACTCGTATATTATATATATATATATATATATATATATATATATATGTATATATATATATATATATATATATAAATAGACATATGTATTTGTATATGTAAACATAAAGTTCACTCCACAATCAATCTCATGAAATTTACTTAAAACTATCCTTCTTAACCGCATCATTCGTTCACGTTTATTCGATACCCATCGCCTTCGCTTTCAGTTAATTATGGCACCTAATTTTCATGAAAGTTACAAGAAAATTATACCATATAGTTCAATGAAAACTCGGCTATGCATTTTCATCTTTATCTGTACAGTTACGATCAATTATAGCAGGAAACGTATCTCTTTTTAGGTTGCGGTTCTCGCCGGTTTTTAGTATGGAAATCACTAATTTTAGATTTCTGGGCATATGTTGTAACATACATATCATATTAACTGGAAAGTGAGTCAACTATATAGTTTGCAATCATTCAATCCTTATTGTTTCTTCGGGGAATTTTATAATTCCATATGTAACGTAAGATGTAAGAAGGATCTTATACCAAGCTCATTGGTAAGCAAAGAATGAATGCGGAAGAGAAAAGCATCCTGGAATGCTCTCTTTAACTATTGTTGAATTGTATTTATTCCACATTTAGAATTAATTTATTGGTTATTTCCGGTAGAAATGATGGACTAAAATGTACCGTTTATGCAGAAAATTAAGGATACCAATCAATTTTATCATCCCTCACCAAAGGACTCGGTATCTCTAACAAATCCTTGAAGAGCGCCAACTAATTGGCACTTTTCGTACGAAATTCAATTTCTCGACATCAATGTATCATATTTAACTGTTAATATCTACAGAGTCCTTAGAGGGATTTCAATTCTGTTCCGAAACATTTTAGATCGATATGTTGTCCTTCATTTGAAACTTCTACAATCAAAATCTTTACGCGCGTCGATCAGTTATGCTGAAAAATCGGGGTGAAAGTCGGAAATTTTTTAGTTTTAACGGTAAAAGTCCTTTACCGTTACTTGAATTTCTTATCCTTTAAACGGGACCTAACTGGCAGAAAGACGTATCATTTGTCGAAAACAGGACTCTTCTATCTACCTCCGTTTAAAAGTTCTGCGTGAACATCCAAAAAAAAGCAAAAAAAAAAATATACGCGATGAATTGATAATCTTCTTTCTTTTGGAAGTCGGTTAAAAATGCATCGGTACAGAATTGTAATCCTTTCAAAGACTCTATAGATATTAACACTTCAATATGATACATTGTTGTCGAGAAATTGAATTTAAATGATCTTTCGTGCGAAAAGTGCCAATTAGTTGGCGCTCTTCAAGGATTTGATGGAGATGCCGAATCCTTTGGCGACGGATGATAAAAATGATCAGTATCCTTAATTTTCTGCATAAACGGTACATTTCAGTCATTCATTCCTACCGGAAATAACCAATAAATTAATTTCAAATGAAGCATAAATACAATTCAACAATCTTTAGAGGGAACATTTCAGGATGCTTTTCTCTTCCGCATTCATTCTTTGCTTACTGATGAACGTAGTAAAGGATCTTTTTTACATCCTTAGATGTAAACGGTACACATAGGAGTTATAAAATTCCCCGAAGAAATAATAAGGATTGAGTGATTGCAAATTATAGAATTATCCGCTACATTCCAGTTAATAGTATACTCGTATATTATATGCTCAGATATATAGAATAGTGATTTCCATACTAAAGACCAACAAGAAGCGCAACCTAAAAAGACGGTACTTTTCCTTCTATAACTGATCATAACTTTAAAGATGAACATGAAAATGCATAGTCGAGTTTTCATTGAACTATAAGGTATAATTTTCATGCAACTTTCATGAAAATTATGTGCCATAGTTAACTAAAAAAGAAGACGATGGGTATCAAATAAACGTGAACGAGTGACACGGTGAAGAAGGATCTTTTAAAGTAAATTTCTTGAGAGTGATTGCGGAGTTAACGTTACGGTTATATATATATATATATATATATATATATATATATATATATATATATATATATATATATATATATACATATATAAATACATATATCTACATATATATATATATATATATATATATATATATATATATATATATATATATATATACATATATAAATACATATATCTACATATATATATATATATATATATATATATATATATATATATATATATATATATATATATTGTCGCGTGTTATGTTTCGCGGCCAATAATTTTAATGTTCCGGGAAAGTGAAAACGCAATGTCTTTTAAATTATTAACTTAAAAACGCACAATCACTTATTTGGTCCATTTCACAATTTTTAATTTTCACTATTAAAATCTAACTTCCACTTGTCCATAAATTTTTTATCGCAATTGTCTTCTAAGATCACTTCACAATCAATGAAAATCACTTTTCTATTACTCGAACAATATCGCTTCCCACACACTATCGCAGTTCTTATCGCGGTCGAATGAATGATTCCCCCCATTCATTCAGCTCGCCTTTATATAGGGTCTGTAGTCATTCAACCCAGTTCTCGTACATTGGCGAATTAGCGGGAACTTTTGAGCAGCGTGAATGAATGGAGCAGTGACTCACTTTCAGATGTTGATGCTTGGTGGGTTCTCGTGGTTTCGAGTAAATTCATTTTGTTGATGTTCTCAATGGTTGTGAAAACAATTGCGACAGTAGCTCGCAGAATTATTTGTACATGTAACAATATATATATATATATATATATATATATATATATATATATATATATATATATATATATATATATGACAAAATTTGCTACTAAAAAGGGTGAAATAAAAAACTTTTAGAAAAAAAAAGAAAATCGTCTTCGAAATGCCCTAAAAAGGATGAAACACAAATTTTATATAAGCGGTGCCAAATCAATCACCGTATTTCAACATAAATACTTCGAATATCTGTAGCATCACAAAAGAAACGGGGAAAAATGATATGGCACCGCTTCCATAAAATTAATTTCATCCTTTTTAGGGGATTTCCAAGTCGACTTTCTTTTTTTTTGCTAAAAGTTTTTTATTTTTATTCTAGATATTTTAATTGATCTATATATATATATATATATATATATATATATATATATATATATATATATATATATATGTATATATATGTATATATATATATATATTATATATATATATATATATATATATATATATGTATATATATGTATATATATATATTATATATATATATATATATATATATATATATATATATATATCTATATATATATATATATATATATACATATATATGTCTATATATGATAAGTTTAAACCAATTCTTAATAAAATAACTTCTTCCGCCATTTGGCGAATCGAGGAATGAAAATGTTTCACAAGAGATTCTGCCCAAAATGGAAAAAAACCGAAGACATATCACAACAGAAAGTACAGATACAGCAATATTATCAGTATAATGCAACTCATTAGAACTATCATCTATTGGATCAGAGAAATTACCACAGGTTTCTACATGCACTTTAAAATCAGACCTCTATATAACCTGAAAGCTTTCTGGTCTGAAGAAAATTGGAATAAAAGAATCCAACGGTTTAACCACGTTAACGACTCAATTCGATATTATGTCGTTTTTAACGCGACATAATATCCCTCGACTTTATGTCGTTTTCAAACGACATAATATTGCCAATATAAAACAAATTCATCTCGTTTTGAATTTTTGATGCATAACCATGCATCGCAATACGACGAAATATTGAAAATGAAATATTTGCTGAAATTAAGAAACATTCAAGTATTTCGAAAAATAATTAACAATATTTTAGCCAGTAAGCACATTGTATTGCATGTTATTAACATTAATGTGTTGAATGCCATCTAATTGTAATAAATGTCCAAACGCCCTTTTTGTTTCTCTTGACAACATGAATTGAACAAATTGATATAGAGGAATTTTCAGTCTCAGTACACTTGAAAAATAATACCTCATTTGAATGTATTCATATTTGCTTGTATTTGTAAGATTTCCCCGCTGGGGTGTCAATATTCTTCTTTTTTGAAGCACTACAGCGCCTTTCGAGCCTTCGCTTACTGCCAGTAACACCTCCAACTGTTTCGGTCCATTGAACACGTCCTCCGACTTCAAAATCCGATCATCCATGAATTGCCTTCGTCGACCGAGTCAGACCAGTGTTTACTCGGTTTACCCACTGGTCTTCGGCCTTCAGTTCCCCCAAAGAATACCTTTTTGGGTATCCGTTGTTCATCCATACGATTCACTTATGCAGCCCATTGCAGCTTCCGCAGTCTTACAATCGTTGAGACCTCAGGCTCGTCAAAAATTTCATACAACTTATGGTTGTATCGAATTCGCCATTGGTCCCCGTCTAGCTTCGCTCCAATAATCCACCTCAGGACCCGACGCTCAAAAGCTTTCAATATATTTGTGGATGCTTGGGTTAGGCTCCATGTTTCATATCCATAGCATAACACAGGTCTTATCACAGATTTGTATACTTGGAGCTTTTTTTTCCTGTGTAAAAGTCCTTCATTCACGTATGGATGAAAATAAGCTCATTTCACGTCCATTACTTTACATGCCTTTGGCTGTGTCGCTGGTGGCACCGTTTTGTTGAAGCCACATATCGTTGATGTTAACTTCATTCAATTTTGGCCACAAATAATCTTCCAACACAACACGGTTACGCTCTCCAATATGGCCCAATCAAAGCTCTGGCATGAAAACCGCACCAAACAGTAATTTGTTGATGACATATAATGCATATTTTGCTTATTAACAAAGCCATTGAGCCAGAAATGAGAAATTCTTCATTTTATTCAAGCTTTGCCAGAGCCCAATTGGAGAAGTTTCGGCGTTTCGAATGATCAAGTAGCTTTATTTCTTGAATCAATTTGATCTTATAACCATGTAGACCAAGATCACTTCGCAAAATACTCCACAGTGGCATTTGGGCGATGCCCAATTCTTGAGAACGACGTGGAATTGACTGATGATATATATATATATATATATATATATATATATATATATATATACATGTATGTATATATACATACATATATATATATATATATATATATATATATATATATATATTTATTTATATATATATATATAATATATATATATATATATATATATATATATATAAACATGTTTATATATATATACATATATATATATATATATATTTAATATATATATATATATATATATATATATATATATATATATATATATATATATATATATATGTATGTATAGTATATATATATATATATATATATATAAGTATATATAGATATTTAAATATAATGAAGTCCGCAGTCAATCTCAAGAAATTTACTTAAAAAGATCCTTCTTAACCTATCACCCGAGTCTTATAAAAGGCGTTGACGGGTCAACATCTCTAGCAATTGCTGGTTAAAATGATGAAATATTGAAAGTTGAAAGTAAAGAGTAGAGAATAGTGAATAGATGGTGAATACAAGAGAGAAGAAGAGGAAAAAGATAGGGTATAGACAGAAGCAGACAGATGGGAGGGAAGGAAGTAGAAGAAAAGAGGAGATAGAAGATAGAAAGAGACAGGAGATAGAGAGGCAGAAGATAGAAGGAGACAGCAGTTAGAAAGAGACAGACGAGAAAAAGAGAAAGAAGATAAATAGAGAAGAATATAAAGGACTCCGGTGGAATGCTTTAGTATTCTTTTGCTGGCCTGGTTCAGTATCAAACAGTTTTCTAAATTATTAATATGTAAATGGAAAGTGAAAGTTATTTAGCGGATGTTGAATAAAAGCGTATAGATAGTTCATTTTGGCGGAGAGGATGTCGACGGGCGGCGGCATGGTTGCCGGACATGACGTAACAGACAAGGATGAGCAAATTGCTTCATTGGTTAATTACGTTAAAATTAGACCAAGCGTACCCGCCCAGCGAAAGAAAAACAAATTGCTAGCTGTAAAAATTGCAGAACTTCCTAAATTGTTGAAACATAAAGCTAAGAAAATTGATAAATCTCAGAAAGACAGCCCTCAGATGAAAAAACGAAAGGTTAGGATGTCTTCACCTTCAAAGTCTTGTTCTTCTGCTTAAGATTTGGAAAGCGAGATAGAAGTTGACTACATGAGTAGCAGCAAAGATAAAGAGGATGAGATTTTCCCTGCCCTTCCACCACCAAAACCAGCTACGATATTTACAGACATGGCCATTACACCAAAACTAAAATCAACACTGCCGAACACTGCAAATACACAACCCTCTCATTAAATCCAACAGACAGTAGTACTGCTTTCTACCAGATGACAAAGACTAACGAAAAATCACTCCAGTTCTTCCAAAATAGAATTGTTAGAAAGATTTTAAAAATTCCATGGTACATTAGAAACACTGACATCTACAAGGACTTGAGAATTGAGACGGCTGAAAAATACGTACGTGACAAGTCATTGAAACTCGTTGATACAATTGACAATCATATTAAAAGTACCCTGGCATTCCTTCTAACTTTACGAAACAGGGATGAATTAAGGTTCCCAATTATCCGTCAAATAACACTGATAAAAATTATTTCTTAAATTCATATAATGACTGAAACTGAAACTCAGGAAGATAGATAGGTACTGAAGCACTCACAGATATGAGGGCATCAGACTAACTCCACACCCCCCACATTCCAAGAAGAAGACCAGAATGCTGAAGCAAGGGATTCGCGTTTCACGTCAGAATTGAAACGTGTTGCATTAAACTCATTAGTGTTTAGTGTTGACGACATTTTGAGATGTAGCAAACATGGTTTGAATCATGTTTGCCGATATCTCTTGCATCATGTTTTGGATGTTTGCCAAAATACAGGGCAAACATTTGGTCCATATTGTGAGATTGATCTTCTCACGTTCTTTGGATTCCTGGGACAATCCCCGTAGATTGATGGATGTTCTCGGGCACAGTTGCCACATTTTGACTTCTCCTCAATTTTCTTTGGACAGTCCGAGAAATGGTGAAGCGAATCACATTTAACGCATCGAGCCTGCAGCTGACAGTTTCTAGAAGAATGTCCAAGTTTTTGGTAATCGGGGCACATACCCTGGCCTGTAAGAGGACGATATGCCTCCACAATGCACATAAGGTGGCAAAAGGACTTAATATTGAAAATGCTTGTTTCAGGTTTTGGGAGGAGAACCTTGACTACCCTAGAAAGACCTTCCCTCATTTTGATATAGTAAACTTCAATTGGATTGAGCCCTGAGACTATAAGTCTTCCTTGATCTCTTCAACTGAAAGGCCATACAGGCCCCTAATGACAACATTAAACTGTCTGTCCTCCGGTAGTATGTAAGTGTGGTATCGTATTTCATTGTCAGCATGGATCCATCATAACTGAGGACGCCGGGTAGCCTTTTTCTGCCAGTTATCCTATTGATATGAGAAAACATACAGGGGCCTAGTTTGATACTTTCCAGGGCCTGTTCAAATCGCTCGTTAGCAAAAGCCGTGGTTCTCCTTGAGATCATTCAGTTTAGAGACGTAATCACTAGTTGAATACATTCATACTCCTAGTTGAACATATTTAAATTGCGGTGGTAGATTCCTACGAGTAGCTTTGTACGCCGACTACGTCTACGATGAAGCTCCAAGATGTCTTCTGGTAAATCTCGATAAAAGCAATTTGTCGAGGATTTCTTAACGGAGATCTTTGAGATGACCGTATTCAGGGTAGATATACATGCGACTCCTTCATCAATTTCATGAATAAAAAGATTTTTCGATCTATTGATCGAAATTCCCTTCAATTTACCGTCAAGGTCAACACTTACTGCTGCCCTATCGATTCGCTTGTATAGAATGAAAAGTTAAGGATCTGCAACCTCAAGTTTCACACCCTTTTTTCACTCTTAAACTCAGATCAATCAAAAGATGGTCAGACTCGGCGTCAAGAACTCCACACGCGAAATTCCTCCCACTGTGGGAGAGATGAAGAAGTCAAAAATAGACGAACTTCGGCGGAAGGTAGGCTCTTTTGGGGCAATCTGTATGAGATGCATATTTGTTTGAACACCGTTAGAGATAGCTGTTCCATAGCCATTAAATGTGATGCATGGGATATTTCGCATTAAAATCACCTCCCATGGCATAGAAATCGAATTTTTTGCACAGATTGAGCGCTGTTTCCAAGTTGTCAATAAGTATCCCTCACTGAGTGTCCATGTCGAACATAGATCCCACGAACGGAAAGGTGCACTCTCCCAGCATGGAGCTTATTATTTCTGCTTCAATTCATTTCAGACTTGGAGGGTAGTGCTTTTGGACCTTCAGGTGATCTTTGAGAGCCATATCAACTCCAAGACTTCTCTCTGGACCATCACGCCTGACGATTTTGTATTTCCCCGGATGCACTCTGCATCCTTCTTTGAGTCTTGGTTCCGATATAAACAAGAAGTCCGGTCTATGGCTGTTCAAGTATTCTTGAACGAAATTCCTTTTAAAGCGTGGAGCTAGTGAGTATATATTGAGGATGGAGAGTTTAATGGAACTCATCACGACAACATACTTTGAAGGTGAATTCTAAATACGCAGCTTTTTCTCGCTAGGGCTAGTGAGTTGTTTATAGTGGGGGATAAAAAAATCCACTTTTCGAATGAGTTGGCGGTCAATGCTCAAAACCATATTCCGGTCATTCTGTGACTGCTGTGGTTGCTGCGTTGGTTGCTGTTTTTGTTGCCGTATACGCTGCAGTGCAGGCTGCTTCTTTGCACCTTGCAAAAGGCTAGAGTACGGACCCCTTCACAAACAGTATTTTTTATAGAGGTGGTGATGAAATCCCTCCTTTCCTCTTTTTTCTTTTGGAGATTCTCCCTCTTCTCTTCAACTTCTTTTGGTTTAGGACAACCTCTGAAACTTGCAGGGTGCCCCTTAGCATTGCAGTTGACGCAGAAGATCTCGTCTTCTTTCTCGTCCTTCGAGATTGGACAGTCAATGGACTTATGCTGCTTGTCGCATTTTACGCATCTAACTTCGAGTCCACAGTTAGAAGCGACGTGGCCAAATGTTTGGCAGTTGAAGCTCTAGGAAGTGCAAGACGCTCCCATTGTATCTTCTGGTGCAATAGAAACTTTACGTCCATTGCTTTCCTTGCTTCAAAGTCCGGTTTGAACTGGACTAAGAACAATGAAAGCGTCCTTTTTCCCTCGAAGAGGCTATAGTGGAGAACATTTTGGATGAAAGGATATCTTCTCCGAGATGTTCCTTTAGCTCAGCTATGACATCATTTTCGTCGTATGAGCTGTGCACGCCTTTGAGAAGGAGAGTCAATTTTCTCTCTCCTGGAAGGTTGTAGGTGTAGCAAGTCACCTTCGCACACTTCAGAAAATTAAAAAGGCTGGTGTGCCATTTTAGGGTGGAGCGAAGTTGGTGAGGAGCTGTTCACCGTCATGTTGAACTCTCGCTCCTTTTCAGAGTTTTGTGCGCAAGCCCTTTTGACGCTATCCCTGAAAGTCTTCAGGTCAAGCCTATTGCAAATTATAAGAGGCACCCTCTCTTTTTTGGTAGCAGCCACGCTTGGCTGCTGGGGCTTCGATTTCACCTTATTTCCCTCTAGGCCCGACCTCACTTGGCTTGGGTATGTTCCCCGAGAAACTAGCAGAAGCTTTCGCCATCCTTTTGAGCTGGGGGGAATCCCGCTGGCTCACTTCAAGGGTCTTCGATACCTTTGATGTTGACTCCTGTGTTGGAGACCCTATCGGCCACTTTGTAGCTTCCGGCTTTACGATAGCCTCCACCTCGTCACCACTGTCCGTGGAACTTCCACCCTCATCCATCTCCATGTCACTTGAGACATCCGACACTTGCAGTTGGACCTTGCAACTGGCAAGCAAGTCGAGAATAAACTCCTCCTTCATGTCCCCCGTGAATTTCTTGCACAAAAGCTGAAAGTTTTTTCTCGCTTTTCGCGTGAGCTAGATTCAGCAATGGAGAGCTCCCCATATTCATTACTTTTCCCCATACCCTCAGATTCCAAGACAGAACTTGGAATACTGTCACGGGAAAATAAAAGAAAGTAGAAACTGACACCCATATTATCTGGTAATTGAAAAATTGAAAAGTAAAATAATTAAATTATAAAGAAAAACAAAAAAGACTTAAAAAAGCCTTAATAATAATATTTTCGTTTGTTTCCAACTCCAAATTCAACCGCTCTCCACTTATGCTCACACTACGCGCCTTGCTCAGGCGCTTTAACTCCTTTCCACAAACTCCAAACAAAGTTTCTCTGCAAAATTCCACAACTCGTGAAATTTGCACTTTCCTCCAACATTCATATAAATCCTCTGAAAAGCCTACGAAGAGAAAGCTCCGAAAAACTCTTGCTGAAAAACTCTTGCTGCTCGATCCGTGCTGCCTCGACGACTGGCCGACTCAAACTCCCCAAAAAACAGCCTTAAAAATTGATTGCTTATTTACAAACAAATTATACGACGAACACTACTAGACGGTAGCTCTGCTTTCTACCAAACGACAAAGACTAACTAGAAAGCACTTCAGTCCTTCCAAAAAAGAATTTTTAGAAAGATCTTAAGAATTCCGTGGTATACGAGGTGTGTTCAAAAATATCGCGAATTTTGTTTTTTTTCAAAAATTATTTATTTATTCATGAATATCTATTTTGTCCCCTTCAAAGTAATCCCCATGAGATATTATACACTTGAGCCAACGGTTTTTCCAATCTTCGAAGCACTTCAAAAAATCATTTTTTTTAATCTTGTTCAGCTCCTCCTTCGATGCGGTCTTTATCTCGTCAAGCGTAGCGTATCGTCGTCCTTTCATGGGCCTCTTCAGTTTAGGAAACAAGAAAAAGTCACAGGGGCCAGATCTGGGGAATACGGTGGCTGCGGCATCATTAGTGTGTTGTTTTTGGCCAAAAAGTCGCGCTCAAGCAACGATGTGTGAGCAGGGGCGTTATCGTGGTGCAAAAGCCAATTTTTGTTCTCCCACAAATCCGGGCGTTTCTGGCGGATCGCTTCGCGCAAATTGCGCATAACTTGCAGGTAATATTCCTTATTGACCGTTCTTCCCTGTGGCAAGAACTCATGATGCACCACGCCCCTGCAATCGAAGAAAACTGTCAGCAAAACTTTCACATTCGACCGAACTTGGCGCGCTTTTTTCGGTCTTGGTTCATGCGGCAGCTTCCATTGAGATGATTGAGCTTTGGTTTCCACGTCATAACCATAAACCCACGATTCGTCACCAGTTATGACCCTCTGGAGCAAATTTGGTTCGTCGCGGACAGAGTTTAACATCTCATTAGCAATGTTCATGCGTTGCTGTTTTTGGTCGCAATTGAGCAATTTTGGTACGAATTTCGCGGCGACCCGTCTCATGCCCAAATCGTTGATAAAAATCGAATGGCACGAGCCAATCGATATGTTTAGGTCCTCAGCAACTTCTCTAACGGTGATTCGACGATTGGCCAATACCATTTTCTACACTTCATTAATTTTTTCGTCTGTTGTTGAAGTGCTCGGGCGTCCGGCACGCTCTTCGTCGTTCACATCTTCTCGGCCTTCTAAAAACATTTTGTACCACCGATAAACGTTGCTTCGGTCCAAGGTAGCTTCTCCGTATGCCACAGTCAACATTCGGAATGCATCCGCGCACTTAATTTCGTTTTTCACACAAAATTTGATACACGTTCTTTGATCCATTTTTTTGAATAAGTAAAAATCGAAGACGATTGAAAACACGTGCAAGTAAAGCAGCTATCACCAATTAATTGAACATTCAAAATGGCCGAGCTTGTCGGCATAAGTGACAGACATGAGTACCAACGTAACGCCACAAAAAATCGAAATTCGAATATACGTAACCCGCGAAAATTCAAAATTCGCGATACTTTTTGAACACACTTCGTATAAGAAACACTGACATGTACAAGGACCTAAGAACTGAGGCAGTTGAAAAATACATACTTCACAAGGCACTGAGATTATTTGACACAATTAAGAACCATATTAATAGTATCCTGGCATTCCTTCGAACTTTACGAAACAGGGATGAATTAAGGTTCCCAATAATACCCATCGCCCTTGTCAGTAAACTAGGGCACATAATTTTCATGAAGGCTTCATGAAAATTATGTCCAATAGTTAAGTGAAAAATTGACTTTGCATTTTATATTCATCTTAAAGATGAAGTCATGATCATCTATAGAAGGAAACATATCGGCTTTTTAGGTCGCGATTCTTGTCTGAAGACCGAATCCCTCATTTTAGATTTTTGGGCATATAATGTATAATATTAAGTATTGTAGAAAATAACGAATCAAGTTTTAGATGGTGACTAACCCTATAATTTGCAATCACTCAATCCTTATTATTTCTTCGGAGAATTTCGTAAATCCTTTGTGTAACGTCTACGTCTAAGGAATGCCAATAGGTGAAGAATGAGTGCGGAAATGTATCATGAAATTGAAATGTATTTATGCTGGAAATAGACATAATTTATTGATTATTTCCGGTAGAAATGATTGACTAAAATGTACCATTTGTGTAGGAAATTAAGGTTACCGATCATTTTTATCATCCGTCACCGAAGGATTCGGTATCTCCATCAAATCATTGAAGTGTACAAAATAATTGGCATTTTTCCTACGAAAGATCATGAAAATTCAGTTTCTCGACATCAGTGTACCATATTGAACTGCTAATATATACAGAGTCCTTCAAAGTACTACAATTCTGTGCAGAAAGATTTTAGTTCAATATGTTGTCCTTCATTTGAAACCTATACAATCAAAATCCTTACACGCGTCGATCTGTTATGCTGAAAAATCGAGGTAAAAATCGGAAATTTTTTAGGTTTAACCATATAAGTCCTTCACCGTTATTTGGTTTTAATAGAAAGAAAGACGTATCATTTGCCGAGAACAGGATTCTTCGATCTCCGTTCAAACGTTATGCGTGAACATACATAAAAAAAGCAACAAAAGCAAACATACGTGATAAACTGATAACTTTCTTCCCTCTGGGAATCGGTTGATCTATATCTCCTATTCAATTTCTATGAACTTTCGTGAACACAAGGATCTTATGTAATTCAACATTTCTACAAAATTTGAGGAAATCTTAAGATCCCGTTTTGATTTTACGGGGCAAAATGTGAAATTGACAAATCATACTAACATAGTTAAGTTGACTTCTAATGAATTTAGTGTTCTTGTTCTGATGAAGACCTACCTTCGTGATTTTTATCCAAAGCGTCCAAACGGAGAAGGCATCAATTATCTGTAGTTGCTGCTTCCCCCATGGTCCCGTGGTATCCCCCCTGACCCACAAACTGACTTTACTTATAGTTGTAGACTCTAAAAGTTCTGGTTGAGGTGATTCATTTGATACCCCACTCTACCACCAATGATAAAAAATGGCAGTAACAGGGAATTGAATCAGATTAGATGCTGAGCTTCTTCATTACGAAAAAGAAAAGTATTTATTCCTTCAAACTTCCAGCGTATCATTACTTCATCACACTTCGATAAGAATAAAAGGATTATGTATAGGATACCAAAACCACATTTACAACATACCCCGAAAATATCTCAGACAGGGAGACCCCCTTAAAGACAATCGAAAGGACGCAAAATTTGGACAGGCCCCCCTTAGTATAGTTTCTTAGAAAATTTGCTATGACGCATAGACAGACGGACCGACAGGACGTTTTGTAAAGCCCTAAAAACCCAACACAACTGGAACGAGTACTGACGGGTACTGATATGCTGAGCTCACTATCGGTATTTACAGAAACCTGAAAGCTGTACTGAAAGCTCAGTACTGCACAAGCCTACTTGCTAGAGGTTTTTGCGATTCGGAAATGCCTTAAAACTTTAGTACATACGTGCACTCCCCTAGGAGCCACTTAATTAATAAATTGAATGCCCACAATAGTTAACATTTTCACTTTTCAATAATTTCAAGTTGCTCTAAAATTTCCATGGATTTTCTATGTCTTTCACATTAAAATCCCAGTCTGTGGGATAATTTCGCCCTTCTGAACGTGAAGTGTGAATCTTCTTGTCCGTGATGAGGAATTCCTGAAAACGCCACACGACGACGTTGAATGTTATGCGTACGAGTATCTTCTCTCCATAAACTCATTCATTCTCAGTCCAAAAACTGAGAAGATTCTAATTAACATTCACTGAATTGAAATCGAGATATGTATTTGTTTGAGCAATTAGTCGAAAGCAGCTTCGCATAATTCGCTAAACATCATAATTTATTTAAGTATCTCCTTATCTACGGTCGTGTGGCAGCAGCAAATATTCCTTCTAAATAAATCACCACTTAAGTTAAAGCTGATAAAAAACGTTATTTGTATATTTATAATCCATCGTTAACGGGTGGTGGGCTGCAATTATTTAAGATTAGCTAATGATGACACAAGGACATTTGGGCGAAAGGTTTAGAGTTTGCAAATTACTACTTTTTATTGTGATTTCGCTCTAAAGGTAAATCTACTGAGCAGCTTGATTGTAACTATGTACAAAGATCAATTTAATGGTAGATACATGTGTATTGGTCAGAAAAGAGAAGGAAACAGACGGTCAAATGTAGGATGTATAGTATACCCAGCTTTTCCAAATTTTTTAAGATACTCGATTTTTTTTAGTTCCGCAGCTAACGGATATAAGACAACTCGATAGCAGCACTATTTTCGAAACTAATTCAGCTCTCAGATGCTTTGCACTTTGTTTACGTTTATCAGACCAACTTCCTATTCTAAAAAGTGCAAATTACTGAGAACTGCACGCAATTGCGTGCAGCAGTGCGTTTTCCTTGGAACTTAATTTAGTCTAAATTTGAATAATTAATTTAATCTTAGACAAGGTTGGCTTTCAGTGCTAAAAAAAGTGAGGGTTCAATAACATTCGCGCCTCTTTCTATTAAAAAACTAAAATGGTACTAGCTATCGCGTGAATTCCGTACTACGTGCCGTCAACCATAAGGTTCATCTATTGTCACGTGTTAGTAACATATCTGCTAATTTACAAACACATATCAGTAAACATACGGAAACCATAAGTTCACCTGCAGATTAGATGATGCCACTTCGCTGCCCCATAGCTGCAGCTTCATCCGCTGAAAACAGCCCCATTCCGAGCTCCACTCTAACATAACTCGGAATAGAAGAAACGATCGATTATCGGTTTGTTTGCTTGTTAAAAACATTCGGCAGTTATAAATACAACCGCGTCCGAGATAAGATAGTCATTTAGAATTCGACTCCGAATCCGTTTTCGGCGAAAGAACGTCGGGACCAGGTTAAGCTTGCAAAAGGTTCTTACATTTCGCGAGTAATTTGTTCAAAAGCCATTCAACGGTTAATGGTGCAAACGGTTCAAACTTACGCGTGCTTCAAATCTGACGGTCGCCAGATAAAGACAAAATGTTATTGTATCGAGTGGTGAGTAAAACCAGTGATTTTAACATAAAAAGAAGGAAGCTCTGCCGCTGGCGAATCCCTTCGGAAGAGTTCTTCGAACTGACCCTTTATTTTCGAACGGATTTGTGCCTATAGGGTCGGTTTAATGGGAAGCTAAATCTTCAGCAATTGCGTTTCACAATGCAGAGAGCGTTACTCAAAAATTTGCATATACTTCATAATTAGTGATTTCTTCGCACTGAATTAAACTCAACGCATGTGAGATGTAACCGCAGCAACATCAATTAAGAAATTTAACTATGTGGTGGCACAACAGATTTAACGCTCATTCGCGAGTTGTAAAAATTAGCAGGAATTCATAATCTTCCTTTGCCTTCGCTCAATTAATATCTTAGCAAATTTGATACTTCTAACGAAATGAATTTTTACATTTTTCAAGTTAAAATCAAAACTCCACATTTGTAAGTGATGTATCTACTATTGTTAGTGTAAAAACCATAAGTGATGTCGTTTTTCGCCATCCCTAAACACAGCGTTTAAAGATATTGTGCTAACGCTTTCTAACGTGTTTCAGTAAATTTTCGCAAATATATTCATTTAAGAATGCTATGGATTTAATCGCGAATCCGAGTATCGTCAATTTTAATGGAAAACTGTTCAAACCCCCAAACATTGCTTTTCGTATGCAAAGACCATATTAAATTCGAAATTAGCAAAAATTGCTCGAACGCCACACTAAGCTTTTCAGTTCATAAGTAATACTCAATAAAGTATCCTCAGCACGTCTGAAATTGATGTTTTACTAACAAAAAAATCATAGCGACTACAATTGATTGAGTTTAAAATTATGTACATAGTGTTTGCGGGAAAAACTCGGATCATTTAACCCATTTCACTGGACCTTGACAGAGCGCTGAAGAGAAATTTAAATAAAGTCATTCAAATAAAGTCGCTAAATGCTTTATAAATTGTGTTTAAGGGTGTGATCGTACGATGAGAAGGTGGGTAAATACCTCAGCGAATCTAAATTTTCATTTTTGCACAGGAATAAAAAAATGAAGTTTTCAAGTTGCTAAGCTATGTATAAGTTATAAAATGCAACTAAATTGTGCTTTGAATTAGGACGATATGAAGTACCCAATTTCGTTTCCTGACCTTCATAGGGAAAATACTTAATTTATAATATTTGGTCAGTGAATTTAAACAAAAGTGTTCGAATTCGGTTCGCCAGTACAAAAGAGATTCGACATGCAACATTCTCTTGTTAATTGTTATTTGCCTGGTATCGGGTTTATTTCTCATTGATTTTGTCGTTTCCACCGTTTAAAATGAATTTCCATTCAAAAAAAACATGTGGCAGCTTTCGGTAGCTGAACAAAAATCAAAAATATTTAAGTAAAGAGAGTAAACTCTTAAAAAATCATCATTAGGATTAGATCACTGGTTGATTTCAAGTCGGTAAAAGGTGCTTCAAATCATGTAAAAACTCTGCACTTCACATACTCGCCAAAGGCGGAGAAAAATCAAACCTTTCTGTGATAGGGTTTGAATTGTGGAGAGATCTCCTTGACATGTTACAGGAACTAACACCAGCTGTCAAATTTATTTATTAATTTATTATTAATGTCGTGATAAGAAGACCAACTGTTTATTACAGGCAAAATTTTACCATTTAATTTGGTATACTTGTAAATATCAAACGATAGCAGTCCACGTGACCATCGACATATAAGATACTTCAACTTTAGAGTTGTGATATAAAAATGTCTTCAAAAAAAAATCGGCCAGTACGATCAGTGCCAAAGATTTCGTCATTTTGCCGATGACTACATCATGCACTGGAGATGCTAAAAATGCATAAATTTTCACGACCCTGGTCAGTGCAAATTGGCTAAAATGGAACCAAAACAAAGATTATACTGTGCTAACTGCACCATATTTGGTCGTACAGCATCATATCAGGACGCCAAAATCAAAATTCTACCAAAACAAAGCCAGGTAAAACACAGCAATATATTTTCCAAACTCATGAAGCCTCGGGTATTTGCACTCACCGCTGGAAGACCAGCAGATAATACTATAAATAATTTAAGAAGCAACAATGAGCTGCTTCTTAAAATCTACCAACAAGTTGATTCTTTATCGGAAAGAATTAACAAACAAGATACAAAAATTATAATCAATTATTTTATTACTTGATATCCGCAGGCCAATTCTCTGTTTTCTTGAGAAGCCGTCGGGCCTTGTTTTGTTGTGTGAGCAGACACGTATAGAGTCGGAGTCAAAATGCGTCTGTTCACACAACAAAACAAAGTTCAATAGTTTTTCAAGAAAAAAATTCAAAAATTATCTTTGTTTGCCCACGTTTAGATCTCTTGAATCTCGCAAAATAACTTGCCATTCAGCCACATTCCAATGGATGGACCTCATCTTATCTTGACCAACGTCAATTGTTACTATACATGGACGTGACTATCTCCTTCAATCCATTGGTAAACAAAAGCCTGACATCATTCTTCTCACTGAAACTCATCTCAATTCATGGGACTCAATGACGTTCAAAGATATTAAATTCGTGAGAAACGATAGGGTAGACTGTGATGGAGGGAGGTGGTACTGTCATATTAGTTAGAAGTTCCTATCGTTTCCAATATATAGATAAATTTTAATTTTTTGCAGTGTCCGTGATAAAAATTCCACTGCCAGGTGGGGATAACCTCTTTGTTATCTCTACCTATGCGACTGAATGAAACATTCTCAAATTAAAAGAGAAGCCCATTTTTTTATTTGAAATACTCGAATTGAACAGGTTGCGTAGTTAATATATGTCTGCTGGTGATCTGGACGTAAAGCATACATCATGACTGAACGCTAACAATAATCTAACAGGTATACTCCTGAAATCATGGATAACCGAGAGCCAAATTGAATACAGATGCAATCTTTAACGGTTAGAGTCCTCAACATACCCTGGAACAAAATCTGCTTTGGTGATGTAAGACTTGAATTGAATTTAATATCCCTCAACGGGAACCGCAGGTACTTCTTTATGAAAGCAATCATTACATACATAATTGTGATGGAAACTAATCATCAAAGCGATGATGCCGCTCTCATCCCGGATCAAAACGAATTGGGGAAAATTTCAATGGAAGTATAATTGAGGGTGCCAGAAGCAATGTTCATCTTCTGATGATGGAAGTTTAATATCCTTCCATATTGTTTTTTGAACTACAACCATCCCTCATTGGTTTTATTGAAATTATACCTTAAGAAAGTCCGGAGCTTAAGCTTATAGGAGCTCGTTTTGAATTGGTCCACCTACAAGGGCCTGAGACAGGAACTCAGATACTTTCAGAAGTCGTTGAAACAAAAGTTTCTGATTTTGTCAAGCCTGAATGGCGAGTACTTTCTTCAATTTATTGAAACACTACCCTTTGACCTCATACCGAGCGGTAATCTTCTTGATTTTTGTGCCAGGTATAAAGTCTTGTGTCTCATATTTGGTAGGATAAAAGATAAAAAATCATTTGGTATGGACCATATTTCCAATGTAGTGTCCGGGAAATTGTCTGAAATTGCTATTAGAATTATTGCATATTGTTTAACAACAAGCATTTCCGATCTTGATGAAAGGAAAGGGGTTTTGTGCCCTAAAAGCAATCACTAATCAGCTTAACGCCTAAGATCAGCAATATGTTTGAAGTGATACTGAAACAAGCATTAAACGCCCACATTGAGAAATTGCTACTTTGGCTTTTGTGCCAGGCATTTGACTATACATGGGGGAACGAAAGTAACCTCAGACATCTGTTGGAAACTAAACAATACTGAATATGTTGGAGCGTGTCTCATTGGTATCGAGGAAGCATTCGATACGGTATGGATAAATGGAAGAATTTCCAAACTTCTTAAGAATAATTTTGACAGACACGTTGTCGCCATGATGTGTAATACATTGTACGGGAAATCGTTGGAAATCTGAAAATGATGCGCGATGTTAAGGTTTAAACGGCCTACAGCGAAGAATAACTACTGTGCCTGTGCTCTTCTTCATATCCATTTGCAAACTATTGATCGGCTTTCAATTTAACGTGTCACCAACCTAATAATTGGTAGCGTTTGCTGATGATCTAATTATTTGTATGGCAGACCAAAAAGCTCCAGTAGGTCAAAGTAATCTACAAAACATATTTAATGATATGCAGCTCTAAACGGACAATTGACGAATGAGAGTCAACGAGCTGAAGTGCGAAGCAAATTTAGTCTCGGACGACACTGCAGTTAGCCAGTTAAGACCTGAAACGTACTTGGAGGAACTTGCATATTATGGCTGTTGTTGGTAGTTTAGAACGAGTTTCAAATAAATCCTGTTTTCTATATTTCGGTGCTCATCTTGATCAGTATTTGTACCATAATAAGAATGTCCAAGCCATGCTCAGTACCGCACAAAAAGTATTCATGTCTCATAGATAACACTTTTATTCCCGAACCAAAGACCCTGGTTAGATGAATATGCATATGGATGTCAGAGCTGGTAAACTCAGAGTGCTAGTACAATGAGAGTATTACGAGTTTTCGAACGGGAATGTGTTCATACATGTACTGGTCTGCACAAAAAGCCTGAGACGGATTGGAAACACTATATATCGAATCGGAGAATTTATCAAACTGCTAAAGTTAAGAGAGTTAATATCTGCATTTTGTAACTACCGCAAAGTCTGTAACTAACCCTACAGACGGGTACATTGAGACTTGTTTCACCACTGGCTTCATTCCTCCACAAGCATTCGTGCATTTGGAACCGAATTGGAATGTTTTTGATTCTCACAGTGTTCCATTTATACAATATATCAAATATACATATATAGACGTGCCACCGATAAGAAAACAAAATATCTTTCGATTTGAGCTTCAGAGATTTATAATTGCAATGGAGATACTCATTTGATAGGTGTCATGAAGTTGGTCCAGCTGGAATGGAGCGATCTAGATATTGATGGTTGAATGAAAATGGCCAAATTATTCATGGTTTGTGTTTTTTTCGCTTCTCTATTTTGATTTTCAGAATTTTATTGCTATATTTAATGTTAGTGTTGTGAGTTTTAAAAAAAATTAGAGGTCGTTTTCACCATGTAGGTTAGGATAAAGTTTTTATTGAAATTTACTACTTATTATTTTAATTTTCCGAACTTGTAGTGTGTAACTTCAAAAGTGAAAACTGCAGCTTCTTCCACTTTTATAATTTTTATTCTGCGTATACACGTCTTTCAGGAGCGATTCACCCTCTTCTTCAGTAGTTAGCTACTAAACCACTGACGTTACTAACTAAATCTTAAGTACTATAAATTGTTAAGATACAATTCAAGAAAAACAATGACTGAATTTAAGAAACAAGGTAGCAATTCATAAGGTAAATAAGTAATTTGGACTATATTTAGTTTTCGTCTCCCTCATTCTAGCAAGCAGCTTAATTGTGATTGATGCACAATTACCTTCGTCCATGTTGTTTATACCATATGTACAGGTTTTCCCAAGCGTCAAGGGTGTGGTGTCGATTTCTATTTCTCAGTAGATCAAGATTATCGCTTCCTATATGTGTCCCTCTTCCATGATGTGTAATGCTACTGCTATCGAATCATGTTCATGCCTCGTCGTTCTCTACTGATTGCTTCCTGCATGTGTTCTTGAAACCATGTTGCGACCAATCATTTCGTTTGCCCATCGTGTTCTTTGTATTGAAAGTAATTTTTAATAGAGTTGGTTGATTTTGTCTCCTTTTTTCCAACTTATTGAGAAAATGTAATAGTTATAATTTAAGAAAAATACGAAATTGTTTTATTTTGACTAGTTATTTGGTTCTTATATTGTTAAAATTTAGAGTGCCAGGTAGGCTATTATATTTTTGAATGGTTTAAAGTTTTGTAACTTGTTTTATGCTCTTAAAAATTTTATAATAATTCATGAAATAAAGCCCATTTGACTTTTACTTTGAAAACTATGAAAAGTTTGGTTTATATTTATAAATTGCGTAGCACAGGCAAAAAATTACCCACCGCAGAAGTCATTACATTTTTGTACACCTACTTAGTATGGCCATTCATGGCCAATATTTGATATCCTGTTTTGCCACACCGCCTATTTTTGAATCCAGATTTTTATTTTACTAAGCATTCATATCGGAACGGTATTGACCTAAGCTGTCACCTCATTTTCTTGAAAAGCCATCGGGTCTTGCCTTTTTTAGTTAGCAGACACGTTTCGAATCCTTTGAGTCTTAAGGATGTGTGGAGATGAATAGCTTTATACAGGAGTAGGATGGGTTGAACAGGTAGGCCCTAGGTTAGGCCAGGTAGAGGGATACTAGGTTTTTGTCTTTTTAGTGGCTGGATGCCCGTTTATTCTGATCCGCTTCGTTTCCATTTTCATCGAGATGTGCTGAGAAAATTGCATCGGACTTTGTAATAAGTTGTTCGTAGATAATTTTATCGTAATATTTCAAGTCTTTCTAGGATGTCATTTCTCTGTATCTTGTCCTTAGTTTCTGTGTTGTCCTTTCTATGTGCACCATATCACAGTACTGGCATGTCAATTTATATATGCCGCTGCTCTTGTATATTGATTTGTCATTCAGTTTTGGTTTCAGTTTATTGCCAGTGTCACTTAAAATCGAATGGTGAATCCGTTTGAATCATCAGTATACGCTCCTTTGTATTTTCCCTTGATGATCGTTGCCTCAATGACATTTATCGGTTGACCGGGGAATAACTGGAACACTCTGATGAAAATTATCGGACAACAGGATCAAGGCAGCATCAAAAACGTTTTGGATGTCACTTAACTGGTTGGTTGGGTAGATCTTTCAACATTCCGACCAGTACCTCTTGAGCGTATTATTTCAATGCGAAGCGCTCTTGAGAAACTGCAATAGTTAACTCGCCTCACGGTATGTCGCGCACACTTGTCCATTAACTGCTCTTAGTTGATGAAACGACCACGAACATTCATCAAGAACAATAGAAGATAATAACATTCGTTATTATTAGGGTGCACAGTGTACATGTCCTTCAACTGGTCTTCCTTGCTTTCGTCGCTGAAACGATTTCGATGATACATTCTATGTGCAGTAGCGTGGCATTTCGGCATACAGCAACGGGTGAGCGAAATTTGCTAAAGTCACCGCTTTATATGCCGCGTTCTCCTGATCGCAATACACTTGCTGTCCATTTTCTAGATAAACTACCAAATATAGTACTGTAGAGTGTTTTCCACGTATCGCAAATGAAAAAGTGGGCCAAGTTGAGATACTTCATCACTTGCCTTTGTTACAGCAAAAATGGCCATACCGTTGTATTTTTTAAGCTTTTCTTTGGGAATTTTCCTATTATTTTTCTTTTTAAACAAACCTCGTATTAAAGCAAACAAAACAAAAATGAATCCAAATTTTCTTCAAAGAAATCGCCTTTCCAAGGAGTTCAATATATTTGCGAATAGCAGCAAAACTACATTGTTGATAGTGTTTATGTACATTACAATTTAGCTAAACTTAAGGAGTAATGTATCTCTTGAACTGAAGAATATTGCTGAGCTAGATTACACAACAACTCCGCCGTAGATGGTTCCAAGCCCGTTTGATAATGGCAGAGGGAACCCCTTATTTCCCCAACGCACAGCTTCCATGATTCCTTATTTCAAACCCTACGATTAAATGGTAGTAAATGCCGCGAAATGCCAATAACTGTAAATCCCATTTACACCTCATTTATCGGGACGTAAGAGAGTGAAGGCGAATCTTTTCCTACCTGATAATGGAATCGAAAATAATAACCATGCCGCCGAAACTAAGGTTGGGTGACGGGCGAGTTCCCCATCCTTGGAAAATCCTACAATGTTTAGAAAGCTGCAGAAGAGCCATGGACTGGAATTGTCGCAACGAGTTTCCACACGAAAAAAGGACTAGGGCACTTTTTCAATAGGCCACTCAATATAGGTTGAACACACTGGTAATCCAAGAACCAAACTGGACTGGAAATGACATGCATGACATGAGATCGCACACAATATTCAAAAGTGGGAAGCCTACTGGAAAACGAGAATCCGGAGTGGCCTTTGTTGTGGATAGCGAGTTCAGATCGCACGTTATTGCTTTTAAGGCAATGAATGAATGGTTGTGGGCGATTTGTATCAAAGCGAAATTTTTCAAAATCTGACTGATCAATGTTCACGCCCTAACCGTAGAACAGGACGAAGAAACGAAGGAAACGTTCTATAATCACCTGGATGTTGCCTACAAATGACAAAGAATAGTTCTAGGTGATTTCAACGCTAATGTTGGCAATGAGCTATCTCATCGGGGAACGAGTGGAGGATATAGCCTCCACGATGAAACTAATGATAACGGCCAGCGCCTAATTGACCAGAAATCTTGTCATACGTTCGATTTGCTTCCCCCATCAACGCATTCATAAAATAACCTGGATATCACTGAATGGCAACACACAAAACCAGATCGATCATGTCCTGATCAAAGAACGTCGGACATCGACCATACTTAACGCACATACATACCGAGGAGCTAATTGTAACTCAGATCATTACATGATCGAATTAGCCTATCGATGTCGTATGTCAAAGGCATATTCGGCGAAGACCAGCTTGATACAAAAATTTGACATCGAAAGGCTCCAAACGGCGTCTGTGGCCAAAAATTTCACGGAGACCCTCGACAACTAGCTGGCTCTCATCTTGTCGGACGCATCGTTAAAGACAACCCACGAGCTCCGGATGGAAGTGAAAGCGGTTATTAAGACCATGGTAGAACAGATGATCGGACATCAAGCCGGGCGCAAGAGAAATGATCGATTCGATGATGAGTGCCGGAATGCGTTAGAAAAAAAGAATCAGGAGTACAAAGATTACGTATGTAGGAAAACCAGGGCGAAGAGAGAACATTATGATAATCTCAGAAGGGTAGCGAACAAGATTAGATACTAGAATTAAGAATAGAAAATACTATGATGACCAATTGAGAAGTATAGATATAAGTTTGGCGAGCAACAACACAAGGCAAGCATACAAAGTAGCGAAAAGCCTAAAATGTGGTGATCAGCCAAAATCACACTCTGTCGTGATGACATCGGCAATATCATCGCTGATGAAACCATGATTAAGGAAAGATGGGCATCATACTTCAAGAACCTGCGCAATTCTCAGCACAGCTCCACAAGATCGGAGCCTATAGATATTTGCGGAGAGCCTTCATTGGCTCCATCAACCTTGGATGAAGTTTGTTCCATCATCAAAGCCCAAAAGAATAATAAAGCACCGTTCACAAATATGGTGGCAGCAGTGTTCATAAAGCTATTCACAACGTCATGCAGCACATTTGGCAACAAAAACATATGCCGAAAGAGTGGAGTCAATCAATTATATTCCGTATCCACAAAAGAGGTGACAAGCTACAGTGCGCTATAGAGGCATACCACTGCTTCATGATCGGGTTATACGCCAACATTTTTATTGGGAAGAATCAAGGTGGCTTTAGATGAGATAGATCGTCGGTAGACCAATTGCTTACTGTCAAGCAGATACTTGAGAAACGCTGGGAGCTCAAAATCATCACCGATGAACCCCAAATTTTCGTTGACTTTAAGCAAGCATACGACGGTATTGATCGTGATGTACTGTACCAAATTATGCTTTGATTGGATATCCTAGCCAAATCAGTCCGTGTTACCAAAATGATAATGACGTTGACAGCCTCCAAAGTTCGCATCAATAAACAACACGCCAACGCCTTTGACACAAATATCGGACTAAAACAGGGAGATGGGCTGAACCCATTGCTATTCAATTTGGCTCTGGAGTACGTCATAAGAAAGCTACCTGTCGATATGCGACGCACATTACCATACAAGTTGAGCCAAGTAATAGGTTATGCGGATGACATCAACATTTTGTCACGATCATTAACAATCGCCAGAGGAATTTTCCTGAAACTCGACAGCAAAGTAAAACTAGTATGACTACAAATCAATGAGAATAAAACAAATCTGATGACGCAGTCATGTGGTAGATGTGAGCAAATTTGTGTATTTAGGCACCAAAATAACGAGAACCAGCAATGAAAGAGACGAAATACGCCGAAGAATACAGCACACAAATAAAATATTTTATTCAGTTTTGACGATCTTGAAGACCAGCGGCTTACACAGGAAAGTAAAGCTCCAAGAATACAAATCTGTGATAAGACCTGCATGATGCTATGAGTGTGAAACATGGACCCTAACCCAAGCATCTGAAATTATTCTGAACGCCTTCAAGAAACGGCTCCTGAGGTGAATAATTGGAGCGACAAAGTCAAAGACCAATGGTGAATTCGATACAACTATGAACTCTATGAAATTTTCCACAGGAAGCGAAGGCCCGAGAGGGCTGTAGTACATCGAAGTAAAAAGAAGATTACACAACAGCCCTCGCCCCTATTTTAGTCACGCATTGTATCAGAATTTTTAATCAGTTTGCTAACTATTCGGGTTTCGGATTCTGTTTTCCGTGTGACTGAAAGGGAAATGAATTGTTCAATGATGTTTGACTAAAGAGGGGGCCGCGTTAAATTTTAGTTTCAAGAGTAGTAATTTCAGATGCATATTGAAGGAGGTAATAATAGTAATCTTGCATGTGCAGTAGATGCTACGTTCAAATAGCGTTGGTGGCAACGAATGATTCTTCTGTTAAAACCTAACCAGCTATGGTGGGTACTAATTTATATTTAGATAATAATCCAGAATCAGTAACGTCCCAGTTACTGACTGTATCACCTTCAAGAGTACTGTTACGCTCAAGCATTGAAATTGCACGATGTTTACATATTATTATTAACTATCAACAGTGGTAGTGATTGAGCTATCTAAAGTTACATCTTCTCCCTGTTCTTTATTCTTTATTGATCTTCCTGTTCTTTATTCTTCTTCCTGTTCTTTATTGATCAACGGTATTTCCATATTTCCAAACAAATTCACATTTGAATAAGAATGTCACCAAATGGTTCACTTTCGTACAGCAGTGTTTACGATTGGGCTTATATTTTACACACCCCTTGCCAAAATTCTCATCATCAAAAGGATCACATGGTACAGTCAAGCTTCTCATGAAGACGCTCTAAGTGGAGTTCATGTCAATAATGAGTACAAAAATTCCATTAGCATGCGACATTTATAGATAAACGTTGTGACACTCATACGGATCGTCGTTAATTCGCTTTGCAACAAAGATTTATTATTAGCTTTGCCCACCTATGCCCCCGGCTCGGAGCTGTTTGTTTTGACTTCACAACAGATGGAATCAGGTGGAAGAAGCCAATAGTGCTTCCATTACCTTCCTCCATCGCACTTTTCAATTTTTTCCGTGTTAAGTGGTTGTCGGTCGGCTCCGTGCCAAATTGACCAGTGGTCATCCTCATTCTGGAACATTGCAGTCGAGATTTTTGTGTACTCTACGATTTCAAATTTGGACATACAAGAATACTTTCAAGTTTTCCGGATCTCGTTAACGGCCAAATATTCGCAATACTACACCAATCTTGCCTGAGTGCTCAAGAAGTGATGTGTGATTTGCTGAGAATTTGTTTGAGTTCAATTGGTTAGTAATTCAGTTTAGTGATCGAAAACTTACGTGAAAATGCTTTGCTACACGATTTGGAGAAAGGTGAGAAATGTTTGTTTTCTTCCGTTCACATTTGCATACCAATAATATTCATGCCCAAAATAAACAAATATCAAAATAATCGCGTTACTAATGGACATGGCTGGAATGATAATTGATACTAATGTCGTTATGACCTTAAGATTCCTTCCTGGACCACCCAAGTAAGTTATATTTCGGAACGGGTTGAATGAATGCAAAATGGTGGGTTACTGGGGAGATATTGCTTCACATTTTCCTGCAATCAATTTGAGTTGAACAGTACTTAGTTAATAGCCAGGAAGTATCTAAAATAATCAAAAGTGAACCCGTTGTTACGAATCAGAAATTCCTACCGAATGTTTGTCAATTCGAGTACCACACATTAATTCTTGAATAACATCTATGCTTCATGAAATTATAATTGCTTAAAAATCTATATTTCATAAAGCAATTATGTTAATCCACTTTGCAACAGACTCGTACTTTGGACGAACGTAACCCAGTTTTATAGTAAGCCTTCGCAGATTATGCACAAATAAATATTATCAATCAGCGCAACAAATATTCGTAATTTGAACATCGTTTCAAATTTCTCAATGGTCAAAGCAAGCATCCTTGCTCGGTTCAGTGTTACGCATGGTAATATCTGAATTCAGCTAAACGGCGCCCACCTTGAAGCAATAAAATCGAACCCAAATACTATGTGTGTTTGCGGAAAAAGTTAACACAATCTGAAACCCGCGTTTGAGTTGATCGAACAAATACTAAACCTGACGACAGAGAATCATATTCTAACGTGATTAGAATTCAGTAAGCTACAGTGCTACCAAGTCGGTACAGAATGCAATTCGGGACACACCCGTTAAAAAGCAGGAAAAGTTCGGATTGCATAATCTAAGGACGTTGACGGAATGTCGTATGTGAGAATAAATTTTTAGCGTACTATCATGTCTGCATTTAAGCTGGAAAAAGTTCAAACCGACCATTGGCCAAATGTTGTCGTTTGCTTTTATTTGCCGATTGCGAAACAGAATAATTGCAGTAGTAAATTTGAATACAAATCGTAAATTAAATCTCATCTACGAGTATGTATGAGTATTGTACATGCACGAATGCGACGCATATGCAATTGTTTTCTGATTTTTCGTCTAGATTCAAAGCTAAGCGCTCGGTTATGAGTTATTAAGTAACCGCGACTGTTTGACAATGTTTGTATATATTTTTCAATTGACTTAATGGCGCTAAATGAAAGTTTACACAACCTGGTGCTCTTCTCTGGACACTAAAAATGAAACTACGCGCTGATGGATGAAATTCGACGGTAAACTGGTTCGTTAGAAAGATTTTGGCCATCAAATATCAGTTTTTTATGCTCGGATGAAAATTTCACATACCTACGCCGATTATCCTGCTACGCTTTCTGTCTTTTAAATATGTAACTACATGAAATTACGAAGTTAGTGTTTTTAACAACTGTAATTAAACACACCAGCTATTAAAATCAATTATGAAACTTAAAGTGTAAGCAATTGCTCTAGCTTGCTAGTGTTGAAGGAATATTAAATTTTTTTCCTCATAAACCATAGCGTCAAATTGATTCAGTGCTGAATTTTATGAGAGGTTTGGGTTTACAGCTCACACATGCACTTTCTAAAGCTGTCAAGATATGGCACCTGTAACTACCAAATGAAAAAAAATTATTGCTTTTCTTCAATACAAAACTTTTACAAAAATCAAGAAAACCGACTGCAAACCGCAGTCCGTAGATTTATGGAATCGTAGTCAAATCAATTTTTTCCCGTTTTATTTACGCTTGATTAATAAGTTAGTGCTATTCACGTTTCAAAACGGGGAAACTGATTCCATACATTTTTTCTAATACTTTTTTAATTTTATAATTTTTAGTGATAACATGAACCCCCTCAACTAAATAATAACCTGAGTTTATAATAAATAGATCACAATTTCCTTCTAAGTTTGCGATGTAATTTTCTAATTGGCGGAAAAAATTTGGCGAAATTTCGATATTCTGCAGGATTCTTTGCAAATTAGTAAGAAATTTTCGCCTCAAGGACTAAAATACAGAACATCGTGAACTCTTATTAATAATTATTTTTTAAGTATCAGCGCTATGTTGATGGAGTATATAGTAACCATACATTCAACTCGGCTTTCCAGATCATCATCATCATCATCTATGGTCTGACAGCCCAAACCGGGTCTTGGTCTCCTGGATTAATCTCCTCCAATCATCACGGTTCCACGACCTTGTCCGCCAGTTGTTCACTCTCAACAAGGATCTGTTGTCAGCTTCTATTGTGCCTTTTCTTTGATTCCTCGGTCTTCCCACTGGACGTCTACCTTGTGCTCTACCCTTGAATGTTGTTTCGGGTAACCGGTTTTCTTCCATTTTTTCTACATGGCCCACCCATTGCAATTTATATAGTTTTACGCAAGAGAAAATAGGGGGATCGTCAAACAATTCATACAACTCATCGTTGTATCGTAGTCTTCACCCTGTTCCTTGTGCCTCGGGACCGTAAATTTTCCGAAGCACTTTGCGTTCAAGTAAGTCCACTGCCATTTCGGACTCGCTCGTCAGGGTCTATGTTTCACTTACATATAACAGTGCAGGTTCGACTAGTGTTTTGTTAATGCGGATCTTATTTTGCCTGTGCACAACTCTGGACCTTAGAATGAGAACTACGGAGTAATAGGCTTTATTTGCGGCATTTATGCGGTCTCCAATCTTATCGTTTTCGGCGCCTCTTCTATTTAGGTTGGCTCCAAGGTAGATGAAGTTACCCACACATTCAAGGTGATAGTCTCCTACGATCAGGTTTTATTGAACTCCAGTTTTCTTACTTGTTTGAGTAATGAATCAGCTTTAGTTTCATTAACTCTAGGCTCAGAAATGCTCCTTTGGGATATTAGATTGAATGTGACACAATATTGACGTCATCAACATACGAGTATGCTACCAAATGTGTGGACTTAAACATTAATGTACAGTTTCAGCGGTAGTCTTCCTGATGACGTGTTCCAGCGCAATATTAATGACCATTGGAGTACGTCATTCCCTTGTTTTAAGCCTCATTCCATTATGAAGTTCCGTTAGTTCACCGTTTACCTTGACCTAGGACTCTGTGTTAAACATCGTGCCTTTGACCATACAGACTCTTTTGTTGGGATTCCAAGCATTGTCTTGCTCAGCGCATATCGATGTTATATTCACAGCACTTTTCAAGCATCTACTCAACTGAGAATACTTCCACTTCGAAAGTCTCCCTGATACTCTCCCATAATACTGTCGTAGTGCGGCTTTAAATTTTTTTCTTTGATTTTGGAAAGCACTGTATAAGATGTACACAGTAGAGCGATACTAATATAATTTTTCCAGCAGATAATTCAGAACTTATCTCGAAAGCTCATATTAACTTCATATTTCTCAATCGCATGGATTTCTCAAAAAAAAAAATTCACATACCAATTACACAGTTATAGAGTTTCTTGGAATAAAGTCTACAAATGTATTTCATCCTGATTTCAAATATGATTCTTAATCATATTTTTCGCCAAAATATAAAATTATATATGATGATAGTTGAATAATTATTGAAGTATAGAACACATACTTACTCGTATAGAAGGTTTTAGTTAATCTTTATGCTGACTCCAAGTTGAAATGTATCTTTACGCTGAATCCATTCATTTTATGAAGCAAAACCATAATTTAAGACCCTCCGTTAACTTGAAAGGTTGAATACATCCATCCTATACACCAAGTGCAAACATTCAGGGAAAAAGGTATTGAAAGAGACTAAAGAATTGAATATGTTTCATATAAAAGCACACTTTAAAACTGTTGTTATACAATATATAAATTTTGCTAAATCGTACTTTTGATATCAACGATGACCCTTATTGGAGAGCCATTAAATTTTCACACAATCAACAAGAATATATTAGCTATAATATTCATCTCTGATAGCTCAAATCCACCGATGTATTGAACGGTTATGGAGATAAATTGACGTTAAAATCGCGAAAATATACATCTTTCCAACGGTTAATGTACGTTTTCATTGGCCAATGAATAAATCCTTTTGCATGAAACCTTTTCTAAAGCAAACTCTACAATTTGCTGAAAATAAAACTCCACTCTATATCGTCGTTCAAAAGTAACGGGTGGTTTATAGTAAAATTTCAAAAATACTATTTTCTAGCCATTTTTGCCATGTGTTAGTATTAATAACTGCAAGAATGGTCAATAAAATCTGAAACATTATACCTTTCATACGCAACCTTGATAACTGGAATCCACTCGCAGGTTGGTTCCTATTGAAGAGGAATTGTTACCAAAGATAGAAAATTGAACTTTATCTAAAGGATTTCGTTTGTTACCGTTATTCGATTTAAATGTTCTTCAGATGGGCCCCAATAACAAGAAAGCTTAATAGTTTGCTGGCTACCGAATCCTTTCACCTATTTGCGTTCAAACGTTAAACAAAGCTTACAAAAATATGTATATGTATGAAACTGATAAAGAAGATCAGTTCTATCAACATTTTTAGGGTTTTATACTAAAATACAAAACCCTATTAAAATCCGTACCTGTATCCACCTGTCCATCCATCCGTCTGTATGTCATAGCATTTTTCTCCGAAACTATAGAAGCTACAGCCATGAAACTTTGTGAAAAGTTCGGAAGTAATGACTTCTAGAAAGTTTTAGTGCAAGCAAAATTTTCAAAAAGTTTTAAGAGGGTCCCCCTATATAGAGGAGTGATCCTCCAAAAAAAAATTTTCGTCAAAGGTAGTCAAGTGGGATATCAAAACAGGTCCTAAAATTACTTTATCAGTATCCAGGGGGGAAATGCACGAAATTTAGGCGTACTCCCCCTCGCAATTGGAAACATTTCAACCGAAAAAATCTGAAAAAAAACATGAGCTCACTCAACTTTGTTAGTAATAGTATGATTTATCAGTTTTACGTTTTCTTGAATAAAATCGTAACGACACCCTTAAATTCAATAAAATTTAATGCGTAAATTTCAGTTTACAAGTTTAGTCACTACTGAAAATTTCAGAAAGATCGAATCATATTTAACTGAGTTATGGGGGTTTAAATTTTTCTGTATTACAACAGCAACTATGCATGGCTATGGGACTATGATACGAGTATGCACTTCCAATCAACTCAGACATTACAGGTTTGCTAGGATTTGCATGAAAATTTCAGGAAGTATATTCATGATGAATATCTTTGAGAATTTATTTAACGGGTGACATCCGTAATCTTAAAACAATATAAAACAAAATTGTGTTATTTTTCGCATAAAATTGAGGTATTTTTCGCGAACTTCAGCATTTAAGGTACATGGTATTAATACTTGATTGAATTTATTTATGAATAGCTGAAGATGAATAGCTGAAGATGAATAGCTAAAAATAATTGGTGAAAAAATTATGAAGGTAGATCCAATACCAAATAGTTTAATGGTTGAAATTCGTTCAACTTTGCTAATAATAGTACGATGTGTAAATTAAATAGTTTCACCAGTAAAATTGTATTAGCATGATTAAATTGAATCAAAGTAAATAATTAGGTGTCCTTTAAAACGTCCTTATAATCTATAAGTTTTAATAGAATGTACAGAAGTTATTGACGTTTGAATTTTCTCCGATGACAACAATCAAATAGGATTATTACATGGGCTATCCATCAAACCAGAGACTACACTTATGATTGTATTGTGTCCAAATATATAATATAACCAAAACACATTTAAGATTCGGCTTAGTCAATCATTTTACCAATATTGCAACAAAATGTTGGTCAGTTAAAATGGAGTAACACTAGTTTTTCTTTTAAAGCAAAAATATATTTGTTGAACATGTTATTAAAGTTTTTCTTGAATTAAATCATTCTATACTCGTATGTCTACATAGCGTATGCTAAGCACAAAACCCTTCTGACACGAGTGTAGTTCTGTCTACCCAACTTGCTTCATCCTTTCGTTGGTATCATTGTTCTACTCAAGTCTAGTACTTCCTACAAAAATGAGAAAATCTCAAACACCATGGTAGCACTGTACACAAGAAAGCTTTGTCCGGATATTTTAGAAAATGTGGCAAAACTTTAAAAAATGGACTTTATACGGATGCTTTAAATGCAACTCACTGATTAGAAAAGTCCCTAAAATAATACAAATATAACACAAAGTATTGATAATTCCGTTTGTTACACCCTGCATAATGATGAGAAGGAGCATAAATTGCTTCTCTTTAACACCAAAACTCTTGATTCTGACGTCAATGAATAAGGCATATCGTCTTTCAACAAACTCTCAAAAATTCGCTTACATGAAATACCATCGTTTGGCCATACTTTTTGTCCATTTATTGAAATTAGATGAGGCATTGCCAGATGGTTTGTTGATTTTTAGCATACTTTCTTCGATAAATGCCTCAAATTGGCTCAATACTATATATTACTATAAAGGGAGCAGTTAATAACGAAAGAAATAGTGGAAACTGCTTGAGAACATTATGGTAATAGTGGAGTGCAGATGTAATATCGGTTCCCCTGGTTGCATGTCTTTTGGTCAAACAAATGGAGATGAAATTATTAGGAGTTGGATCTCAACATCAAAGTGGGGAAGTTCACTGGTTTGAAAGCATGTAATGTGAAACACCATGAAAGGCAGTCCTCTCTTAGCTGCTGTGGATTCTTACTCTAAAGGGTAGCCGTGAGATTGAATGGATGATTTAGTGTTAACAGCCTCTGCGAAATGTCCGAGAACACTCCACTCAGTATTGAGCTGGTCCTGCTTACTAGGAAATCCTGCTTACTCGCCTTTGATGTGCTAGATTAAGACTGACAAAAACTGAAATTAACATGCCAGGATTGTCTTGAATAATAATGTGTCATGAAAATACAATATCAAGAGAAGAAAAAAATACAATAAATGCTTTCTACTCCTGCGATAAATTGTTTGGCACGAAGTATGGCCTGCGACTTGGCTCCACCTCAGGATTTACACGACTTTCGTAAAGTCCATTTTTCTTTATGGAACACTTGATGGCCTACTCTAATGAAAGTAGTGTGGAGGCAAAAATTGGAAAAGGTAAAAAGGCAGACATACGAGCTTCGTATCTATGAATGCTATGCTAGTGTTACATCCAATTAGAGCTTCCGATCCCACGGCTTATCTTCAATCATGGTATTTGTAGAGTTGTAAAGTGTACATTCAGCGGGATATCAGCATTTATAATAAATTTGCTATTATTATAATGAGAATTATTATACGATCAAATCAAAATGTAGGTTGTTTACAGGAATCAAATCAAATTATTCTATTCTTATAGAAAAAATCAATCAAAAACTAAATTTTTTTCATCATAATCATGTGATTGAAAATATTTGCAAGTAAACATAATATATTTAGAGTGTCATTCGCAAATATACTACATATCTTACAATCAATATAACCAGCAGAAGGAAAAGCTCTCTCGGCCTCCACACATGTATGAACATGGATATTTCCACCTTAAACCCCCAGGTTAAACAAGGTTCATTCCTTTTCAGGGCATTTTAAACAATTTCTACAATACCCTACTAAAATCGCGACTTGTCTGCCCGGCCGTGCTTTACAGCAAGTTTCCTCGTAGACTACATAAGCTAGAGTAATGAAATTTTGTTCGTGGGTCAAAAATGGTGCTCCCTCAAAAGTGAAAATACAAAAAAAAAAATATTTTAAGGTGCATGAGGGAGTCTCCCCATATAGAGGCGAGACCCTTCAAAATTTAATTTTTATCAAAGGTTGCCAATATGTATATCAAATGAAAGGTCTTGATGAGGGCTTTTCAAAATAGATCTTAAACTAGAAGCATTTACATGGAGGGGTGCAGGATGAGGGGAAACGTACGAAAGATTTGTGTCTCCCCTCCTCCGAATTGGACATCTTTGAACAGAAAAATCTGAAAAATATCCTAAAAGTAGGTCTTCATGCGTACAAGGGCAACAAATACCCCAGAAGTCAAAACTCCATCAAATTTTCATCTATAAAATCGAAAGGTGATCCTTAAATTTGCCAAGTTTTGCATTTAAATTTTCTAATGTATCATGTTTTCTGAAAGTTTCATAAAAATCGAGTCATAAACAGCTAAGTTATAGACGGTCGAAAATTTATCAAATACAACAATTACACGTGGTACTGTTTAAATACACATTCTGAAAGGACCCAAACACTACAGATGTGTATGATGAAAATTTTAGAAATGTTTTGTAACATTGATATGTCATCATGACTGCTCAAATATTGAGGTTAGCACACTGAAAATAAGATGGCGGCAAATCAAAATTCATCATCAGCCTATATTAGTTTTCCAAGCTGAATTCATAGAATAAAGGTATGAGCCAAGCTTTGATATTCAGAAGACGCTGTTTGAATTTCAAATAATTTTACAATATTCCTCTGGCAGGAATACTCTCCTGCTCCTCTTCTGGCAGGAGCACGCTCCTGCTACTTTTACTTATCAACGTCTACCTTGATTTTAGGTTTTATAGAAATTCAATATAAATTGTAGCTTTAAGAACTTTTTGAATTTCGAACACTTCCTAGCCGCTATTTTAATGTTCCGACCTGACCCTGAAGTATTTTTTTATTGTTCAACTTTTTCGACTTTTGAGCGGCCGCCATTTTCTTTCAGACTTTGAATTTTTCTATTGTGAATGAATCTTTGTACCAATTTTGGTACAAATCGGATCTACACATATTTTGGTCAAAACAGAAATTACGGCTTTTCATCTAAAACAGCCTCCATTTTGTTCTCGTTTAACCAATTTGAGTTTATCATTAGGCGAAGAATGAATGCAGAAAGAAAAGTATCCTGAAATTTTCTCCAATAAAATTGCTCTAAATCATGTTGAATTGTATTTATGCTGCATTTATAAATAATTTATTGGTTATTCTCGGTAGAAATGATTGTCTAAAGTATACCGTTTATATAGAAAATTGAGGATATTGATCAGTTTTATTATCCGTCAACACGGAATCGGTATCTCCATCAAATCGTAAAAGTCAGTAAAAGTCCTTTACCGTTAACTGAATTTCTTGTCCTTTAAATGGAACCTAATAGGAAAAAACACGTATCATTTGCTGAAAACAGGACTCTTCTAGCTATCTCCGCTCAAAGGATATGCGTAAAAATACATAAAACAAGTTGGGTAGACAGACCTACGCTCATTTCTGAAGGGTTTTATAACCAATTTCTCCGAAATGCAGTCACCAGCAACGAATAAAGTTAAGAAACATGTCAAAGAGATATGCACGTGTAAAGAAAATCCATTGTTTCTCTATTTTCAACGGGCACCATTTTATTGCATACAAACAAAAATCACTCAAATCGTGAATGCCCAACAATAATTTTGTTATTGATCTTATTTGAAAATTTTAAGATGTTATTGTTGTTAAAATTGGAGAAATTTCAAATGGCTATAACTTCCGTGTATATCATTCGATTTTCATAAAACTTACAAAGTATGAGGACCTTTTGTAAGACTACTTAAATATTGAATTTCGTTGAGTTTAAGGGTACCTATAGGGTTTTATTGGGGTAAATGTGAAATTCAGCGATCATACTATTATTAACAAAGTTGAGTGAATTTCGATTTCTCAGGTGTTTGTTGCTGTTGTACTTACAAACACCTACCTTCATAATTTTTTTTCAGATTTTTCAGGCCACAGGTATCCATTGAGATGAGGGACACAAATTGTTCTTGTATTTCCCCTCCCTGTGCGCCCCTCGAAGCAAAAAATGTCAGTTTAGCACCTGTTTTGAAAAGTTCCAATAAAGACCTTTCATTTGGTACCCATATTGATTACCTTTGATCAATTTTTTTTCGGGGTCCACACCCCTATATATATAAAATTTTGTTGTAGCTGAACTTTGAAGAGGGCACCACTTTACACCTACATACAAAATTTAATGTTTCTACCTTAAGTAGTTTGCGAGGAAACTTGCTGTGAATAACGGATGGACAAACGGACAGACGGACAGACAGGTCGTCATTTTAGTAGGGTTTCGTAAAATCATTTTACAAAACCCTAAACAGCAACAACAACAAAATATACACCTGATGAATTGATAACCTCCTTTCCTTTGGAAGTCGGCTAAAAATTTTGCGAGAATTTCCAGAAAATTTCAACACGGTCAATAATGTACATGGTCATGCAATTTGAAAACATTGGAATTGGATGCCAATAATACTGTGTCCTTAATTAGTTTTAATCGTCTTATATTGCAAAGGTAGGCAATATAATATTACGGAAAAATACAAAATTTTATCACAAATAAAAAAGAAATTTCATTATGACCGGAAAGCATGCGGCAGTCAAAAACGCTATTGTCTTTATTGTTGGTCGGTAAATTATCATCCCTCAAAACAGCATGCTGTATGAAATGCTCAGATAGACAGGCAATAATAAAGTCACTGTGATTTTGTACTTTCAAATCAAAAACAATGCAAAATTGTTAGTCTATATAAGAATAGAACACCGGTGATCCACTAGGTCTTAGGACATGCAAACCTTGTGTAAGTACGGAAGGGTTCAACTACCTCGCTAATAAGAAAATTGGTTTTCTTACTAAGCTGCCATTATAACCCTGTGCACCACAAGTAAGGATCTGTACCAGCAACTATCTCGCAGGTGAAAATCTCTGTCGATGAGTAATTGCAACTTATCAGTTCTGAAGAGACTGTGGCTAGTAGGAAAAAGAGAAACAGTCGAGGGAAATTTCAAATGTAGCAGTCTAATTCTCAAGTAGAAGATATAAAAGACAGTAGGAATACCAAGCTTCAAAAAATTTAACAAGACCTAAAAATGAACTTCTTCTAAATATCCTCTGGAAATGGTGTCCAAAATCACTTTGCAAAGAATAAAACTTCTTGCGGGAGTTTAAATGAAATTATTCATGAAAAGTCTGAACATACGGGAAGGGACACAAATGTTGTTTGTACATTTTGCCTCCCCCTTGGCACCCTGATGCAGAAAATGACTTTTCAGATTATGAAAGTGCTAAAACCTTTCATTTGATACCCTACTCGACTGCATTTGATGAAAAAATTTGTTAAGGGTCACCCCGTTGTGAAGGACGGAGCCCCTTTAAAAAAATTTTGAAATATTCGATGAGACCTAAACTTTTGAGAGACCACCACATCTAACTTTTTCATAGAGTTTGAGTTTGAATCAGATATTTAAGTAGTCAATTATTTAGCTTATTTGATATCCGCAGTCCAATTTTCGTTCGCTTTGTTGTGTGAGCAGACGCGTTTTGACTCCTTTGAGTCATCTTCAGTGTCGAAAGGATATGTAAAAGAGAATGACTTTATATAGTCGTAGGATGGGTTAAGCAAGTACATACTAAATTAGATCAAGTAGAGGGATATTAGGTTTTTGTTTTTTGGATTGTTGAATGTTCGTTTGATCTGTTTCATCTCGATTCCGTTCCCGTTGAAGAGTTTGGTCTAGTGTTGAGAAAATTGCATCAGAATTTGTAATAAGTTGTTCGTTGATAATGTTACCATCAGTTTTTATATGTGATATATTTCAACCGTTTCTAGGATGTCAAGTCTCGGTCCTTTGCTTTGTTTGTGTAGCAATGTCATAGAGTTGGTCGTAGCGTCAGGCTCATGTGCGTGGTTTTCTAGGTGCGTCGCATAATTGGAGTCTGCCTTATTATGTAAGAAAAATCGTAAGTGCTCCTTGTACATTGTCGTTAGTTTCCGTTTTGTCCTTTCTATGCAAGCAATTTCGCAGTCCTTGCACGTCAGCTGCCGCTATACTCGTATATTGATGTATCATTCAGTTTTGGCTTCAGTTAAGTTCCAAGCAGACTTCCATACTGCTAGTATACAATTCCCACTAATCATTCCTCCTCATACTAAGAACTGCGACATATATCCAAATCAATCCACACTACCCCTTAAAGCACAACCTAAGCTCCATAAAACCTAAATCCCTATTCGGTCATTAATGATAATTACCGCCCAGCTTCTGCATACCAATTAGCACGGTACTTGGCAACGATATTGGCCAATGTCATGCACCTTGACGACAAATAAACATTCAAGAACAGCCGCGATCTAGCGAACTCTACCACTTCTTTAACATTGACTGACACTTGTCGGCTTTTATCACTAGACATCACCAACCTGTATACGTCTATACACATCAATGAAACACTGACCATGATAAAAGAAACACTTTCATTCAATAACTGCTGACTATCACAGATCAACTACTCGATTTCATAAGGACCACAATCAAGCAAAATAAGTTTGTGCTCAATAACAACACATACATCGCCAAGGGCGGTTTGGGTATGGGACATACAATGTCCTCAATCATATCAGAAATATTCTTACAATCTTTGGGAGAAATATTTATGCCCGAAATTGTCAAAAAATTAATTGTCATATTTCGCAGACGATAATGGATGACTGTGCCATCGTTACTGACTCACAAGAAAATAAACAAGATGAACTGCTTACCATATAGAATTAAATATACGCGAATATAAATTTCACCATGGAAAAAGATGCAAACGGACAACTCAACTATATGGACCCAACTGTAACGCGCGAACAAACACGATTAGACTACAAAATATACAGAAAATCAACTACAACTGATCATACCATACCCGTAACATTTAACCACTCCGTACAACATAAACTAGCATCATGCAGATCAATGGTGTCGAGACTCCACTCTATCCCCATAACTTCTAGTAACTACTCCAATGAACTTAACAACATTTACAGAATTGCTAATAATAATGGTAACAATCAATATGAAATTGACAAACATATTACACAGTACAAACAAAAACAGGAAAGCCAACTGGCTGAAATACATAAGAACGACCAACAGTGGATTTCGTTACCATACGTCCGCAAAGAAACATACAAACTATCAAACTTCCTCAGGAAATACTAACTGCAAACTGCATTCAAAACTAGCAACATCGTTGGGAACAAACTAAAATCAAAACTGAATGCCCCATCAATATACGATAAAAGCGTCAGATACAAACTGACATGCAAGAACTGCAACATGGCATACATAGGAAGGACAACATGGAAGCTAACCACAACATGGAAGCTAACCACAAAATGCAAAGAGCACTAACGATATTTCTTACACATCAAGGCAGATTGCAATTATGAGACGCACCTACAAACACACGCACACGAGCCTGACGCTATGACAAATTCGATGACATTGCTACACAAACAAAGCAATGGACCGGGACTTGACATCCCAGAAAGGATTGAAATATATAAACATAAAAACAGACAGTAATGCTATCATCGAATATTTTATTACAAATTCTGAGGCAATTTTCTCAATTCTAGATCACACTCTTCGACAAAATAAATGAAACAACAAACAGAATAAACGGACATTCAAAAATTTAAAAAAATAAAAACCTAATATCCGTTTCTCTGACCTAATTTGGTACGCACCTGCTTCACCCATCCTATGACTATATAAAGTCATTCTCTTCCACATATCCTGAAGATGACTCAAAGGATTCAAAACGCGCCTGCTCACACAACAAAGAAAGGCCCGACGGTTTTCAAGAAAAACAAAAAAAAACAAATTACGGGGTCCAGGGGAAGGCAAAATCTTCCCCTGGACCCCGTAATTCACAAAATGATTTTTTTATTTCAGATCCTAAGAGTTCTAATTAAGACCTTTCATTTGTGCCCCACTCGGCTAGCTTTGATTAAACAAATTTTTTTAAGGGCTAATTCGTTATGAGGGGGACCCCCTTAAAAATTTTTTAAATGTTTGGTAAGGCCTTAACTTTTGAGAGACCATCACTTCTGACCCTTTCACAAAGTTTGAGCATTGTAGCTACTATAGTTTCTGAGAAAACTAGCTGTGACGCACGGACAGACAGGTCGCGAAACTAGTAGGTCTTTGTAAAAAAAAATTTTACAAAGACTTGAAAATTAAGTAATCCTCTAAAAGGCTCTTTTATTTTATGTTTCAATAAAAGTTTTAGAGAACTTATAGCCGTTTGAATTTTCTCCTATCACAGCAATCAAAAACGGTTTTTCTACTACATGGTCTTTCCATCGAACCAGACACTACACTTTTGAGTGGATCTTCTCCAAAGTTTCAGATGAATTGCATAAAAAAAATTAAATTTCCGATTCCACTTAGTCAATGATGTAGCGATATTTGCTCTGCATGTCATTAAAGTTTTTCTTGAATTAAATCATTCTATATGCTTGCATATCGTAGGTTAAGCACAAAATCCTTCTGATATGAGCGTAGTTCTGTCTATCCAACTTGTTTGTTTTTACTATTATTGCTATCATTACTGTTATTATTTGAGTTTTTATCAAATTATTCATATATTTCCACGACTGTGGCACACTGGCTAAAATGTATCGAGGTTCTTTGTTAATTCTCTTACAAAATATGGAAGAAAAGACGCTGCTCGTACTCAGGGAAGCAACTCATCGTACATCCTAGGGCTCGAATATGACAGTGTCCCATTCTTTGTGTGGTGTTTCGCTTGGAAACCACCAGGTCCTCTGTTCTATCTCATGGGGTCTCCCTTTCATGATCAATTTACCTTAGCTTGTCCTGTATCTTTCACATTTGGAACCGAAACCATTAAAATAGTTTATTACATTGATATGCTTTTCCAACTACTCAAACAATGGAACCAACGTCCGGAAAACAATATGATGACGAATTGAAATACAAAATAACCATATTTTCAATATATGGTGCCAGTATTGATATGTTGGATTCACTAATTCGTTTACAAAACCCTCCCAGCAAGAGCACTTTCCTGTGACTTGGACTTGTTCAATACAGATTAACCACCATGGGAAAAAGCATTAACAAATTTCTCACCAACGGCTTACTCATAATTTCTAAGAACAAAATCTCGTGTTTTTATACTAGGCATTGCATTATAACCATTTATTAAAATGTCTTGCTCTCAAAAGAAACAAAAGAATCACGTTCATGGTTCCATTTTTGTCATTAGACATACGCGTATTGTGCTTAAATGGTCTCTCAAGGTTTGTCTGCATGCAGTCAGAAATTTTTTCCAATTTGAAAACCAACGCGAAAAAAGTCATAAATTATTTAGATTCTTTGACATCCTTTGAATGTTATCTTCACTGTCTCCAATCATTTCAGATCGAACGTGCTTCAACAGCAGACCTGTGGAGTTTGGCGAGTCTGCTGGTTATTGGCGGACTGATGTACACTTTATCAGGGTACTTCAAGTCAGTCATATTGGCCCTTAAATTGCCAGGTCCGCCGACGGTACCGTTTTTCGGAAACTGCTTAATAGTGAAGGAAAGAGACTGTAAGTAGAAATACATATACGAGTACAAGAAGGCGCATTAACGTATAAAAACCCTTCTGATATCAACATTTTGTTTCCTAGTGCTAACCAACAGAGCCACAAATGCTTTTAGTTTATACGGATCATTGATTCGATTATGGGTACTGTTATTTCCGTTCTTCATTGTCCTGGACCCGCATGACCTGCAGATTATACTGTCATCAAAAAAGCACACCAACAAAGTGTTCTTTTACCGCCTCATGCACAATTTCCTGGGGAATGGATTAATCACAAATAGTGGCGAAAAATGGAGCACGCATCGCAAATTGATTCAACCCACCTTTCATCTGAGCATTCTAGAAAAATTTATCGGAACGTTTGTAGATGCAACCGAAGCCTCTTTCAGCATGCTCGATCCAACCCAGTCTAAAATCAATATCGTTAAATTTGTCAATACATGCGTGATCAGCATCTTAAATGGTAAGCAAAGTATTACTTGTAAATATTCAGGGTGAGCGTAAAATAACACCATGTGCTCGTAAAGTATTTTATAACTTGAAAATTTAGCTTTTTGATACGCTCAAAATAACAAGAAACTTGATCGATTTACGAGTATGTTTTATTTATTGCAGAAGCCGTCTTGGGTGTTCCCGCTCTGAGATCAGGACACGTGGACATTGAAGAATCACCTTTCAGACAGTAAGATCTTACAAAAATCTGATCAAAATTTAATCGTTTCTTTAATTTCCCCTTCTTCTTAGGGGTAAAGTAATGGTTCCATATAGAGTGACGCATCCTTGGCTCCTCTTTGACGCAGTCTACCGAATGACTCAAACAGCAACGGACGAACTCAAACAGAAGAAGAATTTAGATCAGTTCACCCGAAGAATGATTCAACGACGCCGTGAGCTCCGCAAATCCGATCCAAATTTCCAGAACAAATGTCTTTTGGACTACATGATCGAAATCTCCGAATTATGCCCCGATTTCACCGAGGACGATATCATCAATGAAGCTTGCACTTTTATGTTGGCCGGTCAGGACTCCGTAGGCGCGGCGGTGGCTTTTTGCTTGTTCACTTTGGCGCAACATGCAGATATCCAACAGAAATGCTTCGCGGAAATGGAATCAATTTTTGGTGACGATACTAGAGCACCAAATATGAACGACCTGAGGGAGATGAAATACTTGGAAATGTGCATCAAGGAAACACTTCGATTGTATCCCAGTGTTCCCGTCTTCGCACGGAAAATCAGCGAAGATATTCAAGTCGGCAAACACACCCTACCAGCAGGATGTAACGTCCTTATCATACCTTATTCCACTCACCGACTACCTCATATCTACCCGGACCCAGAGAAGTTCGACCCAGAACGTTTCACTTCGGCAAACTGCGAGAAGAGGCATCCTTATGCCTATTTACCATTTAGCGCCGGGGCCCGCAATTGCATTGGTCACCGATTTGCCATACTTGAGATGAAGACAGTGATTTCGAAAATCTTAAGGTGCTATGAATTGTTACCGGTCCCTGGAAAGACAAATTTCGAAGCAACATTCAGGATAACACTGCGGGGATCAGGAGGACTGTGGATTAGATTGCAACCGAGAGGTGGCGTGCCAAGCCATTGATGTCGTTCGTATTTTTTCTCGGCGAGCCAAACTACTCGAACGCAAATACCAAACCGAAGTGAAATGCGACGTTTCCTTAATTTTGTTAAAAAAGCAATCTTTAAGTTTAAGTGTAACTAAGCAACTTTCTTGTGGCTATATTTATTTATTTGTTTAGGTTGAAGCTCGACGCAATAATCTAATATTTTATATTAAGTGACTTTGTACATTTAAGACCGATTTAGTGGAATAAAAGATGAATCATGACCAAACGCTTCTCTAAAACTTGCAAAAATTGTGCTATACGTATTCCGGTGGTGAATTACAATCACCAAAGAGGTGTCAGCACCAGCAACCTTCAAAGTAGCTTCACGCACGTACTCAATTATTTCCTGTTCTAGAAGAATTCCAAACAAAGAAGAATCGCTGGATGCAATTAATTCGTCTATTTTTGGGTGGCCAATTATGATTGATTGGGGGTTTCATTTATTTACTAAACAGATCCCATCATGTTTCGTCGAAAACTATTCTAACACGTCTGGCACTTTAGATGGCGTGTTCACACTCCATTTACGGCGAGGTAAATGTACCGCGCGATAAGCATGTTGAATACATGGTCAGTGAACGATGCGTTATAATTTAAATTCTTGCGATTGTTTTGAAATCGAAAATGTTTAAAGTCTGACGAAAATAAGTCCAAAATATTCTACTCGCAATCAGGTTTTACATATGTGGATGATTGCATCCCATTCATCAAAATGTAATTACTTTTAATAGGTTTCCTTATTCATTGTATTTGATTTAAACCATTCGTTTATGATTTCTTATTCTAGATTTTGTATTAGCAAATTAGCTGTATTTCATTATTTTCTACTTTTCAGAAGAGAACATTGTGAGATGCTTACTCGTAATTAGCATGATTTAACCTAAATAAGCAGTTCTTATCCAATATATTTTCAGATTCAAACATGGTATCGAACTGAACTTCAAAATTTTTCACAATTTTAAAAAATTAGCTTTTTCGCTTAAGTCTTGCGACATAAATGAAACATCATACACTGTGCTGGTGTATCTTTTTGATGCTATCCGATTTTCAATTTACAGTTTTTGAATTTATAGAATCGTTCACTAAATAAAACTATTTGCATTGTCATATTTAAAAAAAAAAAAAACAAATTAAAAGGCAAGTAAAATATCCTATGTATGTACGTGTTCTTCTACGCATTTCAGAACATAGGAGGATTGCCAGATCCTAATAAAAAACGAAAAGACTGCATAGAACGAATTTGTATTAAGGCTTTTTTAAGTGTTACTGTTTTTCTTTATATCTAATATAATTATTTTACTTTTCAGTCTTTTAATTACTAGACAATAAGGGTCTCAGTTCTTACTTTCTTTTATTTTCCCGCGACAGTATTCTAAGTTCTGTCTTGGAATCTGGGAAAATACAAGATCATCAGGCGTGATGATCCGGAGGGAACTCTTGGAGATGCTATGGCTCACAAAGATCACCTGAAAGTCCAAAGCCTTGCAAGTCTGAAATGAATTGAAGCAGAAATAATAAGCTCCATTCTGGGAAGGTGCACCTTTGCGTTCGTTTGGATCTATGTTTGACATGGATACTCGGTGAGAGAACTCATTGACGACTTGGAAACAGTGCTAACTCTTTCAGCTATCTCTAACTGGGTTGAATTAAATATAGACCTCATACTGATTGCGCCGAAAGAGCCTACTTTCCGCCGAAGTTCGTCTATTATCGACTTTTCATTGTGTCTGCCAATCTGATAAATCTCTCCCACAGTTGGAAGAATTTCGAGTGTGGAGTTCTTGACGCCGAGTCTGACCTTCTTTTGGTTGAGTTGACCTTAATAGTGGAAAAAGGGTGTGAAACTTGGGGTTGCAGATCCTTAACTTTTCATTCTATACAAGCGAATCGATTGGGCAGTAGTAAGTGCTGACCTTGACGGTCAGTTGAAAGGAATTTCGATCAGTAGATCGGAAAATCTTTCTATTCCTGAAATTGATGAGGGAGTCGCATGTATATCTACCCTGAATACGGTCATCTCAAAGATCTCCATTAAGAAAAGACAAATTACCTTAATCGAGATTTACCAGAAGACATCTTGGAGCTTCATCGTAGACGTAGTCGGCGTAGAAAGCTACTCGCAAGAAGCTACCACCGCAATTTAAATATGGTCAACTAGGAGTATGAACGTATTCATCTAGTCATTACGTCTCTAAACCAAATGATCTCGAGGAGAACCACGGCTTTTGCTAACGAGCGATTTGGCGATCAGGCCCTGGAAAGTATCAAACCAGGTCCCTGTATGTTTCCTCATATCAATAGGATAACGGGCAGAAAAAGGCTATCCGAGGTCTTCAATTATGATGGATCCATGCTCATGGACGAAAAAGCCATCGCTGACTCTATCGCAAAACATTTTGCAAAAGTTCTTCAAGGAGAGAAAGCAAGTGAGGACCCTTCCGTTACTTCGTTAGTGAGCAATGCCACAACGAATTTCGACACGGATACTTTTACTGGCGATGGCCTGTTTGTCAATCCTGAGAGGCTCACTTTGTTGGCACTGGAGCAGAATTCCAAAAAATCAGCAGGGGCTGATGGAATCTCCGATTTTGCTGCTTTAAAATATTGGTAAGCTGCTTGGAAGGGTAATACTTGAAGGCATCCTACAATTCTCTGCGGGAGGAAGAATTGTGCTGGCTTCAAAAAAGCTCACTCCACGGTGAATACTATGGCCGTGTTCCAAGCCGATATAACGAGAAGCTGGTGCAACAATAAGCTTGTTGTAGCTTGCCTGATCGATGTCGAGAAAGCCTTTGACCCTGTATGCATCAATAGGCTTCTTTGTAAAATGATAAATCATGGCTTCCCGGCCCATATTGTAAAACTTATAGGCAGCTTCATGAGGCGACGAACTGCCTTTGCGATGGCTGGTGAAGCTAGGTCAGACCCATTTAGTATTGACTCAGGGGTCCCACAGGAGTCTACATTAGGCCCATTTCTTTTCAACATATTCACCTCAAACGTTCCGGGCGCAAGAGATGAATATGAGCCCGGAATCCAGGTGAACCTCTTCGCTGACGACTTGTTATTGTGGTCATCTGAGCACGATTTGCGCTTGGCTAAGATGCGGCTCCAAAAAATTTGGAATCTCTTACTGCATATTACTGGAAATAGGAAATCAAGTTAAATGCAAAGAAAAGTGAATTAATTGTGTTCAAGGATCCCCACAAAAACTTCGATCGTCGTGCAAGAGGCATCTGTGACTCCAGGATTAAGTTGAGTGGACAGATGATGTACTGCTCTAGGCAAACGCAGTACTTGGGGTTAGTTTTCGGCAAGAAAGCTACCTCTGGTGCTCACGTTGACAATATTTTGAAAAAAGTGACTTATGTGTACCATCTCCTTAACCTCTTTTCAGGAAACATTCGACAGCGAGCAAGCGAGTCAAGATTTTGGCCTATAAAACTTTGACCCTCCCGATCATCAAATATGTGGTGATGATATGGAATGGAGCTCCGAAACAAAATGGGGTAAGATAGGATTAGTGGAGCGAAAAATCCTTCGGTCTTCACAGGCCTATATAGATGGGAGGATGGACGGTCTTACCCTAACGAGGTGTTGTACCAGGAGACAGGAATGGAGCCAATAAATGCGGAAAAGCTGGTGGCTTCGGGAATCAGGAGAGCCAAGCAGTACAAGGCGGAAGTAGGGGTGAGAGCGACGCATATCCATTCAGTGGACGTAGTTAATGAGTAGTTTTAAGGTAGTCTTAAGGAAATAATGTACTTAACTTTAAAGAAATCAATGTTTACAACTGTAGGTTTCTAGCGAATTTGTGGAAATGACATAGGACGGAAAACTTTTCTGTCCAGCCAGGTATGAAAAGGTAAAAACTGAATGAGAAGAATTGTTTACGTTATGTTTTTCTTACCAATGGGTTTTGTATGATATTTTTATGATTTATCCATTGCAATCTGTGCTAGAATAGGGGAATCTTGATTTTATGGACCATATGAAACAGCATATATTAGTTTTTACATAAAATAAGTAGAATTAATTTTTGTACAAATTTCGTGGCGAGGGGGGTGGGCGGTTCTGATTTCCTAACCTGCCCACTGGCTACGGCTTTGGATTTGAGTAAATTCAATCTTGATTGTGTAACCTTAATTAAATACGTGGTTAAAAATACGACCCACTTCATTTAAATATTTACCATGCAGGATTTATCGTCCTTATTGCAAAACCTATGGGGTCGACCGTTCAGTTTGGCCTATTTACGTAATACTACAAGAGCTGTATTTCCCGACTTTTGTAATTTAGACGTTCTATCTTTATTGTTTTTTATGAATTTACTCAAATAGTTATTTGTTTTAAAAACTATGTTCACATCTTTACTTCTAAAATCTTATATGTAAACGTCAGAGCGTAGAATTTCAGTAAACTTACTTACTTTATGGAAATTGAAGAAGATGTCGAAGGTAATTCTGTTAAAGTTAACAATGGAAATTTTCATGAATTCCCAAACAATAAAACGCATGGAGTGCTTGTATAATGAAAAGATTAAGACGTTTCGAAAGGAAATATGTTCATCCATGTCCTAGTCTGCACAGAAAGCCTGAAATATATTGGAAACAATATGTCGAATCGAATCGATTCGACATCTTCATTATATGGGATAACTCTTTGATTTTGCAGCCGTTTCACCCTACGGACGGGTACATTGATATTTGTCTCACCACTGGCTTCATTGCTACAGAAATATTCGTGTATTTGGACATAAATTGAAGAATTGTTGATTGTGACGATGTTCTGGTTATACCTGTATATCACACACATTGACCGGCCACCGATAGAAAGATATACCCTCCAAATTTGAGCCCAGAGATTAATAATTCCAATGGAGATACTCATTTGCAAGGATTGTTGAGGGTGTTTGAGCTGGAATGAAATGATCTAGGTGTTGGTAGATGAATGACGATGGCCAAATTAATCGTGGTTATTCGTGATTTGCATTTATCTTTCGTTCCTCGTTTTCGATTTTCAGCTCATCATTGCTACATTTAGTGCTAAGCTTAGTTTGTGGTAATAGTTTTAAAAGGCATGTTAAGGATATTGCGATGTAAATATATTAGAATAAGATAAAGTTTCCGATTAGAGTCTATTAGAATTAAGTTGAAAGGCATTAGATATAAGCTAAAAGTCCACTATTCCGTTGAGTTCTTTGTATGATATTTAATTTTCAAGAGATTTGGTTGATGTTTTCTGCCTTTTTAGGGTTTTGTACTAAAATACAAAACCCTATTGCAATCACGACCTGTGTCCGTCTGTCCGTCCGTCCGTCTGTATGTCACAGCACTTTTTCTCCAAAACTATAGAGGCTACAGCCATGAAACTTTGTGAAAAGGTCAGAAGTGGTGACCTCTTGAAAGTTCAAGGGTGGAAAAATTTTTCAAAGGGGTTTAAGGGGGGTCTCCCCGTATAGGGAGGTGACCCCTCAAAAAAAAATTTTCACCATTGGTAGTCGAGTAGGGTGTCATTGGAAAGGTCTCAATGAGAGCTTTTCAAAACAAGTCTTAAAATTGCCTTATCGGTACCGAGGGGGGCAGGGGAAGGGGAAATGTACGAACTTTTCGCGTTCGATGTCTTTATTTCTAGCTCTTTAGGTCGACTCAGATTTTCCAAAAGAGAATGCAGAATGAATTCAGATTTTACTTTTGAATTGGCAGATGTGCAGCGTATTTTATCCATCCAGCTGATGTCTTGGGAGTTAATTGCTTTTCTCCTCGGTTGTTTTGAATCATATTTATTGAGGCCTTTTGTGTTAGCGAATTGTTATTACTGATGGCATTTGTAACCTTTAAGCATTTCCACTCTCGAATAATCTTGTTTTGAATTTTTTATTATAGTTTATCAAACTATTTTCCAGAGTTATATTGCAATAAAAATAACGAAATCTATTTAGATTTTTTATTCATCTTTTTCTTTAATTTGTATTTTAAATAAATTAGATAATTTTTATGAGCAATAACATTATTACCATATCGAAAAGTTTTTTCGTTTTATTCGAGTAACGCGATTTAATACTATTGTCATGTGAGAACAATAGTATCATGCATATATTTTTATAAAATTACATACAAACTGTTGATAATAAATAGGTTAGAGCAAACTATAAAGCAAAACTATAAGCATAGAAATTTTCGGGTCCAATATATTTACGAGTAGTTTCAGTCATTTTAATATAAATTTCTATCAATTATCTAAAATATTAAGTTCGAGTGTGGAGTCGTATGTATTCAATAATCTATTTAGCTCCTGTTGGCTTTCTATCTAGCTCATGAAGCTGCTGAATTGATTGTCGATTAGTTGTTTGTACAGTGCAAACTATTGTTCTCTTTCTAAAATCATTAGGGAGTGATTTCAATGCCTGAAACGGCGGTGGCCGTTCATTTACTAGTTTAGGCGATCGCAAGGAGACATTTCCTGGAGATTTTGCATGAGATTTTGGTGATGCTAACCGTATTGTCGTACGAGAGGTGGTTGGTGAAGATGGAACAGACATTGAAGTTTGTCCGACCTTGGTGGTGGCGGCTTTACCTAAAATTAAAATTTATGTACCTTTCTTTACACAATAAACGAGATAAATAAATTACTCCTATCATTAGCCGTCAAGCGATCAAACACGTTTTTAGGCTTGTTCACTCGTAAATCCATGCGGTTGTTATTAGTCTCATTTTTTGCTACATTTCTACTTACTTCCGGTGACTTTAGCGTGCTAAATGTTTCGGGCTTAGCAAACTTACTCCTCAACTTTGAAACTTTTCCAGATGCTTCCAAGATCGGTTTCTTCGGCACAACTTTCTCCTTCAAGAAGCTATTTTCTAAAGACTTTTTCCTCATACGCACAGTATTTGTGAAGTCCGATCTCATGAGAGATTCTTTCAACTTTATGTCGATCGAAGTCGAGTACTTCCGTAATGGCTCGCGAGGTACTTCAATTGTCAAATCCTCCAACATGTCTGAACAGGTTGCCGACTTCTGAACATCGGCTCCAGTGGGGACAACCAGATGCTTGTGCTTGTCATTCTTATCAAGCTTACGCTCTTTTGCGATTTCTTCAAGTTTTGTTTTTAAAACATCCTGAATCGCTGAACTTGTCAGATTCTTGTTATTGTCAAATTCTTCTTTGATCACTGGCACTTTGGTAACTACGTGGTTTTGAGTGTTACAACTGGAGCACTCACTGAAGCCAGAATCACTACGCTCGCAAGACAATGCTTTATTTCGACCTTTTTCGAGCGACACTCGCAAAGTATTTTCAATCCCATTTTCTTTTGTTGATAGAACTTCATCAACGCCATCTGTTTCCTCGTTCAACGAAGTCATATGTCCAGAAGTAGGCGAGAATGAAAAGCCGGATCCTGCAGATATTGAAGGTCGTGGACTGTTTGGTAAAGACCCAGAAGTAGCTGAATTGCGACGTGAAGCAGAAAGTGTGGCCATTCGTCCTAGTGCCCGAATAGCATTTCCTGTTTTCTATTATAGACATGCATAAGAACACAAAAACCAAGCAAACACGAGAAAATCAACAGCGATTTTAAAATGCATACAAAAAAAGTGCAAATACAACAAATATCCGCATTAGTGCTCAACAATTTTCTTGTATTCTTACCTGCCATTTTCTTCGAATTATAAACTTTTTCAGTTTATCTGTGCAGATTTTCACATTGCTTAGATTTTCCTCGTTGTATTGTGCTAACCATTTAGATTCCAAGCATTCATTGGCTGAAAGACGATCTTCCTTGCGATAAATCAACAAATTCAAAATAAAATCTTTCGCGTCTTGGGATACAGCATCAAATGCCTCATCATCAAAATCGAAGTCAGCTCGTGTTATATTGGCGAATGTTTCCACATCTGTATCACCCATGAACGGCGATAAACCAGACAAGCTGCAATAAATTTTCAAATTTACTCGACATCGATTTGTATCAATTTTTCATTTCATTAGTAAGAATGATTTCTTATTGTTTAATGTGATAATGATCAAGCCACGATAAACGGAAAAATAGAAGTATAGCGTCAAGATATTTCAGGGTAGTTCCGCCAATCTGATAGCTAGAGTGCCATCAGATTGACAGAACTAGATATCACATAGTATCTACACATGGTTTCCACAGCTTCCATTTACCCTGTGCTGTACACTTTCTGCATTTTCCCAGGGGCCCGTCAGCTGAGCCGAGGCCTGACATATTTCAAAACAAAATAAAAAGCAGATAAAATTTCCGACACACGTGTTCTTTTCCGCATTTCAGAACAAAGTATCACCACCAGATCCTAATAAAAAAACTAAAAGATTGTATGGAGCGATTGGCTTTCTGTAAATAGACAAAACTTATTTTCGAGATCTGGTAATGCTGAAATTTCTTATCGAATCACATGTTTATTTTCGCGCCAATTCTCCCGAATGCATTTACTTACTTCCCTGCTGCTGAAGATTTACGATTCACTCTTCGGCTTGTGTTTGGGTTTTTCCGGAGGCTAGGTTGAGTGTGACTACTATGCGAATATACTATGTTCTAGAAGGGAATATGATTTGTATCATACTTAAAAGTGCTTGAGCATGGCCCTGATACAACTGGCCCACTACATTTGAATTTTTTCATAGTGTCGTCATTGTCATGGAAAAAAAAAATCTGAAAATGATCTGTGTAAAACTCTGTAACTGTGTTTTTGTGTAGGTTGCATGGAAACAAAAACCATGCGCCCATGTGACAAATCATTTGATTACCTCATAACTTTAATTTAATATTTGTAATCTAATTCATCTTCACAAAATATTCCAATTAAAAGTAGAAATAAAAAGCTTCCTTTTAATTTTGTGTGTTTTATTTTTCTCGAAATCGTTTTTCGATCGTAATCACAAAATTAAAGGGATCGAATCGGCATATATTGCTCTATATAAACGCTTGAATGAACTTCAATACGACGAGCTTTCATTTTGATCAGATGGGCAAAAAATTCCCCTTTCATTAAGTGTACATAGATGCAAACACAACAACATACCAATTTTGTGCATGAAAGCTTAGTCTCAAGTAGATAGCGCTTTCTCGTTTTATCTTAAATGGAAACAAGTGATGATAAACGCGCTCTCCAAGTTTATCACTTGTTTCATTCAAACATTTTCCCTCTCTTTTCATTCGGCCGATCAGCTGGTGAACTTGCGTGTTAGCCTATATGCTCTGGCTATGGCTTGAGTGTAGTCAATGCCCCCTCACACGGGTCTAAAAGCGGAAGCTTGACGAAATATTTTACATCACGTTTCTAGACCTATTGACCTGTCCTTTTAGACCGATTGAACAGCTTTTGACAGTTTCTACGATGAAGTCGTGCTCGTTAATTGCTTTTGTTCGGTGCCTGAGTAAGCAGGTATTGGTGTAGCTTAGTGCGCTTCAGAGACAAGTTAGCTAAAAGTGTGTCCGAAGAATAACTCGAAAAAATTTCATTGGCGCCAACGGAACTTGCAACATAGACCTTATACTATGCAATAATCGATTTTTCAAGATATTGAAGTCATTTAAGCCAATACTGTCTTTTGAAAACCCAGTTTATCCGATTCAAACAAAATTGTTTGAAGACAATTATGGGCGGAAAATTTGCACGAATAAGGTAATCAAACTAACACATATTTTTAAAGAAAGAGTTGACAATATGGCCGAGAAATGTTGGGCTCGCTACTACGCTTCGATACACAATAGTGCTAGTTTAATGTGTGGCAAAGAGAACCAATGCATAAAACATTTAAGAAAAAGCAAAAGGAAACAAACTTCAATAAGCCCTACAAAAGATGAAGTAAATTTAATGGAAGTGATGCCATATCGGTTTTCCCTGCGTCTCTTGTAATGGTGCAGATGTTGGGGGTTTTTATGTTGAAATGCGGCAATTTTTTTAGAAGCCGGGCCAAATATTTATTCATAAATACATAAATCTATAGAATGTTTATATATACATATATATATATATATATATATATATATATATATATATATATATATATATAAATATATATATATATATATATATAGGGTCTGTATAATAAAAGCCTGCCCCGCGCCGTCAAAGCGTTTGCTAAACGGTATCTGGTGCTGTAGTGGTGGTGGGGGTCTAGGTAAAGGGAACCGGGCTGCAGCAGTTGCCTCCAAGCGCTTGGAGAGATAGCATCGAGCGAGAGCGGAGTGCGTGTTCAGTTACGTCGTCGGAGTGAAAATGGAGCGTACGATCGAGCAACGTGTTTGCATCAAATTTTGTGTCAAACTCAAGAAAACGTCCACGGAAACTCTTCAAATGATTCAAGAGGCTTACGGTGAGGACGCTCTGTCCAGAACTAAAGTGTTTCAGTGGCACAGAAATTTCCCGGAGGGCCGCGATGACATTCATGACAAACAGCGCGTCGGTCCTCCATCAACGAGTCACAAGGACCCAAATGTGCAAAAAGTGCGAGATGTGTTGAACAGTGATCGTCGTCTGAGCATTCGGGCTATCGCAGATGAGGTTGGAATTGATAAGATGACCGTTCACAACATTATTAAGAACGATCTGGGCATGAGGAAGATCTGCGCGAAGCTGGTACCCAAACACCTGACTGATGAGCAAAAGGAGCGTCGTGTTGCTGCCGCTTCGGAAATCCTTGATCGACTGCAAACCAAACCAGAGTTCTTACAGCCCGGATATGATACCAGCGGACTTCTTTCTGTTCCCCAAGATCAAGAGACACCTTAAGGGGACGCGGTTCGGAACTCTGGAAAACGTTCAACGTGCTACGACGAGGGCTCTAGACAGCATCGAGGTTGCCAACTTCCAGGGAGCGTTCGGGGATTGGAAAATCCGGTATCAGCGTGCTATCGACTCCAATGGGGACTAGTTTGAAGATTTCTAAAGAAAAATTGTACATATTTTGCCAATAAAAAATTTCCTGAGGTCAGTCCGGTTATATATATATATATATATATATATATATATATATATATATATATATATATATATATATATAAAGAAAGTTTCTTTCTTTAAATTCGAATTTGCCGCGCTTCTCATGCGCCGCTCACCTGTTATTCTAACCTAATCTAATATTAATAAAAATATATATATGTCAAAACGTAAAAATCGTAAATAGCCAATTTAAAGTAGAGAAATATTAAATTCGTGAATATATTAGAAAAGAATTAATATTGAATATTAAAGAAATATTAATAAAGAAGCGCAGTGATAACATCGAACATTAATTGTCGTTTCATTATTTATAGGTAAGAAACAAATTTTGTTCGCTGCATCAACCTGCGTCTAAATTGTCTTATAAAACGACAATTTTCGTTTATGATGGCAAGAAAACTGCAATTCACATTTAAATATGCTGCCTCGCCGAGCGACAGTAAAACAAGCCTAGTTGCCATAACCTCAATCACAACAGAGGACGATAAAAAGTACAAGTTGCCAGAAGCTAAAATACTTGTAAGTAACCATACTGAATTGACTAAAACAGATAATTTTAAAAGAGTGAAAAAAAGTTTAAATCAAAGAGGCCAAGAAAGAGTAATATGGATCACATGTACTAAAGAAATGGAAGAGATTTACTTCGATCAAGATGGCAATCTAATATTTAATGATCTCTATCTAGAGGAGATAACACAAGCAGATTTTGCAGGATCCACGCGGAAGAAAGAAAATCAACTAAATTTGAAGCACATAGCAGAGAAATTCATGATTGAAAGATTTTCATGTAAACACTCAAATGCAAAACAATGGCTAGAGACATTTGAGAAGGAGTGCAGACGATTTGAAATCAGTGAAGACTACACAAAAATCGAGCCATTAAGATTATTTTTGGACAAGTCATGTTTAGATTGGCACTCAGCAACACTAATAACTTTGACAATGGAAGCTGAATGGTCCGATTGGAAAAAGAAATTTTTGGAGTCATTTGCAGATAAAGGATGGAGTACAGGAATGTATGCTTTATCCTACAAATATAGAGAAGGTTCATTAATGGAATATGCTCCCAGGAAAGAAAAGCTATTGCTTGATATGGACAATGGTATGAGTACAATAACCCTTATGATGCTTATAGCAGCAGGATTGCCCGAATTCGTCAGAAATAAAATAGATAAAGAAACGTGTGAAAATTCAACCAAACTACTGCATGAAATAAAGAAATGTGAAAATCTAGTGCGAAAAAATAGTTTTACAAAAAAAGTAGAAAGACAAGACGATAAAAAGAAATTCGATGAGAAGAAGCCATGTAAAAATTGTGAAAAATTGAACAAGGGTATTCGGTACCACCCAGAGAATTCATGCTGGTTTAAAAAGAAAAACGAAAACGAAACAAGAATAATTGGAAGTAACTCAGTGATAGAAGTAGAGTTAAATACAGAACAAAAAAACGAATAATCACACCATTGATTAAAGTAAAAATATTATTGGAAGAAAAGTTAGAAGTAATGGAACATACGATCCAGGTTCACAAGTATCTCTAATAAATTCAAGATTAGTTAAGATAAAGAATAAAACAGAAGATTTAAATAAAATATCATTAAAAACAGTCAATGGTGTGACACAAACTAAAGGGTTAGTAACCATAAAAGCAAAAATTTTTGAGCAGGAGGAATACATTGATGCATTCATTATAGAAAGAGATGATTTTGAAGATTTTCTTATTGGCTTGGATACAATAAAGAAATTTAATCTCATTCAGGATGAAAATTTAGAAATATCTCAAAAGAAAGAAATACAGATAAAAAAACAAGAAACATAGAGAAACATGAAGTCATTAGATGAAATAGAAAAAATAGAAGATGTTAAAGTGAATTTTAATGAACATGTGAATGAAGACGAGTTCAGTATGAATCTAGATCACTTAGACGATGCAAAAAAAATTAAAATTAACAAACTAATAGAAAAGTATAATGCGGTTTTTGCAAAAAATAAATATGATGTAGGCACCGTTACGAATTACGAAGCTCGGATAGACTTACTAGTTGATAAATATTGTAGTAAAAGGCCGTACAAATGCACTATAGAAGATAAGAAAGAAATAGAAAATCAAGTGGCAGAATTACTAAAAAGTAAATTAATTGAAGAATCTTATAGCCCTTTTGCAGCACCAGTGACTTTGGCGTTCAAAAAAGATGAAAACAAACGGTCAAGATTATGCATAGACTTTCGAGATCTAAACAAAATAATAATACCACAAGCTCAACCATTCCCATTAATAAATGATTTAATAATAAAAACAAGAAACTGCAAATATTTCACCACATTAGATATAAATTCCGCTTTTTGGTCAATACCACTACGCATTGAAGATAGACAAAAAACAGGATTCGTCACACAAGAGGGGCACTACCAATGGACGTGTTTACCATTTGGATTAAAAACATCACCAGCTATTTTCCAAAGAATTTTATCCAATATCTTAAGAAAACATACTTTAAAAGATTTTTCAGAAAATTATATCGACGACATTTTAATCTTTTCGGAATCGTTCAAGGACCATGTAGAACATATAGAAAAAGTGATAAAAGCAATAGTAAATGAAGGTTTCAGATTAAAATTTAAAAAATGTACGTTTGCAGCAGAATCAGTAAAATACCTTGGACATATAATAGAACACAATACGGTAAGACCACTGAAAGATAACTTAATCTCAATACAAAATTTTCCCACTCCAAAAACTCAAAAGAATATTCGACAGTTTCTTGGAAAAATCAACTTCTATCACGAGTATATACAGAAAAGCTCAATATTGTTAGATCCTTTACACAAACTATTACGAAAACACGAAAGGTTTATATGGTCTGAACAGTGTGAAAAATCATTTAAAGATATTAAAAAGTTATTATGTTCTCAACTGGTGTTGGAAATATTTGATAAGGATTTACCAGTAAGAATTTACACGGATGCGTCTCTAGAAGGTATTGGTGCGGTATTTAAACAAGTGCAAAATAATGGTAAAGAAAAGCCAGTAGCATATTTTTCAAAAAAATTGAATGATTTGCAAAAACGAAAAAAAGCGATTTATTTAGAATGCCTGGCAATCAAGGAAGCGATAAAGTATTGGCAACACTGGCTTATTGGAAGAAGGTTCACTGTATTTTCAGACCATAAACCATTAGAGCATATGAATATAAAAGCAAGAACCGATGAAGAACTTGGTGATTTAACTTATTATTTGTCACAATATGATTTCGAAATTAAATACATTCCGGGAAAAGATAACACCGAAGCTGATAGTTTAAGTAGAAATCCAGTACTAGAACCCCTCGCAAACACCGAAGAAATGCTAAAAATAGTTAATCTAATAAAAATAAAAGTAATAAAAACAGACCAAAAAAAAAATGGAAAATTGCAGAAAATTAAAACGAAATTAATAGAAAAGGATGGAGTATTCTATAAAAAAATTAAAAATAAAGAAAAAATTATATTATCTGAAAAGTGAAGCTTTGAATTAATTAAGGAAATACACTTCGAATGGTGCCATATAGGGATTAAACAAATGGTGAATAGGATATGTCCTTATTATACAGTTTAAAAATATAACTGCAAATATAATTAAAGTGTGTAGAAACTGCGTAATATGTATCAAGATCAAATCCAGAGGACAAATAAAATATGGACTGATGTCACAATTGGAACCAGCAACAAAACCATTCGAAATAATGTCAATTGATACAATTGGAGGCTTCGGAGGACAAAGATCAACAAAAAGGTACCTACACCTGCTTGTGGACCATTTTACAAGATATGCTTTCATTTTAACATCGAAAACGCAGATTGCAAGGGACTTCATCAAGTTAGTGAATAAAGTGCTAGAAACGGATAAAATTGGAACAATACTTACAGATCAATATCCAGGAATAAATTCAAAAGAGTTTAAAGAAGCCCTGGTAGAAAATGGCGTTAGACTAATTTTTACGGCTGTTAATGCACCTTTCTCTAATGGTCTGAACGAACGCTTGAATCAAACTCTAGTCAACAAGATAAGATGCAAGATAAATGAAAAGCAAGGAAAAAGAGCTTGGACAACGATTGCCAGAGAATGTATCGATAAGTACAATACAACAGAACATACAGTAACTGGCTTTACGCCTAAGTATTTATTAGATGGCTTAGATACCAGCATTTTACCTCAAGAATTAAAAACCAAAAACAATAAAGAAAATTGGATAAGAGATCAAAACTTGGCTCTAGAAAGAACAAAAAGATCACACGAATATAACAAAACGATCTTCGACAAAAATAGAAAGAAATATTCGTTTAACACAGGAGAGCTAGTGTATATTGAAAATGGCAACAGGCTAAACAGAAAGAAACTGGATGAACTTAGAATTGGTCCTTTTAAAATAATACAAAAAATTTCAGATTCACTATACAAAATAAAAACAGGAAAACTAAAACAAGAAACTGGACTATTTCATGTAACAAAATTACTTCCAGCATCAAAAGAAGGAGTTGAATACTGAAAATCTTCACCTAGGGGGGGAGATGTAAAGAAAGTTTCTTTCTTTAAATTCGAATTTGCCGCGCTTCTCATGCGCCGCTCACCTGTTATTCTAACCTAATCTAATATTAATAAAAATATATATATATATATGTCAAAACGTAAAAATCGTAAATAGCCAATTTAAAGTAGAGAAATATTAAATTCGTGAATATATTAGAAAAGAATTAATATTGAATATTAAAGAAATATTAATAAAGAAGCGTCGTTTCATTATTTATAGGTAAGAAACAAATTTTGTTCGCTAAATCAACCTGCGTCTAAATTGTCTTATATATATATATATATATATATATATATATATATATATATATATATATATATATATTTGTATATATCTATATACTATTTACAAGTATATATATATACATATATATATATATATATATATATATATATATATATATATATATATATATATATATATATACATATATATATATATATGTATATATATATATATATATATATATATATATATATATATATATATATATATATATATATAATGTGAGATCCGTAATAGATAAATTTCTTCCAAGAAATTCGCCTTAAACCCATCCTTCCTAATCATATCACGCGTTCACGTTTATTTGATATCCATTACTTTCGTTTTTAATGAACTACGAGTATGGCACATACTCGTAATTTTCATGAAAACTTGATGAAAATAATGTCCTAAAGTTTAGTGAAAACTCAACAATGTATTTTTATGTTCATCTCTAAAGGTATGATCAGGTGTAGAAGGAAAAGTATCAACATTCCAGGTCGTGATTTTTGTCGGTCTTTAGTATGGAAATCACTAACCAGAGACAATTTTCAAATGACGATTAGCTCTATAATTTGCTGTGACTCGATCCTAACCATTTCTTGGGGGAATATGGCAAATGTAACATCTTCATCTAAAGGCGTAAGAAGGATCTTTTAAGGTGTTCATCAGTAGGTGAAGGACGAATACGGAGGAGAAATCATGAAATTTCCCCTAATGAGGATTTATGCTGCATTTACAATTAACTTATTTTTTATTTCTGATGGAACTGATGGACTGAAATGTACTGTTCATTGAGGGAATTGAGGATACTGATCACTCCTTGAAGGTCACGTAAAAATTGGCATATTTCGTACGAAAGTTCATTAAACTTTAATTTCTCGAAATCAATGTACCACATCAATCAAATCAAATCCTTAAATGCATCGATCAGTTATGCTGAAAAATCGGGGTGAAAGTCGGAAATTTTTTAGTTTTAACGGTAAAGGTATTTTCTTCTTCTGCGTAGCACTACAGCACCTTTCGGGCCTTCGCTTCCTGCACCAAGCGCCTTCAACTGTCTCACTTTATTGACCGCGTCCTCCAATTTCGAAATCCGAGCAGTGATGAACTGTCTTCAACGACCGGGTCAGACCAGCGTTTCCTCGGTTTCCCCACTGGCCTCCATCCTTCAGTTCTCCCAGCGAGTACCTTCTTGGTTATTCGTTGTTCGTCCATACATGCCCATTACAGCTTCCGCAATCTTACAATCGTTGACACCTCCGGCTCTTCAACAATTTCATACAGCTCATGGTTGTATCGAATTCGACATTGATCCCCGCCGAATTTCTTTCCAATTATCCGCCGCAGGACCCATCTTCCGAAGGCGTTGAATATGTTTGTGCATGCTTGGTTTAGGGTCCCTGTTTTAGACTTATAGCATAGCACAAGTCTTATTCCAGAATTCTATACTTGGAGCTTTGCTTTCCTGTGTATGCAGCTGGTCGTCAAAATCTTCAAAACTGAATCAAAAATTTTATTTGGGAGCAGCATTCTTCAGCGTATTTCGTCTCTTTCATTTACATTTCTAATTATTTTGGCACTTAAATACACAAATTCGACCACATTTTCGATATTATGTTCGCCAAGTGTGATATTTTGTGCACATATTTGAGGTATGCTTCCTCGACTGCGTCATGAGCTTTGCTTTATTCTCATTGATCTGCAGCTCTACTGGTTTTGCTTCGCTGTCGAGTTGCAGGAAAAGTTCTTTGGTATGTAGTTCTTCTTTCCTTTCATTAATTGAAATTTCTAAACAAGTTGGGTAGACAGACCTATGCTCATGTCAGAAGGGTTTTGTACTCAACTTACAAAATGCAGTAACCAGCAACGAATAAAATCAAGAAACATGTCAAAGACGATTTTATTGGAGAAAATGTGAAATTCGAGGATCATACTATTATTAACAAAGTTGAACGAATTTTGACTTCTGAGGTATTTGTTATAGTTATACCCATAAATATCTCCTTTGATATTTTTTTCAGATTTTTTAGATCACTGGTGTCCATTCGCGAGGGAGGAAACACATTTTTCATGTATTTCCCCCCCTGTGCTCCCACTGATACAAAAACTGTCAGTTTAAGAACTGTTTTGAAAAGCTCTCATAGAGAACTTTTAGTTGATACTCATATCGGCTACCTTTCATGAAATTTTTTTTCAGGGGCCACTCCTCTGTACTGTAATCATCGATTCATGGCCTATTTTTTCGAATCCAAGAATGGTTACAAAGCCCTTTTGCTAGGAGCTCTCTCCTGCATCTTCGACTTGTTTCAATTGTATGTACTCATCTTCATGATACCTATGACTCCTGAAATTTTCATGCAAATTCTAGCAAAGCGGTAGTGTCTAAGTCGGTAAAAAGCGCATATGGCTCCATAGCAATATGTTTTCATAGTAATACAGGGCATATTGCTCCATAGTAATGCACGAAAATTCAAATCGCTATAACTTCAGTAAATACTATTCGATCTTTATGAAACTTTCAGAAAAGATCAATCTTATAAATTGTCATCTTTTTGCTAAATTTTATTGAGTTTAAGGGTACCGTTTAGGTTTTATTCAAGAAAACATAAAATCGATAAATCATACTATTACTAACAAAGTTGAGTGAATTTCGACTTCTCATGTATTTGTTGTTGTTGTACTCATAAAGGCCTACATTCATGATTTTTTTCAGATTTTTCGGATGGAAGGTGTCCAATCGCGAGGGGGGGGGGGTACGCGAAAAGTTCGTACATTTCCCCTTCCCCTGCCCCCCTCTGTAACTTATAAGACAATTTTAAGACTTGTTTTGAAAAGATCTCATCGAGACCTTTCCAATGACACCCTACTCGACTACCAATGGTGAAAATTTTTTTTTGAGGGGTCACCCCCTTATATGGGGAGACCCCCCTTAAACGCCTTTGAAAAAATTTTCCACCCTTGAACTTTCAAGAGGTCACCACTTCTGACCTTTCTACAAAGTTTCATGGCTGTAGCCCTTATAGTTTTGGAGAAAAAGTGCTGTGACATACAGACGGACGGACGGACGGACGGACGGACAGACGGACACAGGTCGTGATTGCAATAGGGTTTTGTATTTTAGTACAAAACCCTAAAAAGTGGTTCATGGAGATATGCCAATTTTCAACATCAAGGCGTACAATCTGTTTGTAGTTTTAGGCAATTACTACTTTGCTTTGAGTTGGCTCAATCTGAATTTTGGGATATTTTGATAATAAAGAAAGTTACTGTACGAGTATTGGTAGCTTTTCTGAAAGATGTTAATTTGATTTCTTTCTAAAAAATTTTCTTAGAGAGAATTCGGGCCTTGCGAAGTTGTGTGAGCAAACGTCTTTCGAGTCCTTGGAGTCATCTTCAGTATCTGGAGGTTGTGCGGAAGGAAATGATTTTATATAGGTGAAGGACAGGTTATGCATATAGGCCCTAGGTTAGGCCAGGTAAAGGGACATTCGATTTTTGTTTTTTTGGGTGGTTGTTTTTTGGGTGGTTAGATGTCCGTTTGTTCTGGTTCGTCTCACTTTCGTTTTTGTTGGAGGTTGTGGTCTAGTACTGAGAAAATTCTGTGGGAGTTCACTTTGAGTTGTTCGTTGATAGAGTTACCGTCTGTTTTTCTATGTTTATACGTTTCAACTCTTTCGAGGATCTCAAGTCTCGGTTCTTCGCTTTCCTTGTGTAACAATGTCATAAAGTTTATCATAGAGTCATGCTCGTGTGCGTGATTTTTCAGGTGCGTCGTATAATTGGAATCCACCTTGTTGTGTAAGAAAGATCGTTATTGCTCTTTGTATCCTGTCGTTAGTTTCCGTGTTTTCCTTCCTACGTATACCAGGTCGCAATCCTTGCATGTCAATTTATACATTCCGCTGTTCTGTACATGGATATATCATTCAGTTTTGATTTCAGTTGGTTTGCAATGTTTGTATTCATAAGGAAGTTTGATAGTTTGTAAGTCTCTTTACCTACGAATGTTAATAAAATCCACTGTTGGTTGTTTTTGTGTGTGTTCAGTCATTTGGCGTTCCTGCTTTTGCTTATACTGTATAACAAGTTTGTCAATGCCACGCTGTTTGTATCCGTTATTACTAGCCATTCTGTCTGTGTTTAGTTCGTGTTAGTATATAGTATAGTCATGGGATGGAATGGAGTCTCGATCTGTACGATGCTAGCTTATATTGTGTTGGGTAGTTAGATGTTTCGTGTGCGGTATGATCAGTTTCCTGTATATTTTGTAGTCTGATCGTCTTGGTTCGTATGTCAAAGTTAGGTCCATATAGTTGAGTTTGCTTCTTTATCTGCAATGAAATTTATATTCGGGTGTATTTAATTCTATAGGTAAGCAGTTCGTCTTGTTTATTTTGTTTTGAGTCAACAACGATGAAGCAGTCATCCATTTATCGTATGCAAAATATTAATTGAATCTTTTCACAATTTTGGGTATGAAGACTTATTCCAGAGATTATACGAACATTTCGGACATTATAGAGGGCAATGGATGTCCCATACCCAAGCCGAACTTGGCAATGTATGTGTTATTATTGAACCGAAAATAGTTCTGCTTGATTGTGGTCTTTATGAGGTTGAGTAGTTGATTTGTGAATCATCTGCTGTTATTGAATGAAAGATTTTTTTTATAATGGTCAGTGTTTCATCGACGGGTATAGACATGTTGAGGTTGGTGATATCTAGTGATAAAAGTCGACTTGCAAAATATTTTAGATAAATAAAAAATGTCATCGAAAAATTCGCGCATTTGTTTAATCAGCAGCACAATGGTCGTCCTAAATATAAATGCAAATAAAGAGAGCAATTGTTTAGTTTATTTGCCTGAAAAAGCTTTGCATTTAATTTATTGATAGTAATTTGCTGTCCTCATTATTACCTAATTAATACAATTTGCTACATAATTCTTGCTGTAAATGGAATCGGCTCAAATTGATTCGTATGCGATATGTTTTTTTATTCAAGTGGAAAGTTTTCCTTTGATGTATAAATTTTTTTTTACAAATTTACGCCTACTCACAGGACTATTACGGTCCTGGAATGAGATACCCTAACAATAAATCTCAACGCCAAGGTTAGAATTTGGGCTGTTGTCCAATGGATACTTATTATTATATGGCGTTTATATAATAACGTTTTTGGAGAAGCAGTATACCATGAAATCGGCGGACGCTCTGGGTGCGGTTCTTCTTGGGTGCAGCGAAAATTCGTACAAAACTAGCCCCGCTTACTTTTATTGGCACGAGCCGCTACTGATGTCAATTGGTCTAAAACCAAAGTCCTACTGTAACATCACAGTAGAAATTTGGTTTTTAGCATTTGAGCCAGAGTGAGTGGTTACAAAATATGAATAGAAAAACATGGCGCTTTCACATTTCCTTCCTGCCTTGTTAGTTTATTTCAGGGACTTTTTCGTTTTTAGCAGTCAAAAAAATTAGGATGATTTCTTCCTGTCTGTCTTCCGATACCTTGACTTGGAATGAGCATTTTATTCGGTGGGAAATTGATTAAGGGCTCTCTTCTTTCCGTAGACACTCCCCTTAAAATACTTCAAATGTCTTTGTATCAAAGAACCTCTTCTGAGTTTTTAAGAAGTTTTATGAATTCTAGCTTAAATACAATAACGTAATATGCGTGTATGTACATTTTATTTCTATATCCTTAAAAAAATTTTCGCAATTGTAAGTTCAATTTATACTTACAGTACATAACATATCACTCCAATGCTCCACATATCAGTTTGAAGTCCAATTGGCTCATAGTTGATTATTTCCGGAGCGATAAATTCGGGAGTTCCAAATAAAACCCGGACAGCGGAGTTATCTGTCAAGCGCTGAGCCAACCCAAAATCAATGATTTTGATCTGATGACTGGAGCGCGTTCGACACATTATGTTCTCGGGCTTGAGATCTAAGTGAACTATTGATTTGCTATGCATATAACTAACACCCTCGCAAATCTGTCGTAGGAATAGTATGCAATCTCTTTCCGTCAAAGTAAAATCATCCGCGACAACTCTTTCAAACAATTCACCACCAGTAATGCTGTAATTATAATAAGAGTTTTCAATGAAGATCAATATACCTATTATTTTAAAACTTACTATTCGGTGACCATAACCACTTCGCGTGGGCTTTCAAACACTGCTGCCAGTTGCAATAGTTTTGGATGGCTCAAGGCTTTCATAATAGAAATTTCATCTTGCACCTTCTCCTTGTCGCGGACTTTGATACATTTTATCACTTTTGCGGCCATCATTTGCCCTGTTTCTTTCTCAGAGACTTTGTACACTGTTCCAAACCGTCCACGGCCAAGTTCTTCGATTATTGTGAATCGTGATTTGAAGTTGCCTCCAGCGTTTACTTTCAACAACCCTTCAGAATCACCTAAAATACAATTATTCACTATGTTCCTCAAATATTAGTTCCATCACTAAGATTACCTTCATTCACGAGATGTGTAGAAGACACTGTGACCTCATCACTTGGATGTCCTGCCTCACTGCTGCCATGAATATTTTCAGCGCGAACACGAAATCTGTATGTTCGTCCCGGTGCCAAACCCTTCACCGTATAAGCGAGTGAATCCACAACGGTAGCTATCTCAGTCCAATCGCCATCATCTTCTCTCATTTCCAAACTACAAGAACATCAACTTAGATATAATTAAACTCCACATGAATAGTTCACTAAATAATAGAAGAAATCGCTCACATATTGGTTTTTTCCCTCAACAATAAATTCATTTTAAACATTTGCAAATTCCTATTTATAAGTACAATATTTTTCAAATTCTTACATAAAGCCGGTAAGAACGCAACCGCCGTCATATGGCGGACCACACCACGCAACCGCAATACGGTCAGGGCCCTGGGAAACACTCGGCTTGCCACTGGGTGGCTCCGGTGGGCCCTCGACTGCAACGGATGCTGCTGCCAAATCCGATCCATAATCATTCATTACTTCAACCGTGTATTTGCCACTGTCATCAGTTGTAATGCACGTAAGAATCAAGGCAGATCGATTTGATTTGGTGTTGACTCTAATATGTGTACCCTCCACAATTGCGCGACCCTGAAAAATAGACGAGACCACTTAACCGCAAGCCCAAGTATCACTTTTCAAAGAAATTGATGGTAACATTTTTTGAGCCGCATCTCTATTTTATTCCAAGGGCTAGTTGGAAATAAATCTTAATTCTTGGAACAATAATCAATTTAAGATGATAGAGTTATTTACTTGAACCAAAATATTAGATCTAATAATGAGTGCAGCTGAAATTTCTGATACTCACAGCTTTTAACCATTTTACTGTTGGGGTAGGATTTCCAGCAAACACAGTTTCTAAGATCAGTGTTCCACCGATGAGTCCTGTGCAATCCTTGGGCGCTTGGATGATGTGTGCTGGGCTATTGATACATTCGGTGCTCAACGGGTCTTCGAAGTCCAAAATAGGCCAACCCCTGCTTGGCAGCACAACGAGGTTTGCGTAACTGCAACCAACGACCTGCTCCCTTGTAGGATGATGTACCGCAAGCGACACTTCTCCACTGTGTCGATGCTCAGCGCCAAGCACTGTTAAGCGTCTAAATCCATCATTCTGACTCTCCAACTGAAAAGCACATCGCTGAAATTAACTATTACATCGACAATCGAAACAAGCTTAGTTTACGTGAAAAGAGTTCCACACAAATTATTCAACTGAGCTGGATGCAATTTTATTGCATACGCAACTGCTTATTAAGCGCTAACATAAATTGACGCTATAAAAGCATCCCAAACTTAGATTTTAGTTTAGTTTTAAATTGTGGGTAAAAGCACAACTACGGATACTGCAATATTTAAGTTTTAAGAGTGAATGGTACTGCGCTGGGGTACATAGCACCATCAAAATCAAGTCACGCTCAGAACTGGAAGTTTTTGAATGTACTCGTATTTATGTCAGCTCACTCAATCAGGAGGCTAGGACAAGCGACCGACTGTATTTTCGAAAATTTCCGACTTTTGTTGTTATCAATCATTGCTTGTTCTCTTCCTTCCACTAAAAGTACAACAGCGATATGGTTAGATCTAAGTATGATACTGTGGAAGAAAAATATATGCGTCCGGCAAGTTGCGAAGCAAAAATACGTAAGAACCCTCTCAATACGTTCAAATTCAATGGAAAGAGCTTCGAAACTTCAAGAAAACGCATCATCAGTGAAGTTCCTCGTAAATTTCTAGTGAGTCCAGAACCATTAGCCTTCCTTGCGGCAATTAAAGTGGATCAACTGAGAACTCAAAAACCGATATTTTGGAGCATTCATTGTGTGAAAAAGTATATTATGCATCTTGGGTTTCCACAATATACCAATCCTTTCGTGAAAAACTTTACCAGTGGAAGGATTTTGCTGCTTGTCGACGCATCAGCTCTGGTGAAGATGAACATAACGAATTTCGAGCATATGAAAATTATCAGCCGTCAAATACAAAAATTGTATGAATTTGAGTCTATTCGGTTCAGCAGAAGTATATCGCTTCCACCACGTTATCCCTTGACTCATAAAACACTCTACGCGAGGCTAACTGGACCACGGTACCATTGCTGTCGTGCTTCAGATCTTTTCCAAAAAATGAAACTGATTGATCTTTCTTCCACCAATGAAGATCATTGGACTCGGCTTGAGAAATGGCTTAGACATGAAGGTGATGCAAACGTTAAGAGGATAGGATACGCTCCTCGCCGAAACTTGTACAAATATGAAAAGCTGCCAATGCAACTAGAAAATAGAAAGAGGTATATTTTGTGTGATTGTATTCCGCCTTGCGAATGTGAATGGACGGAGAAGGACTACAAAGATCCCAAAATACTCAGTTGTTTGGTCAATCTCCAGCTGGTTGAGAATGACCCTAGTGAGCGTCTAGATACGAGACCACATCGCGCAAACAGCACCCACGTTGACTGTTGGTGTGAACCAGGCGCTTTGATGCACAATCATGAAAACGTTTTGTCGATTCTAAAAACGACAATGCCCAAAAAATATAACACACAAGTTCTTGTTAAGGCATAGTTTTTTCAGTGAGCATATTTTTAACATAAATATAGCCGTGCTTAGTACCTAAAAACCTGAAATTTCACTTACCAAAAACTCTCGGGTATCTTGTCTGATAGGTTGGCCACCAACTGCCCATGTCACCAATGCATCACTTGGAAATACTTTTGCAGAAAAGTGGATGATGTCACCAACAAATCCCCAGGTCGAAAGCGGATGTTTCAAAATCGACGATTCGGCTATGTTACTCTCGGGTCTTGCTTCTTCGACGAATACTTGCGTGCTTGTTTTGCAGCTTCCTTTGCGTGTGATCACTTGGCACGAATAGTTACCAGAATCGATGTCAAAAGGATTCATCATACGCAATGCAATAAATCCGTTACCATGGTCTAAGTACATGTACTCATCTGAATTAACGACTTCTTCGTCGTCTTTGAACCAACGATAAGTATATGGTTCCGGACAGTCTAGTTCAAACATCAAATCTCCTGTACTCCCTTCTTTGAGAACGATGTATGCCTGTAACGGCGTAACTATTTTAGGGCCTGTTGTAGTTATTTCGCTTTCACTTGGAAAGACGCAAACAATGGTGAAAGTTGATATAGTTTCGTACTCGTTTTGCGCAATGCAAGTGTATATACCCTGATCGACTTCTTCGACCTTGTCGATCACCAACATAGTCTCTGCATCCGTTAAAATAATTGATTTTCGAGAGTCCTCCACGATTTCTTCCCCATTGTGATAAAATCTGCGCGCGGGAACTGAGGAACCTCTCAGGCAGCAAGCAAGCGCTAGCCTTCCACCAATCGCAGTTGAATTGCCCATCAGCCTTCTAGACAGGTAGAGATGCCTCCTCGGGGACGCGCTATAAGTTCTTATAGGTCGCGTTGTACTTTTTTTACCACGAATCACGTCCAATCTCGCTGTAGCCTCGATTCGCCCAAAGTCATTTTCAAGAGTTATTCGGTACAAGCCTGCGTCATCGTACGTGACTTCTTCAATTTCGAGAATTCGAAGGTCATCTTTTTCCTTCACGGATATCCTTGCCGTTGGAGTAACTATTGACCCATTTTTATCCCACGTTGACCAGGGTGATGGGTGACCACTGATGGCACATTGGAATCGAACAGTTTCTCCTTCTTCAACAATTCTGTTGTGGGGTATAGCCAAGAATTTTGGCGCTGCAAAATTACGTCGCCTTGGAGTCAGGTCGATACTCGTATTGCGGTATGATAGCGTTAAAGGTGAAATGCTTCTGCTGGGAGTCGTTCGAGGTGTCGACCGAGGTGTCGATTGTGTAGACATAAATCCGGGTGGTCGTGATAACTGAACACTGAGCAAGTTCTCTTTTTCTTCTGGGACATCAACAATGATGCATGCCGTGGAATAAGCTCTTCCTATATTATTTGATGCTACACACGTATATTCGCCTTCATCCTCAGCATATATCCGTTGAATTGACAGCGTTGCGCGTTTGCCATCGTAAGTTGTCACTATGTCTCTTTCTGATGATAGAACACGACCATCCTTCTCCCATCTTATTAGAGGTTGAGGAACACCTTCCACATGGCACTCTAGGGTCACTGCATCTCCATCGCAGCAACGTATGTCTTTCAGGTGGCGTGATATAGAGGGCAATGTCTCCACATTCCTATAAAAGACTTTTTATAAAAGCGAATTCGGTGAGAAAAGTCAACAATGCCTTACCCATGTATGATGGCGCCCTTTTCCATGCCTCCTCGTTTCGATATATCTTTAAACGGAGAATACCAGTTACAGGAAGACATTTTAATTTATAACTATCAACTTTACCTTTAGCGTATATTTGAAGAGAAATTATAGCCTTCACTTCACCATGGCAATTTTTCGCTATCACCGTATAGGTTCCTGTAAAATCAAGTTTAGCACGAGGTATGATCAGTCTGTATTCCGGTCCATCTCCTACTCGTCTGAAATGTGGTGCATCCTTGTAGTAGTCAGGCTTAAAAATAAATAAGGAACATCAATTAGTCAGGCTAACCTAACAAAGTGTAGTATTAATTCAAGTTTTTGCTTGGGGACCTAGGTTGTTCCCCCCGAAACATTACCGTTTAATTGAAATATATTGTTTTTGGTCCATTTTTAATTGTGATATTGTTTAAATTTAAGGTGCAAAGTGATCCATTAAGTTTTTGATTATTTTAATACTTTTTTAAAACTTAATTTGCGGTTTTTATTTTATTTTATATTTTTGTTTTTTTTTTTGTGAAATTTGCGAATTGCTCATAAACATTTTCTTTTGTTAAATAAAAGGGCCATGTTTGTCTAAAAAAACATTCTTACATTTCTCATTTCCTATTCGTGCCCTTGTCTGGGGTCGTGTGAATACGCTGGCAGGCTAGCATTGCGGTGTCGTGGGGCGGGTTCATTCCCCCCAGCACAAGGACCCACTACAAAGAATTTCGCACTCACGAATTTCTGGGGTCGAACAAAAACAAGGCGACTGAAGTCGCAAAAAGTGTAGGTAACTACACAAGGGACAACTGACTTGTTCATGGAACAAGAGTAACAAGTAAAAAGAAGTGGAAGCAGGGTGACCTCGTCCTTACCCGGAGAGGCTCATGGCCCACAAATGAGAGAGGGGCAACCGGGCGGTGATGGAGCCCCTGCGCACCCACCCAACCGGACTAAAATCCATATTTGTTGCAGTGGCCAGGTATTCTTCTTCTAATTGGAAAACTCATACAACTTAACTTGCATAAGTCTTTCCATCAGAAGAAAAGTACCCCGATGACCAATTTATGCCATAGAATTATGCAATTCGATTGCATAACTCTATGTCATAAAGAGGCACTCTGCTTGGGCCACTCAACCCGCGAAGTCACCTGAAACAAAGAAGTTAATAGGTACCCAGCGGCTGGCTCATGTTTGATGGGGTGAGCCTACCACCGTACCGGATCCTATACTCGATCCAAAGAAAAGAAATGAAAAGACCGAAGTTAGACTTTTAATGCAACATTGTTTTTTTTTATTTACTAACTTGAAACGAATATGGAATTACAAGAAAAAGTACAATTTTTCGCAATTGGACCCGAACTATTTTTAATATACAAAACTAATCTGACATTAAATTTATTGAAATATAATGTAACCTTTTTTTTACGTTAAGTCAAATTATTGCCCGCAAACCTTTTCGTTCGTGCACTCATAAGATCTCTAGTTTTCCACCATGAAAAGTTTACTTTATATTATGTGCTGTAAAACTAACAGAGATCATATCTGAAAACGAAACACGCAGCATTCTAATCAACTGGTATGAAATTCACAGAATGTTTTGAACTTAATTTTACCTTACAATATATAATTTTAAACTGATTTCATTGGATACCCAAAAAAAGTACGCGTCGATCTGTTTCGAACAATAAAAGAATTTTGGACATGAGAATAACGCAAATAAACGACTTAGTGATTGGGTTTGTTTTTCATTAGAGGGCTAGAGGTTATTCATGTTTTCATTGAATAGTGAATAGTATTGTTTAAGCTACATATTTAAATTAAATTACATCAACAGATTCCACTACCGCTATTTGGGGAGCACGCACCTAGAATTTAATTACTTCCCATGGATAAAATACAAACATATCAGGAAGAGCTAAACTGAATGGCTATAAACAATTTGAGGGCTCAACTTCTTAACTGAGAAATCAATGAAATTAGTTATTTGAATAAGAGAAATATACTGGTCGTTCAATACCTGCTCAACAGATGGCGACTCAGAACAAGAATAAGGTGCCACTTTATCGGGGTAATTATAACATTTACAACTTATGCATTGTACTATAAAAGAAGGAAAAGTGTAACCTTCATACTCCTTTTATAAGATTCAAATAGTTCAAACATTACAACCAAAGACCATAATTGATTCGCAAAATACAGTTAGTAAGGATCTACCGCAGACATGAAATCTGCCAGAGTTCGGAATTTGTGAAACAAACAATCATCCATGCTTTGTAATGCAAAGAAAGTTTGAAAACAGCGGTTTCGATATGAGTGGGTCTTTCAAAATTCTAATACAATCAAAGGAATTCAAAACGCCCATAAAATTTAAAGTCTCAATAACGAAGGCTGGGAAAAAAAATAATTTGCAGCTTATTATTCCAATAAATGAACGCCCTGAATTTTATAAATCAGTTCTACAGAGGACCATAAACAGTCTCTTGGGTGTCGATTTTTCCAACGAATACCAAGTTGAAATAAAACAGTTATTTCCGACAAAACCTGATATAAAACGACTCCCACCCACTTTACGATTAGCAAACATACATCCCGACACCTAAAGGAAAAACATTTCTATTTTTATTGAAGGAAACAGTACTATGTCGTGCAAATCAAGTTTCACGAAGAGATGATGTCAATAGCGTATCCGTCCAGTATTTATGAAGTATTCTGTTTCTGACCACTGCAAAATATATGTAGTCTACTCGAATCCACAATATCAAATAATAAGTGATCGAGGTATTACTGCGACCTACCACTACCAAACACAGAAAAAAAATGTTTACCTGAGATAACAATATCTTCATTTGATATTTATAAACTTATTTTGAAAATTATTAAGTTGAAAATATTTTTCTTCTGCTTCGGCTTGGGAAAATCAGAGGTTCTATTACTGATGCTTCGAACTGAAATCTGCGAGAAGGCAATAAACTAATTTTATATCATTTGCAAAAAAAAGAATCCTCTAAATACTGATTGTCTGTAAAGGCTTACTTGACGGCCTCGATATCCGTTATGAGTTGATTAACAAATCTCTCTCAATATTTATCAACATTACACTGTGTTTATGAATTGTCTGTGGTAATCAATGAACCATTTGTGGCAATCAATGAATTATTTTCTTTTCATTTCCATCGAACCGCAGCCAAGGTAAGAAAACTACGATATAAATATGATTTATGCATTGATTGACCCGTCCTGACCCCACTCGCATATTTGTCATCGCTGTATCATTTTCTATCATTTGAACGATCCAACTCCTTGAAATATCTTAGCACGCGTGTAGTGTGAATATGTCCTGTAGCTAGGTAGAATCATGACACAAGCCTTGTTGAAGCAAACGTGAAGCTAAGTTCCATCATCGTATGTGTAAAATAATGTTTCCGTTTTTTTTCCATATATATATATATATATATATATATATATATATATATATATATATATATATATATATATAGTCCTGCGCTAGCGCTACTCCACAAGACGCTTTTCTAATTTCCCGTTTACAAAAGGCAGCGGGAATCCGAACTCCACTCGCCCAAAAATATCTCAGACACACGCTGGGCCAACTCGTCCTGATCGCTGCGCAACGAACAAGTAAACAAACTACGGCGCTTGCACACTGAGGTCTCATTAAATTTATTAATTGAAGTATTTGCGACTGGCACTTGCAGTTGACCTTCTCCGCACCATGCACGTGATTCACCCACACAAGAACCGCTCTCGCTCCGTTCGCGTCGCTATAAACTATCAATCCTTACAAGCAAGCAAATTACAAAGGAAACCCAAATTCTACGCGCCACTATCAAAAATTCACACTTTAATTCCGTTTCTAAAACGTTACGGTTGTTTTTAAGACCGGCCAAGTCCATTCTCCCGGATACCTCCACATGAGCCCCCCCTGTCAAAAATTCTCGAATCGTACCAGCTCAATCTTAATGGGCTGCGTTCATTCTGATGAAATTGGAGGGAAATTGATGTCCCATACAAATTGTACAAAGCAACTGGTTTTCAGTTTGATTCATTGATCTGGGACATATTATGTAGAAATTTCTTTTAACCCTTTGCCGACGCCGAATAATCGAGCAGTTTTAGTTGTGCGGAAAGATAAAAAAAAAATAAAAATCTGTAAATTGACATAAATAAAATTTGAATTCGATGTGAATTTATCAAATAATTTAAAGAAAAAAAAAGATATTAAATTTAACTAATTGCTCGATTACTACAGTATGCCATCCCGGCTCAATCACCCTTCTGCCCGAAAATAATGTCTGCAATTGCGGTGACTTCCGTGATTGCAACAATATATTAAATGGATTCAAGAAATAATGCAGGAGAATTGTAGTGAATTGGAGTCTTTAAGTCCATGCATGGTTGCCGATGTTCTGGTACAAAGATCAGCGAGCTATAAAGAAGACCGAGCTGAGCTAACTAGCTTTGCTTTACAACCGCGTACGCATGCTTATTGGCTAGCTATTTGCGGGATCATGACCCCACATGATCCCGCAAATAGCTAGCCAATAAGCATGCCAATAAGCATGCCAATAAGCATGCATGGATTCTTTATCACGCTACAAAGCTCCATTACATTCCGATCAATTTTTATTTATTTTTTCTTGAAAAGCCGTCAGGCTTTGCTTTGTTTTGTGAGCAGATGCATTTCGACTCTTTTGAGTCATCTTTAGTGAGGAAGTGAGTGAGACACTGAAGATGATTCAAAGGAGTTGAAACAAGTCTGCTCACAAAATAAAGCAATGTCCGGTGGCTATTCAAGAACAAGTTGGGTAAACAGACCTACGCTCATGTCAGAAGGGTTTTGTTTTCAATTTACAAAATGCAGTCACCAGATTGAATAAAGTCAAGAAGCATGTCAATGACGATTTAATTGGAGAAACTATGAAATTCGAAGACCATACTATTATTGACAAAGTTGAAAGAATTTCGACTTCTGAGGCTTTTGTTATTGTTCTACTCATAAGTATCTCCCTTGATAATTATTTCAGATGTCCATTCGCGAGGGAGGAAACACATTTTTCATGTATTTCCCCCCTGTGCCCCACTGAAGCAAAAACTGACAGTTTAAGAACTGTTTTGAAAAGCTCCCATGAAAACTATCATTTCATACTCATATCGGCTACGTTTGATGATTTTTTTAAGGGGCCAGTCTCCTGTACTGTTGTCATCGATTAATAGCCAATTTTTTCGAATCTTAGAGTTGTTAAAAAGCCCTTTTGTTAGAAGCTCCCTCGCGCCTCCTTGACTTGTTTCACTTATGAGTATTAATTGTAGGTACTCAGCTTCAGTCATTCATTAAATTGAATCAAGTGTTCAAAGCATGCACCTTAAACGTTGAAGTTGGGAAAAAATAACTCAAAATTATTCAATCTTTGTTTTCAAAACAGCCACTATTTTGTTTTACCATTACTGATACCACTAGCTGACCTGATTCTCAAAGTTATTCATGACACCTATCATTCCTGAAATTTTCATGCAAATCCTAGCAAAACTGTAGTGTCTGAGTCGGTAAAAAGCGCATGTTGTTCCATAGCCATATGTTGCCATAGTAATACATGCAGCGCATATTGTTCCATAGTAATACAGGAAAATTCAAACCGCTATAACTTCGCTAAATATGATGCAATCTTTATGAAACTTGCAGGGTTGATCAATCTTATAAATGAACATTCGTGTACTGAATTTCAATGAATTTAAGGGTACCGTTAAGATTTTATTAAAGAAAACATAAAATCGATAAATCATACTATTACTAATAAAGTTGAGTGAATTGCGACTTCTCACGTATTTGTTGTTGTTGTACTCATCAAGGCCTACATTCGTGATTTTTTTCAGATTTTTCGGATGGAAGGTGTCCAATCGCGAGGGAGGGGACACAAATTTTCCGTGTATTTCCCCTCCCTGTGCGCCCCTCGAAGCAAACTTTGCCAAACTAAGACCTGTTTTTAAAAGTTCTCATCAAGACCTTTCATTTGATACTCATATCGGCTACCTTCAATGAAATTTTTTTTTCGGGGGGTCACTCCCCTACATGAGGAGATCCCCCTTAAATACCTTATAAAACTTTGAAGAGATCACCACTTTACACCTATATACAAAATTTGATGCTTCTAGCTTAAGTAGTTTCCGAGAAAAACTGCTGTGACACACGGACAGACAGACAGACGGACAGACAGGACGCGATTTTAGAAGGGTTTTGTAAAATTATTTTACAAAACCCTAAAAAAAGAGAGTGCCACAAATATCAAATCAACAAAACAGTTTTTAGTATCTTTAGAAATTTCCTATTATGTATCAATTAAACTGTTCTCTTGGAATTCAGGATGATTTTCTCGTTAAAGCTAGCGGGCATGGAAGCCAGAGATGAGTGCAATCAAACAAAAAACCCCTTCCGTTACTTCTTCGAGAAGTTCATTACGGAGAGGAGAGCATACAAGTGTTAAAATAAGGGTGTTAAAAGTGGCTAAAGTGAACAACTCATCTCTACCCAAATTACGGAAAGGACGTGTAACTGTGTCTAATTTGATACCAATTTTTCCCTGAAAGGAAGCAGTTTTGGGTGAGGTGACTGGCTTCTCCCTCATGAAAAGCTACCACTGCCAATAACCTCGGCGCAGCTTTACTGCTGCTTTTTTAAGTTCACCTTAGTTTACTGCCTTTCTTTTCGTCCATGCGTTTACCTGCCCCTTCGCTCCTTTATCTACCCGTCAGGGAGTTCATAACAGAATGCCAATCTTAAAACGGAATTGCATCTAGGAAGAAATTTTTGATGCAGATGTAAAAAAATAAAAATATAACAAAGAGATATATGAAGATGAAAATTTGAGCAGGTTGAGGAATATACTCCAGCCTAAGCTTATGAAATTTTGACCATCATTCGCAAATAATCGCAAAAACCTGTTTAATATTAAGATCAGTGTATCCTTATAGTAAAGAAAATTACATAAATTTGCTCATATTCTATTCTATTTGTTGTAATACAATTTTATTGAAAATGTCAACAAAACCGCTTGCGCTTTACTTCATCAAAGAAAAGAAAAAGTGAATTTTTACGAGGTGTGACAATTAATAAACCTGCCACGTGGAAATCCCCTTCCCCTTCCCCGGTGTCCTTCCCCTCTCCATTGATATATTTACCATCGCTCCAGCTTGTTTAGTTTGCCTGCTGTGTCGTGTGGAGTAGACGTGTGTTGATGGTGCTCGTCACGAAAATGGAGAAACGAAATCAACGCGTTGCGCCAGATTGAGCGAAACAGCTTCGGAAACGTACGCTAAAATTATATGGTGATACTGCTCCTAGTCGTGCCCAGGTGTTTCGATGGCATAGAGTTCAAGGAGGGGCGTGAAAGCGTAGAAGACGAAGCGCGGAGCAGGAGACCAGTCGAGGTGCGGACTGACGCGAATGCGCAGTGTATGCGCGCCCTAATCCGTGAAGATCGGCGTTTAACAGTTCGAGTGTTGGCCTCGGAACTGGGTATGAGCCGCGAAACAGTCAGACAAATTTTAACCGACGTTTTAGGGATGAAAAAGTTGTGCGCGAAGATGGTTCCAAAGAACCTTTTTAAGGAGCAAAAGCAGCATCGAATGACCGTCGTAGAAGACTGTTTGGAACAAGTGGAAAATGATCCCACGCTGCTTGATCGAGTTATTACAGGCGATGAGAGTTGGTTTTTCCAATACGACCTGGAAGGAACACATTTTGAGTCGATTACGGATACCCAAGCAGCCGTGACGAGGGTACTCGTGGACATCCCAGTCGAAGCATTCCAGAAATGTTACGAAGCATGGAAAACGCGCTGGAATCGTTATATCGCTGCCCAAGAGGACTACTTTGAAGGGGGTGGTAGAGTTGTACAATAATTTTTAAATATACGGCTTTCATGGAATCAATCTCATTACTTAATTGTCACACCTCGTATGTTCTAACTTTATTCGAATAAATTCTAATCGAACCCCTTATCTTATCCTAATACTCGTATGTATGAGTATATTAACTCACGATATATCTAGCCTACAAGTAAAACCTTATCCCTAAGTCTTCAAAAACAACTAACACAAATAGACACCAACTACATTAAAAGTAGCAAAATAGAACTAGTCGAGTAGACAGAAGTACGCTCTTGTCAGAAGGGTTTCGTACTCAGTCATTGATATGCATATAGTGAAAACAAGCTGGGTCGGCAGACCTACGCCCCTGCCAAAGGGTTTTGTACTCAACTTACGATATGCAGTCACTACCAACAAATAAAGTCAAAGAGATGTGCAGGTTTGAGAGAAAATTCATTGTTTCCCTATTTTCAACGGTCACCATTTCGTTGCAATGTAACAAAAATCACTCACATTGTGAATTCCCAAAAATACTGATACTATTGATGTCTGGAAATTTTAGAAGATCAAATCAAAACTGCAGTGTCTAATACGATGGGTTGTCCAAAAAATATCAAAATCGTATATTATTGTTGTTGTGATCTTGCCTAAATATGATTCAATTTTCATCAAATTTAGAGTAATAAGTCCTTTTGTAAGACTAGAGGGCTCATAACGTTTTCGAGATAAATTGTTGTGAGACACGGACGTTCGTTTAGTAGGGATTTTAAAAATTATTTTACAAAACGAATCGAATCTGTTAAAGCGTCTATGACATTATCCTCTGAAAATAAATTGTTATCATTTATTCATATATTTGTATTTTGTACATTGTTATATATATATATATATATATATATATATATATATATATATATATATATATATATATATATATATATATATATATATATATATATATCTATATATATGTGGGAAACGAGCTGTGCTGGCAACCCGGAACGAGTGGCCTGCTAGACGACACAGACGAGATAACGGGTGATTGAACAACTGGTTAGCGAGCACAAAACACATAGCAGACGGATGTTGAAGAAGATTCGTATCGAAGACGTCGTGAGAGGCAGTTTAGCAGAGAGCCGTTCCCATCATTCTTCAATTCATATTGTTTTCATTTACAAGTCCGCATCACTATATTAAATAAATATCTTTTATCGAATCAACATCATCGTTATTATTACAATCCCACAGTTTTGGGGGCTCAACCGGGATTGGATAATTGAGTGATCGGATACTTGATTAATCGGATTCATCAAACTGGGATTTTTATATAGTGCTTTGATATTCAGTGTAAATTCAGTGACAATAGAAATTGAAAAGTGCAGTGAACATGTCGAGTAGGAAGTTAACACTTGGTGACTTAGTGTGGGATAGTTTGACCCACCAGCGAACGAAAGCGTCTAGTATAGCTGTGCTGCATAAAGTCGTTTTCGAGAGAGATGACGGTAGAAAAAATCGTAGACAATTACGCGAGTTCGGTGGGTTTGAATATAAAGGCGAAGACAGTGAAGAATTTGAAAACAAAAGAAAGTACATTTGTGATAATTTCGACAAAGTACAGTTAGAAACAGTAAGTGAAATTTTATCGATAAATGTGAAACAGAAAACAAAAGAACAGTTAGCCGTCCAGTTGTGTCGATGTTTGAACGATCTCGAGGTCTTGGAAATGGAAATCGATGAAGGGCGCGAAATCGAGGACCGAAATGTGCAAGCAAGTAGTGAAAGCGACGACAACACCAGCAAACGATCGCAAGGAGTAAGGGAGGAGCAGAGGAGTCGAGCTGATGCCGAACATGAGGAACTGTTGTTGCTGCGAAAACTAATGAGCATTAAACAACTGCGCATAAACGACGAATCGGAGTCCGATGACGAATTGAGCGATCCTCGTCATTCGAGAACAAGCGCGAACAAAAAACGTTGCTTGAAAAAGTACCATAAAATGGCGAATGTAAGCGAGAACGACGAAAATGAAAAATCAAATGGCGCGTGGGCTGATGGTGACCGTAGGACGGGCACTATGACAAAGTGCAGTTTTTCGTTTCGAGACGTTGAAGATACAATTCGTACATTTGATGGTAGTGGACACTACCTTATTGAGAATTGGATTGCAGATTTCGAAGAAATCGCTGACATGTTTGTTTGGAACGAGCTTGAAAAATTTGTGTTTGCTAAAAAATCGCTTCGTGGCGATGCCAAAACATTAGTACAAGCTGAAAGAGGAGTGCGGTCCTGGATTGAATTACGAAGATTGCTGCAAAAGGAGTTTTCGATGAAAATTAGTGGTGCCAAACTACATCGGGTGTTGAGAGAACGAAAGAAGGAGAATTCCGAGTCGATGATGGAATATGTGTTAGCAATGCAGGAGATGGCCGCTCGTGGTAATATAGATGAAGCGTCGCTGATCGAGTACATAGTCGAAGGAATACGAGACACCGAAATTAACAAAATGATGCTGTATGGAGCTGAAGACATAAAGCAGTTGAAGAAAAAGCTGAAGATTTACGAGGACATAAAAGAGAAGGCAATAGCCGTAGCCGATAGCCGATCCAGAGTTGTAGCTGAGAGCCGATCAAGAGTTGTAGCTGAGAGCCGATCAAGAGCCGATACCATTGGGCTGAATAGCACAAAGCTGAACAGTGGAGCTGGTTTTGCAGTAAATAAAAAATATTGTTTTAATTGTGGGTCTGCTGATCACATAAGAGCTGCGTGCACTTTCCCTACAAAGTGCTTCAAGTGTCGTGAGTCTGGACACATGTCCAAGGAGTGTCCGTTAAGCCAAACCCCTAAAGTGTTGAACGTTGCTGAAGTTAAGTCCATTGATAATTCGCCGATGTTGAAAAATGTGTCAATTGGAGGAGTTTCAGTAAGAGGACTTATTGACACGGGCAGTGATGTGAATCTAATCAAGGAAACTGTGCTGCATACATTACCGAATATTCAAATTCAATCAGCTGTTCGTTCATTTCTTGGATTCGGAGGAGTTTCCGTTGCTGCGGAAGGAAAGTTTCTGGCCGATGCCGTGGTAGATGAAATTAAAATGTCATTATGGTTTTACGTCGTGCCAGATGGGGCCATGAGTGTTGATTGCGTGCTGGGCCGTGGAATTGCTGCCGTTGCTGATATAATCATTAAGAGGGACAGTGTTGAATTGAAAAACTGTTGTGCTGAAGACGAAGCTGTTATTATGTCCATTGCAACATTAGAAGACGATGGTTTGCCGCTAGAAGTAGTACCGTCTAAATATCAAAACGAGGTGCAAGAATTAATCGAATCATACAAGCCGCAGGTCGTAGTGGAACCACCGTTTAAGATGCATATCGAGTTGAAAGAAAAAATGCCAGTCGTGCATCGGGCTAGTCGACTAGATTTTGTTGAGCAAGAGGCACTCAGGTCGCAGATTTCTCAATGGCTGATGGATGGAGTTATTCGACGATCAACGTCGCCATATGCTAGTAGAGTAGTCATCGTAAGAAAGAAAGATGGTACGCCGCGAGTTTGCGTCGACTACAGAGATCTGAATAAGAAGGTCATTAGAGAAATTTTCCCGACTCCATTGATAGAGGACGTCATCGACAAGCTGCAAGGCGCACGCGTGTTTACAACAATAGACCTAGAAAACGGATTCTTTCATGTAGCAGTCGATGAATCGAGTATTGGATATACGGGATTTATCACCAACGAGGGGCATTTTGAGTTCATGTACGCGCCGTTCGGATTTTGTAACTCGCCAGCTGTGTTTTTGCGTTTCATTAACTTTATTTTCAACCCGCTGATTCACGAGGGGATCGTGTTAACATATATGGATGACGTGATAGTGCTGGCCAAGGATGAAAGAGAGGGCGTACAGCGCTTGAAGTACGTATTGGAAGTGTGCATGAAGCACGGGCTTCGGATTAAATGGAAAAAGTGTCGATTCTTGCAGCGGCAGATTGACTTTTTGGGACACCGTATAGCAGACGGAACCGTCAAGCCAAGCGAGCAGGTTGTCCGCGCTGTAACAAAATTTCCATTGCCACAAAATATTAAAGCTGTACAGTCCTTCCTGGGATTAACCGGGTACCTGAGAAAATTCATATTAAATTATGCAATGATTGCTCGTCCATTGTCAAACCTTTTAAGGAAAGAAGTGCAATTTCGCATGGATTCATCGCAAATAGATGCAGTAACAAAGTTGAAAGCTGCTATTACTAGTTGCCCAGTGTTACAAATTTATCGACGAGGAGCAGAAACAGAGCTGCATACGGACGCTTCAGCTAGAGGATTTGGAGCTGTGTTGTTCCAGCGAAGCGAAGATCAACAGTTGCACCCTGTTTACTATTATAGCAGCAAAACCACTAGTGCTGACGAGAGTGCTCATAGTTACTATTTGGAAGTTAAGGCCGTCTATTTGGCTTTCAGGAAACTTAGACACTATCTGTTGGGAATCCATTTTAAGCTGGTCACTGATTGCAGTGCTTTTAGACAGACAATAGAAAAGAAGGAGTTGCCACTAGCAGCCTCGAGATGGGTAATGTTTATTCAAGATTTTGACTTTGAAGTGGAGCATCGAGCTGGAAGTCGCCTCCCGCACGCTGATGCATTAAGCCGATTTCCCACGATGATATATTTGATGCGAGACGAATTTATAGTCAGGTTAGAGCGAGCGCAAGCGAAGGATCCGCATATCGAAGCTATTAGAAAAGTGCTGGAATCCAATCCTAATTACGATGGCTATGTGTTAAAAGGATCGTTGCTGTTCAAAGGAGTTGCCGGAAGAGAGCTGTTATGTATACCAAGAGCGATGGAATCAGAAGTCATTCGAACTGTGCACGAACGGAGTCATTTTGGCGTACGAAAGACGATATTCCAAATTGAGAACGAATACTACATCTTGAGTTTGAAGAAGAAGGTGGAGAGTTGCATTCAAAACTGTGTGCGGTGCATCCTAGCAAGTCGCAAAGCCGGAAAGCAAGAGGGGTTGCTGCATTGTCTAGAAAAGGGTGATCAACCATTGGACACTCTTCACGTGGATCACTTGGGGCCGATGGATGCCACCAGTAAGTCATACCGCTATATTTTTGTTGTTGTGGATGCTTTCTCGAAATACACTTGGCTGTTTCCGACGAAAACGTTGTCTACCGATGAAGTCTTGAGGAAGTTCGCCGAGATCCAGAGAAGCTTTGGAAACCCGAGACGGTTAATCAGTGATCATGGAGCTGCCTTTACGTCCGCAGCTTTTAAGGAGTTCTGTGACCGGGAAAACATACATCATGTGATAACAACTACAGGAGTGCCGCGTGGAAATGGGCAGGTTGAACGAGTCAACGCCAATATAGTGCAAGCTTTGAAGAAGCTGGCTATCGAGCATCCTGAGAAATGGTTCAAGTATGTGGACCGTTTGCAATTCGCGCTGAATACGAGTTTCCATAGAGCTACAAAAACTACGCCGTTCGAGCTACTCTTTGGGGTACGAGGCAGGGGTGCAGAGCATACTGAAATTCGACAGATGATAGAGGAACTACACGTGCAACATTTTAATGCCGAGAGAGACCAGAGACGAATCGAAGCCAGAGAACACACCCAGAAAATTCAAGAGGAGAACCGCCAGCAATACAATAAGAGACGTAAGCCGGAAAACATCTATAAGGTGGGAGACCTTGTCGCTATCAAAAGAACGCAGTTTGTTGTTGGAAGAAAGCTAGCCAGTGAGTTTTTGGGTCCGTACGAGGTTACGAAGGTGAAAAGAAATGGGCGATACGATGTTGTCAAAGCCAGTGCCAGTGCCGAGGGTCCGAAGATAACTAGTACAAGTGCTGACCACATGAAACCGTGGCGCCGTTATGCCGACTATGAAGACGAAGGTTCTTCATCCGAGACGGATGAAGTTCAGGATGGCCGAATGTGGGAAACGAGCTGTGCTGGCAACCCGGAACGAGTGGCCTGCTAGACGACACAGACGAGATAACGGGTGATTGAACAACTGGTTAGCGAGCACAAAACACATAGCAGACGGATGTTGAAGAAGATTCGTATCGAAGACGTCGTGAGAGGCAGTTTAGCAGAGAGCCGTTCCCATCATTCTTCAATTCATATTGTTTTCATTTACAAGTCCGCATCACTATATTAAATAAATATCTTTTATCGAATCAACATCATCGTTATTATTACAATCCCACATATATATATATATATATATATATATATATATATATATATATATATCTATATATATATATATATATATATATATATATATATATATCTATATATATATATATATATATATATATATATATATATATATATATATATAACGGCAACTGCATGTTTCATGTGTGGCTTACATTATTATTGTATATACTATTTTCAAGATTGGCCTTAGGATATCTTTAGTCATAATATTTAGATACGAAAACCAGGACGAAGAGAGAACGTTATGAAATTCTCCGAATAGCAGTGAATAGAATCATTATAATAGGGGTAACGGTTAATTCATGCGGTTTTCTAACAGATGGCGTAACTTGATTTTTATTTCAGTGATTCACCTTTCCAAATATGTGCTGGAAAGCTATTGTCATATAGTTTCAGAATCATTATGTGTCATTTAGCTGAAGCGTAACCAAAAAAACTTTTTTTAAATCTGAAAATGTCGAATTTTGTGCCGAATAAAGTGTTTTTGCGGGGAGTACTTCTTCATTGAAGAAAAAGGCTGCCGAAAGTCATCGTATTTTGGTGGAAGTGTATGGTGTGCATGCTCTAGCTGAGCGTACGTGCCAGAAGTGGTTTGCACGGTTTAAAAGAGGCAATTTTGACTTGGAGGACGATGAATGGCCCGGGACAGCCAAAAAAGTTTGAAGATCACGAATTGGAGACATTGCTCGACCAAGATTCATCCCAAACGCAAGAAGAACTTGCAAAATCACTTGACGTCACTCAACAAACTATTTCCGATCGTCTAAAAGCAATTTTTCACAATCAAGTTTCAATTTTCGAATAAAAATCGGACGAATTAACCGGTACCCCTATTAATTAAGGTAAGGAGCTACAATGACGACCAATTGAGAAGCAGCGATGTAAGTTTAGCGAACAGTAACACAAAAGAAGCATTCAAAGTAGTGAAAAACCCAAAACGAGGTTGTCAGCACAAACACCATACACCATACCGTGATGAAATTGGCAACATTATCACTGATGAAAACAAGATTAAAGAAAGATGGGAATCACATTTCAAGAACCTTCAAAATCCTCCGCACAGCTCCAGAAGATCGGAACCTATATATTCTAGAAGAAGTTCCATTAGCCCTACTAACTCTGTATCGAATCATTTCCAAACGCACAACTGGACTAACGGTGTTGTCATATTCAATCTTCAATCAATTGTCATCCTTTGATAACCAATATCATGCGATAGTTGTAAATACTTCTATCAGGATTGCGCTTGAGACGATAGAGCTACTTTTTATTTATGGTCTTCCTTCCAGGAAAGAGCTCAGTCAGTTCTCATGCACCTTTTGCTCGATTTGATTTCCGAGTCCATGGCACTTTTTTTTCATCATTATTCTCGCTTTGAATAACTTCATTGAAGATTTTTGGTTCATATTCCATAAGGAAGGCTTCTGAAAAGTTGCCTATTAGTCAAACAGGAGATTTTCCCCGATTTAACTGCCTCGTTGTCTTAGGTAGTCCTTCAGCCTCACGTTTTGACTACCAATCGTCACTAGAATTGCTTCAAAGTTTTTTGAATCCATCTAAGAGTTACATCTACTCACAATGACAGCTTTTCCCTTATTTATATAATCCTTTTAAATTTATACGATGCCCTCATCACAGTTCCCTACCTTCTCGTGATAGATGAGATCGCATCAACTGACAATATCTCCCTTTTCAGGTAAGTTGGTTCGATAGTGCTCATTCCAACTAAAGCCAAACAAATAGCTAGCCGGTACCTTCGCATGCATTTTGCGTCTCTTTTGCGTAAGAACCCGAGCATATTACTCTGAACTCAGAATGCGAAGATGTTCGATCATCGGTTTCTGACCAAAACATAGCTTGTATGGCATCTTGTTCGCAATCGATGATTTTCTATTTGGGTCAAGCACGTAGCGTGCTATTTTTACAAGTTCCACTGAGGCGGCATCGGAAAGTTTGCCGTCAGCATACCTGCATGTTCGAGCCATTTCTATGAATGATTTGTTCTCCCTTTCCACTGCTCTATTCTGCTACCATCTATAAGGGGCGGTCTATCTCTGGTTTATGCCATACTCCTTCAGGATGGCACGCACGTTCGCCTCCGTCACTGAGGAACTCCTTAACGGTGTGACTTAGCGTATGAGCTTTGATCCATAACAGCAGACTTTTTGCATGCTACAAAGCAGTAACGGTACCTGGAGTTCTGGTCCTTGGCTACAATCAAGTTGCAACGACTCCTGAAAGATGGATCGGACAACTCGCTAGGCGCCGAAGTTTATGCTTGGATTCCGAACGGCAAACAATGTGATTTATCGAACTGATATGGTACGCAGATTTTGTGTCAGCTGGCACCTTAATTAATAATAATAATAACAATATATCGCACAGCAGTCCAAATCTAAACCTTGGCGTTGAGATTTCTTGTTAAAGTATCTCATTCCATGAACGTAACGGAATTCGAGGTTACTCGTATACGGTCAATATCATGCTCAACCATGTGATTACTACCTAACTTAACAATTAGTACCCATCACAACTGGGTGGCCTGATAGTCCGACAGCAGCATCAAAAGCTCAAACTCGATGTCGCGTACGAGTTTTAAACTTGCAAGCTGCTGCCCAAGTGGAGTGTGCCCTAACCCACAGCTCCACATGCACTACGGGCATCTTAATTCCCCATTCAAAATCAAGCTTCAATTTAGCGTAACGCTTGTCTATGTCAATCTAACATTGATGGTAGAGCTGAAGAGTTTGTTTAGCTTAGTTTAGGGTTATGCTGGATTGGATAGCACGTACTAGGTACGAAGGCTTCTCATTAGCTGTTCATTTAGCACACTGACGAATCCAGTAATGTTTCATTTTACAATACTTAAACTTATTAGTGTGCTCCGGTTTCTTCTTCTTTTGGCCGCTACTCTTTGTAGCAATGACACCACCTGGCTTCGACGATGGTACTACATTACGTTCATGCAGAATTAGTATTGACGAGATTTCTTCGACCCTCTAAGTTTCGTTTGCTTTCAACAGTGAGTAAGTAACTTGACTTGAACGACTCAAAACGCTTAAGCAAGATGAACAAAAGTTTTGAAACGAAGTAGCTCGAATAAGTCATCGCCAGTTTCTATGCTACGCGGTTTAAGCCAGTAGCAAAATCACGATACTGATTTTTCACTCGTGACAACATAGATAGGGCATTTCCGGCTTCATCCCATTCCATGTTGAAAAAATCAAGAAACTGACGAAACAATTGATATTCTGCTTTGTAATTAAACTGTTCAACCGAAATACCCCATGCTTCCATGGCAGATAATCTACCCGAAGTACGTTGGTGTAGATCATCACTTACGCACTTCGAAATGACGACTTTTGCTTGAGCTAACACTTTGTTGAAAGCCTCGAGTTTAGTCATTTACCATTTAGTTGAAATTCGTATAGTTCAGGTTTCCCAATTGTTCCCTCAACGATCCCTAAGGCAAGGTACAACTCCAGCGCATCCAGAACTCGATCTTTGCAAGTCGGCCAATCTTTCGCTCCTTTCAGTTGTATGATATGCATCCTACTTTAGAGCTGAACGAACTCAATCAAATGGTATTATGAACAACCATAAGAAAATAATTCAAACACTCAAAAAGATCGCGTGAATTGGTTGGATTTCATGAACAAGAGACAGCGTAGTTAAACAAAGTGGGCCCAGAGTCTCTTTATATTTTTGTTTTCGGGGTTTGCATTTGTAATTCGGTAACTAAAAATGCATTAAATGCGCAAAAAAAAGGGGTTCAAAAACGAAAAATGTCAACGCTTAATATAAGCTCTATACTAGTTATATCAGTACTGCCAACTTGATAACATAGACCTAGCGACTATGAAATAACCACAGGTCCCAGACTTTCAACATGATGTTGTCACTCAAAATCATGAAATAAAGGACTTAAAAAAGAAAAACGACCGAAACCCACTAGAAAAGTTGAAATACTATAGAATTTATAGAATCGGAGCCAAAGTAGTTTCCACTGAAGCTCCGATTCCAAAAATTTTATTACACATTTTTAAGTGCGTTTTGAAGTCGGTTTTCTTGTTGTTTTCTAAAAATTTGTTCTTATTTTATGAAAGAAAGTTTCAGGAACTTCATCCTGTCAAACAGGGACATTTGATATGGGTACTACTGCATTCTTTGTTTAATTGCATGCAAAGATAAATGCGTTCTTAGGTATTCTTTCGTAGATGGCATTCTTTTATAGCATACAGTAAAGAGTAGAAAAAAATTGCAACATATTTTATTGGTATTAATATTCGGGGTTATTAACTGACGTCATTTCCTAAAATTATGGAAGGAAGGCTGCTACTTAGCCTTAAGGATATAATTTTAATGTCAAGTGTTTTATTTGTAAGGTAGGCTTAAATTTTTCTCTAATGAAGGTTGGCTATAGGAAGACATGACAAATTAAGACATAAGGTTAAGAATTGTTTGAAAATTAAGTTGTTTAGCCAAACCAAAGCGCGACTTAAACAAGTTTAACAGAAGTAAATTAGCTCAAAACTATAGTTCCTTGTGGTCAATTCCAATCCGAAATCAAATTATTTGGGTGAAAATTTAATTATTCGAGGCTATTATCAAACAGCTTGAATTTTGAAAATGTTCCATCTTCTGGTCAACTTCAGCTTATTTGAACAGTGTATAACATATCTATACTCCAAATTCAGAGTGTCGCCATGGAAGTAAATTCATTGTCGTTGAATAAAACACAGGAAACCTAACGAACTATCATTTTGCGTCGGGCTGTATGAATGCAAGATGTACACATAAAGATGCTCATCAATTAAAAATTATAACTTGTCGTCACGCCGGCACCACATTACGTCTTACACGTTTTCTTTCCAATGGAAACCACGGCATGGTTCTGTGTACCTGTGGAATAGCAACTTGATTACCTAGTTTGTCGCTACGAACGTTAATATATTATTTCACTTGTCGCAAGTACGGAGATATGGTCAAGGTCAGGGGAAAAAGACACGATGACAAAGTCGGCATTACCTACATATGTATGTATTTATCAACCGACTTCGCGTACTACAAAGAAATGACTAATAGGCATGCATGATCGATGGAGTAAATGTATTTCGGAAAGGTGAAATTTGGCTTTATGTTGCGAGCATTTGTAAAGATCGAAATGAACCATCAGCGTAAAAATTGGAACCCTCAGAAAAAGCCAAGACTCGCAGTCACAGTAAGGAATTCCCGCAAAACAGGTTTCTGTGCTTTCTGCATAGGTGCAAATTGCGTATATCGTTTATTGATGAATTCACGTACGAAAGCTTCGTTATTTTTGGCTGCATGTGAATTGTTACACGAGTGAACAAACAGTTGAAGTGTATTGGGAAAGTCTGTCGTTGAAGCTGGAGGACTAAGATTTTATTAAGAAGGGAAAACTACAATTGACGTAGGTAATGCATTATTACGAATAGACCCTGGAGGCATTCGTCCTCGGAGGGTTTGGTCCCACGATTTACCTCACCACTTTAAGATGAATGAGATGTTAATCTTACCTAAAATAATCTTTGAAAGACGTATCCGGGAACAAACGTTTTTCAGAATGATTTCAAAACGTTCTAAATTATGCATCTTATGCATCGCTGAGTGATTTTTTTTTAATTTGATCTTTATTTGCGCATTTCTTTATCTATAGTATAGCAATATCCTTGAACAGATATGTTTTTATACGCGGAAACAGAAGTTTTCGTTAATGAATTTTTTTAGTCTTTATGCAAGGAATGGAGCACCAGACACTTTGTGGCATTTTTAAGCTCAGTTTAGATCTCCTTTCTTTGGAAATCGGTTTGCTTGACGGATAGACCTTCTCGCAGATATTAAACTACGAGTAATTCTTTCATGACCAAATTTAATAACGGAAAGTAATGCCCAAAAATAATGGAATTAGTCCTTGAACTTGCTATTCCCTACAATATATTATCAGAAAATGATGGATTTACTCGAAATAATTTTGAAAAATTATTCGCTGCTCAGATTACGTCAAATGCATTAACATTTATGTCGCAAACATTAATCACAGGCGGCTGTTTAATGTGCACTTAGGCTGGTGCATTTATTGACCATCTGTTCCATTCAGTCATGTGCAATTAATCGGACATAATACTAAGATACGACGACATTTCGCGCATTTTTCAGCTTGAGTTTGTTTACAACAGTTGTTTATATTTTCGCAAAAACTTGATTAAATATTTAGTCATAATTTTTGCCAATATGTTAACTAGCTTTCCGCTTTGTTTAATGATCATCTCTCCAACAAATATGATTATTATGGAAATTTAAAGAGCCCCAGAATAGCCCATTGTACTCTACATAATCTTTAAACCTATTCTGGGTAAATGTTCGACCTACATAATTGCCATATCAAAACGACGAAAGAAATTAGGTTGATCTCCTTCGTCATGTCCGTCCGCTGTGGTTGTTTGATTGTTTCGCTAAATTTTTCTAAATCATTTTTTGTGCACATACCTTAAAGCAACAATCAGAAACTTATGAGTTGATCCAGATTATTTCAAGGAATAAATATTTGACGTCACTAATAAAAATTTGAGGTCAGTTATCTTCTCGAATCACAAAATTTATATCTCTTATATTCACTGAACATTAATTTCTTATCAGTTCATTCTTTTCGCCACGTTATTTTTGGTAATTAAAGTAGAAAAAACACTTCCAATTTTCCGATCGATGTTATTGGAGCACTTTTTATCGATTCACTCGTAACAATTAACTTCCATTATCCGAAGACATACACTCGTTTTCTTGCGATCTGATAGTAAACACGGTTCGCAGTTTACTGTGAAGCTTCGCTTAAAGTTTGCTTAGACACGCTTACTTTCCCAGCTAACAGGTGAAAAATTCGCGAGCAGGCTAGTTAATCCATGGAGTTCTAGTGGCAAAGCGATCAGTGTGGCGAAGCTAGAAGTAGTTCCTTATGAGGCGTGCTTACTGGATGCCCTTCACTGACTCGATGACAAGAAACAGGCGGCAAAATTGCAGACAACAAAGCATTCTGAGACTTTAGTACACGTTAATCATTTTAAATTCGCAGATAGATTCTTTGGAGTTGTGATAGAACCTAATGGAATTGGGATTTATTTTCCACCCATTTTATTTTATGTTAACGGATCATTTTCTAAAATCAGTTTATTTAAAAAACTTCCGCTGAATCAATTTTTAAATTCAGTGTACGGGGTCTCGAAGGTATTTGAGCTATTTATCTTTCCCGAAACTCACTAGAAGATCCGATTAAAATCGTAGCGTCTGCTTTTATCCACAGCTGATATACCAGGAAACATGCGTTGTTTTGTTATCTATGTAATATATGAAGTTAGAACAACGTTTCATTAAACTAGTTGTATATGAAATTTCATTTCGAGTTATTATACTTGTATATTATATTACATGTATAATATATTTATTATCAAATTTGGACGAATTTTGACTTTTTAGGTTTTGTAATTTTACAAAAAGAGAGCTACCATCATGATTTCTTTAGATTTTTCAGATCACAGGTGCCCAAAGGGCACGGGGGGCACAAATTTTTCGAATATTTCCCCTCGCCCTATTCCCTTCGATGCTTGTGGCACTGTTACAAGACCTCTGAAGAGTCAACTCTATATATGGGGAGGCCTCTCTTACGAACGTTTGAACATTTTTTCGATACCCAAACTTTCAAGAGATTATCACTTCTAATATTCCTACCAAGTTTAGTATCTGTTGCTTGTATAGTGTTCAATTGGATTTTGTTACATAGCACAAAACACTTAAGAAACATTTAAGTTTGCCATTTAAATTAAGAATATACACGGATAAATTGAGATTATCACAACAACTAAGAGATGGCTTCAATCCACACACAAGTCTTTGTAAAAGTGTACAAGGAGCAACCATAGGCAACACAACCGAAATTGAAAACAGATAGCTGCAATATTTCCAGAATCGATTCATAGCGTCCCCAACACCAGTGGTTATTGGAAATATTTCAGAAGCAGGGTAAGAGGTCCCAGTCTCACTACCAAAGTCCAAGTCAAAAGCGCTTTATTTAATACTAATCGTTATCAATTTTAAAAGAATATAAAGCAAAATCCAAACAATAACAATAAAAAACTTAATGGCCCAAATGGCTCTCTAAATTTGTACGTTATCATTAAACACATTAAAAAAAAAACTATAGCAAATTCAAATCAATGAAGATTATTACATATTTTTAAAATTCAATTGGAAAAAGGAGAAAAAACCAACCAACACTATTCTAAAATTATTTATCATCTGAACACTACAGTGAACTTTGATCCTACACCTAATATGTTTTAACTTAATTCTAATAAATGCAATCAAAAACTTTATCTTATACTTAAAAAATCTATAACAATGTTCCTAACCTAAGCGTTTAACCTTATCTCTAACTAATATAATAAACATAATATAAACCTAACCTATACCTTATTTCGAACACAAATAAACAATGACACTAAATGTAGCAATAATGAGCTGAAACTCAAAAACTAAATAACGAAAAACACCAAAACTGAAAATAAACACGAATAATTTAGACATTGTCATTCAGCCACCAATACCTAGATTGCCCCGTCTCAACTCGATCAGCTTCAACGAATCTAGTAAATGAGTATCTCCATTGGAACCGTTGGTCTCGTGAGATGAAGTACTGGCAGCAATACGAGACCTCAGAAAAAATAAGGATACTGGAATAGATGGAATACCAGCAGAACTGCTCCTGAGCGGGGGGTCTGCATCTAAATAACCTTTTGCATTGGCTAATATGTAGAATATGGTCAGAGGAGCCATTATCAGAGGACTGGCAAAATAGTATAATATATCCTGAACACAAAAGGGGGACAAATTACGGGGTGAAAATTATAGAGGCATTGCTCTGCTGTGCACGTCTTATAAAGTGCTCTCCAAAATCATAGAAAGTAAATTTATGACGTACTATGAAAGTTTTATAAGAGAGTATCAGGGAGGCTTTTGAAGTGGATGTCTACAATAGACTAAATATTCTCAGTAAAGCGGGTGCTCAAAAATTGCTGGGAATATAACATAGATGTTCACCGACTATTTTTAAGACTTCAAACAAACATACGATAGTATCAACTGAAATGCGCTGTACAAAAAATGCTTGATTTTGGCGTCCCAAAAAAACAATTTCACATGCTCAAGGATGCTAAATACAGGATCTCAGGTCAAGGCAAACAGTGAACTAATGGACAGCTTCATAACGGAATCAGGCTTAAAACAAGGGGATGGACTTGCCCCAATGCTCTTTAATATTGCTGTGGAACACATCATCACGAATACATCGGCTGAAAACCCGGGGTCACTAGTTTTCCAATCCAAGCAATGGGTGCCATATGCTGTGACGTCATCATATTATGGCACGTTCAATCTCAGATGCCAAAGGAGCATTTTTGAGCCTAAAATCTGAGTAAACGAATTGGCCTACGAGTTAATGAAACGAAAACTAAATTCACGAGTCAAACGAGAAGGCAAACTCCAGTTCGACAAAACCTGACCGTAGGCGACTACAAACTTGAGACTGGGGATAATTTTGTATATCTTGGAGCCAACCTGAATAGCAGAGGCGACGAAAAGGACGAGCTTGAACGCCACATAAGCGCCGCAAATAAAGCCTATTACTCCGTACTTCCCATTCTATGGTCCAGAGTTGTGCACAAGAAAAATAAGCTGCACATTTATAAAACACTAGTCAATTCTGTGCTGTTATATGGAAGTGAAACATGGAGCCTGTTGCGAATTCCGATGTACCGGCATTCTCCCATTCGCAACTTTAAATTGCCGCCGTAACATCTCAACTTTCCTTTGGGCACTTATACCTATTCCTCTGTATTTTTATTTATTTTCATCAATATTTTGACAATTTCCCTATAATTTTTATTTCTCCATCATCACTATCCTACCCGTTTAACTTATTTTCAATTACAAAAAAATAGTAATATAATAATAATTTGAATTTTCCCACGAACAACACTCCATTCATTAATTTCCATTAACAAAATTTCATTCCATACATTTTCCCTAATAAAACCTAATTCCTTCCTTCATGCTAACTAATTTTATTCATTAGCTCCCACTAACAAATTTTATTTTTCATACTAACAAAAAATTCATTCACGTTTCTCTACAAACAAATTTCATTTTCATGCCCTTCAAGAAAAATGCATAGTTGAAGTTGCTAATTCGATAAATGGGAAATTGACAGAAGGTGGCTCCGTTGGAAGCGGCGTGGATTCTCGACCGGGGGGCCACTGAGACCCTGGATTCAAGTTCCCCGAGCGCGGGAAAGCACTCTTTTTTTTGAGTACCGGCAAAAGCAATTGTTTCCGTCTATATATATATATATATATATATATATATATATATATATATATATATATATATATATATATATATATATATATATATATATATATATATATATTTATATATATATATATACAAGTATATATATATATATGACACTTTGCATCTAATCGAACTCTTCCATGGTTATGCAAATTGCCGTATGTGCAAAATGGAAATTTTTGCGTTTGTCGGTACGAAAAAAGATGTGTGGGTAGCGGAATTGATGTGTAGTGAACTTCGATAACGTTACCCAGATGCGGCAGGGGAGTTCAAGTCGAGCATTCGATCCTTTCGGACGTGTTCATTTGAGGTGTGAGAAATTCAAATCGTGAAAAGATACGAGTGAAAAATCGATCTGGTTCTTCGAGGATCAGTAGAAGGATCCGAAACAATTCATGTGAAAATGTGCGTTCGAAGTGAGAATTTTTCACACCTAGGTGTGAAGGAAATATATCCTTTGAAGATGTGCCGCTTAGTGGTTGTATAATCTAGGAATAATGCGTGTTCGTGAGTTATTTAGAAAGTGTAAAAGGAAAACTTAATTGTTCATTTGAAAGTGCTAATGGATGGAAAATATGAAAAGTAAATTAATCGAAATAGACGATTTTTCGGATGAAGTGTGGGAAACTTGAAGTGAAAACCCTTGTGAAAGTGGAAAAAGAAAGTGTTATAAGTGAAAAAATGGCCAATGGTCGTGTTAGTAAGAAAGCGGTACGCCGCAAACTTAAGCCCCAACCAAACCTAGTGGAACGAAATGCTACCGCGCAAAAGAACTTATTGATGGAAGAAAATAAAAAACTTCGAAATGAGCTCGAGAAATTGAAGATGTTATTAACCAAACATCAACAAAGTGAGAAAATTGCCCCTATAAGTGACACATATGTTGATATTTGTGAAAGTGAACCTCTAACAACAGTGGATAATGCAACTGTTTCAACTGCTAGTGGAAGTGCAGAATATGAGCTCGGAGATATGGACTTAGATCCAACGCCAACAGAGTGGGTGCAAGTGATGAAAAGGAAAAACAAGAAGAATAAAAATGTTAATGATAGTGCCAAGAACACCAGTGATTTAAAAATAGAAAAGGAAAGTTCGGAAAAAAATACTCCAAGTGAAAGTGTCAATAGTGTCCAAAAAATGAAGTTGCCGCCAAAAAATGAAGTTGCCGCCAATAAATACTTTTGAGCAAGACTCGAGTGACCTCGTCAAATTGATTAAAAACTCCTGTGAAGTGAATGACTTTACAATTAAAAAGTCAACAAAACGAAAACCCAAATTAAAGTGACAAAAGCAAGTGACTTTATTAAAGTGAAGGAAGCCTTGAGGCAGGCAGAGGCCCCATTTTATACATATACTCCAAGGGAAGAAAAACTGCAGACATTTCTGCTTAAAGGACTAAGTGACACAGAAGATGTGAAGATGATCCAAGAGGAGCTTGAACATCAACAGAACGACATAAAGTTTGTTCAAGTAAAACGATTCGAAACACGACGCTCAATGGCACTCAAGAAGATGTTACCAATATACATGGTGCAGATATCGAGGGACAGTATAGCCAGTAATCTTCGCAATATTCGCTACATAAACCACCAAGTAGTGTGGTTTGAAAAATTAAGGAAGACAGACATTCAGCAGTGTTTTCGGTGCCAGCGATATGGACATTCTGCGGTAAAATGCAATATGGAATTCCGTTGTGTCAAGTGCAACGAGCATCATGCAGTGTTCAGAAGGAGGGTGGCAAAAACAGAATCTACTGCGTGAACTGCCGACAATTTGGACATCCAGCGTCTTTCAAAGGCTGTCCAATTTACGAAGCGATGCGAACAGATGGGCTAGCGGCGACTAGAAGGACGATGCCGAATCAGAAGCAAATGCATGCACAATTGCCCCAGAAGAGCCAAATGCAGCCAATGACCACGACACCTCAACAATATGTGAGCTATGCAGCAGCCAGCAGAAGTATTCCGGAGAGTTGCGACAAAAACATTGGTATGGAAGGACTGGAAAACAAGTTAAGTAAATTATTTAAAAATTTGTATAATAGATTAGATAAAATAGAAAAAAATTTGAGCGATCATAGCAGGAAAATCAACCATATATTTGAAACAACTCACCCCATTTATGGTTGACCAACCACATAGTTGTATTAGAATAAATAATCTATCAATTATTGCCTTAAATGTTAATTCAATTGCACACATCTACAGACGTGCAAATCTACTGAATTTTGTAGTTAGAAACAAACCTGATATAGTGCTGCTTTCGGAAACAAAGCTCAATAGCAGGCATAATGTACAATTTCAAGATTTCGTCTTCATCAGAACTGATAGAAAAAATGCTATTAATGGAGGAGGAACAGGCATCCTCATTCGAAATACATACAAACATCAGGCTGTGATCAGACCGGAATTCAGTAGATTTGAATGTCTTGAGGTGACGTGCATACGGTTAAAATTGCAAGGTGATAAATATTTGTACATTATCTCAGCGTATGCAGCCAAAAGAAATACTGAAAAATTCAAGTCAGAGTTTCCTTCATTATTCGAGATACTTGAACTCCACAATTTGAATAATTATTTCATTCTTGCTGGTGATTTCAATGCAAAGCATAGAGAATGGTTGAATGCCTATAATAACCCTAGAGGGGTATTTCTCAAAAGATGGCTCGAAGAAAACTCTATCGAATTTAAATGCGAATTATATGGCCCAAGCGAGGCAACATTGCCCCGCGCAAGATCTTATCTGGATGTGTGCATATTAGATGTGCGTTTCAATCTTACTCAACTAACAGAAAACAAACTTTAGACCTTGGACTACGACAGTGACCATAGAGCCATACAAATGAAGTTATCACCAGATACGGACGACCATTTCTTACTGACCCTCAATGACGCACAATATCAGTTAAACTACAAAAAGACTAACTGGGACAAACTCCAGAAAAATATCACCAAAAGTCACAAGAGGATGGCCTCGAAGACATCTGGTTACATTGCTCCTAATAATCGAAATCTGACTGATAGCGAAATTGACGAGTACTTGAACATACTGCAGAAACTGATAAACGAAACGATCCGAAATACTGTTCCTAAGATCAAACCTCTGAACAACATGGACAAATATCGCACAGCTAGAATAGAAAGACTGCAACATTTAAAGAGCAGGATTCTAACCCGCATCAATTCAATATATAGAGGCTTTAGGGAGAGAATCGATAATAATTTACAAATTCTAAAACAGATGATGTCAATTGTACGATATCTAATTAAACTTAGCTACAACGCTGATGTTAATTGCCAATGGAGAGAAAAGCTCCAAAGAATACGTCCACAAGACACTGACGGAATGTTTTCACACATTAACTCTATTTTCAGAAGAAAGAAATTGGATGGAATAGCTGACTTGAAAATAACAGCTGAAGATCGACTTTTTCTTGAAGAAGGTACTGTCTGCGAGGCAAACAATGTACAGGGTCATATCACTATCTCCAAGCCTATTGATAAGTTAAACGTCATTGGGATGAGTCTAGAATCAATCCACAAGCAAAACGCAATACTTGGTAGAGAACGACTTTCCCAAATCGTAACAGAGAATGTGAGCAACTTTCAAGCAAGCTGTAGCAAAGAGCCTTTACTTCATTTCAATGAGACTCTGCCTTCAAATGCTATACCAGACGAGTTTATAGCTGGATATTTCATCACACATGAAAACCTGGTAGATATCTTTCGCAAGTTGAACAATAAAAAATCTGCCGGAATCGACGGCATACCTAATATTGTTTTGACACATTTACCTGATGTACTGATCACGGAATACTGCATTCTTTTCAACAATCTTCTTAACAATAGATATTTCCCATCAAACTGGAAAATAGCAAAGACCATTCCTATCCCCAAAAAGGGCAAGGACCTTACAAACCCACGAAACTACCGTCCCATCAGCCTGCTTCCGAATATCAGTAAAGTATTTGAGACTGTTATCAATCAAGCACTTCATTTGCATATCAGTGAAAATCAACTCTTCAGTAACAGCCAATTTGGGTTCCGCAAAGGTCATTTCACAATTCACGCAATAACCAAAGTAACATCAGATATTTGTTGGCACATGAACGATGGCAAATGTGTGGCGCGTGTCTTATTGACATGAAAAAGGCATTTGATACTGTTTGGCTCGATGGATTAATTTTTAAGTTAATCCAAGATAAATTCCCAAAACATTTAATTAGTTTGTTGATCAGTATGTTATATAAGAAATCATTTCAGTTAGAATCAGGAGGTGTTTCCACTGACAGACTGTTTCAAATATCTGACGGACTGCAACAAGGTACGGTGACAGCACCTACTCTGTTTGCAATATTATTGAGCCCCTTACTCAAGACCTTTGGCTTCAATGAGTCGCCGAAAAGAGCTCTGGTTGCATTTGCAGATGACCTTATCATCTACACTGCACACAGAAAGGCATCAGAAGCCAATAAAGAGCTTCAGAGCATGTTTGATGACATTAAATCATTCACGCATGCTTGGAAAATGAAGATTAATGCTCAAAAGTGCGAGACTATTTTGTTTCGCACAAACCTGATGCAAGCCGGCAGAAATGTGAAGCGTCACTGGAAAGATTTTCACCTTGTAGCCGATGGCGAAAGAATACCACATAGGACAGATGTAAAATATCTTGGAGTGCATTTAGATCAACGCCTTCATTTCACACCATATATAAGCAAGCAGCTTGAAAAAACTCGAAACGCCTTCATGTCACTCAAACGACTGTTTGCCTGTTGCCTGAGGTGAAAACCATTTGTTACAAAAGTTTAGTCCGACCCATCTTAACATACGGTTGTCCAATTTGGTTTAACCAAAGCCCCTCGACCATTGAGAAACTCCGAGTTTTCGAGAGAAAAGTGCTAAGAGCATGTACAGGCGTCTATCGGAAAGCCGAAACTGACTACCTGCATAATGTCTCGAATAGAGAGATTTATGAAACAGCTCAAGTAACCAGAATAGATAGATTCATGGTACATCTTATTCGAAGGCATACTTTAAACTGCACAACTCAGCCCACAGAGAACGCTTGGATTAACCAACCTTACTACTCGAACTCACTCTATTTCGATAGAGCTATGCAAACAGGGTTCATTCCTCCTGAAATATTCCCATATCTCGACTCTAAAGGAATTATAATTGACACAAATGGAGTGCCAGTGCTATATCACTGGTACAGACGTAACACCGACAAGCGAATAACGTGCCCAGAGTATATGGATACTACAGAGCCCAATGCCATGTGGCGGTACTCAATGGATATGTTCAATGAAAAGTACAGGAGTGAAGACTTTTGGTGGTTGAATGAAGTGGAAACGGAGACAGAATAAAAACAATGCAATTAGCAGAATTTATTTTTTTTTCAACTTGGTTAATTTTCTCGCTATGATCGCGAACTGTAGTATAGGGATTTAGGAATAAGTTAGCACTTAAGTTAGGAAAATATATTAGCATAAGTTGTGTAAATAAAATTGTAAATATAACAAAAAATAAAAGAAAAACCTAAAATAAGACAAATAGAATATAAGTTATATGGATGAATAACCTACATATAAGTTATAGCAGCCAAAGTTTTTTATCGTCCCGTTTTCTTTGATAGTAAGTAGTAAGTAATAAGTAATGTATTCCGAATAATAAATGAAATTTGGTTTGAACCACAGAAATGAGAAAGACGTAGTCTTGAGAGCCTATTGGCCAGTAGACTCATAAAAAAAACAAATATGTATATCTTAGCTTTAGAGATTAATGTAACTAACAGTTTTGGGACTCAACAAAGCACTTTTAAAACTAAAACCAGATGCGGCAGCGGTAATTAGGAAGGAAAGGATTGCGGGATTGGGTTCTTGGACTAAGGGCAGTCAGTATTTGACTTGAAAATAGGTGGATTGTTGTTGGCGGTCGTGGAGAAAAGATTCAGTATTTGGCTTAGAGGGAGTTTTTTTGCGGTGTCGAGGTGATTTCGGGTTTAAGAATTTGAAAAAGGCAGTTTTGAGTTTGGATCTTGATTGGGAATTGTATGGAATTGAGTTTAAGTTACGGAAGACGAGAGTAGAAAAAGTGGAAAAGTGATTTTTAATTTGAAGGATAAAGGTTTTGATTGAGAATTGAATGGAATTGAGTTTTAGTGACAGAAGACCATGGTAAAAAAATGGGAAAAGTGAAGTGAATTTTAATTTGGAGGATAAGATTTTTGATTGGAAATTGAGTTCAGTGACGGAAGATGAGAGTAGAAAAAGTGGAAAAGTGAATTCTAATTTGGAGGATAAAATTTTTGATTGGGAATTGAATGGAATTGAGTTTTAGTGACGGAAGATGAAAGTGAACAAGTGGGATCCCCGAGTGAATTTGATTTGGAATTTGACAATTAGATTTCTAAATTGAAGTGCGGGACTGTCGCAATATTAACTATTTAGGTAAGATTAAATTAGTGCGAGTTTGGGTACTTATTAAATGATATACGAGAAAGAAAAAACATGTGCAAAGATGATCTGTTCAGTAAAAGAAAAAAAGCTATTTTGTTGGGTCGTGGAGAGACCCTGGTGTTTTTGCGATTTCGCTTGCACGACGGACCGGAGAGTTGAAAGTGGCCGCTACGTTTTTGTTTTTTTTTTGTGATTTTAACTTTAAAATGCAATTTTCAGTGGCCCCCACACTTCTTTTGTTGTATTTCACCGGGCGCTCGGAGTTTTGCAAGGAAAGAAGTAAGTACCAATCTGGTATTTTTTTTAAATATTTTATAAACTATAATATTTTACAGTAGCCTTTTTTTATTATGTTCTTTATTATATTGAATTAGTTTATGGTGTTATATTTTAGCTTATTTTTTAAATTTCGGTGGGGGTTTTAAGTAGTTTTTTATATTGTTATTCTTCATATAATTTTATTCAGATTAGAATTCGTGAATTAAATAGAACGGCCATGTCACGTTAAGACCATAATCTTTCATTTCTTAAAATGACCTCCCCCTTTCCCGTCCTTTTCCCTTTGTGTTAGTTATTCTATGTAAGGTGGCTCAGCACGAGCAGAGAGTGTCCCGAAAGACCCACCCCGGGTTACTCACCCCTCTGCTGAAACATAATGTCTGCAACTGCGGTGACTTTCGCGGTCGTAACAGCCCTGACGAGCGAATCCAAAAAGGCAGTAGACGTATTTGAACGCAAAGTTCTCCGGAAAATCTACGGCCCGGTGAAACAAGGAACAGAGTGTAGGCTCCGTTACAAGGAAGAGTTGTATGAGCTTTATGACGATCCACCTGCTTCCTCTTGCGTAAAGTTGCACAAATTGCAATGGGTGGGCCATGTAGGAAGAATGGAAACCAGCTACCCAAAAGAAAAAAGACGAGTAGAGCACAAGGTATACAATAGAAGCTGACAGCAGATCCTTGCTGGTAGTAAACAACTGAAGGACAAGGTTGTGGAACCGCGATGATTGGAGCCAATTTATCCTGGAGGCCAAGGCCCGGCTTAGACTGTCGCGCCACAGATGAGGATGAGAGAGCTTGCTGTAACACATGGACGGACGATTTAATAGGGTACTGAAAGATTATTTTACCATACTCTAAAAAGGAAAAAATCGATACATAAATTACATTGAGGCCACAGTTGAGACCAAATAAATCGTTATTGTTACAAATGTATATACGAGTACATCTATTAACAATTAAAGTTCTATCTATAAATGTATTGTTTTTGGAAAGGCTGTACAGAGTGCATTAATCGTTATTCGGATGTGTTTTACGTTTTGTTTTTTGCTTTTGAGTGTGCTATTGGTTTTGATAATCAAGTAAAAATTCCTTAACATTTATTCACTCGCTCAGTATCAACACTTCTAAATTCTTTACGTTCCAAAATTGAATTTCGTTTAAAGTAAATGGAATTTGTTATAAAGATCAAGAATGTAGCACCTGTACCACATCATGGCCCAACAGACAAACTTTTTAAGGAAACATATGTATCAAGACTGTGTTTTTTACAATTTTTGTTTCATTTTTTAAAGGTTTAACTTACTGTTTCCGTTTATCTGTAAATAATACGTATGTATATGTATGTGTACGTGTGAATTGTCATCATGCACTTATTATTCGACATCATTTCTATTGCAAATCTCCGAAATGGACGGATCCCCGCTCGGAGATTGGCAATAAATTTTTCGTTCGCATCAGGTCGAGTTCGTAGTGTCATAGGTTGCTTCCCACATGAAGGAGTACACAGATTCTCGTTGCTCGTCCATTTATTTATATGTCTTTGTCTAAACCACAAAGAAATCAGCGACGAGGTTCAAGTGTGTTATGGAACAACAGCCAATGTAACTGAGTCAGTTCTACTCTCGATTGAGCCAATAGCCGCCGAATGTTTGCATGTCTAGAAGATTTTAAGTTACAATAATTACATAGCTCGAGGATGAATCCAATAGGATATGTCGAGTATCAGTTTCTTCGTCCAAGAGAGAATGAGAGCCAAAGAAGATTCTTTTCCTGGCAAGGGCTCCTCTTCTGTATCACACAAAAGTAAGAAAAATAAACAATAAGGGAAGCTACTAAGAAAAATTGGTTACTGCTTCCACCATAATGCACTTGTCTAACGTAGTTGTTTTACTTCGAAATGGTTGCTGCACAGAGAAGGCGCATACTAACCGATAATCTGCAACAAATAAAAGCTAAGAACTAGCTGAGGTGCAAAGAGGACCTAGTAACCACGCTGAAGTATAAACGGATTGAGATGCATGTCAAATACTAACATTTACTATGATACTAGACCAACTGGATCAATAAAGCTGCTCATCATTGCTCCAAAATATGTATGTTGAGTCCAACCAACGAAGAAACTTCATACTCCTATCTAGTCTGTTCAATAAAAGAAACACTATCTGTTCGTAACACCCAAATATAATATAATAATTCACTAAAGAAATATACAAAAGTATTGACTAAAATATAGTTAACTTAATCAAAACACGATATTTTCGAATTGAGAACACTTGTTCTGTTCATAAATACTCAAGGGTCTAGGCTAAAGGCTGACCCTTTTACAAATGCTTCTTTTCAAATCCCTAGTAATTCTTAATTGTGTTTTTATGAAAAACTGAGAACAACTTATGGTTATATATTTTCAATGTGCCTCATGTTGGTTCATAAAATATTAAAGTTGCTTTCTATAGCTAATATTACTCATTCATTCATATAAACCATACATTTATGATACAATCAAAAACCTTTCAACTGATACTATGCGTGCAGGATCCTACATCATTGTGAATATAGTATCTAAATGTCAGTAGTCCGCGTAGTGTAGGGGTTAAGGTACTCGCTGCGTAAGCCGAAGGTCCCTGGTTTGAGCCCCGTTGGTGACAATGAGATTTGTTTCGAGTGATTTTTCGGACTATAAGCCCGCTCAGTTATGATATGTACTGTTTTAAAATCAGAACGCATCGCAGCAGAGTGGATGTACATACGTACATATGGCCAAAGAATGGCACTGACCATATCACGCCGATACATTCGATCGAGATAATGAGATACTCTAACTATCTCTAAGCAAAGGCCCGAAAGGGGCCATAGTGCTAAAGCAAAAAACAATCGAAATACCAATAAGATTCGTATATATTTCTCTGACATTTCAATGGAGTTTTAGTGTTATAAGATCTTAAAAGATCCATAAAGAACAGCAGCGATGGAAGTAGAAAGTAGAAAGCTACAATGATCGAGCTCGCTGGAAATTGTCACGCGTATGCTTGCTTGAATCTAACTAACTGTGGTATTATGGGGCGGGTTCTTTTCAACCAGTACAAGGCACACTACAACTCATTTATCAAGCATATGAATTTCGGATCGCACTGAATTGCCGGAACTGAAGGGAATCTGCAACATAAGGAGACACCTCGTATCTACCTTTCAAGTAACCGCTCGTGTTAAGAATTTACTTCTTCCTTGTTGAAGGAAGTTGCGGAGCGCGGAAAGCATGGACATTTTGTTGGAGTTCATCTCTCTTAACAGGACTAAAAGTTCTTAACAGTATTTATATACTCCATAATTAGTCTTAGAGTATGTAGTTTGATTCAATGAAAAATCTCCCTGCTTTCCAAATAAAAACTTCTATTAATTAAAATCAATTTCTGTCGATAACTGTTAAACAATACCAAAGTTTAATCAAATGAACATTACTAAATAATATCAATTAATTGGGAAAAAGGAGAAATAACCAAAATCTATTGAAAATTAAATATAACTAAGAACATTGCAAAAGAGTGTACATTGAGCTTACAATTCATATGTACCAACTTAATTCTAACCAATGTTATTAAGAGAAACTTTTAATAATCTTAGCAGCCCACGTGATGTAGTGGTTAGACCACTCCCCCCGTAAGGCGAAGGTCCCTGGTTCGACTCTCATTGGCGGTAACAACAAATGATTCTCCGGACGGACTATAAGCCCGTTTGGTTATGATACGTACCGGTTTAAAAATCAGAACGTGTCGCAGCTGGGTGGGTGGACACATGGTCAAAGCGTGATACTGACCATAAAACTTTGTGGAGTGCGGGCACATTCGATCATGATAATGATATACTAACTATCTCTCTGATATACTAACTATCTCCAAGCGAAGGCCCGAAAGGGCTGTAGAGCTACAATTTTTTTTAACTAACCTAATAAATCAATACTAAAATATTTTTAATCTACATGTTAAACTTAAAATAAAATACAAAACACAAAACCACGAATAATTAAGTAATTGCCATTCAACCACCAAAACCTCGACTGCTCCATCTCAGCCCGGCCAGACCCAACATAACTCGCAAATGAGTGTCTCCACTGGAACCGTCGATCTGCGAACTCAAATTCAGAGGGTATTCTACCTTCTTATTGGTGGCCCACCTATATATATATATATATATATATATATATATATATATATATATATATATATATATATATATATATATATATATATATATATATATATATATATATATATATATATATGATATATAATTAGGGCACCATCAGAATTAAAAATATTTCAATTCATATCTAACTACACAACTGCTTCTGGTCTCAATGTAGCCATCGGTCGGGAAGAACAGCTGTGAAATCCAAGGCTTTTTGCTCACAGTTACAGCCTTCGATATGGTTTCGAAAAAGCTTCAAAATGAAAGTTAATTCTTCAATTCGATATATTGTGTTGCCAATCCATTTCAGGCTTTCCGTAAAAATCAGCACACGCGCAAAGATATTACTTTTCGAAAACTCATAGTATTTGCATTATACGAGCACTTTGATTATACCAAATTGCCTGCGCATCGTTGAAAATTTTCTGAAGGTTCCTTTGAACTACTGAAATCGTTTGATGCTCAGTCTAAATTATCAGGTGATCAGTAAATACTACTAATGATCGCTTTGGCGAGACGTTAAATCAAAGCCGTTCAAAACGCTGCGGATGAATATCGGAAAAAGCAGAGACGCAGTACCCGTTCCTTGCGATAGACTATTCAAGACCTTGAAATCATACAATGCCGTCAGGTGTCCATTAGTCACAAGTAACGATTTTCCATACAACATATTGCACATCATGACAAGGTATTTGGGGAACTTTTCCTGAAGGTGCATAAAAATTAGTCCATCTAACCAAATTGTATAGAAGGCTTTCTCTATATCAATGTAAAACGATTATCGCATGTATGGTGGAATGTTTGGCATGGAAATGAAGCTGGCAACCCGGCATCAAGTCATATTCCCAATAGCCGATAGCTTTAAGAGCTCGAAGATTCCTTTACTTTCTTCCGGATCGGAAATACCTTGACCTTTTTCCGCTGATTTGAGAACTATGAGCTGTTCATCATTGTGTTGAACAATATAAAATAATTTCTGATAACAACCTGAGGAAAATTTCTTAGCGCTATATTCAGAGTTTCGTCAATACCACATGATTTCTTGTTGTTTGTCCTGTCAAATATGAAACACAAGTCTTCATAGCTGAAAAAATAATCAAAAGTATTTCCGCTCGGTATGAGGTCGGAGGTCAATGTTCATTGAAACGTAGAATGGATTCACCGTAAAGGTTGATTTAAAATCAAAAGCTATTGCTTCAACAACTGCTGAAAATATTTTGCTCCCTCACTCAGCGTTCGGTGGATGGACCAATTCTAAATGAGTTTCATTCAGACCAAACTTCTGTAAATCGTCACATACAATCCTTTTTCCATCAGTATTCAGGTACGTATTATTAATTTCGATAGCAGCCCTATCTAGAAGATATATCTCACTACTAACGACTGTAAGATCAACACATTCACTCAAGATTTTTTACGAAATGTACTATTCATTTTTGTGAACACGCCATCTGGATCCTGTGGGCTAATATCCCTTAATTTCTTCGCCCATTGGTTTCTGGCTTCACTCGTATAGTAGGAACTGATTAAGTTCTAGACATTCTTTAGGTGAAACTTCAACAAGGCCAATGAGGGATGGTTGTGATCCATAAATTATCGATAAGTATTGTTGATGCGTGTAAGAAAAAGCTTTTCAATGTTTTCAACCTTGTGATGGTTGGTGTTTCATATTCTTCCATATTGTTTCAATGTTTAATCTTGGCACTACTTCCTCAATGGTTTCCAACGTCAGCTTCTCTAACATTGACAAATAAAGATCTATTTCATCATTAGTTATACTCTTGTTATTAGGAACCATTGGGCAAGAGTTGCGGCCTTCACAAAGTGGACATTACTTCTGGTATTCCCGATTAAACTTCTTATGAATCTTTTTCCAACCTGTTTCTCTGAAACTAAGCCAATGACTATCACTTTGAACTGGAATAAGGAAGACGTCCTCCCTGTGATGATTTACTTCCTTTACAATGGCAATATGGTCATTATCATAAGGAAGTACCTGCAATTTCCATCAGGATTGCTAAATCTAAATTCCAGTCTTACGTCAGCAATGCAAAGGTCCAATATAAATTCGTCCTAGGGTATGTTGGAAACTCCGACCCATATAGATTGCGCATGCACTCAATTTAATTCTCTGTTGATCCATGGTTTCAGGAATATACCACTTGGATTTTTGTTGGCCTTCAGCCATGATGTATACGAGCATTGAAACCGCCGGTAAGAATACAATACCTGTGCAGCCAGTTCAATTTGAATATTTCAAACAGGGAATCAAGCTCATTGTTAAATTTGGGAATGTTTCTCCCCATTGCATAGGCCAAGATAACAAAGAAATGATCCGCACCCGGCTGTGAAATGTTGATGGCAAATAACGTACTTCAAGAAATTCAAAGCTTTTGAATTCGAATTTATCAATATTTTTGGAAACTATAGGGCCGTCTTCCTAATATGCCAGTACGACACCCTCCATCACCGTTTGCTCTATCGTTTCTTACGAAACGATACTCTTTCATGTTAGGCACAATACTAAAGCGCTAATGCTTTAGTATTGTGCCTAACATGAAAAAGCATACTTTTTTTGCGGTTGAGCTTTCTTAATTAAGTTCAAACGTACCAACTTACATATTTATTTAAAACAATGATTTTACAGAATGACTATTCTACCTGCAAAATAAATAAGTTAAATTCAATAAGGATAGTTATGAAAATATTTTAAGCGGATTGATTATCGTAAAGTACTCTCCGCAGCTTGCTCTTCAAAGAAGCAAAAGAGTCCAGCAGAGGACTAAGCTTGAGATGGTGATGGTTTTGGACCATTCGCACTATCGGCGAGTGGCTATAAACGATGGCTCTAGCAAATAGTATTTGATGTTTCTGAGACAATCTAGTACGAGAAGGCGGACGTATGCTTATCGCGTTTGACAATTTAGTTGAAAATATACCTCTAGCCAGTTTGAAAGGAAGCATGGTTCCAGGAAATGCCTCCTTAACTGAAGCGAAGGGAGTCCTAGTAAATTCAAACAGTTATCATAAGGGAAATACTTTTCTCTAACTATTTAATCTGTTAGATGAACACTATTGTGGGCGGTATTGATTAAAATTTAATAGATTTGTTTACTCTTAAAGACCGCAAATAATCAGGTTTAAAATAAAACAAGTGTTCAATTGCATTAGTTTAACTACCACTTATTATTTATTTATTTAAATTTTCACTTAGCAGATTAAATACAATTCAGTTACAAACAGAAAAGAAAATTAATGCAAATTAGAATTAAGTGAAAAAGTTAATATGTAAACAAATTCAATGATAATAACAATAGTAAGTACTAAATTGAAAAAACAAAATGCTTATAAAATTAAATTAAAGCACAAACAAATCTAATATTTAATCTAATTGAGTTATAAGGATCAGGCTTTTTAATCTCATAAGAATTTGTTTAGGGAATGCTGGCGTCCTAAGTGAAAGAACTACATTGTTCTTTCACCCGAGCATTTCGGTAATCAACTTAATAGCACATTACGCTCGATGGAGACCGGGTGATTCCAGCATCTGGGCTGGTACCAATAAAAATTTTCACAGTTTCGTACGACGTGACCGATACTCGCCGATGTAGCAGCACCTGATGAATATGGGTCACCTCATACGAAACGCCGGAAATTTTTAATGGTATCAGCCCAGATGCTGGAATCAGCCGGTGCCCATCGAGCGCAATGTGCCATTAAGTTGATAGCCGAAATGCTCGGGTGAAAGTGCTACAGTGCGAAAATTATAGAGGCATATCACTACTTTGTACGGCGTACAAAATATTTTCAAATATCTTAGAAAATAAAATCGGATCATACACCAATAGTATTATTGGGGAGTATCAACGTGGTTTTAGAGCAGGCAGATCGACGACGGACCAACTGTTTACAGTCAAGCAGGTACTTGAAAAGTGCTGGGAGTTCAACATAGATGTTCACCAAATTTTCATTGACTTTAAGCAAGCATACGACAGTATTGATCGTAACTTACTGTACCAAATAATGCTTTGCTTTGATATTCCAGCCACATTAGTCCGTCTTACCAAAATAGCAATGACGTCGACAACCTCCCAAGCCCGCATCAACAACCAACTCAGCAATACTTTTGACACAAATATCGGACAAAAGCAGGGAGATGGGCTGGCACCGTTGCTATTCAATTTGGCTCTAGAGTATGTCATAAGGAAGCTACCTGTCGATATACGAGGTACATCACTATTCAAGTCGAGCGAAGCAATAGCCTATGCGGACGACATAAACATTTTGTCACGGTCGTTAACAACTGCCAAAGAACTCTTCCTAAAACTCGACAACGAAGCAAGACTGGTAGGGCTACAAATTGATGGAATAAAACAAAGCTCATGACGTAGTCGGGGAAAAATACCTCAAGTACACAAAACATTAAACTTGGCGAATATAGTGTCAAAAATTTTAGCGAATTTGTGTATTTAGGTACAAAAATAACGAAAACGGGTAATGAAAGAGGCGAAATGCGCCGAAGAATACAGTTCGCAAATAAAATATTTCTTTGAACGTCATTGAGTGCCATGCATTGAGGTGGACTACGGTTAGAAGCATGATGTCAGGTTTTCGCTTGACAATGAATTCTAGGCGCTAGTCAAAGAATAAAGAAATGTTTTTAAGAATGTTTTTCCTTTATTTCCACTGTATAGTTTGTATTTCGCGTATACAATTGTTGCGTTTCCTACATGCAAACTTCTTCAGTACTAATTTCTATACATCTAAAAACCTACCTTTATATATATAATTACCTAACCACATTTTAATTACGATAAACCAAAGGGCTATTCATTAAACGGATATTTACTTGATAAGTTTAAGTAGTCCCGTGTTTCCATTATCTGGGTCACAATTCCAAAGTTTCTGACACCTAGATTTGTAGATTTCTAGGGACCCCGCCGTGTCGAACTTCCAGGTGTTTGTGATTGTTTTGGTTAATGTGACGTGCTCCGCTGTAATTTCGTGGTTTTATCGTACCATATGCTCCGCTACCTTGGATCTGAAATTTGCATTTTCTTTCTGTTTCTTTTTTTTTGCTGCTTCACGTATATATTCCGCAAGCCTAACGCCTATCGCTTTCCTTGTCTCTTCAATACAGTTACCGTCGCAATCTTCACAAGATATTCGGTAAATTCGGCTCGTCTCCATCTTGTGCAGAGAGTCCTTTGTCCAGCCTAGTAGGTTCTGCAGTCTTGTTGCTCTACTTGTATAGACCAGATCAATGCCTAGTTTTTTCAGAGCACCCCCCATTTTATTCGTTTTAGAGTTATAGGCCACCACCAGTTGTCTTAATTTATCTACTATTGGAGTCAGTGTTTAAAATGCCCTATTGATGTTTTGATTTGTTCGCTTGTCAATGAGTTGTGCGACCTGATTCTTCGGATATCCGTTCCATAAATGTATTCCATTTCTTTTTGTCGGCCTTTGATACTGTATTTAAAAGAATTGTCAGCATTCTATTGATCAACCAGTTAAATGTTGCTCATTTTTGCTGCCGGCAGTGGTTTAATGAAAATGGTATGATGAACCTGGTGTCAGTTCAATAAGTCCCGAGACTAACAATGAAAACAACATTCTCTTTCAAAAAGCATTTTTATTCATCAAAATAATCTCCTTTTAGGGTGGTACAACCTTTCCAACGCCTTTCAAACATTTCTATGTTTATAGAAGGATTTATCCTTTGCTTCAAAATAAGCTTCAGTTTCGGCAATGACCTCCTCATTCGAGCCAAATTTTTTTCCCTGGAGCATTTTTTTGAGATCAGCAAAGAGCCAGTAGTCGCGGGGGGCTAAATCTGGCGAATACGGGGGTGGGGAAGCAAATCAAAGCCCAATTCGTTCAATTTTGCCATTGTTTTCATAGGCTCAACGGACTTCCACTGAAAGCAATCGCGGCACCCACTTGGCAAAAACCTTTTTCATGCTCAATTTTTCATGAAGGATTGTAAATACGCCAACAGATGATATCTGTGTCATTTCTGCAATCCCACGGACCTTCACTTTGCGATTTTTGTTTAGAATTTTTAACACTTCACTCACATTTTCCTGTGTAACGGCTTCCAATGGCCTACCCGAACGTTCCGCGTCGCTTGTGTCCGTAGGACCACGTTTAAACTCAGCATACCAACGACAAATCGTTGTTTTCGATGGAGAGGAGTCCGGGTAATGTTTTTCAAGCCATTGCTGGGCTTCTACGGTGTTTTTATCCATTAAAAAACAATGTTTTATCAACACGCGAAACTCGCTTTTTTCAATTTACCAAACAAATTACAAAGTGACTTTACTCTAACCTCGATTACTCTGCTGTCTGAGATTCGATCGATGTGAAATTTTTACGCGTTTTATGTAAAGGCTTCTCATGTACGTGTGATAGGGAAATTTCACTTAAAAATCGAGACAGAGGGTTTCCCACTGGAGCACCTCGTGTTTGCTTAAAAAACTCATGTCTGAAGGTAAAATAGCCCTCATTCATGCAAAGCCTTGCCTTAAGACAATACTTTTGATGTAAACTCGGCCCAATTCTTGAATGATCGTGTTGTGAACTTCTTTTCCATATTGTTAAGATCCTTGACCAACCATTTACCGATTTTCTGCGTGGGAGCATTTTCCGCCGAGACTTTTTCCTGCATTTCTTTCCCTGGCTTATAGATCTTAGGGAGGCATTTTATTCTCAGCAACGATGGGTTTGTCACCCTCATGAATTTTTTGTTTTCTTTGATCTATGGTTCACACTCTCACAGTGATAAACTCTTAGTTACGAGTACAGTCAGATTTCGATAAGCAAATAGATTTTCATGCTAAGAGAGATTCGATCGAAGATTGCCTAACATTGAATTTTATTATTAAATAAATAAATATTTTAATCCCTTCTCCGTAGAACAAGTCTCATTAATCGTTACTTGATTTCGGTAATTTTCCTGGGGAGTTATGCCCCGGCTCAGAGCGACTTCCACTCAATCGAGTTGTGATACAATCATACGATTAAGCGTAGTACAGCACTCTTAGAGTGGCTGAGTGGAATTCTTCAACATTGTCGTTTAAAAAATATGAGCTCAATCCATATCATCAGTTGTTGCAATTGCAACAAAAAAGACCATCAATTATTGAAATTGCAACAAAAACGACCATCGAATTTAACTTTTCTAATAAATTTACATTACTATGTAATTCTAGATATAATGCTAAATTTTAAATGTTTTACTCACGTTCAAAAAATCTCTGAGCCAAATCACTTCTGGTTTAGGATCACCAATCACCTCACATTGAATTATCACAGTGTCACCTTCAAACGCCTCACTTGATCGTGGTTTCGTAATGAACATCGGTTCCTTCGAATATCTGTAAAGAATCATTTTGAATATTACAAATCCCTTACTAAATGTAACTGTTGCTTACGGCATATCTGAGCTCCTGACAACAGGAATTGAGTATTCATCTTTGCTCTCGCTTTCAGTTTCCATAACAACTCGACAGCTACTCTCCACTCGTCCTACAGCATTTGAAGCAATGCAAGAATATATACCAGCATCTTTTTGACTTGCATTTGCTATAATTAGCTCCACGAAACCATCACGATCCAGGTTGGCCAGAATTCTTCGGCTCGGTCGAATGCGGATTCCGTTGCGGAGCCATGACACACCAACCGTTGGATAAGCTTCAATCTGTGCTGACAAGCGGATCTCCTTACCTGGTTCGAAAGCATACACTGGGTCCAACTGAACGTTAAACTCTGGCAAAATATATGCTCGAATGCCCTTGTCAACAGTCAATGTGCAATGACATGAAACAGACCCCAGTTCATTTTTAGCTGTGGCGGTATATTCACCACTATCATTCAAACAAGTCGACGCTATCTCCAGGGTGCTGAATTGGCCATCGTTGCAAATGAAATGACGTCCGTCGGTTTCAATTTCCTCGCCATCTCTGAACCAGCTTATGACTGGTTCTGGTAATCCAATCACCTGAAAAGTTAAACGTACAGGATATGTAACCTGAACTCGACGATCCCGAAGTCTCATTGTGAAATGAGGGAGCATTTCTTCCTTCAATTGCTCTTCGCCGTTAAGGTACTTTTTCAAAGTTGCATCCGTTTCATATATCAGAGGATCTGAAACAATTTGAAGGCGTGCAAACGTTGACGTCTTTCCCTGGTTGTTACTGGCTTCACATGTGTATCTGCCAGAATCTATTTCAAAGGCCTGACTTATTCTGAGTTTGCAAATTGATCCAACGTTCATGACCGCAACTCGATCGGTGGATTCAATCGGATAACCGTCCTTGAACCACTCAATAGCCGGTCGAGGTGTTCCCCTAACCACGCACTCCAACACACATTCTTTGTTTATTAAAGCTTTTCGTTGACCAGGCAATAGTTTTGTGAACTCTGGCAATAATGGCGTTCCACCGACTATAGCCGCACGAGAAGTTTGGGTTGATCCTCCCCAGCCATAACGATTGCGTGGTGTAACTCGGAAATGATACTCGCATCCTGACTTCAAATTAAATGCGTCAAATCCATTGATAGGCGTGATTCCAAGTTCCTTCCAAATTGCTCCACCTTCCTTTCCTACCAGCCATGCTTCCACCTTGTAAGCCAGCACAGGCGCTGAGTCATGAGTTTCCGGCTTAGCCCAAGATAAGCTCACATGATTTTTGCCAACATCAACAATGACCGGCTCAGAAGGAATAACTCCCGGTGGATCTGAAATCAAGAGGAAAGTACTTATTAAATGAAGTGCATTCTCTTTCATCTGTAGGGACACATATTGTAAAGAGAGAGAGAGAGAGAGAGAGGGAGATGGAGAGAAGATATCCTGGCCGGCTTGTTACAAAGCTGAAATATCGAGTAATTTATTCTGTAAATGGTAGTAGCAACTTCGGCATTATGTAAGATAGCTTGGCCGGTATATAGCAGTATGGAAACTGAAATTTAGTTTAAATCATATGACGATAGGAGGTGGTGAACATCCGAAGAAAGAAAGATGCGAAGTCGTTTTAGGTAAATTTCTCGAGAGAAATTTATATTGTGGAGAGTATCTTATATATGTATATATATATATATATATATATATATATATATATATATATATATATATATTTATATATATATATATATATATATATATATATATATATATATATATATATATATATATTTATATATATATATATATATATATATATTTATATATATATATATATATATGTATATATATATATATATATATATATATATATATATATATATATATATATATATATATATATATGGGATATAACGAAATTTGTGACCACGCTAGAGGTTGCAATTTATCTCCGATTATCACCAAATTTTCAGCAAGGATGTATTGGGTAAATATCTCGGTCAAGTTCGTGAACCAGCTATATCGGCCAGGCAAAAACAAAATGGCGGCCATTTTAGACGAAAAATCGTGATTTCTGTCCTGACCAAAGTATAGCTCCGATTTGGATGAAATTTGGTACACAGGTTCACTTATGTATGTGATGAATCTCACAATCAAAAATCCAAAGTCAGTTTTGCAGAAACAGAATGGCGGCCGCTCAAAGGTCGAAAAATGTGCAAAATTTTGTTGTCGTAATAGTGGTCAAAGCTTTCAACAGATGTTCATGAAATTCGGTAGTTGAATAGAAATTATAAGTATCTAAAGAATTACGTAAAAAAACTGGAGATCAGGTCGCCAAAAACAAAATGGCGGTCAGTTGAAGCTCAAAATTTCAAAGGCTTTTAAAAGTCGCAATTTTGATCCGACATATATGAAACTTGGTTTCGAGATAGACATTACTTAGATCTACAGTCTTTGATATTTTGGTGATCATGCATTTGCGAATTTCAAAATGGCGAAGGTTTAAATATGGTTTTTTTTTTAGTTTTTGTGGCCCTCTAGCGGTCATATTTTCCAGCGGATTTTGATGAAACTTGAGATTATGAATCGCTGAACTATGTTCTTGTATTTTGCAGAAAATTATTAAAATTGAATGCAAAATAAAGAAGTAGAAAATTCAAAACATAATATTTTTACCTGCCATTTTCACTGAAAATTGAATTATTTTGCCCTGTCTAGAGTGAAACCCTGATTTGAATGAGACTTTGCACATTGATTGATGAGGTCCTAGCACACAAAGATTTAAAATAATCAAAAATCAAATACATGCATTCAAAATGGCGGCCCCCAAAGGTCAGAAGGCAAGCGTAATTCGCTATTTTAGTAGCCACTGACATAATGAATTTTTTTCATGGAAACGTTTTAAATGACTTAACTTGAAAGTATTTATAAATCAGACTATTTTTTAAATATTGTAAAATATTTTTAACAATACCCTAAAAAATTATAAAATCGCGACTTGTCTGTCTGTCCGTTCGTCCGTTTGTTCGTGCGTTACAACAAGTTTTCTCGCAAACCATATGAGCTAGAATGAGGAAAAAATTCAAAATGACGGCCCCTGATGGTTCAGAAAAGAATCGAAATTGTATATATTAATGGCAATGCAAGTGCTGCTTACACTTGTATGGAAATCTTTTGAAATTAACTATTTGAGCTATTTAAGCCGAAAAGTTATCACCTTTGTGTGTTAACCACTGTGAAATGTGTAAACAGCAAATGTCAGAAGGGCGAAACCAGTATTTATATGTTTATAACAATTTATTACTCGCCGATTTTCAATATGTGATCCATACGTGTGCAACTCAATTTAATTAGCAAAATATTTTCGCCTCTATGAAGGGTCTCCAAATTGGAACGGCGGCAGATTCTTTTTATGTTAATAAACACCCATGTGGTGCTAAAAAATTGCAGAAAGAAGTCCAGTAGTAGGCAAGCCAAATTCTTTTTCGAAACCATACGCTACATACGAGAAATTTACCTTTCCGGCTGGTGCTGCCAACGGGGATTTTTTTATAGTGTCTGAGTGAAACTACCCAAAACTTTATTCAAACCAATATTACAACTAAATAATGGAGAAGATATCAGGAATGGAAGATTCGAAAGAGCTGGTTAAGAGTTAAAAGTGTGGTCTTATTTTTGAAGCTAGTATTTTCAAACTATCGTGAATCAAATTAATAGGTTTCAAATAATTTTAATTCATTAATAATTTAGTTTTCACCAGAAGTCTTTTTATACTAATTTCAATGATTGTTGAAATCGGAAACAAATTTGCATCATTCTCTATCAATTCATGTCTTTTGACAGACACGTATTAGTGATACACCATCTTCAATGCATTTTAGATTAAAGATTCACGAAATGGCAAAGAAATGAAAATACATATTATGATGAACAACTTAAAAAATATTGATGTTCGTGTAATAAGCAATAATGCAAGTTAAGCCTGCAAAGTAGTGAAGAGCAAAAGAGGATTTCAATTCAAGAACAGGCTCTGTTATGACGAAACACCCGATATCTTTACCGAATAACGTAGGATTGAGAAAAAAAAAACAAGATTATATTTTAAAAAACTTTCTAATTTTCTGCTCAATTCCAGAAGAACGGAATCAATAGAAATATGTAAAATTCAAACTTGTCCCTTTAATTTTTTTTCTTGAAAAGCCGTCGGGTTAAGGCTCATATTCAGTGTACAAAGGGTGAAATAAACAAAATAATTGACTGGTCCCTCTAGCTTCGAAAAAGATTATTCTGCTGTTTTTATGTTTCATCAATCGATTTTTTTATCCGATTATTTTATGGGCTTATACAATACCCCCTCACACAGGTCCGAAAGCGGATACATGGCGTCATAATGCGCACCCGAAATTTAGACGTATTGACCTGTTCTTTTAGACCAATTGAACAGCTTTTGACAGTTCCCACTGTGACGTCATGTACGTTAATTGCTTTCCTTTCGAGCCTGAGTAAGCAGGTGTTGAAATCGGTTTTGTCTGTTCGTCCTTCCATCCATCCGTCTGTGTACCACCGAAATTATGGTAACTACAGGCACTAAAGTTTATGGGTACATACTCGTACATCAAAAATGACGATCTCTTAAAAGTTTGGGTATCAAAATAGTTTTCAAATGTTTCTATGGGGAGTCCGTCACCAATTTTTCACCTAAGATGGTCATATGGGGTATCAAATGAAAGAGTTAAACAAGAGCTTTCTGAAACTCTACAGTTTTGACTGGAATTTCTCAAGAATAAATATTTTTAAGACACCATTCAGACAATAGTATTCGTTATATTGTAATAAAATGGGGGGGTTGAAATGGAGTAACAGTGATTTTTTCTTGAAAATAATTATCAAATGGTCTATTGGTGTCTACATATCTTAGGTTAAGTACAAAACCATGCTGACTGAAACATACTTCAGTCTATCCAACTTGTTTGTTTATACAAGGATAGGCTAATGAACTCGGTTTTTTCGCAAATTGTTGAACTTTTTTATTGGTTTCCATCTGAAGGACATTCAAATCAAGAAACGGAAAAGGACTGAAGTAATGTACAAATTGCTAATGTTGGTACCGAATTATCTTCACCAAGAATCAATCTGTGGATAGATTCTAGCTATTAAGGTTGCAAATGAGAGGCGATATACTGTAGTATAATATATAAGTTTTTGATGGAAGTTCAATTATGGGCTATGCACTAGGATATGACACAAATGATCAGAAAATTACATTTTCACATATTTTGCGATAAACTCTCTGTTATTTTTGAACGGGGATAGAGAATTGGAAACTGTTTCACCAAACTATTGTATTTATTTATCATAAGTTAGATTCTTTACAAAGGATGTGTCCAGTGAATAATTATGGTTAGAAAAAAAGAGTATTTTTACGAATTTACCGTCTGTTTTTCCCCGTCATGATTCTATATATGAGTGAGTGGCAATTATTAAGGATAAATGTAACTGGTAGCATATGTTCATTAATTATGTTAACAATAGCTGTCCAATCAGGGATATAATCGATATTTAAAAATTGTTTTTAAGCATGATTTCACATAAAAGATATTAAATTCTTTTGCCCTTTTCAAGAACTTCTTTGCTACAAAGTTGTGGTTGGTGTATAGAATGAGTATTTTCCATTTTTTAGACTAAAGCGTACACCTTTAAATTAGGTTTTATTAAATAAATTAAATGATTTTTCCGTTTTTTTATATGATTGAGCATTTCAAAATACGTTGACCAAAAGTATATATTTGACGCATTCGATAGTACGCACTTGTTGCAGATTCCGGCGTACCGGCATTCTGTAATTCGCAACTTCAAATTGCCGCCGTAATATCTCCACCTTCTTTTGGGTATATATGTACCCTTTTCCTAGGTAAATTTATTTATTTTCATTTACATTTAACGATTCCCCTATAATTTTTATTTCCCCATCATGAAGAGGAATGAAGATACAGTGCCCGCAAATAAAAATGAGATGTTCGACCGTTTAGACAAGCCAGTGCCTGAGTTACGAAAGTGGAAAAAAATCGAAACTGAGAAAAAAACAAAGAAGATTGGTGTCAGTTTGTCCATGCTTTCATTTTAAATTGGAATCAATTATAGATTTATTTGATTTTTGGTAGCAGTATTTGGTCTTTTCTGAAAAAAATCTTCACGATCTCGTGAATACTATTTATTACTATAACAATGCATAAATTGTATGTAATCAATTGAGTTTTTAGAAAAATTTAAGCAGTCAGGAAATGTCAATTTTTATAAGCTTTCCATATGAATTTTGTAATTTTCCTGTAATTCATTTCCCCACGCTAAATCCATGGAGCTCTGAATGTCACCCGTATTCATAGTTTCGAAAAACAGAACTGATTACTACAAGAGGAGCTGAATAAATTGATTGTAATGAGCTCCTCCAGTAATGATTTCTTCTCAACAAAAGATTAATAAGGACTTCAAAATAATTTAAAAATACTGAAAATGGCTCTTAAAGAGAAGTTTTCTATAGGATAGAAGCAGAAGTTTGCTCTTACAAATCAATTTTGATTCTAATCTGAGCATCATTTTGCTGTTCATTCATTTGGCAATAGCTATGAAGCAGTTCTTTTTGAAATTGCTGCCACCCTTAGAGAATCACGTTGATAATATACAAAATGTCATTATTTAATCAGCATGAATCTAGGTAAAAATTTTGTTGGAAGTTAAAAATCATGAATTAAAAAACACTTTTAGTAAATGCCCTAAAAAGGAGGACTCCAAAATGCTCTAAAGGGGAGGAAATAAAATTTTGGGAATCAGTACCAAATCAGTCTCCTCGTTATGGAAAAGTGGGTGGCAGCCACTTATTAATCAACCGTAACTGATTACTGATTTCGTACCGATTCCAAAAATTTGTATCATTCTTTTTAAGGCGTTTGAAGTGGGTTTTCTTCTTTTTAAGTTATTTGATTTATAGTAAAATAAATCTACATCAAGTAGAGACTACCAGTATAAATTAATTATATTTCATACTCACAAAAAAAGCCAAGCGCATGTGTGAAAATTATAGAAGCAATTTATTATTTTGTATAGCATAGGAATCTTCGCCAAAATATTAGAAGACCAGATTGGGGAGTATCAAGGTAGCTGGAGAATGAAGATCTAAGAAGGTTTAATCACTCAGGGTTAGACAGATTTTTGAAAAATGAAATAATAAATCATCATTAACGACTATTAAGTATTCACTTAATATACTAAACCTTAAAATCTACATTTGGGTATCCTATTCAAATTAGTCCTTCCTACTAAAATTATGACACCAACTAACATACATCAGATTTCTCCAAGTTATAGTCAACTTACAGAAGCGTAGATACTAATGTTTGAATAAAGCAAAGATAGGCTCGCCCGCTGTTGTTCAATCATACCTCTAGAGTATGTCATAAGAAAGCTGCTTGTTGAAACAAATGGTAAATTATAGTATAAATCGACCTACAAAGTAACAGTTGCAGAAAATATCATTCATGATTGCCAAAAGAATGTCTCTGAAACTCGAGCAACCGATAAAACTAATTGCTTAATGAAGTCACAAAATTGATGTAGGACGAAAAAGAAACAAACTGAATGCGGAAAAGCATATAGCATATAGAAAAGTAAGGCGCTATGTATGCAAATCTGTAAATGATATTGATGGATAATCCTGACGGAAATATCCCCTTTCACTTCTCAGTTTCAATCTTTGCTATCTATCTTCTTTACATTCTCGGAACAATGCTGATTAACATTTCATGGAGATTGGACAATCCATTCGTCGGTGAAGATCATATTGAATAGAGTGCTAGAGTGATATCCATACATTTTCTGGAATGGGCGCCAAATCATTTCCCCCCCGTTTAATTTACACATAATCGGCTAATGAATGGTTAGCATTCAACTTCCTCAAAACGGAAAAACTAATTTAGGACCGATCTCATAAAATTTATTTCACCCTTTGACTGAATCTGGAGACGGTTTTCTTTTTTTTCCTCTTCTTTTAAAAGTTTTTTGTTTGTTAAACAATTTTTAGTGACAACATTAACTTCCAAGAAAATGTCGACTTGGAATCTTGCTAAATAATGATTTTCTTCCCAAATGACCAGCAAATTTGAATCTTGACCTTTGAGTCATAATAAATTCGGAAGAACAACGGAAAGGTTTAACTTAAGAAACATGATTTTTTAGGGAAGAAATAATAATTCTGAGAAAAGAGTTTGTTCATTTACTTTAAGTTTTAACCAAATAAAGAAGCAAATATCAAGTAATGTTGCTCAGTCCATGTTGAAATGCTTTGCAAGTTGAACATTCTAGGAAACCACCAACAATCTCTAATATAAATTGCTTATTTGTCACTTGTCCTTCTCGGAAGAAATGAAAGGATTTAGAAAATTTCATGTGGATATCTAGTATATTGTATAGAACCTGACCTAACAGGTAAGAACATGATTCAAATCGGCATTACCATCGCAATTTAATAGAGACTATGTCGTAATACGTTGCAGTTCATATACAACTGGAATAACTGGGCTCCATGCATAAATGCACCTATCATGAAACATTTGGCAAGAATATCTTGGAAAAAGCAAAAGAACTGAGTATTTTTCATGTGAATGAATGCTCAAATGAAATTTTTATATCAAGAGTACCATGTAAAACTTTTCATATCTGTACCATTCCCTATCTGACACAGATAAAATTTTTAAATAATCAACAATATTATGATACTCAGTACAAAGATTCTTAATAATTAAAACGATCACATATGGGTATCGAATGGTGATGTAGAAAAATTGTGGCTAAATTAGTAAAAATACACTTTTGTAACGGTAATTGTCCTTTGTCACCGTTTAATTTACACGTCCTTTGCAAAGAGTTTAACCTTAAGCTGACCAGCAGTTTCGGTAGTTGGGTTATATTATATGAAGAAATTCAATTTACTGTTTTTTCCACATGTTAGTGTTAATATCGGTAAAACCTAAAATTGAATTATCACTAATAACTGATATATTATACTTAAATACATTGGCTTTCATATATAGATTCAATAACTCGAATGCATCCGCAAGTCAATTACTGGCGTAGAGAAATGGAAACGACGGCGGAAAATTTGATTTGGTATTTAGTTTCGATGTCCAAATGACAAGTAGGCTCAACAGTTTGGTGAAAATAGAATCTTTTTACATTTCTCCATCCAAAAGTTATGCGTGAACTTACAAAAAAAAATGAAAAAAAGCAACAAAAATATATACGTATGAAACTTGTAAAGTTCTTTCCTATGGAAGTCAGTTAAAAATATAAACTCAACAAGAAACTGCACTTTATAAATTAATTAAATTAAAGCGAGGTTGTTCAACTTCTAGTTGGTCGACTGTTTGCCACTGCAGAAATAACCGAACAACAACAAACCACCGCTTACATGCAGTGACCAGTCCTAACGGATCAGACCAAGAAATCTCATACAGAGTTCGCGTCCGGCGAAATTCTCATCATTAGCTCCGCCTATTCCTCTCAATGAGATATTGAGACATTGATCATTGACATTCTCCATCCGATTATGCCCATATGCAAACCCGAAATAACTGTTGCCATGTCGTGTTAACATTATAATTCCACCATCAACAAATTACATGGCAAATAATCAACCATCATCGGAAAGATCAAGAACATACGTGAATGATTAACAATTAAAAACACTCACGACGACCTCATTACTATATAAGATAATTAGTTACTCCACAGTCATCAGTTTACATCTTTGAAGCAACGAAAAGTACAGGGTTAGTAATCAAAACACAAATGATATCATTGATGCGATGACGTCATCGACGAATGTTCGAGATACGTTAATTAATCTTGTAAACAGTGTAGAAGTTCTGGTTAATGAAACTTTTCCAGGAAGCCTTAGCCAAGGCAAAATCAGAGCTTCGATGACCCGCAACCTGCAGCTAAACCTACACCGCAGTTCAACCGCCCAAAATCTGCTTGAGCAGTTTGCGAGGGACAGGAAAGCCGACTTCTTGCTGCTGAGTGAGCAACACCATAATAAAAGTCCTGCATTATGGTACTCTGATGAAACTGGTACTGCCGCTATCTGGGTTCCGAACAGTGATTTTCAAGCGGAGAGTTGTGGACGGGGGGATGGTTTCGTGTGGGTTCGGTGCTCAGGGATCACCTTCTTTAGTGTCTACCTAACGCCTAACGAGCCGATATCATCTTTCCAAGCCATGCTTAATGCTCTGGAGGGCGCTGTCTCGAACGCAGAGGGTAAAGTGCTCGTTGGGGGCGACTTCAATGCTAAAGCAATCGAATGGGGCATGCCTCGGACGGATCCGCGGGGAAAACGAATCCTGGAAATGGCGGCCAGGACGGCCCTCGTCGTACTAAACTCCGGAAATACGCCGACTTTCCACCGTATTGGCTGTGAGGGAACCATACCGGACGTGACATTCGCCTCGGAGTCCTTAGTACGGAGGATACACAACTGGAAAGTATTAGAGGACTACTCAGCCAGTGATCACCAGTGCATTCTGCTTGAGATAAGTGATGCTATCTCCCGACGTCCGTGCTCTCGGCCTTCTACAACTGGATGGAACATTGGAAGAATGGACGTCGAGAGGTTCGTGAAGGTTCTCACAGCAGGTGAGCTGCTGCAGGGAGCTCCGGAGGGGACGGAAGAACTGGCAGCTCAAGACGTGGTGAACTCTACCATGAGCATAATCACGACTGCTTGCTGCGCTTCTATGCCCCGCCGAAGACCCCGGCACGGCAAGCCCCCAGTGTACTGGTGGTCTACTGAAATCGCTGAAAAGCGGAGGGAGTGTCACAAGCTTCGGCGTGAGGCTCAACGGGCGCGGAACCGTGACGAGGCAGGCAACCAAGTGGCAGCATATAAGTCAGCCAGGAAATGCCTTCGCAAACTGATCAACAGTAGCAAGGCTCGCTGCTGGCAAGACCTAGTGGACAATGTGAACAAGGATCCGTGGGGCCTTGGCTACAAGCTGGTCATGGGGAAACTTGGTGCCCTACGGAAGCCTTGTATACATGACGCGGAAAAGATGGACGCGATAGTGCGGGGACTCTTCCCCGCCCATCCCGTCCGTGTTGACGCTGTCCATGGTGAAACAGCAGTAGAGTGCCCACTCTTCACACTGCTGGAACTGGAGGAGGCAGTCCTCTCCTTGAAAGCGAGGAAGGCTCCAGGTCCAGATGGTGTTCCAGCTGAGGTGTTGCGGCTCGTCTATCACCATTGTCCTGACTTGCTGCTCAGCACATTCAACGCTTGCCTACGGGACGGGGTTTTCCCGGTACGATGGAAGGTGGCGAGGCTCGTACTGATCAGCAAGGGGAAGGGAAATCCCGAATCGCCGTCTGCATACCGCCCGTTATGCATGCTAGACACGGCTGGGAAAGTGCTAGAGAAACTCATCAAGGGAAGACTCACTGACGCGATTCGTGCTGCTGGGGACCTATCTCCTTGGCAGTACGACTTTAGAGCAGGACGTTCTACCATTGATGCGATTGCAGAGGTGGTGAACGCGGTCCAAAAGGCAGAGGCATATAGTCGCACCAAGCGACGGATCGTCCTGTTGGTGACACTCGACGTCAGGAATGCCTTTAACTCCGCTAGATGGGTGGATATTCTGGATACGCTGGAAAACTCTTTTCAAGTTCCAGAATATCTAATGCGGCTTTTGAGGAACTACCTAAAGGACCGAAGCCTGCTTTATGACACGACACAGGGCCAACGAAGGATGGAAATTACATCGGGTGTTGCCCAGGGATCTATCCTTGGTCCGGACCTGTGGAACGTGTCTTACGACGGGCTACTGAGACTTGAGATGCCAGATGAGTCGCGCTTGGTCGGCTATGCGGATGATGTTGCGGCTCTGGTCGCTGGACGCACCGTTGAACAAGCGCAACTTAGGCTAGGTATGCTAATGCGCCGAGTGAGGGACTGGATGACTGCTCGCGGGCTCAGTTTAGCACTGGAGAAAACCGAAGTGGTCATCTTGACAAAAAAGAGAATCCCTAGAGTAAGGATGATCAGTATTGGAGGTATACAAATCGAATCGAAGCCAGCGGTGAAGTACCTGGGGCTACTGATACTCTCTGAGCAAATCAGGGCAACGGCTGACAAGGCTGCTTCGGGAATATCGGCCCTGAGTCGACTTATGGCCAACGTAGGGGGACCCAGCCCATCAAGAAGACGCCTCTTGATGAGTGCTGTAGGGTCAGTGCTACTGTACGGAGCAGAGGTATGGGGCGACGCTCTCAGCAAGGAGGTATACCGAAAACGATTGGCACAGGTACAGAGAAGAGGAGCACTGAGAATTGCATCTTCGTATCCAACAGTCTCCGACTCGGCGGTGAGAGTGATTGCAGGCGTGATACCTGTCGCCCTCCTTGCTAGAGAGCGCCGCGCTATCTACCTGCGCCGAAACGAGGATGCGAGGGAGATGGTTGTCCGCGAGGAGAGACAACGCTCGCTCAACGATTGGCAGCAGTCTTGGGGGAATTGCACGAAGGGAAGGTGGACTGCGCGCCTCATCCCGGACGTGAGACCGTGGCTAAATCGAAGGCATGGTGAGACTGACTTCTATCTGACCCAGCTTTTGAGCGGGCACGGGTGTTTTCAGTCTTACCTGCACAAGATCGGTAAGTCACGGTCTCCCGATTGTCGGTTTTGCCCAGGAGAGGACAATGCCTGTCACACATTTTTTGCGTGTACAAAATGGGTCAGGCTGCGAAGGGAACTCTACAGGGAGACGGGAGAGCTCACCCCGGATAATATAGTTGCGGTGATGCTCGAATCGGTTGACAAATGGAACCAGGTGGCACATTATGCTCGGACAGTCCTGAAATATAAAAGGGACTCACAGCAGCCGGAGGCGCTGGGGCTGGGGGATCGCTCTTCTAGGATTTCCTCTTCCCCTCTCCCCTCCCGCTAGGAAAGGGACTCCCCAGCTTGAAGGCGCCCCACGGCGTAACAAAACGAGACCTGGCCCGAAGTAATGTGTCAAACGGTTCCAGGCTAGGTTCTCAGATTGACAGGGGAGGTGTTTAGTGGGTAGTCCAAGGGTATCCTCCATGGGAGTCCCACACTGCCAGACTCGGCGGGCGTAAATGCCTTCACCTCCCTACCACAAAAAAAAATGAAACTTTTCCATAGCCAAAAACAAAAATTGAAATGACCTTAAGGGGAGTTTCCCCATAAAACGATGCGATCCCCAAAAACATTTTTTCTCCGAAGGTAGTTGAAAAATGAAAGGTTTTGATGAAAGTGAGTTGGCACGGGAAGCGGAAGAACACGAAAAAATTGTTCCCCCCTCGCAATTGGACACCTGTGAACTGAAAACTTTGGAAAAAACATGGAAGTGGTCCTTTGTGAGTACAACAATGACAAATACCATGGAGGTTGAAATTCACTTAAAATTTTTAGTAAAAGTATAATTTAGCAGCTTTATATTTTCATGAATAAAATCGATAGGCTGCCTTTAAATTCATTATATATGTATATGCAGATGGCTATTTATCAGATCAATCAATGATGAAAATTTCAGAAGAATAGAACAGTACTTAACAAAGTTATGCACGTTTGAACTTTTCTGCATTACAACAACAATAATGCATTGCTATGGAACAATGTGCACTTCCAATCGACTCAAACACTACGGGCTTATTAGGATTTGCATGAAAGTTCCAGGAGAAATAAATTCCATGCCTAACAAGTCACATTTATACAAGTTAAAGCCATTTAACTTTCTACAATTGTAATGAAACCAATCTGAAGTTTCTGCGCAATTTGGGCTTTTCATCAAACTAAACATTACCCTTTTGATTTTGTAGTCTACAAATTTTGAATTAAATGAATAACAGAAATAACCAAAACAATTGACCATAACAGTTATTTGTAATATTGCAACGAAATAGGGTCTGGTTCCAGTGAAATAACAAGGGTTTATCATTTAAAGCAAGTTTATTTTTGTTATAGATGTCGTTAAAGTTTATCGTGAGTTTATTCATTATTGATGTTGTAGTGAAGTCGGGTCGACCGGCTATAGGGCCCGCATCGATGAGAGGCTCCTCCACTAGCATGGGCTAGCCATCGGGCGCGGTCCTCCATTTCTTTGTTTAACAGAGGCTCTAGGCGGGTAGAGTGGCCTTCCACTCACGTGCCCATTTATGATATAGGGCTATGTGATTTCATTGCATAACGTTATAGTATAAATCGGTTACGTTTGTATTTCTCATTTGAGGGAAAGGGTCATACAAGGTACTTTTGTATGAGTTTTTCACTCAAATGGGAAATGCATGGCCACGTCTACGCTTGGATCTTGATCTGGTTGGGAGGGTGCGAGTGGGCACCACCTCCATCTGGATGCCCCATTCTTATTTGTGGGCCATAAGAATCGTCAGTAACGACGAAGTCCTCTTAAGTCCATCTGTCCTCCCCAGGTCCAGTTTGTCCTTTGAGTCAGCAATTTCCTTTGACCCTTAGTTGGTCACCGCCTTTTCGACTTCGGTCGACATTTCTTTGACCCCGGAGTTCAACGCTAGCCTGCCAGCGTAGTCACGCGTCCCCAGACAAGGCCAATCTCAGCGGATCTCAACATCCTCTTCCGCTGACGCAGCAAACCATCGCTGGCCTGACTCGGTTGACGAAGACAGTTCATCGCTGCTCAGATTTCGAAATTGGAGGACGCGGTCAATGGACGGTGACAATCGGAGGCGCTATTTGCAGGAAGTGAAGGTGCACGAGGGGCTGTAGTGCTAAGAAGAAGAAGAAGAAGAATTTATCTTACTTCACTACAATGTCTATATATCGTAGTTTGAGTACAAAACTCTTCTAACATGAGCGTAGTTCTGTCTACTCAACTTGTTTGTATCTTGGTTGCACTTAGATAATTTCGTTTTATTTAGCCTTGTGTATGCGAGTGCAAAAGTAATTTGTTATGCTTCCCTTATACCAGCACGCTATTCTGTGTCTATCTGAGAAGTGTCATAATTTAGAGTTTAAGACTGTAAAATATAGTTCCATTAAGCATTGACAATGACGACATCAACATTCTGTCACGGCCACTAACAACTTCCAAAGAACTCTTCCTGAAACTCGACAGCGAAACAAAACGAGTAGGGCTACAAATCAACGAAAATAAAAAAAAAGCTCATGACGCAGTCGAGGAAAAATACCCAAAATACGCAAAATATCACCCTTGGCGAATACAGTATCGAAAATGTTAGCGAATTTGTGAATTTAGGCGCCAAAATAACGAAAACGGGTTATGAAAGAGACGAAAGATGCCGAAGAAGACGAAATACGCCGAAGTATACAAATCTGTGATTAGACCTGTGGTATGCTATGGGTTTGAAACATGGACCCCAACCCAAGCATCCGCAAATTTATTGAACGCTTTTGAGCGACGGGTCCTGAGGCGAATAATCGGAGCGAAGCTAGACGGGGACCAATGGCGAATTCGATACAACCATGAGCTGTATGAAATTTTTGACGAACCGGATGTTTCAAGGATTGTAAGACTACGGAAGCTGCAATGGGCTGGACACATGAATCGTATGGACGAACAACGGATACCCAAGAAGGTATTCGTTGGGAGAACTGAAGGCCGGCGGCCATTGGGGAAACCGAGGAAACGCTGGTCTGACTCGGTCAACGAAGACAGTTCATCGCTGCTCGGATTTCGGAATCGGATGACGCGGTCAACGCACCGAGACAGTTGGAGGCGCTGTTAGCAGGAAGCGAAGGCCCGAAAGGGGCTGTAGTGCTAAGAAGAAGAAGAAACATTGACAATAAATGAGCTTTTCCTTTTTTTTATTTGATTCACTAAGTTCATAATACACCCTTATTGTTGATGTGTATGTAAACCTTCTATCATGAAAATTTTTCGAATGTTTTTATTTGGGTTAAATGTATTTAATAAAAATAAAAGAAAGAAAAAATATAAACTTAATTTAATTATTTGTGTTGTGATTGTGTTGTTGGCATTCCATCCATAATCCTGTTTCCTATCGGGGTGTAATGAATGAAGGATAAACTTGAAGCTGAATGAGTCAGTGCTTTTCGTGTTCTTAATGAAGAAGCTCAGTATCCAATCTGAGCCCATTGTCCATTGTAAGCGGACAACGAAAAAAAATGTCAGATTATGAATTTTGTTCATAATTAGATTAATTGTGCTTCTAGAGGACTTGAATAAATGAACATAATTATTTTTTGTTTGTCGAGCCTAGTTGCCCGTTTATGCGACTTCAAAGAATTGTAAAAATTAGAATAATGGTTTTTTCGAAAGCTATTTATATAGTTAATCAAATGATTTGAATAGTAAGTAGTGATTTTCAAGAAATTCAAATTTTTTTCCTTCGAAATGCAGAAAACTTTAAATTTTTTTGCGTACAGAAACTGGAAGTTAACATTACGATTCCCGTTTTTTCCAACATAGCTTTTTTAATATTTTTTTAGCTTAAAATAAAGCCTGTAGCGTGGAAATGTTATGTACAAAATTTTAGAATGGTCTCTCAATTTGTTTAGAAGATATGAAATAAAATACGAAGGCGCTGCATGTTACGCAGTACTGAGTGATGGAAATCTGACAACAATGCGCGAATTCAAGGTCTTGAATGGTCCACAGCAGGGAACAGTTACTGCGTCTCTGCTTTTCTCAATATTCATTCGCAAGCTATTGAACGGCTTTGATTTTAACGTCTCGCGAACGCGATCATTAGTAGCATTTGTTGATGATCTGATCATCTATACGGCAGACCGAAAAGCTACAATAGTTCAGAGAAATCTCAGGGGGTCAGTCAAGACCTGAAACGTAATTGGAGGGATTTCCACATCATGGCTGGCGAGGGTAGTTCAGAACGGGTTCCACATAAATTCTGTGTTCGATACCTCGGTGTTTATCTCGACCAGTATCTGTACTATACTGAATATGTAAAAATTATGCTCAGTAAGGCACTAAAAGTAGTCATGGCCCTACAAAGACTCTTTCATTCCAAATACATTGATCGAAAGGTCAAAATTATCTGTTAAAAGACCCTGGTTAGACCAGCTTTGACATATGGATGTCAGATCTGGTACAACCAGAGTGCTAGTACTATGAAAAGATTAAGAGTTTTCGAAAGGAAATGTCTTCGTGCATGTACTGGTTTGTACAGAATGCCTGAGACCGATTGGAAACATTATATATCGAATAGAAGAATTTATCAAACTGCTCAAGTGACGAGAGTCGATATCTTTATATTGAAACTTCTTCGGAATCATATCGCAAGATCTGTGACTGTGAGTGAAAACCGTTGGATTTCACAGCCGTTCTACCCTACAGACGGGTTTATAGCGACTTGCCTCGCTACTGGCTTCGTTCCTCCAGAAGCATTCGTGTATTTGGACATGAATCGATATGTTTTTGATTCTGACGGCGTCCCAGTCATATATCACATATATCGACGAGCCACCGATAAGAAGATAAAATATTCCCGAACTTGAGTTCACGAGACCAACAATTCCAATGGAGATACTCATTTGCTAGATTCGTTGAAGCTGATCGAGCTGAGACGTGTCAATCTAGGTATTGGTGGCTGAATGACAATTTCTAAATTATTCGTTTTTATTTTCAGTTTTGATGTTGTTCGTTACTTAGTTTTTGAGTTTCAGCTCATTATTGCTACATTAAGTGTTGTTGTTTATTTGTGTTAAAAATTAAGTATAGGTTAGGTATATATTATGTTTATTACATTAGGTTAGATATAAGATTAAACGCTTAGGGTAGTATTGTGTTAGAGTATTTGAGTATAAGATAAAGTTTTTGATTGAATTTTATTAGAATTAAGCCATAACATATTAGGTGTTCACTGTTGTGTTTAAATTATAAATAATTTTAGGAATTGAATTTCAAAATATGTAATAATCTTAATTAATTGAATTTGCTATAGTTTTTTTGATGAAATGTGTTTAATGATAACGTATAAATTTAGAGAGCCATTTGGCCCATTAAGTTTTTGTATTGTTATTGTTTGGGATTGGCTTTATATTCTTTGAAAATTTATACTGATTAGTATTGAATAAAGCGCTTTTGACTTTGACTTTGTCTACCTTTGGTAAAAAATGTTTATGAGTCACCCCCTTTATGTAGGGAGACCCCTTTAAACCCCTTAAAATATTTTTTTGCTCCACAAATTTTGAGAGGGCACCACTTTTGACTTACTTAGAAAATTTCATCACTCTAGCTCATGTGGTTAGCGAGAAAACTTGCTATGACGACGGACAGTTAGGTCCTGATTTTAGGAGGGTATTGTAAAAAGATTTTACAATCCCCTTAACAATGGTCTGTTGTGTAAATACTTTCAAGCTAAGCCATTAAAAACATTTTCATGAAAAGTATTCATTATTTTAGTAGCTACTAAAACAGCGAATTGCGCTTGCTTTTTCACATATGGGAACCATCATTTTGAGTCCATGCATTTAATTTTGGATTTTTTAAAATGCTTGTATCTTCAGGTCTTATCAATCAATGTGCTAAATGTCGTTCAAAGCAGAGTTTCACTCTAGACGGAGCAATTTAAGTGAAAATGGTACCTAATACAATATATTCAATTTTCAATTGTTTTATTTTTTATCCGATTATGACCATTTTTTGCACAATACAAGAACCTAAAACAGTTAGCCATAATCCCAAGTTTCATCGAAATCCGTTGGATAATGAAGGTGCTAGAGGGCCACGAAAATCTTAAAAAAAATCGCATATTTAAACCGCCGCCATCTTGAAACTTGCGCATGGATAATCATCAAAATGACAAAGTTCATAAATCTGATTAATTTCGATCTTAAAACTAAGTTTCATATACATCAGATCAACTAGCCGCCATTTTGTTTTTTGAGTCTTGACCTCCAGTTGTTTTACATAGTTCTTTAGATACGTATACAACTACGACTATAACAACAAAATTTTGCACATTTTAGACCTTTGAGCGGCCGCCATTTAATTTCAGCCGGATCGACTTGGGATTTTTTAATTATGAGATTCATCACACACTTCAATGAACCTCTGTACCAAATTTTATCCAAACCGGAGGTATATTTTGGTCAGAACAGAAATCACGTTTTTTCATCTAAAATACATCTACATATATATATATATATATATATATATATATATATATATATATATATATATATATATATATATATATATATACATATATATATATATATATATATATATATATATATATATATATATATATATATATATATATATATATACATATATATATATATATATATATATATATATATATATATATATATATATATATATATGTATATATATATCTATATAGATGTATATATACAGTTTTATATATATACATATATATATATATATATATATATATATATATATATATATATATATATATATATATATATATACATGTATATATATATAAATATATTTTTATATATATATATATATATATATATATATATATATATATATATATATATATATATACATGTATATATATATATATTTTTTTATATATATATATATATATATATATATATATATATATACATATCTACATATATATATATATATATATATATATATATATATATATATATATATATATATATCTACATGTATATATATATATATATATATATATATATATATATATATATATATATATATATATACACAATATGATACTCTCCACAGTAGGTAAATTTCTCTTGTAAAACTTACCTAAAAATTTGAATAATTTTTTAATGTAAAAAAAGGGGGTTCATGTTGAAAAACCCTTTAGAAGTACAATGAACATAATTATGAACAAAATTCAAAACCTGAGCCTTTTTTGCATTAAAAAGCCGCTTGCTTTATTGGGTGATGCGATTTGACTACGTTGAGTTATTTTCAGCGTTTTGAGGATGTTGTCCTTAAGATACTGAAAATGACTCGACGGAGTTGAAACGCGTTTGCTCACCCAACAAAGCAACGCCCGACAGCTTTTCGAGAAAAGAGAAAAGAGATATCAAATAAACAAAGTTTTTGATTAATTTTTTGTTGTCTGCTTCATGTGATATGCCCCTTTTCAAATTTGACGTAAACTTTGAATTATTTATTTAAAGGTTTTTCCTGAAGTCACCTCTTGATTCGAAGGCGATGACATTTTGACATGCTGCAGCTCGGTCGGTGCGTAGTTTTTTTTTCACTTTTTAGGGTTTTGTAAAAAAATTTCAATACCCTTTTAAAATCGATACCTATCTGTCCGTCCATTCGCTTGTCCGTAAGTGTGTCACAGCAAATTGCATCAAGAACTAGAGAAGCTAGAGTCATAATGAAAGTTTCGTAGCCGAACAAAATTTCAAGGATTTTTAAGGAGATGTTCCTAGATATAGATGTGCTCCTCAAAAATGTTTATTCAGCGAACATAATCGAGTAGGGTAACAATTGTCTTGGAGATCTTTCAATATTGCTAAAATGACAATATCGATCACGGGGTAGGCAGAAGAAACTGAGGAATACGAAAAAATTTTCCCAAAAATGTTGCAGAACTTAACTTGCACTGCCGTTTCAGCCAAGATGGGAAGCTCTGGATATGTTAAAAATAAATCTCATACTGAAATGGATAGTTACGCAAAATATTTCATTGCACAATCCCAAAAATTAATCACGTCGAAATATACAGACAGAAGGAAAGCTTCGGAAAAATTCGCTCAATTGGCCTGGTAACTTTGAAATTGTTGAGATTTATTAAACACTACCAACTAAACAAGCGACGTTAATGAATACATAATACCGGAATTCCTGTGGTTGATTTGAACGAAGTTCCAAGCTTTCCTTGTGGGTATATCTATTCGTTTCTTTATAAGTGGTGTATATTAATTTCCTACCAGAGTAAAGGAGGAGTTAGAGGGCGATTATTTCGTTCCTTTACAATTTTTAATTATCAAGTGCTTAAGAATAAATAATTTAATAAATCGTCATCCACCCATAAAAATCGAAATATAAACGCTAACCCTTCAATAAATTAAACACCATTTATGATAAAATCGTTTATTTAATATTCTCGTGCATATTTGATTTTCGGTTTTCAATTGAGGCTCAGCGTTGTTCCATTTCTCAATGGACGCAAGCATTAACTTATCTCGAGACTATTTATTGATGAAAAATAGCGACGCAGTAGCGCCAAATATTTGAAAAGGAGAATCTAACAAATGACAATAAACACTCATGTGACGACATCACGGTCACGAAAGTAAGCCGAATTATGTTTTAAGGTTCTAAAACAATCCGCTGAGTTTTTGCAGTCTGAAAGCGTAAAGATAGATCTCTTTAGTGGTTGTAATAAAACTCAAAAAAGTGCCACATAAAATTGCCAAGGAGAAAAATAGACGAATATGAAACACCACATGTCCTCCAGATTGTTTACAATGAACGAAGACAGAACAATTCCATGTTCCAAGGGGAATACAGTTTAACAGTAGGGAACAGGAAGAAGGGTAGACATAAACGAGATACTTACTTTTAAAGAATCGGTAATTATCTATTGGCTGGCTTAAAGGTGGAAATGTTGGAGTTTCTGAGCTTGCTCGAAGCATTACCTGTTAACAGCCAAATATGGTTAATTATTTCTTCGGAACTTTCACCTAGGAAAAAAAGCAATTAAAGTCAACAATGCAACAATAAGCATTTCCTAAATAAAGAATTAACTGCGCTGCCATTAAAAATTATTTCAGCTGGGTCTCGTTGCTGAAAACAAATATTGGAAATATTACCGTTACTGTGACGAAGAGTCGATCAGTTCCATGTTGGTTTCGTGCAACGACAAAATATGTTCCCGAGTCGGAAATCATAGAGTTGTGAACCGTAAAGCGGATATAGTCTTCTTGAGCCTCTTTGCTTACTCGATCAGATTTAGTGATGTCTTTTGTTCCTTTCAAAAGCGTTACTGTGACATAGAAAATTGGAATTAGTAAGAATTCTTATAAAAGGTATAACGCAAGTCCAGTGCAAGACAGCAGAAAACTATATCTTCTAAAATCAGATACCGGTATTTCGAGGACAAGTTATCCTCTTCATCAGTGGCGGAATACCGCCACTGATGAAGAGGATAACTTGTCCTCGAAATACCGGTATCTGGTTAAAAAGATTAATAATAAATAGCGCTTTTAAAGGAAATTTTATAATTTTTTTTTTTTATTTTTTCAGCATATCTTCTGTTCAGCAACTACACTGACATCGATTTTGCCCCCTTGCACTGAGAATAGTAAGTCTTAATTTATTACGTTTAGGTTTAGGATCGCCTTGCACCCTAAAGGAAATGGAAAATGGATCATGAACAGCAATTTTCATCTCTGTTTCAGGCCTGGAGAGGAATAGTGCTGGCTTTCCTCCCTTCATGACTGGAGCGACGATATGAACATTCGCATTCGACTCTAGGCGACCAAAAGCATTTGAAGCCCGACATGTGTAGGTTCCCGCCATCTCGGTAGTCGCTTTTTCAATAGCCAATGTATACACGCCATGGTCAACGAAAGTGCGAATATTGTCAGCGGCTGGTAGTGTGGATTTGTCTTTTAACCACTGCACTTCGATTGGAGAGGATGTTTGTCCAAACTCAGCTTGGATAGCGACAGTACCACCAGCAGTTACAATGTGATCGCCCAGAATATTTGTAAGATGTGGCTTGTTTGGGTCACGGTGGAAGAAGCCGTGCGCCTTCTCCAAGATAAATCGTTCTCTTCCTTTGAAGTCAACAACGTGTGCCATTTTGTCAGAACCCACACCATTATCAGCTCGACAGATGTAAGTTCCGCTATCCTTCTCGGTAGGTTCCCGAATGATCAATTTACAGTAGCCATCAGCTTGATCGAGCTGTTGGTACTTGTTGTCATTTGTAATCATATCAGTATCCTTCATCCATGATATTTCAGGGCGCGGATTACCACGAATCCTGCAATCCAACACTAATTCGTCTTCGTTCAAGTAGTAAGTATCTGAAAGGTATTAAAAGTTATGGTATTCAATTACTTTTAGATTATCTCTCTGTTTTCTGCTTAGCTCAAGTGCAGACATATATTAACCAGTCGCGAATGACTAACATCAAAAGTTGAGTTGCTTCCTTGAGCTATCAGGTTGTAAACATTTATTGAACTGCACGATTTTTACACGTAACAGTGATGTAAAGTTAATGAATAAATGAGTTGTGTCATGATACCTTTGATGGACCTTGTGAATTGTGGAGGTTTGGAAATTGCTTCAAAGCCTTTGTAGACTTTAAGCGTACATCGCGAAAGATTTTCGCCGAATTCATTGCACGCCACACAACTATACTCTCCGGAGTCATCAGGACTAGTCGAAAAGATTTCAAGTGAGGACAACCCCCCGTCAAGGATTGATCGATAGTGGCTACTCTTCGTCAGTGGTTTTCCATTCTTCATCCACTGTACATCGAATTCAGATCCGATTATATTGCATGTTAATTTAATTGACGAGTTGTCTGAAACAGATCTGTCTCGCAGTGGAGTGCTAAAAATAGGTTTTCGGCGAGCATCCTGACTTGACAGACTACCGTAAGATTTTCCATAGCCATTTACATCTGGTTGTCCTCCCTGCGATAAATGTTGGGTTTTTATGTAAATTTCTCCAATTTCATCCGCCGTTTCAGCTCGGCATGTAAACACACCCGCATCGCTCGAAACAGGGTTGCTTATAACAAGCTTATAAACGCCGCCTGGTTCTTCTCGCTTTTTGTAGCGGTTATTCGATATTGGTTTGCCGTTCTGATACCAATCAACAACGGGACGACCGTGCACCTCACATTCCAGTGTCAGTTCATTCCGTTTTAAGTTATGTGTCTCTGGGTAAAATTAAAATTTTCTCCTTTATACTAAGCTTATAATATCTATTAGGGAGAAAGGAAACACTAACTACCGATAAAAAAGTGTTTAAAAAACTTCTAAGAAGTCCATCGTTGGATGAATTAATCATTTGATTATGTATTGTAAAATGCATTTACGAGTACAACGATCGAATTTTGCTAGTCTTTCCTTTCCCTATATTACACCAATCTGAAAAGCTACCTTTTAAGCTACTACGAAAAGGCCTAGGTCTGATATTATCACCGGTTTCGGGGAATATGCGCAAATTGCAAGACGAAGATATTTGATTTTTGGGGCCTTGAACCAGGCAAGTATATTCGCCTGAATCTTCTGAATTAACATCATTCAATTCTAAAGAGATTTCCTCACCAGTTGAACTAACTTGAACAGCCCGATTACGACGGAGCGGTTCTCCATCTTTCAACCAAGTCACTGAAGACGGATAGCCACTCAATAAAAATGATAATTTAACATTCCGCGCTTCACCAACAGAAATGTGTTTTAATGGTTTTCGAAGAATTAAATCTTTTTCAGTTTCCACGCACCCTTCGCTATTTGATTCCTGCTTAGACTCCTTAACTGCAACTTCATTGGCCTTAGGTCTGATAAGCTTCTTACGGCGTGTTGGAGTAAAGTGGTCAGCCAAATTAATTGTCTTTTCGGTCTTCTCAACGTGCGTCACACCTACAGTGCAACAACTGTATACTCCATTATCACCGTTTTCGGGATTTAAAATGAACAGTTGTTTTGTTCCGTCAAAGCGCTCGATGAGCTTGTATTTACTGCTTGCTTGGATAGCCTTGTCTCCATGATACCACTGAACTCGTGTTTTATTTCCATCGGACAATTTACATTCAAGTACGAGCTGATTTGTGCCTGACTGAAATGAATCTGAAAAATATGCATTGATGCGATATGTGGTATGCAAATATGAAGATTCACCCCTGGACCATCTAGCATTATAGGCCAAGCGAAAATGTAAAAAGTACAGACATACTTCAGTTGAGTGTTTTTGTTAAGTTGTACAACATTTACAACACAGCACAAAACAAACGCCACATACCTTTTTCAACGATCACAACAGATAAGAATCCAATTGCCTACACAATGCTGCAACTATAGACAGAACATGTAATTTCCGAACAAATAATTACCTTTCATGCCTACAGTAAAAACGGGAGCCACTTGGTCTTCCTTTGATTTCGCGTATACATTGACTCTGCACGAGCTAATGATTTCGTTTTCGCTATTTTTGGCGACAATTTTGTACTCGCCACTATCACCAGGAGTCAAGTTACTAAGCATCAGAGTCGCTAGACCATCTTGACAGGCAGATTTCGATTTGGGGCCATATACGACAACTTGTTCATCTTTCAGCCAGCGCACTTGTGGGTCGGGGCCGCCAATGAACACAGTCATTCGAAGCGACGAGCCTTCGATGACAGTTCTATTGGATAAAAAGTTTCCAAAGTAAAGACATTTTTTCGGGTCTGGAAGTGGTGCAGCCATACGACGGCCACCACCACCTTCTTCCGCGGTTGCTTTTTTTCCGCCCTTCGCTTTTGCTTCCTTCTTATCGCCTCCTTTCTTCTCACCATCTTCTTTCGCGTCCTTACTTGCTTCAGCTGATGCCTCTTCCTTTCGTACAACTTCACGCGAGGGAGAGCCTGGACGGATATCTTTTGCTGCGAGGTGTACAATGTGCGAAATCTCTGACTTGTCTACACGATTTTCAGCTTGGCATACATACTTTCCACTATCGTAAGGTACAGGATCACTGATTATGAGCTCACAAGTGCCGTCAGCATGATCGATTTGTTGATATTTGTCGCTAGGTTCAATGCGGACACCATCTTTTACCCAACTTACAGTGGGAGTGGGCAAGCCTCTGACGTGACAGTCAAGAACCAGCTCGTTTATTTTGCCATGATATGTATCTTTAATTGATCGTGTGAACGTGGGCGGTACATCAGCGGACTTGGGGCTGGCGTAGACAGTTACTTTACACTCCGTGGACGCCTCTCCATTAGTATTTTTTGCCAAGCATTGGTATGTACCGCTATCAGATTCATTCGCGCTGAGTAGCTCTAGAGTGCATAAGCCTTCACGATAATTTTGGCGTACTTTAGGGCCATACACAACCGGCTGCTCATTCTTGAACCAACGCACTCCGGGTTCAGGACCTTCAACATAGCAGGTAAGCTTCACCTTCGAGCCTTCAGCTACTACACGGTCACTCAGTTTAGCTGCGAAATATAGACCAACCTTCTTTTCACGCTTCTCTTCTTTGTACGGCTTTGTGTCAGCTAATACCACTTCATGCACCGAAGCCCTCTTTCCTGCGCCTTTTCCCTTTGCTTTTCCCTTACCCTTGCCTTCTTCGCCTTCTCCCTGAGTATCACCTTGCTCAGTCGGTGCTTTTCCTTCTGTTTCTCTGCTTCTTTTCAGAAGCTGTGGGTCGGCATGGAAGACGCCATGTATATTTTCAGCAATGTGCGACTCCTTTCCTTCAAATAGTACAAAATGACTTATCTCAGCCTTGCCTACACGGTTCTCGGCTTGGCAAACGTATTTTCCCGAGTCCTTGCTTGACGGTTTATCAACAATCAATTCACATGTACCATCGGGATAATGAATAACTTGATATTTTTCACTATTCTGCAACTCAATTCCATCCTTGACCCATGCAACACTGGGCATTGGTTCGCCACGAACGTGCGATTCTAAAATTAACTCATTTGTATTCAATCGGTAAGTATCTGCAAGAAGAAGCAAAAGCAAACAGTTAGAATGCAATCGAATTTCTGGGTCAGTTGCGCAATTTCGAAATAATAAAAAAATAAAACCAAATGCATGTTAATTCTGTTTGATTCGCTATTCATAGATTCGAAACATTGTGAATTTCATTCAACAACGATCAGGAACTTGAAATGCAAGCAGCTAATTTGTTTGTGCATTGAGGCAATCGATTGGGGACCATGCCAAAAAAATTGGGTGGCTTGCATTCCCACTGCGTTCGGTTTCGAGGTCACTATAAATAGTTATCGGTGACTCTTTTCTGTTATTCTATTTCATGGCTAACACAATTCATGCGATGGTTCTTGAAATGACATTTTTAATTTGATTAGATGTTGAAATCTTACCTTTAAGGGCTCTGGTGAACATGGGCTCCAAATCAGCGCTTACTTTGGCGTCATAGATATGCAACAAAGCTTCTGATGTTATTTCGCTTGCAGGGTTTCTTGCTACAACCGTATATATACCAGAATCTCCCGGAGCAGCGCTAGTGATCTCCAGTACTGCGAGTCCCTCCCTTGACATGTTTTTAATTCTGGGTCCATAGGGCACATTGTTTCCGTCCTTCAGCCACTTGATTTGAGGATCAGGGCCAACGATCACTGCTGATAGTTTCACTTTCGAACCGGATGCAAGGTAGCGGTTAGTCATGTAAGCTGCGAAATACAATTTATTCTTCGTAGAAACTTCCGGGCTTTCATGGCGACGTCGGATTCCGCCTCCTCCTTCTACATCATCCTCCTTCTTCTTCTGGCCTTTCACTGGAGGCTTGCCCTTTTGATCTGGACCACCGCCAGCGGCCTTCTTTGCTTTTGTCTCCTTATCTTCTGCTGCAACACCCATGCCTCCACTTGAACGTCTGGATGGTGGCAATACCTCAAGTAATACTGAATGTGTCGTCTTTTGCCTGCCAAGTTTATTGTCAGCTACGCAAGTGTATTTTCCGTTATCTTTCGGTGTCGGCTTGTTTATAACCAACTCACACACGCCATCCAAGTGTTCAATCTGTTGAATGCGACCGTCGTTCTCGATTGGCATTTCATCTTTCAGCCATGAAATTTTTGGCCGCGGATTACCACGAACTTTTGTATCGATCACCAAGTCGTTCTCAGAGGAGTGGTATACATCTAGCAAGAAAAAGAAATTAGAATAATTATTTTTACATCTGAAATTGGGGTTTGGTGCTGGCATCTTTACTGCACTTAATACAAACCTCTCATTGGCAACACGAACATAGGCTCCTGCTCATCGCCCTCAGATTGTGCGCCGTAAACTTTCAGGTAACAAGACGTATCGATTTCACTGTAATCGTTTTTGGCAACACACTTATAAACGCCCGAGCTGTCTGATGTAACATCTGATAATTCAAGCGCACCCACATTCTCCGAAGACAAGTTGCGTACTTTTGGGCCAAATACAACTGGTTTGTCATCTTTAAGCCATCGAACATTTGGATTAGGTCCTAAAATGTTGCATACCAGCTTAACTTTTCCTCCTTCCAGAGCGATTCTGTCTCTTAATTGCGTAGCAAATTTCAGTTTGTTCTTAGTAGCAACTGGCTCATCAACCGAGGCACGTGTACGGCGTGGTCCGTCCTCGACTCCTCGTTTTTTATCATATTCTTGCTTTGATTTCATCGCTTCTTCCATTGCACGTCTTGCGGTTTCCTCCTTTTCCTTCTGTATCTCATTATGAGCATGAAAGACACCGTGCGCGTGGAATTTCTTCTCCTTTACAAATTCTACTTTGTGAGAAATATCCAGCTCACCACTTTCATTCGTGGCCTTGCACACATACATTCCGCTGTCTTTACTTGAAGGTCGATATATCATCAACTTGCATACACCATGGGCCTCCTCTAGCATCGTATATTTGAAATTCGGCTGAAGTTCGATAGCATCCTTAGTCCATTTGATTTTTGGCCGAGGAATACCGCTAACGTGACATTCAATAGTAAGCTCATCATCATGGAGATGATAAAAATCTGCAAAGATCTCATGAACAAAAATCATATGGAAAAATAAAATCATGTTGTCAATAATCGTCGTTGATTGCTAACTTTTGCTTCAGCTAAATCATAATAACCGGGAATGTATATCTTACAACTTCAGTGAGTAGCAATACTAAACGACAATTATTCAAAGATTTTTCAACTATAAACTCTACCTCTAACCAAAGTAAAGGTCGGGGGCCTGGGTTCATCCTTGTAAACTTCGTATATGGTCACAATGCAAGATGAGGTGACCTCATCATTGGGGTTCGCAATGACACAAGCGTATTCACCCGAGTCAGCAGTTGTACAATTTACAATTTCCAGAGATAATATATTGTTGTTATTGTTGATACGGTGTCTTGCGTCACGTTCAATCTGTCTGCCATCCTTATACCATTTTGCTGACAAATCTGGACCATCAACAGCACAAGCAAGGCGAACATTATTTCCAACTTCAGCAGTACGATCAGTTAGGAAGTTGATGAAGGATGGCAAACGTGCTGCTTCACGATGCTTTTGCCAGTCGGCGTGCCGTTCTTTTTCACTCTTGGCTTTGATTTCACTTGCCTTGCGCATTTTCAGCATAAACTCTTCACCTTCTTCCTCTGCGATTTTTTGCCATCGTGCTTCTTCCTCTGGATCGACTCGGACGAAACTTTCTTTTGAGGATGAACTGCCCCGTCTACTGTCTTCAACTTTAAGGCGTGATTCTGGCCGACTCATAGAGTCCACCACTGATTCATCTCGTTCAGTATCTCCCTGAATAGTACTTCCATCTCCACCATCTTCATCTTCTTCTTCATATTCGCCGTCTCCACTTTCATCTCCTTCTTCATCGCTTCCACCCTCTTCTTCATTTTCCTCTTCTTCACTTTCCTCACCACGAGCAGCGCGCTCTTCTTTTTCTCGTTGGCGTCGCTCTTCTTCCTCAGCTTTCAAACGAGCTAGCTCTTCTGCTCGAGCCCTTTCTTCCGCCTCTTTCTCCGCCTTCAAGCGTTTTTGGCGCTCCTCATAAGTTTCTCTTTTTGGCTTTTCCTGTTCTTTCTTTTGTGCTTCTTCAGCTGCTTTGGCGGCTGCCTTGGCTTGTTCTTCCATTTGCAAAGCCAACTTGCTTTTTGCCTTCTTTGGTGGTGGTTTTTCCTTTGGTTTCGGTGGTGGAGGTGCTTCGGCAGGTTTTTCAAAAAGTTTCTTGCTGGCTTTTGGTCCAGCACCCATTTCTAGCTTCAATGATAGCTTTGGAGATGGAGATTTCTCCCTCTCCTTCCTCTCTTTCTGCTCTTTTTTCTGTTCAGCAGTCTTCTTTTTCGTTTCTTTTTCCTTTTTCTGTTTCGCTTCTTTATCCTTCTTCTTTGGCTTTTTCTTCTTCTTCTCTTGGTCTTCTTCTTTGTCTTCTTCCTCTGTATAATCCTCAGATTCTTCGTACTCCTCTACTACATAAATAACTTCGACATTCGAAACGTCCATGACAGCGGCACGGTCAATTACCGACAAATCAGTAGTTATGTAACGTGCAGGTTCTACTTCAGGCTCAGTAATATCCATGATCAGGGCTTTATCGAAAACAGCTTTATTGCAATCGAGCAACGTTCTCACACTCGTTCCGAGTTCGAACGGGGTTTTTTCTCGCGATTCACGTTTCAAGAAGGGCGTAATACTTCTCCACGTCGATGGAGTTGCACTTCGGCGTTCCATGTACAAAGTAAATGGAGTGCGACTCCTTCCCCGCACTGGAGTCATGCTGCGACCGCGAATACTCCCGGGCGTTGGTGACTTTATTCGGCGCCTTTTCCCGGTAGGAACTTGCAGAGTATCTGGTCCAGGTGAAGGCCTTTCATCTGGACCTGGCGAAGGCTGTGGCTCTCCAGCAGGCTGTGGGTCCCCGTCCGTTTCGACCATTTTTATTTTTTCGAAAAAATTTTCTTTCAGACTACTTCGAATTAGTTGTCGTTCGACTGCCTTCTGGCAAGATAAATCTGCGACTGATTAAAGCAGGCGATTATTCAATCATGCCTTCCGTTATCGGTCAGCGTTAAACGATCAGCGATCATCTCTTGATCCCCAATCGGCATTCAAATTTTGTCTAATTTGGCACGCGTGCCAAATTTTCTTTCAAGTCTAATTTAAATGTACGAAATACTACATCGACAAGCAATAGGTCGAATAGCGATTCGTCTCGTCAATTGATATTTTTGGCTTTGCCCAAAATAGTTTTCTTAAAAAATCACTCACTACTTACCTTTCCGATGTTTCACATATTGTGCATGCCAATTTTTTATTCAGTATGTAACAACAAATAGATATTAAGAAATTTAAAAAAGGTTATTTAACTCATTATCTGCTGCATTCGAGCATTCTAGTTATGGATTAGTCAAGTTTCAAGCAAACAAATGCCTATTATTGATGGTCACTTGGGTGTGTTATGTTTTAAGAAAATACAAGCTTCTTAGCTTGAACATTTTGCAAGCAAGTCGTAAGTTTTAGCTTGAAGAGCAGGTAAAGTTAAAAATTGATTTAATTTTCCTACTTTTAAATTTTATATCGATTGAATTCTTAACCATACCTGTTCCTCTTCCTACTGGCTAATGAAGAACAAGCAAGCATATCGAATCTAAGCCATCAAACTCATACCTCGTATACACCTTGTGAAAATTGGTTTCACTTCAGATACCTCCAATTCTGCAGGATTGAATACTGACAACTGACACTTCGTTTCAGAACTATCGCCGTTACTAGTAACTACACATTTATATTCAGCTGCATCGCTTTGTTCTACATCTCTTATTTCCAGCGTTATGAGTCCGTCCTTATTCTGCGGAAAGTATTTCTGACTGCTGCCAATTATTTCTTCACCGTTACGATACCATTTTGCGGTAATATTTTGGCCTAACGCATTACAAATCAGTTTTGCTGCATTGCCTACGCTAATAGTTTGACTGGTCAAACAGACATTGAACACAACTCCTTGTGAACGGCCAGTCTGTAAGAAAGAGATTATTATTTATTGCCATAAAAGGTATTTCCAAGATACCTTCTTAAGTTTTACGCCAGGTTGACTTTTTTCCGATTGACTGGTGTCCCCTTCAAATAAAAATGACTTTTCTTCATCAGTTGTAGTTGCAGTCGGTAAACTTTCAACTTTTGTGCTATAATTGCTTAGTTGATCTGAATTTAAATTCTCAGCATTCGTCAAAGAGTCTACATTCTTTGTGCTGTCGTCAGAAACCTTCAACTTTGCTTCGCCGTGCTTTCTGGTAGTTTGTGTCCGCTCAGTTTTTCTCGATGTTTCCATTTCTGCTGCAAGCTGTTGCTCATTTTTAGCATTTCCATCTTCAACTCCTTTCTTCTTGATTTCGGTTGGCTGGGAATGTAATTCGTCTTTTTTCGGTTTCCTGTTATGTGCTCCCTCAGTATCGCATTGCGTCTTTTCTGCCCCTGTGGGCTTCGGAAAGCTTTGATCGCTATCAAGAGGTTTCTTCTCCTCTAAATCGAAAGATGCTTTTGCTTTGGCATTTTCTGTATGACTTAATTTTTCCTCTTCAAGTAATTTATTTTGAATATTTTCTACCTTCACCAAGTCAGCTTCTAAAACAGGCTCTGCAATATTTCCTTGGGATTTCTTTTTTCTACCTGCCTTTCCTTTTTCTTCTGTGGGGTTTTCGACAGCAATTTCAGTACCATTTGAAGGCATTTTCCCCTCTTCCTGTGGAATGGAAGACTTTGTTTTCAGAGTGACATTGCTATCTTTTGATTTTTTTCTAGACTTCGAGGACCGTTTACTAACACTATCATCAGTTTTTTCTGAAGCAGCCTGGCTTTCTTTATCGACGAGTTGAGCTTTTGTTTGTTCGTTGTTTTTTTCCTCAGTTTCTGAAATTCCAACGTTTGTCAAGGATTCTTCAAATGATTCCGTTGCTCTGGGATCCATTCTAACTTGCTCTGTTCCGACATCCTTCGGTGCCACGGGCTCTTTTTGAATGATCTCCTTTCCAGTTTTGTTTTCAAGTTTTTCATTTGATTTCTCGGTATCACTTGCAGTTAATGATGAATCTAAGCCTGATTTTTCGTTGGCAGAAACTTCTTTTGACTTGTTTTCTACGTCTACCCTTTCATCCGGGTTTTTTTTGCCAGTTGTTTCGTTAGCTTTAGAAGATTCGTCGTCTACCTTATCCAATTTACTTTCTGACTCAATTTGTGTTTGAATCTTTTCGGATATCTTCAAGTCATCTGTTGACAGAGAAGCGCCCTTATCTACATTATCAGCAACTATGTCTTTTTCTTGTACATTAGTGATTACGTTCGTGCTATCTTCATCTTTTTCCAAAGGCTTCTCAATTGATTTTAATAATTTTTCGTTTCCTAATTCATCGCCTCCATCCTTAGCTTCTATAGAGGCCGCACGCCCCGTTTCGTTTGTTGGAGAGCTTACGTTTGACTTATCCATGCTGGCTTTGTACGAAGGCAATTCTAAGGTTTGATTTTCAAGCACAGGATCTACATTCGATTTATTTTTTGATTCATTGCTTGTCTCGTATGACTTTTTTCTCCTTTTTTCCTTAGACTTACGTGGTTGCATTTCTGGCTTATCAACTCCAGCGTCTGAGCCAATTTTTTCTTGAAATTCATCTGAATGTTGAAACTTATCAGATTGATTTGGTGCAACTATTACCTTTTCAATAACTGATTCCTTAGCTCCTCCACTTGATCCCTCTTCTGCTTTGTCTAACACGATTTTTTTACTGTCGACATCTTTATTTTTAGCTTGAATGTCAGATATTATTTCCGCTTTACTCTGTAGTTCATTTGCTGAATTAACCTTTGAATCAAAGCTTCCACCTTTTTTCAAGTCAACTTCAACTACATTGTCATGTTGGTTAGTTTCAGTGGTTTCACTGTAATTTTCCTTCGTTTCGGTACCCAAACTCTGATTATTATCATCCACTTGTGAATCTTTTATGTCCTTAGCTTTTGTTTTGGGTGACTTTTTAGATCTTCTTGTTTTTCCCGACGGACTTTTTTCTTTAGATTTGTCTTTAATGGTCGACGAAGATTCCGTTACGGTCGATTTTTCTGGTGACTGAATTTTCTCTCTTGGCTTTGCTGCTTCACTTTCTATTGACTTAAGAGCTTCATTTTCATCCGCATGTAAAATTTTATCCGTCTCATCTTTAGTGTCTTCAATTTTCTCTTTGGCGCTTTGCGCAGTTATATGAACTGGATTTTGATCAACGTCTATAACCTCTTTACTCTTTTCAGTTAAATTTTTTGGTTTAATTTGTGAAAGAACATCAATCGAGTCTTTTTCTGTCGGTTGGTGTTCTTCTAATTCTTGAGCTTTGAGATCACCAGTTTTGGATGTTTCCTCTTTTCGTGATTTGCTATCTATTGAGCAAGTTATATCTTTGCTGGTCACTTCAAGAGGTACGTCACGAGTTGTATCAGCCTTCGTTACAACTTCGTCAGCATTAGATACTGTAGACGCTTTAGATTCTTCTGCTTTCGAAGTCAAGGGAACTTTGGGTTTTTCATCTTCTGCTTTCAGATTACTCACTGCTAATTTTTCAGGCTGAATTATCGTTTCTACTAATTGGCTTTGTTTCATTTCAGAATTTTCACCCTTAATTTTCTCTTTGCGGCTATCCTTTTTTTTACCTTGATTATTTTCTGGCATGGCTTGATGCTGCTTTTCATCAACAGTTTTAATGTTATCTTGTTTAACCTCATCGGCCGTTTCTTTTTCCATCCCTGTCATTAAACAAGTGCTTTTATCTTGTTCTACAGTGCCTTCAACAACAGCAAAGAGCTGTGCCTGGGCTGTTGTTTTATTATCCATCTGATATTCAGATCTGTTAGATGAATGTGGCCTCGCGGGGGCAACAGTTTCAGTATGATACGTTTCCACCTCAACCACCTGCTTTTCGTCTTTTCCCATCAAAGAAGTGCTTTTATCTTTTTGTAAAGTGGTTTCTTTTGATATATTGGGTTCTGCTGCTTCCATCGTATCAATCGTCTTATATTCTTTGTCGGTAACTGTATTTGGCCTCTTCGCTTCCAACGTTTCAATTTTATCTTGTTTCATTTTACGCACTACCTCTTGGTCTTTTGGCAGTGAAGAAATGCTTTTCTCTTGTTGTAAAGTGGCTTCTTTCGATGAAGCAGCTTCTAATTGGGTTATGTTAGTTGCTTCCTTTCTATCAATCACCTTAGTTTCGCTTTTGGTTGCCGCATCTGGCCTGGCAGGCTCCAAAGGTTCTGATTTACTTTCAATTTTTCTTGTTGATGATTCTTCATCTGTCGTTTTATCCTCAGCATCAAGTAAATGTTTATCCTCTTTTTTCGCCGTTTTATCTACCGAAGTTTGATCAACATTAGCTTTGGACACTGTTTGCATTTCAGCCTGGCTAACATCACAAATTTGTTCCGGTCCAGACCGAGCATCGTTCATTGCTATTTTGAGGTCATTATTTTCAACTGGTTCTACTGAGCTCATTTCTACAGAACCACCAGCATTCAGTTCATCCAAGAAAATCGGCATCGTTTCATCATTTTTCGTTTCCCTACTTTCCATTGAACCCTCGATTTTCGATTTGTCTGCTAAAATTTCAATTGTTTTCGTGGAGACTGCTTTAGAAATAGCAGCTGGGTCTTCTGTCTTTGTAGGCTCAATCAATTTTTCTGAGGATTCAATTGCTTTAGAAGTCTCTTCATGGGAATTAACCTGCAATTGTTTGGGAATCACTGTGCCATGTTGACGATCCGATTCTACTTTTCCTTCAAGTATAGATATTTCTTCAATAGCGTCTAGCCATAAATTATCAGTCTTTTCACCAAATCCTACCTCTGCTTTGCCGAAGGCAATAGCATGGCTTGATAATAATTGTTCCTTGCGCGCTTCATCACGCTTCACTAATTGATCTTCTGCAACCTGTTTGTTTTTCCCTGAATTTCCATCTGGTAAGGTTTTCTCTATCATTGGCCTGGTCTCTCGTGGTTCTTCAACTGTGATTGAATCTGAAGTTTGTTCAGTTCCCTGTAATTTCGATGTAAATACTTCGTCTGAAACATTTTCTAGCGTTTCTTTATTCTTATTTTCTTCGTGTTTTCCTTCATCGAGTAGCTTCGATATCTCGGCTCCAGCAGCCATTGCAGGAGCTTCAGGATGGATATTTGGGAATGGTTTTATATCTTCAATTAATTTTGTGTCTTTGGATTCTTCGTTCTTGGCAGCTTTATGATCACCACACGTTACAGAATCTGTAATACTTTTCTCTTCTCCTTTTTGCAATACTATGGATGTATCAGTCTCGGCGAATGTTACACTGACGTCAGAAAATATCGTTGATGATTTTTGAAGAGATGTTAAATCTTCTTTTTTTCCTTCAGTTTCTATGAGTTTTTCTGTTAACTGCTTGATATCTATTTCGGATTTTTGTTTAAGTTCTTGCAGATTTTTTCTCTTTTCCGTACCAGCTTCTTCTCCTTTTCGATTAGTAACATCTTGATCGTCATTTCTTTCTAAAGAAGATTTCTCTCCTGATGTCTCTTCCTGAAGGTGCTCAGACTCGACTTGAATATCGCATGCCCGGGGAAGATCCTGTTTATCATCACTGTCTTTTTCGATTCTTGCACCATCCACTTCAGCATGTTGTGGTTGTTTTCTTGGGGTAGCGTCAGTATTTTCAGCCATCACATGGGCATTCTGCTTTGCTTGCATGATATCTTCAGGTATCGAAGCTTCTGTCTTGTCTTTATCCGTCGAGAATTCTATACCTGTTGATATCAACGGATCAACTTGACTCTTATTGTTGGGTTTGGACGCTTCTACACTCTCCTCAATTTTTTGTTTATCTTGTTGCACTATAAGCTCTTTCAGGGTATCATTCGTGGCAGATGAGCATTCACGTTTGCCACTTTCCACTAACTGCGCAATATCTACATGCAACTGATGAGTCTGCGCGTCTGTTACTTTGGCTATGCTAGAGGATTCACTAACATCTGTCAATATTGGTAGATTCTGTGTATCCTCAATTGCTGAATTCATTTTAACTTTTACTTCGTGTAATTTGCAAGCGTCTTCGGGATCTTTGTTCTCCCCAGCAGACAGGCTTGATTTCTCCTCTTCTTGACTCATTGTATCATCTGTTCGCGCACCTTCTGGAGTAGGTACTTTCAATTCATCCTTCTGCTTTACATCGTCCGATTCATATAATCTGGGCGTTGAAGTTCTTGACCCTATATCAGACTTTTCTTTTTCTTTCTCAGGCGGCTCATATGGCTTAGTTTTTTCATATTTCTCTGATTTATTATCTTCTAATATTTGGTTTGTTGTTTCATGACTGTTAATACTTTTTTCGACAAAATCGGGTTGAAGCTTAGATGGATCTGAAGTTGCTCCTTTTGCGGGGTCTGTCCCTTTTTCGAATACATCATACTTGACTGATTTCCCTTCATCTCCTTCATCTTTTTTTAAAGCTTTTAGCTTTTCTAACTGCTCCTGTTTCTCTACAATTGCAGGTTTGTCACCAGCAATACTTTCTTTGAGTGATTCTTTTTCTCGTTTCGCGGATAATATCGGCTCTACTTTACATTCTTTGACTTCTTCGGCTAGATTGAAAGGAATTTCATCAGGTTTTTCAACTAGATCCTTTGATTCTGGATGAGTTTTTGATGATGAAGTATCCTTAGGGACTTCTATTAGGCTTCTTTCTGAAGATTCAACGGTATGGCACTCCGTTGCAATGGAGTTTTCACTCTGTTTTGGCTTATCCGTTCCAATAATTTCGTCAAATTTTTCTATGCTAGCTTGCGATTTATGTTGAGCTGCAACAATATTTAATTGCTCCACTTTTACTTCTGACTCTCCTGATGACTCCATTCCCGTCATTTTGGGCACTTCGAATTGATCTTGCTTCCTGACTTCCTCTCTGTTCTGCGCTTCCATAACCTCTTCTTCCCTTTCTTCTTTAGCTTTCAAAGTGGCTTGACTAGTCAGCTCTGTGATATTTTGTAGATCACCGACTTCTGAGACTTGACTAGTTGAGAAATTCATTTCAATTTCCTGAGGTTTATCACACAATTGCGAATCAATATGCGTATCACCCTTCAATTTATCTTCTTGAATTAGCTGCCTTTCTGATTCTTCTTGGGGTTGTGCCACTTCAGTGATGTCTTCCGATTTACTAAGTTTAGCTTCTACAATCGGCTCAGCCTTGGATATATCAGCCACTGGGGTTACTTCTTTCATATCATCAGAAAACGACTCTAATGTTTTATTAAGCTTACTTTCCGAAATGTATGATGTTGCTTCATCAATTGTTTCACCGTGTGGCTGATCAATGGATTCTCCGGCACTACTCGCATTTGCCTCTCCTAAAGTGCCTTGTAAAGCTGTCAAAAGAGGGACTATATTTGTAAGGGTAGCAATCTCCGCAGGAACTAGATCAGTTAAGTCATGTTTACTCAAAATCTTCGTTTCTATCTTTTCAAGTTGTTTCTTTAATCGATCAATATTGCCTCCGTGCTCCGCTAAGTATAATTCGCATTCCGCTTCCGTACCTATAGTTAGTTTTCGCTGTATTTCTACAAGACAAAGCTTCGCTTCTTCCACTGGCTCAATAAGTTTAGCAATTTCATCATCTGAGAGCACTGGAGTGGTCATTATCTTGGCTATTCCAGCCACTAATTTCTCCAATGGTGATGCTAAACTTTCAATCCTTTGCAGCAAACTGATCCGATCGATTTTTCCGTCCGCAGATTCTATGAAACTAGATAAGGTCACCAAGCAATTCTGAGTTTCGATAATTGGCTCTCGCAACTTCAACGGTACGTTCCCACGTAAATCGTCCAATGCTCGGAATGGCTCTAATAAACAAGTTGTCAAACGAACCATACGGCCTGAATTTTTCTCCAGTATCTCCTCACTCAAATCGCTCAGATCTCTGAAACTTTTTTCGAGATTCTTAAATGGAGTTATAACGTTCACCCAATATTGTGTGGATTCGTTTTGGGCTATGGCCGACGCTATAGCGACTAATTTTGAAATTTCTCCCAAACTCTTGCCAATCATTTCTTCCGCGAAGAGCTTTTTAGCATCAGGTGTTGAGTTGATAAGAGCTTCCAACATATTTTCTACATCTCTTAATGGTTGTTCTAAAGAATCAGCCAACTCCGGTCGCTGAGATAAATCATCGTATGTGTGTACAAGGCACTCTCGAAGCTTGAATAGTGATTTTGAAATAGCCTGACGTTGATCACCATCTGCTTGAGGACTTTCTTTCAAAGCCGTAAGCGCTTCTTTAAGTTCTACTATCGATTGATGGATCGGCCTAAGACAATCTGTGACTTCTTGTGAACAGTCTTCTAATGTTTGAAGCTGAGCGAAACATTCATGGACAGATTTTAAACCTTCTTCTACGTTTTGTTGACTAGTTTCCTTCTTCAGGGAATTTATAATATCATTGACAACTGCCTTATCAACTTTTGTTAATAATTTTAAGAGATCATATAGTTGGGGAGCCACATCCTCTAAGACTATAAGAGAAGCTTCATCTAGATCATTTGAAAGATTTCTAATATTATCTATTTTTGACCACAGTTCTTCATGGTTGTTCCTTTTTATGACGTCTAGTAAGTCCATAAGAATTGGTGTAAGCTGGCTCAAAACCCTTGACCCTTCAGCCACAGGCAGCTTATCTAGTTTAAGTGGAACCTCTGTATCCTGGATATTACGAACAAGTTGAAGCAAGGTTGTGGAAACCTTATCTAAATGCTCGATAATTTCTTTTTCGCCCTTCTTGAAAATATCCTCAAGCATCTCAACTTCTAGGCTCTTCTTACGAGTGGGAAGTGCTTGAGTTAATTTTTCCGAAGCGGCAATAATTTCTTTTGATCCGTCAATTCTAGCTTGAGTTTCCATTGTTTCACTTTCTGAATTATTGATATCAGTTTCCCGGTTCATTATATGATCTTTATCTGATTCTTTGCAACTGAGTTCCGGTACATCAGGCTTTTCATCAGCTTCTAAACATTCTTCTCCAGAGTACGTTTGTTTACTTCCTTCTATATTCACAGTTTTCATTCCAGGATCTGACTCAATATTTGTAAGAGGTGAAGGTTGCGCAATAAAATTTTCTATATTTGTGTCACATGTTTTTCGCTCGGTAGTTTCAACTGATAATGGTGCTTCCTCCGTTTTCACGGGCACTTTCAGATTATCAGCTTCGCAAGTCATCTCTGATCCAGCTTCATCGGCCAATTTTTTCATTTCCTTTATGCTTTCTTCTGATTCCCTGTCAGCTTTATCAAACGTAAGATTTTCCGATTTTACCCCTTCTGGTTCAGAAGATTTTTCAACATATTCCGCTGAAGATATTTCTTCAATAGGAGCGACTGGTAGCAAACATTGTTCGGTTTCTAAAGTACTTTCAGTACCTTGCAGTCGCACGCTATCTTCTTGAGATTCGGGAACATCCGGTTCTCTAGTCTCTAGTTCAACTATGTCTGCATCTAATGCTTCATTAGCTACCTTTTTCACTTCCTCTAAACTTCCTTCTGATTTTTTATCGGCCTTATCAGGAGTAAGGTTTTCCGATTCTACCCTTTCTGCTTGAGGAGATTTTTCTATAGATTCTTTGGAAGGCTTTTCTTCAATAACAGCGACTGATAGGAGTGATTGTTCGGTTTCCAAAGTACTTTCTAAACCTTGCAGTTGCACGCTGTTTTCTTGAGGCTTGGAAATATCAAGTTTTATATTTTCGAGAGAAGTCTCAAGTTCAACTTTTCCGGTAGCTAATGCTTCATTTGTTACCTTTTTCTGTTCTTCGAGGCTTACTTCTGATTTTTTATCAGCTTCATAGGATGTGAGGTTTTCCGATTCTGGCCTTGTTGCTTCAGAAGATTTGTCTACAGATCCTGCAGAAGGGTTTTCTTCAATAAGAGCGACTGATAGCAACGATTGCGCGATTTCCAAAGTAATTTCAGTACCTTGCAATTGCACGCTATCTGCTTGAGATTCGGGAACATCTAGTTTAACATTTTCAATAGCAGTCTCAAGTTTGACTTTATCTGCATCTAATGCTTCATTAGCCACCTTCAGTTCCTTGAAGCTTTCTTCTGATTTTCCATCGGCTTTATCAGGTGTAAGGTTTTCCAATTCTACCCTTTCTACTTCAGAAGATTTTTTGACAGATAGTGCGAATAGTTCTAAAGTACTTTCAGTACCTTGTAGTTGCATGCTGTCTTCTTGAGACTTGCGAACATCAAGTTTTACATTTTCGATAGCAGTCTTTAATTCAACTTTGTTCACATCTAACGCTTCTTTGGTCACCTCCTTCACTTCCGTGAAACGTTTTTCTGATCTTGTGTCAACTTCATTAGGCGTATGAATAACAGTGCCTTCTAGAGGAAGAAGCAGCTTTGAAGCTTCTTCATCACGTAGCGTGCCTTCTTCATGCTTTATAGTTATCAATTCTATATAGTTAGTTGGCTCCAGCTGAGAGTTACCTTCAATTTCCATTATAGGCTCAGTTAAGGAGCCTTTTTGTTCATCGTTTGGAAGTTCTTTATAAGATTGAGGCTGATTATCTATAGGGTCAGTGATTGCTTCCTTACCTAATAGTTTACTAGACTCAGTGTTTTCTTCAAATGCCTTTTTCGCAGATGCCCCTTGTTTCTTGTATTCAGTTAAATTTTTTAAAACGTTTTCATCATCTTTGGTCGCTTCTAAGGAACTATTCGAAATTTCGTTTAGTGAATCTTGTGGACCGGTCATTTTCTCAGTCGAGCCCAAGTCTTTTGCTTTATCCAGGCTTATTGCTTCTTTTTCAGAGTCACAAACATTAACACCATCTTCAGAGCTAGAAAATATTGGAATTTTCTGTTCTGTTAAATACAATTCGTTAGTTTCAATGGAATCATTTTCATGTGTCTCCTTTTCACGCGCTCTAGTTGCGGTAGCTTGCTCTCGTTTAGCTAATTCACTTGCATCGATACTAGAACGGGCTGTAGTGATTTCCACGTCTCCATGCGTTTCTGGTGCTGGCATAGAAATAGATTTAAACTCATTTACATCTGGCTCTTTTTTGTTTGTTAATGTGCCAGCTATTTCGTTGGGTTTCTCTTCGACGATTTCAGAGCTTTCAGTATCCACATTCTGCAATTTCTCTTCTTCTGACAAAGAAACGTTTATATTCGCCAGTTTTGCATCAACCTTTTCGCGATCTATTATTTCATAGTCTTTTACTGGCGCTTGAGTAGCTGTGGAAAGAATCGCTGATTCTCCTTCGACTGATTCCAGCTCTTTGTTGGTTGAGGCTTCTATTTTTTCTGGTATCATCGCTTGCTCTTCACGGCTTTCTGCATCTTTGACATTTGAATCCAAAATCTCTGATTTTAGAACTTTGACATCCGAGGGTATCTCGTCGAATTTCCCAGTCTGTATTAATTCTGAAATTCTCTTGAAAGGCTTAGAAAGCAACTCGATTTCTTGTAGCAGTTCGGCTTTACTTATTTCTGCTTCAGATGATTCGATAAAATTATTCACGCTAAGAAGTAAATTCTGTGCATCCAGCAAGGGCTTCATCATTGTATTACCAGCCTTTTCATAGATGTCATTGAGCGCTCGAAAAACGTCCATTAAACTTACTTGCATTCTGATTATTGGGCTAGAATTTTTCGCCAGCAAATCAGCAGAGGCAACATTTAGGTGCACCAACTCCGACTCCATTGAAACTAGTGACTGGCACATCGAATCTAAGTACGGCAAATAGTCTAATCGTTTGACCGACTTTGAGGAATTAATGAGTTCTAAAATATCCCGTCTAATACTAGCGACTATTTCATCTGCAAACAGTTGCTCGACGTTGGGAATAGTTTGGCTTATTTCATTTAGAGTTTCTTCGATCGTTTTCAGGGAATCTGACAACATATCAACTAAATCCTGTTTGTCCGCCAAGTCATCATACGTATGCACAAGAACTTCCCGGAATTGAAATAATGCCTTTGCTATCGTTCGATTTACTTCCAGATCATTGCTGCCATCGGGTCCTGCACAAGCGAGCAAATCTTTCAAATCATCAAACTTGCTGGAAAGTTCAGTGAGAATTGCTGAAGCTGCTTCCGGCAATTCATTTGACATACTTGTCTTTGCCACGCAATCATCAATTAAATTTATGACAATCTGAAGATTTATTGGGCCCTCTGTTTGCGCGCGTGTTTCCGTAGCGTTCTTCAATTCACTTTCCTTTGCGGAATGTGCCAAGGTTTTTAAGGCTGACACATCTTCTTGCGTTGAGAATTCCTGCGCTTGCTCGAGGACTTCGATGTTAAGTTTTTCAATATATTGAAGCGCTTCATAGACAGGTTCAGCGCGTTCCCGAAGTATTTCAAATGCAGAATAGCCCTCAAATGCAGTTTTTTGCATCTTCTCCACAGCTTCCTGCAGTATTATCAACGGCTGTGCCAACGTGTTCAAACCGCTCATTCCAATCGATGTGAACGATTCAACAGGCGAAAGATGCAGTTGATGTTGCCCAAGAAGGACACACTCGATATCTTGCAATGGTATTAAAATTGCGCGCAATTCTTCTCTTTTTTCATTTTCAACCATGTACTTGACGTTTTCCAATGCTTTTGTCTCATGAATTGATAGTACTAAGGGCTGTAGCTCCTGAATTATTTTTAACTTCTCAGACACTGGGTGCTGACTAAGAAGTTTTTCGCTCGCATCCATAATCATATTTTGAATAATATCAACGCTGTGTTGCACTTGAACTAGAGGAGTTGCTATCGCTGCAATCACCTGGAATTCGTCAATTTTGTGCTCCTCGGGGGTTTGTTCGACGGCGATTTCTTGCTGTATTTGTAATATACATGAATTGATTTCGTTCAAACGCTCCGCCAGTGCTTGAATAGACGCTATATTTTGCATGGAAGAAAGGGAAGCTGCTTCTTCCTCAAGAGAAGCTGTTTGTATAACTGCGACTTTTTGCTCTAAGCTTTGCATCTTTTCAATAGCATTAGCAAACGATCCTGCCTGGTTTATTGAAAGCATGCTTGCGACTGATTCAACCACTTCACTTTGTAAAACTTCCGCTAAGCTGTGTTTCAAACTCCCTAGCAAAACGTTAACCCGTTGCTTCGATGGCCCACTTACAGATGGCAAGCTTTCTGCCGCCAAGCTTGCAATAGCTGACACATCCTCCATAGTGGAACTATCCTCCGAATTAGGAGCAATCTTATTAACTACTTCTTCCAAACATGATTCCAGTTCTGAGAGAGGGGCCATAAGCCTTGATACATCTTTGTTACTGTCAACGCATTGCTTTATTTCCCTCAATGAGTCGGATATGCTTTTCAGCACTGAAGTATTGTCCCTGTGGGCAGTGTCCTTTGGCTGTGTGAGAATTTGTAGGGATTCAACAGCATTTCGAATAGGTCTTGAGACATTTTGCAGAAGATTGACATTATCAACTATTTCGTCTTCACGGGACGTACTCAGCACGGCAATATTTTTCATTTTTGACAAACAGCTTTGCGCCTTGTCCAATTTAGACAGCAGATTTTCTGCAAGTAGCGGTTGCTGGACAATGTTTTCCTGGATGCCTGCAATACATATTTGAAGTTCCTCCAGCGTTATTGCTATACGATTAATGTTCCTTTGAAAATCGGGTAACGCTAACGCTTCAGTCGAGGATGGTTGGGGTTCTTCGAGTTCCTCAGCATAATTTGATTGGGTTAAGATTTCCTGATGTAGCAGCTCAGCCTCTAATAACTCAATGTCCCTTTCAAGATTTCTTACAGACTTTTGCACGCTTTTTAAACTTTGAACTTTGTAATCGTTGGAACGTTGACCAGTTAACATCAAAATATCTTCACAAATCGAGGCTCTTTCGAACAGGTTTCGCAATGGTTCAACGAAATATCTCAAGGAACCTGAAGAAGATCTTTCCTCTGTTTGTCGCAGACAATAGTTTAAATCGTCAATAGGCGACTTTAAATTTTCTAATATAGCCAAGCTATACTTATCGAGAGGGTTATTCAGGATTTCTCCGACAACTTTTGAAACATCGTCTACCAAATTGATTAAACTCTCATGAAGGTGTTCATCTATGCGGGGTGCCAAGTTCTCAACGTTAAATCTAAAGTTTATTGTAGCCTGTGCAATCGATTGCGTGAGACGCTGACTGTCGACAATTTGATCTGCTCCTTGATCAGGTGAGAACTGACCTGTTTGAACATCTTGTGTAAGCTGTGCCAGCCCACATTGAATTTCCTGCAGAGGGAGAGTCAAATAATCAAAAGTGGTTTTATCACTACCGTCCACCGTCCCCGTGCTCTCTGTTTCGATAATTCTTTCGAGGCCCCTCCGAAGCTCAAATAACGGTGGCGTTACAATATCCAATATTGCAATGTTAATTTTTTGCTCCAAAGAATGTTGCCCAGCTTGCCTCAAAGCATTCTTTTCAAGCTTTAACACCTCGACTTCTAAACAGTCAATCGATTCAGAGAGGTTATTTATCATGTTCCTCGGTATGTTTTGCAGAGGCTGCTGAGCATCTGAAGGTTCAGCTCTCCCACAGTTTTCGATTGCCGCCTGAAGTTTCACAACGGGATCATAAATGATTTTCACAGCATGAGCCTCTAGTGGTAGGTCCCCAAAATTGATTTCCTCGAAAGGAATTTTCGTCGTTGCAGTCTGGAATTCCGCTATCGTTTCGGTAAAATGCTTAGTAGTTTCTAAAGCTGAAGCCTCTTGAATCAACATTTGCGATTTTATTGTATCTTGCGTGATCTGGATACCTTGCTGTATATCGTCAACAATGAAGCCAAGCTCATTTTTCAAGCGAACTTCACTGAACAAAGTAGTGATTTGTTTCACGTGCTCCAATGCATTCACCAACTTATCACCGCAGCAGTCAATAATGCAGACGCTTGTCCTTTGAATTAACGTGCGCCCTCCCTCATCCATTTCCACGCATTTTTCAATGACTTGCAAATTTCGATGCAGTAACTTTACATCTTCCTCCAGGGTTTCGAATAAATGCTCCAAAGGTATTTCGCCCGAATAAACTTTCATTTTGCTCTGCAATTGTCGGATTGGATCAATTATGTTTTTTATAATGCCGATGCTGTTTTCTGCTGAATTTGCTGACATCATCATTCCGGACTGACACACGACTTCTCCTTCGATCGCCAATAAATTTTTTTCGACTATTGACAGGCTTTTCACTAATGGAACTAACGCTTCTAAATTGCGTCGTATTAAGCGATCGTCTCTTATAGGTTCTAGAGAACGTGACAGTTTCAGCCCATCTCCAGCTTCACCCGATATATCTTGCAGTACGGCTAAGCCCTCTGGCGTACGAGAGGAATCAGAATCGGGCCCTTTCTTCAACTTCTTCCTTTTTGGGGCGACAGGCTCTGAGAGTGAACCACCTTTTGGCAAATCTTTGTCAATATCAGCAGGTGTTCCATCGGCATCTTTTAAGCTCGCGGTATGATGACTAGAAAGGTGAATTGATTCTTGAATGCTTGCAAAAGTTTGTAGATCCGTCTCAGTATCGTCATCATCTGCAAGCGGCACTCTTTCTGAAGGCTTTGAATGGGACAAACTATAAAACTCATCTTGACCATTTGCTGACTTTGGCCTTTTTTCCCCTCGTGAGGACATCTGCCCCTGGTCATCGATTTCAAATTCTTGCCCAATCTCTTTATCAAAAGGTAAACTGTCTCTTTGTGATGACAACTGGTGTACGGTTATTTCATTTATGGAAATATCATCCATCCCAGCTTCGGTTCTCATATCTTCCTCATGAGAGAAATACTCGGGCGCAATATCTATTACTACGGCTTCCATTAACAGGTTTCCAGATTGGCTTGTTTCTTTTACAAATCGCAGAGGAGGCAGCTCCACCACATTATGCTCAGTTACGTGCTCAGAAATTTGGTCAGCATACATTTCAACTATTTGCAAAGCTTCTTCCTCCGTTAGATCGGGCGTTTCATACAATGACACTGAAACTTCCTTTCCATCGAACGAGAATGACACGTCACCTTTTTCTTCTATGGTTATATCTCCGGCAGGCGTGTCATATAATTGAGATGTTCGCTCTTCTTGGATCGTAGACAGCGATAAATTTCTTTGGAGTTCTTCACCAAACCCTTCCTGGTTTTGATTTTTGTTGGCATCTTCAAAACCTAGCAATGAAGCTGAGCTAGCCACTATACCCATACAGTTGCGTGCCTCGCATGTATAAGTACCCAGGCAACATGTGCCATCTTGGCCCGATATTATCCTATGAATGTCACCAGGTTTGAGCTCAACTCCATCTTTATACCACTTCAAAACTGGTTGAGGAACCCCTATTACCTTGCACTCTAAATTAACAGCCCCTTCTTCTGTGAGAACGGCTCGCAAACACTCCAAAAATCTGGGCTTTTTGTAATGCCGAGGAATTTGTAGCTTAAGGAAGCAAGATGTAACGCTGGTGCCAAAGTCATTAGATGCTATGCATTTCCACTCTGCTTGATCAACAAACTCCACCCGTTGAATAGACAACGTGCAAACGCCATCTTCACCTTTTTTAATATTATACTTGTCGTTCGTTTCAATGGGAAGCTCATCTCGAAACCATGTCAAAAGTGCATCAGGGTTCGCCTTCACTGAAAAAGAAAACAATGTGAATACAATTGAAATATGTTTCAGCCAATTACCTTTAACCATGAATAGGAAGTCTTCATTGATTTTAGCTTCTTGACTTTTAAGACCTATTTCAAACTTTGGTGGCTGGTTTCGTTGTATGAGAAACGATCTTTCCTCGTCATTCAATTGATTTTGCACATCCTCAACAGTTAGCACTGCAACGCTGCTACTTTCTCCCATACAATTCCGAGCTACACAGCAATAGGTACCAAGGGAATTAGTCCCCGTCAGCTGGTATACATCACCTGGTTTCAGCTCTTGACCATCCTTAAACCATTTCAAAATTGGCGTTGGAAACCCGACTACTTTGCATTCAAATGACACTAAACCTTCCTCTGTAAGAACGGCTTTCAGACTTTCCATGAAGCGAGGCTTACGATAATTTTTTGGAACTCAAAAAAAGAAAGAAAAAACGCTTTATTCTATAGTGTAATAGTGCTATATAGTTTCAGAGTTCTACTCATTATTGAAAGAATTAAAAATTATTCTGAATTTTAACACGAATAAGGCTAATCGTTTGAATTAGAAAATATTGGTAGCTTTTAGCAAGATTTTAATGGGTGGAACGCTCATTCAAATCATTCTGAAAGATATTTAGCACGATCAAAATTGCGCAGATAGTGGCGAGATGTGAAATGCTGCTCAGGGTAAGCCGATCAAAACTTGAGAGATGCAGTCAATTGATTTCGAGGCGAATCAATATATTCTGTGCGTATTTGATTTCAGTTTTGCAAATAAACATGAGAGAAAAATATTAGATGAGAATATTTGTTAACAAAATATTATTTTTAATGTTTAAAATGGAGTGAAAATGACCCGAACAATTTTCGCCAAATAAATTTGATTAAATCAAACCAAAATATCTTCATGAAACAGGACTAACAAATTAACTCTGTCCAGTTTGTTTCTAAGCAAGCAAGCAATACAATTTTTTTACAAAATAAGTGTGCTTCAAAATGTAAAATACTTGTATACGACAACTACGGTTTTCCCCAATAAATTGAAGAGCAAACAGATAAGCCGATTACCCTTCCAAATTCCTTTCAGAAATGTCGCTAAACAAGAAAATCTCCGATAAACTTCAAGTTTAAAATGAATATCACTTAATCTAAGATGCCTGACACAAGCACAAAAAATAGTTAAAACGGCGTTTATGTTTCCTTTCCGGTTTAAGTATCTCCCTAAAATAAAACTTTAAAAATTGAGATGAAATACTTACTTTCCATATCTACAGTGCAGGTGCTTATTCCAACACTTCCTTCATTATTTGTAACTACACATTTCCATTCGCCTTCATCACAGTATTCAGATGGTTTGATTTCCAGCATGTAAACGCCAAGACCATCTTCAATCATTCGATACTTTTCCGATGAATCAACGCGGCCTTCTTTGTTATACCATGACACCGTTTTGGGCCACGGGGGTACGACAACTGTAAACATTTTCACAAATTATTTCGATCTGACCTTTATTTGTCTTCTTTTACCTTTGCATCCTAATATTGTCGTCTCCCCTATTTTCACTTTTACATCCTTCAGCTCGTCTGTGAATATCGGCGGCGGTGCACTGTATTGTACACTGCCAGAAAACACATAAATGCGATGACTGTTAAACACACACACAAGCCATCCTTACCTGTCGGCAGGTTTCAGCGAACCTTCACGGCTACCCCTACCAACAACGTGGACTTTTGAACTGGAATATGCTCTTCCCATACAATTAACGGCTTCACAAGTATACGTTCCCAAGGACGTTGGGTCATCAGGATTTGCGGTGAGCGCGAACACGTCTCCCGCTTTTATTTCTTTTGAATCTTTAAACCATCTTAACACCGGAGTGGGAATGCCAATTACCTTGCACTCCAATGAAACGGTTCCTTGTTCCGTTAAGACAGCTCGAAGTTCTTCAATAAATTCGGGCGCTTTGTAGGCTTTTGGCACAAGAACATTAAGGAGTGCAATGCATGAGTTCCTCCCGCCCAAGTTCTCAGCCATACACATCCATTGTCCACCATCTTCTAAAATGACGGGGGCCACTTCCAAGCAGAAAAACGTGCCTTCGTGTACGTATCGGATTCGATCATTTTCACAGACGCGACGGTCATTTCTGTACCATGTTACCTAAATATCAACAAAATTCATTTTGTTGAATATTCAGGCATGTTTCCTATTTGAAATAACGCTTAATAACTATGTAATATATTAAAATCCGGCTAAGGATCCAAACGCTAGTAATTTTTCCTGTCTTCCAGAATTACCTACGTTACACTTTCAATAGAAGCGAAGTAAACTTCGTGGACATATCTTAAAAACTAAAAAGCACCCCATTTGTTAAACCAATACAAATAAGCATCCGTTGTATATTTAATTCTAAAATATTTAATAAATGAAAAAATACTCCTAAATTTTGCTGCTTATCTGCTTATTCAAAAGTACTTAGTAAATTGTATGTCGGTCCAAAAATATACAATATTCTAGCCAAACAGATTTGGCTATGAATCACATGCAACCCCCCGCGAGTGAAAGATACAATCTAAAAATATGCACCCACTGTCACTTACCTTGACTTCTGTGGAACTTCGAATCTCGACTAAGAGTCTGGTCCGCGTGCCCACCTTCACCGATAAATCACCAAGTCGGCGGAGAAAGACGGGAGGATCGTCGCCAACTGATCGGTCCTCGACTATCAGTTCGACGTCCTTCCGCAGCACTTCTCCTGATTTCGTTCGTGCGTACAGAGTATAGTGTCCAGTGTCGTCCTTCTGCACATGTTCGATTGCTAGTTGCACAGCTTTGCTGGTCTGCGTTATTTGAAACCGATCATTGTTTCCAATCGGAATATCATCACGACTCCTGCAACGTCAACCAAAAATAGCGTAATTAGTGTTTGCATCATTAAAAATCTCATCGTAATTGCATTTGATTGTTTATGTGTAAACGTTTAGACCGGAATTGAGGCCTCCCAAAATGGAATTCAATTGAGTCTACTGAAAGCTGTCGATTTCTATCGACCTTGCCAGACAAACGCTAGGAGCCATTCCCACAATCAGTTCGTCGTGGAATTGCTGAAATTCTTTGGGCTCATGCCAAATAGTTAACGATACGTTCCGACAGAAGCGAATACTTATCGAACTTTCTTATCCAAAATAAACAGAAAATGATTCAACGTTCTCAAAAGAGAGTTTTGTATCCCTGAGCAACAAGACATGCTTCTTAGTTGTAATCATAAAAAGCATTTCAGTATTTACATCGATTATTTCAGAGGAGAGTTACTGTGCATTCGCCAATCTTTTTGAAGGGTGGAAAAAATAATTACCCAGATCTGTTATTTTAATAAGTTCAGTTCGGCAATATTAAATACATGCTGGATTGCATGATTGACGCTTGAAGGTTAGAAGGCCCTAAACTTACGATGAAATATCTATACACATTGAAGTTCGTTCGACGAATGCCCCCTCACACAGGTCCGAAAGCGGATGCATGATGTAACAATGCGCATCAGAATTTTCGGCTATTAGCCTGTTCTTTTAGACCAGCTTTTGACAGTCCCCACTGTGACGTCATGTACGTTAATTGCTTTCCTTTCGGGCCTGAGTAAGCAGGCGTTGGTTCGACACGCAAACATTTCCTAGTTTTTCTTATTTCAAGAATACAAACTAAGGGTGACTATAAATACTGTTATGCAACTATTTTTTGAAACCATCCAATTCATAGAGCGATCCACTACTACAAGCCGGCAAGAGTCTTCTCCAAATGCCTGAATATTGTCACAGCAGCATAAGTTGATCAAGGGTTTCGACCTCTTGCTTATCTTTTAAGGAACAATACAGGAGATACATATATGTCGAATCAAACGCTGATATTGTCAACTCTAACTTGGCAACACCGTAGCGAGGTACTCAGTTAGTCGAGTAGAGTCAAACCAAGCAAGCGGTTGGTAGGAACAACACATCCTATGATATGATGGTAAAAGATATTTTTTATCGTGAACTTGGGAAGGGGAGTTAATATTCATAACTGAAACAAAGCGGTGCTATCTATTAATTAAAGCAATTCCTTAACATCCACAGTCCTTTTATTCCTGACAGTTTTCAGAAATGGGATGCTACGGAATTATGGCTTTATTGGATATTGTGTGCTTTTAATAACAGTTAGCCGTCCCGTAACTGCTCGCGTATCGCTAAACTTGAATATGGTATCAACCTCTAGTCTTGGTTTTCCGACGGGCGACAGGCAAAACGTGTCGAATGAGGCTGTTGTGATGGAATCAACACCGAATCTACATCTACCGCAGACAGATGAAGATCAGTCACCGTATCCGACACGACAAGCAGTCACAGTACGTCAAAGCATGTTCCACAATTTGCGCGACGTCATTGAAATAATGCCAGAATTCGATCCAGAGTTAAGCACATTGTGGCGTCCACATGCTCACCGCAAGGAGCGCATCAAGCAGTTAGTGAATTAGTGAATTTCACAACTCATGTCAACGAGACGCTCACTTCGTTCGCAACCTCCGACGAGTCAACATCGCGCGCGCCAACATGTAGTCCTTGACTACACTCGTTTCTATACTTGTAACTCTGTTCATTAGTTTTAGTAATAAAGTTATATTTGTGTTTACTAATAAAGTATTATTCTTTCTTCTTATGGGAATCGCACCTAGCTTATTAACAATCCCCATAGTGGTGACCCCGTTTTTGTTCACATTTTTGTTACACGAGTCATGTGCTCGCCATCTTTTTACTATCGCCGCAGGTCGTGGCTTCACGAGTCAGCGCAAGACGCCGCATGCAGTCCCGACATGCCCGATCACGCACTAGACCGCCATACGCATGCCCGAACAGACGCCGCGTTCGCGTGTGTACGTCACACCGCCTCGATCGCATGTTCGATTGCGCCGCCAACACGCTGCACAGTATCGCATGCCCGACCCCGCACAGTGTCGCATGCCCGACCCCGCACAGTGTCACATGCCCGACCCCGCACAGTGTCGCATGCCCGACCCCGCACAGTGTCGCATGCCCGACCCCGCACAGTGTCGCATGCCCGACCCCACACAGTGTCGTATGCCCAACCTCGCACTGCAGCCGCACAGCAACATTCACGACATTGAAATCGCATCTTCTCAACACGTGCTACGCAACCCACCATTGCTCCAGCCTCATTTACGGCATTTGTCAACGCCATTTTTGGATCGTGACATTCTCATCAAAATGTCACTTGGGAGGGAGTACTGTGGCGTCCACATGCTCACCGCAAGGAGCGCATCAAGCAGTTAGTGAATTAGTGAATTTCACAACTCATGTCAACGAGACGCTCACTTCGTTCGCAACCTCCGACGAGTCAACATCGCGCGCGCCAACATGTAGTCCTTGACTACACTCGTTTCTATACTTGTAACTCTGTTCATTAGTTTTAGTAATAAAGTTATATTTGTGTTTACTAATAAAGTATTATTCTTTCTTCTTATGGGAATCGCACCTAGCTTATTAACAATCTCCATAACATCACTGACGGCGCAATAATTTGTTCATCGTGTGAAATCACTAGTGTCCATATATTCATATGATGAAAACATAGTTCTGTTTGCAGTGCAAACGAAAGTGCGAGGTCCAGCAAAATTGTGGCTAGATGCAAGAAGCGGTATTTTGAAAAGCATCGATGAATTTGCAAGCTCTTAAGAAGAGGAATTCGAGTCTACCGAAAATGAAGCCGAGGTACATCTTCGTATGATGTAAACGTTAGACGTTCAAATGAGCCATATACTAATTATTATTATCGAATGTATGCGGAAGGTAGACGTGCGTGGATAAGTGGCTCAGCCATTATAAGATATTTGCGGTTAAACGACATTCAAATGCAAACCGCTATCACGTGCTTTACATTCAAAACAGCTAAGGAGTTTTTGTGTTGCCTTAAAACTTATTTAACAAACAAAAGTAAGATATACATACCGGTCACGCGAAAATCACATAATGAAATAAAAAGTTTAAGCCCGATGAACGTGAACTCTGTGTCAAAGAAAATATTTAATAAGCCTGTGTCGGGAGCGACGACTGTTGCCGATACAAACGACGTGTCAAAGCGTGTTTCTTATAATTGTTATCAACCGGGGAACATTTCCGTGAACTGTTCTTTGCTCCGACGACGCCGGCGATGTGTTACATGCCAAAAGACGGGACACAGTGCGGATACATGCATAAATCGAGATAAACCGGAATATGTGAATAACCCGAATATTCGTCAGTTACATTCAAACTATGCCGTACAAAACCAAATAGTGAAAACATTCAGATGGATGGAAAAATTTTGGACGCGTTTATAGATTCGGGTAGCAATCGGTCTCTCGCGCGAGAATCATGCGCGTACAACTTAATAAAGTGTCCGCTGATTGAGCTGAACTAATTTGCAGGTGAATGCTTAGAATGTACTAGCAAAATGATAGCGACATTAAAAATAGACGATACCATCGTACGCGTGGACCAATATGTTGTAGCCGATCACCTCATACCAAAAAGTTTGCTTTTGAGATTGGATGCGTTGAACGGAGTTTCACATCGAATATTTATAAAAAATGGCGAGTTCCACGTTGAAAGTAAATGTCCTGAAATATCCGACATGGAATGAAATTTAACTGCAGCCGAAGCAACCGAACTGCGGGTACTACTTGATGATTTCCGTGATTGTTTTGCAGAGACTACGGCCGAAATGGGTCAATGCAGGACAAAACACGAGGTACACACCGACGCCAGTTCTATTGGTCTCGCCGGAGTCTTGATGCAATCTACGGAGGAGAAACCATTCCGGCCAGTAATATATTTCAGTAGACATTGCACTGATGCTGAAACGAAGTACAGTAGCCACGAATTAGAGGCATTGGCAATCGTTGAAACGTTAGATCGATTCCGATTTGATTTGATTGGAAAACACTTCCGAGTGGTGTCAGATTGTAATGCAATATCGACGATGAGACTCCAAGAATTCGACTTAGATGTGGTAAATCGAGCAGGAAACAATATGAACCATGTCGATGCATTAAGTCGTCGATCACACGAACAACCGCAAGAGCCAACAACAATAGCAGATAAAGATTTACTGATAAAAAAACCTGATCAGAGCCACTGGTTGATATCATTACAACGACAGGACCTGAAACTAAAGGAAATTATGGATATAATTGATGGAGTATGTATAATTTTCCCAACTAAAGTGCGATTCCACTCTTAAGAAAGGAAGATTGATGTGAAAAGTAAATGGCGATCTTAAATTTGTAGTGCCATCAGCCGTCCGTTGGAGACTAGTAAAAAGTTGTCGTGACGATGCCGTACATTTTGGCGTTGATAAAACGGTCCATAGAATACAAAAACTGTTCTCGTTTAGTCGAATGCGCAACTACGTGAAGTCGTACTTTGCTTCATGTCCGGAATGTTGTCTCAATAAAGTACCAGCGGGAAAAACCGAAGGTCGCTTATTTTATGAACAGGTTGAACGTATACCTTTTAGGGTATTGCACATTGATCACTTAGGACCTTTCCCAAGAGTAACAAAGGCAATCTATATATAATCGCAATAACTGACCCTTTCAGTGAATTCACAATGGTTCGAGCCACGAGAGCAGCCAACAGTCGACCAGTAGTTACCATGTTGAGGGATATCACATCATACTTTGGATTACCCATCCGTATTATAAGCGATCGACGGTTGGCATTTACATCGAAAGAATGAAACGTATGATATTCATCACGTGAAGGTGCCTGTACGAACTCCACGTGCTAACGGCCAAGTTGAGCGCGTTAACCAATCAATATTGTCATATCTACGATGTTCGATGACGGATTGTAAAAATTGGGACGAGCTTCTATCGAATTTGCAAAGGGTGCTAAATTCTCAAATCAACTCGACGATCGGATCCACACATAATCAGATAGTTTTTGATTTTCGTTTGAGGGATGTAACCGCGAACCGTATCATCCAAGCACTACAGGACGATATGGGTGACAATAATCAACTGTCGATAAGCGAAATTCGACAGGAGGCTGGACAGTATATTATGACCGAAAAGGAACGATGGAAAATAAGATTCGACGAGAAACATAAGACTCCTGTTTTATACCAAGAAGGCGATTCAGTGGTTATACAGAACATACCGATAGCAACCGGGGAGTCCTATAAATTGGAGTCAAAGTATCGAGGGCCATATGAAGTGGCAAAGTTTTGAAAAACGATCACTATGTTATCAAAAGCCTCGAGGATGATCAAAAACGAAAATTCAGTTCCGTGTTCACGAGTGATAAAATGAAACCATGGTGCCGACTCAGCCCAGATTTGGATACCTACGACTTTAATGACGATGACGAATACTACGAAGAAATCGGGCCGATTTCTTGGCACGAGAGCCGAGCTTTCAACTCCAACTTGGCAACACCATAGCGAGGTACTCAGTTAGTCGAGTCGAGTCAAACCAAGCAAGCAGTTGGTAGCAACGACGTATCCTATGATATTATGGTAAAAGATATTTTTTAACGTGAATTTGGGAAGGGGAGTTAATAATATTCATTACTGAAACAAAGCGGTGCTATCTTTTAATAAAAGCAATCCCCTAACATCCACAGTCCTTTTATTCCTGACAATATTGAGTCCTAATAACTTGCTATTATAGATAGCATATAGAATCGTATTGAACTCAATGGGAAACAGAATATAAAGAATTTATAGTGAAACTTAGTTCTATTCCTATTGGACATCTCGCGTATCCGCCAGTTATAGGGCTGCCATTTATAACCTGATCAATCATTTGTGATCCAGATTGAATTGACACTACGGCTCCATTTTGTCACTGGTGAGGCTGAACTGAACGTATGTTACTTCCCTTGGGTAATCTCTAGACTTTTGATAATACTTCGATCATTTCCCATATTCTATACATCCTAATTTTCAAATGTTTTTTTGTTGATTTTGCTTTCTGGAGGGATCTTTATTTTTTTTGGGGGATAAGGCTTGCACCTCTAATTATCATATCACGACCATTCAACGCTTTTCAACCTTGTTTTCAAGAAGTACCATTTGCATTCATTTCAAAAGCATTTGACTCAGTCAGTTGTTCTTATAAACAACTTCAAGATCTCAGCTCAAAACTCAGCCATTTGCTGCTGGTGAAACTCTTACTGTAGATTGTTGTAAAGTAGAGAGGCTTCAATTCCATTATAGTAAGAACGCATAGCACATTTAATAACTGCTTTGGCGCTCTTGCGACATTCTCGGAAAACGACGACATCAAGGTGCGATTTAGAGACTAGATATTTTCAGATATAAAGCATCCAACATTCTGCAGTAAACAAAATTGGGCTTCTCTGACGAGGTGCCCAACAAAGAGGAGTATGTTTGAAGATGATAACATATTATTCAGGATATCATAAAAGACACTAACAGCTTTGTTGCAGTCTGCTTGATGGAGAAGTGAGTTCCAACCAATGCATCTGAGCATAGTGTCGATGTCGACGTAATAAGCCTTGCGGAAGTTGTATCATGAAGGGGTAGACAAACGTTTACGTCGGGTAGAACGAAATGATAGCTGGAACAATCAAGATCAAGAGCGATGTATGGAGAGAAGGATAGAGTGACGGAGGAGAAAAAGGCAGGATTATTTGTTAAGAGAAGATCCAGAAGCTTTTTGTTATTATTCGGGATAGTATTCAGTTGAGAGATTGAGCAGATGGACATAAAAGAAGATATATGTATAGACAGCTGATTGTAGGAGATGATTAGTGTAGACTAATCTCCCAATTCAGCGAAGGCAGATTAAAGTCACCACAATTGATAAAATCACTGAGAGGGAAAGAGTTTTTGATGACAATAGTCAGCTCACCAAAAAAGGGATCATAGATCTGAAAAAAAAAAAAGAGACACAAGGGATATAAGCACACACTAATATTAAACTGTGAAAAGGGGATGGATTAACAAGGATGAAAACACATTCCACTGAAGGTGAAAGGCAAAAGTCAGCACCGATTTTGCAGACCAGAGATTTGCGAATGGCAGTAAGTACACCCCCGCCATCAGATTTATCACAGACAGAGCGGTTCCTTTTATCCTCATTACAGACCAAGTCATCACTAGCAACTAAAGAGGCAAGTTTGATTGTACATTTTGGTAGTACAGATGAAAAGACTTAAAGTTACTTAAATATGGACATATATTCTATTGAGATGATGCTAATTTTGATGAGAAGTATGATCGAATCGTGTGACAGGGACATCAGGAGACCAGAAGTTCACTTTTTCCAAGTTCAATAGGTGCGCAAGAGCTGTGAGCTTGAAGGAAGCTACAATCCTGTTGGGACAATCGTCTTTCGTTGTATCAAAGTATTTAATTCCCTCTCTCAGGGTTTGGTAGATGAACCAGTTCAAAATATGTTAGAATAAAAATCAAATTATCTAAGCCACAGAAATTTATTTATGCAAGCATATGCGCATTTCGAAACTTATCGCAGTTCCTTCTTCAGTGCCAACTAACCTTTTTTTTAAAACAACAACCATTATATACTTACAATACTAAGTGACAAAAAGAAAAACATTTGAATATTAATTAAAAAACGATACAATCATAAAATACTTAATGACCAAGGATATAATTAATAAAACCTAAATAAGGTGATGGCGCGTTACCTGCGTCATGATTCATTAAATAATTTTGTGGTATTTTCTGAATTTCAAGACTTTCGATTATGTCTAGTTTTCGTATTTCACGTACCTGGCTGATGACCATCAAATTGTCCATCGTGATGGCATGTCCTGATTCGGTTATATGTTGCGCTACCGCCGATCGTATGTCGTTGTTTCTCCTTTGTTTTTTTATTGCGTTTTCCGCCTCGCTCAGATGTTCCTTGCACCGTGTAGTTATTGGACGTCTTGTTTGCCCAATATAAATCATGTTCCGTTCGGGGCAGTTGATGCGGTACACTCCACTCTGTTTGTTCACTTTAAGTGGATCCTTGACTGAAGTGAGCCGGCTACCCAGTTTCATTTTTCTTCTTGGTGGTACCATTTCGATGCTCCCCGATTTTAAGATTTTCTTCATCTTTGCTGTTATATTTATGTGTCTACTGGTGCACGTTTGATGGTTTCCATTTGTTTGTTCTGCAAACCGAGTGTTGTTACTTCATTTCACTTGATTTGGCTTTCCTTTTTTCAGATTATATTGAGAATTGTATCGCGCTTATATCCGTTCATTTCAGCATTCTTGATAAGGTAGATTTCCTCTTTGCTTCGTTCTTCCAGACCCTCCACAGTCCAGACCCTTCAACAAAAAGGTCTGATTTTTTTCTCTTTTAAGGGGTGAAGTGTGGAACCTGCCTAGAATTCAGCACAGCTTTCGTTTTTGCAGTTAATTTTTCTGCATTAACTCTTTTGATTTTGAAATTGCTTAATTTATTTTCTGCTCCCTACAGCCGAACCATAGCGCCTCCGCTTTGTTCAAATACATTGATTGGCGGAACTGCGTTGTTGCTAGTTTTTTTTAGGAACTAGCTGAGCTGCGAGTTAGTTCCTTGTCTTACGGACTGACATTTTAAAAAATTAATTTAAATGTATAAAAACTTTTGACAGGAGGGATTTAAAAACACGTCCGTACGCAACGAATGCTAGGGGTAGCATTAAAGTCGTGGTTATGATTGTACGTGAGTATCTGAACTTTTGAAAATTTTCATTTTTCCCCTCGCCGATTCAGCTATTTTGGTTTGACTCCCAATATGAAAGTCTTTGACTTTCTATTAATTTCTATATATAGTCGACACAAAAACGAGTGCAACCATCCTTTTTCTTTACTAGAACTACTGGCGCGGCCCACGGACTGACAGAAAGTTCGATGACGCCTTGCTTTTCCATGTCCGAGATCAGTGCGCTCACTTCTCCATCCGACCAGACCATGTGAGAGAACAACTACTTCACAAAGGCAGGATTTTCTCACTACGGACAGCTACGTGTCGATTGTTATGGTGCAATGTTCTCCGTCACCTTGACCCGAAAGGCATAAGTCCGCTTCTCCACGATGTAGTCTTGACACGGTGATGTAGTCTTGACACGGTGCTGGAGACGTCGATCCTTCTAGCCAACCTCTGCCTCACGATGTTGGCTCTTACATCTTTCCCGACCCCTCAGTTTGAATGGCTTCCATTCTGAGCACCTGACTCGTTCTAGATCTTCTTCAAGCTGCACACCCTGGACAATAGCTCGGTTTTCTTCGCTTCTTGCAGTCTCTTTGCAGGTGCCCCTTCTCTCCGCAATCCCAGCATCTAGGGGCACCATTCACCAGTGGTACGACTCACATTTTTCGCTGCCTCAAATTTCAGATTATAAGCCAATGCATCCTTAACTGTTTGCTTTTTGGCTAAACGCACGGCTCGTTGCAATTCCTGGTCCTTTAATGCGCTGATAAATGCTTCTGTCGCTGTATCATCTCGATGTTCTGGGTCATAAGCTGGGTAAGCCAAAAATGCGAGTCGCTCAATGACTTGGGCTAGCTGCTGTAAGGTTTCGCCAGACTTCTGCATCTGATACCGTAGCTGCTTTAGATGATCGTCTCCATAACGCATGTCGAGCGCATTCATTATAGCAGCCGGGTTTGAGTGCAATTCAACGGGGATCGTCTGCAAAAGCTCGGCAGCTGGGCCTTTTAGAGCAAGAATTAATGCAGTTGCTCGTTCCTGCTCATTCCAGTGATTTGTCCTAGCAGCGGCTTCAAACTGCATTTTGTAAATACTCCAGACCATTTGCCCGTCGAATATTGGTGCTTTTACATTTCTGGATGAGTTTTGCGCTTCGGTTGTAAGCGGGGCTGGTGCGGAGGTTACTACTGCCTTCGCTGCTTCCAATTCCTTTTCATTTTTTCCATCTCATTGTTGATTCTCGCCTCGACCTTGCTGACCTTTTCCTCGACCTGGTAAACCTTCTCCTCGACATGGTCAACCTTTTCCTCAACGCATTTAATTTGTTTTTTCAGACTACCGAGCTCCGCTTTCATTTCGGTTGACTGTTTCTCCAGCTTCTGTGTGATGTCTGCCTTGATTTCGATCGCTTGTTGGTCCAGCTTCACTGATTGTTCATTTAGCTTCGCAGTTAAATTGAAAGACTGCTGTCGCTGCTCTTGCTGGATCAGCGTCAATATTTGCATCAGCGCATTTTCGGGTTCCTTTGATTTTGGTGTTTCTGCTTCTCCACCTTCTACGCCTTTTTCCGCATCTAACGGCTCACCCGAATCCAGATACGTGCCTTCCGACTCGATCACGTCACGCGAGCGTGCAATCAGTATGGCTTTTGTACCTTGCGTTGCCAGTTTCGCTGTTCCAACTCCTCCTGAAGCTCCGTTATGGTAAATTCATTAATTTTTAGATGTAAGCTTCCTGGCATTTTTATTGTTTCAGCTATTTTTCCACCAGTTTCCACGTGACATTACACAATTGTGCACTTTAAAAATGTTTGAAAGTTTTTCACTTTCAAAATTTTCTTTCTCACTTTTTGACACCACTGTCGCGTGTTATGGTTCGCAACCAATAATTTTAGTGTTCCAGGAAAGTGAAAACGTACTGCTTTTTAAATTCAGGTAAAAGAGTTTATTTACTAAAAAATGCACAATCATTCATTTAACTATTTCACTAATTTTACTTTTCACTTGTGTATAAATTTTTAACTCAACTGTCTTAACTATCGCGTTTAATTCGCACTCCACACTTACCGCAGTTCTTACTATCGCGGCGTTACTCCCCTCCCATTCATTCAGCTCGGCTTTATATAAGGTCTCTAGTCATTCAATCCATTTCGCGTACATTGGCGAATGTTCTAACGAGAACTACCTGGGAGATTCCAGCAATTCTGAATACCCCGCAGTGACGTCACTTTCAGATATTGATCATGCTTGGTGGGTTCTTGTGCTTTCAAGTACATTCGTTTATTGATCACGATGTTCTTAATAGTTGCGCAAACAATTGCGACAGTACCTCGCAGAATTATTTACACATGTAAATATATATATATATATATATATATATATATATATATATATATATATATATATATATATATATATATATATATATATATATATATATATATATATATATTGTCGCATGTTTGTGGTTCGCGGCCAATAATTTTAATGTTCCGGGAAAGTGAAAACGCAATGTCTTTTAATTTAACCGTCGGTCCCAGTCCCTTTGGTTCTCGTCAACCATTTTGGCCAGGTGTTTATTGAGCGTGCCGTTGAAACGTTCGACCATTCCATCCGATTGGGGATGCGGCGGTGTTGTTCTCGTTTTCCGTATTCCGAGCAGCTCGCAAATTTCACCAAAAACTAGTGACTCAAAGTTTCGGCCTTGATCCGAATGTAGTTCGCAAGGTATGCCGTACCTACTGACCCAATTTAACACTAGCTGTTCGGCTACAGTAGCTGCTTCCAGGTTGGGAATGGGGTAGACCTCGGGCCACTTGCTGAAATAATCGGCTACAACCAGCGTGTATCGATTTTCCCATTCGGATTCAGGAAAAGGTCCTGCGATGTCAACAGCAATCCTTTCAAACGGTACACCCACGTTGTAGGTTTGCATTTTCCTCTCAGTCGTCATTTTGGACCTTTGACGTAAGCGCAAATCGTGCATCTGCGACACCAGTCTTCGTCTTCTCGAGCGTGGAGCCAGTAGAACTTTTCCCGCGATTTCGCTAAGGTCTTGTTAACACCAAGGTGGCCTCCCGAGGATCCTTCGTGCATCTCCTTAACCACATCGTGGATTCGGCTTTTGGGTAGTATAGTTTGCATCCTATAGGAGCTGCCATCCGCCGTTTCCCATTTCCGCTTGAGTACGCCCCCCTCCACCTGAAGGGAGTTCGATTGTGCCCAATAGCTTTTCTGGATGGCGCTATGCATCGAAACGTCCTTCCAATCAGGTCGTCCAGTTGTCTCCTTCCATACGAGTAATGGTCCGATGTCTTCATTGGCTAACTGGGCATTTCGAATCTCCTCCGATGACCAACCTTCATCGAATTTGGCCGTTATCAATCGCAGATCAACGGTCTTTTCTTTTCCTCAATCCGTCGGCAATGCTTGCAGTTAGCTGGACATGGACGACGAGATAGGGCGTCAGCATTTCCATGAACTCCGCTCTTCCGATGAACTATTGCGTAGTCATATGACTGCAATCTTTCGATCCATCTCGCAACTTGTCCCTCGGGGTTTTTGAAGTTATGTAGCCATCTCAGGTACTTGGTGACCAGATCAAAGGCTCGTTTGAATAGCTGCACTGGCAATTTGACTTGCTTCAATATTGCAGACGTGGATTCCTGGGCTTTGTCTGTGTCTTGCCTCCTTTTCCAATGATGGTCGTGAGTAGCTTCCAAAGAGGTGATGGTGGAAACAGGCTGGCAGCTGCCGATGACTTCTCCCGCTTTGATGCTCGTGGTTGAGTCTGCGGTGTTAAGGACTCTAACCGGCACATATCGGTTCCTTAAAGATCTTACAAGGCTTCGTCCGTCAATCAAACTGCGCAATGCGGACGTCTTCGTTGGCTCTATCAGATAAGATCGTAGGTCTCCAGAATCACCATCAAGCTTGGCCCATACAATGCTCTCGGAAGAATTCGGTACATCAGTGTCAATACATACCACTACATTCATCTTGGGAATTTGGACGCTGGGATCCTCCATCAGTACTTCAACATTCTGCCATTTCAATACCCCTTTGCCCAAATCCAACGTGATTCCATGTGGTCGCAGAAAATCCATTCCGAGAATGCAGTCATCTATAATGTTCGCGACCAGAAAATTATGTCGGGACACAAGGTCTCCCAACTGTATCTGGAGGTTGACCTCTCCATGAACAGGTGCAGTTTCTCCCGTAGCTGTCCGTATTGAGAAAATTCAGCCCTTGTGAAGTTGTTGCTGTCTAACTAGGTCTGGTCGGATAATCGATCGGGTTCCACCAGTGTCGATTGTTATGGTGCAGTGTTCTCCGTCAACTTGACCCGGAAGGCATAAGTTCGCTTCTCCACGATGTAGTCTTGACACGGTGATGGTGGTGCTGGGGACGTCGATCCTCCTAGCCAACCTCTGCCCCACGAAGTTGGCTCTTACATGTTTCCCGACCCCTCTGTTTGAATGGCTTCCAATCTGGGCTCCTGACTCGGTCTGGATCTCCTCCTAGCTGCACACCCTGGACAATAGCTCGGTTTTCTTCGCTTCTTGTAGTCTCTTTGCAGGTGCCCCTTCTCTCCGCAATCCCAGCATCTAGGCGCACCATTCACCTGCGGCTCTCGCTCAATTTCCACGCGCTCACACCTGCACTCGTCTGTCACTACCTCACGAACCCGGGCAGTGGTACGAGTCACATTTTTTGCTGCCTCAAAGTTCAGACTGTAAGGCAATGCGTCCTTAACCGTTTGCTTTTGAGCTAAGCGCACGGCTTGTTGCAATTCCGGGTCCTTTAGTGCGCTGATAAATGCTTCTGTCGCTGCATCATCTCGATGTTCTGGGTCGTTGGCTGGGTAAGCCAAAAGTGCTAGTCGCTCAATGTCTTGGGCTAGCTGCTGTAGGGTTTCACCAGACTTCTGCACCGGATGCCTTAGCTGTGACCGATAAATCTGCTTTAGATGATCGTCTCCATAACGCATGTCGAGCGCATTCATTAAAGCAGCCGGGTTTGAGTGCAATTCCACGGGGATCGTCTGCAAAAGCTCGGCAGCTGGGCCTCTTAGAGCAAGAATCAGTGCAGTTGCTGGTTCCTGCTCATTCCAGTGATTTGCCCTTGCGGCGGCTTCAAACTGGGTCTTGTAAATACTCCAGACCGTTTGCCCATCGAATATTGGTGCTTGCACATTTCTGGATGTGCTTTGCGCTGCGGTTATAAGCGGGCTAGTGAGGTGGTTACTACTGCCTTCGCTGCTTCCAATTCTTTTTTCACTTTTTCCATCTCATGGTTCATTCTCTCTTCGATCTGGCTGACTTTTTCCTCGACCTGGTAAACCTTTTCCTCGACCTGATCAACCTTTTCCTCGACGCCTTTGATTTGTTTGTTCAGATGACCGAGCTCCGCTTTTATTTCGGTTGAATTCTCCAGCTTCTGTGTGATGTCTGCCTTGATGTCTGCCTTGATTTCGATCGCTTGTTGGTCCAGCTTCGCTGATTGTTCATTTAACTTCGCTGATTGTTCATTTAACTTCGCTGATTGTTCATCTAGTTTCGTAGTTAAATTGGATGACTGTTGTCGCTGCTCTTGCTGCATCAGCATTAACATTTGAATCAGCGCATTTTCTGGTTCCTTTGGTTTTGGTGTTTCTGCTTCACCACCTTCTGCGCCTTTTTCTGCATCTGAGGGCTCACCCGAATCCAGATACGCGCCTTCCGATTCAATTGCGTCACGCAAGCGTGCAACCAGTGTGGCCTTTGTACCTTGCGTAGCCAGGTTTCGCTGTTCCAACTCTTCCTTAAGCTCCGACATGGTCAGTTCATTAATTTTTAAGTTTAGGCTTCGTGGCATTTTTAATGTTTCTTTAAATGTTACCATTGTGCACTTTAAAAATGTTCAAATTTTCACTTTCAAAATTTTAATCTCACTTCTCGACACCACTGTCGCGTGTTTTTGGTTCGCGGCCAATAATTTTAATGTTCCGGGAAAGTGAAAACGCAATGTCTTTTAATTTAAGTTAAAAGAGTTTATTTAATTACAAAAATGCACAATAATCAATTTAACACTTTCATTAATTTTAATTTTCACTATTAAAAGTCTAACACTTGTCCATAAATTTCTTATCGCAATTGTTTTCTAAATCACTTCACTATTATGAAAATCACTTTTCTATTACTCGAACAATATCGCTTCCCACACACTATCGCAGTTCTTATCGCGGTCGAATGAATGATTCCCCGCATTCATTCAGCTCGCCTTTATATAGGGTCTCTAATCATTCAACTCAGTTCCAGCAGCGTGATGAATGGAGTATGCTTGTTGGGTTCTCGTGGTTTTGAGTAAATTCGTTTTGTTGATGTTCTTAATGGTTGTAAAAACAATTGCGACAGTAGCTCGCCGAATTATTTGTACATGTAACAATATATATATATATATATATATATATATATATATATATATATATATATATATATATATATATATATATATGTATATATATGTATATATATGTATATACATGTGCAAATAATTCTGCGAGCTACTGTTGCAATTGTTTTTGCAACATCATGATCAAAAAATGAATGTACTCGAAACCACAAGAATCCACCAAGCATGATCAACATCTGAAAGTGACGTCACTGCGCCATTCAGACTTGCGCGAATATTCCAGGTAGTTCTCCAATGTACGAGAAATGGGTTGAATGACTAGAGACCCTATATAAAGCCAAGCTGAATGAATGGGGGATATAGTAAAACCGCGATGGTAAAACTGCGATAGAGTGGAGGGCAAAGTAAAGGCGATATTGATTGATTGATAGTGAAGTGATTTTCGCGATATAGACAGTTGAAATAAAAATTTATAGACAAGTGAATGACATTTTAATTGATTGTAAACTAGTGAAATCAATTATTGTGCGTTCTTAGTAAATAAACTCTTTTAACGTAATTTAAAAGACATTGCGTTTTCACTTTCCCGGAACATTTAAATTATTGGCCGCGAACCATAGCACGCTACAGTGGTGTCAAGAAGTGAGAAAGAGGTTTTGAAAGTGAAAAACTTTTAAACATTTTCAAAGCGCACAATAGCGACATGTAACGTGGAAACTGGGGGAAGAAAGCTGAAATAATAAAAATACCACGAAGCTAACATTAATGAATTTACCATGGCGGGTGAGCCATCAGATGCGAAAAAAGGCGCAGAAGGTGGAGAAGCAGTTATACTAAAATCAAAGGAACCCGAAAATGCGCTGATGCAAATGTTGATGCTGATGCAGCAAGAGCAGCGACAACAGTCTTTTAATTTAACTGCGAAGCTAAATGAACAATCAGCGAAGCTAAACGAACAGTCATCCAGTTTCACTGCGAACCTAGATGAACAATCAGCGAAGTTAAATGAACAATCAATGAAGCTGGACTAACAAGCGATCGAAATCAAGGCAGATTTCCAAAAACAGTCAACCGAAATAAAAGCGGAGCTCGGTAGTCTGAACAAACAAATTAAAGGCGTCGAGGAAAAGGTTGACCATGTCGAGGAAAAGGTCAGCCAAGTCGAGGCGAGAATCAACAATGAGATTGTTAGCTAGACGGACAAAAGGATTTGAAAATTAGGAATATGGAGGAGTCAGCCAACGATAGTGCTCAACAAAAATTGGGCGCCATGTTAGCTAAACTAAAAGTAACCAAAATTCACAAGAAATTTCGGTCTATTGGTAATAAAATAAAGGTAATACTGTATTACTACTTCCACTTCTGGCTTCTTCCGTTTCCAGTTACTGCTTCCAGAATTGGCTTCATGCGTAGTATGAAGATCGGATGCTAAAAAAATTTAAAGCTACATTTTTGTTATGAAAGACCCGATGGGTCACCTTCGCAGCGAAGAAGGAAAGAAAAGAAACGTCTAGCCAATAAGCTGCATGATGGCAGCTGAAATAGTAGAAGGTTGCCGGCTAGGCTCACCTGCGACGGTCGGGGTTTATTACCACATTAAATACCGTAAGAAAGGAAAGACGGAGAAAGAGACGACCTTCGTGCAGTCACCATGAGGATGCCCGCGCTCCACCAATCTTGCCTCAATGAAACATGTTAATTTTTAATACTGTACATAATTTAATTTTATTTATTATATAATGTGGTTATATATATATATGAAAATATTAAATCAAATTAAAATACTATGATGAAATCAAGCAAAAGGATCCCAACGATTTTTTTTTCTTTTAATACGGACAAAATATTTCGTTCGTGCCCTCTTTGTTCAGAGATATTTTTAGGCGAATATTTTCATTTGTGTATTATTTACGTTAATTGTTTATAGCTTATTAGCAAACTTCAATTTTTTTTGTCATTTTTTTCACTTTCATGTATTTAATTCCAAACTACTTAAATTTTTTTTTTTTTGTTTTTCTGCAAATAGATCATTTTACGCAGCCCTTTCGCCTTGACTACCGCTTATCGATTACTCGTCCAATGAGAATGAATTGTGAATAATTTGTTATCAGCCGTTAAAATAAATAACCTTCAACATGCATGTTTGGCCCTAAACCCTCATCATTCATTTTTTTTCAAATTCAGAAACCAAATTACTAATGCTGGATTATTTGCTGTAATATTGCTTTATGATCTTGAAGCTTTCATAAATTGTACATGAACATATATACATTTCTACAGAATTAATTTTAACTAATCGATAATATATACAACAAAACCAGAATATGTGCTCATTCTTCCGACAAAGTTTTCAATATCTCTATGTTTTTGAGTATTTACAATGTACAAAATTCAAGTCCAATTCTCTAAATTCTATTCACACCTTTTGATAGAATGCTTCAATTTCAAGGTGACATAATAAGCAAAATATACTAACACCGTAGAAAGAAATGTAACAACATGAATCAACGTAATTACTTTAGATATGTTATCTTCGACATAGATGACACACAACTTGTGTTAACAATTCAGTTTTATTTACCTTTTTAAAATCATTGCTTCTCTTCCAAGAATTTCTAACGCTTTAAATGCGTTAGGCACCAACGAAACCATATACTTCTAAAACACGGATTCCAAAAATCTCCCGCCCGACATAAAGGCGGATTATTGAATGTTTTGCAGTGGTCAATTTTCCCAAAATCGAGTATTTTCCTCCATCCAGATTGCTTGACCTTCCCCCTTTGAAATAGTAATTTTAGGTAGGTGATACAAGAATCGTCCGGCAAAATTTCGTTAAAACGTTGTCGATATCATTCCTAACAACATCCGTATTTAGCCAGTATTATTCATAGTAGCATGTTTATGAAAAGCATGAGAATCGCTAAATCAACACGAAAAAAAAATATTAGACGCAGACCACCTAGTATCCACCAGCACCAATCTATGAAAAGTCGTTCTAATTTCTGCTCAGGACACAGTCTTTGGAAGTAGATAACTACAGATTTCACGTAATTGTAGTACAGTCTGCAGTACAGATATTGGCAGCACAGTTTTCTAGGTTACTTCATGCAATAGCTTAGTTTGCGTTATCACTAAGGATTTCACTGAAGCACGCGCCAAACAAGCGCAAATGGTGCCAGAAAACTTCCCCGAAAGCCACTTTGTAGCACTAAGCAGTTTTATTTTTCATTGGATGAGCCACCAAATATTTTAAGCCCAAGCAAATGAACGGATTGCCAAGCGACTGGCATAATGCACTTTTTCTCTGACTTTTTTCACTACACGGGCACACTTCAATCCGGAAACGATATCCATCAACGACTCACTTATATCGTGCGCATCGCTGTGCTCTTACCGACCAACTTTTCAAAATCTTTCACGGCCTCGTATTCGAAACGCCGAGTTCACTGGGCTCTTATTTGCAGCAACTCCAACTAGTTGGAATTGGATCTTTCGCCGGAAAAGTTCTTTCACTGAATCCCGTATTTCATGTACTTCTAAGATAAACTTTCCACAATTTAATTTTCTGTTCGACTCATTTTGTTTTAATTTAGTTCGAGAACTTTACACTTGAAGAACAGATAGTTAATTACTTGAACTCTAGAACTTTTTAATCTCATCCGACCGGCCCCAAATCTCAGATCCCTTTCCAACGTTACGATCGTCAGAAAATAAACTCCCCGAGGACACGATCGTCATCTCCGACTGTCCAGCTAGCAACCGCCTGTCCAATTCGCAATGGAAAATTCTCTCTCTCTCCAAATTTCCCAAGCCGATTTGGACGAGAGAGAAAACTTCCCAAGCCACTCTTCTGTTTCCCTTTTATCTTTATTCGGGAATGTTTTGAGAAAACCTCAATCAGCATTGAAGTGTGTCGTCATGGCCAACATTCAGTGTTGCCAGTTAGCATGAAAATACTTTTAGCTAGTAAAATTTTTATTTCAGGGAAAATTTTATTTCAAAATTTGCATTTTTATTTCTTGAGGATTTTGTTTATAGCTAAAATCGTAACACGTGGGGACGACCTACCCCTTGAGAAGGGTCTCATTCCTAAAGCCGGGCCCTATCATGAATATCAAATATTTATATATATGAAAAAAAAATACGCGATGATATGAAAATATTAAAGGATACGATACTATAATTGAGACTACGCTAACGATATGATATATATATAAATGCGATAAGAACAATAGCGATACGATACGATATATATGAAACTAAATGCGATACTATAATAAGATAAGTTCGATACGACGATAGCGATACGATAATACTATAAATTCGATATGACGATAGCGATACGATAATACTATAAATTCGATATGACGATAGCGATAAGATAATACTATAAAAATACTACAAGATACCTAAATTAAGATGATAATACGATTACTATAATGCGATAATGATATCCAAAAAAAACTAAATTACAAATTAGTCGATAATATTTACATCGGTTCCTAATATACCTGAGGTGTAAGAACGATCCTTAACAGAGATAGATGAAAATTGGAATGCTAATAGTGGTGCAATACTACTTCCACTTCTGGCTTCTTCCGTTTCCGGTTACTGCTTCCAGAAGTGGCTTCATGCGTAGATAAAATAAGGAGAGGAAAAGATAGACTTGATACAAAGAAAGAAATTCGACACTCATGTGCGAATATCCTGAGCATGAAAGTTACCCAGTGATTTACCATTCGGAGTCTCCAACTCATATGCAACTTGACCTATATGACGCTTGATTTTAGCCGGTATGAATTTAAGAGCAAACTTAGCTGCAAATTTGTCAGTGGCGCTACTCAAGACATGATTTCTGACAAAAACATCTTGTCCAATGGCAAACGTCCTAGCTCTAGCTCGCAAATTATAATGACGTTGACCCTTGGTATAGGCTTCGGTTAATTTTTTCCTGACTTGGTCATGAATTTTTCTTAACCGCTCGTGTGGAGTCATGAGTGCCACTTCGCCGTCCTCAAAAGCGGATAGCTTCCTAAGAAGTTCATAGTCTGAACCATGACTGACAGCCTGAAAACCAAACATGAGATAATGTGGTGAGCAGCCAGTGGCCTCATGCACTGTGTTTCGGAAAGCCGCGCCAGCTTCTCTCAGATATTTATCCCAAGCACAATGATCATCACCGACATAAGAACGAATAGCAGCAAGAATTGACTGATTTACGCGCTCGGAAGCGTTAGACTGAGGTGAATATTTAGGAGAAAAAATATGTTTAATGTCATAATCCTGAATAAATTGGGTGAACTGCTTGGAAGTGAATTGTACTCCATTATCGGAATGAATAAATTCTGGCACACCAAAAGTGTAGAAGATATCTAGAAGAGCTTGAATTACTTTTTCGGTAGTGGCCTTAGGCATAGCCTTCATCCATACAAATTTTGTATAATGGTCAAGTACGATAAATAATTGGGTGTTTCCACTCTTAGAACGGGGATACTGTCCTAGGAAATCGATGAACAAGCGTTGCATCGGTCTGTCTGAAATGCGCTCTTGGCCCATAAGGGGTCTAAGGGCTTTATTGTAAGGCTTGGTTTGCTTACAGGTAGTGCATTTAGCAATGTATGCAGTAACGTCTTTACGAAGAGTTGGCCAATAATAATATCTCTGCAATATTTCGGTAGTTTTACGTATGCCATAATGAGAGGCTTCGGGTCTATCGTGGGCTTGAGAAATTAGCCTTGATTGCTGACTCTCAGGTATCCATAACTTGGTACGTGGAATGTCCAGATCGGGATCATTACTTCTTCCGACATTGATATAGATTCTACCATCTCTTATCCAGAGGTTGGGAAACCTTTCGGGTTCTTTCGATATAGTAAGGATCCGACTGACATATTCTGGTTCTATAAACGCTGTATCCAATATTAATGAATCAAGGTGGAGATGCTCAGGAAGTAATGGAAGGTATAGACAAGAGAGCTCATAACGACTCTCATGGACTCTAGAAAGGGCGTCAGGGACAATATTAGCTGATCCTTTAACGTGTTCTATGTTAAAATTGAAACCCTGTAGCTTCAAACTCCAGCGAGCTAATCTACCAGTAAGGTCTTGTTGACTCATAAGCCACTTTAGACTAGAATGGTTCGTGATGATCGTAAAAGGCAGGCCCTCGACATAGGAACGAAATTTCTTAACACTCTGCACCGCGGCTAAACATTCTAATTCCGTGATAGTATAATTGCGCTGTGCAGAAGATAATTTAGAGGACATGAATGCTATTGGGTGATCGTTCTCTTGGTCGTCTTTTTGGAATAGAACACCACCAATTCCCACCATACTTGCGTCGCATTGAATATAAAAATGCTTGCTAAAATCTGGATTAACGAGGACAGGAGCAGAAACTAAAGATTTTTTTAGCTGTTCGAAAGCATTTTGTGCGGCATCATTCCATTTAAAGGATGATTTAGATTTTAATAGGTCCGTCAAAGGGCCAGCTATTGCAGCAAATCTATGTATGAAGCGACGATACCACCCTGCCATACCCATGAAGCGCCGAACTTCCTTTGACGATTTTGGAATAGGATACTCTATTATGCTGTTGATTTTGGATGGATCGGTCTTCAAGATTCCATCACTCACGATATATCCCAAGTACTTAATTTCTCTTTGCAGGAACTTGCTTTTATCCACATTTATGGTAAGGCCAGCAGATTTCAATAGCTTGGCTACCTTGGATAGTAGTTCCAAATGCTCCGAGAAGGTCGCACTAGTGATGAGCAGATCATCCAAATACACAAAGATTTTGTCATGCAGCTCATGCGGAATGACTTTGTGCATGAGTCGGCACATGGTCTGTGGTGCATTGCACAACCCGAATGGCATGACTGTGAATTGGTAGAGTGGTCTTCCTGGAACAGTGAAAGCTGTCTTTTCTTGAGAGGTAGAATCTAGAGGTATTTGCCAGAATGCGTCTTTGAGATCCAAGCTGGTAATAAATTTGGTGGCTTGTAGTCGTGATGGGAGTCCTTCAATTAAAGGCAAAGGATATGCATCTTTGACGGTAACTTCGTTAACTCGTCTGGCATCTAAACAAAGACGCACCTTTCCTGGTTTGCGTACTAATGTAACTGGAGAACTCCACGAGCTGTGGCTCTCGCAAATGACTCCAAGGGCAAGCATCCTATCTAGTTCTTGGTACATTAAATTTTGAATTACTGGAGACACTGAGTAATGACGTTGTTTAACGGGCTTAGCCGAACCTGTATCTATTTGATGTGAAATTAAAGTGGTCTTTCCCAAACCTAATTCATTGGACGAAGGAAATAAATCAACTACTGATTGTAACTGCTGCTTTTGTTGATTGTTTAAATTGTGAAATAACTTGCTATCGGTACTAGATTTACTTATTGTGGGTTTTTCTACTATAGAAGCAATATTAGACATGCTTATGGGAACTATACTAAATATTTTCCAGAAATCTATACCCAAATATAACTTCCCTGCCAGTGACGGTACAATTAAAATCCGCATCTCGTGTACTATATCTTTACACTTCACAGGCACGTTAATAAATCCTGCTATAGGAACTTGTTGACCGGATGCGGTTTGGACTTGGAACTTGAGTCTATGCAGCTTTATACCTAGCGATTGGATAAATTCGAGCGAACCATGGCCCAGGACACTTACGCTGGCACCACTGTCCATTAGTCCTGTCATTTTTTTGTTATGGATATAAACGTCACAATATGGACGAGGATCATTGGGTTCGGGATATGTTGTGACTAAAATTTGCGCCAATTTTCGTAGTTTTCGACCAAAACGTTTAGCCTGGAAATACTTCATGCTACGTAATTGTCTTTTCTTAATCCGCGCACTAGACCGTGTATTGAACTGACTATTTGATAAGTTGGATGGGTTGTCACAAGGAGGATCTTGCTTTAATGTTTCCGACGCAGTTCGGGATCCACATTGGTGGCCGCATCTGCTGTCGCAACCTTTTGTTGTGATCCACGAGGGTTTGATTTTTGATGGTTGGGAGCGTGCCGATCCCTCATAGTTGGCCCGCTCCTGGTATAGTTTACCGGAAGTTTACAATTATTACATTGATTTTTACGGACTCCTGGAGCATCGCAACCAAAACAAAAGACACCCTGAATTGAGGCTGGACATTTACCAAAAGAGTGTCCCATCTCTTTACAATTCCAGCACACTCTGTATTCTGGCTTATTTGTGGGGTCAGACGATCTGAATAATTCTCCCGACGCGTCTGTTGCAATGTTTTGAAAAGGATTATTTGTTATCTCGTGTACATTACGGACATTAGTTGTGGAGCGCTCAGGGCGACTTAAATTCCACACTGACTCGATGGAGTTACAACATCTGACCAATTCCTGAGCTGTAACAAACTGTCTACCAGCGAGATGATCTCTCAAGCGGCGAGTCATATTTCGAAATAGCAGATGTTGCATATCTAAATCTGACATCCCTTGCTGAAGCTGCAAAGACATTGTCTCTAAAGCATCGAAAAATTCGATGAAAGGCTCATTCATTCCTTGGGAACGAGCGTCCATCTGTCTACGTATATCAATATCAGCACGTTCATTTGAAAACCGGTTTAGAAAGGCTTGGGTAAGAGAATCCCAGTCAAGCGAATTTGAATGCATCTCATGGTATTTCCAATACCATTCAAGCGCGGGATTTTTCAAGAATACATGGAACCCTTGAGCCAACTGATTCAGGGGGACACCTTGTGTCTCTCCCATAGCTTTTAATCTATATAGAAAGGAGTCCGCTCTAAGGCTGGATCGTCCTCCATCATACACTATACCCCATTTGGTAATTGGTATGGAATTTTGCGACGTAAAATGTGTACGCGTTAGATTGGGCCGACCACGCTGGGTTATGTGCTCATTATCAAGTTGAGTTGAGGCCGAAACATCACTTGATCTGTCCTGCTGAGGGTTTTCTAAAGAGGCCCGTAATGGGCGTAGTAAATTCATTTCTAAATCCTGTGTGAGGCGTTGCAGCTCCAGATGTAAATATTCTAATTTAGGATTTTGTTCCGGAATAGTTTGGGGTCCATCAGAAGATCTTATGTGGGTCAAATCTACCGTATCACTATACGACTGATCAACTGGCGAATCGGCCACCGGCATTAACGGTGGGTTAGAGATAGAGAGACGGAACGGATTAGTAGTGTTTAACCTCGAAGGTTGTTGCTCATGTTTTGTGGGGATACTCATGGGCAAACCAGAATCTATAGATTTATTTTTGGAGCTCATCACATTTGCATTTATGAAACCACCCTGGGGTGTAGAATGTCCTGACGGTACAAATTTGTCACTCGATTTTGGCAAAGGTGACGACATTTTGGCGTGTTTATATTTATAATTAATATTATAGCTATTTATTTGCTTAAATGTATACTTTACTTATTATTTTTATACGTCAATTATATTTATATAAGAATTCAAAAAAAAGGTATTTATATAATAAATTTTATATTGAGGTTCAGATAATTTTATGATTATGGTGAGTGCGAGCATACAACAATAAATCACACAAAGGTGTCTCCGAAGACGAAGGAGAAAGTGATGAAAAGCAAAATTTGAAAGATGATAAGTTTAACGAAATTACCAAAGTCATTTACGTCCGCTCGGTCCATGATCAAACCTTATTGAGGCGACTAATTCAAAACTCCGCGAACGAAATGACCCGGTAAGGTAAATAGTTGAAGAGAATAGAAATGTAAAATTTAAAGTGAAATTTCATGTATCGAACACACTGCCTGGAATTGGCTCTAACCTAAAAAGGCGTATTTATCAAAACCCCAGCGAATGCATTCGACACAGAAATGTAGTTGAGTTCGGTTGGCCAGTTTGAGCACAGGTATTCTGCTCCAGCCTCTGAAAGGCGAATAATTCAGATACCAGCTCAAACGTTTGAACTTCGCTTCATAAACTTAATCGAAACACAGTCGAAATATGAAGTTACTGACCAACCTCACACAGAAAGGAAAAATGTAATAGAGGATAGATGAATATAGATATGAAGATCGGGGCGCCAGCTGCGAAGGCAAGCAATCAGCGCAATAGTGAAAACAATACCGAGCGATATAGCAATGAGCCAGCGGAGAAGCAAGGATTTAATTGATAATATTTTATACAAAAACAAAATCCTCCGCTGCCTCCTCGCACCATCACCGATAAAGGAATTATCGTGCCACAAAGGCCCCACGTTGGGCGCCATGTTAGCTAGACGGACAAAAGGATTTGAAAATTAGGAATATGGAGGAGTCAGCCAACGATAGTGCTCAACAAAAATTGGGCGCCATGTTAGCTAAACTAAAAGTAACCAAAATTCACAAGAAATTTCGGTCTATTGGTAATAAAATAAAGGTAATACTGCATTACTACTTCCACTTCTGGCTTCTTCCGTTTCCAGTTACTGCTTCCAGAAGTGGCTTCATGCGTAGTATGAAGATCGGATGCTAAAAAAATTTAAAGCTACATTTTTGTTATGAAAGACCCGATGGGTCACCTTCGCAGCGAAGAAGGAAAGAAAAGAAACGTCTAGCCAATAAGCTGCATGATGGCAGCTGAAATAGTAGAAGGTTGCCGGCTAGGCTCACCTGCGACGGTCGGGGTTTATTACCACATTAAATACCGTAAGAAAGGAAAGACGGAGAAAGAGACGACCTTCGTGCAGTCACCATGAGGATGCCCGCGCTCCACCAATCTTGCCTCAATGAAACATGTTAATTTTTAATACTGTACATAATTTAATTTTATTTATTATATAATGTGGTTATATATATATATGAAAATATTAAATCAAATTAAAATACTATGATGAAATCAAGCAAAAGGATCCCAACGATTTTTTTTTCTTTTAATACGGACAAAATATTTCGTTCGTGCCCTCTTTGTTCAGAGATATTTTTAGACGAATATTTTCATTTGTGTATTATTTACGTTAATTGTTTATAGCTTATTAGCAAACTTCAATTTTTTTTGTCATTTTTTTCACTTTCATGTATTTAATTCCAAACTACTTAATTTTTTTTTTTTTTTGTTTTTCTGCAAATAGATCATTTTACGCAGCCCTTTCGCCTTGACTACCGCTTATCGATTACTCGTCCAATGAGAATGAATTGTGAATAATTTGTTATCAGCCGTTAAAATAAATAACCTTCAACATGCATGTTTGGCCCTAAACCCTCATCATTCATTTTTTTTCAAATTCAGAAACCAAATTACTAATGCTGGATTATTTGCTGTAATATTGCTTTATGATCTTGAAGCTTTCATAAATTGTACATGAACATATATACATTTCTACAGAATTAATTTTAACTAATCGATAATATATACAACAAAACCAGAATATGTGCTCATTCTTCCGACAAAGTTTTCAATATCTCTATGTTTTTGAGTATTTACAATGTACAAAATTCAAGTCCAATTCTCTAAATTCTATTCACACCTTTTGATAGAATGCTTCAATTTCAAGGTGACATAATAAGCAAAATATACTAACACCGTAGAAAGAAATGTAACAACATGAATCAACGTAATTACTTTAGATATGTTATCTTCGACATAGATGACACACAACTTGTGTTAACAATTCAGTTTTATTTACCTTTTTAAAATCATTGCTTCTCTTCCAAGAATTTCTAACGCTTTAAATGCGTTAGGCACCAACGAAACCATATACTTCTAAAACACGGATTCCAAAAATCTCCCGCCCGACATAAAGGCGGATTATTGAATGTTTTGCAGTGGTCAATTTTCCCAAAATCGAGTATTTTCCTCCATCCAGATTGCTTGACCTTCCCCCTTTGAAATAGTAATTTTAGGTAGGTGATACAAGAATCGTCCGGCAAAATTTCGTTAAAACGTTGTCGATATCATTCCTAACAACATCCGTATTTAGCCAGTATTATTCATAGTAGCATGTTTATGAAAAGCATGAGAATCGCTAAATCAACACGAAAAAAAAATATTAGACGCAGACCACCTAGTATCCACCAGCACCAATCTATGAAAAGTCGTTCTAATTTCTGCTCAGGACACAGTCTTTGGAAGTAGATAACTACAGATTTCACGTAATTGTAGTACAGTCTGCAGTACAGATATTGGCAGCACAGTTTTCTAGGTTACTTCATGCAATAGCTTAGTTTGCGTTATCACTAAGGATTTCACTGAAGCACGCGCCAAACAAGCGCAAATGGTGCCAGAAAACTTCCCCGAAAGCCACTTTGTAGCACTAAGCAGTTTTATTTTTCATTGGATGAGCCACCAAATATTTTAAGCCCAAGCAAATGAACGGATTGCCAAGCGACTGGCATAATGCACTTTTTCTCTGACTTTTTTCACTACACGGGCACACTTCAATCCGGAAACGATATCCATCAACGACTCACTTATATCGTGCGCATCGCTGTGCTCTTACCGACCAACTTTTCAAAATCTTTCACGGCCTCGTATTCGAAACGCCGAGTTCACTGGGCTCTTATTTGCAGCAACTCCAACTAGTTGGAATTGGATCTTTCGCCGGAAAAGTTCTTTCACTGAATCCCGTATTTCATGTACTTCTAAGATAAACTTTCCACAATTTAATTTTCTGTTCGACTCATTTTGTTTTAATTTAGTTCGAGAACTTTACACTTGAAGAACAGATAGTTAATTACTTGAACTCTAGAACTTTTTAATCTCATCCGACCGGCCCCAAATCTCAGATCCCTTTCCAACGTTACGATCGTCAGAAAATAAACTCCCCGAGGACACGATCGTCATCTCCGACTGTCCAGCTAGCAACCGCCTGTCCAATTCGCAATGGAAAATTCTCTCTCTCTCCAAATTTCCCAAGCCGATTTGGACGAGAGAGAAAACTTCCCAAGCCACTCTACTGTTTCCCTTTTATCTTTATTCGGGAATGTTTTGAGAAAACCTCAATCAGCATTGAAGTGTGTCGTCATGGCCAACATTCAGTGTTGCCAGTTAGCATGAAAATACTTTTAGCTAGTTAAATTTTTATTTCAGGGAAAATTTTATTTCAAAATTTGCATTTTTATTTCTTGAGGATTTTGTTTATAGCTAAAATCGTAACAAGATGGAAAAAGTGAAAAAGGAATTGGAAGCAGCGAAGGCAGTAGTAACCACCTCACCAGCCCCGCTTACAACCGCAGCGCAAAACTCATCCAGAAATGTGAAAGCACTAATATTCGACGGGCAAATGGTCTGGAGTATTTACAAAATCCAGTTTGAAGCCGCCGCTAGGACAAATCACTGGAATGAGCAGGAACGAGCAACTGCATTAATTCTTGCTCTAAGAGGCCTAGCTGCCGAGCTTTTGTAGACGATCCCCGTTGAGTTGCACTCAAACCCGGCTGCTTTAATGAATGCGCTCGACATGCGTTATGGAGACGATCATCTAAAGCAGATTTATCGGGTACAGCTACGGCATCGGATGCAGAAGTCTGGCGAAACCTTAAAGCAGCTAGCCCGAGACATTGAGCGACTAGCACTTTTGGCTTACCCAGCCTACGACCAAGAACATCGAGATGACGCAGCAACAGAAGCATTCATCAGCGCATTCAAGGGCCAGAAATTGCAACGAGCCGTGCGGTTAGCTCAAGAGCAAACAGTTAAGGACGCATTGGCTTATAATCTGAACTTTGAAGCAGCGAAAAATGTGACTCGTACCACTGGCCGGGTTTGCGAGGTAGTGACAGGCGGGTGCAGGTGTGAGCGCGTGGAAATTAAACGAGAGCCGCAGGTGAATGGTGCGCCTAGGTGCTGAAATTGCGATAAGAAGGGACACTTGCAAGGAGGTTGCAAGAAGCGAAGAAAACCGAGCTATTGTCCAGGGTAGAGGAGATCCAGACCGAGTCAAAGCCAAGAATGGAAGCCATTCAAACAGACGGGGTCAACTTTGTGGGGCAAAGGTGGGCTAGGAGGAGCGACGTCCCCAGCACCACCATCACCGTGTCAAGACTACATCGTGGAGAATCAGACTTATGGCTTTCGGGTCAAGTTGACGGAGAACATTGCACCATAACAATCGACACTGGTGCAACCCGATCGATTATCCGACCAGACCATGTGAGACAACAACTACTTCACAATGGCAGAATTTTCTCACTACAGACAGCTACGAAAGAAACTGCACCTGTCCATGGAGAGGTCAACCACCAAATACATTCGGGAGATCTTGCATTCCAACATAATTTTCTGGTCGCGAACATTATAGATGACTGCATTCTCGGAATGGATTTTCTGCGACCACATGGAATCACGTTGTATTTGGGCAAAGGGGTATTGAAATGGCAGAATGTCGAAGGATTGATGGAGGATAGTAGTAGTATGTACTGACACTGATGTACCGAATTCTTCCGAAAGCATTGTATGAGCCAAGCTTGATGGTGATTCTGGAGACCTACGATCTTATCTGATAGAGCCAACGAAGATATCGGCATTGCGCAGTTTGATTGACGGACGAAGCCTTGAAAGATCTTTAAGGAATGGATACGCGCCGGTCAGTGTCCTTAACACCGCAGACTCAACCACGAGCATCAAAGCGGGTGAAGTCATCGGCAGTTGCCAGCCTGTTTCCACCATCACCTCTTTGGAAGCCACTCAAGACCATCATTGGAAAAGGAGGCAAGACGCAGACAAAGCCCGGGAATTCACGTCTGCAATATTGAAGCAGGTCAAAATGCCGTGCAGCTATTCAAGCGAGCCTCTGATCTAGTCACCAAGTGTGACATCTTCTCAACAAGCCCGGATGACCAAGGCCGAACGAGTATGGGCACTCACGTCATAGATAAACAAGGAGCCAAGCCGATTCGACAAGCACCGAGACGTCTTCCTATAGCCAAACAAGGAAAAGTGAGCGCATTGATCTCGGACATGGAAAAACAAGGTGTTATCGAACATTTTGTCAGTCCATGGGCCGCGTCAGTAGTTCTAGTAAAGAAAAAGGATGGTAGCACTCGTTTTTGTGTCCACTATAGGCAGCTTAACGACGTCACTAAAAAAGATAGCTACCCGCTTCCACGCATCGACGACATCATGGACACTTTAGCCGACGCAAAATGGTTTTCTACACTCGATCTCAAGAGTGGCTACTGGCAGGTAGAAATCGACAAGAAGGACCGAGAGAAGACCGCATTTTCAGTTGGGACATAATTGTGGCAATTTGTGGTGATGCCGTTTGGGCTTTGCAACGCTATTAGAAGACGTCTTGGCCTGGCCCAACCTGGAAAACCTGCTTGGTATACCCAGATGACATCATTGTTATCGGGAGAACGTTTGAAGAGCATGTGCGGAACTTAGAAGAGGTTTTCTCCCGATTGTGACCGGCGAATCTGAAACTTAGTCCCGACAAGCGTACCCTTTTTGCAGCTGAAGTAAAATACTGTGGGACACGTCGTATCATTAGAAGGGGTCAAAACAGACCCTGCGAAAATTGAAGCCGTGAAAAGCTGGCCAACACCAAACAACAAGCGCCAACTACGAAGTTTTCTGGGTCTGGCAACCTACTGTCGAAGATTCGTTAAAGACTTTGCCAAAATAGCCAAGTGTATCCATGAGCTAACCGAACAAACTCGTCCGTATGTCTGGAATGAACAATTCCAGGCAGCCTTTGAGACCTTGAAGGAGAAGCTGTGTGAATCATCCGTGCTGGCATATCCGAAACCCGGAAAAATGTTTGTAGTTGACACCGATGCAAGCAACGGCGGTATTGGAGCTGTACTCTCCCAGCAGATCGATGGCGAAGAAAGAGTCCTCTCGTATTACAGTCGAGTTCTCTCAAAAAGTGAGAGGAACTACTGCGTGACGAGGAAGGAGTTATTGGCTATGATAGAGGCCACCACGCAGTTCCACAAGTACCTACATGGCCAGAAATTTGTTTTTCGAACGAACCATGCATCGCTGAGATGGCTACTTATCTTCAAAAACCCCGAGGGACAAGTTGCGAGATGGATCGAAAGATTGCAGTCATACGACTACGCAATAGTTCATCGGAAGAGCGGAGTTCATGGAAATGCTGACGCCCTATCTCGTCGTCCATGTCCAGCTAACTGCAAGCATTGCCGACGGATTGAGGAAAAGAAAAGACCGTTGATCTGCGATTGATAACGGCCAAATTCGATGAAGGTTGGTCATCGGAGGAGATTCGAAATGCCCAGTTAGCCAATGAAGACATCGGACCATTACTCGTATGGAAGGAGACAACTGGACGACCTGATTGGAAGGACGTTTCGATGCATAGCGCCATCCTGAAAAGCTATTGGGCACAATCGAACTCCCTTCAGGTGGAGGGGGGCGTACTCAAGCTGAAACGGGAAACGGCGGATGGCAGCTCCTATAGGATGCAGACTATACTACCCACGCTCCACGCTCGAGAAGATGCACGATTTGCGCTTACGTCAAAGGTCCAAAATGACGACTGAGAGGACAAATGCAAACCTACAACGTGGGTGTACCGTTTGAAAGGATTGCTGTTGACATCGCAGGACCTTTTCCTGAATCCGAATGGGGTAATCGATACACGCTGGTTGTGGCCGATTATTTCAGCAAGTGGCCTGAGGTCTAACCCATTTCCAACCAGGAAGCAACTACCGTAGCCGAACAGCTAGTGTTAAATTGGGTCAGTAGGTACGGCATACCTTGTGAACTACATTCGGATCAAGGCCAAAACTTTGAGTCACTGGTTTTTGACGAAATGTGCGAGCTACTGGGAATACGGAAAACGAGGACAACACCGCCGCATCCCCAATCCGATGGAATGGTCGAACGTTTCAACGGCGCACTTAATAAACACCTGGCCAAGATGGTTGACGAGAACCAAAGGGACTGGGACTGACACATTCCACTATTTTTGATGGCGTACAGAGCTGCCGAACATGCATCGATAGGCCAAGCCCCAGCCAAAGTCATTTTTGGAAAGACTATTCGTCGGCCGGTTGATATAAAGTTTGGAAAACCCCCTGACAAACCGCTAACGATCTCGGAGTACGCAAGTGAGCTAACGCAACGGTTGAGCCAGATACATCGTACAGTTCCAAAAAAAAACACCTCGAAACGGCTACTGACCGTATGAAGACCAGGTATGATCTAAAGGCAAATTCTACTGGCTTCCAGCAAGATGACTTGGTGTGGCGGAAGGGTAGGTCTCCAAAGTTGCAGTATAATTCGGAGGGACCATTCCGAGTTACAAAGCGAATCAACGACGTCGTATTCGCATACAGGAACACCGTAAGCCGAGAGCCAAAATGAAAATCGTGCACCTGGACCGTCTTGCCCCATATTACATCCAGGGAGAATTGACTACAACTGGCGACATATCTTTTCGGGGGCGAAAAGAACTGAGGTGGGGGCAGTGTTACATGTGTAAATAATTCTGCGAGCTACTGTCGCAATTGTTTTTGCAACATCATGATCAACAAATGAATGTACCCGAAAGTACAAGAATCCACCAAGCATGATCAACATCCGAAAGTCACGTCACTGCGCCATTTAGAATTGCTCGAATATTCCAGGTAGTTTGCCTATGTACGAGAAATGGATTGAATGACTAGAGATCTTATATAAAGCCGAGCTGAATGAATGGGAGAGGAGTAACGCCGCGATAGTAAGAACTGCGATAAGCGTGGAGTGCGAATTAAAGGCGAGAGTTAAGACAGTTGAATTAAAAATTTATGGACAAGTGAAAAGTAAAATTGGTGAAATAGTTAAATTAATGATTGTGCATTTTTTAATAAATAAACTCTTTTAACTTAATTTAAAAGACAGTGCGTTTTCGCTTTCCCGGAACATTAAAATTGTTGACCGCGAACCATAACACGCGACAATGTATATATATATATATATATATATATATATATATATATATATATATATATATATATATAAGTATATATTGCAAGGCTGGCTATCAATAGAATACACTTAGACGTTGTCTCTTCAGAATCTGATTTTACTGCGAAAAAATGCTTTCGATCAGTCGTACAATCTGCTCTGGTACAATATATTTGGTTGTTGCCTATTTCAGCAATTTCTTCTAAATTCAGAAGACCAACACAATCACTTTTGGTAGCAAATGGTTCGAACATAAATGTTTATGATAGTTATTTTTAGGGTTTTGTAAAAAATATTTTTTACAATATCCTATTAAAATCGGGACTTGTCTGTCTGCCCGTCAGTGCGGCACAGAAAGATTTCTAACTACAGAAGCTTCAATCATCAAATTTTGTGAAGAGCTCAGAAGTTTCTGGTTAACGAATGTTCCGTAGTCAAAAAATTTTTCATAGGCTTTCAAGGGCAGCCACCTGATATAAGGATGTGACCCCTTAAATAATTTTTTCACCAAATATAGTTGAGTAGGGTATCAAATGAAGGGGTTTGATGAGATTTCTTAATATCCGTTATTTGGAATATAGTTGGCGGGGTTTTAAATGAGAATTTTGACCTTTTGTGGTACAAAATATTGTTACGAAAGAATGTTTGCCCATTTCTAAAGAAATAAGAATTAGCCTCTGTAAATTGAAAATCATTAATACCGAATTCGAATGCATGATGAAGATGCGTATTCGTCGATCTTCCTCTTCTGCTTGTTCTTCACCTTATGGCGAACTTCGGTACAGAGGTTCATTGAATTATGAGATGCGTCTCACAATAAAAAATTCCAACGTTGACCAGTCCGAAACAAAATGGCGGCCACTTGAAGGCTGACGACCATTTCCTCCCCGCAGTCCAGACTCTTCAACAATAAGGTCTGATTTTTTTCTCTTTTAAGGGGTGAAGTATGGAACCTGCCTAGTATTCAGCACAGCTTTCGTTATTGTAGTTAATTTTTCTGCATTACCTCTTTTGATTTCGAAATCGCTTAATTTATTTTCTGCTCCCTACAGCCGAACCATAGCTCCTCCGCTTTGTCCAAATACGAGGTGTGTTCAAAAAGTATCACGAATTTTGAATTTTCGCGGGTTACGTATATTCGAATTTCGATTTTTTTGTGGCGTTATGTTGGTACTCATGTCGGTCACTTATGCCGACAAGCTCGGCCATTTTCAGTTTTCACTTAATTGGTGATAGCTGCTTTACTTGCACGTGTTTTCAATCGTCTTCGATTTTTACTTATTCAAAAAAATGGATCAAAGAACGTGTATCAAATTTTGTGTGAAAAACGAAATTAAGTGTGCGGATGCATTCCGAATGTTGACTGTGGCATACGGAGAAGCTACCTTGGACCGAAGCAACGTTTATCGGTGGTACAAAATGTTTTTAAAAGGCCGAGAAGATGTGAACGACGAAGAGCGTGCCGGACGCCCGAGCACTTCAACAACAGACGAAAAAATTAATGAAGTGGAGAAAATGGTATTGGCCAATCGTCGAATCACCGTTAGAGAAGTTGCTGAGGACCTAAACATATCGATTGGCTCGTGCCATTCGATTTTTATCAACGATTTGGGCATGAGACGGGTCGCCGCGAAATTCGTACCAAAATTGCTCAATTGCGACCAAAAACAGCAACGCATGAACATTGCTAATGAGATGTTAAACTCTGTCCGCGACGAACCAAATTTGCTCCAGAGGGTCATAACTGGTGACGAATCGTGTGTTTATGGTTATGACGTGGAAACCAAAGCTCAATCGTCTCAATGGAAGCTGCCGCATGAACCAAGACCGAAAAAAGCGCGCCAAGTTCGGTCGAATGTGAAAGTTTTGCTGACAGTTTTCTTCGATTGCAGGGGCGTGGTGCATCATGAGTTCTTGCCACAGGGAAGAACGGTCAATAAGGAATATTACCTGCAAGTTATGCGCAATTTGCGCGAAGCAATCCGCCAGAAACGCCCGGATTTGTGGGAGAACAAAAATTGGCTTTTGCACCACGATAACGCCCCTGCTCACACATCGTTGCTTGTGCGCGACTTTTTGGCCAAAAACAACACACTAATGATGCCGCAGCCACCGTATTCCCCAGATCTGGCCCCCTGTGACTTTTTCTTGTTTCCTAAACTGAAAAGGCCCATGAAAAGACGACGTTACGCTACGCTTGACGAGATAAAGACGGCGTCGAAGGAGGAGCTGAACAAGATTAAAAAAAATGATTTTTTGAAGTGCTTCGAAGATTGGAAAAACCGTTGGTACAAGTGTTTAATATCTCATGGGGATTACTTTGAAGGGGACAAAATAGATATTCATGAATAAATAAATAATTTTTGAAAAAAAACCAAATTCGTGATATTTTTTGAACACACCTCGTACATTGATTGGCGGAACTGCGTTGTTGCTGGGGGTTTTTTTAGGAACTAGCTATTCTGCGAGTTAGTTATTTCTCCTACGGACTGACATTTTAAAAAATTAATTTAAATGTTAAACACTTTTGACAGGAGGGATTTGAAAACACGTCTGTACGCAACGAATACTAGGGGTAGCATTAAAGTCTGGTATTTGGTTGTACGTGAGTATCTGAACTTTTGAAAATTTTCATTTTTCCCCTCGCCTATTTGGCTATCTTGGTTTGACTCCCAATATGAAAGTCTATGACTTTCTATTAATTTCGGCTAGTCTAAAATACGAAATTCTGCTCTAGCTTACATTCCCATTAAATTGCTTATTTTGATGGTCATTTTGATATATATCACGTAAATGTAGAAAGCAAGATGATTAATTTTAATCACGATCAAATAGGAACATGCATCACTTTATTAAATAAACTTTGCACCATTCGAATTTTACCGATAAATTAGATGGACGCTTAAAAATTTTATCATTTCTCCTCATTCAAATTGCAGAATGATCGTTATTTGCCGAACGTACCCAAATTAGGAATGATCTAAATATTGCACGAATTTATCAAATTAATTCAAGAAACTACTACTACTACTACTAATTATGATGATCACATCACACTATAAGAGCGTATAATTTGTAGGTTTGAGTTAAAATCTAAATACACTGTGAAAATCTCATAAAAATCCATAAAACTGCACACAACCTACTTTGATCGCCCTAACATGTTTTTGTCCAACTTGAATGCCATTATTGAGGTTTTTTGAATGAAAAGTAACTTGAATTTTTGTTTACATTTTTTCTGTTTCGTTCGGGTTGACATCGACGAGAACTGTATCAAGTAGCTTACATTCCCGTTAAGTTATTCTTCCCTTCTTAAAATGTCTAAGCCTTAAGAATCTGATTGTATTTAGTTAGTGTGACCTTGACGTTAGCAAAAACGTGATAGGATTAGTGAAAAACTTGTAGTATAAGTGAAATTACAGGAAATGTGACAGAAAATTTGTTGATTGTCCTCTCTGTAATCTTATACTTCTATGGACCCTTAATTGTTGCGATAAAATATCAATTTAAAAACATCACATGCAATTAATCAAATAAATAGGAAGATATTTTCAGCCTTCTAGAGTGTTTTAATTTTATGATGATTTATTTTTTTATTTGTTCCACACAAACCTTGGATGACTTTTCACTTACCTTCTCCGATAGACCGAAGAAGCAGATGATATGATTCCATGTTTTTGATTCTTGCAACAACTACAAGCACAACACTGTGAACACTTATTTCCCATTTTATACTTATCACTGAAACATTTTCGAGGAACTTTTATTTAAACACTTCTAAAATTTTTGTGACAACACTTTTTCTATTAAAAATGATTTCAAGAATGCAGTATCATTTTACAGTTAAAAATAAATGAATGGCAAATTTACTTGATATTTTTATGAACAGTTTATGGTTTTAGTAATACGTATTTGGCAAGGTCCTTCTAAAATCATGATCGATATGCCCGTTTGTTGGTTGATGTGTTATAATTTTTTACAAAAATTGTGGGATGTTTGTAGATTCTCAAAACTTTGTGTTTTTTTCTCATAAGTGTCAATCAAGAGGCCTAATAATAACTCTCAGCATTCCCTCTCCCCCTTCCAGGCAACTGGACACCTTTAAACGTTAAATTTTTAAATTTTCACAGAGAGAGAGCAACGAGTACTTTAGAAGAAAGTATATAAAAACGTTCCAAAGGCCTTCTAATATCAGAAAGCATTTCACACTGAGGAAGGAAGCAACTTGGTCTCGAAATATTTATGGTGAAAAATCTAAATTATAGCCTTCTAATGGAACAAAACTACTACAAGTATAAAGGAAAGGTAAATTCACTATTCGTTTATAGCGGATGATTTGTGAAATTTTAGGTTTTGTCCATAAAATTTTAATGATACCATCGACTCAGATAAGGTCCCTATTTGGAAATCATTAAAATCGGATCATAGTTAATATATTCACGGCAAAATATCCCATAGGAAACGTACGACAACACAAACATGTCTAATTGGTTTTGTTCTCAATTAAATTTTTCATGTGCCAAGAATTTTCATTTGTTTAATTTAGCAACACTAACTAGGAGTTACGATAGGTTCTTCGGGTTTTGTTTTAAAAAACCTGTCTATTTCTTCGTCCGTCCGCCTGTACACTTGTCCGTCAGTGCGTCACGTTTTCTCAGAAACTAGGGAAGGTAGAGTCCTCAAATCTTGTGAATAGCCCAAAAGTTGTCGAATAATGGAAATCACGTAGTCGAAAAAAGTTTCGAAGGATTTTAAGGTGGATCTCCCCATATAAGAAGACGTGTCTCCGTAAATATTTTTCACCGAAGATAATCGAGTAGGGTATCACATGAAAGTTCTTGATGAGATATATTCATATCAATTATTAAAATTGCAATTACCATGAGGTATATTCCGGAAATCATGGGTAACAGAGAATCAAATTGAATACAGGTGCAATTTATATGGGTTTGAGTTCCCAAAATTCCCTTGGGCAAATTCAAATTTGGACCTTTGCATTGCTGACGCAAGACTTGAATTCACATTTAATAATCGAAAGCGACCATTTTTCCATTGTAATGGAAGTAAATCGTCAAAAAGATGATGTTTTTCTCATTCCAGTTCAAATTGAAAGCCATTGCCTTTATTAAAAAAACGGATTGGTCAAACTCTCACCGGAAGTTTAATCGGAAGTACTAGAAGCGCTGTCCACTTTCTGATAACGGCAACTCTTGCCAATGGTTCCTCATGACAGAAATCTAAGTAACGATGAAATAGATCTCTATTTGTCGAAGTTAGAGAAGTTGACGTTGAAAACCACTAAGAAAAAAGTTCCCAAGATTAAACAATGAAAAAATATGGAAAGATATGAAACAACAACCATCACAACGTTGAAAAGATTGAAAAATATTCTTCTCACACGCGTCAACAATACTGGCTTTGTTGAAATTACACCTTAAGAATGTCTGGAATTTAACCCCTTCATACTACAGGAGTGAAGCCAGCAACCAATGGCCGGAGAAACTGAGGAGCCCACAGAATCCAGATGACTTGTTCGCAAAAGTGAATAGTATATTTCTTAAGAAGTCTCGAGTGAATGTGTCGAATCTTAAAGTCGCTAATAGTGAGGTAGATCTTCTAGATAGAGCTAGTATCGAAATAAAAATACGTATCCGGATGCAGATGGAAATAGATTGCATGTGACAATATACAGAAGCTAGCTCTGATTGGAATTGATTTGGCCCACCAAGCGAACCAAATACTTTCCAAAATCGTTAAAGTTCAAAGGTACCTTCAGACAATGTTTAAAGATGTGCCGTGCCAGAGGGACAGTTGGCAAATGAAAGTCAATGCGCGAAAACACGAAACAATTTTGTTTCGTATAACAATTCGGTTGGCTAGCCAAGACCTGAAACGTAATTTGAAGAATTTCCCCATTATGTTTAGAAGACGTTCCACATAAATCCTGTGTACAATTCTTTAGTTTTCATCTCGATCAGTATCTGTACTACAAGTATAATTAACATATCAAAACTGTACTCAGTAAGGCGCGTGAGATGTTCATGTCTCTTTGACGACTTTTTTTTTCAGATACATTGACCAAAATGTTAAAAATATCTATTACAAGGCTCTAGTTAGACTAGTTTTGACATATGGATGTCGGAATTGATTTAACAAAATGCTAGTACAATGGAAGCGTTATGAGTTTTCGAAAAGAAAAATTTCTGCGCCTGTACTGGTTTGTACAGAAGACCTGAGACGAATTGGAAGCACGATGTATTAAATCGAAGAATTTCTTAAAGTGCTGAAGTGATATGGATCGAAACATTTATTTCGAAGCTCATTCGAAATCATCTCGCAAAGTCTGTAACTGTGAGCGAAAATCCCTGAACTGCACAGCAATTCCACCCTACCGATGGGTACATTGACACTTACCTCACTACTGATGTCATACCTCCAGAAGCATACGTGCAATTGGACATAAACTGACACATTCTTGGTTCTAAAGGTGACCCGATTAAATATCATATATATATATATATATATATATATATATATATATATATATATATATATATATATATATATGTATATATATATATATATATATATATATACGAGTATATGTATATATATATATATTTATATATATATAATATATATATATATATATATATATATATATATATATATATATATATATATATATATATATATATAATAGACCAATTGTTCACAGTCAAGTAGGTACTTGAAAAATGCTGGGAGCTCAGCATAGACGTACCCCAAATTTGCGTTGACTTTAAGCAAGCATAAGACAATATTGATCGTAGCGTACTGTACCAAATAATGCTTTGCTATGGCATCCCAGCCAGATAAGTCCGTCTTACCAAAATGACAATGACGCCGACGACCTCCCAAGTCCGCATCAATAACCAACTCATCGATGCATATGACACAAATATTGGACTAAAACAAGGAGATGGGCTGGCCCCATCGCTATTCAATTTGGCTCTGGATTACGTTATACGAGTAAGGAAGCTACTTGCCAATACACGAGGTACATTACTATATAAGTCAAGCCAAGTAGTAGACTATGCGGACGACTTCAACATTTTGTCACGGTCATTAACAGCTGTAAAAGAACTCTTGCTGAAACTCGACAACGAAGCAAAACTAGTAGGGCTACAAGTCAATGAAAATAAAACAAAGCTCATGACGCAGTCAAGGAAAAATACCTCAAATAAACAAAATATCTCACTTGGCGAATACAGTATCGAAAATGTTGGCGAATATGTGTATCTAAGCGCCAAAATAACGAAGACGGGTAATGAAAGAGACGAAATACGCCGAAGAATACAGCTCACAAATAATATATTTTATTCAGTTTTGACGATCTTGAAGACTAGCTACATACACCGAAAAACAACCCTCCAAGTATACAAAGTTGTGATAAGACCTGTGTTATGCTATGGGTGTGAAATGTGGACCCTAAACCAAGCATCCGCAAATATATTGAACACCTTTGAGCGACGGGTCCTGGGGCGAATAATTGGAACGAAGCTAGATGGGGACCAATGGTGAATCCGATGCAACTATGAGCTGTATGAAATTTTTGACGAACCGGAGGTCTCAACGATTATGAGACTGCGGAAGATGCATTGGGCTGAACACAAGAATTGTAGGGACGAACAACGGATACTCAAAAAGGTATTCGCTGGGAGAGCTTTCCCAGCGAATACTTTTTTGAGACCAGTGGGGAAACCGAGAAAACGCTGGTCTGACTTGGTCGACGAAGACAGTTCATCGCTGCTCGGATTTCGAAATTGGAGGACGCGGTCAATGGACCGAGACAGTTGGAGCCGCTATTTGCAAGAAGCAAAGTTTCGAGAGGGGCTGTAGTGCTACGAAGAAGAATATATATATAATAAGAAGGTAAAATATCCTCCAAATTGGAGCTCGCGTGATCAAGGGTTTCAATGGAGATATACTCATTTGCGAGGTATGTTGGAGCTGGTCGAGCTAAGACGGTGGCTGAATGGCAACTACTAAATTATTCACGGCTTTTCATTTTTGAGTTTTTTGCAGCTCTTTACTGCCACGTTAGTTGTTATTGTAATTTGTTTGTGCTCGCTATTTTAAATAACTAGAGATAAGTGAAGCATGTAAGTTAGGAATAGTGTTCTGTTAGGATTAAAGTTTTTTTGACAACATCCATTAGAATTAAGTTGATAAATATGAGTTGTAAGCTCAAAATACTCGCAAGCGTGGTACCCTAACAAATCTAGTACCTCGGCCATCTGGGTTCGAGACAGCGCCCGCCTTCAGGTGCAGGGCCATGGACGCGGGGATGGTTTTGTGTGGGTGCGGTGTTCAGGGATAACATATTTCAGTGTTTATCTGACGCCTAACGAGGCAATGCGATCTTTTCGAACCAAACTCGATGCCCTGGACGACGCTGTCTCGAACACAGAGGGCCACATGCTGGTCGGGGGAGACTTCAACGCGAGAGCCATTGAATGGGGTATGCCACAATCCGACCCAAGGGGAAAGCAAATCTTTGACATGGCGGCCAGAACAGCGCTTTTTGTCCTAAATACTGGTAACACCCCTACTTTCCGCCGCTGGGGTTGCGTAGGAACTATACCCGATGTGACACTCGCTTCGGAGTCCCTGCTACCTAGAGTACACAACTGGCGAGTACTAGAGGACTACTCGGCTAGTGATCACCAGTATATAGCGGTTGAGATTCACGACAGTGCCACTCTGCGTGCATATGCCCAAACTTCAATCCTCGGATGGAGGACTGGGAGGATGGACGTTGAGAGGTTCGCTGACGCGCTTACGGCAGGCGCACCGTTGCTGGGAGTTCAGGACTTGGTGAACTCAACTATGAGTACCATCATAGCTGCTTGCTAGTCTTCCATACCCCGTCGGAGACCCCGACACGGTAAGCCTCCAGTATACTGGTGGTCAAACGAGATCGCCGAACAAAGAAGCGAGTGTCACAAACTTCGGCGAGAGGCCCAGCGGGCGCGAACACGGGAGGAGGCAGACACTAGGCTAGCAGCATACAGGTCCGGCAGGAAATATCTTCGCAGGCTTATTCACAAGAGCAAGGCCCGATGCTGGCAAGACCTCGTGGATGATGTAAATAGGGATCCGTGGGGCCTTGGCTACAAGCTGGTCATGGGGAAACTTGGTGCCCTACGGAAGCCTTGTATACATGACGCGGAAAAGATGGACGCGATAGTGCGGGGACTCTTCCCCGACCAACCCGTCCGTATTCACGCTGTCCGTGGTGAAACAGCGGTCGAGTGCCCACTCTTCACACAGCTGGAACTGGAGGAGGCAGTCCTCTCCCTGAAAGCGAGGAAGGCTCCAGGTCCAGATGGTGTTCCAGCTGAGGTTTTGCAGCTCGTCTATCACCATTGTCTTGACTTGCTGCTCAGCACATTCAACGCTTGCCTACGGGACGGGGTTTTCCCGGTACGATGGAAGGTGGCGAGGCTCGTGCTGGTCAGCAAGCGGAAGGGAAATCCCGAATCGCCGTCTGCATACCGCCCGTTATGCATGCTAGACACGGCTGGGAAAGTGCTAGAGAAACTCATCAAGGGAAGATTCACTGACGCGATTCGTGCTGCTGGGGACCTATCTCCTCGGCAGTACGGCTTTAGAGCAGGACGTTCTACCATTGATGCGATTGCAGAGGTGGTGAACGCGGTCCAAAAGGCAGAGGCATGTAGTCACACCAAGCGACGGATCGTCCTGTTCGTGACACTCGACGTCAGGAATGCCTTCAACTCCGCTAGATGGGTGGATATTCTGGACACGCTGGAAAACTCTTTTCAAGTTCCAGAATATCTAATGCGGCTTTTGAGGAACTACCTAAAGGACCGAAGCCTGCTCTACGACACGACACAGGGCCAACGAAGGATGGAAATTACATCGGGTGTTGCCCAGGGATCAATCCTTGGTCCGGACCTGTGGAACGTGTCTTACGACGGGCTACTGAGACTTGAGATGCCAGATGGGTCGCGCTTGGTCGGCTATGCGGATGATGTTGCGGCTCTGGTCGCCGGACGCACCGTTGAACAAGCGCAACTTAGGCTAGGTATGCTAATGCGCCGAGTGAGGGACTGGATGACTGCTCGCGGGCTCAGTTTAGCACTGGAGAAAACCGAAGTGGTCATCTTGACAAAAAAGAGAATCCCTAGAGTAAGGATGATCAGTATTGGAGGTATACAAATCGAATCGAAGCCAGCGGTGAAGTACCTGGGGCTACTGATACTCTCTGAGCAAATCAGGGCAACGGCTGACAAGGCTGCTTCGGGAATATCGGCCCTGAGTCGACTTATGGCCAACGTAGGGGGACCCAGCCCATCAAGAAGACGCCTCTTGATGAGTGCTGTAGGGTCAGTGCTACTGTACGGAGCAGAGGTATGGGGCGACGCTCTCAGCAAGGAGGTATACCGAAAACGATTGGCACAGGTACAGAGAAGAGGAGCACTGAGAATTGCATCTTCGTATCCAACAGTCTCCGACTCGGCGGTGAGAGTGATTGCAGGCGTGATACCTGTCGCCCTCCTTGCTAGAGAGCGCCGCGCTATTTACCTGCGCCGAAACGAGGATGCGAGGGAGATGGTTGGCCGCGAGGAGAGACAACGCTCGCTCAACGATTGGCAGCAGTCCTGGAGGAATTGCACGAAGGGAAGGTGGACTGCGCGCCTCATCCCGGATGTGAGACCGTGGCTAAATCGAAGGCATGGTGAGACTGACTTCTATCTGACCCAGCTTTTGAGCGGGCACGGGTGTTTTCAGTCTTACCTGCACAAGATCGGTAAGTCACGGTCTCCCGATTGTCGGTTTTGCCCAGGAGAGGAGGACAATGCCTGTCACACATTTTTTGCGTGTACCAAATGGGCCAGGCTGCGAAGGGAACTCTACAGGGAGACGGGAGAGCTCACCCCGGATAATATAGTTGCGGTGATGCTCGAATCGGTTGACAAATGGAACCAGGTGGCACATTATGCTCGGGCAGTCCTAAAAGATAAAAGGGACTCACAGCAGCCGGAGGCACTGGGGCTGGGGGATCGCTCTTCTGGCATTTCCTCTTCCCCTCTCCCCTCCCGCTAGGAAAGGGACTCCCCAGCTTGAAGGCGCCCCACGGCGTAACAAAACGAGACCTGGCCCGAAGTAATGTGTCAAACGGTTCCAGGCTAGGTTCTCAGATTGACAGGGGAGGTGTTTAGTGGGTAGTCCAAGGGTATCCTCCATGGGAGTCCCACACTGCCAGACTCAGCGGGCGTAAATGCCTGCACCTCCCTACCACAAAAAAAAAAAAAAAGCTCAAAATACACACATTCTCTCTCTCTCTCTCTCTCTTTGTGTTTTTTAGTTACATGTAATGTAGTTAGTTTTTCTTCGTTTTTCCAATTAATTGATAATATTTAGTAGTTTTTATTTGATAAATTATGATATTGCTTTTGCCAAATTTTTGGATTGAATATTATTTAAATTTAGAGTGCTTTGTGGACCATTAAGTTTTTTGAGTACTTTAAAGTTTCAAAGCTGGCTGTTTTCATAAAATGTGTAATGATTGAATCAACTTAACGCATTCGAGTTTTTGGTACATCCACTAGGAAGACCGATAGAGCCAGGACTTTGATTTCTCAGACAATCTTTTAATTACTACTTGCTCAAAAAAACACTAGAACAGACGGGCAAAATGACAAGCTGATATGCAAAGCTTCCCAGTATGCATTTTTAGGACTGTGTAAAACGAATATTACAGAGCTTTACTAATTTTGCCTGCTTTCCATCTGTGTTATTAGCAGTGGTGGTATCTTAAAAATTTAGGTCTTGTTAAAAAATGACCCTTAACAAATTTTTTTTTATCAAAAGTAGTCCAGTGGGGTGTCAATAGAAAGGTCTTTCAGAATCTGAAACAAAAAAACACAGTGCATCAGGGAGTCCAGAGCTAGAAAAATTGATGAAAAATTTGTGTCCGCCCTTCGCAATTGGACACGTCTAAGGCGAAAAATCACCGAGGTAGGTCTTTCTAAGTACAGGTGCAACAAATATCTCCGAAATCGAAATTCACTCACCTTTGCTAGTAATAGTATGATTTGTGAATTTTACGGTATGCTCCATAAAATCGTAATGGTACCCTTAAACTTCTTAAAATTTCTCGATTATGTATGTAAATATACTCGTAAGACGCTAAGACCAATTATATGAGAACACAATAACAACCACATGTGGTAATGAATAGTATATGTTTCACGTCGACCAAGACACTACAATTTTCTTCCGTAGGAGCAGTCCCCTGCCCACTCTGTTTGATTACTAATAAACTTTGATTCATCTACGCAAATTGAGAAGATCATTCATTTGAGTTCTTGAACGCCACTTGTTTGAATGCGGGAACGGTCAGATTATGATATTATAACCTATTTAAGAAATGGATAAGATGATATGGTTTCGAAATTCTACCTTAAGGCTATGAAACAGTAAAATCCAAGGAGTAGTTGGTGTATGTTAAACCTCTATCCATAAAAAAAATCCACAAAATATGCGGTTTTTTATGCACAAACTCCGGGTTGTACAAAATGGTTGTATATATTTGAAAGTATTTCCGTCAAAAATGCAATCCTAATGCAATTTAAAAGAAACTTGATTGAGCATAGCTCAAGCCATGACAGAATGAAGCTGGGAGGGCCAATACCGATATCTACTTACTTAATAAGCCATATTTCTCTACTTTTTTAGATTAAATCTATATCCATAAGTTTAACTCACTAGTAAATGAGTCCTTAAGAGAAATTTTTACAAACCAAAGTGGCTCTGAGTTCTATTCGAGCTTCACACAAGATCCTAGATGGCGTATCTAACAATAAGCAATATGTTCGAAATTAAAAATTATTCATCCCTATGGAACGCTTGAGGACAATCCATTATTTTCGCCTCAACACATGTGCGTCATAAATGTATTCATTTATTTTCATATTCCCGGCCCTGGCATACATCTATCCACTCTCGTAATGTTACGCAATCATCTAAATTTAATATTTCGACAGAACTTTTGTTGTGACAAGAAACAAAGTAGATACTGCATCAAAGAAAACATCTTAAAACTATCGTGAAAGAAATATTCACTAGACGCATATGCTGGCGCGAAATGTTTATTTTCAAAATGGTCACGGAAAATTGGTAGCGGGGCCATTTTTCAATTTCGAGTTGAATTATTTTTACATTTTTGATTTAAAACACTTTGAATTTAGGAAACTTCACTATATCACGGCCTTAGCAAAGACCTGCGTTTCAGCTGGCCAAGCTGTTCACTTTAGGGCCCTATAATTAGAATAATTTTGATCATAAGCCTGGGCGATCTTGACGAACACATCACAGCTGATGGAAGGCAATGAACTTTCTAACCACGACGCGGAAGGAGGCGGCGACACACTTTTTCCGTGCATATTACCGTATCAAAGCGAATCAGCAAAGGGACATCATTCGTTTCAACCGTGCACAGTCGCTAGCCCGAAAGTATTCAGGAAGGGGACACTTTCTTGCACTCGCACTAATTGACAAAATCAAACTGAGCTTGGTGAAACTTTCAACATCGCAGGAACCATCTTAACGAAAAGATAATTTTCTATAAGTCGACATGTAAAATGTCTGTGTCCAAACCGTTAAAATCTAGCGACGATGGACGCAAACAAAATTTATTTTTAAACTTAGTTGGTGGGAATAATTTCTCTTGTGATCTCACCGATCACCACACCACTAGGGTCCAATCTTTAGAATTCCATTCACCACACAAAGCAAACTTGCGGCGCCAGTGACGCACCCTTCGCCAACAAACGCCGAATCGAAAGTTTATTAGTATCCTGCCCACCCCTGAGGAGCGCGCCATCTCTATAATTCATAATCTAGTTGGTCGAAGAGTAGCTCTATTGTTTGGGGCCCAGCACAAGCATTCGGAACTAATGCGCAGGAAGTCCAGTCCGAGCGGTCTATTTATATTGGCTCGGTGTTCAAACAACTTGGCAATGGGAATTTCAGCAATGCCGTCAAAGACGCAAACATGCTTAAGGTGTCGCGAAATATTCTTCAGAACATTTGGTCCGTGGGTTTGTGATAGCCGAACCGAAGAATATTCGCACGGCTTACATAAGTATTATACATTCTATGTAAATAGTAGCAACGGTAGTGACGTCGCCTGTTCGTATCACCCACAGGCGAAATTAGAACGCGTAGCAAAACATTGCATCGATTCTGGTGCAAGAGGTGCTGACTGCATCTATTTGATGCTAAAGCACGCTGATGGTTTCATTAATCAAATTGTTGGCGTTGAAGTTTCAAGGGGCAATGTACACTGTATCAAACACCCACCGGTTTATAAAAACAAAGCAAGTTTCGAAATACTCGTATATTTGCAAGTATAGTGTCTGTTTCGATTTAAAGCCCATGATGGTTGTAATCGGAGAAAATTCAAACGGCAATAACTTCTGTACATTCTATTAAAACAGAATACAGGGACCTTTTAAGGACTACTTTAATATCTACTTTCATCCAATCTAATCATACTAGTACAGTTTTACTGGTGAATATATTTAACTTACAGATACTACTATTATTAGCAAAGTTCAACAAATTTCAACCTTTAAGTGGTTTGTTGTTGGATCTTCTTCTTCTTAGCACTACAGCCCCTCTCGGGCCTTCGCTTCCTGCAAATAGCGCCTCCAACTGTCTCGGTCCATCATCGCGTCTTCCAATTTTTAAATCCGAGCAGCGATAACCTATCTTCATTGACCGAGTCAGACCAGCGTTTCCTCGGTTTCCACACTGGTCTTCGGCCTTCAGTTCTCCCAACGAATAGCTTTTGGTTATCCGTTGTTCGTCCATACGATTCATGTGGCCAGTTCATTGCAGTTTCCGCACTCTTACAATCGTTGAGATCTCCGGTTCGTCAAAAATTTCATACAGTTCATGGTTGTATCGAATTCACCATCGGTCCCCGTCTAGCTTCGCTCCGATTATTCGTCTCAGGACCCGTCGCTCAAAGTCGTTCAATATAATTGCGGATGGTTGGGTTAGGGTCCATGTTTCACACCCATCGCATAACACAGGTCTTATCACAGCTTTGTATACATGGAGCTTTGTTTTCCGGTGTATGCAGCTGGTCTTCAAGATAGTCAAAACTGAGTAAAATATGTTATTGGATCTACCTCCATGATTTTTTCACCCATTATTTTCAGCTGCAAATCTATTGATCAATAAATTCAATCAAGTGTTAGTAGCATGTACCTTAAATGATGAAGTTCGGGATAAAGAACACAATTTTATGCAATACTCTCATTTAAAATGGCCGCCGATTTGTTTTACAACTATGAATGTCCCCCGGTGAACAAATTGTCATAGATATTTATTATGAATACAATTCCTGAAACTTTCATGCAAATCCTAGCACACCCGTAGTGTCTGAGTTGATCGAAAGTGCATATTGTCACATAGCCATGTACGAGTACAATAGCTGTTGTAATACACGAACATTTAAACCCCCATAACTTTTTTTAATACTATTCAAGGTTTCTGAAATTTTCAGTAATTATTAACCCTAAAATGCACCATTTTTTGTTTTGAGCGAAAAAATCACAGTTATGTATTCTAACATGTAGAATTCGGGAAAAATAATGAAAAAAATCAATTATGTCCTAATGTCCTGAAAATTCGATTTTTCCTGTATGTATCAGAAATGATACTTTGGCCTTTGGGGGTAGTATTAAAAATAGAAAGTTCAAGTCAATTTATGCAGTACAGTTTGTTGTTATTCTTATTTTGGTATTGACAAAAGTAATTCAGTTCTTTTTCTCTAGTAATAAGTATCACAACATTTATTATAATCTTAATTCAATTATGAAAAAATAAATAAATCATTAGTTATGTTCTAACATTGTAAATAAAAAACTCAAATTTAGGCCTTCTTAGTGGGGCAATAAAAGTTTATTGGTGGAAATCTTTAAAACAATCGTTTCCTTTATTGAAACAAAGTGCAACTCCGCACTTTTCACAAATTACATATGTAAATGCTAGGGTGTAAAACCTAGCATTTTGCATCTGTTTCTACTTTCGGTGTAATGGCACCAATGTCCTGTATTATCAGTACGTATTGGTTTCGGGGGGATGTAGCTCGTTGGTCCTCTCAATTTTTTCGCCTGAATTTCATTCTCGATATTGACCAGACTTGGTCTACCTCGTTTAGGTGTAACTACGCAGTCAGATTTGCACAAGCATTCTGCAACTTCAAATCGAAATTCCGCCAAGTTCAAAAAATTTTCCTTCTTGATAATGCAAGCTTTTCTATATAGCAACCAGCTATTCACAAGGGTAAGGTCAAGTAAATGATAAAATATTCGTAAGTACCACTTTCGCGTTCGAATCATTATTTTATATCTTCCGATCAAACTGTCTAGAAGATCAACGCCACCCATGTGTCGGTTGTATTCTTTGACAATCGAAGGACATGAAATTTCTACAACTTTTTTTTTGTTTCTTGTCGAATCTTTGAATTTTGCTAAAGGTAATGCGCCGACAAAATTCGACACCAATGTGACAAGTTTATTGTCCTTCCACGCAACAGTTGTAATATCTGTGCTATTTGCATTAGAAACGAATTCATAAATACTGCCTCTTGAATCCTTTTTTGTGTCAGTGTCAGTAGGCAATTTAAAATTAGGAATCTTATTCCTTCTTATTGTCCCTAAAGAAAATATACCTATGGAAGATAAGTAGGAAATCAAAGGTATCGTCGAATAAAAGTTATCAAAGAAAATTCGAAAATTATGGTTTTTTGGGACGTTTCGAAGAAGCCGGACTACAACATTAGCACAATATCCCAAGTTTGGCTCTGTTGGTAGTGTCTTTATATTGGATCATGTATATATTTCAAAGTTATATGCATATCCACTGACGCCGCTAAAAACTAAAAATTTGAAACCCCATTTATGGGGCTTCATCGGCAAATATCGTTTGAGATAGAGCTTCGTTTTTGTTGAACATATTTGCTCGTCCACACAAATATTGTTCGCATGGTATGCTTGCAAATTTAGCGTTTAAATAATCCAAAACAGGCCGAAGTTTAAACAATCGATCAAAATCGTCATTATCCTTAGGTTGCATTTTTGAATTATTGTTGAAATGTAGGAATGTCTTCACATTCTCGAAATGCTTTAGGCTCATCGTTTCAATTCATCATGAAAGAAGTATCGGAAATAATGGTAGGGACTTTCTAATGTCGATACCGATAAAGGCAGATTACTGTCTCCTCTGAACTGCTTTTGCTCTTCATTTAATATAAGGTTTATTTCTTCCAAATTATATTTTTGAAAGAATCTTTATAGTTTTGCAATTCACGTTCATCATATTCTTGATTTAGACGTTCATTTTCAATCACATTTACTTCCTCTTCTAATTCATAATCAAAAACAATTGGAATGTTTTCGATATCGAAGTTTTCTTCATCTTCAGAATCCCAATTGTCAATTATAAATTGCAGCTCATGCGGCTTCAGGGGCCTTTCGTTTTCACCTGGGTTCATTCTAAATATAAAGCAAAGACCACTGTAACATATTTGATACATACCACAAAATTCCCACTTCCATCAAAAGCACTGCTTTTTTTCTTATGGAAGCACCACTGACACAATCGGGAGATATTCACAAATATTATTAATTTTTTTCAAAACTTAGGGTCGATTACGAACACCTAAACAAAATCAAACAAGCACGACCACAACCACTGATGAGCTCCTAAGTGTCACTTCTTCGCAAAATCAGAAGTGCCGTTATCATTGTCGCATTTCTCTTTACAGTCTGATGCAAAATGGTTGGCGCGCTTTGTTACAAATATGATGAAATTAGCGTTGTGATGAAAGTGATATTCTATGCCGATGAATATTGATTTTTCCAGTATGTATCATTTATGATACAAAATGCATTTTAGAGTTAAGCATGTAAATTGATATTTACCCATTGAATTTAAGGGTTCCCTTACAATTTTATTCAAGAAAGTGTAATATTGATAAATCATACTATTACAAACGCAGTTGAGTGAATTTCGACTTCGTTATAGTGCATATGAAGGCCTACACTCATGATTTTTTCAGATTTTTCGGATGAAAGGTTTCCAATCGAGAGGGGGGGGGGTACGCCTAAATCTTATGCATTTCCCCTTCTCCTGCCTCCCCCGATACTGATAAAGTAATTTAAGACCGGTTTTGAAACGACCTCATTGATGAAAAAAAAATTGTTGAGGGTCACTCCTCTATATGGGGGGACTCCCTTAAAACTCTTTGAAAATTTTTTCACTCCAAAACTTTATAGAAGTCATAACTTCCAACCTTTCCACAAAGTTTCATGGCTGTAGCTTCTAAAGTTTCGGAGAAAAACTGCTGTGACATGCAAACGGGCGGACAGATGGACACAGGTATCGATTTTAATAGGGTTTTGTATATTATTGTAGTACAAAACTCTAAAAATTAGTCAAAAAGAACAATATCGTATCTTGATCAAATTAGAATTTTCATATATCAATTAATTAAAAAATAAAGAAAAACAAACCAGCCAACTTTATTAAAAATTACATATCATACAAAGAATACAACGGAATAGTGGACTGTTAGGTTATATCTTGTTTCAACATATTGTATTCCTAATAGTTTCTAATCGAAAGCTCTATTGTATCCTAATATATTTATGTTACATTGCAATATCCCCAACCTACCTCTTAAAGCCTACCTCCAATTTTGCACAAAAACCATGTTAACACAAACAAGAAAACCAGCACTAAATGTATCAATAATGAGCTGAAAAAATAATCGAGAAACGGAAAAACGCACGAACGTTCAAACTCATCCAACCTCAACAAACCTAGCAAATGAATATCTCCATTGGAATTGTTGATCTCTGGAGCTCAAATTCGGAGGATATTTTATCTTATCGATGGCCTGTCAACATACGAGTATACGAGTATAATACATAACCGGAACACCGTCAGAATCAAAAACATTTGCTGTGTTGTGAGAGAACGTTTGTTGTGTTTTTGCGCTTAACTTCATTCCGTAGTTTTGCACTTAACTGTACTGCGAAACACGTTCACGTTTACAAAGTTCTTTTTTTAAGATCTCATGTACAAAATCGGCAATTCACGTTTTTCATTCAAAAGTTACGAATTTTCATCAGCTTTGACGTACAAATTTTCTAACCTCTACGTTTGCTGTGTTGTGAGAGAACGTTTGTTGTGTTGTACTCAAACTGATGTAGATTTGAGAGCGTACGGTACTCGCCCATTTATTCACATGCCTTTGATTTAACGGCTGCAAAATCCAGGAATTTTCGCTCAAAGTTACATACTGCGATAAAATTTCGAAGCAGATTCAAATTGAGGATGTCGACAGTTGCCACTTTAGCAGTTTGATGAATTCTTCGATTCGATATACGAGTATAGTGCTTACAATCCGCTTCAAGCTTTCTGTACAGATCAGTACATGCAAGAAGACATTTTCTTTCGAAAAATCTTAATCTTCCCATTATACAAGCACTCTAATTGTACCAGATCTGACATCCATATGCCAAGCCCTGCCTAACCAGAGTCATGTAACATATCACTTTGACCTTTTGATCAATGTACTTTGAATGCAAGAGTCATCGAATTAACATTACCACTTTATGTACTAATATCTCAGGCAAATACCGTGGTACTATATTCAGAATTTTGTCAATGCCACAAGATTTTTTTTGTTTTTCTCACCAAAATGAGACACAAGTCTTCACAGCAGACAAAATAATCGAGAAAATTTCCGCTTGGTATGAGGTCGGAGGTCAGTGCTTCATTGAATTGAAGAATGGATCCACCGTTCAGGCTTGATTTGAAATGGGAAACATTTGCTTTAAAGACTTGTGCAAGTAATTGTGTCCCTCTTCGAGAGTTTGGTAGGTAGAACAAGCCAAAATAAGTTCCAATCAGGGCAAGGTTTCTACAATCTACCACATATAATCCTATTTCGACACCAGCAATATCTAGAAGACTTATCTCATCACTAGCGTCTTTAAGATTCGACACATTCACTTGAGACTTAGCGCGAAATACCAGTATACTATTCACTTTCGTGAATATGCCATCTAAGTCTTGTGGGCTAATACTCCTCAGTTTCTCTACCCATTGATTGTTGACGTCACTCCTGAAGTGTGAACGGATTAAGTTTCGGACATTCTTAAGGTGTAATTTCAACAAAGACAACGAGAGATGGTTGAAGTCCAAAAATCGCCTATGAATATCGTTGTAATCAGTGAGAAGAAGGCTTTTTAATCTTTTCAACCTTGCGATGGTAAACGGTTCATATACTTCCATATTGTTGCGATGTTTAATCTTGAGAACTACTTTCTCAATCGTTCCCAATCTCAACTTCCCAACTTCGACAAAAAGAGATCTATTTCAATATTTGTTAGATCCCTCTCTTTAGAAACCAGTGGGCAAAAGTTGCCATCATCAGAAAGTGAACATTGTTTCTGGTATTCCTGATTAAACTTCCTATTAAACTTTATCTAATCCGGTTTTGTAAATTCAAACCATGATCTTCAATTCAAACTGTAATGAAACAGACATCGTCTCTCTAATGTTTTGTTTCCTGTGATTTCTATTGAGGATTATTAAATGTGAATTCAAGTCTTGCATCAGCAATGCAGAGGTCCAAATATGAAATCGTTCTCGGGTATGCTGTGAACTCCAACCCGTAAATATTACGTCTGTACTCAATTTGGGTCTCTGTTATCCAGGATTTCAAGATGACATCTCTTGAATTTTTGTCGTCGTTTAACCTTGATGTGTGCTGGCATTAAGATCACCGGCAAAAATATAATAATTCTGTATTCTGTTCAATTCGAGTATTTTAAACAAGAAATAGAACTTCTCTTTGAATTTGAGAATGTTACGTCCAGTTGTGTATACAGACCTAACGAAGAGATTATCCCCTTCGTACAGTGAAATTTTGATGACAGACACGTGATTCAAATAAAAGTTTTTAAGGTATTTTTTTGCATGAAAAAGCCACGGGTCTTGCTTCTTTGAGTGACGGGTTTCGACTTGATTGAGTTATCTTCAGCGTCTAAATGATGTGCGGAAGGAAAACCTAGGGGTTACTGGCTTAACCTATCCTACGCCTGTATAAAGTCATTTCCTTCTACACATCATTTAGACACTGAAGATAACTTAAAGGAGTCAAAACGCGTCTGCTTACTCAAAGAAGTAAGGCCCGACGGCTTTTCATGAGAAAAGAGAATTGGTTTGCGGATAATAAACAAAATTTCAAATTATCTTTAGAAATTAAGTTAAAATTTTGTTTGCTGACTCTCTCCGATAAGGAATTAAGTTGTTGGTACATTTTAAGAAGCAACTGATTATTGCTCTATTGTTTCTCTAGTGGCAAGTGCAAATGATACTCTGGGCTTCACAAAGCTAGAAAGTATCACACTACGGTGTACTTACGATTGCTTTGGAATAAATTTAACTTTTGCATCTTGATATCGGGATCATCCTCGATATGATACTGGATGACCAAATACGCCGCAGTTAACGCAGTGTAATTTTTCTTAAGTCTACGTCTGAGTCAATTTGCATACATCGGGGGCATAAACGTCTTTGCATTTTACGCACCGATAGTGCATGGCGTAGTTGGCAGCCGAAGGACCAAATCGTTGACGCCGATAACACTGGTTGACTTCTCTTTTCTGGAGGCATTCTCACCTGAAATTGAAGTACCTTATTTTTTGAAGGGCACTTGGACTGTTTTTGTTGGAAATTTGTACCAGATAAAATGGTAAATTCTTCTTTCCTGTGGTCGATCTTTTTGTTGCTAAGGTTTTGACTGACAGAAATAAATTCAATTTCTGGTGCATCTTCCTTGAGCACCTAAAGAATTACGACCATCTCCTCCCTGCAGTCCAGACCCTTCAACAAAAAATATCTTTACCTTTTAAGCGGTCAAGTGTGGTACCTGCCTAGAAATCAGCAAAGCTTTCGTTTTTATAGCTAATTTTTCTGCATTAACTTTTTTGATTTCGAAATTACTTAATTTCATATCTTTTCCGCTTTGTCCGAATACATTGATTAGCGGAACTTTTTCTGTCTTGTTGGTTGCTTTTTCTGAGGAGCCAGCGGAACTGCGAGTTGGTTTCTTCTTATTTTTATTTTGTAAATACTGAATAAAATTTCTACCATAATCTTTATTAGAATTACTTTCGATACTTTCTTCAACTTCAATTTCTTCTGTTAATACGTCCAGCGCTGCATAATATCGTAAGTGCCTCCAGCACTTCGAATTTTTTCTGGGATTGGTTGTTTTGAAGTTTTCTTCACCTTTATTTCTTTGTTTATTTGATTTTGCAGCTGTGAGCTTTGAGTCTGCATTCCTTTCTTGAATAGATCTTCGCGGGACTGTAGCCGTAACTTTAGTTAATGATTTTCTTTTCGAAGTCTGATCACTTCCTTCTCGTCTTCGATTATTTGCATTTTACATCTGCGGAGTTTTCCTGATTTTGTCTTCTTTTGTTGGCGGTTGCCGCCAATTTCGTATTTGATATCTCCCGGGACTCCCCCAACAGTGGGAAGCCGCCGGGCTCCTCCATACTAGCAGTCCCGAAGTTGTCTTTGGGTTGTTCGCTTTTCTTGATAAATCGAAGTAAAATAATATTCGATATGAATTCCTTGGGTCAAAAGCTTCGACAATATAAGCCTTTTCCAATAAAAATTAGCTTTGGACTGACGTTTAAAAAATTAATTTGATTTTTGAAAACTTTTGATGGGAGCGATTTAAAAACTTGTCTGTCTGGAACGAATGCTAGACGTTAGTACTCGTTTTGATACACAGGGATGAGTGTTCATATGGGTAGGGCCTCTCTGTATATCTTGTAACATACGTCTATGGTTGCAAAGCATGAGTTTGAAATACGAGTACAAAAAACATTTCTATTGAATCTATGTGTACATACGATATTTAGCAAATTCAAATTTTTTCCGATTCAAAAAATATGTACTCTTCGTGACGATTTTTTAAATTTAGCTCTGTTCAATCAATAAAATCAGCTAGATAAAAGTAACACGAACAATGCTTTAAAATAATTACATGTTATAATAGTTCAAGTTTTCTTCACGCTTCACTTCTTCGCAATTACAAGTAAAGTATTTTTTGAGTTGATTGATGAGTGTTTTAATCTCGTCAGTTGATGTTGTGTGTTATGGAATATGTTTGGCATCAGAATCATTTCTACGTGTTTTTAAATTTCATATAAATTGATAGGAGCCATTACCATGTCTTATAGTTTCATAGAAAGCATAATTCACTGTAATTTATTCTACTCACTTCTAGCTAACTAATCAATTATTTGCGGCTCGATTTCCTTCGAACTAGCCTCGTGGTTTTTTAATAGAATACAATATTCAAATATAAACAAAATTATGAACTATGTGCTTACCAGGTAAACGTTAAAGGTTCATCTTCACTTGCACAATCAACTTTGACGAAAATAATTCCACGTTCATTCAGCATACACCGAACGACATTACTTGAATTTTCAGAGAATTGAAGTGATGACTTGGCACTGTTCTCTGGTTGTAAAGATATGCAACTGAGGTCATCTGAAAAAATAAAATAAATCATAATGAGCTTATTATTTTTAAATATTTTCATTATTTTAAGGTCGTTCGGAGAGAAGGAGCTTCAGCCAATTAAAAGATTATTAAAACACTATCATATGAGTATCAGCAAGGATATGATTTTCCTAAAATAAAAACGTTCTCTTCTATCATTGGGTCTAAACTTGATGATATACGTAACATGACTGTTATTCACTGTTCGTATTCCGGCTAGTCAATTACTCCCGTTTCTCTCAACGAAACGACTTCTCTCTTGACTTCGAAACAGTCCGGACGTGCCCGGCCACACGAATTGACTCAGAAAATTACAAAACCCCTTTAGTGAAATAAACAGAAATTTGAATAACCACAGCCATGCGTTTTGTTTTGAGTACGAAACTGCAGTCGAACAACTGAAACTGCATCGTTTATTTCCTGGCCTATGTGCTTTTGGCTGGCACACCAATCTGGGTAGTGTTGGTACGTCCTTCTTACTTTTGATAAGTTTTCAAATAGGCTTTTGCACTATTTCAATATTTCCTCGGTACGTTCTACTGATTCCGGCTTGAATTTTAATCAAATTTTCAGAAGATGCGTATTGGGTAAGTATCTTGGCTTGTTCGTCAACCAGCCAAATTGGCAGAACGAAAACAATATGGATGTAATTTTAGACGAAAACCCGTGATTTCTGTTTTCACCAAAGTACAGCTCTGATTTGAACAAAATTTGGTCCAGAGGTTCATTGGACTATGTGATGAAACTAGCAATAAGGTAAATGAAACTTGTCAGTATGGTAGAGGCAATATATCTCTAGAGAATATTTAAAAAAATTGCAATGTCCGATTTCAAATTACGAAACGACTACTTCTTCTTCGTAGGGCTACAGCTCCTCTAGAGCTGTCACTTCCTGTGACAAGCGCCTCCAACCGTTTCGGTCCATTGACAGTGTTCTCCAATTTTGATATCTCAGCAGCGATGTTCTGCCTTCGTCGACCGAGTTAGGCCAGCGTTTCCTCGGTTTCCCCACTGTTCTCCGCCCTTCAGTTCTCCCAACGAATAACGGTTTGGGTATCCGTTGTTCATACATACGATTCATGTGGCTAGCCCATTGCAGCTTCCGCACTCTTATAATCATTGAGAACTCCTGCTTGTCACAAAATTCATGCAGCTCATGGTTGCATCGAATTCACCATCAGTCCCCGTCTAGCCTCGCTCCAATTATTCGCCTGAGGACCCGTCTTCCGAAGGCGTTCAATATGTTTGCGGGGGTTAGGGCCCATATTTTGCCCCCATAGCATAGGTCTTATTAATGATTTGTATACTTGGAGCTTTGTTTTCCTGTATATGCAGCTGGTCTTCAATATCATCAAAACTGAATAAAATTATATTTTATTTGCGAGCTATATTCTTCGGCGTATTTTGTCTCTTTTATCACCGGTTCTCGTTATTTTGGCGCCTACATATACAAATTCATCCACATTCTCGATATTGTGTTCGTCCTCTTATTCAGAACAGAAGCCACGATGGTTTTTTCAGACAGTGCATCTGATGTATGTTAGCATCGATTTCTGCGAAAGACTGTGCATCACCGTGAAAATGGAAATCGAGCCTTTCGGCCCATTGATTGAAATTTGCCGTAGAGTCTTCGTCTGGATCGCTACCAACTTCATGTGGACTTCGAAAAGTATGTCTGAACCAATTTCGGATTGTTTTTGGAGTCACATCGTTCCAAGTATCATAAATCATTGAGATGTCATCTAGTTGTGGCACTGTAAAATTTTCAGGCTGGCCCAACTTTTTCATGGCCAAACGTTTACAAAAATTCACCTTGAGAGACTTGATTATTCCTTGATCCATTGGTTGTAGCACAGACGTTGTATTTGCTGGTAAAAGATGTTGCTTGATATTTTCCAGGGTTGAGACTAACGGATGGGAAGGACAGTTACCCGTAGTGAAAAAGAATTTTCCTTTTCTTCCTTTCCAGATCCTTGTCCCATAGCCTGAGCCAGTTAGAAATAATTTCCCTCGTCATCCACGCTTTTGTATTGTTGGTATAATCGATAGGAAGTTTTTGAACATTTTTGAAACAACGCGGGGACTTTCGATTTACCAATTACCAATAGTTTTTTCTTATTCGATCCTTCATATTGCTGGCAACTAAAACTGTAAAGCGTTCTTTAGAATGTTTTGCTCCATGGCACGCTTCACCTTTAAACTTAAAGGTTTTGTCCGGGGTCAAACGTTGAAACAATCTAATTTCATCCGCATTGTAGATGTCTTCATCATCATCATTTTCCCGAACTGTTGGCCAGATGTTTTGAAGCCAGTTTTCGAATACTACAGCAAGATGATTCTCCACGCACCTTCCCGAACACGATGTTATTTGTCTCTCTGAACCTGGTAATCCAAGAGATCGAACAGTTAAATTCTTGTTCTCCCAGCAAAAGAGCTGATTGATCCGCTTTTTCCTGAAGAATTGGACCGTTGATTGGTATAATATTTCTGCTTCTTTGTACTTGAAACATTTAAGAAGTGTGTCTTCTAAATTTTTGTGTTGGCTGCTTCTAAGTTTTTTTTCGATATAACATCTCGTTCAAACGTTTCCTTGGTTTTTGCCCAGGATTTCCAAATTGTCGATATTGTAGACTGGGAAACTTTAAGTTCCAAGTCATTTTCACTACGATTTTAAAACTGGCCCAATTCCTGCGTCACGCGCTAATAGTGAAACAGATTCGATGAAAATTTTGCTTTGTGTGGAAATTAACGATTCAGCGATCAGAAAAAGTAAACAAAAAGAATGGTCGTAGCGATGGCGCACGGGCCAATCGTTTTCTCATTTGTTTACACACCTATACACCCTTAGAACCAATGTGACCTAACCATAGATATAGAGAGTACTGGATCCACAATCGGTCGTGAGAGCCGAAGGAATAAGCAACCTTCGCTAAAGTTGTGTGAAGTTGAGGTTTGAAGTGATATGCTTTTGTTTTTGCACCTTATTCACCCCGAAACACGTTCACGTTTAAAAAGTTTATAATTTTGAAGATTGCGTATACGAAATCAGCACTTTAGTTCACTGTTTTTATTAAAAATTTACGAATTTCCCATCCGCTTTGACACTTGAGTTTTCTCGCCGTTTTCGCGCCTCTTTCTTTTTCTTTTGCGTTGAAATTCGAGTTTTCTGTGAGAGTCGTTGGTTGTGTTGTACTCATACTGTTTTACGAATGATAACGAAGGCGCGATCGTGTGCACGTGAAATGCAATTTTGTCGGTGTGCGCGGGTGTCAGTGGAGGAAGTGACTCTTCTGAAGAGAGGAAAGCAAAACCTGTATGGAAACTCAGGGGAAGGAGAAGTAGGGGGAATCATATAGTTTCGAGAGTGTAAGTTATTTATAACTTATTTATGTGGCAAATTTACTCCTCACATGGACGAGTACACAGATTCTCGTTGCTCGTCCGTTTATTTATATGTATGTCTTTGGACCTAACTCAAAAAACAATTATCTGGAGAAATCGACCCAAAAGAATTGGACTTTGGCTCTTAGGGATGCATCAGACTACGACTATATAGTCGCACTTCTGTCACAAGTTACACATGGTCCAATGGAAGCCCGCACACTGCGATTTTCGACAATTTTGTCCAGGTCGGCAGTCGCAGGAATTTTCGATTTTTCCTAAAACCAGTTGAGTAGGTCGTTTTTGTGATACTTGCGCAGGCGCACATCATTTGGACATGTGAAGCTGACGAGCGTGAAAGTTTCTTGCATAGCGCACAAATAAGTTAGCGCGTATGTTCCTGGCAAAGACATGCCTTCAAATGAGCATATTAGTTTTGCGCATGCCTGAAATTCCTTTGCAAATCTTGTCGCAGTGTGTTCGTATTTGCGTCTAAAAATCGCTGGTTACGACAGGAAAATCGCAATGTGGCCGAACCCTTAAGGTGCGAAGTGTTTGTACATGTATGTATGTACATATATATATATATATATATATATATATATATATATATATATATATATATATATATATATATATATATATATATATATATATATATATATATATATACATGATCACGGCCGAGCAAAAATAAAATGGTGGTCATTTTAGACGAATAAACGTGATTTCTGTTCTGACCAAAGTATAGCTCCGATTTGGACGAAATTTGGTAGAAAAATATTCATTGAACTGTGTGATGAAGCTCACAATAAAATATCCAAAGTTGAAGAGCCTGGAACAAAATGGCGGTCGCCCGAAGATAAAAAAACGTGCAAAAGTTTTTAGTTGTAGTAGTGACCATATCCTTCAATCAATGATAATGACACTTGACAGCGTGATTGATACTGAATATCTAGAGAACAATGAAAGAAATCAAGGTCAGATTTTAAATTCCAAAGGTTTGAAACTTCAAAAGCTCCTAGAAGTTTTGTGTGAAACTTGACATTATAGTAGGAAGTGGTAATATCTACAGATTCTGTTATTTTCGTGATCCAAAAGGGCGCGGTTCATATATACAATTTTTTGTAGGGCTTCGTGGCCCTCTAGCGGCCATATTTTGCGTCGGAATTTTATGGAGCTTGGAATTGTGACTTTCTGTAACAAGTTCTTTTATGCTGCCAAAAACTATGAAAATTGAAAACTTGAGACTCTAAGTTAAATTTCATTTAAAATAATCCAAAATCAAACGCATAATTCAAAATGGCGGTCCCCAAAGGTAAGAAATAAAACGTTTTCCTCAAACAGCGCTTGCATTTCGAAATGGCGGCAAAGCAACTTATTATCTGCTTTTAAAAATAAACGTACCTACGAGAAATTCGCCATTCCAGCTGGTGGTGTGAACGGGGATTTTTTATACATAAGATGAGCTAAAAGTTCACTATTTTGTTGTGTTCTATGTATGATACGTTATTTTTAAATAGGTATGATTGGTCTTTTCTTCTGCTTTCCGATTAATTAAAAATAATGATAAGTAAGGCACTTAAAGTAGTCATGGCCCTTCGAAAGCTCTTTCATTCCAGATACATTGATCAAAAGGTCAAAATTATCTGTTACAAGACCCTGGTTAGACCAGTTTTGACATATGGATGTCAGATCTGGTACAACCAGAGCGCTAGTACTATGGAAAAATTAAGAGTTTTCGAAAGGAAATGTCTTCGTGCATGTACTGGTTTGTACAGAAAGCCTGAGACGGATTGGAAACATTATATATCGAATAGAAGAATTTATCAAACTGCTGAAGTGACGAGGGTCGATATCTTCATATTGAGACTTCTTCGGAATCATATCGCAAGATCTGTGACTGTGAGTGAAAACCCTTGGATTTCACAGCCGTTCCACCCTACAGACGGGTATATAGCGACTTGCCCCGCTACTGGCTTCATTCCTCCAGAAGCATTCGTGTATTTGGACATGAATCGATATGTTTTTGATTCTGACGGCGTCCCAGTCATATATCACATATATCGACGGGCCACCGATAAGAAGATAAAATATCCTCCCAATTTGAGTTCACGAGACCAACGATTTCAATGGAGGTACTCATTTGCTAGATTCGTTGAAGCTGATCGAGTTGAGACGGCGCAATCCAGGTATTGGTGGCTGAATGACAATGTCTAAATTATTCGTGTTTATTTTCAGTTTTGGTGTTCTTCGTTATCTAGTTTTTGAGTTTCAGCTCATTATTGCTACATTTAGTGTTGTTGTTTATTTTTGTTAAAAATTAGGTATAGGTTAGGTATATGTAATGTTTACTATATTCCGTTAGAGATAAGATTAAACACTTAGGTTAGGAACATTGTTATTGATTTTTTTAGTATAAGTTAAAGTTTTTGATTGTATTTTATTAGAAATAAGTTACAACATATTAGGTGTAGGATCAAAGTTTCACTGTTGTGTTTTGATTATAAATAATTTTAGGATAGTGTTGGTTGGTTTTTTCTCCTTTTTCCAATTAAATTTTAAAAATATGTAATAATCGTAATTAATTGAATTCGCTATAGTTTTTTTTTTGATGATATGAGTTAACGATAACGTACAAATTTAGAGAGCCATTTGGGCCATTAAGTTTTTTGATTGTTATTGGTTGGAATTTGCTTTATATTCTTTTAAAATTTATAACGATTAGTATTAAATAAAGCGCTTTTGACTTTGACTATTCCTTTATTGTTTAAATTTAAAGTCCTATGTGGATCACCAAGTTTTTGATTATTTTTAAGTTATGAGACTTGCTTTGTGTTTTTATAAGTTTTATAACGATTGATAAAATAAAAAGCATTTTAACATGAATTTGTTTTACAGTTATTGCGTAGCATCGCAACTATTTACTACTATTTGGTCGCCGTTGAGAGAGTTTTAATATCCATTGTATGTGAAGTTACATACTTCATTTGAATGATATACCCACGTCCTACCAACAAAAATTTAAATATAAGTTTATTTTTTGTCTTTTGATAGTAAATTATCGCTAGTGATCAAATACCGTAAACGGCTAGTGATCAAACCCGTTTAAGAAAGGAGGACCCCTTGTTTCCCCAACCCACTGTTTGCATGATTCCTCATCCTAAACACACCGATTAAATGGTAGTAAATGTTCTTGGGGTCGCACAGTAGGTTTACTGGTTCCCCAATAATGGGACATTAAATGCTGAGAAATGTTAATAACTGTAAAAACATTTACAGCTCTGCTACTAAATCCTACTTACACATCCTATGTGGGGACGTAAGTGGGCGACGGTGAGTCTTCCGTGCCTGATAACGGAATCGAAGTAACAATCGTGATGCCGGTATGGATGTTGAGCGACGGACTAACTCCCAGTCCCTGGAAAACCCTACAATATTTCGAAACCTTCAGATGGGCCTCGAAGTGGATTGGATTCACGGCAACGACGTCGCAAACGGAAAAAGGACTATGGCGTTGGATCCTGGAATGTCAGATCACTCAATTACCCTGATACTGTTAAGGACCTTTTACAACAGACCAGTCAATATAAATTCAAAATACTGGCAATCCATATACAGAATGGAGTTTGAATGTATCTTAAAAAATTGCATGTAGATATCGACAAAGCACGTTCACTGTTGGTAGAAAATTCATGCAGCTCTCCAGTGAAATGGTGTATATGTATATTTTTCAAATTGTCAATTTAATTTCTTTATATTTTTAAGTAATAATTTGTATCTGTGATCAAATCTATGTCAAAAATTCTGGTGCAATAAAACATACTAAGCAGAGATTTAGCTGTATTGTTCTTCCTATTCCTATTTTAAAACTAAATTTATATATTTAAAACTAAATTTTCACTGCTTAATTGGGATGCTTAAAAGCCTAGCCTAACATTCGATATACTATAGAACGAATCCTGGCATACAAATCTAGTCTAACTCCTTGAAAAGGGTATAAGAAATAGTACTATTTATTTGCTTCTACAGGCCTTTTGTGGTTGGAACTTCAATGAATTTTGATCTTAGCTAGGTCTTGTAAGTTTTATAATCTTCTTAGAAATTATATCTCCTTCACATTCATACGATAGGAAAGCATTCTCTTGAAATTCTCGAATGAAGTAATTTGAGCAAATGCCTCAGATTTATCATAGACTTTAATCATCTATCATGGACTTTAATGCTAACTTCTATCCTACTATCGACAAATTACATCAACCACGTCACCGATGGGGCATATTTAATCAAAATTATAAAGAACTTCCAGCAAGCCACGGTAGGTTCCAAAGAAATGGGTTGTAGATATTACGATAATTTTTATTCTAACTAAAGGATTTGAATGCCATAATTTTACAAAAATTAGAACATGTCAATTGTATACAAATAAATTATTTGCCAGCGACACTCGACCGCCTTCGCTATTTCAATTCGGCAGGTATAAATAGATTATTATTGGCAGACGATTATAGCTTATAATTAGAAAGTATACCTATCAAAATAAGTCAATGCTCAACCGTCGAAAAAGCACGAGAAATATTCTAAGCATGATTGACTTTTGCACTATCCTGCGCTCACTGCAGGCGATGTATACACATACGTATTCTTAAAAGCAGCCATCAAAATAGAATTAAAGATTTACTCATGTTTTGATTTTATTTTCGCGGCAATTTATCAATGCTCGGCCCAAAACAAAACCGACGGTAACCCATTCCACTAGCAGTTTATAAATAAAACGAGCCGCGGTTCACGCAGTTTGATCAAAACGGAAAGAACTTTTCATTGGAAAATTCGGTTGGAGCTGTCGGATGCCGTTGGCACACATGTTTATTTCACTGCAAACACTCTGGAACTTGTTGTTATGCAATTTCCATGGACTCGAATCGGGAATAAAAATTGTACGCGGAGACTTGGGTCTGGCTATTTTTAGCAGGGAACGCTCTCACCATGGAACGAACTGACGATTTGCGCTGCGAATCCCAATGCGAGCCGAAATATCAGAGAACAAACGACAATTTTGTGTTAAATGCGGAATAGCGAAAAATGCTATTTATTGATCCAAAAAACGAAAATATTTTCGTCTATTCACCCAAAATAATTATACTGTCTCATCCTGGGAGTCTGCGGACTGGGAAACTCGTTTGTTGCTATTGCGTAATACTAACGAAATTTACGAATTGCAGAACACCCTTTCATTTTCCATACCTGTAGGTAATTCTGCCGGTAATCCTGGCGTCTGATCCATTGAAAAATAGAATCACTTATTCGATTTTTTCGCACTTCTCTTATAACTAACAGCGCACTAGTTATTCGCAACTACTTGGAGTTTATTAAACATTGCAGCTAAGTTTACTCGGGCACGGAAATTCTCGTTTAAAACTATTACAACTACTAGACGTTCTTTTGGTCGATCGTTTTTACACAAACTACACAAAAATTAGCACTACACACACCTACTCCGGACAGAATTATGGATCGATAATTACTTGATTTCGGATACCTGGAGCTTGTTTATTCCCGCGTTCACTGAAAGATGTAAGCCGGGACGAAAGTTGGGTTGGCTCTGATCCCGACGGCACTCAAGTCAGATGCTTCTATTCTCGACTTTCTCCCCAAATAAACATGCCTTATTACATTCCGCAAGATCAAGCCTTGCGAGTGAAGCGCTGACGATATTTCGTATTTCTTGCAAAGTATTCTGACTTATTCTCACTTTTCGGAAATTCTCTTGCTCGCTATTTTCATCATTCGTTCGGCTAGATGGAACGACTGTGTGTACAATGAGAAGGTCGCACATTGGGAAATTTCTCCACCACAAGAGTTGTTTCTTGGCAACTCAAACAGGAAAGCATCACTTTCAGTGCATCATCTTCAATTTATGCCTAGACGACATGCCAATTCCGATCAGCTTACGGCCATGTGGAAGCTGGTGCTGCAAATCTGAATATGAATCACATATAGAAGGTATTTCAGGATGGGGTTCAGAAGAGAAAGTGCACAGTATTGCCCGCGCGTTGCAGACATATAGCTAATCACCCTCGGAATTCTCACCGTAGCTGTTCTGAATATTGTTTTTTGTATTATAATGTTTTAAAACTTGCTTTGTTTTTATTTATAAAATTTATAACGATTGAATCAATGAAGCGCATTTAAATTTTGAAAATGAATATTGCTTCTTGGGCTGTGCATTTCGACAACACCGAGATTTTCATTTTGAATTGCAAAGTATAAATTATCAACTAGCAGGATATTGGTGCCTGAACATACTTATTTGAACATTGATTTAACATTCACACTCTTTGAGGAATAAAACATAAATTAACGTCAGTAGCGAAAATAGAAAACAAGGCGATTATTATAAGAATTTTAATTACGCTCTTATGATGTCACATATATGCAATTCCTTACAAAGACAAACTGAACACTATTGCGCAAATATTTACATTATCAACTAGAACTCTAGTTATTTTCACCTCATCCTTTTCATTTTCCTTTCCATCTTTCGTTGCTTCTTCTCATCTATTTCGGGTTGCTCGTCTTTTTGGCTAAGCCAAGGCTTTATCACGGACCCCCATAACATCCAAATCGCGCGTATGGGAACTAGCAGAAGTAGCAACCAGAAGTAGTTCGACACTAAACTTAATAAAGTCGTGCCCGAAATCAAAATGACTAGATCCTTTACGTGCCTGTGTGTTGCGAAAATTGATATAAAATCTATTTTCTGCTATAAAATCCATTTTTATCACAAGTTCTACTTACTCTGCAATGCCTCCTTCCATATTCAAGTCCGTGCCTGAGTCGAGGATTGCTCCGGATGATGATATTTCTGCTTTGCTCATGAATCCCATGAACTGATAGCTTCCGAAAAGACCGAGCCCAGCGATAATCGTCATTACCTACAAATAAATTCATTCTAAATTAGGGAAGCTTAATATGTACGATGCCTCGTAATAAGGAGAAATTCGCTGTAAGCCATTGCCTGATAGCGACACTGAAAGTGCCTAGTCATGAATAGAAATAAATTCGAATTTGAACTGCAGACTTTCTAGCATATACTCAATAAGTTTGAAAACCTTACCGTCACTAGAGTTGTGAATTGAAAGAAGATAAAGTTGATGACAATGAATGATAACATGCTTCCCAGAGCCATATTTCGATAAAATCGCAATGTAGACTGGTTTTCCTCTACTATCTGCTTGGCCCCTTTCGTGCCCTGCTTTCCCTTTTGAGGAGGCTGCAATGTATATATTGGCAATTTCAATTAAAGTCATGATTCGACACATCATGAAATGCTTACCGCCATGATTATTGTTAAGACGACGAAAGTTTTTCAAGAGCCGACAGGTTTCACTCAATAAAGGAGCACTTCAGTCTTCAGTGAATTTCTGTACAAAGTCAGAGCATATACACTAACTAGCGTTTGCAATCAAGGAGCTGTCAAAATGAAAAGAGAGGCAAATAAACGTGTAAAAGATTCGTAAGTTTTACCATGTGTACGTTCAATTTCCTGCAAATTCCAGATTTCGTTAACAATACATATGCAATTTTTAAGTACAGTACGAAATAATCCTTGTTAACTGCAGCCGCTGCTTAGTAAATATGCTCCGACAAAGTCCTTACACGCAGTGACACGTCTTTGAAGTTTTTATAAGGGTTGGCTCAGAAAGCAAATTCAAGTTAATCAGCTGTTCTATCATGGCGAATTATTTGCAAAACATGTCAATTTTGACAGCAAAATCTGCTGACACTTCTAAATGCTATCAATTTCGGCAAATGGGAGCTTAAGCACCCGGCGGGCCGAAATTTAATCAATTGGAGTTTGAACTTTGACGTCGCAGATTCATAGCACCTGGAATATTGCAGCATGCCAAACTAGAATGGATAAGTGGATAGCGCTCAACAGCCAAACGGCTGGCAAGGATCGTATCGCCCGGTAATTTGAAATAACGAGTGTTGACTGCAGTATAGCACATTGTGTCCTTAGCTTCTTACAGTATTTATCGCGAGCTATTTGGGATGCTTTAGAACAGAATGAGTTTGGCCCTGCATTTGCCTCACAACTGAAGACCCTTGAGTACATTTTGAGCTCATTTCGGAAACGTAAGTGAATGAAAAGCCAAGGAAACAAGTGCTCTAACTCTTCCATTGCAGTCCTGCGATTTGGAAAATGTTTCGAGGTGTTCTACTCATCTTTGAAATCAATTCACTACCCAGACCTAACAATCCGCGTTAGTTTGACACTTAGCAAGCTGGCGAGTTCGCTGTACTTATTCGCTGATCATATGCTGTGGCTATCCCGGACTGGACTTTTTCGAAGTATCGACTCCAAAAAGTGGACGTTATTCGCAAATAAATACTGGCTGTTGGCTATTGTAATGAATCTTGTTCGTGATGTATATGAAATAATGCGGCTCATTGATACGAAGCGCACAGAGAAAATTGCAGGGATGTCTCGGAAGTGTCCATCAGCACCCATAGCTTCTCTGAAGGATTTAGGGAAGATGGCAGTTCATTCATATTGGAGTCTATACTTGCACAAAAATGTGGCGGTGGATACTGTAAAGAACGTATGTGATGTATTTATTCCTCTGACTGCGCTAGGATATACTAAACTAAGTCCAGGAATGATAGGAGTCCTTGGCGCGATATCATCGCTAGCCGGACTATTGAGCATAATTCAGCCAGAGGCAAAGTTAACTCCTATGTAGCGCATGTGATGGTTAACGTTGTTTGTAAGGAATTTTTTGATTTTATTTAAAATAAACTACATTTTACGATGAACGTTGCAATACGCATAAGAACCACTTTCTATATCTGACAACTCCAAGGATTACTAGACAGTTTTCAACAATGTCTAATAAATATAAATTTATAAACCTCTGCTGTGAAACGAGCTTCAGGCAAGGTCTCATTGACAAGATTATAGGAGGCATTATTTATGGGTGTGTGGTGGCGCATGCTCAGAATAAGCTACACATGCAACACTTTGGATGTTGTCAGATTCGAGTATTAAACTAATTTAGTTCTATTTGGCGGTCAAAGATTCAAAAATTAGATAAAGATTTCGTTAGATTCCGGAACATTTGTAAAATAAAAATTCGTACGTTCGACCGGTGTTAGAAGATGAGCTATCAAGCCGAGCGTTAAAGTTTCTGACTCGTTTGCATGTTTTCCACAGCATTTAGAAGATAGTGCAGGTTGGTGCCTTCAACTATATCAGGATTTTATTCTAATTTGCCTGTTAAATTCACGATCTATGTGTATCCGACCGTGCATAAATGTGACGTAGAAGCGACCTATAAAAGTTAAACTTAAATTGTTACCTCTCGAAATTTAGTGGCTGAAAACGTTTCTTTTTTTGCAACAGATTTTAAGGGTTATCTCTTCATATTGGGTAGAGCAAAGAACAATCCACAACCTAGAGATATCTGGTATAGACAAAATCGACGTAAGATAGGAAGCCATATGGCAGCAGCGCACACACGTGACCACATGCAGACCAACTTTTCTCGCAAAGTTTTATGGCGGTATATGAAGAATTATGGAGATGTCAACAAAAACTCGAGGTTTTGTACGGGTTTCAAACGGATTTCTACAGTGAAATCCAGACGATCCGCTGAAAACATAATAGCACTCCTTGTGAAGTAAAAATTATTTCAGTTCTTACACCCGTTTAATTTTTATTACCTTCCAAAATCCCGCAGGGTGAATGCTGGCCGACAGGAATACTCTTGGCGGCTAGCATTCTTTGAGGAGTTTCGCCCCCACGTACCCGAAGAAATTCCCGCAGGGGGAATGCCGGTCGACAAGAGTGGTCTCTGGGGAGCGCCGGACCCGAGGATTTGGGGGGCGCCGTGAGGTTCCCTCCTAGGATGACAGGTAACGACCCTGACTGAATCTGGACTACGATTTGGACAACGATCTGGAATTGATGATTTGGGCTGGCGGATATGATTGTTTGGACCTAGTTTGTAGCGCCGAGGTGATACTCGTGTGTGAACGGCTCCAATTCAACTATCATACCGTCTCCGTCCCGGTAAAACCTTGGCAGGCCTCGGAGTACGTTCGAAGTACGGACCATTGGGTTGGTGGTGTAGGTTCGGTTGAGACGGACTCCTGATTAGCGCTGGTCTGGCTCTGCGCACTTGTCCCCATAAGGGCCTGTGCCAACCCTCACATGGCCTCCCAAGCAGCACCAAGGGGGGCCCAATAAAACTGGAGCAACCAAAAACCCAAAAAAGAAAGTAAATATAACAACAATGTCGACGCGACCAGTGGCTACAGCCACGATGTACACAGAACATTGGGAGCGGTACTAACGATGACAAAAACCACAGTGAAGACGGACGAAAAACGAAGATTAACAGACAGTTTTGTCCAGACTGAGATTCCTGCGGCTTTCGGGCGCAGCAAAAAAAATGATGCGAACGGCAGAGCGTCCTAAAAAGGATAAACGGGAAACTTTGCAAGAAGCGCCAGATGTTAGAAAATTGGAGGAAAATATAAAGACGATCGAGAATTCGATGGTCACTGCTGCGATCGCTACCGAAGCGACCGAAGTAAGGGTCGTAAATCCCGAAATAACGAGCCAGCCTGAAGTCCACAAAGAGGTTACGGCAGGAAAAGACAGGAGTGACCAGACAAATAAAGTGCCGTTGTGTGATTTTATCGCCACCGTCGAAAATGTGGCGGAAGTACTGTACTCGGAAACGGAAGCCGATAACCTCTCCCAAGAAAGCAGATCGCAAAGTACAGCGACATGAAGAACAAAGGCTAATTCGAAAAGTGGGAGATGTTCTGAAAAGAAAACAGTCTGCATGCGACTCGCTAAAAACCAACAAACCAGTAAAGATTGGCCTCCTTGAACTAGAGGAGCTCATAGGCTGCATAGGGCATTATCGGAGAAGCTGGTTAAAGGCCGAAGAAGAGCAAAAGGCAAAAAAAGTGCTGGGGACTAAGTCTAAAGGGCGCGCGCAGATAGCCCCACCATCAAATATCAATGAAAGAGTGACGTCTAGTCCAATCAAAGGAGGAAGAAGCATTTGATGGGCGCGGAACGCCAGATCAGGGGTTCCAGATACTGCTGACAAAAGGAAATCCGTAAAGAAAGTCCTTCAAAAAGTGCTAGAACGGACGCCCAACAAGAAAAAAGGCCTAATGCGAAAAGGAGAAAAAAGCCTCGACGAAGATTCCTACGGAGAGGTGCTGCGGGATATCGTGTCTTCCCATCAAATCCTCGGTCTTTCCGTTGGACATTTACACCTTGTGTTCCACGGATTACTGTTCTTTTGGGTAGCCAGTTTCCTTCCATTCTTTCTACATGGCCCCCCCATTGCAATTGGCGTAACTTTAGGCAACAGGAAACAGATGGATCGTCAAATAATTCAAACAACTCTTCGTTCCTTTTTTCACTGGGCCGTCGATTTTCCGGAGAACTTTGCGTTCAAATATGCCCACTGTCTTTCCGGACTCACTCGTCAGGGTGCATATTTCACTTCCATATAACAGCATAGGTTTGACTAGTGTTTTGTAAATGGGACCCATATTTTACCTATGCACAACTCTGGACCTTAGAATGGGAAGTACGGAGCAGTAAGCTTTATTTGCGGCGTTCATGCGGCGTACAATCTCGTCCTTATTCAGGTTAGCTGCAAGGTCGATAAAATTATCCACACTTTCAAGGTTGTAGTTGTCTATGGTCAGGTTTTGTCGAACTGGAATTTTCTTTCTCGTTTGAGTCATGAATTTAGCTTTAGTTTCATTGACTCGTAGGCCAATTTGGTTGGCTTCAGATTCTTGGCTGTAAAATGCTCTTTTGGTATCTAAGATTGAAAGTACCATAATATTGACGTCATCAGCATATGCTTCGAATTGTGTGGACTTAACATTAGGTACCCGTGATTTCAGCTGATGTCTTCCTGATGATGTGTTTCAGCGCATTATTAGAGCATTGGGGCAAGTCCATCCTCTTGTTTTAAGCCCGATTCCATTCTAACGCTGTCCGTTAGTTCACAGTTTAACTTGATTTGGGACTCTGTGTTTAGCATCGTGACCTTGACCATGTGGACTAGTTTTGTTGGGACGCTAAAGTCAAGTATTATTTTGTACAGTTCATTTATGTTGAAACTGTCGTATGCTTGCTTGAAGTCTTCAAAGAGTTGGTCAACATTGATGTTACAATCCTAGCACTTTTCAAATACCACCTCCAACTGTCTCGGTTCATTGACCACGTCCTCCAATTTCGAAATCCGAGCAGCGATGAACTGTCTTCGTCGATCGAATTAGACCAGCGTTTCCTCGGTTTCCCCACTGGTCTCCGGCCTTCAGTTCTCCCAATGAATACCTTATTGGGTATCCGTTGTTCGTCCATACGATTCATGTGTCCAGCCCATTGCATCTTCCGCAATCTTACAATCATTGAGACCTCCGGTTCGTCAAAAATTTCATACAGCTCATGGTTGTATCGAATTCGCCATTGATCCGCGTCTAGCTTCACTTCGATGATTCGCCTCAGGACCCGTCGCTCAAAGGCGTTCAATATATTTGCGGGTGCTTGGGTTAGGGTCCATGTTTCACACCAATAGCATTTCCTGTGTATGCAGCTGGTCTTCAAGATCGACAAAACTGAATAAAATATTTTATTCGCGAGCTATATTCTTCGGCGTATCTCATCTCTTTCATTACCCGTCTTCATTATTTTGGCGCCTAGATACACAAATTTGCTCACATTTTCAATACTGTATTCGCCAAGTATAATAGTTTGTGTGCTTGGGGTATTTTGCCTTGACTGCGTCATGAACTTTGTTTTACTTTCATTGATCTGTAGCCCTACTAGTTTTGCTTCGCTGTCGAGTTTCAGCTAGAGTTCGTTGGCAGTTGTTAATGACCACGACAAAATGTTAGTGTCATCTGCATAGGCTACTATTTAGCTCGACTTGTATAGTAATGTGACTCGTATATCGACAGGTAGCTTACTTATGACGTACTCCAGAGCCAAATTGAATAGCAATGGGGCCAGCCCATCTCGCTGTTTTAGTCCGATATTTATGTCAAAGGCATCGGTGAGTTGGTTATTGATGCGGGCTTGGGAGGTCGTCGACGTCATTGTCATTTTGGTAAGACAATATTGTCACTTCGGGAAAAGCCTAAGAGGGGTGAAAGATGAGTTGCTTCCGGGAAGGAACAGAAGAATACTATGTCCCCGCGTAAGGCTAATCACGATGAGACTTTTAATAAACTATTTACTCCTCCTGTGTTTTGCGTATTATGCTGCGCAACCGATTATTCAGCCATTTTTTCCGAAAGCTCTGTAAGAGTTATCGATTAAGAACAAAGTTGGCTGAAAAACGTGCTGCAAAAGCAAATTCAATGCCTTCGTAATATAATGGCCGGATTCGTAAAATTGTTGACATATTCGATATGGGCTAAAATCAGCTGTGCTGTGTTTCTTTGAGTCAACAACGCTACGAATTTATAGAATATAGAATTTTTAAAAATAGTTTTAAAAGTAGAAACCCTGCGGTTTGAATCGTTAAATTTCGGTGAGCGTAGCTTCAAGAAATGCTATAATGAAAACAATTGTGTTCACTAACTTACATGCATTAAATCATGCGAAATCATTCGCTAAAGTTGATGTCATAAGCTAAAAAATTTAAAAATGTAGTACCGCGAAATGTAGGATTGGGAAACAAATTGCTGTCACTAATGAAACACTTAGAACTTTACTCCCCGACGTTTCGATACATAAAACACGCAACTTCCGCAGCAAAACTATTTTTAATCGGCAAGATACAAGTCGAAAAGTTAGCCTTCGAAAGAAATGCCACTACATTCATCATTTTAAAAATGTATGTATGTAAAAAGGCTCAATAAAATATCAATCATCAATCACGAGCATGATCATTAGGGGAGATAGTGGGCAGAGTATTCAATAGGTGACATTTGACAGCTGTCATAAGTTCACTAATCGAGTTTGTTGCTTTGGATGGCGGCGCTAGAGCGTAGTGATTAAACTCAATATGCGAATAGAGGATTACCTGGGATTAGGATATATTAAATGAAAAAAGCTTGCAATGGATTACGTCTCCCTTCATAGCAGCTTCGACAACCATAATAGGTGCTTGCGAAATAGGGTTTGGTGTGTGAAGGTGCGTCGAAAAATTAGATCGAAATTGTATGCGAAAATTCTTAAGTTAACTTTTTGATTCTTAGGATATCTGTGGAGTTGTATGTGCCTTTCTAACATGGTGTCTCATACTGTTTGCCGAGTTCGTAGTGATGCGAGTAATCCTGCTGCCATGCCCATATCCCCTATTCAGTAGTGTAAATATGGTCATCTTCCAAACACTTGCTTTCTTGGCTTTCGCGTCGCACCTCAGAACGATGCTTTCAGACCCGGTAAGTAGCCCATGCAAGAAAACCAGCTAAACATCCATAAACGATAGGACACACCTGTTGGGTACTTATCTCGGACATTTTAATCTAATCTTTTTTTCGTGAAAATAATACGGGCGTAAAACTACAGTGAGAATATTGTCTGTTTGCTTTTGGCTCATTGAGAAACAAATGCTTCGTGCAATATCGACCAGGCTCTGAATTGAACTTCGATATTTGAATATATGCAGACTGATAGGCCTGCTAATAATACTGTACTTCTTTATTCGGGACGATAAAGTGACCATAGAAAATATCAAAGAGGATTTAGAAAAATATCGTAAATTGCTTATCGAAAACAAGCTAGCATTGAATGCTACATAGACAAAATACATTTTGTTTAAACAAAAAAATAAGGAAGACATAGAAGTTGAGTGGCGAACAATTGCAGAGTGCTAGAAAGAAAATATCTCTGACTTACCATAGATCGTCGTTTGATCTGGATTGCTACACATAAATAATTTGAAGAGAAAACTAGCACCAATGATAGGAACGTTGAGAAGATTATGTCAATTTCCAATGCATATAAAAAAAGATTTATGCTAACAAAATTACATTATGCGGTAGTCATTTCGAGTCAATCGTCAAAGCAAAACTTTAATGCTATATCCAGGATGCTAAGTAAAGCCTATAAAAATATTCTAAATCTTCCATTTCTCTCTCTAGCAAGCCTAGTGTATCAACGGACCAATTCATTCACCTTCAGTTAAATCATTACTATGAAGAAAGCTAAGCTTATCCTCAAATGTCTAAAACTTAGTGAATCGGAACAAAGCCCCTATATAAAAGTATCAAAAATAAGTCCATATAATTCGAAAAATGCTAGCAATTTCGTAACTTCGTCGTTGTGCGACGATGAAAGAATGATGGAGAGAGTAGTAGGGAATGGAGGTATATAAAAAAATTCTGTGTAACCTGTAGCGTTAGGGATGCACCAGACTACGACTATTTAGCCGCACTTCTGTCGCAAGTTACACATGGTTAAATGGAAGCCCGTACACTGCGATTTTCGACATTTTTTTCCAGGTCGGCAGTCGCAGGAATTTGCGATTTATCCTAAAACCAGTTTAGTAGGCAGTTTTTATGATACTCGCGCAGGCGCACATCATTTGGACATTTGACGCTGACGTGCATGAAAGTTTCTTGCCTACCGCACAAATGATTTAGCGCATGTGTTCCTGGCAAAGACATACCTTCAAATGAGCATATTAGTTCTGCGCATGCCTGAAGTTCCTTCGGAGATCTTGTCGCAGTGTGTTCGTATTTGCGTCTAAAAATCGCTGGTTAAGACTGTAAAATCGCAATGTGGCCGAACCCTTAAGCTCGTCATCGTCGTCATATCGCCACAGCCGATCTCGGGTCAGGCTTAGCCCATCGACTGCATCATCCTGTTTTGAATTTCGAGTAGCCATCTGCTTCAGTCTATAAAGTCGCACTAGCAATTCCTAGGTTTTCCATCTAGTCTTCGCCCCTTATTTTGCCAAAGAGCTCATTGCAGCTTTTGTAGTTTTATCACATTAGAGACTTCTCGTCGAACAAGTCGTAGAGCTCGTGGTTGTATCCTATTCGCCATTGATCGCTTTCTCGTTTGGCTCCTACAATGCGCCGCAGGACCCGCCCTTGGAAGCGTTCTAAACATTTGCGGATTCACGAGTGAAGGTCCATGTCTTACATCCGTATCAAAGAAGTTTAACGTACCTCTCACTGCGAATTTAGCCAGAAAATTCTCATTGGATTTTGTGTAGATAATGTTTAAATGATGATACATAAAGGTTTAACTCTTTAAATTTATTGCTACGTATCTTTATCTCTATATATCGATATTCCTATACTGGCCATTATCGCTAAATTAATAGGATTTAGAAAAACCTGTTTTCAACAATAAATAAATTTTCTGCAAAAGGAAGGTAACATCAAATTCTTAAACTTTAGAAAAACTGTGATTTTCTTTACCAGGATGTTTTTCCCTATTCAAGTCAAAATATTAACGAGTACCGTATTTCAAATCTGGTCCGAGGCACGTGAAGCCACGCGACGAAAAAAATACTAAATAGAACCAAAGTGCTCTACGTTAATGAAAACACGAACAACAGTACTGCCTGCTCGTATTACGGTCCTAAAATAGTTAAATAAGAGTGAAGCACTGATCCCAGCGGGTCGTAATGCAGCCTGAAAATGGCTTAGCTACTGGAAGCAAAGATGATTGAGTATCTTAACAATTCATTTAGCAGTTTTTACTTTGTTTTTTCTTCTTCGAAGCGTTAAATAATTCGCAATATCATCATCATCATCATCTATAGCGCAACAGCCCAAGCCGGGCCTTCGCCTCCAGGATTATTCTCCTCCGATCATCACGGCTCCGCGACCTTGTTCGCCAGTTTTTTACTCTCACCAAGGATCTGCTGTCAGCTTCTATCGTGTCTTCCCATAGCGTCTTCGGTCTTCCCGCTGGACGTCTAGCTTGTGCTCTACCTATCGATGTTCTTTTGGGTAGCCGGTTTTCTTCCATTCTTTCTACATGGCCCACCCATTGCAATCTGCGTAGCTTTACGCAAGAGGAAACAGGTGGATCGTCAAGTATTTCATCGTTGTAAAGTAGTCTCTACTCTGTTCCTTGTTGCACGGGGCCCTAGATTTTCTGTAGCAATTTGCGTTCAAATACGTCCACTTTTCGGATTCGCTCGTCAGGGTTCATGTTTCACTTCCATATTAGGGTTAGGCTTATTTCGCCTGTGCACCACTCTGGACCTTCGAAAGGGAAGTACGGAATAATAGGCTTTATTTGCAGCGTTTATGCGGCGTCCAGTCTAGTCCTTTTCGGCGGCTCTTCCATTCAGGTTGGCTTCAAAGTAGATAAAATTATCCACACTTCCAATGTTTTAGTCGCCTACGGTCACGTTTTGTCGAACTGGAGTTTTCTTCTTTGTTTAAGTCATGAATTTCCAACGAGGAAGAAAACTCCTGTTCAAAAAACCTGACCGCAATATGATATGGTAGATTCTTAAATTTCGGTTCATTTAACTGTTACTTACGCTGCAAAACAATGATGTGCAATAGTAGGAATATTATAACAGAATTTTGAGACGCACTGTTAACCCCATGCTACAAGAGATGCTGCCTGCTCTGCCTTTGGAGCAACCGAACTTTCTGGTATCGTCTAGTTGTTCTAAGGAGAAAATGATTTGTACCAGCCGCTTTTCTTAAAAACACTGATCAATGCTAATTGCGAAGCGAAAGTAGGTCATTATATATTGATTTATCAAATTTCAGCTGAAGAGCGCTTCTATTCATAATAACAGTAAGGAAAACAAAGTACGAATATGTATCCATTCACTCAATCATGTATTATCCCATAAACCACATCCCAAGCAGATAAAAATTAAACTTTTCAATTGCTTTAAAGTGAAGATGCTTTGCTGATGTTTCATCATTATCGCAATTTGCTAGCTTCTTTGACAAAAGTGTCGTTTAGAGATTTTAACCATGAACATCTAAATTGTTAATCGAAATACAAAGTAAACTGCAGTGCGTTGATAAAGTTGTAAAAAAATAGATCAACTACATAGTTACACTCCTTAAAAATCAAAGTGCTCTTTACGAATGCTTTATAAAATTTCATTTCCGAGAGTTGAAACTATCATTTTGAAATATACGAATTTAAAATACAACATACAATTGAGAAATCATATTGCTAAAAAATTAAATGATTTTGATTTTAACGTTATTTCAGTCTTTGAACATATAAATAACTACCGACCTATTTTTCTCAGGTTTTTCTAAACTAAAGTAAGCTAATCGGTTTGAGCGAAAATTATTATTCCAACTCTTTTCTGCCCACATGCCTTTCTTTCAAGAAAAATATTAGAAACGAATATAGAAACGATTTTCTTTATGCTGACTTCAACAGACCACTACTGAATCTTTTTCGAAATTGTAAGTTTATTGAAGTGTAGACTTTTTTTAAGCGTACCGGCGAGTGCCTGTTTTTAATAATGGTATAAATATCTACAAAACACTTCAAGAAATAGCATCTCTGTGGGCATATTTTATTCGGTTGTGTTAACTTTCACAGCTATATGAACATTGTTCTTCTTTCCTGATGCGAAAAATCCTTAAAAATAGAAAATACTGCAAATGTATTCTACAAAAAGCATTTTAGCATTTTTAAAACTACAATATAAAGAAAATATGTATGTTATTTATTCTTTTGATTGTTTGGTTAAAACAAAAGGGCGCCGTTCCGCGAGGAAATGCAACCAAGGAAATGATTCAACAAATGGGATATCGCGAGGGCCAAATGTTTTTCAAGTGTCCAAAGTGCTGCAGTATTAAACCAGATCGAGCGCATCACTGTTCAGTCTGCCAGCGGTGCATTCGAAAAATGGATCATCACTGTCCGTGGGTTAACAATTGTGTTGGAGAAAACAATCAGAAGTATTTTGTTCTTTTCACGGTAATAGCTTCTAATCCTGTAACGTTTATGTAGCTATGAGAACACTTTTTGCATTTCAGTTTTATATTGCGAGCATCTCGGCTCATTCGCTATTCTTGGTAGTGAACCAGTTTGCTGTTTGCATTAAGCACGAATGGAGAGAGTGCTCGCCTTATTCACCTCCCACCACAGTCTTCCTGCTGCTGTTTTTGACGTTTGAGGCTCTTTTATTCGCAGTTTTTACGATGATAATGCTTTTTACACAATTAAGTGCGATATGGAATGATGAAACGGTAAATTTTGCGATTGATATAACTTTTTAAAGCAAATATGTATAATATTTTTTGGCAGGGAATTGAACAACTAAAAAAAGAAGAAGCCCGCTGGGTGAAAAAATCGCGATGGAAAAGTATACAGTCGGTTTTTGGACGGTTTTCGCTGGGCTGGTTTTCACCCTTTACTAAGCCCACATTCAAGACCAAGTTTGATGGCCACTTCTATTCCGTTTGAAAAAAATATGCAAGGTTGTTTTTGTTTCTAGTTTGTACTTAAAAGTGTCTAAGTAAAATATTAAAAAAAAAATATTTGCATTATGTTTAAGATCACATGGTTCCAAACACTTTATTGTAACAATCGATTTATTTATTTCTAAGTTAAATAACGAATTGACTGTTATTCTCAAGGAAATATTGGGTGGAAATAGCAGTTTTCAGAAGACATATTCAGCAATTTAGCAACGATATTAACGTGATTTAAGAAAAATGAAATATACGATACATTTTATGCAAGTTTTGGTTTGATTTAAAAACAAAAATAAAATACAAAAAATGACTCAAAAGAGAATTGGCGTGCGGATATAAAATAAACACAATAACTGGCTGCAATTTTTTTAGTAACATTTTTTTTTAAATTCAATTTCTTGGCCCGATTGTACCATCATCCATTTCATTACCTATGGAAATTATGCCACCGAATCCTTACAGTATAGACAACTAGTGTGTGTATTTCACATGAACTTATTTTACAATTTAATTACTCGACTGCCAAAATCAAAAGCGCTTTATTCAATACTAATCGTTATAAATATATAATATATATTTATATAAATATAAAGCAAATTTCAAACAATAAAAACACTAAAACTTAATGGCCCAAATGGCTCTGGAAATTCATTGATTATTAATTAAAAACCTTTAATCAAAAAGCAATATCATCTGTATTTGAATGATTATAAACAGTTCTTTCATTACGATGAATCGCGAGTTAAATTTTATTACGATTTGATGAAAATTATAGCCATCTTGAATTAAAAGGTAACATATATTTTACTTCCTTGCTGGGTTCACTTGTGTAGTGGTTGGCGTTGTGCGGTTTCTATTACAGGAGGGGTTAGGGCAGCTTCGAGAACTGTTATATCTTTCGGACGCACTCGAGATTATTGTTTCTTACTTTGGTTTGATTTATTGTTCATAAAAACAAGCCTAGTTCGGTTTAGTTCATGAAACAAATTCATAGTTTGCAAATGAAAATATGCTTTAACCAGAACTGTATGGATCTTTGAGGAGCCATTGCAATCTAAATTATATTAGATATACATTCCACCATTGACAACAGAAACACAGACTAGAATCCAGCGCGGCGATTCGAACCCAATAACTCCGCCGTAGACGGTTCCAAGTCTATTTGAGAAAGGAGGAGGGAGCCCCCTTTTTCACCAACCCACAGTTTCCACGATTTCTCATCCCAAACCCCCCAATTAAATGGTAGTATATGCTCTCTGGGTCGCACATTGGGTTTACTGGTTCCCCGATTATGGGACATTAAATACCGAGAAATGCTAATAACTGTAAATATACTTCATCTATAGCTCTGCTACTAAATTCTACTTACACCTCCTTTGTGAATGCGAACCTCCTGCGCCTGATAACGGAATCGAAGTAATAACCATGCCGCCGGTATGGAGGTTGGGCGACGAGCTAATTCCGCGTCCATGGAAAACCCTACAATGTTTCGAAACCTGCTGAAGGGCCTCGAATTGGATTGGCCTCACGACAACGACGTCGCAAACTGAAAAAGGACTATGGCATTGGATCCTGGAATGTCAGTTCACTCAATAATCCTGGTGCTATCAAGGACCTTTTACAGCAGGCCAGTCAATATAAATTCAAAATACTGGCAATCAAGGAAACGATTTGGACTGGAAATGGTATTCAAGACATGAGATCACACACAATAGTCAAAATTGGGAAGCCAAGTAGTGAAAAGCCTGAAACGTGATTATCAGCCCAAAACCACGCTCTGTCGTGATGAAATCGGCAATATCATCGCTGATGAAACCAAGATTAAGGAAAGATGGGCACCATATTTCGAGAACCCCCTTAAACCTCCGCACAGCTCCAGAACATCGGAGCCTATAGATGTTTGTGGAGAGCATCCATTGGGCCCACCAACTATGGATTAGAGAATTAAAGCGTTGTAAGTAACTTATCACCCGTAACAATTCGAAAACAACTATACAGTTGCATTTCAATTTATTGAAGCAAATAAAGTTCAAAGTAGATTAATTAAACCAAAAGTTGCATGAAATACTCGTCAGAAACTTAAGAGTTCTATGTACTGTTACAACCACGGAAGTCACTGCCGTTGCAGAAATTAGAATATGGCACAGGATTCTTTAACCTGAGGTGGCATACTGAGGCCGGCTAGCGCTCAGTCATGTCGCGCGTCTTCCGGGAAATCCTCTGCTCATGCCGGGCAGCCTTACCCAAAGAGTAAGAGAAGGATACAGGGGACTCATTTCAGGTCGCTTCGGAACCGTACAAAACTTCTATTTTCGTAAACCCTTCCACATTTCTTCATATGAATTTGAGCAAAAAGTCAGCCTACATTCGCTCATGTATGTGGTAGTAGGATTTTCATGTTCATGGCTTGTTAAGCAGTAGTAAGGGTTTGGTAGACCCCAAAGGTCATCTAAAGCAACGAACCCATGTACATAATATCTATGGAAATTCGTAAATTTTATTCTTGCAAATTTGATTAGAGATCGATATACACAAATAAAGTCATGCGTATTTGTACATGACACAAGACTCAAGATTTTTATTTGGTGATTTTTGCTAATTGTTACATATATTTAATTCATAAATAACTTAACCTAACAATATTCGTGCGGGTTGTGCCTTAGGGCTTTTAACGGAGTTCATTCCGCATATGATTTGATTTGTTCCATTGCTGCCTCCTGGTACAGCCCCTCGCTCGCGTAAGACCGTCCGTCCTCCCGTCGTAATAGGCCTGTGCAAGTCCGAAGGATTTTTCGCTCCACTCATCCTATCTTGCCCCATTTTGTTTTCGGAGCACCATTCCATATCATCACCGCATATATGATGATCGGACCAATCGAGGTTTTATAGTCCGAAACTTTGACTCGCTTACACGCTGTCGACTGTTTCCTGAAAAGAGGTATAAGAAGATGGTACGCATAAGTCGCTTTTTTCAAAATATTGTCAACGTGAATGTTGAAGGTAGCCTTCTTGTCGAAAAGTACCCCCAAGTACCTCGTTTGCCTAGAGCAGTGAACCACCTGCCCATTCAACTTAATCCTGGAGTCACGGATGCCTCTTGCACGACGACCAAAGATTATGTGGGGGTCCTTGAATACAATTAGTTCACTTTTCTTTGTAATTACCTTGATTCCTTATTTCCAGTAATATGCAGTAAGAGATTCCAAATATTTTGGAAGCCTCATCTTAGCAAAGCGCATATCGTGCTCAGATGACCACACTAACAAGTCGTCAGCGAAGAGGTTCACCTGGATTTCGGATTAATATTCATCTATTACACGCAGGACATCAGAGGTGAATATATTGAAAAGAAATGGGCCGAATATAGACCCCTGAGGGACCCCCGAGTCAATATCAAATGGTCTGACCTAGCTTCACCAACCACCGCAAAGGCAGTTCATCCCCTCATGAAGCTGCCTATAATTTATACGATATGGGCCGGAAAGCCAAAATTTATCTTAGTGTAGGAAGGCCATTGATCCATAAAGAGGCAAAGGCATTTCCCCCCATCAATCAGGCAAGCTACAACAAGCTTATTGTTGCACCAGCTTCTCGTTATATCGGCTTGGAACACGACCATAGCATCTAACGTGGAGTGGGATTTTTTGAAGCCAGCACAGTTCTTGCCCCGCAGAAAATTGTATGGTGCCTTCAAGTGTTACCCTTTCAAGCAGCTTACCAATATTTGAAAGCAGCGAAATCGGACAAGTATTGACTACGTCCGTGCTGCCCGAATTCTTGGGTATTGCAAATATTTTTGCACATTTTCATTGCTAAGGAAGCAGCAAATATTAACGCAATTATTAAGAATGACCGCGAGGAGAACAAAAAAAAACAAGGGGAAGCCTTTTAAGCATATCATTGGAGATTCCATCAGCCCCTGCTGTTTTTTTGGAATTTCGCTTCAGTGCCAACAAATTGAGTTTCTCAGGACTAACAAACAGACCATGGCTGTAGATGCGTCAGAGGGATTTAAATCAGAGAACCTGGTCAAGCACGGTAAACGAGCTCTGCACCAGTTAAGAGATAATTGGAAAAATACAACAGATATACCCCGACAATTTTAGAGCGTACGGGATTCTTTTTATCCTTTGTTCCGCTTTAACTCCTGGATTTTGTTGTCAAGCAAAAGCCTGACATCATACTTCTCACTGAAACCCACCTCAATTCATGGCACTCAACGACGTTCAGGAATTTTGAATTCGGACGGTGACGGTGATGGGGAGGTGGCACCGGGATATTGGTTAGAAGGCACTATTGTTTCCAAAATATTGACAAATTCGAATTCAAAACCTTCGAATTTCTTGAAGTTACCATCATCAAAATTTCACTGCCAGGTGGGGATAACCTCTTCGTTATCTCTGCCTATGGAATGGGAAGAAACGTTCTCAAATTCAAGGAGAAGCTCGATTCATTGTTTGGTATGCTCGAATTGAGCAGGCTGTAGGGTTATTATATTCTGACCGGTGATCTGAATGCCAGGAACCCATCATGACTAAACGCCAACAATAATCCCAGGGGAGTATTCCTGAAATCGTGCATAACAGAGAGCCAAATTTAATACAGATTTAATTTATATGGGTCGCAGTTCCCAGAAGACAAAATCAATTCCAATGGAGATACTCGATTGCTAGGATTGTTGAATTTGGTCAAACTGAAAGGAGAGATGTAGGTATTGGTAGCTGTATGACAATTACTAAATTATGCGTTGCTGGTATTTTTTTTTCATTTCTCATTACGGATTTTTTGCTCAATATTGCTACATTTAGTGTTTGTGTGTTTTATTTTAGAGATATATTTTTAAGAGCTAGGTTAGGAATATTGCGATGCAAATACTTGTATATTAGGACCAGATAAAGTTGTCGATTCGAATCTATAAGAATTAAGTTAAATCGCATTAGATATAAGCTCAGAGTCCACAATTCTGTTGCGTTCCTTGAAATGTGATTTTTAATAGATTTGTTGTCCTTTTTACTAATTAATTGATAACATCTTATAATTCTAATTTAATAAAAGTACCATATTATTCTTTTCGAATAATTTTTTAAATGTCCATATCATTTAAAGTTAGAGTGCCTAGTGAGCTATCAAATCTTTGATTGTTTTGAATCTTTAAAACTATAAATTTTATAATTATTGATGAAATAAAGTGCATTTGACTTTGATTTTACCTAAGCTTATGATTGAAGTACATTTCAAAAGTACTGATGCTAGTGAATAAAACGTAACGCTATCTCCCAGACTATTATTGCTACCGACGAAAAGACGTCAATTAATAGGCTCATATTTATAAAATTCCATTTTCTGCGTAAGGCGTTTAATCATAAATTAAATTCTCTTCAGTGGAAAATTATAGCAGTGAATTCTTTTTACGAATATGATAAATGGTAATATTAGTGTTTACTATTGACACGTAAGCTCATGTACCTAATTGTACGAAGAGCGGCCGATTATATCAAATTCATATTTTCTTTTGAGACGCCTTGTATCACACGTGGAGATAAATTACTACTTGTTGCATGGTAATACATATGTATGTATGGTTTTTATCAAAAGGCCCACGTGCAGTAAAGTTATAAATTTGGAAAAAACAAGATTTTTATATTAAAATTGTTCGGCGCTCTCATTATGTTAAAATTTAATGTCTTAAACCTTTCGTTTGAGATGTGCGAATATTTAACGTAGGATATCGAGCAATTCAACTATTCAATGGTTTTCTGGTAAAACTGGTAAACATTATTCGAGGTTACTCAACGCTTTATCCGTAAGCACTATTTAATTTTTCCAGTGTATATATATAGTCCAAGCCCAAGAATATCTATCAAGAAGAAGCGAGACTCTTAGCCACTAATCCTTATACCCATTTTACCGAAATATAGGGTTTTCCATTAGGGACATAACAATTTCGTATCTTTATATGAACGCACCCTGAAACTTTTTTAATGAACTGTCAATGTAAAAACGTTAGTCCAAGTCAATATTTTCATCATGGTAAAAAACCAGCAACTTTTGGACGTTCGGTGGTTAATACGCTTACTCAAATTTTCGGCCGTAATAATCGTCCCATCCGACAGGCTGTGCGTGCTATAGTTGATAAGTTCGAGTCCAAATTTTCACTATTGGACGTTTCGATGCCAAAAAGACGTCGTACCGCTCGAAGCGAAGGAAGTATCGCAGTCGTAAGTGGATTGATTCAAAATGAGTCAAATCAGTCGATTTCACGTCGTTCTCAAAAGTTGGGCACCGCTCAAATAACACTGAGGCGCATTTTGCGAAAATATCTTGGCCTACATGGTTAGATCAAATTAATTCAAGAACTAAAGCCACTTGAAGAAAATGAAGAATTTCATCGAAAATCATCTTCAGCGATGAAGCTAATTTCTGGCTGAATGGCTTTGTTAATAAGCAAAATATGCATTATTGGTCACCAAAAGACCCACATGTGCTTCTTGAGATACCGTTACATCCGCAAAAAATTACTGTTTGGTGCAGTTTTCATGCCGGAGGTGTGTTTGGGCCGTATTTTTTCATAGATGAAAATGACCGTCATATTACCGTCAATGTAGAGCACTATCGTTTTATGTTGGAAGATTATTTGGGGCCAGAATTGGATGAGCTTGATATCAACAATATGTGGTTTCAACAAGACAATGCCACTAGCCATACAGCACATCTCACAACCGATTTATTGAATGGCAAATTTGGTGAACGTGTTATCTCGAGAAATGGTCCGGTCGAATGGCCGCCTCGTTCATGCTCATGCTCGTCACTGGTCTATGCCAACAAGTCAGCAACTTTAGACGAGCTCAAAGGCAACGTTCCCGCCGAAATGTGTGCCAGAGTGGTGGAAAATTGGGTCCAAAGAATCGACCGCTGTAAACGGGCTAGTGGTGGTCATATGACCAAAATCCACACTAAATTTGAACTCAATATCTCAAATATTTCTGTGTTTTATTAAAAGATAAACTTGTGTTCTTGAAGGAAAACTCTTTATTTTCAAAACATAAATCTATCAGTAAATTTAGGAATCATAAAGGGGCTAAAGACTTAACGTATGGTTTACGAACACCCTGTACGTTTGTTTTATTTTCCAAAGTGGAATGCATCGTTTTTCCATCTTCTGCAACTAATGAAGAAATTATTTCTATCTTTGTCATCCATTTCTCTGCACACCGGGCGTGAAGGTCACTTAAAAAAAGGGTGGGTCTCGGACAGTGTCGCTTCTTATTGAATAGAAATTCTTTGATCCAAACAGTATTAAGAAGAAAAAAAAAAACAAGAAAAAACGGCTCACAGAAAAATAAAAACATTCACTTCACTCAAAGCCACACACTTTATTGTCGACTCGTAAATATAACATGCATTGGCGAGTGTCGCAAAAATTAATTCATTTTGATCCCTGCAATCAATCGAAATTGAATCGTCGTTTGCCATCGAAACGATATCCATACGCTGCGGAATTCTTGGTGTCCACTAAAGCTGGGTTGCGATGTTTGAAAAAGCTTCCATGACCGTGCGCGGGGCGCGACGATCCGTTCGGTACGCCATCCACTTCCCTTGGATAGAAAGCTTCGAACATTCCTTCGGGTGGTAGAACGGAAGCGATTTTTTCATCATTCGGATCATAACACTGCACGCACCAAACAAGGCAAAAAACAATTAAACATATCGATGAAATTCGCAGCAAAGAAAACATTTTTGCGGATTACTAGTTACTGCAAAATCGTAAAGCCAAGGTGAACTTAAGCCGCGTACGTTAGTTCGTAACTGGAATCGACTTTCTCTCTCTGGCATCAACGCTGAAACTTGGAAATGTGTACAACTGCTGAGGCACTGGTAGCACTGGAATAAATTGACGCCATACAACAAGAAGACAAAAGTCTTGTAAGACAATTGTTTTGTGCGTGGGGACTAGAGGCGTATGATTTCATATGGTTTCTTGTCCGTGAAAACTTTAGAGCTCCGAACATATTATGCACTTCTGAGTATATCAGAGCGATTTTTATGGACACTTTATTTAATAATAATATAATTTAGTATGGCGGAATACTTATAATTTATTTTGATAATTTTAATAATTTTATTTCCATCAAATTCGGACACTGTAAAACTAATCACTTGATAACAAATCACGCATAAAAAATTGTATTTTGTTAACGATTCTACAATGAATAACATGGTCCATATAAAAAAAGAAGTAAACTTTGGGTAGGGTTCAATAGTCTCTGTAACGTGAAATAAAAACAAAAAAATTAATTTGCAACGAAAAACTAAAAAAGTTTATTAGTATAATCATCATCTATGGCATAGTTGCAAGTCGGCGCCAGGATTATTCGCTTCCAACCGTCAATATGATATGATATGATATGAGTTGCTCTTTAGCCACAAATTGTGAATCTTGATTGATTCATATTATAAATAACTTTTATAATAAAACAAGTTGGGTAAACAGACCTACGCTCATGTCAGAAGGGTTTTGTATTCAATTTACAAAATGCAGTCACCAGATCGAATCAAATCAAGAAACATGTCAAAGACGATTTTATTGGAGAAAATATGAAATGCGAAGATCATACTATTTTTAACAAAGTTCAATGAATTTCGACTTTCGAGGTTTTTGGTATTGTTATACTCATAAATATCTCCCTTGATAATTATTTCAGATGTCCATCCGCGACGGGGGAAACACATTTTTCATGTATTTCCCCCCTGTGCCCCCACTGAAGCAAAAACTGACAGTTTAACAACTGTTTTGAAAAGCTCCCATGAAAACTTTCATTTCATACTCATACCAGCTACGTTTGATGAATTTTTTTTTCAGGGGCCACTCTCCTGTGCTGAAATCATCGATTCATGGCCAATTTTTTCGAATCCTAGAATGGTTACAAAACCCTTTTGCTAGGAGCTCTCTCCCACCTCCTTGACTTATTTCACTTATGAGCATTAATTGTAGGTACTCATCTTCAGTCATTCATTGAATTGAATCAAGTGTTCAAAGCATGCACCTTAAACGTTGAAGTTGGGGAAAAAATAACTCCAAATTATTCAATCTTCGCATTTAAAACAGCCACTATCTTGTTTTACGATTACTGATACTACTAGCTGAACCGATTCTCAAAGATATACATGACACCTATCATTCCTAAAATTTTCATGCAAATCCTAGCAAAACTGTAGTGTCTGAGTCGGTAAAAAGCGCATGTTGTTCCATAGCCATATGTTGCCATAGTAATACATGCAGCGCATATTGTTCCATAGTAATACAGGAAAATTCAAACCGCTATAACTTCGCTAAATATGATTCAATCTTTATGAAACTTTCAGGATAGATCAATCTTATGAATAAACATCTACGTACTGAATTTCATTGAATTTAAGGGTACCGTTAAGATTTTATTCAAGAAAACATAAAATCGATAAATCATACTATTACTAACAAAGTTGAGTGAATTGTGACTTCTCACGTATTTGTTGTTGTTGTACTCACCAAGGCCTACATCCCTGATTTTTTTCAGATTTTTCGGATCACAGGTGTCCAGTCGCGAGGGGGGGGGACACAAATTTTTCGTGTATTTCCCCTCCCTGTGCGCCCCCCGAAGCAAATTTTGCCAAACTAAGACCAGTTTTGAAAAGTTCTCATCAAGACCTTTCATTTGATACCCATATCGGCTACCTTCAATGAAATTTTTTTTCGGGGGGTCACTCTCCTATATGGGGAGACCCCCCTTAAATACCTTATGAAATTTTTTTGTAATTGAACTTTGAAGAGATCACCACTTTACACCTACATACAAAATTTGATGTTTCTAGCTTAAGTAGTTTCCGAGAAAAACTGCTGTGACACACGGACGGACGGACGGACGGACGGACGGACGGACAGACGGACAGACGGACAGACTGGTCGCGAAACTAGTAGGGTTTTGTAAAATTATTTTACAAAACCCTAAAAAACCAACTTCGAAATGCCTAAATAGGATGAAATAAATTTTATGGAAGTGGTGCCATATCATTTTTTTCCCGATTCTTTTGTGGTGGTGCAGATTTGGAAATCTTTATGTTGAAATGGGGAAATTGATTTGGCTCCGCTTCCATAAAATTTATTTCAACCTTTTTAGGGCATTTCGAAGTCGGTTTTCTTTTTTTCTATTTCACCCTTTTTAGTGGCAATTTTCTTCATTTCAACACTCAATTTCTTGAATACTTTGTACCATGTTTTTTAACATATAATTTTTTACTGCAATGCAAAAACCACTTCGGCTAAAATCTGTAGCGTTCATAGAAATCGAATTTAATTCTGATAGATTTAATACATGATCTCATTTCTCCTTGATTTTAGGTTTCATAAAAATCCAAATTTGAATTATAGCTTTGAGAAATTTTCGAGTTTCATACTTTGCCTAGCCTAGTATTTTGATATTCTGACCTGATTCTAAAGTGCTTTTTTATCGTTCAATCTTTCTCGACATTTAGCGGCCGCCATTTTGTTTCAAATTGTTCGACTTTGGTTTTTTTATTATGAGCCTTGTCACACATTTGAATAAATCTTTGTATCAGTTTTGGTACAAACCGGAGCTATACTTTGGCCTGAACATAAATCACGGGTTTTCATCTAAAACTTCCTCAACTTTGTTTTTGCTTAACCGATTTAAATGATTAACAAAACCAGTCGAAATATTTCTGAAAATTTGGCGAAAATCGAAGCAAAATTGCCACTTCCAGGCACTAACTTCGGTATATCCTATGTACACACCACCGCATACACAAACAAATATATATATATATGTATATATATATATATATATATATATATATATATATATATATATATATATATATATATATATATATATATATATATATATATATAATAGAGGTCCCGGTTAATTCGTGCGGTTTTCTAATAGATGAAGTAACTTGATTTTTATTCCAGTGATTTACCTTTCCAAATATGTGTTGGAAAGCTACTGTCATATGGTTTCAGAATCAGTATGTGTCATTTAGCTTAAGCGTAAACAACAATACTTATTTTTTTACTCTGAAAATGTCGAATTTTGTGCCGAATAAATTGTTTTTGCGGGGAGTACTTCTTCATTGAAGCAAAAGGCTGCCGAAATTCATCGTACTATATTTTGGTGGAAGTGTATGGTGTGCATGCTCTAGCTGAGCGAACGTGCCAGAAGTGATTTGCACGATTTTAAAGTGGCAATTTCGACTTGCAGGACGATGAACGGCCCGGACAGCCAGAAAAGTTTGAAGATCACGAATTTGAGACATTGCTCGACCAAGATCCATCCCAAACTTGCAAAATCACTTGGCGTCGCTCAACAAACCATTTCCAATCGTCTAAAAGCAATTTTTCACAATAAAGCTTCAATTTTCGAAAAACCCCTATTATATTTATAAATATATATATATATATATATATATATATATATATATATATATATATATATATATATATATATATATATATATATATATAGATATATATATATATATATATATATATATATATATATATATATATATATATATATATATATACTGTGACAACGAAGTATCCGGAAATTGCAAATGAAACGCAAAATATTTAATTATTCATCAATATTTATTTTGTCGCCTTCAAAGTAATCCCCATCAGATGCACTACACTTACGCCAACGATTTTTCGAGTCTTCGAAACACTTTTCATAAGCACTTTTTGGGATGTCCTTCAGCTCCTTCAGCAAGTTTTTGACAAAAAAGTACCCGGAAACAAAAGGCAAAATATAAAAAATCATCAAAATCACACTGAGCCAAATCTACTCGTAGTGAATACGGTGGTTGATTGATGGAATTTATTGAATTTTGGCTTCGAATTCAGTCACAATAAAAAATTCACAAAATCGCAACGCACTACTGAGGTGTACCGACTTAAGCAGCAGCTGTAAACAAACTGGTTGACAGATCGCGCTCATATTTGGCATAGTAATTAAGGACAGTCCTACCAACTTAACAAAATACGTTTTATTGAAATATCATTTACCTAGGGAATTTAAATTACAATTTGCGGATACTTCGTTGTCACAGTGTATATATATATATATATATATATATATATATATATATATATATACATCTATACACACATATAAATATATATATACACATATATAGTATATATATATATATCTACATAAATATACATATATGTATACATATATATATCTATATATATATATATATATATATATATATATATATATATATATATATATATATATACATATATATATATATATATATATATATATATATATATATATATATATATATATATATATATATATATATATATATATATATATATATATAATATTTATTTATATATGTAAACATAAAGTTAACTCCGTAATCAATCTCAAGAAATTTACTTAAAAGGATCCTTCTTAACCGTATCAGTCGTTCACGTTTATTCGATACCCATCGCATTCGTTTTCAGGTAACTATGGCATATAATTTTCAAGAAATTTTCATGAAAATTATATTCTATAGTTCATGTTCGTCTTTAAAGTTATGATCAGTATTAGAAGGAAAACTTTCTCCTTTTACGTTTCGATTCTCGCCGGTCTTTGGTATGGAATTCATTAATTTTAGATTTCTGGGCATATACGAGTATGTTAATGTATAATATTAACTAGGAAGTAACAAAACAACTCTATAATTTGCAATTACTGAATCCCCATTATTTCTTCGGGGAATTTTATAAATCCTATGTGTAACGTTTACGTCTAAGGATGTAAGAAGGATCCTTTAGTAAGCTCATCAGTAAGCACAGAATGAATGCGGAAGCGAAATGTATCCTGAAATTATCCTTCTATATTAAATATTGTTGAATCGTATTTATGCTACATTTAGAATTAATTAATTAATAATTATTTCCGGTAGAAATGATTAACTGAAATGTACCCTTTATGCAGTAAAATAAGGATACTAACCATTTTTATCATCCGTTACCAAAGGATTCGGTATCTCTATCAAGGATTTGATAGATTGCCAACTAATTAGCACTTTTTGTTCGAAATATAATTTAAATTCAATTTCTCGACATCAATGCAGCATGTTGAACTGTTAATATCTATAGAGTCTTTGAAGGGATCACAATTCTGTACCGGTACATTTTAGATCAATAAGTTGTCCTTTATTTGAAACCTCTACAATCAAAATCCTTACACGTTTCGATCAGTTATGCTAAAAAATCGGGGTGAAAGTTAGAAATTTTTTAGTTTTAATGGTAAAAGTCCTTTACCGTTACTTGAATTTCTTATCCTTTAAATGGGATCTAACAAGAAGAAAGATGCATAATTTGCCGAAAACAGGACCCTTGTATCTATGTCCGTTTAAAAGTTATGCGTATACATACATAAAAACAAGTTGGGTAAACAGACCTACTCTCATGTCAAAAGGGTTTTGTATCCAACTTCTCAGAAATGCAGTCACCAGCAATGAATAACGTCAAGAAATATGTCAAAGAGATGTGCACGTTCAACGGAAAATCCATTGATTATCTACTTTCAACGGTTGCCCTTTTGTTGCAAGCAAACAAAAATCACTCAAATCATGAATTCTCAAAAATATTAATGTTATTGACCTTATTGGAAAATTTCAAGAAGATCAAATCAAAACTGCAGTGACTGATTGGATGGAAAGTCCATAAAAACCCAAAATCATGTGTAGTTGCTGTTGTAATTGGAGAAATTTCAAACGGCTATAACTTCCGTGTATATTATTCGATTTTCATCAAACTTACAAAGTTTAAGAACCCCCAGTAGGACTACGAAAACATCGAATTTCGTTTAGTTTAAGGGTACCGATGCGATTTTATTAGGGAAAATGTGAAATTCGAATATCATACTATTATTAACAAAGTTGAGCGAATTTCGACTTCTAAGGTATTTGTTGTTGTTGTACTCATAAACACCTATCAACATAATTTTTTTCAGATTTTTCGGATCCCAGGTGTCCAATCGCGAGAGGGGGACACAAATTTTTCGTGTATTTTCCCTCTCTGCGCATCCCTCGAAGCAAAAAGTAACAAATTAAGACCTGTTTTGAAAGGTGCTCTTCAAGACCTTTCATTTGATATCCATATCGGCTACCTTTGATGAAATTTTTTTTTCGGGGGCCACTCCCCTATATGGGGAGACCCCCCCTTAAATACCTTATAAAATTTTTTGTAACTGAACTTTAAAGAGAGCGTCACTTTACACCAGCATACAAAATTTGATGTTTCTAGCTTAAGTAGTTTGCGAGAAAAAGTGCTGTGATACACGGACGGACGGACAGACGGACAGACAGGTCGCGAAACTAGTACGGTTTTGTAAAATTATTTTACGAAACCCTAAAAAAGCAAAAAAAATATGCATGATGAATTGATAACCTTCTTTCCTTTGGAAGTCGGTTAAAAATACGAGTTGTTTCCATAAAAGACTATCGATATTATTATAAGATGAAATTGAATTGGAATGACGGATCACTGATTTCGATAGAATTTGGAAAGATGAATGTTTTCTCTATCAGGATCACATCTTTCAAACCGTTCTATGTAATCTTGAATAGTTCCAACAAACTCGCCTTCAAAGAGCCTAAACTTTGATATAGTGCAATAATAATCTCCATCATTACAACAGAAAAATTCACTGGTTAAAGATTGAGCTTCACCGAGGGAAGCCCAGAGTTCGAGTCTCGATATGTATTCCATATTTACTCGCTTTATTTTACTTGTTGACTAATGTTTAAATAGTTACACTTTCTTATCAGCACTTTAAACATAATTTCCTTTATCAATTTTTAAGTCAGTAGAAATTTTAATTTAGCGTGTAACAATGCATAAAATTCTTAAAAAGATTATTTTTCAACAAATTTATTATATTTTACAATATTCTGGTTGGTATAAATCATAAAACAATGGAAGCAAAATTATATTTTTTTGTGAGACCAGCATACAAAAACCTGCTTCTTATACACTCACACATGAGATTTTCAAATTGATAGCTAAGGAATAATTTATTTCATTAAAAGAAACACATTAGTAAAATCGGTAAAACCCAACGCAAAACTCATTTGATTTTGCGTCAATGAATAAAAGTTATGAATTCAACTAATATTCCATTGCTGATTCTGTCATAAAAAATTGAGCATTTTTCCTTAGTTGTTTGATTAGCGGCGTGTTTGATAAAGTTGCTAACCAATAACGAAACGTTGTTATTGAACTTTTTAATTTTATTTCAACTATTTTCTGATGATTAACTGATTTCATATCATTGCTAAGCGTCACTCTACGTATCATACATAATTGATAGTTCGTCTGAAAAATCACTCAAAATAAATCTTGTTGTCTCCAATGGGGTTTGAACCAGGGACCTTCGGCTAACGGGGTGAGGACACTAACTACTACACCATGAGGACTATGAATAAACACCTTTAGTGTACAGATAGTTATGCGCTATTGCAGTTCCGAAGTAATCTACTTCATAACGTGTTCGATTTTACACACGGCGTGTTTGATTTGGAACATGACATTTTAGAATTTACACATGAAATAATTGATTCCATCCGTCCATCTGTCCGTTGGTGATAGTAAGTTTCCTTAAAAACTATTGCAACTACAAACTCTTTGAAAAGATCACAAGTGGTGGTCCCTCAAAAATGTAGGTCGTTACGAACATTTCAAAATTTTTCAAGGGCTGTGGCCCCTTATAACGAAGTAACTCTTAAAAATATTTTTAACCAACGGTAAATGGGGTATCGAATGAAATATCTTGATTAGAACTTTTAGAATCTGAAACGAAATAGTCATATTGTACACCAGACGGCCCAAGAGAGATAAAATGTACGGAAAAATTGTGTCCTCGCCTCGCCTCACTACATTTGAGCTGAAAAATCTGAAAAAAATCACGGAAGTAGGTCTTTATAAGTAAATGGGCTACAAATTACAAATACCTCAGAACTCAAAATTCACTCAACTTTGTTAGTAGTAGCATTATTTGACATGTTTACTCCATACAATTGGAATATTACCCTTAAACTTAAAATTTTACGATTATGTACATGAGCATAAGACCCTTGTGCCCCCAAAAAATTTTAATGAAATCGAACTGTAAGCAAGTGAGACATAGCTACAACAAAAACTAAAGGTCAACAAATAGTCGCAAACTATATGGCTGTTCGCAATCTCTTGATCATGAAACTCCAGAACTATAGTATTTCTTGTCTGGTTTTTACCCGGATAGCCTTTTTACTTTGATCTGTCAGTTTCGCTTTTTCTGAACTGCTTGGTGAAGTCTCCCATATCACTACTTTTAACCTACATCCGGAGAATTCACCAATGTAAATATTCTTCTGTCTGGACGATTTATAATCTACTCTAGGCTGGCGATTTGAAATATTTAACACCTTCCATCTGAGCTAAACTTCCTCACTATAAAAACGTTTTCCCATAATTGCTTAGCGTTGCCCGTGTATATTCAATCGACAGATACGAATAAATGGAACATTCCAAATTCTTAACTGAAAGCGCCATAAATCACTTGGATTGTATTTCGATTCTTGCTTAGGATTTTAAGCATTCATATTCGTGTTACTGTTTTATACTTATGGAGCGTTCTTTCCGTGAGTACTCCTGTCATGTTTGGTAGTTTTAATATTTCAGCCATTTATAAGTAAAATATTTTAGAAAATGATAAATGAGAATACGTAAATATCCACCTTACAAGATTTGGCATAATTTTCCTGAAGAAAATTTGTTAGCCGAAACTGTTTCAAAGATCTAAAAAATGTTCAGGCTGAGGTTACATTTTACTCCCAATGTATCTTCAAAGTAAAACATAGAATACCTAAAGTTCACATTGAACAGTCAAATTTAGACATTAAGCTCATGAAATTCTTTAAGATAGAGTTCTTAAATTAATAGTTATTAAATTGATGCGAACAAACATTTTTAGGGTTTTGTACTAAAATACAAAACTCTATTGCAATCACGACCTGTGTCCGTCTGTCCGTCTGTCCGTCCGTCCGTCCGTCCGTCCGTCCGTCCGTCCGTCTGTATGTCACAGCACTTTTTCTCCGAAACTATAGAGGCTACAGCCATGAAACTTTGTGGAAAGGTCAGAAGTGGTGACCTCTTGAAAGTTCAAGGGTGAAAAAATTTTTCGAAGGGGTTTAAGGGGGGTCTCCCCATATAGGGAGTTGACCCCTCAAAAAAAAATTTTCACCAATGGTAGTCGAGTAGGGTGTCATTGGAAAGGTCTCAATGAGATCTTTTGAAAACAGGTCTTAAAATTGCCTTATAAGTACCGAGGGGGGCAGGGGAAGGGGAAATGTACGAACTTTTCGCGTACCCCCCCCTCGCGATTGGACACCTTCCATCCGAAAAACCTGAAAAAAATCATGGATGTAGGCCTTAATGAGTACAACAACAACAAATACGTGAGAAGTCGAAATTCACTCAACTTTGTTAGTAATAGTATGATTTATCGATTTTATGTTTTCTTGAATAAAATCTAAATGGTACCCTTAAATTCAATAAAATTTAGCAAACAGATGACTATTTATAAGATTGATCTTTCCTGAAAGTTTCATAAAGATCGATTTGTATTTAACGAAGTTATAGCGATTTGAATTTTCCTGTATTACTATGGAACAATATGCCCTGTATTACTATGGAAACATATGGCTATGGAGCCATATGCGCTTTTTACCGACTTAGACACTACAGCTTTGCTAGGATTTGCATGAAAGTTTCAGGAATGATAGATATCATGAGGATGACTACATACAATTGAAACAAGTCAAAGAGGCGGGAGAGAGCTCCTAGCAAAAGGGTTTTGTAGCCATTCTAGGATTCGAAAAAATAGGACATGATGATGCTTACAGTACAGAGGAGTGGCCCCTGAAAAAAATTTCATGAAACGTAGCCGATATGAGTATCAAATGAAAGTTCTCTGTGAGAGCTTTTCAAAACAGTTCTTAAACTGACAGTTTTTGCTTCAGTGGGGCACAGAGGGGGGTTTGGAAATACATGAAAAATGTGTTTTCTCCCTCGCGAATGGACACCCGTGAACTAAAAAAATCTGAAGAAATTATCAAGCGAGATATTTATGGGTATAATTTTAACAAATACCTCAGAATTAAAAAATTCTTCCAACTTAGTTAATAATAGTATGATCCTCGAACATGACGTGTTTCTTAATTTTATTCGTTGTTGGTTACGGCATTTTGTAAGTTGAGTACAAAACCCTTCTGACATGAGTATAGGTCTGTCTACCCAACTTGTTTATTATTCCTAGACGACCCTATCCGTCGAATATGCGTGATCAATGCATTTGTCATGGTTTATTTTAAATTCAAACACACTTATTGCAAGAAGTGTCTAATGACGACGACCAACAACCGCGTGTATTTTATACTTCCTATCTTCTATGTTATCTCCGCCTAAAGACATCCACCATGAATTCTTACTGCCTGGTCAAACACAACTATTCATCTTATGTTCAAAGAACTGCGTCAATCTAAGGAAACTAAAATTTCGACTAAAGCGTCTTGACCGTAAGAATTTAATTTCAGCGTCTTTGTACGTAATAGTTCCTATTTCTCAATCAGATTGATTTTCGGTTTGTATTTTCTTTGGGCCATTAATGGATTACTATGGGGCGGTTGACCTTTATGAGTTACCCAGGCTCTTAGTTTTGATTAATATCAAATCTATTTCGGAAAAGTTTTTGCTGTAGGTGGGAAAGTAAATTCAACTTCCCAGGGATTTGGATTATTCGCCAGTTAAGATACTTCGATGATTTAGTTGGAATTTTCTATAAAAATGTTCTGACAATGCCGTTCCGAAAAGCGTTTGCATTAAAAAATGTATCAGTAGCGTAAATACATATAATATAAACAAAACCACTTAAAAAAAGAAAACCGACTACAAAACGTACTAAAAGGTTTGATATAATGTTTATGAAATCTGACCCAAATTAGTTTCTTCACTTTGAAAAGTGACTAGCAGTAAGTTATTAATCAATCGTAACCATGTAAAACGGAAAAAACTTATTTGACTTCTATAAACTTTATTTCACCCCTTTTAGAGCGTTTTGATGGCGCTATTCTTTATTTTATAAAAGTTTTTTTGTAGCTAAATTTCTATATAGTACTGTTAAGCTCGGTGATATTATTGATTGGAAAGCCATAATTCAAAATAATTGAAATCTATTGGGTTATTCGGTAATTATCTCGGTTGTTTCATGTTTTTCCAAGTAAATTTATTTATATTAACAACAAAAATTAATCAATGATTCAAGTATATTGACCATTTTATTGGATGACCTTTTGCCATCTTTCGGTAAGTAGAAAATCTCCACGTTGGTTTGTAGAAGCGAAGAACTGGTCGAACTCATTTTTAACAGCCTGATCGGAATCGAAAGTTTTACCATTCAAATGGTTTTGAAGGGAGCAAAATAAATGATTGTCTAATGATGCTAAGTCAGGGCTATAGGGTAGATATGGCATCAGCTCCCAATTGGGCTTCTTTAATTTTTGACGGGTTATCAAGGGGATGTGGGGTCATGCGTTATCATGATGGAACATCACGCCTTTGCGATTGGCCAGTTCAGGGCGTTTTTTCTTGATTTCTTCGTTCAATTTCGATAGTTGACGACGGTAGCCATTCGAATCAATAGTTTGGTATCGTGGAAGAAGCTCAAAGTAGACTATTCCCTTGTAATCTCACCACACAGAGAGCACAATCTTCTTTTGGTGAATATTGGCGTTGGATGTCGATTGGGGGGCACATCTCGCTTGGTCTATGATCGTTTTTGGACCACGTTTCGTAAACAACCCATTTTTCATCACCCGTTATAATTCTTTTTAGAAATGGGCCGTTTTGGTTATGATTCAGCAGAGTCGCATATGTTAGTGCGTTTGTTGAGGTGGATTTCCTTTAATTCGTGAGGAACCGAAATACCTAGTTTGTTTACGTAACCAAACTGTTGTAAGTGCATGTAAATGGTTGAATTCGATATATTGAGCTTCTCTGTCGGTGTCGATAAACGATTTTATTTTGTCGTCATCAGTAGTGGTTGGACGACCAGTATGTGGTGCATCCTGCACATTAAAATTTCCAGAACGAAAGAGAGCAAAAAAACGATGAAACTGGTGTTCAGTAAGGCAGTCCTCACCATAAACTTCTTCTTCTTTCGAGGTTGCACCACATTTTTGCCCTTTCAGGGCGTTTTTTCTTGATTTCTTCGTTCAATTTCGATAGTTGACGACGGTAGCCATTCGAATCAATAGTTTGGTATCGTGGAAGAAGCTCAAAGTAGACTATTCCCTTGTAATCTCACCACACAGAGAGCACAATCTTCTTTTGGTGAATATTGGCGTTGGATGTCGATTGGGGGGCACATCTCGCTTGGTCTATGATCGTTTTTGGACCACGTTTCGTAAACAACCCATTTTTCATCACCCGTTATAATTCTTTTTAGAAATGGGCCGTTTTGGTTATGATTCAGCAGAGTCGCATATGTTAGTGCGTTTGTTGAGGTGGATTTCCTTTAATTCGTGAGGAACCGAAATACCTAGTTTGTTTACGTAACCAAACTGTTGTAAGTGCATGTAAATGGTTGAATTCGATATATTGAGCTTCTCTGTCGGTGTCGATAAACGATTTTATTTTGTCGTCATCAGTAGTGGTTGGACGACCAGTATGTGGTGCATCCTGCACATTAAAATTTCCAGAACGAAAGAGAGCAAAAAAACGATGAAACTGGTGTTCAGTAAGGCAGTCCTCACCATAAACTTCTTCTTCTTTCGAGGTTGCACCACATTTTTGCCCTTTCGGAAGTAAAACATTAAAATATACCGGTAATCCTGTCTTTGATTGTCCATTTTCAAGTTTATTTTTAACCAATTTGTTGTTCATTAATGACTTCCATTTTTTGACCGAAGAAAGTCTGAAGTCTTATATTTAAAATAGTTTAGGTATAATAATATCAGCCCCGGGAAGCGAAGGCCCGAGAGGGGCTGTAGCGCTAAGAAGAAGAAGAAAAAGAATAATACAAGCCACGCAATCAATACTACATGAAATATGCAGTTCACGACATGAAATATGCAGTTTACGACATGAATTATCGAACAACCCAATACATATACATAAACTAAATAATTCGAATCCAGCCATATATCGAACACCACGGTCGTGACACGTTATGCGGTATTACATACATAGATAAAAGATAGGGGACAGGAATGTTGAAAAAGGAATCATAGATCAAATTGGTTCAGTAGGCAGGATAGTGTTCCTACCAGAAGTGCTTTGTAACCATCTCAAGTGTTCAAAAAAACTTTATTTTTGACATAAATCGAATCAATGGCATGCGTTATGAATCCATTGAACATACAAGAAATCATTCAATTACATACGAAAGATGGTGAATTTTTTGCATAAACACAAAACAGCCGCAATTTCGGTCCATCTTGAAAAAACTTTCTGAACCGAACACCTTACATATAATTAACTAGGCGAACCCGGTAGGGCGGGATAGAAAAAAAACAACAATTTTTAAATTTGTTGTGTATCTGTTTGCTTAACATAAGCACATCTGTGAAATTAGTGCATAGATTTTAATGTGACTTTCACAGGTCGATAGATGTTGGCTTGCAGCAGAATAAAGGCTTTATTTCATTCAAATCGGAAGTTATTTAAAGATGTAGATTTACAAGACAAATACTAATTGGTATTGTCGAGGGCATATGATGCCACAGCACGAACGAACAAAAACGTCCAAAAGAATAAAAATCCGGTTAAATTCAATGAGTGTTATAGTTTGGTTATTATAAAAAAAACGTGCTAAGGCTTCCTGCGAATGCGGACAATTTGAATTTGCTTTGCGATGTGTATAATTTGACTTAGTATAAATATAAGAACATTTACTTTATTTGCTACGAACACGAATAATTTTGAGATTGGTTAGTTTGAATTGGATTCAAAAATAAAGGAAATAGTGCAGCTCAGGTTTGCTTTGCGATGACTACAAACAAGTTCCATGGACGAGGTCTAAACGCGGCTGATATTGACTTAGCAATTCAGGTCTGATTGCTTTTCCCACGCCCGAAGCCGACGTAAGATAATGGCAGTAATTCTATATGGCAGTAATTCGCATATGCAACATAATAGTCGGCCTACTTTCGACAAGCTCCCGTGAGCTGTCAACAAATGCAAATGCTTGCATGCCGAAATATATTGTTATGAACCTGAGCAGTCGGGCAGTCCCGTGGTGGTCAGGAGTGGCTACTCCTTAAAAGAGAAAGTGGTCATCCCGTCCAAACTGCTTAGTTTGTTGTTTTACTAGCTTAAAGTTAACTACATCCATTAAGTTTCCATCTTTTAGGCCGAGATGAGTGGTTCACTTCAGCCACTTTAACATCTTTAGGTCTGACATTCCCCTTGTAAGGCAACGACCTTCTTCGTTACGGTTGCTTTTTGTACAATGTTTGCATTTGTCTCAAGCCTCCATGTCCGCTAACTTTAACGAGACAAAAAAAATTTGGAATTGTTGTTGAGTAGCTTAATTACAGCTAACTGTATGTGGCTTGCTTGTGGGTCAGTAATGCAGGCAAACTTTTTATATCAGCACCAGAGAGAGAAGCAGTTAATGTTGCCTACAAAGAAATTTTTTAATGGATGTCAGGAAAGAAAGTTATCCTCATTTAAAAATATTAAGATAAAACTAATTCCACGCGGACAAAGTTGCAGGCAATAGCTAGTATTCAAATAAAACACAATTCATGAAATTTTCGTTAAAATGTGAAAAAAATTGTAGTATTTAATGTCTACCAACCATCGCCACATGTTGTTCTTGGTGTATTTCCATATAATTGAAATGGCAAGAATACTTGATTCTTTTTCTTCTCCTTCTTCATAGCGCTACAGCCCCTCTCGAGCCTTCGCCTCCTGCAAATAGCGCCTCCAACTGTCCATTGCCCGCGTCCTCCAATTTTGAAATCCAAGCGGCGATGAACTGGTTTCGTCGACCGAGTCAGACCAGCGTTTCCTCAGTTTCCCCGCTGGTCTCCGGCCTTTAGTTCTCCCAACGAATACCTTTTTGGGTATCTGTTGTTCGTCTATACGATTCATGTGTCCAGCCTATTGCAGCTTCCGCAGTTTGACAATCGTTGAGACCTCAGGCTCGTCAAAACTTTCATACATAATATTTGATTATGATCCGATTCGTAGGAACAAGGGTCTTACGTTAACTTGTTACCTACATACAATTCACAAATCGTACTATTAGTATCAAATTTGAGTGAATTGGTTATGCTTCTACTTATAAACAACAGATATACTTCTGTAATTTATTAAGAGCAGGCACACATTTTCCATACATTTTGAAGCTCCCTAAATCCCCTGCTTCTAATGAAGATCTTTTATTTAATAATGACGATCTTTTATTTGATAAAAAATTGGTTTAATTTGATCTGAGCTTTAGAGACACTATGATTTTTGACCTTTTCACACAGATTGATGATTGAAGCTTCTATGATTCCTAAGAAACATACTGAGACGGATGGATAAACAAATGGAAGGACGAACAGCCCACGGACAGGGCATTCAGTTAAAGTGTGTACATCTGGCAGCTGTGTATACCAAATGGGAAAAACGACACCACACATTGCTATAAGAAGAACAGAAAACACAAGAAGGCATTAGCAATGAAAATGGTAGAGGAAGCCAGGCAAGAAAACACCAGAAAGCAATACCAGCGATACTGGTAAAGCAAGAAAGGTATTAGGAGCGTTAAAACCAACGAGCAAAAACACACTTTATGTTTTACTTGGGTCAACAGTCGTTACAATCAATAATGCGTACGAGAAGCCGATACGAGCTCGACCGTTGCTTGATTCAGGCTCTCAGCTCCACTTCATCACCAAGAAGCGATACAGCAAATCGGGCTTCAGAGGCAAACGGGAAACTCAATAACTCCGTGGCATCGGTAACATATTGCAACATTCTTCCAGGCGAGCGTTCTTGCATCTAAATTTGACAACATCGAACTATGCAACACAAATAAAAGCATTTGTCATCAATGAGATAACATCTGACCATCCGATTTGAAAAATCAAAATAAATTATTGGTGGATTCCATCAAATATTTCACTTACAGATCGAAAATTCAATGAACCGAAAGGTACATATGTGTTAATTGGGGGCAGAAATATTTTACTCACTGACATCGAATGAAAAATATCAGTAAGAGCTGATTTACCATTTTACAAAAGGCACAATAAGAATGGGTTGCGATTGGAAAAATAAACGAGGCAGTTCCACTGAATACGTATTGTGGTTTAGCAACAAGTCTCGAATAACAACTCGAGTGCTTCTGACAAATAGAAAACGTAGAATTTTCCAAAGCAAGAATCTCGATTTATAGTGCGGTTTTCATTCTTTCAAGCACCATCTTCCTAAGAGTCTTCAAAGCAATTAGCGGGGCAAGAGCTAAGAAGTTTCTTCAGAACACTCGAAAAGAATACCGAGTTACGAAGGATGTATTCTGACTTCATAAAATAATATTCAGCATTATGACATCTTGAAATTGTAGAAATATGCAACCAGAATGAACCATACTACAACTTGGTACGCTACTGTGCACTATGATCGGATAACAAAACAACGGGTTGTTTTCGATGGTTCAGCAAAATCATCTACTAATTTGTCACACAATAATATCTTACATACGGGTACGATACTCCAAGAAGATTTATGTAACATTTTTATCCAACTCTGGATTTTCACGTGAGGAATGACGGCTGATATCAGAAAAAAAAAATTTTCGACAAATCTGTGCTCATAAGAACGACGAGACTTCCAGCTTACCACCAAAACCAAGATTTCCAAGATTGACGAACAGCCAACTACTTACCGCCTTAAGGCCGTTATATATGGAACCAGGAGTTCTCCATATTTAGCGTTGAATAGGTTTCGGTGCCTTTTTGATGAAGAAGAAAGAGAATTCCCTATGGCAGTAAAGGCGGTACGACAAGATCTTTATATTGACGATCGGTTTGCTGACGGGTATCGATGACCTGAATAAAATGCTTTGTCCACAACAACAAATATTCCAATTGCTTGACAGAGGGGAAGTATACCTATATGAACGGTGACCCAATAACCAAAATCTCGAACAACTCGAATTCTGAACTACGAAATAAAAAAAATTGTGTTGAGCAGTACTCATATCCGGCCAATATCACTCGTTTGGAACATACAGCATAATAATACGATAATTTTCAGAGATTGCAAGCAGTAACTGCCTTCATGCTATGCTTTATTGCAAACTGCTTAAAGAAAAGAGGAGTTCAGGCTGCAAACTAACCCCCGAAGAAGTGAAACATGCATTACAAATAATTGTATCTGTAATGCAGCAAGATGATTTCCCAGACGACATCAAACATCTCAAGAAGAAAGATTCTGTTACCCATGTCAGCAATCTCCACTCACTAGTACCCTTTCTAGACTAATACGAGGTTATACGAGTAGGTGGTCTCATCCACCCTTGAATTAATTGCACTAATTTTGACAAATCTTCATCATAAACACTTCAATGCAGAACCATAAGCTCTTCTATATATCTCACGGTAAACATTTTGGTGTATTGACGGGAAGGGGATGGCCAAAAAACAGTCTAGCAATGTATGCTTTATGCTCAATTACAACCAAAAATTCTCACACAACTAATGGGAATGGGGTCCAATCCAGGCCGTTTCTACACACTGGAGTCGATTTTTGCTGGCCCACTCATATCCAGTTCAAAATGCTGATGATAAAATTGCAAGCGGTTTTCTTATTGGTTAAATTGTATTTTACATATGTTATCTAAGGCAAGCTCTAATTACTCTTTCGAGCATTGTGCATAAAAAGCGACCATACCGAGTAGCTTCATTTTCTGTACCTGATGTAACTGAATATGTTATGTCAAAAAATATGCGGTTATAGCACAGCAATGTTCAGGAATTAGCTGCTTTTAAGTTATGGATTGTATGAACGAGTTTTCCACAATATATCGTCCAATACAGTAAATGAACATCTAGGGAAAAGACACAATTGCAAAAATTTCGAAATTGCTACATTCTTTGCTGGCTAAGTGCGCGTGGCTTAGTGGTTAGAGCATTAAGCTCGTAAGCCGAAGGTCTCTGGTTCAAGTTTCGTTGGTGTCGACGTGATTTAGTTCGAGTAGTTCTTCAGACGGACTATAAGCCTGTTCAGTTATGATACATGCTGGTTTAAAGTCAGAACGTATCGCAGCTGGGTGGACGGACATACGGCCAAACCGTGATAATGATCATATCACCTTGTGGAGCGCCGATATATTAGATCATGAAAATGAGATACTCTAACTATCTCTAAGCGAAGTCCCAAATGGGGCTGTAGGGCTACGAAAAAAACAAAACATTCTTTGATGACTTTGCTGATATCGATAGAAACCACATATTTTTTTCTTGGCAAAAAGGCTGGAATATTTTATCAACATGCTCTAAATTTTTTCTGTTTTTCTTGTCTTAAGGTACTTTTAACGTTAAACATTTTCCGCGATGAATTTTTTAGTTGGTTGTGGTTTATGCTTGATAGATTTTTTTTCCATTATTCGAGTTATTTTCAGATAATGGGAGCCGACAGTCTAAATGATTTAAATTTATAACAAAGGACGTTTGATTTGTTTGCTGTCTACAAGAGATGATTTGATTTCATTTGGAGAGAATTTGTGTAAGTTTTAATGAGTGTGTAACATTTCGATGTCGTATCATATAGGTACACCTATTTTACAAAATTTAAATAATGTTGTGAAATATTACACTGATAACTGTTTGTCGTTGATGATGTTGTTAACATTGATGATGATGATGATGATCAGCATTTATTGTCGTTTGTCGTCATACGGTTATCTGAATTGGGTACAGCTTGGGATTCTCATAGCGCTCGATATTAGAGGTCGTGTGGAATGAGGTGTAGAAGTAGCGTCTTTTGTGGCGGCTCCTTGAGTATTTTGCCTAGGCGGACTTCTCGATTACTACAACACAATCGAAATACTTTCCAGTATTTTCAGCTCCTTGACAGTATAAACCAATATTCTATTCTTCAACTTCAAAAATATACAATGTATATTGATACAAGTAATTACCAACGCCTACCAAGGCAAAGTAAACCCATTATTGATAAAACCAATGCAATTACGAAAACAACTGCATATAAAACAAGAAAGTGAACCAAAAAACCAAATGCTCCCTGTTTCACCAGATGCCTTCCACAAAGTATACAACCTAACTACGGTTCAAACAAGCATGACGTCAGCAAACATCATCTTCGATGTGTAAATACAATCAAAGAATGTCAGCTTCTTAAGCTTTATTCCGTTCCGATAATCGTAAAAAATATTTCAGCTTAATTGCAGCCTTCTAATAAATACCTTCGAATGGGAGTGATTTTTGTTGGGATGGTCAGCTCTGGTAGAGCTATTGAGGTACCCGGCGATGGTGGAGAAGGAAATTCTTCATCCTCCTCAGCAGAGTCTTCGTGCATGGACTCATTGTCCTTACCTTCTTCTTCCATAGCTTCCTCTTCCATTGCTTGTTCTACCGAAGGAAGAGAGAGCAAACTGCTCTCTGATCAGGAAGATGGAGACTTCATTTTCCTCCTTTTGTTTTGATTTTCTTTTCTAATTTAGCCAGCGCCAAATCGCTCAATTTCTCCATAAGTTCTTTATTAACTCGGCGTTGCTCTGCCAACTCTGTGTTAACTTCATTTAATTTCTGTTGAGCCTGTCTCAACTGCTGTAAGAATAAGCTGTGCCTGCACAGTTTGCGAAGCTTTTAACTGAGTAATCAGCAGAACAATCTTCTGATCCTTGTCCATCGTGGATACATCCGTCATATCCACAACCCACCCAAACAAAACACAAGCACTTTAAAACCCCTATCCGACTTTTAAATATTTGTAATACGAATGTTGAGAAATAAACAAAACAGTATGGTGTCCCAACCAGGGAAAGCAAAAATCACTTATCCAGAAGACTCTTTGGTTACTGTTTGCTTGCTCCTCCTCTTTCTGCTTCTCACTATTATCTTCGTTCCTATTTGCCCTTTCCACTTTGATTTGATTTAACTATCATTTGCACTATCGCTTTAAAATGAAGCTATCACTACCGAACACGTTCGCTGTTCAATGCAGATGGCAAAGTACGAGTATGATCCTATCATCCAACCAATATAGTAAGTTAATCGTTTTCAAGATGATGTCTGTAAAGCCGTTACGGATAGTTACATAAACTTGTAGTTAAGTTATTCGATGGAGTTATCTCTCTTATTTCTATCCATGTTCACCATCACCTGCTATTCTTTGGCGGTTTTACTGATCTATCGTGTTCTGACTAAGGTAGACCTTATTTTCAACTAAACAATATGATAATATCGAAACTTCTATGTCTTCATATTGATATTAGCCGTCAGTGAGCTATATGCGAATTTTTTCGCCAGTGGATAGTTGTTACTTACAAAGAATTGTCCACAGAAAGAGCTGCACTGCCCACACGATAAAACAAATCAGCTTTGTATCAAGATAATTTGATGAAGTCTGTGGAGTCATCGTCACTTAGATCTTTGCTATGGCTAAATGAGGTGACTTTAACATTTGCGACCAATGTGCTCCTTTGTTTCTTTAAAAGCCGTCGGGCCTTGCTTTGTTATGTGAGCAGACGCGTTTCGACGACGTTGAGTCATTTTCAATGTCTAGACACTGAAGATGAAGTGAAGTGTCTAGACCATAGTATACTCAACTAGTAACCACACTCCATCAACCCTTCGGAAAAATCCGAACACAAGCCGAACAGCGAGCCATAAATCTTCGGTAGCAGGTAGGTAGGGAAATGCTGACGAGAGGATTGGCACGAATATAAACATATGTTTCGATGAGAGATTTCAGGATTACCATGTCTAAAAAAATCAATAACTTTGCAGAAAAGCAAATTCGTCCCATGCAATCTTTTAGTTTTTTATTAGGATCTGGCAGCACTCCCATGTTCTGAAATGCGTAAAAGAACACGTGCGTCGGAAATTTTATTTGCATTTTGCTTTGTTTCTTGAGCGCGCCAAACATGGGATCAGCTGTAATGCCCCGGATCAGCTGACGTGCCCCTGGGAAAATTCAAAGAGTGTGCAACACATTGTAAATTAAAGGTGTGGGTACTAGTTGAGTATACTATGGTCTAGACACTGAAGATGATTCAACGTAGTCGAAACGCGTCTGCTCACACAACAAAGCAAGGCCCGACGGCTTTTAAAGAGAATTGGCCTGCGGATACCAAATAAACAAAATTATTGACTACAATGTGCTTTTTGTTTAATTTTCTCGAATAGATAATTGACTTTAACATATTCCAAAACTGTAGTCCATCCTACATAAATTGCGGGCTAGGATAAATTATCTATTTATTGGAAATTGGAAAAATAAATATTACATTTTTTACATTAATAATTTAATCTTATTTCCACTACTTAGACGACGATTGTTAACATATAGTATTTACATTCTTAACATTATATTCAGTCTTTTGCTTATTCATCCTAAAATTAACGCAATAGTTTGACATATTTATTTCACATTTTACGAAGTGCACGCTACCTAGTTCTTGTTCTTATTGGTATGTTAGAGTGCAAACATTCATTTAATTGCAGATATTTTGAATCTTTGTTGTGATCCAGAACTTAGCTTTATCATACTATTATTTGAAAATTTTTTCTTGTGAGATGCTCATTCATTTTTACGAGCAATATATCTTCAAAGGGGATTTATCTATTATAAACGTCTCGTATACGTTTCACTCGTACTACAAAAGTAGGAATTATTCATTTTTTCTGTGCTCTCGCCTTTCTTTATAAATTTAGAGCTACATCGGCTTTTTTGCACATATGGTAGATTCTTGAAATCTTTAGGCAAAGCTATTACCTATTGAAAATTCCCATCAGAGGAATTCAACTGCTGATGCAATTGCTCCGCACTAAAATTGCGCTAGTTTATTTATAAGCACTGGAAGCACATTTTGAATGTTTGATAGCTTTTTAATGTCCGTTTTTCTTGTTGAATACATGGTTGCGTCTTTTAAAAGCCTCCTTCAGCGGTTGAAATCGTAGTTGTAGATGCGACTTAAATCCCGCGTTTTTAGCGGTGTATATAACTGGTCTTTCGGCATTTCCTCGTTTACTCGGATCAGACCGTCGGAGTAGCTCGTAAGCCTTGTCTTCATATGGATCGAATTGCACCGAAATTGGCGTTGTGGTTGGAAAGGCTGACTCTGGGGATTGAATTTGATGGTAAAGCCTGTGTGTTGTGGATTCTACTGAGGTAATATGCTTAAATTTGGTCTTTATGTCTTGCTTGTTAATGTTCGGACTATGGTTTTGCAAGTAGTTGGGGTATGGAACCCCGTACACAATGGAAGGCGTCTGCTTACTTTTATTCCTTAGAATGAAGCTGTTCCAACTGGTTGGCCTCGCCCTTGAATTGTGTTTGACTATTTTGCGAATATTTGGCTGTCGAACTGTTTGAGGGTTCACTGCTACAATGTGCTTTTTGTTTAATTTTCTCGAATAGATAATTGACTTTAACATATTCCAAAACTGTAGTCCATCCTACATAAATTGCGGGCTAGGATAAATTATCTATTTATTGGAAATTGGAAAAATAAATATTACATTTTTTACATTAATAATTTAATCTTATTTCCACTACTTAGACGACGATTGTTAACATATAGTATTTACATTCTTAACATTATATTCAGTCTTTTGCTTATTCATCCTAAAATTAACGCAATAGTTTGACATATTTATTTCACATTTTACGAAGTGCACGCTACCTAGTTCTTGTTCTTATTGGTATGTTAGAGTGCAAACATTCATTTAATTGCAGATATTTTGAATCTTTGTTGTGATCCAGAACTTAGCTTTATCATACTATTATTTGAAAATTTTTTCTTGTGAGATGCTCATTCATTTTTACGAGCAATATATCTTCAAAGGGGATTTATCTATTATAAACGTCTCGTATACGTTTCACTCGTACTACAAAAGTAGGAATTATTCATTTTTTCTGTGCTCTCGCCTTTCTTTATAAATTTAGAGCTACATCGGCTTTTTTGCACATATGGTAGATTCTTGAAATCTTTAGGCAAAGCTATTACCTATTGAAAATTCCCATCAGAGGAATTCAACTGCTGATGCAATTGCTCCGCACTAAAATTGCGCTAGTTTATTTATAAGCACTGGAAGCACATTTTGAATGTTTGATAGCTTTTTAATGTCCGTTTTTCTTGTTGAATACATGGTTGCGTCTTTTAAAAGCCTCCTTCAGCGGTTGAAATCGTAGTTGTAGATGCGACTTAAATCCCGCGTTTTTAGCGGTGTATATAACTGGTCTTTCGGCATTTCCTCGTTTACTCGGATCAGACCGTCGGAGTAGCTCGTAAGCCTTGTCTTCATATGGATCGAATTGCACCGAAATTGGCGTTGTGGTTGGAAAGGCTGACTCTGGGGATTGAATTTGATGGTAAAGCCTGTGTGTTGTGGATTCTACTGAGGTAATATGCTTAAATTTGGTCTTTATGTCTTGCTTGTTAATGTTCGGACTATGGTTTTGCAAGTAGTTGGGGTATGGAACCCCGTACACAATGGAAGGCGTCTGCTTACTTTTATTCCTTAGAATGAAGCTGTTCCAACTGGTTGGCCTCGCCCTTGAATTGTGTTTGACTATTTTGCGAATATTTGGCTGTCGAACTGTTTGAGGGTTCACTGCTTCGGTTATATAAAACGGAATCATTTGCTTTTGGCTGGGATATTTTGGAACCGGATTGTTTCTTCTAACGGTGGTTGTCGCCCAATCTACAACTAATCCTTGCTTTTGAATTGGCACAATAGGTGGGCGTATCATCTGACCAGGTACGGGCTCCATCATTTTGTAAGAGTCACCACCCAACAGTGTATTAAAAATTAATTCAGCTTTTCGTCCGCGATACACAATGTGCGAGCTCTCCTCTCTACTTTCTTCAAAAACTGGGGGTTGCACTTCCACCCGCCTCAGTTTTGGGGTTTCACTAGGAAGTTGCTCGAATTTCGGCAGATATAAATAATGGCTGGGCAGCCTGGGAATGAATATTTCGCCAATCCACGAATCAGTATTTCCTGCTAATAGGGAGAAAATCTTCACTAAGATCAAATGCATGTTGCTATTACCTACACGATGCGTAATCACTCCAATAATTTCCATGCGAACCAATATCAGATAATTGCACACCCCCGACTCCCGCACTCACAGCCTGATAAATGCACAACACTTTAACTATGATAAATACTTGGAAATGATCCATGTTCGAAACCTCACATATCGTTTCGCAGCAGATCAGAATCTAGAGAAGAATAACTTACACGCACTAAATGTCGGCTAACTTTGTTTGAGATTGTTGCTTCGCGCGCTTTATAAGCATAATTTTGGCCGAATTTTCCACTGGCTGTACAAGTTCTCAATTAAATGCTTTAAGAATTTCGTTCAAGTTTTCATAAGTTTGTGGATTACTGGGCCATTATTTCTAACTTGTGCGACTGAGTGAGTAATGAATAAAATTTAATATATGAGAAGTTTATGAACTGAGAAAGTTTGTGGTGAAAATTAATGCTCCACACAGGTTTTTGGTAAACATTCAATCAGATGGAAACATTGTTGTTAAAGGCCGATGCGTCTGTGTTATGAAGTCACAACAATTTGTCTCATTTTTATTGTACGATTTTGCACTATTGCCCATTGGTTTTGCTTATTTAATCAAATACGAGTATATGATAATCGGATTGCTTAAACGTATGAATTGTAATCTCTACAGTACCGATATTTAGGTTATGTACTCGTGTAATCGAAGAAAATCCAATTGATGCAACAAATGATACACTCTAGTTTAAAAAATCTGCTGTTGCAAGTTTAGTCATATATGTATCTCAGCTTGAAAATTGGCACTAACACATTTTTTAAATTCGTTATTTTAACACAATTCTAATAACTAACTTGGTGAAATTGTAACTTTTAAACTACACAAAAAATTGTTTCAATTAAGAATTCTACTTTATTTTGGTATATTTTTACATTTACATATCTATTTAGTCGTTCAGACCTGATGCGGTTTCGTTCTCATCCCTTTGCAAATAATTTTCGCTTTCTGTTACTGCGCGATTTTCGAGTACGTCCTTTGATCCGACCGACACAGTTACTGGACACATACAAGGAACAAACTGAATTTGCGGTGATACCGGTCCTGATAAGTACTGGTAGTTTGATAGTTCAGGATTTATGCTTATTTGAGGATAGTTCGGTGTATTTGATTGTGGCTCTAAAGTGGAAGAGGAAGGATACCCGCTAAGTCGTTGGTTATTTGCTGAAAGAGCACCCTGAAATCCTTGTGCAGCTGGTGGTCGATATGGTGGAGGTGAGCTTGTAGTCGACGTTGAAGTGGTGCTTGGAGGCGTAGAAGTAAACTGTGATTTTGCGGAGTTTACTGGTAAAGCTGGAATGTTCCAGCTTATGCTGGGATCTTCAAATGGATAATTGTTTCCAACGAACGGAGGATACGGTGAATACCTTTGTGAATATGCCAGTGGCTGGTACGTATACGTCCGAAAGTATCCAACGGGCACCTGTTTCAACACTGGAGTTGGCTCTCTGTAAATACAGCGCATTGTTAGCATTGTAATGATTTTGTACTGCTCACTTAAAACTCACGATGAAGAAGGAGTACTCCACCAAAATGCACTTCCAGAACACACAAAATATGAAATCACCAAATGCAGTGCCACAAAAACCGACATTTTATTAATTTTGGATCAAAAATTACTGTTAAATTAGTTCAAGATAGTAATTTCGCTAACTACAGTTTTTCCTTAAAAACATATAACTAATATTTAACGTAGCGCACTTCACCGCAAAGATGAACTCAAAGTATCCAATCAAGGATTCATTATTTCTTAATAAAACTGAATCATGAAAATATAACAGCCTCCCAAAAGAATGACGCTGGATATTATGTTCCGAAACTTTATGGATGTTAGTCCCATATATAAGTAATTATCCCCACTCCTATCACATTGAAATCTCTAAACTATGCACGCGTAGTTTTAAAACCAAGTGTACAGTAGCTATTTTCCTCCTCACTCTCTCTAAATATTATATCAATCAATTTCATGTTTTCGTTGGTGTGGATTCTTTCATTCTTATCGGTTTATTTTAACCATTGAAACAAACACTGTGGTCAACCTATAATGCAACTGACATTATTCCTCACCACCCGTGATCTATCAAAGCAACACAAAAAGTTGATTGGAAAATTAGGTACATATAGCCATGGTCAAAACTCGAAGGGATTCCAATTATTCAAAAGATCAACAGGTTTCTTAGTTCGCACCATTTCTTCTTCAAGTGTGTAATCCAGGCCGGAAAAACAATCAACCAGTATTGCCGTGTGGAAATCGCATGTTGCTTGGGGCATGGCATAGTTTGTCCAAGGTATAAAGGCTGTATTTATTAGGCAGAACATGATTCGACAAAATTACTAATGTACTCTAACTGGTGAATGCAAATATCTAAAGTTTATTTTCATTCAATCCAACACCATGACCAACATTAGTGAATATTCTTCCAGATACTTTCAATTATGCTACTTAGATGGCAACTCGATTGCAACTATTGTATCCCGGATCAATCTTAAGACAAAGTCATTTGTTTTACCTTTCATGTCTTGGGAGCATGTCGCAAGGTACATTCTATTCTTCCCAAGAGCGTTAATAGATTCTTAAATCTATTTTACTATGTTTATGAATCCGCTTTTGTCCAAGGCTTATGTGCTTGGCTTTCACATCTATTTCGATTCGCTCGGATCGACTTTATGACCATACAAAATTGTATGAAGAGGGTTTTTCGTGACCGCTTGCTAGAACCTCGTAGATTAACCTACACGAAATTGCCGCAAGTGGCTGAAAAAATCAAATACTCCATTACAAAATTTAATGAGTTTCCGATGAAGTGGTGTCAAATTTTGTCGGGAAGTTTTAAATAGGATGTTTCGATTAACTTTCCAAATTCCATTTTTTGAGATCGAACATGGGCCCCCAGTTGCATGAAAAATTATTTTACCCAAAGTAATTTATTTCACACTATTGCAACATGGGTGAGCAATTTCCAGAAATTCAAGAAAAAATATTTCTTACGAGGAACAAGCAACTTCATATTTACATATGTATATTTTGGCATAAACTAGGTATAAATACTCGTAACATAACTAAATTTTGCTCAGCAACAAACATTTACTCGTACAGACTTGATTAATCTTCATGCGAGTCCTCGTGTTTGTAATGATGGTGGAAGTGCTCGTGGGTTTCTTCATCTGCAATATGATGTGGAACTTTAATGATTTTTTCTTCCTTTTTCACGATGGGCTGGTGGTGATGGTGGATATGCTTTAGAATGGTGTGAACATGTTTATGCTCCTTAATGTGGATGGGCACGTGAATTACAAATTTATGCTTCTTATGGTGCTCACTACAAACCGAAATTATTTAATTTTGGAGCCTTTACAAGAATTCTCAAGAATTACCTGACTCCTGTGTGAAGAAATGATAAAGCACACAAAAATAGAAACAATACCTGGAGATGAGAAAACGCTATATTGAAGCGATTTTACTTTTGAGACTCTTATCTTACCACAAATTTAAAATCCATTAGGCTCCCTATTCGCGAGCAAGAAACTGTGTAATCTATTAGTAAGCAACTATTGTAATGACTTTTCTACAGAAACGGTGCAACTTTTATACAATTCGTATAATTTCCTCAATGATGGCGTTGGCACCTACCGTGAAAATTTCCGATTCCGCTTGGAGAAAAACCATCATCATTGCGTGCATCAAAAGGAAAAGTGCACAATGTTGAATAGTGCTAGTGTGAACAATGTATACTAATAATGAACTACCTTAATTCAACAAGCGAATACACAACAAAGGTACTCAATTTATCCGGAACTATGTTCACTCGTATCTTTGGGGTTCTTTTTTCATTTTTTCGCACAATGAGGAGGGGTCTGGCGCCTTAAAACCACATCTCAAATGTTCAGCATATTTTCGAGTAACTTTGTACCTCGAAGGTATTAGGGGGAAATGATTGCATTCCTTACCCCGAGAATGCAGCAAGAACTTTCATTATCATTTGATTGACATGATTAGCAGCATCATCACAATCATAGATGTAGATACATACATACATATGTATGTATATTCGTTGGAACATAATCACAATCTTATTTATTTCTCAAGAATTCTTCTTCAAAAGTAGAATTGGCTGTTTAGCATATGCATGATTCGAACTTGTTATATTGCTATGATTTAATCATCTTGTTTGGTTAAATGAATGCTGAAGGATGACTTTCACAAACAAATGATTACACGATCTCCTGTCGGAAAATTGATTTGAATTTGGTGTAGAACGATGCTCTCAGAAGATCAAGAGGAGTGAGAAAATATTTTTCAAGTGTATTTTATTGGACATTCGCTTTTCAATGAATTTACATATAGAATTTAGATATTTGTAGGTTCAAAAGATATATTAATGAACTCAATAATTCATACGAAAATAGGCATTCTGAAATGAATGTAGGCTTATTTTTCATCGGAAAGAATCTTTCTGGCTTATAGTTTAAACAATATTGTCAAGAACGCTAGCCGTCTTGCGTTATTTTACGCAAGCACTAAGCTTTCTCGAGAAAATATGTAAATGAAACCTTATTTAGAGATTCAAGCTTCCTCCTTTTAAGATTTTCAGTTATAAAAAAATGAAATTAATACCGGCATACCTCCTGTCCTGTTATAGGCTTATAAATTTATTTTCTATACATATTATTATTTGTTTTTCCTTGAAAAGCCGTCATCTTCAGTGTCACTGAAGATGACTCAAAGTAGTCAAAATGAGTCTGCTCACAAAACAAAACAAGACGCGACGGCTTTTCAAAAAAAGAGAATTGGCCTGCGGATGTCAAATAAACAAAACAAGTTGAAGTAGCAGGAGAGTGCTCCTGCCAGAAGGGTATTGTAAAACATTTAGTAAATCAAACAATATATTCTGCATATCAAAACTTGACTAATATACAGATTCCATAAATTGAGCACGAAAAATTATTATGGTTATTATGATTTTAAACTCGCCACCATTTTGTTTCAAGTGTTTTGACCCCATCGCTTGATTTGTCACGATAACACATCAATATTACAAACCATTTCTAAAATTTTTATCAAAATTCCTACATATTTGTAATGTCTAGATCCGTTGCAAACGTGTATCTCCCTAGTATCACGTGTTAATGTTGTTGTAATTGTTAAATATTCAATCGGATGTAACTTAGCTGTTTATGGTTCAATTATTGTGACATTTTCGGAACACATAGAATTGCTTTTTAAGAACTTAAATTGTAGGTTTTGGGAAATTTAAGGGTCCCATTTTGATTTTATGGGCAAAATTGTAAAATTTATAAAAAGTACTATTAGTAACATAGTTGATCGAATTTCTACTTCTTAGGTATTTGTTGCGCTTGTACTCCTAAAGTCACACCCTTTTAATTTTTTTCAAATTTTTCGGGTCAAAGGTGCCCAATCGCGAGGGGGGGACAAACAATTTTCGTACATTTCCTCATCCCCTGCACCCCTCAAAGCAAAACTTGTTGGTTTAAGACCTGTTTTGAAAAGTTCTATTAAGACCTTGCATTTTATACCCATATTGCCTACATGCAATGAACACTTTTTTTCGGGGACAACTCCCCTATATGGGAAGACCCCCCCTTAAACACATTATACATTTATTTTCGTGGTGAAACTTTAAAGAGAGCGTCATTTCGCACCTACTTGCAAAATCTTATGTTTCTAGCTTATGTAGTTTGCGAGAAAATGTGGTGCGACACACGGAAGGACGGACAGACGGACAGACAGGACGCGATTTTAGTAGAGTATTGTAAAATGATTTTACGATACCCTAATAATTGACTATTATTTCTGTTAATAGTATTAATTACTGTATTTCAAGCTGACTTCTTTTTGCTGAGACAAGACGAAGGATCTTAAACAAGTTGAATATTCAGGAGCATGTCCTTGCTCGGAGGGTTTTATGCCTATCTTATGTAATGTGGACTTTTGTTTTGAGCCATTCATGAATAAATACAATAAATAGTTTATTAGCATGCAAAGTTAGGTAGATAGGTGCACGATTCTGGCAGAAGAGTTTTGTACTCAACCTTTGATATGCATGAATAACGTCAAGAAAAGTTTCTATAACATGTACATCAAAAATCGATAACAAGTACATCAAATATGTTTAAAAATAACAACTATTATCACTCTACTTTAAGCAGTCGCCATTTTATTACAATATTACGAATGTCAATCATTAAGTGAATGGAATCTTAAAAATTTTTTGAGCAGCAAAACTTTAGTGCCTTATTGTATGGAAAGCCCATATAATAGTAAACCGTAGTAGTAAGACCGTGATGTTGTAATCACAGCAAGTTTAAATGGCTATAACTTTTGATTTTCTTGAAACTTACATAATTTAAGGACCTTTGATAGGACTACTTGAATACCAAATTTCATAGGATTTAAGGGTAAATGAATGCGACCACCTTAGGTAGGTGATTTAGTTCAGAGTACGATAACATCTCCTATGGCTTGTGATCTTGAGATGAAAGTTCGAGTCCAGTGCGCGTCAATGGGTAGGTAAGAATTTAAATTAATAAATGATGGCACGTTTATATAAAATTATAGTTTCAGAATGAGTGAAAGGCGGGACGAAGGAGAGGGTTCCCCTAAGTTTAGGGGAACTCCTGTATAATAAACTTAAGGTTGTTTCTTTTCAATGGGAGATAGGACATAAAATCGGGTGATTTATCTAATTTTTAGGCAAATAGCCATTGATTTTACCAGACCCGATAATGCATAAGAGTTTGTATGTCATATAAACGATCCCGTTGGCGACAATGAGATTTTTTCGAGTGATTCTTTGGGCGGACTATAAGCCCGTTCAGTTATTATACGTGTTTCTTATTCCACTTACAATTTAAGTTTCTTACACCTCATATTTGTAACTGAAATCCAAAATGTACACATTACTCTATTTTCACATTTGCAAATAAATTCTAGCGTAAAATTAATTTCACACGATAACTGTAGTCAAAACAATGTTGGTTCCCACCACACCCTATACATCTTTGTACGTTTCTGCGTTGTGGATAGCAATTTAAGTCTAAAATAATGTATAAAATTCCTTGTTTTTAGAATAAAAAATTCATTGTGACAAAATCAATAAACGAAAAATTGTTCAATAGGTATTGATTTAAAATGGGAAGGTATCGAAGCTGGCTATACGAACACACGGCGAAAGCATGGTACTGACTATATTAACTTCTTGAGTTTCGATACATACGATAAGATGATGAGACACTCCATCTCTAAGCGAAGGCCTGGAAGTAGTGCTAAACCAAAAATACGATTTTTGTGCAATAATCTCAAGTTTTGTTCAGGGTTGAGGCGATTTTTAAAGTGAAATCAATAAGGTCCACGGAGAATATTATAGCGCCCCTTATAAAGTGAATTTTGTTTTAGCTCATAAATTCGTTCATGATTTATTGAGATTAAAAATTAAAAGAACAGGAATTTTTTGCCTCTTCAAGCTAGCTGTCAGTGGAAGAAGTTGGATGTGTGTTTCATTTAGCTTTTCTAAAAAGTGTAACATAAATGTACAGTGATTACTGCAAGGTGAATTTTAAGCATACAATACACAATAAAGCAGAGCCCCCCCTGCAATCCCAAATTTGAACAACCAAAACCAAAGGTGAAAACGTAAAACGAAGGAATAACTGTATTCTTTGCACGCCCAGCCATCAACTATCAGCCACTACACTCTTTTTGCCATCCGCCATCTTCCACTCACCATTTCCCATCAACAGTCTACAGTTCAATCATAATTCAGCATCATCAGCCCTCGTCAGCCATCATTCGAAATCGCTGGCCATAATCTGCTACTATCAGTCATCATCCCCAATATCCAGCTATCATCCAGTCCGTATGGTGCAGTGATTAGGGTACTCACCCGCTTGCGCAGCAGTTCCGAGTTTTGTGCTTGTGGTACTTCTGTCGGATTATCAGCCTATCTAGCTGTGATGGGTATTGATGGAAAAAACAGATAATAGTCACTTGGTGGAGCACCATTGCGGTAATGAAAAAAGATTCCCCCACAAATCTCAACGACAAGGTTCGAATTGGTATTGTTCACTCTCATCTACCCTCACTCGTCATTATTCACCATCAAAAGCTATCGCCAGCTTTCATCTGCGATCATTAGCAATCATTCGCCCTTGAATGTGATCCTGCTCTATCGTCAGAAATTAGCAGCTATCATATGATATCATGCGATATCGTACAGCATCATTCGCCCTTATCCGTCATCATCAGCCACCGTAATATTTCATCCACCATCGCAAGCCATCATTCGGCATCATCTGCCATCATCTACTATTATTAGCCATCATCCAACATTACCAGCCATCATCTGACATCATACGTTAACATCGGCTATCATCAGCCATCGTTCTTGATAATCAAGCATCAATCACTTTTATCCGTTATTATCCGTCAACATACGCTTTCAATGCTCATCATCCAGAATTTAGCATCATCATTCACCGTTTGCCATCATTCGGCACCATCCACCCGCATACGCCATCATCTAACATCATCAGCCATTATCCACCATTATATAGCATCATACGCCATCTCCCACCATCATTTGCCATCTCAAGGTACCACCGCTAGCCACCAAAACCTTCAGCCATCACAGCTAGCGTTAGCCATCATCCGTTAGCTTACGCCATTATAAACAATCATCCGGCATGAGAAGGCATCATCCGTCCTGATCTACCGTCATCAACTACCATTCATAATAATCAAGCATCATCCGCAATCATCTGCCATCATCCACGAGCAAGCATCATCCACAATACGGCAACATTCACCAAATGCTATCCAACATCCCTCATTTTCGTTCCCTAAACTCTTCTGCTTTTTCATTATACGAAGCAAACTCCTAATATTTTACTCATCCAAAAGTCACATAGTTTACCTTTATAAATTTTCCTACTTGCCCAGACTGTCGCAAAGTAGACGGCCCCATCCCTAAACGGAAACGCAGTATCGTAATGTGATCGAACTCATAAAGTTTTACTCAAGAGAATTATATAGCTTAAGAGTGCCTACTGAAGTTGTCAATTCAGCTATCATTAGGAATCATTTGCGATCGTCCGACATTATCAGCCATCATCAGTCATAACCACTTATCATATATAATAGTCATTTAACATCCGCCATCATCATTTACTATCATCCATCATCATCAGCTATCCTTAGCCGATATCTGTCATTGTTTGCTATCATCGGGCATCATTGGCGATTATCCACCATCACAAGCTACATCCGTTATCGTCTTTCATCATCTATCATTATACAACATCATCAGCTACCATCCAGTATCATCGGGCATCATCCGTCATCATCAGCCATCCTTAGCCATCATCTGCCATTATTCGCTATCGTCATCATCAACCATTATTGGCTATCATCAGTCATTATCTGGACTCATCCACCATCATGCATCATCATATATTATCATCCGTTATCAGATGCCATAATCCGCCATTAACTGCCATCATCCGGCATCATTCGCTCTCATCCGCCATCATCAACATCCGTAATCATACACCCTCATCAGCTATCATCCGGCTTCATAGTGCACCATCAGCCCTGATCGGCTATCATGTCAGCCATAATTCACCAGCATTTTATAGAAGCTTTCACTATTTGTGACTGATTGTTGAGCAATTGTCGTCTCGCTATTTACCTGCCCCATAAACGGCGTACCCATCCGAAAATTGTATATAAGACAATCTCGTCTATAGAAGTTATCGCTTTAAAAAACGAAAAAAACCTCTACGTTATTGTTTGTAAGTATATGGGCAACAAACACATTAGAACTAAAAATGACAATGGGCGTTAGTGCCCCTTAAAAGTTAACATTTATCAACACGTTTCAAATGTGAGCCAATTAATTCATCACAGAAAAAAGATAATTTTTCACTATGGCGATAGCCATGAAAAGCATTGGAGTTTTCTCGAAAACTTCACTTGTAAAGAAGCCCTGAGTAAATTTCTATACGCTATTCTCGACGACTATGCCCCTGTTTGTTCCAAAGGTAGCAGAAATAGATCTCCTTGACTCAGGAAATCAGTATTGAATGCAATTAAATTCAAAGATTTAGCCTACAAACATTGGAAACCGAATGGTTCTAATAAGCGTCGCTCTGAATACGCTCTTCTCCGCTACTTAGCGCAAAATAAGAACCTTTTTACAAAACAAGCATAGGTCTCTAGCATTGAACCCTTTTTGCACTTCAATCAATCTAAACCGTTTTTGGCGTATATATGAGGGCGGTCCGATAAATACTTAGGCTACAAAAGAAAAACGGAAATTTTGAAAAGTGGCCATTTATTCAATACATTTGACCCAGCGATGCTACAACTTCTGTAACCCATCTGAAAAATATGTTTTCTCGAGGTATGCAAAGTAGCCCTCCGTGGCGATGATGACCTCTTCATAAGACTCAAATTTCTACCAGGCGAGTGACTTTTCCAAGTTTGGAAAAAAATCTGGAGAATGCGGTGGATGGGGTAGCAGTTCGTAGCCCAATTCGAGCCGGTTCGTTATCATGGAAGATGAGCACTTTTCTCTTCGTCAAATGAGGCCCTTTTTCTGTAACCCGGCGTCGAATCGGTCCCAGTAATTCGGCATAGTAAAGCCCTGTGATGGTTTCGTCCTTCTACAGGTAGTCAATGTAGATCCCTCCTTGTGAATCCCAGAAAACGGTGGCTATCACCTTTTCGGCCGATAGGACACTCTTCGTCTTCTTTGGAGCACATTCGCCGGGTGAAGTCCACTGTTTCGACCGTTTTTGGTCTCTAGTGTGTACCAGCGGAGCCATGTTTCTTTGACCATCACAAAACGATGCATAAATTCCTTCAGGTTGCACTTAAATAGCGTCAAACACTACTCTGATCTGGTCTCACGGTTGCGTTTGCAGTATGGAGTGAGTAAACGCGGCACCCATCGCACCGACAGCTTTCTTATGTCGAAAATTTCATGCAGGATATGACTCACGCAGTATTTTGAAATACCTACTGTCTCAGCTATCTCACGCACCTTCAATAGGTGATCTGCCAATACGACCTCGTGAATTTTGTCACGTTATCCTCCGTGGTAGCCGTTTTTGGGGTACCTGAGTCTGGTTCATCAAAAACCGACGTGCGACGACCTTGAAACTCGTTAAACTGATTATTTACGGTTACCATCTCAGGAGCAGAGTCACAGTACACAGCATCCAACCACTCTTTGATTTCGCAGCGCGATTTCCCTTCCAAAAACAATAATCGAATCACTGATCGATATTGGTCTTTCTCCATTTTTCTAAAATCCACGGACACACCCGGTTCCACATGCGGCCAAAACAAAATCTACGAGTCCGATTTAGATGAATTTTGAAAGTAGCCGTCTTCAAGAATGTACTACACCGTAGTGAATCTAATCTCTCTTACGTTAGCGGCACCATCGGGCGGTGAGGCTAAATACTTATCGGAGCACCCTCGTAAAGTCCGTACAGTCTTCACCACATATGTCCAAATGGTTCATTTGGAGAGGATCTTAACCCAAGCATCCGCAAACATATTGGATACTCAAAAAGGTATTTGTTGGAAGATCTGAAGGGTAGAGACAGTGGGGAAACTGAGCAAACGCTGGTCTGACTTGGTCGTCGAAGACAGTTGAGCACTGCTCGGATTTCACAGTTCAAGGACGCGATTGAAGGCCCGATACAGTTGGCGGCGCTTGTAATTCGAAAAAGACGAAGATTCAACCAATGTTACTGAACTGATTTTCAAAGACTTGGCGCGATTCGAAACTGCACACATTAGTACACGTCAATTTTCATGCGTATCGTAGAGCGATTTCTCTATGAAAGGTTTTAGCTTTACTGGTAAATTCAGCCCACGTGTCACAATCAAATTCAAGCAACGTAAGTATGGATCAGAACTTAGATGGTAGACCATGTGGTACATAAAGTAAAGTTTGTTTCCACGTTTACTCCCCTCAATATTGATAAGTCGCTCAATAGAACTTCCTAGCCAAAGATTATTCTTTCGACCCTTCTTTACTAGAGAGCGCTATCCAATTTACCTGCGTCAAAATGAAGGCAATAGGGAGACAGCTCTCAAGAAGCAATGAGAATGTATTCTTTTGATTATCTGAGTGTGTTGGGCTTCATTTTGTATATTTTGAATGAGATTAAGCTTAATTAATTGGTCCTCCAGAATCTTTTTTACAAGCATGAGAACCTGGTATAGTTTTCTACCGTTTTTTTGGTTGTCACTACTGTTCCTGGCGTCTTTTCATGCGGCTGCGATCGTTTCGTCTCGAATTTAACATTCAAAGTTACGGAACCACATCAAATCTGAAATCTCAAACACTTTCAATCGGAAAGTTTGATATTTTTAACATAAATGTACTCAAAATGTTTTGACGTGCAAGCGTAACTTGAGTTGTTTACAGTCAGTTGAAAATATCAATTTGGCCAAAAAATTTAATTAGCTCGCGAAAATTTTCTTGCGATGATTTTCAATGATTTTCGAGCTGGATTATCTCAACGAAACTGTTTTAACCTGCTTCATTCGGCCTTTGATAATGAAGTCCGAAAACGGCTGTTATGCCAGAAAACATCGATGCCATGCGTGAACTTATTATGCAAGATCGTCACATGACATACCGTGAGATAGAATTATAAGGGCATTTCTTCCCAGGCCATATATTTAATATAGCGTGAACACTTGACCGTATAGCAGGTTTGTTCACGTTAGATCCCGCATATTTTGACAATCGCTTAAAAAAGGGTCGGATCGATTGGTGCAAAAAAATGATCAGAAAATATCATCACGGCTCATCAAATGACGTAATGTCAATATGCTGGAAACAAAACAGCAATCGACCGTGTCCAACAAAAGCAATTCGTGCACGAAGCACTGCAAAGCAAATGGTTGCCTGTTTCTTCGGCCGAACGGGACATGTGGCTACTGTTCTACTTCGGGAACGTAGGATGATCAATTCCGAGTGGCCATTCGTTTGCCGGAAGTCTTCAGAAAAATCCCAAAATCAAACAAGAGAAGAAGAATCATTCCTGTTCATGACAATGCGAGCTCTCAAACATCAGCTCAGACTAGCGACTGTTCGGCCGGCCAAAATCTGGATGGGTCATCCATCACAAAGCTCTGATGTGGCACCTTATGATTTCTTTTTATTTCCACACATCAAAAATAAACTGTGTAATGAACGTTTTTCCTCGTCCGAAGCAGCTTTTGAAGGGTTCAATCGGAGTGGGAAAAGTACTTCAAAAATTGATTTGAACGCATGCAAAAGTACATAAATGTTCATGGAGAATATTTTGAAAAGCAATAGAAGAATTATTGAAGAAAAATCGAATGCATTTTCATACTTTAAAAAAACTTTTGTAGTGGCCTCCGTAGATTCCTCAACGAAAGCATTTGTCCTCTTTGGTTTCCCAAACTCAGACTTTGAGATTTTCTCGGATCATCTTAAGATCATTGCCAGTGTTGCACCCGTAGTTTTGTTATGGTTATTGTTTGACGTCACTTTCCTCTTTTTGCCTACCTCATGGGTAGACCCCGTGGGGGGCGTTGTAGTCTCCGGTGGGATTGGAACCAGGATTACTTGTTTGAACAGCGTTCATCGTCAATAATAATATATTGATTATTATTATGTATATATATTATATACTTTCTGTTCTAGCACTACAGCCCCTTTCGGGTTTAGAGATAGAGTATCTCATTATCTGTTTGAATATATTGGCACTCAGGAAGGTAATATGGTTAGTACCACGCTTTGGTCGTTTCCTCGTCCACCCAGCTGCGATACGTTTTACGTTTAAACCAGTACGTATCATAACTGAACGGGCTAATAGTCCGTCTAAAGAATCACTCGAATCAAATCTCGTTATCACCAACGGTGATACGAACCAGAGGGACCTTCGACTTACGGGGTGAGTGTACTATCCACTACACCGCCCGGACTACTATTTCATGCTTAGCAGTTTATGAATTTAAGTCTCTATTCCATCATATTATTGGATGACATCATTTACCGCAGTAAATTATGTTACTATGAATGTGTTCGGATACAAAATATATACAGTGACGCCCAAAAAGATCCGCACAAGTAAGGAAAGTTCCTTCTTTTTCAATTTATGCTTCAATACATGACACAAAAAGAAAAAGGAAATATTACTAATTGAACAAAACATCAGTTCGATAATTTAACTAAAAACAAGTTGGGTAAACAGACCTACGCTCATGTCAGAAGGGTTTTGTATTCAATTTACAAAATGCAGTCACCAGATCGAATCAAATCAAGAAACACGTCAAAGACGATTTTATTGGAGAAAATATGAAATACGAAGATCATACTATTATTAACAAAGTTGAACGAATTTCAACTTCTGAGGTTTTTAGAATTGTTATTCTCATAAATATCTCCCTTGATAATTATTTTAGATGTCCATCCGCGACGGAGAAAACACATTTTCATGAATTTCCCCCCTGTGCCCCCACTGAAGCAAAAACTGACAGTTTAACAACTGTTTTGAAAAGCTCCCATGAAAACTTTTATTTCATACTCATATCGGCTACGTTTGATGTTTTTTTCAGGGGCCACTTTACTGTTATCATCGATTAATGGCCAATTTTTTCGAATCCTAGAATGGCTACAAAACCCTTTTGCTAGGAGCTATCTCCCACCTCCTTGACTTGTTTCACTTATGAGCATTTAATGTAGGTAGTCATCTTCAGTCATTCATTAAATTGAATCAAGTGCTCAAAGCATGCACGTTAAACGTTGAAGTTGGGAAAAAATAACTCAAAATTATTCAATCTTCGCATTTAAAACAGCCACTATTTGGTTTTACGATTACTGATACCACTAGCTGAACCGATTCTGAAAGATATTCATGACACCTATCATTCCTGAAATTTTCATGCAAATCCTAGCAAAACTGTAGTGTCTGAGTCGGTTAAAAGCGCATGTTGTTCCATAGCCATATGCTCCCATAGTAATAAATGCAGCGCATATTGTTCCACAGTAATACAGGAAAATTCAAACCGGTATAACTTCGCTTAGTACGATTCAATCTTTATGAAACTTTCAGGATAGATCTATCTTATAAATAGTCATCTACGTGCTCAATTTCATTGAATTTAAAGGTACCGTTAAGATGTTATTCAAGAAAACATAAAATCGATAAATCATACTATTACTAACAAAGTTGAGTGAATTGCGACTTCTAACGTATTTGTTGTTGTTGTACTTACCAAGGCCTACATTTCTGATTTTTTTCAGATTTTTCGGATCACAGGTGTCCAATCGCGAGGGGGGGGGACACAAATTTTTCGCGTATTTCCCCTCCCTGTGCGCCCCTCGAAGCAAATTTTGCCAAACTAAGACCTGTTTTGAAAAGTTCTTATCAAGACCTTTCATTTGATACCCATATCGGCTACCTTCACTGAAATTTTTTTATCGGGGGGTCACTCTCCTATATGGGGAGACCCCCCTTAAATACCTTATAAAACTTTTTTGTAGTTGAACTTTGAAGAGATCACCACTTTACACCTACACACAAAATTTGATGTCTCTAGCTTAAGTAGTTTCCGAGAAAAACTGCTGTGACACACGGACGGACGGACGGACGGACGGACGGACGGACGGACGGACAGACGGACAGACGGACAGACTGGTCGCGAAACTAGTAGGGTTTTGTAAAATTATTTTACAAAACCCTAAAAATACAAAAAGTTTCGCAAAATGAGAAGTTAAACGAAGGATTAAAAAAGAAGCACAAAAATATGACGCCCCAAAAAGATCCGCACAACAGGAAACTTGGGCAAACATGTGCATTTTTATGTAAAAAAAACACATTTGAGTGACCTCTTTATAACATATCGCCTTCAGTGATAAAGTTGAATAGATACGGGCAGATCATATCTAATATAAACGTTGTGCTTTTTAAATTAAAATGGGCAAATACACGCCTCCAGAGAAGATCCAGTTGGTGGTTTCTAACCATATGGAAGGTAAAAATGTGGCAGAAATATGTTCGAGCCTCAACATGAAACGTAGAACTGTTTACGACATTCTCCGGAGGTATAAAGAGGAAGGCAGAATAGACTTGAAGCATAGTCCTGGTCGCTCAAAGGTTCTAACGACGCTTGAAGAACGCTCTATCGTCCGGAAAATAAAAAAAATCCAAAACTGAGTGCTCTAAAAAATTGTGAGTGAAGTGTTCGCAGAATTTAAGAAAAAAGTATGATGTGAAACAGTTCGACGAGTTTTGAGAAATGCTCGATACAATGGACGAATTTATATTAAAGGAAGTCAATTATTGGGAGGATGTGATTTTTGCCGATGAAAGCAAATTCAATGTTTTTGGCTCGGATGTACGTGTTGTGGCGCAAGCCCAATGAAGAATTGAGTCCAATTAACCTCAGGCCTACAGTGAAACACGGAGGTGGCAGTTTGATGGTTTGGGGGTGCGTATCTACTCGTGGTGTTGGCAAATTAGTATTTATAGATGGTATCATGGATTCCCGTCGATATTTAGATATTTTGAAGGAAAATTTGCGAAAAAGCGCTGCTAAAATGGGCATTTTGGATTCGTTCAAATATTACAAAGACAATGATCCCAAACATAAGGCACGCATTGTTCAAGAATGGCAGCTGTATAATTGTCCAAAAGTGGTTCATCCTTCTCCTCAGTCACCGGATTGTAATCCCATTGAAAATCTCTGGGATGAATTGGACCATAGAGTTCATAGCACGCCAATTTGTTCAAAAACGGAGCTCGAGAAAAGGCTTCGCGAAGACTGGGTGAAAATGGATGTGGAATACCTGTGGAAAATCATCTCCAGTATGCCAAATCGATTAAAATGTGTCATTGAACAAAACGAACATGCAACAAAATACTAGCTTACTAAAATTGTTGTTTATTTTTACAATTTAGCTCTTGTGCGGATCTTTTTGAGAGATGATATTTTCTGTTTTTTCATGGAATTTCCTTTTTTTTGGTACATTTAAAGTGAGAAAGTAAAGTAAGAATGTTATGTTCTGCTCATAATAAAATGTTTAAAAAAAATTTCCCGTTTTTAATTGCCTTATAAAATGAGAAAAGAGGAAAATTTCTTACTTGTGCGGATCTTTTTGGGAGTCACTGTAGATTTCAAAAATTATTCAGAAGATATTGGGCTAACACTCTTCACTATCTTTTCATTATTATTTGTATTGTGATGCTATATTTGAAATCCACATTATTTCACGTAGACTTCCGACTTTGTTTTCAGCATTGAATGCAATTTTATTTGCATGACCTTTTATTTCGCAAATTATATTTTGCATACCAACTATGACATACAAAAGAGACTGTAGAACCAATATTTGAACTTAAAAAAATTTATTTCTATAGTAATTTGTTGGTTTACACTAATTTTTGGTGAGCTTCACTGCTAGCAACAACTTAATAAAAATCTCAAACTCAGTAACAATGCGATAATTACATTCAATTGTATCCAAAGTTATTCATTGCCGCCTTATTCATATTCAATCGCTTTCTCTTTTTGTTCTTTCCTTTGTTTGCTCTCTTAAATGATTTCATGTCTTTCATTGCCAGCTCCGGCATAGAGTCCAAATTGCCGTTCATTTGCATCATGTTACGAAACGATTCGTATCCCTGCATATCGTCGAATCCTCCGAGTGATAATGGTTGCTCGCTGTTCATAAAGTGCTCCCACTGCGGGCTATCAATTGGCATTTTGGTTCGACCTATTAAACGATTCCACATTCCATTATTTTTGTTTCTCACCATAACACCGTGATTATCGGAGTCCTTTAACTGCATTTGCAAAGCGAGTGGTAGTTCGTGGACAGAGTCCTCTGTCATCATGTATTCTTCGTCCTCGTCGTCATCTAAATTTTTCATACTTGGAAGTCCTCCATATTCACTGTACCCTCGATTGCTTTGCATGTGCATTGGAGATTCAAAAGGCGTCGGCCGCATTACCAACTTTGATAGAGCTTCCTGCTCGTCCCAATTTTGATTCAACGGAAGTGGTTTGAAGTTGGGCTTGATTCCGTTGAGAGCCATCATATTTTCTGGGCCCTCGTGTGGAAGCCAAAAATTAGCGGGAACGTCGAATTGGGAGAAGGAATTAGTTTTGGGCAGACTAAACATAGGATTGAGCATTGTAAAACTGCTCTCTGGCTCGAACTTGTTCCCCAATGAGTCCTTGATCAGATGACTATGAGTCGTCGTTTTCTTCGGATGAAAGTGATGTTTGTAGATAGTCCTCACATGGGTGTGCTTTTTAAGAAGATCTGGCAAATGGAGTTTGATGTGAATACTGCAATGAAAACATGTTTACACATCACCAAGTCCCACTGAAAATCTACTCACTGTTCGTTCTCATCCGCTAACCCACTTGGGAGTAGCAAAATTACGGGCAGCACTAAAATCGCGATAACAGTCATTCTATCAACGTTCTGTGGATATTGTTTGGAAATAAATAGTAACTATAATTTCTTATAAATTAGACGCGATTAGCGATTAGCAATACTACTTTTCCATAATACACTGTATAAATACGACTCTGGTAAAAGAATGACAATTTTCTTAGACATACCACTCTTATATGGTCATCATTGGACCAAAAATGAGTTTAAAAGGAAAAGACGTTACCACCTGGCAGAAGTACCCCAAGTCGTAATAGATAAGCAACAACGGATGCAATTGAAGGAGACAAGAAGCTGCTGAAAAGATTTACAAGTTGCAGCATATCAAATTACTATTCCATAGGCAGGGTGGAACGATGAAAGTTACAAGAGGCGGACAGTCTAAAAGTGGAAAGTGTGGAAATTATTCATTTGTAGCAATTTCACTGATGTCACTATTCTAAGCTCTCAAAGGTGTGGTTGATAAAATGTACCACAAATGACTAATTGGAATTATTTCTGTGCATTTTTCATCATTTTCACGGTCTACGATTTTCCAAATGGCTGCACTTGGTTAGTCCGGAAACTTTTGAGATGTCAAAGCTCTAATTTATTTCCATTTTTCAGTCACTTAATAGTATTATAGTTGGTAATGTATTGAATTGTTGATGATCTGACAAAATGTGACGGTTTCAGTGGTTCTGGAAACAAAAATAAAATAAATTTTTCTAAAGACTGATCTTAAGAACTTTCTCTGTTTTAACTTCATTCATAATCGGGACTTTACGGCTTACGAGGATTATATAAGTTGCTTTTTTTCAATGTTTTCAAATGGGCAAATTAAGTGATAATTGTTGAATAATTGTTACCATTGTCCGAGTACATTACTCTATTGACTTTGTTTATGTGTGCCGCATGAACAAATTTTGCATGAATCGTAAAAGTGATAGTTTATTTTACAGTCCGATGTCAGATATTTCTCAAGAAGGGTTCGTGGAGTGTTGCACCGTACATGACCCAAAGCCCTCAAATTTTGTTCATACTAGTGATTACGCCAACGTATGAGCTAGACCCCACATATGAAAATGATTGTCCTTACTTCAACATGGGTCATATTTGAGCCCAAGGACTGATATTGATCTAAAGTGGAATCGAAATAGCTGGAATTTGAAATGTGTAGGATTGAAACAACAATTTGAGCTCAGATTGTTTTGGTTTATCTTTTCGATACTGCAATTAAAAGTTATTCAGGAGTTTATCAAAACTACAGGGTAAATGTTTCAAGGCAATGCTTAGTATTCACCTTAAAATCCACATAATCAACTAAGCGGCAACTTAATTACGGGAAATTTAAATAAATTAAATTATTTTGAAGCGTGCAAGATAATTTCATGCAAACGCCGTCTTGGAAAGAGTTTAATCAACCTCTAACTATGTAACAAAACTCCTCTGTTAGGAGTATCTGTTTTTCAATCGGCGACTTTTGGTTTTAGGAAACAGTTTTTCAGTTTAAGAAAATGCATATTAACATGTCGGGTAGGCAGGAGTATACAAGAATTGTATATCTAACCAATCAAATGTTAACTTTCAGCTTTAGCCATTTCTAAGACACGGAATGTTGAACTTTGGAAAAAATAATCAAATTTTACTCAACATTTCCATTTAAAGCCACCGCCATTTTATTTTCCTATTACTGATATCATTCATTACATAAATCCTTAAAGATATTCATAATATACATACATTCTGAAAATATCATTATTTGCGACAGTACGTTATGATCAATACCGTCGTATGCTTGCTTAAAGTCAACGAATATTTGGTGTACGTCTATGTTCGATTCCCAGCATTATTCAAGCACCTGCTTAACAGTGAACAATTTGTATATTGTCGATCCACCTTGATACTCCCCAATAATACTGTTGGCGTATGATTCGATTTTATTTTCCAAGATCTTTGCAAATGTTTTGCACGACGTACAAAGCAGTAATATGCCTCTATAATTAACGCCCTGTAGCTTGTCACCTTTTTTGTGGATAGGCAATACAATGAATTGGCGCCATTCTTTTGGCATATGTTCTTATTGCCAAATGTGCTGGATGACTTTGTGAATAGCTTACTGAACACAGCTGCCACTATATTTAATGATGAACAAACTTCATGCCGAGAAGCTCCAGGACAAATAGAAGCTCCCTGGGAATTTCTATAAACTTCGATGTTCTGGAGCCATGTGGAGAATTAAGCAGGTTCTTGAAATATGATAGCTATCTTCCCTAATCCTATTTTCATCAGCAACGATGTTGCCGATGTCATCAAGGGAGAGCACGGTCTTGGGCTGATAGCCACGTTTCAGGTGTTTGTTCTCTTTTCTACTTCTCAATTGGTCGTCATTATCTTATTCGCTACTCTTCTGAGATTTTGATAGTGTTCTCTTTTCGTCCTGGTTTTTCTACCTATATATTCTTTGTGCGCCTGATTCTTTTTGTTATACGCATTCTGGCACCCATAATCGAACCAATAATTTCTTGATGCTTGATGTTTGATCGTCTGTTCTGCTACGGGCTTAATTGTTGCTTTCACTTCCATCCATAGATCGTTACTTATTGGGAGCCAGCTGGTTGTCAAGGATGTCCGTGAAAGTTTTAACCACAGACGCCTCTTGGAGCCTTTTGATGTCGAATTTTTGTAGAGGGCTGAATACGCTTTTGACACGCGACATTGATAGGTTAATTTGATTCAGTAATGATCTTCGTTACAATTGGCTCCTCGGTATGTATGGACATCAAGCACACGTATGCTCAAGGCCCAATGATATTGGATCAGAACATAGTTGATCTGATTTTGTGTGTGGCTATCCGGTGATACCCAGGTCATTTTATGAATATGTCGATGTGGAAAGCAAGTCAAACGTATGACTAGATTTCTGCTACATGCAAAGTCAATCAGGCGCTGGCCGTTGTCATTTGTTTCATCGTGGAGGCTATCTCCTCACAATCATTCCCGGATAAGATATTTCATTGCCAACCTTAGCGGTTAAATCACCCAGAATTGTTTTTGTGTCGTTTGTAGGCAATGAGTCGACTAGTCTTTTTAGGTGATTATAGAATGTTTCCTTTGTTTCTTTGTCCTTTTTTCCGGTCGGAGCGTGTTCATTTATTGGCCAAATTTGGAAGAATTTCGCTTTTATACGGATTGCACACTACCGATTGAACTCCCTACCCACAATGAGGGCCACTTCGAATTCTCACTTTCCAGCAGGCCTCCCACTTTTGAATTTTGTGTGCGATCTCATATCTTGAATTTGACATCCAGTCCAATTCGTTTCCTGGATTGCCAGTACGTTCAATTTATATTGACTGACCTGTTGTAAAAACGTTGTATTTGAGTGATCTGACATTCCAGGATTTAATCCCATAGCTAATTTTCGGTTGCGAGGTCCTTGCCGTAGGTCCAATCCATTCTGAGGCCCATTGGCAAGTTTCGAAACAATGCAGGGTTTTCAAGGGACGGGGAGTTAGCCCGTCGCCAACCTCCATTTTGGCGGCATGGTTTTTATTTTCGATTCCGTTATTAGGCGCAGATGACTCGACTTCACCCTCTGACGCCACCACAAAGGATGTATAAGTACGATCTGGTAGCAGAGCAGCAGGTATACGAGTATTTGCAGTTATTGGCATTTCTAGGCACTTTGCGTCACATCGTTCGGGAGCCAGTAAACCCAATCTGCGACCCCGAGACAATTTACTACCATTTGGTCCTAGGATTAAGGATGAGGAATCATGGAAGCTGGAGGTGGTGGAAACAAGGGGATTCTTCCTGATTTCTCAACCGGGCTTGGGACTGTCTACGGCGGAGTCCCATAAAGATCTACCTCGGTGATTTATTCCATAGTTATTTTAAGAGTATTTATTTCATAAATATTCAACCGCATCGTTGTCGAGAATATAATTTAAGGGCCTGATATCAAACCATTACTATGCTTGGTGATAAAAATTAAAGTGGTCGTATTGTTTAATGGGAAAACCCCATAAAAAGCTACTGAAATCTTTTTCGAATGTTGACTTTCATATGTTTTTTTCACAGGCTTAAGATTGTAACTTCAGTAGTCAAATTGAAAAATTCAATGAGGATACTGAAATACAATAAAAAAATTTAGAGCACCAATAAAAAACGAAGCCTGTGAAATACTGATGAAAGTAGGTGCGGTTCAAGTTTCATGAAATATTGCGAAAAAACAAAAAAGTAATAAGCTCTCGTTCAGTTCTATGGAAATTGGACTGCAGAGTTTCATAGAGGATAAATTTTAAAATATAGACTATACTTGCATAAAAAGCGAAATAATTATTACTATACAAGTTGAGTAGGCGGTTGGCCACATAGGGTTAAAAACAAGTTTTCTGATGATATGTATCCATCACTTGAGTAATGTATCCGTTGCACATACGAAAAATCATATAGTAATATGTACGAAAGATTGAGGGTTTCTTTCGTAATCACAAAACAGCCATCATTTTGTTCTAGCTTACATAACTAGCTGGAATTTTCATGGAAATCCGAAGAAAACTGTAGTGTGTTGGGCGATCTGGAGCATATATCAACCATCAAAATATTTTGTTGTTGTTATTGTTAACACCAAGGAATCCTGTCAAACTCAAGTTGTCACTTGTACCAAGAATTACCGTATCGACAGGGTGGTTTAGGTATATCTCTAACCCAATGACGATATGTAGCCTTGTTCACAATAGAAAAGACCTGGGTAACCACAGTTCTTTCCTTTATGACACTTGACAAATTGACTAGATGAGCCTTGATGCCTTGCTGAAGTCTTGGAAGCCAAAGCTTTCGTGCTCTTGTCACTACTATGAAAGTAGAATGGAAGTCCTGGAACCCAAAGCCTTCCGAATATAAATAATCAAACGCTCTGCTTGAGGTTACGATCAATACTGAATTTTATTTCTCCTTACTTCTACTTCTATACAATTCTTCTTAATTACTTAGAACTATTAACTTAAGCATACTGGTTACAATAATGTTTGTAAGTCAATACTTACTAATCATTGTTTGTCCATAAACTCTTACATTTTCGTGCTGTGTATGAATCATGATCATTTCTTATCTACTACTTCTTATCAATGCACATTTTCGTGCTGCGTATGAATCATGATCATTTCTTATCTACTACTTCTTATCAATGCACATTTTCGTACTGTGTATGAATCTTGATCATTTCTTATCTACTACTTCTTATCAATGCACATTTTCGTACTGTGTATGGATCATGATCATTACTTATCAATCGAACAGATGTTATGCTTATCTCTAGTTATGCTTCTCAAGTTATGACTCAGTTGAACATAGATTAATAGCTTATCTTTCTAATATATTGGAATATTATTAGTGTATTATTTTTTCTAACCTTTGAGTCATCACTTATGTATTAAGATTCAACGTTCTCCCCCGCGTTGAGGGAATGGCCTCAAATTGAACTCTCCTTCCTCAATGTTAGTTGTACGTTGACTGGATATAATTCGTTTTTTCTTGATGATCGTTATCAGGTACCACAATGCACCTACAAGTATTATTATTGCTAAAACGCTATACCCGCCTATCATTTGATACTGATCATTTATAGCTCGGTTGGTTATGAGTATTTCTTGAGTTTTGAGTTGATTGAGGTTCTTCTTGATTACTTTATATCTTGCTGTGAATTTCTCTGCTGCCGGCATTATGTCTGATGTTATATTTAATGTAGATATGGTAGTATTCCATTCTTCTGGAAATCTGATGATTGGTTGCACCGTTTGTTCTATTTCCGTTGTCACTCCTTGGTATGATTGGATCGTAAGATGGTTATCCCTTAATGTACAACTGTCGAGGAATGTTAGAATGCCATTGTCCTTTAACTGAATTTGAAATTTCTTGCTGGTGCAGACGATGTTATAGCTTGTTTCTTTGTCCATTGAAAACAATCAATTATTTCTCTGCTGAAGTTGAATCAGTCTCTTTCCGGTTTCGAAATCCTTAATTGACATTGTTCCGAAACTGTTTGTTGGGCAAGTAGACTAAATTCACATTGCAGGTGAGATGCGTATTTCGTATAAACTGGATGTATCTGATCACATAACAACATTGTACTCGTAAAGGTCCTGCATTGACGATATTCGAATTCGCTTAAAGCGTAGATTTCATCTCGATAATCGTTAACCATTATAAACTCGGCCTCTGGTTCTATTCAGACAAAAGAGTTATTGATGCGGATAGGAAATGCAATCGTTCTGAAGACTTCATACTTAGTTGGTGATACTAATGGAATTTCCAATATAAACATTGCCAATTCTCTATTCATTTGACCCCTTGCGGTCATTATACTGTATAAATTGTCTACTACTGGTAATTCATTGTCTGTTGGCATAACTTCTTGAATTTCTTTTACATGTTTTGCCAATCGTTCAGCTGGTACTATTAGAGGATTTATGCTTCCATGATGTACATCTGTTAGAATGTTCCAGAATGTTGCTTGGATTCGTTGAAGTTCGTTCAACAATAGCACGGTGTATTGAGCTATAGTTAAAAATGTTGTTGTTAATTTGTTTTCTTGTTCTTCTCTTGCCATTTTGTCCATACTGGCGAGAATTACATCCACTTCGTGTTGGAACTTTCTTAGTTGCTGCGTTCTTTCTTCTTGATTTTTTGACATTAAATCAACTGTAGCATCTATTATTGAGGTTTGGTTTCTCATTAACCTTAAGAGTTCGTCCTGTCTTCCCTGAACATTCTTTATTGTAGCCTCTATGTTTTTTGCATACTCATCATTTAATACTCCAAACAATTTATTGGCTATGTTTCCAACAATATTGATGATGCCTCGTTTCACTCTGGACTGTGATGTTGGTGTACCTAACAATGCTCTATCTTCGTCTTCCAATTCCTTAAACTGTTGGTCAAGCCCGAACACAATAGCCTTGAGAGATTCATTATTCGCGGTTGCATCTGCTAATCCTTTGAGTCTAAATATTCCTTTTTGTATTATGTTTCGAGTATGCCAATAATTTGACATGTTATAATACACAATCAATTTCCAATTGTTGGTGATCAGCCTTCCTAGTCCGACTGATTCAAAATAAATGCCTGCGTTGTTTGTGATCGAAGTAACCCTGATGGGTTCTGATGTTCCAAACGTAATTAGAGGACAGAGAAACAATGTCAATAAAAGGTTGATTGGATTAGCTGCGATTCTTTTCTTTTTTGCTCTGGGGACCGTTGAAGTTGTGAATGCGCTTTCTCCTTGTTTTCGTTTTTTACTATCTTCAGTGCCACTTGATTCCATAGACTCATTTGAACAATTCCCTTCTATTGGTAATGGAGCTAACTTATGAATAGCTCTTTTGAATTGACCCTTTTCTGTGCGTACTACAGCAACTCTTACCAGCCCGTCCTTACCCTTTATGATCTTTTCAATTCTTCCCATGGGCCACTTTAGAGAAGGAAGATTTTCGTCTTTGATGATTACTAACATGCCAGGATCAATTGAAGAAACTATGTCCTTCCATTTGTATCGATTTTGTAGTTCACACAGATATTCCTTGGTCCATCTTTTCCAAAACTCCTGATTAATAGCTGACACCAGCTTCCATCTTGACAGAGCTGATATCTTGCTTGATTCCTCGTTACGTTGAGGTATGGATGTCAGCGGCCCTCCAATTAAAAAATGTCCTGGTGTTAGCGCAGTCAGATCATTGGGATCTGAGGACATGGGTGTCAATGGCCTTGAATTAAGTATGGCTTCGGCTTCGCTCACCACTGTACTCAGTTCCTCATACGTTAAAGATGCTGATGTCAATGTTTGTTTGAGTAATTTTTTTGCTGATTTGACTGCTGCTTCCCACAAACCTCCAAAATGAGGGGATCTCGGAGGCGCAAAATGAAATTGTATTCCTTGTTTGCTACAACTTCGTATTATTTGTTCTTGGTTTTCTGGCGCACTCATAATTGTTGCCCATTCTTGTAACTTATTATGGGCCCCTACGAAGTTAGTTGCGTTATCGCAATGAAGATCTTTGCATAAACCCCTACGAGCAGTGAATCGGCGTAACGCACCCAAAAAACCATCGGTTGTTAAATCTGACACTACTTCCATGTGTACTGCCTTGGTTATGAAACAACAAAACACGGCGATGTAACTTTTCGTAGGTTTTTTTCCACGCACTCGATAATGTGTTGATATTGGACCGCAAAAGTCAACTCCTGCTGCCGAGAACGGTCGAGCGGGTTGTACCCGTCTTTCTGGTAGGTCGCCCATTTTTTGAACTAATGTCTGTGGGTTACATCTTACGCATTGTACGCATTTACTGATCGTTGCTCTGGCCAGTGATCTTCCCCGAACTATCCAGAACCGCTGTCTGGCAATAGCCAATAACCCTAAAGCACCAATATGTAGATGCTGGCGGTGTAAATGGTCCAGTAATAGTTTTGACACAAAATCTGAGCCTGGTAATAGCATTGGATGTTTTGCATCATATTTAATATCGGCATTCTCCAATCTGCCACCTACCCGAATTACTCCGGAATTGTCGATAAATGGCGACAACGATGCAATGTTGCTGCTTTTCTTGACGTTCCCGTCATGCTTAATCTGCTGAATCTCATCCTTGTAATGTTCTTTTTGAATCTCCTTAACTATTGTTAGTAACGCTTCTTCCAACTCCATAGTAGTTAGCCATTTCCCAATAGAATTGGTTTCCTTTGTACTCTTTAACCTTCTTCCAGCGCGTAACATATATGCTAATACTCGCTGCAGTGTCCAGAATGAATTACGATGATTAATGTGATAGATCGGGTGATTACCTTTCACTTCTGCATTTATGCATGTGATTAATGCGCCTCTCCGCTCCTCATCTTCTCTTCGTATAATTGAAAATGTTCTATCAGGCCATTGATTTTCCTCTTTTGCTAAGAATGAAGGTCCCCAGAACCATCGTTCTTCGTTCAGAAGCTGATGTGGAGTCGTGCCTCTAGACAATATGTCGGCAGGATTTTGTTTTGATGAGATAAAATTCCATTGTTGTTTACTCGACATTTGTTGTATAGCCGCTGTTCGATGTGCAATATAAGTTTTAAATGTTGCAGGATCCCCACTTATTCAAGATAACACTATCTGCGAGTCTGTCCAATAGTACGTCTGATTTATCTTTACTTGTATCGCTGTTGTGACTTTCTGCACCAGCTTGGTTGCTAATTGTGCTGCACATAACTTAGGAATGGTAATTGTTGGTAAATTTATAGCTGGTCTTGCTTGATGATGTCCCGATGATCCTACACCTGTCCGTCCATGATCTGCATCCAACTGCTCTTTCAGCTTATAATCATCTCTTGGACCTTTTCATCTAATTCATATATATCATGTGCGTCAAAGCCATACTGTTCCGGGTCTTCCACCATTTCATGAATCTCTTCGTTGAGGTTTTGAATTTTTGCCCAATCTGCTTGTAATCGGTTAATCATCGTTTCGTAATAGGCCTTCGTTCGATTGTGTAAAGCAACCCTTTCCATACTCATCTGTAGCGACATTTGATTCAGATTGCATTTTCGAATCATTTTTTGCACTTCGGATTTGATTAATGCCTCTACTGTCATGGGTTGAGAATCATCTGACTTCTCCTCTTTGTCGCTCCTCGTTTTTGCTACTTGTGGCCTGCATTCTAATTCTGCCTTAAATTCGTTGAATATAAATTCCAGTTGGTCGTACAAATTTTCGGAGAAGTACGGATGGTCTAACCGGGCTGGAAATGCCTGCCGGATCTCATCATCTCGCTGGTTAAATTCTTGCCAACCAGATTGTAACTTAATCAGTCGCTCCTGAACTGCCTTCTCCGTCTTACGCTCCTCTGCCAACTGCTTGTACGCTTCCTATGCTGCCCTGATTTGCTTAGCCAACAACGTTGATTGTAGCTTCGTAAGTTGATTCAAGTCTGCCATCGCTGCTGTATGATCGAGACTTAACCGTGATTTCGCAGTGTCGTCCTTTTTAGAATGAATCCCTTTCACAGTAGTATCACGTCGGGGTCACCAAAAATGTTAACACCAAGGAATCCTGTCAAACTCAAGTTGTCACTTGTACCAAGAATTACCGTATCGACAGGGTGGTTTAGGTATATCTCTAACCCAATGACGATATGTAGCCTTGTTCACAATAGAAAAGACCTGGGTAACCACAGTTCTTTCCTTTATGACACTTGACAAATTGACTAGATGAGCCTTGATGCCTTGCTGAAGTCTTGGAAGCCAAAGCCTTCGTGCTCTTGTCGCTACGATGAAAGTAGAATCGAAGTCCTGGAACCCAAAGCCTTCCGAATATAAATAATCAAACGCTCTGCTTGAGGTTATGATCAATACTGAATTTTATTTCTCCTTACTTCTACTTTTATACAATTCTTCTTAATTACTTAGAACTATTAACTTAAGCAGACTGGTTACAATAATATTTGTAAGTCAATACTTACTTATCATTGTTTGTCCATAAGCTCTTACATTTTCGTGCTGTATATGAATCATGATCATTTCTTATCTACTACTTCTTATCAATGCACATTTTCGTACTGCGTATGAATCATGATCATTTCTTATCTACTACTTCTTATCAATGCACATTTTCGTGCTGTATATGAATCATGATCATTTCTTATCTACTACTTCTTATCAATGCACATTTTCGTACTGCGTATGAATCATGATCATTTCTTATCTACTACTTCTTATCAATGCACATTTTCGTACTGTGTATGAATCTTGATCATTTCTTATCTACTACTTCTTATCAATGCACATTTTCGTACTGTGTATGGATCATGATCATTACTTATCAATCGAACAAATGTTATGCTTATCTCTAGTTATGCTTCTCAAGTTATGACTCAGTTGAACATAGATTAATAGCTTATCTTTCTAATATATTGGAATATCATTAGTGTATTATTTTTTCTAACCTTTGAGTCATCACTTATGTATTAAGATTCCATATAATAGATATGGCGGCTGCTCACTAGATTGTGATCCAATTTCAATGAGATTTTCTGAGTACAAGAACCTTTTGTTAATGCACATAATTGTGAAATTGTGAAGTTTGAGGTTACCATTTTAAAGTTGAGTAAATATGGTTTCTGGGGTATTTGTTGCCATTTCCTTCACAAAGACCGACCTCTGTGGCCTTTTCCAGGTTTTTGAGCGCAAAGGTGTCGAATCGCAAGAGGGAGTGCATAAATCAAGCTCTAATTAAGAGCCTTCAATTGAAATGCTACTCGGCAATCTTTGTTAAATAATTGTTTATGGGTCAGTTCAGTATAAGGGGAGACCGCTTGATAATTTTCAAATCACCGGAAAAAGTGAACTTTAGCTTTTTGGACTACAACCATCCCTCATTGGCCTTGTTGAAACTATACCTGAAGAATGTCTGGGGCTTAATCCTTTCATACTTCAGTAGTGAAGTCAGCAATCAATGGTTAGAAAAAGTTATGGGTAATAGTCCACAGAATCCAGACTACGTGTTCACAAAAGTGAATAGTATATTTCGTAATATGTCGTGTGTGAATGTGTCAAATCTTAAAGTTACTAGTAGGTAGATAGATCTTCTAGTTAGAGCCGGTATCAAAATTAATAACACGACCTCGGATACAGATGGAAATAGAATTATATGTGATGGTTTACAGAAGCTTGCTCTGATTTGAACACATTTTGGATTGGTCTATCTATCGAACCCTAAGAAAGGGAGCTTTTGGAAGTAGTTTAAACAAAAGTTTTCAATTTCAAATCAAGCCTGAATGCTGAATCCGTTCTTCAATTCGATGAAACATTGACCTTCGACCTTATATCGAGCGGAAGTCTTATTGATTATTTTGCCAGCTATGAAAACTTGTGTTTCATATTTAGCAGGATAAACAACAAAATATCATGTGATACTGACGCTATTTCCAAAATAGTACTAAGATATTTGCCTGAGGTTGCTATTGGAAATTATTGCATTTTGTTCAACAATTCATATTCCTCTTGCTCAATAATTCATATTCCCCTAATCAGTGGAAAAAAGCCAAGATATGCTATTTCCGATCTTGAAGAAAGGAAAGAAATCTTCTAGCCCTCAAAACTATCGGCTAATCAGCTTGTTGCCTGACATCAGCAAGGTGAAAACAAGCATTAAATGCCACATTGAGAAATATGTGTTGATGCCGAGTTGCCAGTTTGGTTTCCATCCCAGGCATTCGACCATACTTGCGATAACAAAAGTAACCCTGGACATCAGTTGAAAACTAAATGACAGAAAATGTGTTGGACCGTAGAAAGGTTTGATTAGCCGGACTAATTTTTTAGGCTCCTTCATGACAATATTCCCAGACACCTTGCCGCCCTGATGCGTAATATGTTGTACGGAAAATCGTTTGTTGTGACTGATTTCAAGGTCTTAAACGGTTTACAGTACGGAACAGGTACCATGCCTCTGCTTTCCTCCATATTCATTCGCAACCTATTGAACAGTTTTGATTTTAACGTGTCACCATCGTAATCATTAGTGGCATTTGCTGGTAACCTGATATTTATACGGCAATCCGAAAGACATTAGTCGTTCAAAGGAACCTTCAGGGAATATCAATGCGTAACAATTTGGACTCGGACAACGCTGTGGTTGACCAGTCAAGACCTGAAATGTAATTGAAAAGATTTCCACATTGTGGCTGGTGAGGGTAGTTGAGAACGGGATCCGCGTAAATCCCGTGTTAGATACCTCGGAGGATTCAATCAATATAGCATATTTGAATTTGACTGATATACAAGCCGCAATTACAGTAGCGTTTTGTAATAAAGTGCAAAAAAACTTGTATTTATATGAAGGAAGAAAAACGCAATGCGGCTGTATTAATGAACAAGGGACAATACTCGTATACTCTCTTAGAAGAAAAATTATCCTGCGGAAATTTTCACTCGCTCAGAGCGAACCCTCTAGTTGAGCCAATAAAAAGAGTCGGTAAAGCTTTGAAGGATTGCAACACGCTGGTGGGGGATATCTCACATCCTAAGGTACTGAATCCGATCTTGCCACGAATGAAATGCTTCCCAAATGTATACGAGGAAGGCAATGAGCTAAGGGACATCTTCCCGGTAACGAATTCTCAACATCAAGCATTGGGAAGTGGCTCCTACGGTAAAGTGGAAAACATCTTCGAAAAAATTGGCATCAGAACGGTGAAAAATAGTGAAGAATTCAAGATATAGCCAGTATGGAAGAAGACGACAACTTCGTTTCGTTTGATATTAAATCACTTTTCCTAAGCATGCCAGCAAGCTAAGCCCTTGGATTGTTTAAATATTGGTTGAGGGGATAGAGCTCATCATCGAAATGGCAATGAACGGCGAAAACATACATTAAATTGGCAAAAATCTTGAATTTAATTAAGGCGATCTTCTATTGATAAATTTTGCTCGCCTCTGGGCTTCAAAACAATTCACCATTGGCTGATAAACGCTCCCGTCGCCGTTGCATGAAACTGCTCAAAGAAAGTAAAATAAGCAACCAGAAACTTACACTTACAATCCATCTACACCCTAGCTATTGCAATCCTATCAATCCATGCATGGCGCTAATTTTGCTATTCATTCGCACGAAATGAACAAACCTGTGTTAAACAACCCATTACATAACGCCTTTCATTGAGGAACCTAATTCATGCATTAGTTGTTTGTAAACGGTAACGTTTACCTATTTTCACTTTCCTAAGAAACAGGTTGGAAATAATTAAAGAAAAGTAAAACAAACAACAAACTGAATCGCTAATTGTGGGTTGCAACTGCTACTGAATGTTGCTTTTGGGTTCTCCAATTCATAGGTCGCTCTTAACTACTTCACTCTTATGTGAGGGAAAAAATGTTTTGCGTTATGCAATGATGCAAGAAATAATTTGCAGTTGAAGTCAACGATGGAAGGATAACGTCCCAATTCCCAGCAGCTTGCGTACAATGTGGATACCTAGCAATGCTTCATAGAGAAACGCATTGAGAACATAAATGAATTGAAATACAACGTCTAGAGATGTTTTTACTTTTAATTTGGATAACAAACTTACAATTAATCGAAACTTAACAAAAACAATATCGATCAGTGGTCCATGAGGAAATCGCTTGAGATGCGAAACGAAAGTAAAAGTGATGACTGCACCGGCTTTAAAACCGTACAACGAAATAACAATAACATGGAAATGTGATCATGCGAATGACTATTTACAACAGGATGTCGACAGGCAGTCGATTCTTTGGATAGCCACGGAGGCACATACATATTTACAGCGACCTGGTTTTTCAAAATTATTGGCTTGGGGTTTCAAGTTCGAAACAATAAAATGCATTATTATCGTGGTACTACGATCGAATCGATGGGATGCTATGCTAAATCCAAGTTTCAGCTGGGCCTTGATTAATCCCAGCCATGGCCACCGCCGCCGTATTCCAAGCCACCACCGTGCCCACCAAGGTCGAAGCCGCCTCCATGTCCACCGAGCTCGTCTCCTCCGCCGCCTCCACTGTGTCCAAATCCGTGCCCACCGGCACCACCATCCAAACCGCCGTGTCCACCATACGTATATCCAAGGACTTTGTATTCAGTGCCACCGCCCCCGTGATGAATATGTTTGTAGACGGTGTGTGTATGGTGGTGTGTTTTGACCTTAAGCGGCACGTGGACGACAATATGTTTGTGGCCGCCTCCTCCGAAGCCTCCTGCTTCACAAACAGCTAAAACGCCCAACAAACTCACAGTTGCAAGCTGTGAAAGGCAAGAACAAACAACATTTAAAATTTATATTATGGGGGCCACTTTACGCCAATACTCACCACTAATTGCGAAACCATAGTGGAAGAAAATAAATCCTTGAAACAACGCTAACGTCGATCTACCCTATGTAGCGGCTGAGTGTGATTTGATGGTCAAATTTGCGGCTATATGGCTTTTATATGAGATTCCTCTTGAGCAAGCACCTTGACCACAGACTCGTATGCAGAAAGATGAGGCTGCTCTTGTTCGGCGTCTTGCTGCCTTTCTTTCCATTTTTTCTATACTTTCTGCACGCTAGACGCCACCCGTGGCAGCCCCACTAGAGCAGCAATTTAGTTAATCATTGTCGGATCGTTTCACAATAAGACTTGGCCACTTTGAGTGTCAACGATACAGTTCATGCTCCACTGTGCTGCGCCCGCCAAACAAACGAACATCACTTACATAAATCAAACCAATTCCATTGGACCAAACGTTATGCCGCCGGGATTAAGCTTATAATTAGCATCACTCTTGCAGAGGTCTCGCAACTGTTAGTGGATACTTATTCCAAACCCTTGGAAACCTGTAGCTTATCTTGGGGACGGCATTGCGAAAACTGAATCGATTCGAGAAACTGTAACATTCACGGCATCTCGTTGCGAATATTCCGGAAACTGGTGATGGAGTGCAAGCTATGCAACCCAACGTGCACTTATTTAAGTGTCTGAGGTGAAGGAAGTAGCCATGTGAAGTATTCGGAACTAGATTGATGTGTTGAGATTAATCGGGTAAAATATAAAACAAAAGAATATCTGAATAAATTTATTTACATGTGTTTGTCAGTTTGCAGCTTAAACCTGTGAAATGTTTTGGTCTTTGGTATAAATATTCATTACTTATTTTCCAGTGATTTTTTACGCGTTCATTTAACAAAGTCAATTTTATGATTATGAATTTACTGTTAACGTAAAAACTTTTCCCTTCATTTCCAGGGCGAGAGGAGGAATGGGATGATGGAAATGATTTGTCGATTCTGTGTGTATACTCGTATGATTAGTATTTGAATGCAATCTTCCATTACATTATACTATAATTTCATTTTATTTTGTTTGATTATAAATAGCCGAACTGAACTATTTATATAAGAACAAAAGCAAATCGTTTTTTCAGAATCCTAAGGTAGTTATTTATTGGTTTTTGAACTGTTATGTACGGACACGTATACTGCTGGAGCGGCTGGCGTTAAAAAATTAAAAATATACTTAAAGTCCTCGGTTAATATTATTGTATGGGCATTTCTAAATTAAATGCAATTTTGCATCAGCTTTAGATTATATAAGCAAGATAGGTAAAGTTGGCAGTTGATTGGTAGGCATACCCAATTTGCACACAATAATAAGACAAGCATTTTCAGGTCATGATTTATCGCATAAAAGTGGGATTGAAATATTTTTGGAGTAATTTTAACGCTTCTTAGCTCACAAATAAAATTAGACCCTCTAATATCGACTAATTTGTGAATTTTTCAGTCAAAATTCATGCAATTCAAGGTTAGCACACAATCCATATCGTTGCTTATAGATTTATGCTATTCGATTGAAAGAAAATTCACTAAGAACTAGGTGAATTGCAAAATTGAATTTTGAATGATATTTTCATTGCATAAGAAATCAAATTTACTGGCGCTGATTAGAGTCTTGGTAGTATCTTGAAGATCGAATTGTTTTATGCAAAGGGGGAGAATGGTCAAATTCAAGCTTAGTTGCATAGTATTAGTTATGTATGTTGAATATCCTTTTTATATAAATGCTTTAAATTTTAGCGTTTTATAATACTTTTAATTGAAGTTTATGAACTTAACATAGTCTTAAATCATTTAAATATTTACTGAGAAGAATGAAATACATTGTATCATTATGCAGTTTTTCAACTGTTTTAACAAAAAGTACTGTTTTCTATTTTGGAAACAAACTGTGTCAACATTTAATGTCCTTATGGCTTTCAAATTTGAAATTGTACTAAATTCTTTCTTTACGGAACAAACACTGGCAAGCACTCACCTAACCGTGTTATTATATTTGATATATAGGTAGATTTATTATTATATCTACGGACATGAGCACTATTTTTAAATTTACCCTTTTCAAAAATTTTTATAGACAATTATGCATAGTTGTGATTAAATGGAATACAATTTTAATTGATTTTTATAGGATACAAAGTTATCAGTTTCGTCGGGTAAATATTTTTAATTCAGTATTTATAAGCAGTCCATCTCCGTACGAATTTATTGCGTCTGCATCATATCCAAAATACATTGATATCAAGAATGGTTTAACCATACAAATTTAAATTTATGTTAATTTGTACGACAAAGACTTTTATTTTGCTCTTTTCAGACGAGCTTAATAAGAGAATTTGGTCACCCTTCCGTAGAAAACGCGTCTTTTGTCCACATAAATTTGTTGTACATTAACCGACTTTGACGCGCTACGTCCACTACACGCTAAAACAGTTTAAAAGCATATAAACGAATAGCATAAGTAGAAAAAAATGGTATGACGTTTATACGTTCTATTCCTTCCATCTTTTTACCACATTTTCTACTGTTTTTCTATGAGGGAGATATTGCACTGAATAATGCTAACATCTAACATTGGAAAATGTATGGCAATTAGACACCTCTAACGAACATCTGCCTTGCCATCGCAGATCAGTTACTGTCGAAAGTGGTTCTTCCCGATTGGAGCACTCGAGGACGTCTCTAACTGGGCGATATACTACTACGGCTGCAAGCTAGAAATCGGAGTCATTTTCTGGAGTACGTTCCACCAACAAGTGCAAAACAGAACCTGTCGAAAAGGAGCTATGTATGCGGAAGGCAAAACAAACTAAGTGCGACTACTTAGCAATGCAAGTGCTTCCTAGTGACCTAAAATTCACCTGAGGGCTTTTGAATATATAATCCACTTGAAAATTATTAACTACATAGAATAATCATAGAAAAAAAATAAAATTCGTGTGGAGTACACGTCCGACAAAAGTGAAACGTCTTGCTTTTGGTTGAATACATATATATATATATATATATATATATATATATATATATATATATATATATATATATATATGTATATATATATATATATATATATATATATATATATATATATATATATATATATATATATATATGTATATATATATATATATATATATATATATATATATATATATATATATATATATATATATATATATATATATACAGTCAAACCTGGATAAGTGAGAACTGGATAAGTGAGAAAACTCTATAAGTGAGAGTAATAGCCAGGACCCGTCATTTTAAGCTCCCAAAACCTCTATTAGCGAGAAACAGAAACCTCTGTAAGAGAGAGTCGTTTTTCCCTCATAGACCTCCGTTAGTGAGACTGCTACTTATCTATACCTCTATAAGCGACAGTCGAGCTTTATTTACAAATTTAACGTGTGCTATTTTATGACTCATTCTTAACTTTCGTGGAACTTCCTACCATTGTTTTTGTATTCTCGTCAATTTTGTATCTATTCTATTTCGTGAAACTAAATAATGTTGTTATTTTATCGCATTCTTTTCAAATGGACACGCGTGCCTGTGTACCGTCCTGTTTGTCGGACTTACTCAGTTTATAGTTATCAATTGCGAAGGAAAGTTGTGTTCTGCATCATGTCAAAACGGAAAATGAAAGTACTGTCATTAAGTGATAAACTTAAAATAGTGAATGCGTTTGAATCCGGAAAATCGCGAAATGAAATTCAGAGGGAGTTTAATTTACCAGAATCCACCTATTATAAAATTATAAAATCAAAAGACTCTATAAAGTCTGAGTGCTCTGATGGACATGGAAATATTAAGAGGGCTAGAGTTTCTGAATTTCCCAATATCGAAAAGTGCCTTTTGGAATGGATAAAACAAACTCTCGATAAGAATATTCCCATAGATGGACCTTTGTTGAAAGAAAAATCAAAAGAGTTTGCTACAAAACTGGGAATCCAGAACTTTTCTGCTAGCAACGGCTGGTTAGAGGGTTTTAAAAGGCGTCATGACATAGCTTTCAAAAAAGCAGCTGGAGAAAGTAAATCTGTGGACCAAGGTGTGTGCAACCACTGGACTGAAGATCTGCCAAATCTTTTAGAAGGGTATGAACCAGACGATATTTACAACGCGGATGAAACTGCTTTGTTTTTTAAGTGCCTTCTGGATAAAACGTTTACGTTTAAAGGCGAAAAATGCCATGGAGGAAAACAAAGCAAGGAACGCCTTACACTTCTCCAGTGTGTAAACATGAGTGGTACGGACAAACTCCCACTTCTCATCATCGGGAAATCAAAGCGACCTATATGTTTTAAAGGTGTCAAGACTCTACCCGTTGATTATGCCAATAATACAAAGGCTTGGATGACCAAGATATTATTTAAAGATTGGTTGGAAAAAGTTGACAAACAAATGAAGATAAATCGAAAAAAAATTCTGCTATTCATTGACAACTGTGCTGCCCATACGGACTTACCAACACTTGCAAACGTAAAAGTAATGTTTTTACCTGCTAACACCACTAGTAAACTTCAACCATTAGATCAAGGCGTCATTCACACTTTTAAACGCTTTTATCGCAGAGAAGTCGTTAAACATATTCTTACGAATCTGGAAGAAAACAGTAGCCCTGACATTAACGTACTTCTAGCTATGAAATTTGCTAGAAAAGCATGGTACTTAGTCAGTGACGTTACTGTCAAAAACTGCTTCAAGAAAGCTGGGTTTTGGAAAAGTACAGATGAGCATGACCTGCCAGAGGTAAATGATGTTGAAGTTGGACCTAGCAACGAGGAATGGACTAAGCTTATGTCCCACGAATCCAATATGTTAATGCTGAGCTTCGAAGATTTCGTTCAAATTGACGACGACGTAACTACCACTGGAGAACAAACCGACGACGATATCGTTAAAAATTGTGTGAACACCTGTATTGCTGGAAATGACAGTGAAGACGAGGCACAGATTCCGGAAACAGAAATAAAGATCATTCCAATGAAGCTAGCTTTAAATGCGTTGGAGACGGTGCATCAGTACTTTGTTTGTAAGTATTTATAGAGAAACATACTGAAACTATTAACGATACTTAACGATACAATAGTTTTTATTCTCGTTTTTCTACTAGTTATTATGCTCAACGTATTTATGAGGCTTTATCACAGCGATAACTAGCTTGTGTTTGCTTAAATGCGATGTAGTATGGGACTGGTAATTCTACCTAAATAACTATTTTATCATCCATTTATCAAATATTAATATAATATGCTCATATTATCAATTCGATCTAAATTATGAAGTTATTATCATCTCATCAATTATTTTATAATATTTTATGCGACATCCTACGCAAGGTTCTCTCCACTTTTGCCACTTTCCCCCAAAATACCTAACTACTCTTCATAGATGGGAGCGGTTCCGTTACACTTAAACATATTCAGATTGTAATCAAAGAACTTTCACCGCTGATTACCAACCACCCACGAAACATTATCTAGCGTCACCACTTCAATTGATTGCATATAGTTGGAAGCAGTATGAAGACCAACGACGGCTACCATCGGACCATCAAACATCCACAAACTCTCATCCACCATCACCACTTTAATCCATTATATATCAGCGGTATCATTGCTAGGTCAAAGGACCTAGAACCACGACGCATTTTCCCATGATCACGAGCGACCAACAAACCACCATCTGTCGCCACCACTTCTATATATTGGCGGCGGCATTGCTGCTAAAAGCTAGCACGGCAAACGCCAAACCACCATGCATCCGTCCGACCCACAAACCTTTATCCTTCGTCCCTATTTCAATACATTGCACATCGGCAGCATTGGTGCTAGGCTACCACCGAATTTGCTGATGTTCATCAACAACCCACCAACCATCATTTGTCGTCATATTCCACATCATATTCTACATCAGTCGCAACACAAAGAATGGCTACCGCCGAGCCATCATGTATTTGTCCATGATCTCTAACAACCCACAAACCATCATTCGTCGTCGCTATTTGAAACATGAGTATAGATAGATTTTTGTAGTTTTAATTTTGGATTGTTTCCAGCATCTATGGTATGTAAAATGTAGTGACGTGTGTGAGATTATAAAAACAGCTCTAGGAAGCATGTCAGGGACGTATCCTTCGTAGGGTGTCATGCTCAATCTTTTACATCGTTCAAGTTAAAATACCCGCACGGAAAATTGATTTAGTTCAAGATGCGAAAAATAGTGGGAGACGTCATGTCAAATTTATTTGAAATTCGAATCAACAGCAAATAACGCGCCAACTTCACGCTACATGATAAAGTGCTTCAATTCTCTCGATGCATTTCGTATCTATTCTCTCTGAGATCTATGGTGTAGTATTACGTATATGCCTAATACAGGCAGATCGTTAATTGAGACAAGTTTCAATGTACCCACCCATTGGTGTGGTGGAACCGCAGCGAAATCCAGAGTTTTCCTGTGGAAAGGCTTCAAAGTGAATGTATCGACTCTCATCACTTTGGCAATTCGATAAATTCTTCGATTCGATGCGTTTCCAATCCGTCTCAGGCTTTCTGTACATACCATTACATGCGTGGAGACATTTCCTTTTGAAAACTCGTCAAATTTCCAATGTACTAGCACTCTGATTATATCAAAGCGAACATTCATATGTCAAAACTGGTCTAACCAGTGCCCTTCAATAGATAACCTTGGAATGAAAGAGTCATCGAAGGTACATGAACACTTTAAGCGCCTTATTGAGCATGGTTTTAACATCTCCATCATAGTACAGAAACTGATCGAGAGAAACATCGAGGTGTCGAACACAGGGGAACTCTTTCCAACTACGTTTCAGGTCTTGATTGGCCAACCGCATTGTTGTCCCAACAAATTGTATCGTATTTCGCACATTCACTTTCATTTGCCAATTGTTCGTATAGACCTGCACATCGTTAACATTATCTGGTTTCTTTGAACGATGCTTTAGTCCGCCAAATGCCACTAATGACCGCGTAGGTGACACGCTAATATCAAAGCCATTCAATGGGCTTTTTCACACGGGAATGGTAAAAACCCATATCCAAACAGGTATCGCGCTTACGCCCTTATGTTTACACGTGGCATAGTTCAGCCAACCTATTTTTGTATACGATACACGTCTTGCGAGTGTATGTGTCAAAAGGATCATTTGATCGTTAAACATCGTGCGGACAACATGAAAGCGAAGACAGAGAGATAAGCGATTGAGAATTGATGTTTTAGCCTTGAATTGTGCACGAGGTAGTAAAAACTGGATTGAAAAATGCATTCTATGATTGTTAAAGTTTGTCAATTCAAACTTCTATTGGATTTATTTGAATCCTCCGTGTTTTTCCGCTTTCTTAAAAAAGATATTCCAAATTTGAACTTGCTTATTATAATGTGATTCTATGAAGATTATGCGTACTGTTAATTTTCTATGGATTTACAATAGGCAATTTAACTTTATTGTAATCGTGATATTCGTCGTGTTGTTTCCTGAAATTGAACATGGCCTCCGCTTTCATAAATTTATTACATAACGCGTAGCTTCTCGCATCCACGCATCCTTTTTGCACGCAAATTAAAGAAAGGCAATCGTTTCATGACGACTACCTTCTTCACGGAATGTTCAATTCGGAATGATTACCGGCGTTTGTATAAAATTTCCCCCACCAAATGCTCAACGAAATGCATTTGTGTACTCGTATGTGCGTTACGCTCGTTCACCCTAAAAAATGTTGGCGTGTTTTTACCATCGGGTTCCCTCAATGCCTCTCACTCTTCCTGCCCATATAACCTGTTTAACGCTCACTTTTAACGCTGCGTCTGAAAAAGCCCAATAGGTTGCGAATGAATATGGAGAAGAGTAGAGGCGCAGTAACTAATCCTTGATGTAGGCCATTTACGACCTGAAAATCGCTTATCGTCATGAGAACTCCATCAGTTACAAGAAACGATTTTCCATACAAAATACGAATATTACATATCATGGCGGCAAGGTGTCTGAGGAACTTGTCATGAAGGAGCTAAAATATTTATCTATCTTAGCAATTCTTATCGAATCCATATTATTGGTTGGTTGTTTAAAGTCTCAGAAAAGTTGGCCCATGTCCCTCCTATAATTCTGGCACCTGTATTTGATTAAGCGTAAGCTACACCACCCAAAAATGACTTTGTTACTCTATACTTTTATTTTTATATAAAGTCTACAGTTTTTGGGCAATATTTTTGGATAGAACTTAATAAAGCATGTCACGGCGCAGCCTGTTTTCCGTTTTGGAGTGGCATATATCATACGTTTTGGTCAGCCGTTTAGTAACTGCTTCTCTTGTCATATTCACACCTGACCTAGTGATTTAGGTTATATAAATGCCTCCCTATGTTTTGTAGGAGCTCTTCAGGTGTTCTACCAATTCGATTTACATGAGCTCACGTATGTTATGTCTGCCTGAGCTATGTTATGTCTGCCTGAGACTACTAAGTTGATTTTGTTTTGACGTTTCAGCAATATTCCGCGGCTTTTGATAATAGAATAATTCTTATAAACCTTAATAAGAATTCTTTGGAGACATTTTTAACTTTTCACACTTGAACTTCTTAAAGCGTTGTTGTATGATCATATCGTTGTCTAACGTTTTTTGCTGCCTCGTAGGCTTTTCTGTTCGGTTGCTCACTAGAGTTTTGCAATGACAATAATTGGCTTTCCGTTAGATGTTATCATAATTTTCTATTCTATTTCCATAGATAAAGCTCAGTAAATGTGTTAAAGAGTATGGTACCTGCTGATCATCTATTGAAAATTGTGCTCCTGACGTCGTTAATTGAGTGGCTTCTATATTTCAGAAAATTCTAAGTTTCCCAGAAAGTCTGATAATAACTAGTCTCTATGTTAATTTAAGACGGCATTTACCCCAGTATGACTATGCTGCAAATCAATTGGTTTCATTTAAAATGCTTTAGTTTTTTTAATTCTTGTCCCAATACTAAAAACCCGTTCAGGTATTTTAACAATTCAATCATTCAAAGAAAAATATAGAATACTTGTAGTGTCCTGGCATTTCATTTTCATTGAAAGGCCACGGCTCTACGAGTACTATATTTTGTTTAGCGAGAACACTTGGTAGTTTTAAAATAAATTATTTTGGCATAGTAGATTTGTAATTTACAAATAGTTCTCCCGCACTCCCCACACTGATTTTGAGAGACATCACCTTCCAGAAAGCGTGTACAAATAAAGCGCTTGAACTTGTAGACATTAATGTAGCTGTAACATTCTTTCTTATAATTCGATTATAAAGAAATTCTCAGCATTCGTGAAACGTATGGCCTGAAAGCATTTATGCATTTATGAGACGAGATCTGAAATTCAAAAATTACGTACACTATTGTTGATCGAATGATGTCTAATGAGTTTTTTTCGACTTGCGCTCATCAAATCTTGATCCCCGTTCATAGATAACTCGGCTTAAAATTGCACAGCTCGGAGGGGTGGGTATACACAAATTGTACATGCATGCAAATATTGTTATTTGAAATTGCTTCATTACTTTTTTCAATAAATTTTGTTTGATAACCACTGACTGACCAACCGAGAGTGGAAAAAATGTTAAGAATCACTTTCATAGCTTTTCCTTATGTTCAGGGTTTATACAAAATTCAGGAACAATTAGTTTATTTTAACTCATTTCATTGTTTCAATCATTCCCAAAAATTTCTCTGATAAAATCTTTCAAAGTACCTACTCTGGATACTAAGCCATTCCGAATGATGAGATGACGCTTTTTATCAATGCTTATTACCGCCATTGGATACGGCATAATGCTACTGATAAAGTTCAATTTACATGTCGGCCAACTTTTCTTTTATTCCATTTATTATGCATAATTTTAATTGGCATCGCTGCATAATCCAAATGGGAAAACACGCCCGATAAACAATAATACAGATGGAAATCCATGTAAATTTATGTAGCACTAAAAACATCCATTCAACATACATACCTACTTAGATTAAAGTTACGTGGCAAGCTGTTTATCTAATAAATATGCTTCCGAAAAGCAGTTTCCGCTCTTTGATCCTTTCACTTTTATAGTCTGAATCTGCGAAGATTGGTTCCGTCGCAACGACAAACCCAAGCAAATAAATCAAGTTGAGAAGCTTTAGTCGGCCAACAATATATACGAATCTGTAACCCAACAGGTTTCTTGAACCGTAGCAGTAACATTTATTATCATTCCAATAACAGTGTTCACGTAATATTATATTTGTTCGAACGGTTGATCATAGTAGAACCAAATAGCAGCAGGTCATCGCTGGGCGGCTCGTTATGTATCTTTCTGGATAGTATACTGAATGGTTTTATCCCCAACAAGCGAAATCAAGCTCCTAAGCACTGGTATTATACAGATTGGAAAGTACCTTCCTTGGAATTTCTTCTCCTTATGCTCTGGTAAATCGATTAAATCTTTTTCCTTTTCTATCCTGTAACAGGTTATGTGCTTAACAACGTGTACCTAAAATCAAGTGAACGTTGAAGGTATAAAACCGAAGGCGCATTTCAAGTAAGACTCAGCCTCCACCAGTTAGCCCCTGTTCTTAGCGGTACCACCTTGTCTCCTACTCTAAATAGCGAAATAGAAACAGTCCAAGTGCATCTACCATTAATTGTGCTGACGGCCTCAAATGATGTGAACTTTCTTCGGTTGGTTTTTGTCGATTATTATTTTAAAAGCCCAGTCACTATTCGAAATAATGATTTAAAGTTTCTCCTGAAGATATCGAGTTGCATTTCATATCTATTATACAACTTTTACACATATTAAGCGCCGAATAAAAAAGTGGAAATTACCGAAGGCGTAAATGAAATTGAAAATATTCGTTATTACCGTGGGGTGCGAATTTAGTGATTAAATGTATCTAATACATGTGATTTATCATCTGCGGAGAATTAACATTTTTAACTACTTGATCGACTCGTCAATTAATCTATCGGTAGAATGAGAAAAAGTACGTCTTTCAATTAAATGGATTTATGCAGTTTTCTTTCATTCTAAGGCAGGACTAACGGCCCCCGATGAAATGAAATAAAAATTTCATAAGTTGGTTAAAACTAACCACCACTTACAGTAGATGTGTAGAGTTCGCAGCGCTTGCCGTGTGAATGAATTGAAAAATAAAAGCATTGTAACATATGTAGATTATGAAATAGCGCCGAAAGTTAAGAAAAAATCCTAATACGAGTATGGATGCATCAAACAAAAAAATGCATTTCATTTGAGGGAAAAACTAAAAGTAAACATTGTAATTTCCGCGAAATCACTTGAATAATTGCGAAGTGTTCACACACATGTTTACTTGGACTCATGTTATGTTGATAAAGGTAGCAATAGTTTTGTTTAGATAATAAGACTATCAAAAGAACAAATTTTCAACACGTTTGCAAACATTTATAGTTCATAGAGTCCGAGTTCAAATCAATGAATGCGATATCGATTTTAATTATGAATAAATCGTTGCGAAACAGCAACCAATGATGATTTTGAGGAAATATTTCAATTCTACTAGAAAACATTAAGGGAAGCAATAATCCATCGTCTAACAGCCTAGATTTAAACTTGGTGTTGAGCAACTTTAGAGTACCTCATTTCGTGATCTTAATGGTATCTACTCTAGATAGTAATATCATCGCCACCTTTTTACTAGAAAGGCCATCAGAAAAAAAATTATTGAGCTTTTTTAGATGTAGCATAAAAAGGAAGCGTAAAGCAGGAAAAACCGGTCAAATATAGGCGAGAAGGATGTGAGGTATTTATTGCGACCCGAAAGGAAAGCCATTAACATACATGTCGTCACAGTGGGAACTGTCAAAAGCTGTTCAATTGGTCTAAAAGAACAGGTCAATAGGTCTAAAGTCCTAGTGCGCATTGAGACGGCATGCATCCGATTTCGGGCCTGCGTGAGGGGGCATTGGTCTCAACCCTTCTCGCCCACATTGAGTCGGTTATTCTTGTTTCGCGCCTTCGCGCATACTTTCCAAGATGTTAAAAAAGCCCATTCACACTTCGATTGTCGATAATTCTCTAAGTCAAGAAAATGTAGGTTTTAACATTTTTATTTGAAATTTTTAATAGAAATTTCACAGTTAGAACGAATTTCAAAGGATTTTAAGGAGGATCTCCCCATATAAGGGTGTGATGTAGTTTTTCGCCGAAGATTGTTGAGTAGGGTATCAAATGAAAGACCTTGATGAGATCTACTAAGATTTCGAAATCGATACAAGCGAAGCGGAGGAGCAAGACCAGCCCCCTCGCGATCAGACATCTGTGGACCAAAAAATCTTGAAAGAAATATGGACCAAAAAATCTTGAAATAAATTCTATTAGAATCTAATTTTATTTAGTTTAGTTATAGCCATTTGAATTTTCATATATTACAACCATAACAAGTCACGGTTTTGCTACCGTATTGGCTTTCGCTCATACCAAACGCTACATTTTTGGTGGGATCTTTTCGTGAATTTAAAGAAAGATGAATAGCTTATATATATATATATATATATATATATATATATATATATATATATATATATATATATATATATATATATATAAGCATATATAAATAAATATATACGAGTATATATATACATATATATGTATGTATATATATATATATATATATATATTTATACAAGTATGTATATATATATATATATATACATATATACATGTATATATATGTATATATATATATCTATATATATATATATAAACATATATACATGTATATATATGTATATATATATATATATATATATATATATATATATATATATATATATATATATATATATGTTTATATACATATATATATAAACATACATATATACATGTATATATATATATCTATATATATATATATATATATATATATATATATATATATATATATATATATATATATATATATGCATGTATATATTGATATGTATATACATATTGTCGCGTGTTATTGGTTCGCGGCCTATAATTTTAATGTTCCGGGAAAGTGAAAACGCAATGTCTTTTAATTTAAGTTAAAAGAGTTTATTTAATTCAAGAAAATGCACAATAATCAGTTTAACACTTTCACTAATTTTAATTTTCACTATTAAAATAAAATCTAACACTTGTCCATAAATTTCTTATCGCAATTGTCTTCTAAATCACTTCACTATTACGAAACACACTTCCCACACACTTTCGCAGTTCTTATCGCGGTCGAATGAATGATCCCCCCCATTCATTCAGCTCGCCTTTATATAGGGTCTCTACCTATTCACCCATTTCTCGCACATTGGCGAACGTTCTACCGAGAGGTACCTGGTAGATTCGAGCAAATTCATCAATGGAGTGACGTTACTTGCAGATGTTGATCATGCTTGTTGGGTTCTCGTGTTTTCGAGTGAATTCGTGTTCTTCATTGTTGTGAAAACAATTGCGACAGTAGCTCGCAGAATTATTTGTACATGTAATTATTTGTACATGTAACACTGCCCCCACCTCAGTTCTTTTCGCCCCGAAAAGATGTGTCGCTATTTGTAGTCAATTCTCCCTGGGTGTAATATGGGGCAAGACGGTCCAGATGCACGATTTTCATTTTAGCTCTCGGCTTACGATGTTCCTGTATTCGGTATACGACGTCGTTGATTCGCTTTGTAACTCGGTATGGTCCCTCCCAATTATGTTGCAACTTTGGAGACCTACCCTTTCGCCGTTGCGGGTTATAAAGCCACACCAAGTCATCTTGCTGGAAGCCAGTAGAATTAGCCTTTAGATCATACCTGGTCTTCATGCGGTCAGCAGCCGATTCGAGGTGTTTTCGCACTGTCCGATGTATCTGGTTCAACCGTTGTCTTAGATCACTTGCGTACTCCGAGACCGTTTGGGGTTTCTCAGGGGGTGTTCCGAACTTTATATCGGCTGGCAGACGAATAGTCTTTCCAAAAATGACTTTGGCTGGGGCTTGGCCCGTCGATGCATGTTCGGCAGCTCTGTACGCCATCAAAAATAATGGGATATGTCGGTCCCAGTCCCTTTGGTTCTCGTCAACCATCTTGGCAAGGTGTTTATTGAGCGTGCCGTTGAAACGTTCGACCATTCCATCGGATTGGGGATGCAGCGGTGTTGTCCTCGTTTTCCGTATTCCGAGCAGCTCGCACATTTCGCCAAAAACTAGTGACTCAAAGTTTCGGCCTTGATCCGAATGTAATTCGCAAGGTACGCCGTACCTACTGACCCAATTTAACACTAGCTGTTCAGCTACGGTAGTTGCTTCCTGGTTGGGAATGGGGTAGACCTCGGGCCACTTGCTGAAATAATCGGCTACAACCAGCGTATATCGATTTCCCCAATCGGATTCAGGAAAGGGTCCTGCGATGTCAACAGCAATCCTTTCGAATGGCACGCCTACGTTATAGGTTTGCATTTGTCCTCTCAGTCGTCGCTTTGGGCCTTTGACGGAAGCGCAAATTGTGCATCTGCGACACCAGTCCTCTACGTCTTCTCGAGCGTGGAGCCAGTAGAACCGTTCCCGCAATTTCGCTAAGGTCTTGTTAACACCAAGGTGGCCTCCCGAGGATCCTTCATGCATTTCCTTAACCACATCGTGGATTCGGCTTTTGGGAAGTATAGTTTGCATCCTATAGGAGCTACCATCCGCCGTTTCCCATTTCCGCTTGAGTACGCCACCCTCCACCTGAAGGGAGTTCCATTGTGCCCAATAGCTTTTCAGGGTTGCGCCATGCATTGAAACGTCTTTCCACTCAGGTCTCCCAGTCGTCTCCTTCCATACGAGCAATGGTCCGATGTCTTCATCGGCTAGCTGGGCGTTTCGAATCTCCTCCGATGACCAACCTTCATCGAATTCCGCCGTTATCAATCGCAGATCAACGAGCGGTTCCTTTTCCTCAATCCGTCGGCAATGCTTGCAGTTAGCTGGACATGGACGGCGGGATAGGGCGTCAGCATTTCCATGAACTCCGCCCTTCCGATGAACAATTTCGTAGTCGTATGACTGCAATCTTTCGATCCATCTCGCAACTTGTCCCTCGGGGTTTTTGAAGTTGAGCAACCATCTCAGTGATGCATGGTCCGTTCGAAGAACAAATTTCTGGCCATATAGATACTTGTGGAACTGCTTGGTGGCCTCTATTATAGCCAATAGCTCCTTCCTGGTCACGCAGTAATTCCTCTCACTTTTTGAGAGAACTCGACTGTAATAAGAGAGGACTCTTTCTTCGCCATTGATCTGCTGGGAGAGTACAGCTCCAATACCGCCGTTGCTTGCATCGGTGTCAACCACAAACATTTTTCCGGGTTTTGAATACGCCAGTACGGGTGATTCACATAGCTTTTCCTTCAGGGTCTCAAAGGCTGTCTGGCATTGTTCATTCCAGACATACGGACGATTTTTCTCGGTTAGCTGATGAAGACACTTAGCTATTTTGGCAAAGTCTTTGACGAATCTTCGATAGTAGGTTGCCAGGCCCAGGAAACTTCGTAGTTGGCGCTTGTTGTTTGGTGTTGGCCAGCTTTTCACGGCTTCAATTTTCTCAGGGTCTGTTTTGACCCCTTCAGCTGATACGACATGTCCCAGGTATTTTACTTCAGCTGCGAAAAGGGTACACTTGTCGGGACTAAGTTTCAAATTTGCCAGTCGCAGTCGGGAGAAGACCTCTTCTAAGTTCCGCACATGCTCTTCGAACGTTCTCCCGATGACGATGATGTCATCTAGGTACACCAAGCAGTTTTTCCAGGTTAGACCACGTAGCACGTATTCCATCAAGCGTTCGAAAGTGGCTGGAGCATTGCAAAGCCCAAACGGCATCACCACAAATTGCCACAATCCGGTCCCAACTGAAAATGCGGTCTTCTCTCGGTCCTTCTTGTCAATTTCTACCTGCCAGTAGCCACTCTTGAGATCGAGTGTAGAAAACCATTTTGCGTCGGCTAAAGTGTCCATGATGTCGTCGATGCGTGGGAGCGGGTAACTATCTTTCTTAGTGACGTCGTTAAGCTGCCTATAGTCGACACAAAAGCGAGTGCTACCATCCTTTTTCTTTACTAGAACTACAGGCGCGGCCCATGGACTTACAGAAGGTTCAATAATGCCTTGTTTTTCCATGTCCGAGATCAGCGCGCTCACTTCTCCTTGTTTGGCTATAGGGAGACGTCTTGGGGCTTGTCGAATCGGCTTGGCTCCCTGTGTGTCTATGACGTGAGTTACCAAACTCGTTCGGCCTTGGTCATCCGGGCTTGTTGAGAAGATGTCACTGTACTTGGTGACCAGATCAGAGGCTCGTTCGAATAGCTGCACCGGCAATTTGACTTGCTTCAATATTGCAGACGTGGATTCCCTGGCTTTTTCTGTGTCTTGCCTCCTTTTCCAATGATGGTTGTGAGTAGCTTCCAAAGAGGTGATGGTGGAAACAGGCTGGCAGCTGCCGATGACTTCTCCCGCTTTGATGCTCGTGGTTGAGTCTGCGGTGTTAAGGACTCTAACCGGCACATATCCGTTCCTTAAAGATCTTACAAGGCTTCGTCCTACAATCAAACTGCGCAATGCGGATGTCTTCGTTGGCTCTATCAGATAAGATCGGTGGTCTCCAGAATCACCATCCAGCTTGGCCCATACAATGCTTTCGGAAGAATTCGGTACATCAGTGTCAGTACATACCACTACATTCATCTTGGGGATTTGGACGCTGGGATCCTCCATCAGTACTTCGACATTCTGCCATTTCAAGACACGTTTTCCCAAGTCCAACGTGATTCCATGTGGTCGCAGAAAATCCATTCCGAGAATGCAGTCATCCATAATGTTCGCGACCAGAAAATTATGTCGGAACACAAGGTCTCCCAACTGTATCTGGAGGTTGACCTCTCCATGAACAGGTGCAGTTTCTCCCGTAGCGGTCCGTAGTGAGAAAATTCTGCCCTTGTGAAGTTGTTGCTGTCTAACTAGGTCTGGTCGGATAATCGATCGGGTTGCACCAGTGTCGATTGTTATGGTGCAGTGTTCTCCGTCAATTTGACCCGGAAGGCATAAGTCCGCTTCTCCACGATGTAGTCTTGACACGGTGATGGTGGTGCTGGGGACGTCGATCCTCCTAGCCAACCTCTGCCCCACAAATTTGGCTCTTGCAGTTTGATGGTCCTCCATTCTAGGCTCCTGACACGGTCTGAATCTCCACCATCCTGGACAATAGCTCCATTTTCTTCGCTTCTTACAGTCTCTTTGCAGGTGCCCTTTTTCTCCGCAATCCCAGCATCTAGGCGCACCATTACCCTGCGGCTCTCGCTCATTTTCCACGCGCTTACACCTGCACTCGTCTGCCGCCACTTCACGGACCCGGGCAGTGGTACGAGTCGCATTTTTCGCTGCCTCATAGTTCAGACTATAAACCAATGCGTCCTTAACCGTTTGCTTTTGAGCTAAGCGCACGGCTTGTTGCAATTCCTGGTCCTTTAACGCACTGATGAATGCTTCTGTTGCTGCGTCATCTCGATGTTCTGGGTCGTAGGCTGGATAAGCCAAAAGTGCCAGTCGCTCAATGTCTTGGGCTAGCTGCTGTAGGGTTTCACCAGACTTCTGCATTCGACGCCTTAGCTGTGACCGATAAATCTGCTTTAGTTGATCGTCTCCATAACGCATGTCGAGCGCATTCATTAGAGCATTCGGGTTTGAGTGCAATTCAACGGGGATCGTCTGCAACAGCTCGGCAGCTGGGCCTCTTAGAGCAAGAATCAGCGCAGTTGCTCGTTCCTGCTCATTCCAGTGATTTATGCGAGCGGCTGCTTCGAACTGGGTTTTGTAAATACTCCAGACCGTTTGCCCATCGAATATTGGTGCTTGCACATTTCTGGATGTGCTTTGCGCTGCGGTTATAAGCGAGGCTGGTGAGGAGGTTACTACTGCCTTTGCGGCTTCCAATTCCTTTTTCATGTTTCGCATCTCATGGTTGATTCTCTCCTCTACCTGACTGATATCATGGTTTATTCTCTCCTCGACCTGGCTGATCTCATGGTTAATTTTCTCCTCGACCTGGTAAACCTTTTCCTCGACCTGGTCAACCTTTTCCTCGACGCCTTTAATTTGTTTGTTCAGATGACCGAGCTCGTCTTTTATTTCGGTTGACTGTTTCTCCAGCTTCGGTGTG